>OV277857.1:0-1250000 GCA_922989275.2 Gari tellinella
GTTGGGTTTTACGGCATCGCGACACATATATAGTACGGTCATATAGCGCCAATGTGGTGCATGCACGTGTTTAAGCGTATTAATGTCACTTTTTGGTGGAATCTTACCACTCTGCCAGTTCGGGCATTCTATCTCCCCCGTCCCACTGGGGGCCCGCTTTTCGAACGGCTATGGAAACATCGTTAAATTATACATGATTATAGTTGGTGTATAGAACGTTCCTATCACAACCTCTTTGCTCTAAGTTTATTGTCTGGCCAGAAATACCTTCTGTTAAATTTTACTTTTTGTTTAAAGAAACATAGATATGAAAGACAAACAGTTCGGATTTCGACAAGGATCCGACATGCTTGAAAATCACGGATTCATCATTTACATATTTCACATGTTCCCCCAATGAGGCCTCGTTCATTTAGCTGTAACTTGCTATGATATTCGCTAAATTAACGGTAAAGCGTTATGAGTCGTGATAGGAAAAGGCTATTGAATGACTTGAAATCAGTCTTAAAACTGTACAAAAGATGTGAAAGTTGTGAATAAAAATTTGATTAGGGAGGGACAAAAACATTGTTTTGTCAGAGTTGGTATATAGGTATACAATAAACCTATGCAAAATTTCATTTATTTGCGTTCCTTTTTGTGTGAAGATACTTGGAAACTATCGTTTACGTTTTAACAACTACAACTATCTATACATTTGTTTCAAGCACTCATTGTACCGACCTTATTATTACAGTCAAACGTGCAACAACGATCACTAAATTAAGAAGGATAATTGATTTATGAAAGACATTTGGCATATTTAAGCAATGTTGATGTAAAACGGAAAGCTCCTACATGAACTTTCTGTTTAACTTCAACTTCCTTAAGTAACCACTTGCCTTAAACATCAACTATTTAACAACCATTGGTGCTCGAAATATTAGAGGGGCTTTACTTTACGCGAAAACGTGTCTGTACTAGTAAAGTAACGAGATCTTGTTTGCAATCGTTGTAAGATAAATTTGGGTGAAAAGAGGCTATAGTAAAACAAAGTACGGATTATGGTTACCAATTTTAATCAAACACTTGTTACAATTATTCTGTTTAAAAAATGTATAAATACCGCATGGTTCATGACATTTGGTTACATGAGTTGGTGAATGTGGAAACTGTACATGCGAGATATCTAAATAATCATTTAAGACGCTCCATAAGAAAACAACTTTTATTGCATGACAAACAAGAAGACCATTAAGCCTTTAATCACTCCCCTGTTTACCTCCGGGTGGTAGTATTTTTCTTTTTTAGCAAAGAGGCATCTTCTCTTTAATCTTGACAGAAGAGCTGTAAATTATGCTTTGTGCTTTATAAGCTCTGAGCATTTTGGTTTCATAAAAGATGCTATTGAAACAAAACAACGTTTTAAAGCCTGTAGAGAAAGTTCTTTTTTCACTACTTGATAAAAGTATTTACCTTCGACAGTTTCGACATCCACTGATGTCTTTCTCAAGAATCGCACTGCGATACAAACATCTAATTTCTGATGTCTAATCTTGTTTTGTGACATTTTTATAGAGTCGTCGTTTCAAGACGATTCCAAACAGATGTCACAAGACAGAATTAGATTCCGAAATATGTAATAATTAAGATTCTTTTAATCTGACTTAATACAATATTTGTCGAACGACAATTCGAAAGACGGTCCCCTGATCTATAAAAGAAAAAGGGATTGTAGAAAACTATTCAATCGCAATCTCTATGCATAGTAGTTTCAGGGATGTTTGAAGGTCTCTATATAACTCTATGTAGCAACATAACGGGATGGGGTGGACGACGGGCACAGGACGATCAAACTCTCTCACATTGGTACTGCATACAAGGTGAGCTAAACTGTAGACTATACCCAATCGCATCTCAGACACGCATCTAACCGGGGTATTTACTGTTTAATTACAAGTAAAATAAAACACTCTTAACGTTTTGGAGTTTTATCGGTCCCATTTGCTTATTACCTTTGACAGTAACGCATCCAATCTTAATTTTCGGCAGGCATATAAGTATTTTCTGTCTAAATGAACATTTTATTCCTACGTGCCTAAACGGTGTTTCGTAATTGGTGATTCGAATTTCTACAAATAAATTATATATTTAAATAATACTGATGATGCTATTAGAAATAAAAAAAAAAATATTCTAAAGCAATTTAACTGGTTTAACTAAAACATTCAACATCAATTAACCTTTCATTTTCGTTTCATATTTTAAATTGTCCCGGGTTAGACTTTCATGTGATAAAATTTAAGAACATGTTTAAATACTAGAAATGCATTTTTGAAAGCTTATTATCATTTTTATTAAAATAAGAAAATCAATAAAAACCATTTTGTTGATATTCAGAGCTTCATATTTTTCGAATATGGTGCTGTTTTGTCATAATTTAACTTCTTTGTGAAAATACTACCATAGACGTTAATTAAATAATGAAAAAACCAAATTATCGTGTTTGTTTTATGTGAAATAGGTTCTACTGTAACTTGTACTGTGAATGTGATAAACAAAACGGCATACTTTGACCCAACTTAACCAAATAGCAGTATTTGTTTATTCCTCATAAGCAGCTATTCCACAAGCATAATAGAAAAGTTAAATACTTTAAAATTATCGTTTATGAATACTACATGTATGACTACGTCATACATTTATCCCGCTTCGACACAAATTTCATAAAGTGAATAAATATCCATATCGTCATGAATAATTTCCTTTTATTGCGGTTACTTATTTTCTGTGGATGAAGCTTACTGCTAAGAATTACTGGTAGAATAATACATCACATACATATCAACAATACTTCTCATTAATTCCGGTTAGTATAGTACATCACATATATATCAACAATACTTGTCAAGAATATCGGTAAGTATAGAACATCACATACATATCAACAATAGTTGTCGAGAGTTCCTATTAGTTTTATACACCACATACATATCAACAATACTTGTCAAGAACTCCTGTTAGTATAATACATCACATACATATCAACAATACTTGTCAAGAATTCCGGTTAGTATAATATATCACATACATATCTACAATACTTGTCAATAATTCCGGTTATTTTCTTACATCACATACGAGGATTGTTATTTAAGTTCGTAGACTTTTTTCACAAACGCTTTAGTTATCATAGCTGAAAATTAAAACAAGCACTACCGTAAACGATGTTCTTTTTCTGATTATAAGACATAATTTCGTGTCAGTAAATAAAGCCATGGTAAAGTTATAAAGATAAATTTAAAGAATGGCACCTAAGTAGACCCGGGGCACGGTCGGGTAATAAAGCGACGTCAAAATGACGTCAATTGTTATTTACAACATATACGAGGTTCATAACTTTTCAAGTTTACTTCCAGCGAGTTTGATATATTTCTCATGGTGCTTTATCTATTTGTCTTATTGTCTGTTTACCCCTGCTCATTTTTACGTTGGCACTATATTATTTGATCTGTTCACTAATTCGTTCGCTACGTCAAACTTAAAGGGTGTTTGCCTCACAGTTCCAAAAAGCCTGCATCGTCCGTTCTCTTTAATTGATATTCGTCCTTTTTTAAAGCGTCCATTCCCTTTGAAAACAAGTGCCAGACAACAAGTCAATTTCATGTTTTGCTTTCCGAATCATATTCAAAGTCTCTGTAGATAATTTCCCTAAATGAACACACAGTTTTATCAACACTCTCACTTCGACGTCACCTGTTAACGTCATTTTCGTTAAACGAAATGCCTACCGCGATAGATTAAAGTCTTGTAGCAACAATGCATTATTTTCAAATTTTCAAAGGCATTACGTCACAACATTGTTTTTGTGTCATACGTTTTTGCACTTAATTTTATCGTCAGAATGACAAACATATATGAATGCTTTTATGACGAAACAAAGTATGAGATGGCATGCCCGGGTAGCGTTACATGCGTTGCTATGGATACATCTTAGTACCATTTGCATTTAATTATTTTATAAAATCTAAGTATATTCGGAACAAGAAGTTGTTAAATATAGAAAAAAAACATTAGATACCACATCATTTATGACATAGGAAAATTAGGACAAAACGTCTATGAACTTAAATAACAACCCTCGTATATATCAATAAAACTTGTCTATAATTCCGGTTAGTATAACACATCACATACATAGAATTCCGGTTAGTATTACTCATTACATACATATTAACAATATTTGTCAAGAATTCCGGTTAGTATAATACATCACATACATATCAACAGTACTTGTCAAGATTTCCGGTTAGTATAATACATCACATACATATCAACAATACTTGTAAAGAATTTCGAATCGTATAATACATTCCATAACAACAATACTTGATAAACCCCCACAAACAGAGTTTGAGGGGGTATACTGGAATCAGCCTGTTGGTCGGTCGGCCGTCAGTCGGTCGGTCGGCCATCAGTCTTCCGGTCCGGCGGTCGTCGGTCTGTCTGCAAAATCTTGTACTTTCAACTCCTCCTTCAGTTTTAACCCGATTCATTTGATACTTGGCATAAATGTTACTCAGGTATAGTAAATGTGCAAGGCACAAATTTGAGGTCTCTATGACCTTGACCTTGACCTTTGGCCTTGAAATTGGTCTTGAAATTGGCAGGTAAAATCTTGTACTTTGAACTCCTCCTTCACTTTCAACCCGATACACTTGATACTTGGCATAAATGTTACTCAGGAGTAGTAGATATGCAAGACACAAATTTCAGGTCTCTTTGACCTTGAACTTGACCTTTGGCCTTGAAACTGGTCTTGAAATTGGCAGGCAAAATCTTGTACTTTCAACTCCTCCTCCAGTTTTAACCCGATTCATTTGATACTTGGCAAAAATGTTACTCAGGTATAATAGATGCGCAAGACACACATGTTAGGTATCTATGACCTTAACCTTGACCTTTGGCCTTGAAATTGGTCTTGAAATTTGCAGGTAAAATCTTGTACTTTGAACTCCTCCTTCACTTTCAACCCGATTCACTTGACACTTGGCATAAATGTTACTCAGGTATAGTAGATGTGCAAGACACAAATTTGAGGTCTCTATGACATTGACCTTGACCTTTGGCCTTGAAATTGGTCTCGAAATTTGCAGGTAAAATCTTGTACTTTGAACTCCTCCTTGACTTTCAATCCGATTCACTTGATACTTGGCATAAATGTCACTCAGGAGTAGTTTTTTAGTTTAAACATATTTTATTGCCCAATATTTGTACAAAGGTTAATATAACAATTCAAATTTACAAATAATGTTATCTTACATACAAATATATGTGCAAAAGGGTCGGGCTACAAGTTCTTACAACGTTAGTAACAGCCCTCCCCTTCTAATAAGTTTACATCATTATTATGACGTGTGCGTGTCTACAGTTGCTTTACATTATATATTTTGTTGAAAGACAATAAATATGAAAACAAAAATAGCATTGAAAAAGAAAAGAACAATGAAAAATGTTATGAGAGGTTCCAGAAATAGACAACTGAATAATCATTTTGGTTATATCCTAAATTTAAGAAGAAGAAAGAAATAAGAAACGAAAGAGGGGATAGATGTTTGTTCTGTCTTAATGGTAAGGGGTTAGCTACGCCAACTTAGGAGGGCGCAAATCTGTTTGTATCCTTAATGTATGTCTGAACAGAGGAAAATATATATCGATTCTCGTCGTCACTGAGATTGATAGAGCCAGAAAGAAGTAAATGAATGTTAAGAGGATGAAACTTGTGGGTTGAACGGAAGAGTCTGAGTCTTGCATTAACATAGAGATAACATTGGAAGAAATAGTGCTCAGCATCTTCATTTACAAAACCACATTCACAGGTTCCTTGATCTCTCAGATGATTTTGAAACAGGTCTTGGTTCAGATTACTACAGTTATTACGGAGTCTGGCATGGATAACAGCGAGTTTTCTTTCACCAGATCCACAGTAAGTTGGCACAATAAAAGGTTTGAAAAGGGCATTATTTAGATAGTGTTTAAACGCTGACAGAGAATGTGAATCTTTGATATCAAAAGGGAGTGAATTCCAAAGAGATATTGCAGACGGAACGAACGATTGAGAGAATAGTTCTGTTCGTCTGCTTACCACGTTGAAATTTTCTGAATTTCTTAAATTATAATCTGTTGACGTTTCAACTGAAGGTGGAAAAAGATCATTGAAATAACCAGGTGTAAGACCTAATTTTACCTTTTGGACTAAAACAAGTTTGTGGTATTTGCGTCTATCTGCTAGTGACAACCAGCCTATTTCCATATACAAATTTTCTAATGAACAAGATCGCGTTAGACCAGTGACTATTCTGGCAGCTTCATGTTGTATTTTTTCTAGCGCATCTTTTTCGTAACCAGTGCAACCGTCCCAAACGACTGAAGCGTATTCAAGGATAGGCCGTATAAAAGAAATATATATTTGATTAAGTGATTTACGTTTTATAGTGAATTTTATGCTCCTCATCATTCCTAGAAGTTTAGTAGCAGAAGTGATTAGAGTATCAATATGAGTGTGCCATTTTCCATCATCACTTAAAGTAAGACCTAGGTGCTTGTGATCGTTGACGAACTGGACAGCAACATTATCAAAGAGTAAATTGGGTCGATTTTCAATAGAACTAAGAGAAAAGAATAGAGCTTCAGTTTTGTTCGGATTGAACGTAACTAACCATTGTTTAGCCCAAGAAGATACAATTCTGAGGTCCTGATTCATTATGGCTTCTATATCATGAATATTACGTGAACTAAATGCAAGCGATGTATCGTCAGCAAACAGACGGGATAAACTTAAGAGCTGGTGGACTATATCGTTCACGAAAACGAGAAAAAACAGAGGGCTGAGTACAGATCCTTGAGGAACACCTGCATTTGTTGACCGAACCTCTGACATAGAAGAGCCTACAAATACTTTTTGTTTACGACCAGACAGATAACTTTCGATCCAATACAGAACAGGTCCACTAAATCCATTTTGTTTTAATTTGAAAATTAAGCCTTTGTGCCACACTTGGTCAAATGCTTTTGATATATCACAAAATACCATACAAGTGTTCATCCTATTATCTAATGATAATGCAATTTGATGGTATATATCGACTAACTGATGAACTGTACTATGGCCGTTAAGAAACCCTGATTGTTTAGCATAAATAAGTTTGTTAGATATCAAATGGTTATAAAAGTGTTTATACATTACCCTTTCCATTAATTTAGCAATACAACTAAGAAGTGAGATAGGTCTGTAGTTCGATACAGTATTAGAGTCGCCCTTTTTAAATAATGGCATCACAATTGCAGATTTCCATGAGTCTGGGAATACTCTGTCAGATAAAGATTTATTGAAAAGTCTACACAATGGTTTAACTATTGTATCTTTTGTGTTCTTTAAAACTCTGTGACTTATTGAATCTTCACCGACTGCCTTATTAAGTTTTAAAGATTGTATTATATCTGCAATTTCATCTTCTTGAATTATAATTTCATCAATGAATGAATTAGTTAAAGACTGAAAGGGGGAAGAGAGACATGACTGTCATTTATAGTTGAAATAGATGCAAAGTATTCGTTTAGTAAGTTGGCCTTTTCATCATCTGTGAATGCATAAGTATGTATATTGTTAGGTTGTGCAGAAGTTAATGGAGGAATGGAATTAAGAGGTTTATTGCATTTCATAAATTGACGGAGAAGTTTCCAATAGCTGTTATGGTCGTTTTGAGATGAGTCGAGAACTAAGTATTCGAGATTACTGTAAAATTGTTCTTTTGCATGTTTTTTTGAATTACTTACTTTATTTCTAAGACGTTTATATTTAGCCCATTGTAAATTGTTATTTATTTTAATTGCAACTCGTTTTTGTCTATCACGTTTTCTGGAAAATGTTCTTATTTCTGAGTCATACCAAGGTTTATCGTTTTTTCTAATAGTGACTTCTTTGTATGGAATGCATTGTTTCAGTAACATTAAATATTTATTAGTAAAGAGATTTGTTGCTCTGTTAACATTTTCTTGTTCTATAAAACTCCAATCTTCGGCTTCTATTAGTGAGTTTAATTTGTCATAGTCAGCTCTTTTATATAACCAAACTTTTCTTTTCAATGTTAAAGTTTTACTGAAAGGAAATTTGGCATAGACGAAAGTTGTCTTATGGTCACTTATTTCTGAGGGGGTGTCAAATGTACCGCTATTAATGTGTTCTAAGTTATTAGTTATTAAAATTGGGTCAATTAATGAAGATGACGTAGAAGTTATGAGTGTTGGAGAAGTAATCACATTTGTAAGATTGTTTAATAGGGCAATATGTTTCAGTTTAGTATTATTATTATTCAATTGGTTTTCGTTTATATCACCTACTATTATTACTGAATCTTGGATTTCGAGTGCTTTTTCAATTGAAGTATTCAAAATATCCCAGAATGAAACTAGCGACGAGGGAGGGCGATAAACATTACAAATAAAAACAGTTTTTTCTTTATACTTTATCTCAGTCCAGAGAGTTTGAATTGCTGGTGATTCTAAATCAATTCGTCGTTTTGATACAAAATCACTCGAAATATATGTAACAAGTCCACCTGAATGATTTGTATTATCACGTCGGAATATATTATAATCATCTAATGTTATATTATCGTTTTTAATATCTACAGAGAGATGTGTCTCTGACAGGCATATGATATCAAAGTCTGCTAAACTTGTCTCTATAAAGTTCATTTTGTTCCTTAAACTGCGTATGTTTAAATGTGTTATTGACAGAGAGCTAGAATTTATAGTGGAATTTTGATCTGGACCTGGGTTAGGTTCTATATCACCGGCAATAAGCAGCATTAGAAGTACAATTGTTAAGACATTTATATTTAAAACCATATCTTTAAGGGAGAAGTGTATGGCGAGAATAATAGTTTTAAACATATACAGTATCAAAAACAACTTATAAAAGGGTACCAGGTAAAACATTGTTTCCGTCTACAGAGATGCGTCCTACAGTAATGTGTTCCTATGGCTGATCTCCATTGAATTAAATCATTACCCATTAGGCAACAAAAACAGGAGTAGTAGATGTGCAAGACTCACATTTCAAATCTCTGTGACCTTGAACTTGACCTTTGGTCTTTAAATTGGCAGGCAAAATCTTGTACTTTCAACTCCTCCTTCAATTTTAACCCGATTTATTTGATACTTGGCAAAAATGTTACTCAGGTATAGTAGATGTGCAAGACACAAGTTTTAGGTCCCTATGACCTTGACCTTGACCTTTGGCATTGAAATTGGTCTTGAAATTTGCAGGTAAAATCTTGTACTTTGAACTCCTCCTTCACTTTCAATCCGATTCACTTGATACTTGGCATACATGTTACTCAGGAGTAGTAGATGTGCAAGACTCACATTTCAAATCTCTGTGACCTATACCTTTGGCCTTAAAATTGGCAGGCAAAATCTTGTACTTTGAACTCCTCCTTCACTTTCAACCTGATTTACTTGATACTTGCCATAAATGTTACGCAGGAGTTGCAGAGTGTCATATATCATTTTTAAGTCAGTTTGACTTTGACTTACACCGTTGACCTTACTACAAAACCTTATTGAAAACGTTTGCAGAGTGTGACAGAGTGCTGTATAGTGGGGGTATTTATCACCTTTAGTGATAGTCGTTCTAGTTCAACTAGAAAACAGTTACTTTCACAGTCAGAGAGGGCCATGGAGATAAACTTTTGTTCGAAGCAATATTTCTTTAAAATCCATTTACTGCCTTAACTCTAAAATAGAAAGATGGGAGACCAGCTCCTTTTTGTTCTTTGTATAAAAATTCATTGAAGGAATACCACCAAAATAAGTCACCATTTCAGTCGATAAACTTTCAGCCAATCAGAGTCAATATCAACCAATTGATATGCATATATCTCATAATTGTAATGTTACACCCCAATTATCATCAAAATCGGTCAACAAATACTGTCTCTACAGTAAATCAACCATCTGCCAATCAGAGCCAATATCATCTAATTAATATGCGCATAATTTCTCCATGTTCAAACCTGACCCGAGTCTAGCTGATAAAAAGTCACAAAGCAATTATCATCGACGGCTGCCAATAGTATCCCACTTGAGTAAAATTGAAGTTGGTAGAAGGTGAACAATATCAGATATGCTTTTTTCATAAATCAGCGGCAATAACCCTTTACAATTCAATTAGTAAATTAACAAACTTTACAAAGAGTTTCTACTGGTACACATTCTGTCAAAATATGGTAAGAATTGGTGGGGTAATGAGGTTGCTACAGCGTAAACATGGGTAAATATGAGTTTTTGTTTTATTAAACAAAGGCTGATAACTGTAGATATTGATTCGATTGAATTCAACCCATATATGTGTGTCCCTCTCATTATACTAAAAGTATGCTGTTAAAATGAGCCCAATACACGAAGAACTGTTTGAGTTATTGCGAAACATAAAGGTGTTGACGGACAAACAGACAGAAAATGTGATTCTTATAGTGCTTTCATTCTTATAGCATTTTCAGCGCAGGGCTCTAATTACAAAAGGCAAAAGGGCCGTTACGCTAAATGATTACATATATGCACACGAGACCATAGGGTGAGTTAAATCATAAGACAAATTACATTGACAATTAACCACATGACCTTGGTAGTAACATCAAATGACGTTTGCATTGATGCCTTTACTAGACAAAATATATAGACCCACACTTTTTGTTTTTCAGATAATAAGCTATTTCCGATATTCTGTAAATATATCTCATGGTCTGTGACCTTTACTTTTGTCAACATACACTGGCATTTTTCGAGACCATACATATATCGTTTCTACCATGTTTCAACAAAATCGTCCCACCGGGTTTGGATCCACATGAAAGTAACAAAGTTTGGTCAAGTCTATGCAGCAATAATTTCTACGAGTTTCAACAGAATTGGTCTTGTTTTAATTGCAGTTTTAGATTTTTCAAAACATTCATGATGGTAACCATGCCTACGATATTGAGTTTCGGATCAACATGAAAGTGATAAAGTTTGGTTAGGACGATGCAATGATCATTATTTTACCTTTACTGATATTTTATTCTTGACCAATAAACGCATTTGTTTACAAAACTATTATTTCCATTGCAAACAGGTTGAAGCCAGATCAGAAGGCGGGTAACTCGGCGTCTGATCAGGTTCCAACCTATTTGCTACTCAGATTAAAAAAAATAGTTAAAATTTCTAAAAGTAAATTTCCACAGTTTAGTGTATTGCGTTTAAACGGGAAAGAAAAAAATGTACTCTCTACTGTATATTGCGCACAATAAGTACAGCTATCAATGTCTCTTGCTTGATGTAGGGAATACTCATCCCTTTTAAAGTTTTGGAATGTTCCAATCTAAAAATAACTCTGCAAAATCAGAAGAAAACACTAATAATGAGCTATGAAAACATCTTTACCGGGCGCAAGCCGAACGAACTCGGAAAATCTCCCTCGTTGATCCGATGTCAACAAACCGATTTAAAAATCGACTTCTTTCCACCAAATTCATGGGTTTGTAAGCAATGTTGCCTCCATAACCATCGTGGATTACTTCTTTTTATATGTTTAGATTACGTATGCTCCTGAATTTTCAGGTTTAAAAGAATGCGCGATTTTTTTGGCTACTTCACAGCTACATTCTGCCTTTAATATTAATTATAAATGTACGGACACCAAAGTTGTGGTATATGTGTCTGTGCATGGGTGCATGCACGAAACTTTATGTGCAGGTGTATACATATACATGTGCAAACACCTTGATTGTTATGGCAACAGTGCCTAGAAGGCTCCTCTTGTTTCGTTTCGTTAGAGGACATTCAGCCACCAAATACTTTCTTGCTATGTATTATAGTTAATGTAGGATAGGTATCTATGTATATGTATATAAATGTACACATGTATACATATGCATGTATACACATTGAGTGCATTTGACAGTTTGTATATTTATACATTCCACTGTATGCATAAACAGAAGTGTGGGTTTAATGGTTAATAATGGTTACAAAGCCACCTTCACACCATCACTGCTTGTATCAATGTATATTGTCAATACTTTGTACTATAGGCTGGAGGCCTGAAAGTATCAATAAACTATTGTATGTTCTTGTCTTGTTTCCTGTTATGTCCATATATTACTGAGAAGTTGTATTTTTAATATCCAACATGTAATTTCCTGTCAAACTATATCTGTAATGAAGCAGAACAGTTCATGAAACAGTTATATGGTACATAACTTTCAAATGCACATTATTTTAATTTTATATACATGTATAACTGAAAATTGTATTCGAAACCCTGTTATTAATACAATGCCTGCTATTACCGTCAACAGGCATTGAGCAGAACATGAATTGTAAAAGTTATTACAAATCCTGTTTGCATTTCTATTTCAGATGACATAGTCAACAGGAAATGTAATATATGGACATAATATACAGTTATTTCATGTGTGTTTGGGGAACAGTCAACACTATTGGCCCGAGGTAACAGGGAAGACTTTCGAACTGTTGCCCGAGGCCTAAAAGGCCTCGGGCAACAGTTCGAAATGTCTTCCCTGATAACGAGGGACAATAGTTTTGACTGTTCCGCTAACACACATGAAATAACTGTTTTATTACCTAATACTTTATAAAGGGCTAACTAGATTTTCGAAAAGAATTAATCTGAGCCAAAGTACAAATGAAATAAGATTTATTATTTCCAGTCATCATAAATTCTTGGATTCATTTCAGTCGAACAGTGGCTATGCCACCTTTAAAGCTTGAAACACGGATATTTTCGACAGAAGCGTTTTATAAAGAAGCGGGTTTATGGCATTTAGGCCTATCTGTAGAAATGCAGGTAAATTCCACTTATGCGAGTTCCAGACATCGAGGTTTAACTGTATAAACTGGTGTACTCTAGCGCGAGAGTTTTCAGTGACATGATGTCAATTTCAAGTGTAAACTTTTAGGGTCAATTGAGTAAAACTTTGTCAGATTATGTATGTTTTCTTTCTTATATTGGATCTAGACTGGAAATAAATTTGTTTCACGGCATTCCGGCAGGGTGTCGAAATACCGTGTAACTTATAATATACATTTGGAGTTTTTGACAGACGTCTGATGACTGATCAGCGTCGTCTTGTAAGCGCTTGCATGTTTACATCCGCACATTATTGTAATGTTCGGGTCCGTGTTATTTTCTGTATAAAGGATAGCGACGAACCTTGATGTGTATTATGAACTCGTCTTATTGATTCTGGTATTGCTATAAATAATGATAAAGCATGAAATAAAGTATTAATCCTCCAGACAGCAATCAATGATAATTATTCAATACTGTTTCATTACAGTACGGCAATTCCGGGTACGGGGAAACTTCTTAATGACACTGATTTTAGAACTTCTACGCATCTTTTTCGCGCATCGAAACAGTTCGTCCTAGAGGGCAATAGTTAAAACTTTTCCCCCCGGATTAGGCATTGTCTGAACAACACAGTAAAACAGTCAAAAATAACGAATTGCAAGTTATATAGAGCATTAGGTAATAACAGGAATTGTTATAAATCGCTCCTGGTCGACAC
Organism: Gari tellinella; assembly: GCA_922989275.2. Lineage (NCBI taxonomy): Eukaryota > Metazoa > Mollusca > Bivalvia > Cardiida > Psammobiidae > Gari > Gari tellinella. The sequence continues at coordinate 13,614 of OV277857.1, forward strand.
TTGAATGATGTAATCAAACCTTTGATGTTTGTAGAGAAATATAAAGTTGTAGGGTGTACCCAAATATACGTGATCTTGATTCATTTTGGCAATAATTTATAATACTTTTAATTTCATTACCTTTCCTGTTGACTATGTAACCCATAATATATGTAATAACGACAGGCTTTGTAATAATTATTACAATTCCTGTTTTTATTATATCTAAGGTTGCTACAAGCGTCTCATTCGAGACCCGTATCTTATATTTGATAGTTTTGTTAGTAAGTATCCCATTAGAAAAAAAACTTAAGTGTGAGTATGTCGGGTCTCTCTAGACAACGCGAGAGGGATGTTTACACTTTCCCTATGCTTTACAGTTACTTTCACGCCTAGTGAGAACAACGGGGGTCATTGAATGGACTAGGGTAATGTCTTTAAGTAATATCGCGACGTCCAGCTAACTAAGGCTGGAGGAAGACCCCAACAGCCCTTTGTGTACTGTTTTATGCACGAATAGGCAACTGAATAGAGCCACCAACCTTTCGCTAGCTAGCTGGAAGGCTTCCCCACGGGAAAATTCAGAATGCTCAATATAAACTCGAAGCCACAGCGGTGAGGAGCTTTGTGTTGTAAGTCACAGTGACTATACCACGAGGCCACGGAGACCCTTGTGCAGGCTTGAGGATCTGACATTTCAAGAAATGAATGCATAAACATACAACATGCATTCTTTAATTAAAATGCCCAAATTCTCGAGTAAGTAGTTCTATCATTTAATCATACAGGACCCATCACTTAAGATCGCGTGGGATACACTCATACTTGCATACAAATATTTTCACAGAAGTTGATATCTGCAACAACATCGCGATTCAGTACTTAACGATATTCCCTGTACCCTCAATACATTTTCAGATTAGTACGCTCGAGCTAGAAATTAAAATTTTCAGCACCAAATAGAATCAAAGAAACCTTAGCGGGCCCTATAAAAGCATGGATGATAAAGTCAGGAATGTAAATTCATTTTATACAGTATTTCTCTTTTAAACGACACTTAGAGTAAGCCTTATAATTACTGTTTTAGACATATGGGAGCATTCAGGATTTTCTGCATAACCCTTGACATGCATAAAGCCTTCAAAGCTGCTAAAGATTCTTATTGAGTAGTATGTTCCTCAAGTGAGGGAGCAGTGTTTCTGGATATGCGCATGGCTTAAAAGTCTACTTAAAGGGATCTGAGACTGACGTTTGACCCATGCTTAAGTTTGTTAACCTTTATAAACGAAATCTAAAGCTAACTGCTATGTTTATTTTGATACTCAAACAAGCTTACGATTTCAATCCAAGACATTCGTTTAATATGTTCTTGCTCTAGTTGTATTAGTAGCCGCCTTACTTTAGTTGGTTAGAAGCCCACTTGTAGTTCTCTCCCTTTGCGCATTCTTCGGTATTCACCGGTTATAATGTAATCGTTTAATCTAGGTCACGTTTACCCACGCTAAGTATGTACTTATAAATTCATACGTAGTATGCAACACATACAAAATGAAAGCCTATTAAATCTTTCAAGTTACTACATGTCACTTAAAGATCGGTTTTACTGATTTCAAACCATTTAGACTTCATCTTTTCCATGAAATGTTATGTAAGTAACGGTTTAATTTGAGAGTTATAAATAGTCTGCTCAGCCGGAAGCTCTTTCAGTAAGCCTAGGGGAACACCAGAACAGTGGTTTTTGTAGAGGGCGCAACAGTCGAACATACATGTACTTTGAATATTAAGATAGAACCCACAAGCCCAAAAGAGTAAGAGACAGAGATCAAGAGACATGGATGGAGAGACAAAAATAAATAGAGAGAAGCAAATTAGTGAAGTAGATACAGTGATAGTGTATGTGGGTGTTTTGGCTTGTGTGTAGGTGAGGTTTGTCTATTAATCCAATTTATCAGGAATTCCACCAATTTTTCACTTTCCCCATCACAGTTTGGGTTTTCTTGGCTGCTCTCGGTTTTTGGGTTTTTCTCGCTGTGAAAGCTGAGTGGGATTTTGTAGCATGAAGATCTTCACGAAAGCGACTGACATCTTCTCCTATGAGTGTGATGCATTTTTTTCTGAATTCGCTAAGAACGTCGATCCGTCTTTGGAAACCCAGGCGTTTCTCCTGCTTCTCAGCTTGAATTAGAATGTCTATGTGCTCTTTAACACTTAGAGGATTTGGTCTAAGAGCTATTTTCTTAAGGATGTTATTACACTCAGTAAGTGTCGCCATTAGATTAAGTATATCCTCTTCCAGAGTATCCAGTTCGTCCCACATTCGTTGAACAACTTTTTCATGTGTCATTTCCTCACCCTGTGCTATACGATACTTTTCTTCTTTTTCAGCGTATGTCATTTGCTTTTCTTCTTGCTTATATTCGAATGTGTATGGCGTGTTTGAATGTTGTGTCCAATTGCAATTGTCAGAGCACTGTGTACAATTACCACTTCTATCCATAGCGCAACATTTCTTTTTATCCTCATCATTGGCATAGATACAATCATAATGACACGTGACATTACAATGCAAACAGTTTGTGACATGTAATCCTTTTTGAAGTTCTTTTCGTTCATGTTTTGTTACAGTCATAGTGTACGTAAAGTCTTTGTTTGCTTCTATTTCAGTTTTGTGTTGATTCAAAATTCTTATTTCCTCTCTTAATTCTTCTAGCTTATCCAGGCCGCTACTTACAAGTGGAGTCACATTTTCTATTGTGACCTCCATCTGTTGTCTTTGTAACAAAACTTCCTTAGTTTGTTGAAGACTCTTAGTTTGCATTTTCTCTAAGTGATAGAAGAAAGATTCAAAGCTCTTGTAGCCCATTTCCCAGAATATTGACGAAATGGATGACATAGTATCCCCAGAGTTGTCAGCTAACAGGCCCGAATTGTTAAATGGAAAGAATATCTCATTGGGAAGCTCAGCCTCTTTCAATGCAGCAAGAACAGGTGGTGTTTTTCCATCCGCAAATGTTATCAGGCTATGTATATTGTCAGCAATGTCCTGTCCAAACAAAGACAGTATTGCATTAAAAATGTATCTTTGTGTTGCAGTCAATCGAGCATCAGGGGCCTTTGTTATAAAGCAAACAGCGTCTAAGAAAACCACTCCCTTTTCGTCACTTTCAGAAAATAACCTTCTTATCTGTTCCACTATTTGCTGATCTCGTTCAATTCCTCTGGTGTCTCCAAAACCCGGCGTGTCTATGATGTTAAGCCTGTAATCCAGTTTGCTACCTTCCTGAGGGTTGATGCAGTAAGTGGTAATCCACTGTGTTTGTGACTGTGCCTAAAAATAGAATGATTAATACATAATATTAAATAAACTGCAATGCTTGTAACAATTAAAATTTAAATGACGTAAACGATTTAAAGAAAATCAACTCCATAATAAAAACAACCTCTTCAAAAAGCATACTAGTATTCAAACCACAGGTACTTGACACATAGATCTAGATAATTTAAAATATCAAAAAATAAAACCCCAAGAAATATCTTTAAAAAACATATTCGGCAGTCTGCGTTATGAAATAATGCTGTCTAGATGGCTGCAGAAAACAAAGGGTACGAAATGGCCATAAAGACCAAAAATATAGGGTACGAAAAGGCGAGGGTACGACCTCACCAAATCTCAAAATTGTGATTTCCGGTCAAACACAATGAACGGATAAGCATTTTTATACTTCAAGTCCTGAGAACAAATCTAGGATTGAATTTTAAGTATCGAAGTAGGTTTATTTACTCCGAGATTCAGCTCAATATTCATCAGATATGGATCCTCGCATTAATAAAGCAATCACCGTTTAGCTAGACATCAATATGTCATATCTTAAAATAGATATACTATGTCATGCATATCACTACCTAAAGGCCGGGACACGTAAAATGTATCGGTTATTAGTCTCTAGCAGTTGCGGAAAGTCGTATTTACTACTAGTACCGTTACATAGCAAATCAGCCTATAACAGTCTGTGTCTCTTATTTTACAAATTTGTAAAAGTAAGTAGACCAGTCTGGCCGCTACCCAATCAGACTATTCGATTTTAAGCAGTAGCACGTAAGCTTACATTTCGGGTCATTCACCATTGGTTGGGCAGTATATGGAATTTGTGCCCAATAAGAAACCATGCAGCTCCGCCAAAAGTTTTATTTTTACTAGACTTCTATTACCGTATTTATATAAGATAATAGAAGTCCGATAACACATTTTTTTTAAAAGATCTAGCTTATGTGTCAAGTACCTGAGATTCAAACATGATGTACTTTCTTGGTGTATTGGGGGGGGGGGGCAGTGACAAGGGTATTACATGTGAAATACCTGGTTTTGTAGTTTTCCTTCTTCCTCATTTTCTAGATCAACCAAAGTAAATCTGAATGGATCATTCCAGTTAACAGCAAGTATGTAATTGATGAAACCATCTACCAAGGTACTTTTACCAGACCCTGTTGCCCCTACCAACAAAATTGTTCTCTCTTTCGGGCAAATTGTCTCAGGATTTCCTAAAATGTAAAGAAACAATTCGAAAATCTAACAAAGATGAATTCATTGTTGAAAAACAATTTTTTTCATTCATCCATGTTAAGGCAAGTTGGTGTCTTGCCTTTGGTTTCTCGGGGCCATATGGTCATTTCATGTTCCGCTTTGCCGTAAAACCCAACTTAATAAAAAAAACTTTGGTTTTATTTTACTATCCGGTTATCTTAAGATTGATGGCATTATTTGATAAACAAGACGTTGTCATACATTTGCATGTATATTTCTGAAGTAAAAAAGCTGTTGATTTAGACGATGTTGTCCGAAATGTATCTGCAAAAGTATAACCATTTCAATTGATGGGGCAAACTTGTAAATTACTTTTTTAAACAATATATATCTTTTGATATTATTTTGATAAATATTACCGAGAAAAACTTTTCTTGTTTTTGCTTCAGTGTTTCTTGCGTTTTTGTTCTCTTCAAGTACAAGCTTCATTTTAGCCAGGCCATCTTTAGAATCCTTTGATTTAACGGAAAACTTTACGAGGTGATTTGCAGCAGATGTTTTCGTGGTTATTGGATTGCTTTCCTCACTGTATGGTCCCTCTCCGTCGTTGTTTACCGCTCGGACTTGAAATATGAAAGTTGAATCGGACTTCAATTTCATTAACTTCACAGTGCTTTCCTTGAAGAACTCTTCATAAAATCTCCACTTGTCGTCAGTACTGTTGCCTTTGTAACGAATCTGATATTGGTGCGTGTCATTAAAGTTGTTCGGCCTCGTCCAACTTAACAGGACAGAATCTGCTTTTGCAACACCACCCATGCTGGGTTTTCCCGGTTTTAACTGAAAAAAATTTCATCAAAATTTAATATCAAGCTCCTTATCAAAAGAAAGAACTTCTTTACGCCCACACTTATAAATAAAACTTCTTTTAAATGCCGAAAGATGACATGTCATCTAATTTTATGTCAATCTGATTATGTCGTGGATTACTTTAAATCACTTATAAATGTGTTTTTCCCATTGTTGAAAACCTTGATACATGGATATAAATGGCATACTTGCTCATTTTTGTAAGAGCTGTGATAAGAGATCAACGATATATACAGACTAAGGGACTAAAGTGTACATTTTCATTGAAAACTTTGGTGACGTGAAATACCATAGAAAGGTTGTTTTAACGACTAAAGGATCTCAAAATTACCACTGTCTCTATTCAGTTATTTTAAACATAAATGTGTCAAGTGTTTCTCTTTTAAAAGGAACGAAAACTTTTGGGAGTTAGACCAATGCTCTTAAATAGTATGACATCGTTGCGGTCTATGTAATCAATTTCACGGACGAATTTCATTTACGTTCATAACTGTTCCACAAAAGTTCTTAGCGCTTATCCCAATCTCTGGTTCTTTATGAGGTTGAAGAGACTATAATTTAGAGGCTATAATTTAAACATTTTGAATTGAAATAAAGTACAAATGCATGATCACATAACTATTAGATGCAGGGCCCTCTGTACCCCCCCCCCCTCCCCCCCTGTCCGAAAAATTGTAGACCTATATAGCAATGAAGTTCAATATAGTAGCTTTCGAATGGTACTTGTTGGATGACTTACAGTGTCCATTTATGGCAATGAGGGCTTACTGATTATCTCCCCCTTTTTAGATTTATTGAAATGCGAGTATGTGCTTATAAATGTCATTTCTGCACAACAGCATGTGTTGCTGTTAATTTTTTTTATGTAAAATGAACTATATATAGTCTTACATCTTACAAACATCCTTTTTCACATAATCTAACATTTCAAAATGGCCGCCATTTTCAAAATGGCCGCACAAAATGACCATTTTATCATTTTACAAATGATTTAAGACTGGTCAACTGGTCCTCGCCTGTAAACATAGGTTTCTATATACCAAAATTTTCGTCTAACCCTGTAGATATTGGATCCGGTTGATGCATTAATTTTGACAAAGCCGTGGGACAACATCACAATCCAAGATGGCCGCCACAATTACAGAAAATAACTTAGGTCTTAGTTGTGGGTACAAGTATCGAAACAAATAAACTAAATTTGCCTCAAATGTATGAGAAACACATCAATTATGTATTTTGAACAAATAAATTATAAATAAAGGCATTTAAAATCAAGAAATCTTTTAAAATGGCCGCCCAAAAAGCAAATTTTGCGTTTTTTCTCATGATAATGCAATTTTAACTGATGAAGAACTAAAGATATCTTGTTTATAGCACTGGTTTCTTTATACTAAAATGTCTGTCTTAGTCTGTTAGCTATGGAACCAGTTGTTGCAGTAAATAAAACTTTGGTTAAAGTAGGCTATTCATGATTGTTTCCAAGATGGCATCAATTAGATATACTGCACTACATATACAAGTGGACATTTTCTTATATAGAAATACCTGAGCTCGTTCATTCTATTTTTTATAGAAATGGTGCACTTGGTGAAGCAAGCAACATATTTGGCACAAATACTTCTATGGTCTCTTTTTTTTCAAAAATGTCGCTTGCCACCTAAAACATCCAATATGGCGGCCACTTTTTAAGACGGCCGCCATGTGAAGTCAAAAATCGTACACAATGTCAGATTTTCAAGGTGTAATTCCACATTTCAAGTACACAGTATGCTTAATATCCTTTGAATCATACTTAAAATTGAACTGGAACACTTTTTATTGAAAATTGCCGCGATTTTATGATCTTGAAAAAGGTTTTTGCATTGATCAATAGGTTTGGTGGTGTTCATACCAAACTCTCATTTTTCACTGCCCCACTAATGATATAATTATTATGCATAAAACATGCATTTATGTTCTATTAATTCAGATACAAATATCAGAATTGACTACAAACGGTCCCGAAGTCAAAAAATTTAATTGCTGTATACTCAAACAACTAAAAATAACCTTATTACCAAAATAATTCCTTCACTCAAAACCGAATATAGAACAACTTCAAATAATACTAACTTTATCTTTCTTGTTACAAATTGTTAGAAATAACATATATGTAAGTCTTTATTATTATTAATAAAGGTTTTAAAAACAGCACATGTTTTGAATAGAGTGATTGTCAACAGAGACACAGGGCACACTGGTGACATCACTGCCGCGAAACTCAGCATAGGGTCCAGAGTCAGCTAATTGTCAGTGTTCAATTATTGTAATATACATGTACATGTAAGTGTCTCAAATGTTATCTAATCATCATTATCATCATCATCATCATCCAGTTTAATTTAACCAGGCCATTGATCAATCCTTCTTATAAGGGTGAGGCCTGCCTGTCCAGTCTGGAACGAAGTCTCCATCTCCAAGCTTGGCGATTTGTTGGTTTGTGTTTTCCAACCCGAGAGCTTCATGGACATGATATTTGATGATGATTACGAAACCGACAATGAAGACAAAAATGAGTGAACTAAACATAGATGGCTACTGTTTATGGCATATGAAGACCATAATTTATGTACAGATTCACTCAGTCAGTCACTATCCTAGTTTAGCGTCTGTGTTCCCTTCGTCAGGGGTTCAACGTTGTCTGGCTGTCTTAATACATCGTCTCCAGTGATCACGGTCATGGGGGTCCACCTTCACCATCTGCCACTGTCTTGTCTGATGGTTTCTCTCCAGGTCTTCTTTGGGCGTCCGGTTTTCTTATGGCTGGCCAGTTTCAGATCCCTGCATAAGTTGATTGGTCCACTGCTTCTTTCAACATGTCCAAACCAACGTAATCTGTTAGCCCTAAGTATAACGTCCAGCGGTTGGATGGCCAATGTCTCAAGTAAGGTCTCTGACCTAACATGCTGGGTCTGGTCTGGTTTAACATGACAGATCCATCTGATCATGGCCCTATCGTTCCGACGGAGTCTAGCGAGTGAGGACTGAGAGAGTGCCCAACATTCACTTCCATACAGCATGACACTTCTGATGCAGCTGTCATAGACTTCTGTGGCAATAGGGATGGCTCTAGATGTCAGGATGGGCAGAAGTTTCCCCATGCTGTCTTTACCCTGATAGTAGAGCTCAATTCACAGCCTCCACCAGCACTCAGCATATCTCCCAGGTAGCAGAAGGAGTCTACCACCTCCAGAGTGTCTTCACCAACTTTCATTTCTTGGCAAGGGTGACCCTCATTTGGTCGAGCAAGTCCCTGACACCTTTTACACTTGAAGTCAGGGTCTGGTGTGAGTCTGCCACGTACTCCAAAACAATTTTTGTGTACCCATAGAGTACAATGGTTACACTGTATGGGATTGCTTCTTACCCCATTTCTACACACTGCACATGGGTGTTGGCCCGAGTCCTTTAGTGCATGCAGTTCAGGCCCACTGACCATGACTTTTGTCTTTGCGGTGTTGACCCTCAGTCCTTTTGCTTCCATTCCCTCTTTCCAAGCTTTGAGTTTCTCAGCAAGCTCCTACGTGGTCTCATGCAGCTATGACAGCAAGGTCATTGGCGTACAAAAGTTCCCAAGGGCAACCAGTGCGGAATTCTCTGGACAGAGCCTAAAGGACAATGATAAACAGCAGCGGGCTGAGGACTGATCCTTGATGGACACCGACGTTGACGCTGAAATCATCGCTGTAACTGTCATTCACCCACACTCTACTTCTTGCATTAGTGTACATACTCTGTACTAGCCGGATAAGCCACTCCTCTACACATAGCTTCCTCATTGCCCACCATAGTACCTGCCTGGGGACCCTGTCGAATGCCTTTTCTAGGTCGACGAATGCCAAGGAGAGCCTTCTATCTGCCCCGATGTACTTCTCTTGGATTTGACGAAGTATGAAGATGCCACCTGTCGTTCCTCGCCCTGGTACAAAGCCAAACTGCATGCCATCAATGTCAATCTGCTGTCTGATGCTGTTGTCCAAGACTCTTTCAATAACCTTCATTGATTGTTCCAGGAGCTTCAGGCCTCTATTGTTGCCTCTTGTCAAAGCGTCACCCTTGCCTTTGTAGCAGTTGATGATGTAGCTTTCTTCCCAGCTCTCTGGCACACATTCTTCCCTAATGATGGCATTTGCAAGATCTGACATGATCTGAGCGCCTGTCTCACCCGACACCTTCAGCATTTCAGCAACAATGCCCGAGGGTCCTGTCGCCTTGCCATTCTTCATCTTCTCCAACGCCTTGCTGATGATTTCAGTGCTGATCTTGATAGCTGGGCATTGGACTGGAGATTCTTCGGATAGATCTTGTGGATTCCAAGCGAACTCAACGTTTAGTAGCCTTTGTAATGCTGCTTCCAGGCTCTTTGTTTGCTCTTATTGTCAGGAGAGAGTTGCCCTTCATCATCTTTGATGCACTTTTCACCCACAACATCCTGGTTCTCTTTTCTCATTTGTTTGGCGATACGGTAATATCATTGTTCTTTGGGTCAAGGTGACCAAACTTTGATATTGCAGCCTCTTGCTTTGCTGAGAACACAGCCTTCTTGTCAGATCTTTTAGCCTATGAGTACTCCTCTCTACTACCTCCTTTCTTCCATGCTTTGAAGCACCTTCTCTTCTCCTTGATTGAATCGTTCACTGCCTCATCCCACCACCAAGTCTCTTTCCTCCATTGGCGCTTCTTCATCAGCCCACACACAGTGTTGGCACTGCTCAGAAGGCCTTCTTTCTTTCAGCTGTTGCCAACATCCCCTAACACCATCTTCCTGGTATTTATCCATGCTTGCAGTGAAAATGGTGATTAATGGTGCTAATAGAATATTTTAAAGGTAACCAATAGGGAAACTGGTGTTTATTTAAGATATCTTTCAAGACGTTGACTGTTAAATTGCAAAGATAGCGTAGAATGCCGTAGATTGATTAACAAATTAAAAATGACAAGCACTCTTTTGAAAACAAAATATAAAAACAATGTGTCAACTGTTTCTTCTAAAGTCTAACAGTAATTTTGTTTGGACCCTTTAAGTGCGGTTTTGTGTGTATCTTGTATCAATCTTAAACAGTTTAATGTTATACGCCTTTTTAAAGACTTACACAATTAAAATACATTGATTTGCATCATTTTTGTGATATTGTTCATCCTAAATTTCAATGCTGTATGTCAGTGGTGGCCATCTTGGTCGCCATCTTAGAAAATGGCGGCCATCTTGAATTTTTGGAGTGAGGGGTACTTTACTTTTAGTCATAAAATATAATATCATGCCCTTGTCCTTTCAATTATTCTTAAACATATTTTAATACCTCTTATCATGTGGTATATTTTATTTCGCGATTAAGCAAAAATTGCATGGGCAGATAACTCATGCCCCATAAATCCTTAAATTGGACAGTTTCAAACATCCAACAAGTGCCATTCATTTTCTAACATATTAACCTTCAATACTATATAGGTCACCAATATTTCGGAGAGGGGGGGAGGGTTTCCATTTTCAGCCCGGCAACTATATACACAGTACAGATCTTGTGTGAGATGGGATTGCTGAATTAATCTGTCTCTGCCATCAGACAAGTGGGGTTTCAACAGACTTTGCTACCAGTACAACCAATTCTTAAAAAAAAACGTTACATTTACGATAAATGAAAATGTGTACAGTTCGTTACGTTATGTACGAAAAATGGCAAATCCTTTATTAGCTTAGATATTCATCACTACCCGTCAAAAATTGCCCAAAAATGAAATAGAAATAATATGTTTTACTGAATTAAATTGATATATTATCTTCACTATCATGTCATATCTTTATAGCATTCATTTCATATCTAAAAAAGGATCAAAAGTGCTTTACAATTAAAACATGTATACTTTCTGGTGCAGAAAGTGAAATGCACCTTTAATATATTGAACAGAAAAAAAACAATAAAATAATATTTACATTGTAAATCTAAGGTATAGAAAACTAATTATTACTTTAGATCTACTTCAAAATAAAATACGTGTGCTTGGTCAAGTCTTACAATAACGATTACAATAAGAAGATAAAGCAGTGGTGTTATCATACTGTAACTAAAGCTTTAATAAAAAGATGCTCTTTGGGCTTATTTTTATACATCAGCCTCCAAATTTCTTTAAAAAGAAATTAGCTGTAAGAGATCTTTTAAAAGAGTTCTGTATATCTGAATTTCGTATTCCCAGGAGTTGTTCATTCAACAACTTATACGCCGCCTTTTCGAAGTTACGACGGTCAAAAGTAGATATGCGAGATTTTTGTATCACAAGATACGAGCCATAAAGTCGGGGTTTTTTTTTATCTCATTTCAAGCTGTGGTCTAAATGTTTTGCTCATGTTTGAAATGTAACTTTGAGATTGGTTATTCAAGGCTTTATAGGTGAAGTTCTAACTTTTAAAGTCAACCATGTTGTACTGGGAGCCAGGGAAGTTCCTTTAACACTGATGTGATGCGATCAAAACGAGAACTCCTAGTAATGATACGAGCTGCAACAGTTCGGGTACTTTGTAGTTTGTTCAAAATGTCCGAGTATTAATCTTGTACACTCGATTTTTGTACCAGTCTAAGAATTTTATAAGTATATTCAACAAGTTGAAATATGTTACAACTTTTTTACATTTTAATATGTCGTGTAAGATAAATGTAACAATGGTGACATTATATATTGCAGTACACTCGGTATTAAACTCACCTTTCGGTATGAATTGTTTTCAATGAAAAAGAACATAACACCTATAGTTCAACCTCCAAAAGTAAGTTCGTTTTGGGACATTACATAATTGATGAGTTATGCTGATTTTTAATCGAAATAATGTGACCACAACACCAGTTGTCTTCATATCGGCACAATGCTTGTCAAACTGGCCGGTTGTTATCACCCGCAACGGTTGGTCGTAAACACAATAGCAGATAAATTTAAAAATGTTATCATACAGGTAATCATAAGTCTCATATTCTGTTTATTAGTGTAGCCATGTATAAACAATATGGTCATTACAAATATCGGCATTACTAGTAGCAAAATTATTTCTAACCAATGATGCAAAATGATCTGTTAAAGGCGTTTGACTGCATACGGCAAAACTAAATTATTCTTAAAGAAGTAGATCTAACAGACACTTTTTGTATTTATACTTTAATTTGCAATTCAACCAATTTGCAACCGGCGGACGTGGACCAGTGATAACGCGCTCGAATACGGTACCAGAGGTCGTGAGTTCGACCCTACCCAGCCGGTGTAACATCAAATTTTGGCCCCGGTGAAAAAATGACCCCCCGGTCTTTTTTCAACGTTAAAAAGTGACCACCCGGTCATTTTTCAACGGCAATGGACCATACCCGTGAAATTATTACACCTAAAAATCATCTCGTTGTTAAATGGCCGTGGTCATTTATTAACGTTGAAAATAGAGAAGGGTCAATTATTAACGTGAAGAAATGACTTCTGTAATAATACGTCATTAAATAGCAACCGGGAGAGAGGGGTGCTTTTTCAACATTGTAAAATGACTGGGGGTATTTCATACCCATAAAAATATAAATGGCGTCTACAGTGATTGGTTATTAACTTATCCTTTGGGGCATTTTTAATCGTTTGAAATAGACCTGGGGTCAATTCTCAATGTTGAAAACTGACATTGGGTCAATTCTTAACGTTGGAAAAAGACCCTACCCGTGAAATTATGACTAAAAAGTAAAACATCTCGTTATAAAATAACCGGGGTCATTTCTCAACGTCGAAAATAGACCCCAACGTTGAACAATGACCCCCTATCATCATTCGTTAAAGATAACGAATTTCTTTAGCAGCCAGTTTCTTATTGGTAGAGTAAAAATTCAACTTACAGAACAAAACCCCCGAGTCGTTTTTCCAACGTTGAAAAAAGACCCGCCTATCATTTGTCTTAAGAAGAACTTATTAAGAAGCCACTATCTGATTTATACATTGTAAAAGTTATATTCAACGTTCAGACCTGACCCGGGTCATTTTTCAACGTTGAAAAATGACCCCAACGTTGAAAATGACCCTTGCTCATCATTGGTCATAATATTACGAATTTCTTAAGCAATTATCGTATTGGTACACTGTTTGTTTGTTTGTTAACGATCATTTCTGCCATCTTTGGGCTAATTGGACGCCCAGAGAGAGAGGGGAGCGGATACATCGAAAGAGTTCTCTGGTTATTTTAGATGCCAAGTGTAAAGCACTCATACATCGGACCTCGATTTATAAAGTCTCATCCGAAGGACTTAGTCCTGCGGGGGATCGAACTCACAACCCACTGATGTCGTAAGCGGGTGATTTACCCATCGACTACGTCTGCCGGTCGTAATGGTAGAGTTAACATACAACGTTCAACGTTGAAAAATGACCCCTATCATTTGACAGTATTGGTAGATTTAATATTCAATGTTCAAAACTGTCCCGGGTCATTTTTCAACATGAAAAAATTAGCCCCCCCCCCCCCCAATATTTTTGATTGAGTTACTATTCAACTTTTAGAGTTGACCCTGGGTCATTTTTCAACGTTGAAAAGTGCCCCTCCTCCACCCCATCATTGGTCAAAAGATTATGAATTATTTAAGGAGTAATTTCTTAAGGGTATAGTTAGCTTTCAACGTTAAAAATTGACCCCGGGTCATTTTTCAACGGTGAACAATGACCTCTTCATACCAGTAGTCAGTTAATCATAATTAAGTGGAGTACGGTTTTTTTTACGGGTTAAGTAGGCTTTCAACGTTGAAACTCTACCCGGGTCATTTTTAACTTGTAAAAAATAGCAACACCCTATCAATTGTTATCATTGGTAGAGTTAATATTTAACGTTCAGAACTGCCCCGAGTCATTTTTCAACATTGAAAAATGAAACACCCACCAACATCATTTATCATTGGTCATAAAATTACGAATTACTTAAGAGTCAATATTGTTGATAGAGTTATCATTCAACTTTTAAAACAGACCCCTGGGTAGTTTTTCAACGTTTAGACCGGGAGGTCATTTCTCAACGTTGAAAAAATGCCCCCGGTAGGTCCGTTGTATTAGTGGTCTGCTCTGATCTGATCTGAATTATATCAATAACAAGAGTAGGATATCGCGTCCCGGTTTTCTATATCCACCCCTGTCTGTGGTGCGTCAAAACATCATAAAGATGGCAGAAACGGATGTTAACAAACAAACAAATCAACAAACTGTAACAACAAGGATATTTATAGTTATACTTTTACAGATAATACTTTTAAATAACAATGTGAACTTCATGTGATGCGTTGCGTTAAGATTTTTTCAGAATACGAATAACACTGTTTTACTTACGTAGTTCTGTTTTATCAGCTCTGTCTCTTGTGGATCCCTGAAATGTTGACAATGGTATAACAGATGTAGCACATTCCATAACAAGATGTGTTTGTGAAACACTATGCGCCCTGATGTGATCATGACTTCTAAATAACCTTGACTTTTTCCTGAAATGACCCAACTTGTACAAAGCTCAAGGACTTCTTGAGTAAAGTACATATGCCAAATATGAATTTTTCTCACATATTCTTCAGTTATGTCCAATAATAAATTCAGCCTATTCGACCTTACATAACCTCAAAGAGACCTTGACCTTTGACGGACATGACCCAATTTGTAATGAGATCAAGAGGTTCTTGAGTAGGGTACACACGCCAAATATGAAGTTTTTATCACAAGTTATTACCAATATGGTTAAGAAGATCAAATATCAAGGTCAAGGTCACAAGTTTAAAAAAAGTAATTTGATAAGAGGGTTCTTGACACATGAAATATATATACGAAGTATGAATGTCCTATGCCTATCGGTTCAAATGTTATAGGCATTCGATAAATAGTTCAATTGTCAAGGTCATAAGCACAAACAAAATTTGTATAGTCGGAAGTCTTGACACATGCAATTCACATATCAAGTATAAAAGCTATACTAGTAAGTACAATAGTGCAACAGTAATAGGCAATGTTTAGGTTTATGGTTAATGTTTCGTTAAGTAGGTCAAATAGCAAGGCCAACCTCACAAAGTAAAACTTATCCATACTGATTTTTTTCTTGATTTGAGCAATATATATTCCAAATATGAAGTCTCTATCATGGATTTTACCATTTCAAGTACAGTCAAATAAATACGAAAGAAGAGTCAAGCAGGAAACGCAACACAAACAATACACCCATCTCTAAAGCAGAACACACACACACAGCCATACCATAACAAACACATACACACACAACCACACACACGCAATACCATTCCTTCATCTACACACTAAATAGAAAACAACACGCAAGACAAACATAAAGCTAAGTGAATATAGGAGCCCGCCTTGGTACGGTCAGTAGCAATCAATAATCAATTATAAATTAATTAATTATTAACAACCACTGGGGGGTTAAACCTAGGTTTAGGGGCGCCCAACCTCACACTTATCTCCTATATTCACCTATAAAGACGAACAGTGTACATAAAATATAAACCCTGTTCCACAACCTTACAATCAAAATGACCGCCAGCACAGTAAGTAAATACATGTTTTAGAGACATAGTTCCGGAGAATGCAAAAAGTGTCTCATCTCACAAGATATCTTTCATTTCAGGTTAACATGTTTGGGGACATTTACAATACCAGAGTAGGTAAAAGTATACTCCTAAGTTGATTAAAATGTGTGTGTTACTTAATAATTCTTGGGCAATTAAACCTAGCTATAGTAAAATACATGGGTGTGGGGTATGAACTAGTTTTCATTACCAAAATGAATTAAGCTGCATATTGTCTTGATATTGGATATAAAACTGTCCGGATTCAGATCAGGCATATTTTATATTACATGTACACGCATCCTGTAATTACATCAGAATTTGAGACTTTTTATAAAGAATTACTGAAAGATATGCATAATTTCAACAGAAAATGAAAAGAAATGAGAACTTATATCTCTGAAAACAGTGTTTATAGAGAGTACGTACTGTATATTTATATACTTCTGTGTATGGACAATACATGTCCAATGTATTGAGTGTGTATTGCTTATAGTTCACTAGTCATAGCTAATGTTAAGGTTGGGAATATATTTGACTATTTTACCTCTGTTATATTGACCTTTGATCCGACATGGTTGAAATAGACATATTCAAATTTCCATTAATTGGAACTATATGTATACCAAATATAATAACACTTTCACCTTAAGGTCAAATGTTCTTCCTATTTTAAATATTTCACCTTTTGACCTCTGTTACATTGACTAGACAAGCGCAAATGCCCCCTTCATATCGGCAACACGTGTGCCATGTTTTGGTGTGTATTACTTGTAGTTCAAACATTAGAGCCAAGGTTAAGGCTACTAATAAATGTTGACCTATTTTGTTTCCTGACCTTTGACCCGACATTTCCAAGCACTGCATATCAATGTATAGTACCTCTTTATATGGGAAACACATGTCCCATGCATTGAGTGTGTATTGCTTATAGTTCAAAAGTTATAGCAAAGGTTAAGGCTGCGGACAAACAAACATACAGGATAAGAACAACATATCCCGTTCACAGATCAGGGAACCTACACTAAACAAACCTTAAACGACTGAAGATAAAGGGAACAATTTGTTATTGCCGCGAATCAAAAAATAATTGGCACTTACAAGCTGACAAGATATATAAGACCTATAACTGGTTTCTAATACGCTGACCTTATAAGTAGTATAGTGCAACTAATTACCTGCAACATACAGGTCATAAAGAGCATCAGGTCTTTCAGAATGTACTTACTAAAATCATTTCAAACACCATCGCGACAGTTTCCTCGAATTTCCATAACTTTGAGATTGGTTTTTAAATATTGCATGTTGCTAGTATACACCCTGTTATGTAGAAATATGAAATAAGAATAACGGATCCCCGAACTGGATTTTCCTTATTCGGAGACACGTGCTTTTGATCATAAAAGCCCAGAATAACTTTAGCCTTGTAATTTACCTAATTTGTGGGTTATACATAAGTTTTCAAACAAATGATAAAAAAGGAACAAGTAGCACCAATAATATGCAGGTATGACCGCTTGTGTGGCTTATTGAGAAACAATAATATTTTGCAAATATAAACATTTATCAACGAGCGATATTCAAAGGGAGGCATATCATGCCCAGATTTTCATAAGTCCCCCCCCCCCTCAACCTTTGACCATAACAATCGAAACTGTCGCGATTGTCTTTAAAGTAAGGGTATTATAATACACAACATAAAATGTGAACGATGCTTTAAAATTATTGTATTCTTCAGATCGTGCATGTATGTGAGGGAATGTTGGTGTTTAAGAAGAACGCTCAATAGCTACAATCAAAAACAATAATATTTACCTCGATCTTTGCTCATTAGCCAAGTCATTTGATCTCTTAATGTCAACGTTTTGGCATTTGTCCAGCGAATACTCAATCTTGTGATGCCTTGTTGTTTTTACTGCCTTATGGTCATTTAAACATGCAGAACATAGAAATATGTGTGTGTCACAATCAAGACAAAATGCAACTGCGTCTGAACTGTTCCCGGTGTCTTTGCATACTTCACAATTTTGTTGCAATCCCATATCTTGACGAATTTGATCTTTGGCCAAAACGACAGAATGATCCTTTGTTGTTCTTAATGATTGATGCTTATCACAACAGTCAGTGCATAGAAGTTCTTCACAGTCTCTGCAAAAATGAGTTGCATTTACAATTTTGGAAAGGTGTTTACAAGGCTCGCATTTTTCCGAAAACATTGTTTCGGGTATCTCATCAATATTGCAAACATTGTGATCTTTAGTTTTTCTGAACCGACGGTGAGCCATATGGCATGCCTGACACATATATTCTTCACAATCTTTGCAGTATTTGTCCGCAATTTTATGTTCATTATTTTCTAGACAAGATTCACATACTTTGATCTCGAATATTTTGTGACCCTTTGTCGCCTTCTGATTTGTGTGCGTGTTGTAGCATAGCTTACATAACCTTTCTTTGCAATTCGTGCAGAAATGCACTGCTGGTACATTAAGTATTTTGAACGCACATGGTTCGCAATTAGAATCATTTAGGGAGTTCTCCTTTACTTCTACAACAATGTCTACAACTTGATGATCCCTTGTAAATTTTTGGGCTTGGTGATTTAAAGCACATGAATCACACAATAATTCGTTACAAACTTGGCAACGTTTGTTAGCTTCCGTTTGTTGAGTGGTATGCCTACACAGTTCACAGTATATATCATTAGGATGTTCAACAGTATAAACAATTGATACTTTATGTAGTTTCGACTTATGCAAATTTGCACATGGTTCGCATAATTTCGTTTTGCATTCTCTACATCTTAACATATCATCTTCTTTTAAATGTTCTTTGCATGCATCGCATTGGTTTCTTTTGTATACACTGTCTACCTTTAACGCTTCAGCTCTTAGTCGATCTGTTGGCATTATGTCCGTTTTCTTTCTATCCAAGTTTGTCTTTGCACCATTGTCCTTGTATCGTTTATGCTTTGCTGAAATCACTTGTTTATGTGCCTTCTGTAAGTCTGATTGCTTCGCCTCCTGGTCATTAGGTCTTTTTATATCTTTGCCCTGGTCATGCTTTTGTTCAAACACATCAGAATCTGCTGAAATACACACATCTGGTTTAAAAAAATCGAATAAAATCACAAAAATAAACCAAAATCTACAGAATTTCTGGTAATAACGACTTGTTTCCCATAATAACGACATTTCCCCCAAAAAAAACCTTTCTCGTTGTTACGAGACTAATGTGACAAATATATAGTTTACCAAGGTTTCAAACGTTGTCTCCCTTGAATTAATTACGCCATTTAATATTAGATGCAGAATCAAATAGACTCTTATAAAGGTAGATATATCAATTATTTGGAACGTTACTTAACGAAAAGATTACCCAGCCCAAGCGTGTACGTCTTATACATGTAATATTTGTTTATTCATTGAGTTTATAGTGATATTGTTTATTGATCATGTTTTGATCAGTGGGCGCTTTCAGAACGGTTAAGCGATAGGAAGTTGTCTAGAGTAGCTTCCCATTATTTCCAGGCAAACATAACCAGGCGGCGCCACGTACAAACCAAGGTTATATAACCCCCTGTCGCTCTACAATCTTGGCAGAGGGTTTCTGCCAGCCGGCCAGTTAACATCTAGAAGAGTTATTACTTGTGAATATTGTGGGAGAACGAGGGCTTTGGACAAGTGTTTTGGAACCTTCAGGCATTATTGCAATGCAGAAGAAAAACAAAAACTAGCTCCGGGTCGTCACTTCCCAATATTTAGTTTGAGACCGACTTCAGAGTTTTAAAGATCTAAACAGTTATTAGATCTTGGTTTAGTAGAGCTATGTCCACCAATCCCTAAGCAGGTTTGGAGGTGCTCAGACCGTGCCAGTGAAGATAGCTCTGGGAATAAAATCGACCCCAGGTCAGATTTTGTGACCTGAAGTCATAAATTATGGTTTGGAACCATACTTTGAGGTTCAAGCAAGAAAGAGATGAAATAAGGTTTTTTTATAAGCCGGCAACGTTTCCTTTAGTTATTGGTACTAATTATTGGTTTTGTCATTGATTAATTCAGAGGCCTGTTTCATTTATTTTATTAACACTTTGTATAGATATTGTCCTGTTTTAAACCTCAAACCCAAATATTGGGTTTCGTTGTTGTTGTTTCTTTTGTAAATCAAAGGCTAGGTAGCCCCGAGGAAATTTATATGTTTTTATACCCGTTTTGTGTTTTAGTCTGTTTGAGTTAAACATACCCGGTACACGTTACACTATTATCATGTTCCAACGAGACCTGTTCACGCTATTTGGCTTTTATTTCGAACTCTTGTCTCGTTATTTGAAGAAACGTTTACGTGATATTTTCAGGTATATATTCGAGACATGTCCTTATAATCTATTATGCACAGAATACTGTGTCACCTTGGGCGTGCTCGATTATCAGTCCGGAATTGACGGGATTGACGGAGTCGAAATCGAGTAGTCCGGAATTCAATTCCAGAACTTTTCTATCAGTTCTGTCCAAGGAGGTGGTGTGAGCAGAATAGTGACGTATCATCATGGTTCCCGGCACAATACCAACGCTTCGACAGCAAAGTTATAATAAACAGAGAACCAGAATACCATATGTTCAAGGATCAATTCCGTGTTTACTTGATTGACAAATTCTATGGAATCGTTACAGTTCTGGAACTGATAATCGAGCACGCACCTTGTCGTGTTGGGAACCGGTGGTCATTTCGTACCAAAACCAAATCATACCCAAACCATTTCGTACCCACATCTTGGTCAATTCGTACCCAAAATGTACTCATGGTCAAATCGTATCCAAACCAAATCATACCCACTATCTTCGTCATTTCGTACCCATATAATGAAACTCCCACATACTAACATTTACAGGGTTTTAATAGACTGGAGTGTAAACAAATATTTAGATGGTGAAAATCTGGAGTAGGACTCCCGTTTCAAACCAAAATAAAGCTTTGAAAAGAAAAAAAATATATATTCTTGGCTTTTTTTAACGTGGTCATATCGTACCCATGAATTAAAATTGAACTATGAAATACAATCTTAGATATTGTATAAAACATTATTATGTGAACTATAGCACAGTTGTCTTCAAATCATGTTCATGTGTCTGACAAAAAGTGTACCATATTGAATGCCTAAATGTATTACATGTGTTTTTCGAAAAGCGATTTTTATCAATTTTTTAATTTTACATGAAACATGTATTTCTAATTCACAAATCCAACTGTCAATATTGTTATTTCTTTTTATTGTACAATCGAAAAGAAATTTTAACTATCTTTAAATGTCTCGCGATTTGCTAATAACCGTGTTAAAATCCTTTAATTGACAGCAATGTCACACGTCCACCCGTGCCTTATGATTAACATTGTGTTTTGATAACAGTGAAGTATATCTTATTCGGCATGTGCCAATTTCACACCTGATTTTGCAAGGTTAACGGCGCGTGTCTACAGTAACTTGGTGTAATTAGTAATTTGTAATGTTATAAGATACAGTAGTTTAACTGTTCTCTAAACCTGTAATATTTAAACGGAAAGTTATTAAATTATTTATCTTATTTTACCATCTTAAAAATGCAACTGATATAAAAGTGTTGTTGTATGGAAGTATGCGGGAAAAAACAATAACTCTTTCTTAAATCATTTAATAAATACGAAAGACTCAAGCAGGAAACGCAACACAAACAATACTCCCACCTCTCAAGCAGAACACACACACAGTCATACCATAACAAACACACACACATACACACTCACATTCCCATTCCTTCATCTACACACTAAATAGAAAACAACACGCAAGACAAACATAAAGCAAAGTGAACATAGGAGCCCGCCTTGGTACGGTCAGTAGTAATCAATAATTAATTATAAATTAATCATTAACTACCACTGGGGGGTTAAACCTGGGTTTAGGGGCGCCCAACCTCACACTTATCTCCTATATTCACCTATAAAGACGAACAGTGTACATAAAGTATAAACCCTGTTCCACAATCTCACAATCAAAAAGACCGCCAGCACAGTAAGTAAATACATGTAAAACATTTAACAAAAATTCTATGACAAGATCATTAGTAACATGGGAAAGAATTAAACATTTAAGCCCGTGTTAAAAATTTAAACTGTTAAATTTTTTAACACTTCTGTAATAACTTAAACAAACTTCAAATTGGCAGTGCGATGAAATTACAATTTGTTATCTTAATCAGATGTCGTAAAATTCGGTGTCTGATCTAGATAAAAAACATGTAAATACTATTTTTGTTATTTAATTATTTATTGTTACCTAAAAGTATAATAAAGACTTAAAACAAAATTAATTAGATGATATAGTTCGCAGATCAGTTGTTAAAACATCATGTTTTTATTTTGGCGGTAGTAAAAGAAACAAGAACATGATATTCCGTAAGGGAGTTGAACGTGTAAATAGCACAAGCTTGATCCAGAAAAGTACCTGTTTAATGCTTGCCCGACAGCCGTGATGCAGAAAGCTAAACAAGCTCCTGATTAGAAGCTGGAGTCTAAACAACAAATGTCAGTTTCAGTAGAAATGTACCAACTAAAATCTGTCTTATACGTGTAACGATTTTTTACAGGAGATAAACCCTTGTTTTGAACACATGTGTCCATTTAAAGCAGGTTGAAAGTAGAGCAGACTATGTTTTACTTTCAGCCTCCTTTAAGCTACACTCTGCTACGATAAATAATCTATTTCGTATGGTACTTATTCAGAGTTGCAGAGGATTAGTCATGTGTTTGAATACAGGTGTCAACTTGAAGAAGGTTGAAAGTAGCGCAGAATGTGCTTTACTTTCAGCCTGCATTAAGTTGCAATCTGCAAAGATAAAGAGTATTATATTTTGTATGGTTCTTTTTAAGAGTTTAATATACGTATATATAAGCCCATGTTGGCAGAGGGTTAACCCCTTTTTTAAACAGGTGGCCACTTAGAGCAAAAAGATATGTATTATAAGACTCCAAATCACAACATAGTAAAATAAAACCAATTACATCAACAGAGTGGTTGAGTACTGGAACTCTTTACCAGATAGTGTTGTGAGTGCTACATCGGTATTATCATTCGAAAGAAGACTGGACAAGTTCTGGAAATATTCTGATCTCCTTTATAACTATGAAGCAAAAATAGCAACCGGGCACAAACTACATGTAAATGACGAAGAGCTGGAGCAAGAGGCTGATGACAGCCTTCTTCCAGAAGACGACTTATGGTAACTTATGGTAACTTATGGTTTAATCTACATATAAAATCACTGTGTGCTTAACCTTTATCCTGCAGTTATGTCGTCTGCTTTTAATTTGTCGTCTGCATTTATGTTTAAATAATATTTGTACATATTTCAATCAAGTAAGTCTCAGAGATAACTGTAAAACAGTTTGGATACAGATATGATGCCACATTCAAAATTGACAATTTCATATTTATAGGTCATTGCAAATCTATAATTAATTCTTTATAAATATATTATGATAACTATAAACTATATATTTAATATTTAGGGATAAGAAAGACAAAACATTGAAAAACACATTGCCTGATAGGTTTGCACATTCTAGTACATGTAATGCATATAGTCTAGGCCCTGGAAAACTTCAGATATTAGCTCGTGCCACTGGCGGACACGTGATTAAATGGGCCGTGACAAATTCAATAGCTGCACACTTCAGACCATTAAAGTGTAGGTAAAGGGTGTGACTTATGAAGTACATTTTTTTGATTGGTTGAGAGATATGAATGGGTAACCTGATAAGTTATAGAGTGTATCGTTGTGCTGACGAATAAATACAAGTTTTGTTGTTTTTTATTTATTTATTTTTCTATTTTTTACGTTTTAAATAATAAGTGAACTTCATAGCTTGTTTGCAAAATAAATACATTTACCTAGATTCGGTAATTATTGATTTTTTTATGTAGACCAGTTTAACAAATTTATTTAATGTAGGCAATTTGTAATAGTATGTTATTAAGTATTAGGTTCGTAAGTCGGAAAAAATTATTAGAAAGTGGTATTCTGACTCAATCGAAGCCGTGTTACATAATTTACATGTTCTCTGATCGCTCGGGGTATTATTACACCTTCCTTTTTCTATCATAAGTTGGTGGGATGATGATCTATATATTGAGATTGCGTTTCTGAGCTTATTATATTACATTTGATTTAAATATTTTTCTAATTCGAATTTATGTTTATAGCGAGCATAATGAAATAATCTTCGTGAATTACTATTTCATTTTTAAACATTTTATTTCAGCATTAAACATTACATGAATGTTTTTTAGCCTGCAATACATACAAAGCAATGCGAGTATTGTAACGAGAAATACACATGTCATATATAGGAGCAAACAAAATCTGTTAATACAGGATATAATTCAAATAATGTCAGTGCTGTATTAGGCGACGATCGCTTGATGTGACAGGCGACAGCCATATGCAGAGCATAACATTGCTGAGAGCTCCGATTGGAGCACTCCGCATTATTTCGGCCCTGCACCAAACAAACACCTGTCCCCAAGGCTAACCAAATGTGTATTACTGCATGGTCATTTAATACAAGACTGACTGTACAATCAAACAATTGCAAATGTTTACAGTGGTTTGTAAATTTATTCTTACTTGCATTTTATCACTCAAACGAAGATCCTCGTTTTTCAGCGTAATGTCTGTATTTACTTAGATTACTTAAAACATTTTTGGAATTAGAAGACATAAGCATATAAAACATTGTTAAGTTTGGCCAGGGAAAATTTAATTTATTGAATTTGATGGGAGTTTGATCGTATATATGGGTACGATTTGACCATATACGTGGGTACGAATTGAGCATGATAGTGGGTACGAAATAGTTCGAGTTCGATTTGGTTTGAGTACGAATTAACCAAGATGTGGGTACGAAATGGTTTGGGTACGAGTTGGTTCTGGTACGAAATGACTTGTTTCCGTCTTGTTAACCATATATCCATGTTGAAGAAATTGTATTAGGATAATAATTCCGATTTAACGTTTTGGTACTATGTGTGTATTGAGTGAAGCGGTCATACTTTTCTTACACATGTAGTACTTAAATTTCGATGTTATATACCTTTACTAAATTTCAAAAGGATTGGGACATATTTGTTTACTTTAAAAGCATATGTATGTTGAAAGAGTTCTATTAGGATTTAACATACATGTAGTTAATTTAGGATTTGGTACTATTTTTATAAAAGTATTCCTTAGCACAATAAAGCGATCCTACTTATCTTATATTACTGAAATGTGCCACTATGTATCTTTAAAATATCAAAAAGATTGGATCGATCATGTGTGTTTACTTCATAAGTGGACAAATATGGTCAGACGGACGACTGGAAATCATAATGAACCAAGAAATTAAACATTATCTCATCAGTAAAATAATAAGGTAAACAGTTCAATAATTAATAACAACAAGTAGTTCCGTTATAATGATAATGTTAACAATATGATAAAAACAATAATAATTGATACTTGAGAGCACTGATGATGGTTTAAAACTGAAATACAGAAGTATGTAGTGAAATAAAAACCAGGAGTGTACTATTAGTGAAATTTGAGAGAAAACAATATTTCTTTTTAAATGGATTTGATAGTAGATTTTGACATTTTTAAAAACATATACAGAGAACTTGAAACAATGAATAATATTGTAGAGAGTCGTAAAAACGGATTTATAGAATTATTGGAAAAGAACACTTACCAAAATTCTATATAGCGTATGCATTTACAAATGGTGCAGGGGTACTCATTGATTAATTTAATTACTTCCTTATATGTGAATTTGTCTGTATACAAATTCCGAACAAGGGAATTCTTTCAATAATATCACCAAGATAATAAAAATTGTTATCATAAGTTTGTAAAATCAACTTTAAAATGAGTCAAATAATCAAAGATCAATGGCATAATTAAACCAGCGATTCAAAAGTTATTGTTGCCCCACCCACCTAAGGACCTACATTATCTATAGCTGAATTATACCCTTCATCTATTAGAATGAACTGTCCAAGTATTATACCACAGACCCGCAGCCAGCTGGTTTCAAAAGAGATCAGAGTTTAATCAGAGAGATCATAGGTAATGTTTTTTGGTAGAAATCACAAGATTAAGAGAGATTCACTAAAACTATATGAAATATTTGCACATTGATGCTGTATTTATAATGGACATTTCATATCCATTTAATAGTTACACATTGACGTAGTCACAGTAATGTGATTCCAGCCATTAAAAAATTACCGCAACTTTAAAGCCGCATTGTGTTTTGGAGAAACCTGCATAAAACGGTTGTTTGGGATCCCATTTGAACTACGTGGGACGTGATTCTTTCACAAAAACCGGCTTTATCTAAGAAATTCGCTTTTTAAATTTTATTTATAATATTTTGGTGCTGCACAAATTAAAAAGCCTCCCTTTTGAATGGAAAGAAGGACACCTCTGTAAATACAGGGCTCCAGATAACGGAAGAATTTCGAAAACTAAAATCTTTATTTCTGCTTTTAAACCCAATGGTGTCATACTCATTAAAAGTGTCTCGAAGAGACTGTTTAATCAGTAGTAACACCATAGCATTCGGTGCTGAAATGAGTTAGAAAATGTTAGATTAGTTCAGATTACTCCCGCTTATATGTATATCTGGAGCATCTGGCTAACCCTTATTCTGCTGCACAGACGTCTGCTTTGATATTGTCGTCTGCATTTTGTTCAGTTTAGATTTATGCATTGTTTTAATTAAACAAACCTTAAGACGAGTGTCAAACAGTTTGGATCCAGATGAGACGCCGCGTTACGCAGCGTCTTTCTAGATTCAAACAGTTTGTAAAATCCGTAAAGTTACGACCAGTAGGCACAGGGTTAAACACTATGAGATCCAGTGACAACGTGTAAATATTATTCACGGTGGGTAAGCGATTAAAAAAAATTACGGAGAATCTATACCTTGAGCTTGCTGAAAACGACTGTTTCAGCCTTGTCCGCTCTCTAACTCAAACACTTCTTTTTTGATCTTCACCAATCTTGCTACAAATGTTTATTAGTATAGAATCTAGGTCAGGTTAAATAACTAGCAAAATCGCATAAGGCATGTCTGAGTTATTGCCCTTGAATAATTAAAAAATAACTGTTTCAGCATTTTCTGCTCTCTAACACAAACACTTTTTATTGGATCTTCACCAAACTTGTTGACAACGTGTATTGGTATTAAATCTAGGTCAAGGGAAAAAAATCGAATACAGTTGAATGAAAATCCTTCAAGAGGTAAAGGGGAAATGGAGTGGTCATTTATTACTTAACTTATTACCAACACGGCTAAGATGAAGCACATGCAACCATTGACCAAATATTGGCTAAATAGAATAAAAACTGGTCCTTTTACAGAGTGGACAGGGCAAAAATAAGGATAAAATAGCAAAATTTTAGTCATTCAAGGGCAATAACTCCAACATGCCGGTTGTTAAGATGATTGACCTAGATTGGTGATTGACAAGTTTGGTGAATATCTGATAAAAATTGTATGTGTTAGAAAGCGAAAAATGCTAAAACAGTTATTTTTTAATACATAAAGGGCAAAAACTCAGATATGCCACATGCGATTTTTGTAATAATCAAAATAGACCTAAATTTTATATAATTAAATATTTTCAGCAAGTTTAGTGAATATCCGATAAAAACTGTATGTGTTAGAGTGCAAAAGTGACTGAAACAGTCATTTTTTATTAATAAACAGGCAATAACTCAAAAATACCTTATGCGATTTTAGTAGTAATCAAACTAAACCTTGATTTTATATCAATGACCATTTTCAGCAAGTTTGTGGAAGATCGGGTAAAAAATAGTTGAGTTAGAGAGCGGACAAAAAAGTGTTCAAACATTATTATTAGCCGTTATTGTATTTCAGGCATTAAGAAAAGGTCTGATAACACAATGGGACTTTAACACTGGCAATAATTTTTTAACTATGACCAATACACATGCAATACTTTGCATATGTGTTGCCCGTAAAACGAGGTATATGAATATTATTATTATTATTTTTGTTGTTATTATTATACCATATATATATATAGCGCTCTTTTCACACAGGAGTTATGCGTTCAAAAGCGCTTCACATGAAATCATATAAATGTTTTTTTTACAAAGTGAGAAAATACAAATAACTACATTTACAATAAAGTAAAGACAACCTACTTAAAATTCCTTCAATATAATTACTAAGATCATAATAAATATTATTCCTAGTTTGTAAAATCAATCTTAAAATGAGTCAAAAATATAAAAGATAAATTGCATTTTTAAAAACAGTGATTTAAAAGTCACTGTTGTACCAAACGCTTTCACCCCTAACTCCGCCCCACCCGGACCTACATAAGCTACTACCTACTATCCCACACCTCTGACATCTGGCCTACTGAGATTTGTTGCTGCTCATGCATGACATTGCAGAATCCGTGGCATCGAGGCGCCTAATGTTTCCCCCATTATTATTGGTACTGTGTATTGGTTATTTTAGAGTCTGATTAGGAATTCGTTCCTGCAATTTTTGGCCTACTGAGCCATGTCTATGCTTGTGCATGACGTAGTAAATGTCGGGTTTAACGAGATGCCTTAATTGTTTTATAAATACGAATAAAAACGACAAACAATGCCGTCCCTGCTGACAGGGCTCCTTAATGAGCCCTTTGACCAGGATCTAGAATAAGCGTGTTCACCTGTTATTCTAGCGTTAAACGATTGAGGTAAAATGAAGCTAACATATGTATGCGTGCGCATCTTTCAGCAGAACGACTAACCCTTCAATTGTGTACAAGCTTAACACTGACGGCGTTCAGTGATACTTATGGCGTAATACTTATCCTTGAATAGTGTAAATAAAATCTGAAAGCGACGCACAGTACACTTAAGTGTTTGATTTTTATTCATAAAACTCTACATGGATTCATTCAGAACACAACAATCTATCTCTGCCTTTCACCAACCACTTTGCGACAGGCTAGGTCTAAAGCAATACCAAACGAGTACTAACCATAGTATAACTAACCAAAATAATTTAGTAATTTATATGCTTAATTTGACTTTTCATTTAAGCATTTTTATTCTTGCGTAAATTACGCAGTATTTAGCATTCTGCTTACAGTGGTTCTGGGGCTTAGTTGTCATAGGGGACTATCATTTTTTATTTGACGGAGTTTATCCCCTCCTCCAAGAAACTAAATGAAGGCAGGTCGAGGCTCAACGGTTCATCTGATTTTCTTAGGTGAATACGGCCAAAGTTTGCACAGGACAATAGTACTCCTGAAAGGTATACGGTTTGTAAAGGACGAGTATACTCATCACATCGAGTTGAATGTGTTAATAAATGTATTGCCATAATAACTATGTGTGGTTATATTAAATAGTAGTAATTGTTAAAGTTACTAGCACACTATCACAGTTTGTGAAAATGTCCATTGCCAGTACTCTGTTCTATAGACTGAAGGTATGAAAGTATCCAATAAACTATTGTTAATTGTCTTGCATTGTCTGACGAATTTGTTTATGTGCACTTTCAAGACGTCCATTGGCAAAATTACCACAACCTACTTTAATAATATTCATACAACATTTTAATCGCTTGCATTTGACAATATAATCACATTCCGTAAGGAATGTTTAACCACAAATCCAGTACAAAAGTAATCAAAGACTGAAGGTCTTGAGAGTCGCCAAGAACATTTTGCATTTCAGAAAACAACTAGATCCGAAGTTAATAATGCATTTGTTGAGACAGGTGGTCTCTTATAGAAATGTTAAAGTACAGTCAGAAAAGTACATTATATACGTTATGCGTACGGTTCCTGGTGCAGTAGAGAGCTTTTTCTGCTGAAGCTTCACTTTGCTGCACGTTGTCAGCTATTTTTATTCCATCATTTTATGTTTTTTAGAGGTAGTTATAGGGGGATTAAAAATACATGTCACGATGAAAAGACTTGGCAGAAGACGGTACATTCTATATGTAGATTTATCATTTCATTTGGTAATTTGTAGATAGATCTACCATATATTAATTTAGATCCGTATGTGTATGCTACTCTCCTTGTTTATTCTTTAAATATGGCTTGATTGTTTAAATATCTCGAAATGAATGTTCTGAATCAATGACGGTGACATGACCGACCTTCGCTATGGCGGACCTTAATTTGTATAGCAGACCTAAGGTCGCATGGCCGACTTTAATTTGTATAGTTAACTAAAGTCATATAGCCAACCTTATTATTTTTATAGGAGTTCAGTTTAACACACCTATATCGCGGGTACGTATACGCCAACTAACAATTATCGCCTGAAACTTTGAATTGAGATTTTTGGGAAACACCCCCGAAATATGCCGTATGTGAATTGTTTGACACGCCTCAAGTGAGAAATTCGTGCTGCCAGTGGATTTTTAAAAAAAAAACGATTTGTGGGATATTTTGTGTTTATTGGGTACATCTTGATCTAAACATGTATAAAAGAAACAAATAATGATATTAAAGTACAACACTTGAAAATAAGGGAACATATAAAATGACACAATGTGTGCCTCAGAAATCGCTTTTTTCATTACTCTGTATTATATATAAATATCGCATTTAACTTTTTTCCCGTCAGTTTTTCAGTATTGAAAACTTCATGTTGCCTCGTAGTAGAGGGCATCTAGCGTCAAAAATCGAAATAAAGGAAAAAAAATGCACAGAATTGATTTTTGTGTTTTCATATGCTCCGATATGTACCGAATGACAGAAAAAAGTCTAGGAAAATCAAACGATGCGAAATATGATTTTTGGGGTAAAATGGCTAAAATAATAGGTGAAAGCACGAATTTTTGGGATTTCCAAACTGCGATCGTAGAAATCAATATAAAAGCTTGAAATCTACAGGCTAGACATATATTAATGTCAGCTGTGGAATGGTACTTGTTAAGATAGATAAAATTTTCAAAAAACTGAATTTTGGGATGAAATTGTCAAAATATTAAACCAAAATCACAAATTTGAGGATTTCAAACAGACCCTGACATCTCATAGCAAATAAAGGAAATGTTGCACAGAGTTGATTTATATGTTATTATTTGCCTAAATATGTACCAAATAACAGACAAAAAGTCTAGGAAAATCAAACGATGCAAAATATGGTTTTGGGGTAAAATGGTTGAAATAATAACTGAAATCGCTAATTTTTGGGATTTCCCTTCTGTGCTCGAGGATATCGATATAAAATCTCGAAATCTACAGGCTAGACAAATATTCATGTCAGCTGTGGAATGGTTCTTGTTAAGATAAATAAAATTTAAAAAAAAAATGATTTTGGGATGAAATTGTCAAAATATTAAACCAAAATCACAAATTTTGAGGATTTCAAACAGACCCTGACATCTAAAAGCAAGTAACGGAAATGATGCACAAAGTTGATTTATACATTATTATCTGCTTAAATATGTACCAAATAACAGACAAAAAGTTTAGGAAAATCAAACAATGCAAACTATGTTTTTTGGGTAAAATGGTTGAAATAATAACTGAAATCGCTAATTTTTGGGATTTCCCTTCTATGATCGAGAATATCGATATAAAAGCTCGAAATCTACAGGCTAAACAAAGACTCGTGTAAACTGTGGATTGGTACTTGTTAAGATAAATAAAATTTTCAAAAAGCTGATTTTTAGGGTGAAATTGTCAAAATATCAAACAAAAAACACAAATTTTGAGGATTTCAAACAGACCCTGACATCTAAAGGCAAATAAAGGAAAAGATGCACAGAGTTGATTTATATGTTATTATTTGCTTAAATATGTAGATCTACCCAAATAACAGACGAAAAGTCTAGGAAAATTAAACGATGCAAAATATGATTTTGGGTAAAATGGTTTAAATAATAACTAAAATCACTAATTTTTGGGATTTCCCTTCTGTGATCGAGGATACCAATATAAAATCTCGAAATCTACAGGCTGCACAAATATTCATGTCTACAGTTGAATGGCCCTAGTTCAGATAAATACAACTTTAAAAAAAAATTGGGGTAAAATCGTAAAATTATTTAACCAAAATTTCATATTTTGAGGATTTTTGACAGATTTTGAGATTGAAATCAAACTAATGGAAAAGATGCACATAATTGATTTATCAGTAATGATATGTTTCAATATGTACCAAATAACAGACAAATAATGTAGGAAAATCAAAGAATCCGAAATATGATTTTTGGGTAAAATGGTTGAAATATTAACTGAAAAGCTAATTTTTAGGATTTCCTTTCTGTGACCATGGATATCACTATAAAAACTCCAAATATCCAGGCTAGACACATATTCATGTCTACTTT
Source organism: Gari tellinella (assembly GCA_922989275.2). Lineage (NCBI taxonomy): Eukaryota > Metazoa > Mollusca > Bivalvia > Cardiida > Psammobiidae > Gari > Gari tellinella. Next base: position 45,984 of record OV277857.1, read on the forward strand.
AGAATGGTCCTTGTTAGGATAAATAAAGGTTTAAAAAACCTGGTTTTTTTGGGTAAAATTATCAAAATATTAAACCAAAATCACCAATTCTTGTTTGTAAAACAATCTAGGAAAATCCAACAAAGCCAAATATAAAGTTTGGGGTATACTGATTAAAATAATTAATGTAAATGTATGTTTTTGGAAATTCCACACTATGGCCTTAGACAGGAATATAGAAGCTACACATTTACAGGTAAGATACATATTACTGTGCACTGTTGCCTTCTTGTACTATTCAGGATGAATTAAGCTTTAAAATGAAAACCCATTATCTTTTCACTTCACTACGGTGACCTTAGATATGAAACCAAACGTTCAAAGTCTTTAACTTACACACATACACCATTTTAATGTAGCTTAGTTAAAGTAAAGACAAATCAACCAGTAAAACATTTAAACAAACACATGTTTTTGATTAAAAAGCTCCAAATCCAGTTAAAAGGCAACAGACACCATGAAATAAAGCCTATAGCACTAGTACAAATAAATTATGATTTCTAAAATTAATAAATTTTGGTGATAAGATATAAGTTAAACGAAAACAGTTTTCACTGAGGATTTTTACAGTGGCATTGGATGTGACCATCAAGGCACTACAGTGTATTTGTTAGCATAGTTATATAAGTTTCAATGAAGTAATATACATGTATAACTTATAATAGTTAAACAAAAAGACAATATCTTCAGTATATTGTTAGAGCAATATAACATGAATGTAAAACTTAAAAATATAGTTAAGACAAATATATAAATGGAAACTTTTTATAAGTTAGGATAACTACCATTTTGAATGTCATTGCTATAGTCAAACAACTAGGTCTGACGTGTCAAAGGGTGGCCGAGTCCATTTATAAGGGAGATCAGCATTTCAAATGTCCCCGTTTCAAGTTTTAAAGGAAAAGGTTTGGTTATCGGTACAAATAAACGAATTAGTTATTGGAAACATAACGTAGTGGATAAGACGTTGGTAGAAGTATATGATCGGATAACATTTTATCAGGCACGGGTTCGAATCTCGCAGCAACCTATGGTATTGTTTTGCCAAAACAATATTAAAGATTATATAATTACATTGCATTAAGGTAATGCAGAAAGCCTCCTGAAGAAAGTGACTAAAACTTATATTGATATTCATATTTTATCATCGATTTGTTTTGTGAAAGTATGGCTAATACAGGGCTAGAAATCCATGCACCCCTGCTCCAAATTTGACGAACATGTGTATAAATGGTTAGTATAATCACACAGTATGAAATTAGATGGTTCATTTTAGATTAAAAAAAGTTTGAGGTCGACGCGGGATTCGAACCTACGCTTATTAACATAATTCTATCGCAATACACTCTGTGGACCTATATTACCTACTGCTCTAAAGTGCTAACAATAATATCGCCTTCATTTGTATGTAATAATTATACTAATCTTGATTGTATAAAAATGGTCGGAGAACATGCGGAATGCTGCTCTCCTTAAAAATGGACTCTGCTGACCTTTGACACGTCAAGCCCAGTTGTTTGACTATATGACTGTGGATATGACCAGTAAAGCTTCATATGCACAGATAAGTTATATGTTCTTTCCAAAACAACAGCTTACTAAAGATGATAAATAAAAAGTTTGAAAAACATTAAAAAAATATACATAAAACAGCAAATTTTTAATTTCTGTATATGGGGGAGGATATGAATTAATAATAAAAAACTCCAAATCAATAGGCTTGACACAGTCCTTTTAAATGAGATATGTAACTAGTTTATCCAAAATCACACATAACAATTTATAAATATATAGGGTTTTGGAAAAATACATCCCCTCCACCAATAAAAAAAATCAAAACATAAACGAACGAACAATTTTCTGCCATGTTGGATTTTCTGCGCAAAACTGGTTGGTTCTGATGTTGGTTGGAAACTAATAGACATGAGCTATCCTGTACTTTGAGCTGTAATAATGGAATCTGACAACTGTATGAAATATCAGCAAATCATAGTATACGCACATTGGGCATACATCGTACATGTAATTTATGTAATTAATTGATCTAACAGTGCTTGCTATATATATGAAATAACTGATAGTGTATATATCACCAGGTCAATAACATTCAATATTCGTTTTGTGGTGCTTATTGTCTACTATCAGTGCACACTCTGATTTGACAAGCGGCATTTTAAATGCTGCCTCAAAGCTAGTACACTGGTTTAATTGTCAAAATGCTGTAATTTAACCCTTATTGTGTGCGATGCGAATATAGGTTGTTACTTAAACCTAATTGTATGCGGAACAAGAATACATATCATTTGAGGACCCAAATCAGAGTGAGTATAGCCTACAGTACAAAGTATAATGTATCTTACCTGTAAATTGAAGCTTTTACATTTATATCTAAAGCCATATTGTGGAAATTCCAAAAATTCAAATTTACACTAATTTTTTTAACCAGTTTACCCCGAAAAGCCACATTTGGCTTTTTTGGAGATTCCTTTATTTTGCTGTTATTTAATACATATTGAAACATACTAAAACATATAAATTAATTCTCAATACTTTTCCCTTTATTTGCTTATAAGGCTTTATTTGGAATTTTCAGGCCAGGAGATCTCTGCTAAAATCTCGAAAATTGGTGTTTTTTTGTTTAATTATTATAACAACTTTACTGCATAAATCAGTTTTTTGACAGTTTATTTATCTTTATCAGTACCATTCAACAGCGCAATTGAATATTTGTTTAACCTGTAGATTTGGAGCTTTTATTTTAATAGCCACCATCACAGTAGTAAAATCCCGAAAAAGCTCATTTACATTTTATTTTTCAACGATTTTACCCCAAAACACCATATTTCGTATTGTATGATTTTCCTAGATGATTTTTCTATTAGTTTGTACATATTAAAGCATATGATAACACATAAATCACTTTTGATTTTGATGGCAGGGATTGTCTACAAAAATCCCCAAAATTGGTGATTTTGGTTTAATATTTTGACAATTTAACCAAAAAAAACAGTTTTTTGAAAGTTTTATTAATCGTTTCTAGTACCATTACACAGTAAAAATGATTTTTTTTGTCTAACCTGCATATTTGGTGTATTTATATTGATATCCACGTTCACAGTAGGGAAATCCCAAAAATTCGCGTTTTCATTTATTATTTCAACAATTTTACCCCACAATTCATTTTTCAAAGTTTTAGCTATCCTTAATAGTACTATTTCACAATAGAGATGTATAAGTATCTAGCCTGTAAATTTGGAGCTTTTATAATGACAAACAACGACACAGTACTGAAATCCCTAAAATTGGCGTTTTCATTTATTATTTCAACAGTTTTGCCTCAAAAAACATATTTCGCATAGTTTGATTTTCCTAGATTTTTCTTCGGTTATTTGGTACATGCTCTACCATATGAAAACACAAAAACTATTTCTGTGCATCTTTTCCTTTATTTGGATGTTTGACACCAGGGAAGCTCTACTAAAATCTCCAAAAATTGGGGTTTTGTTTAATATTTTCATGATTTTCACCCAAAAATAACCATTTTTTGAAAGTTTTATATATCCTAACTAGTACTATTCCACAGTGGATATAACTGCCAGTCTAATTTGTAGATTTGAAGTCTTTATGTTAATACCCAGGGTCACAGTATGGAAATTCCAAAAATTATCATTTTCGTTTATCAATTCAATCATTTTACCCCAAAAAATCATATTTCGCATCGTTTGATTTTCCTAGACTTTTTTTCTGTCATTCGGTACATATTGGAGCATATGAAAACACAAAAATCATTTCTGTGCATTTTTTTTTCCCAAAATTTTTAAATGCCCTCTACTATCGTGGTAAACTTATTTCCAGTTATTTAAATCATTCGGAATGCTATTTCTTGTGGTTTGATCCCGATCTCGCTTTAAATAAAGGGTGTTTAAGCTCGAAAAAAATGTGCGTATTGTTGGTTTTGAAGCCATTGAGTCATGAATATTAATGAGATCCCCGATGGCCACGCCCCCCTTTCGGCGTTTGGCATTGCTACTGCCACCTAGATCGAAACATAAATAAAACGATTCGAATTGCATGCCCGCTTCAAGTCTTCGTGAATGGGATTTAATACGTCTTGTATAGTAAGTTCTATCTTCTGATTTATTCTAAAAAGAATATCCGCAAAATGTACTAATGTACGTTTTTGGTATCTGTTTTTTACGCATTTCACCACTGTTGCGATGCGTGGAGCCGGTTTGTTTACCTTTGAGACGCATATCGAGATGTGCATGCGCTCGATGAGACGGTGCTAACACAAATTATTACCCCCAAACCCCGAACTATTTGTTTGTCCGATATCAAGGTTAAATTAAAACGCCAGTTTTCTCATCTTACTGAATCGTTACTGCTTTTCGTTATTTTTCATGTTCTAGGTGCTAGATTAAGATTATGATCCAGTCTATGATGAACAGTATCTGTCTGATTTGCAGATTCATTCAAATTAATACCGAATTTTTTCTTCTATCGGACAATTGAAGAGATGCGCTGTTTGCCCAGTACAAATTATCTAATCAGGTCCCCGGATGTTTGATTATTTCATAGTCGGAGTTATAGGAGACAGGGAACCAGACTACGAATTAACAACAACAAGTACGAACAAATCCTGAGATCTGAGATTGGCTTGCGACTCAAAAACCATATTCTTTTGACTACTAGTGAATCAATTTAAGTTCATGAATCAAACGTTCTACTTTTTCGATCGGCGCTATATCAGCGATTCAGTGTCGCAGTACCGTAAAACTTAACTCACTCACACGTTCTACTTTTTTCGAGAAACATTTATTTAATGTAGTTTTGATTCTCTTTTGTTCTACAGCATTAGTTTACCTGACTTCTTTGTAGAAATTGGATCACTTTGGTCACTATATGGACCCTCATCGTTGTTGTTCAGCATTCTGACTTGACAAACGAACGTTGATTCAGATTTCAGATTCCTTAAAAAGACGACATTACCAACGACTTTCTCCTCATAAAACTTCCATGTATCAGAAGTGGATGTAGTTTTGTAACGGATTAGGTATTCACATGGATCATACAACCTCTTTGGATGTTTCCAACTCAGCGTAAACGAGTCTATGTTTGGAGTTCCGCACAAAATAGGCTTGCCTGGTTTAAACTGAAATGAAAGTACTAATTACAGCTGAAGTTCGTGACCGAAATTAAACAACAACCATGCCAAATAGAAACATGGAACTATTGTTTGACATCACATAAGATGGCTTATACAATTTATAATAGCCGAAGAGATGAACTGATTTCATCTCAAAGCGGTAGATAGATATAGTTTTTTCAGGTAACAATATGCATATCATGGCAACCAACAATAAGTATACACATATCAAACAAAACGTAACAAATCATGTATATGTTGCAGTCAATCTGTGTAATCAGTCATTACGCGTAATGACTAGTCAATCTGTGAAACGACTTTCTCACATAGTCCTTTAATGTTACAATTTATGATAATTATATAATGATATTTTTCAAAGGTCAAATAATTCATGCACAAAACACCACAATCTCACCACAAAACCACTCAATTTGTCAAAATTATTTTTAAAAATAAAGATAAAACAAAATATAGCCTGTACATTTACATGAAAATAATTCAATTCTTTTCTATTTACAACGTTCAAGGTCTTAAACATCATTTCACAAATTGACTTAAATAAGGTGTGAAATAAATGTGTTGTTTTGTGCAGGAAATCTTTGAACTTTTAAAAAATATCATTGTATAATTATCATAAATTGTAACATTAAAGGACTATGTGAGAAAGTCATTTCACAGATTGACTAGTCATTACGCGTAATGACCGATTACACAGATTGACTGTAACATATACAAATGTAAAGATTCATGACAGGCACACACAGTACCAAGGATAACACAAAAAGGAGAAAATAATTTTCCCTTATTTCCATTGTTGTCCTTGATATTGGTGGATGAACCATGAAATGTCATGTATAATCATCATGAAGGTTTGATATAACTCGGTAAAGAAATGCAGAAGAAGGTCGCGTCAAAAGCTTAAGACGGTCAAAAAGCCAAATCAAGGGCAATTACTCTGTCATAATTTGGACAACTTAAGAAAGAAATATATCAGGCACATCTGCACTTCATTATAAATTAGGAATGTCACAGCATTATAAAATATAAACGCACATGCAATTGCTAAAGAAATGTAGAAGCAGATCGCGTCACAAGCTTAATTGTGTCTAAACAGTTCAATCAATGGCAATAATGTTGTCCTTATTGACACAACTCGCATTAAAAATATGTCACGCACAGCTGCACTTCATTATGCATGCCAATGCAAAGCTTGATGTCAATCGGTAAAGAAATGTAGAAGTTTACGTCACAAGATATGTTGTGCCACGGACGGACACACAGACCAACCGACCTGTGTTGTTGTTGTTGCTGCTAATAGGGTTTGTAGTCCCGCATAGGCTTTTTCAGGTGCGGCATACCAACCGACCTACCAACATACTGAGTTCTATATACCCCCTCTCAAATTCTGTGTGCGGGTGTTTACAAAAGAATTCATGGAACTATTTGGAAAGAAGTTGGAATTAAATAGGTAAACAGGGGTTCGGTTAAACGACAATTAAGTGATGGTAGGATATAATGTGTATCATTTGAGTCGTGTCATTTGAGTTCAGTAATTTACTTTTATAAATAAAGTAGCTATTTACTTACCAGGTCTTCTTGAGGCTTCCCTATTTCTTCCCTGTAAAATTAGTATAGACTACAGTCAAGAAATTAAATATACATAGTGATAAACCTGTCTTAAGGCAAACGTTTTATTACAGATAAACGTATTTTAAAATACCATATGAGTTTTTACATAAAAAAAATCATTGCTATATATATCATATCATATCCCTTGATGAAGACGTAACTGTGGAAAGCGCTCGGGAAACATTTGCAGTATTTAGCAAATATTTATTTCGCACTGTATGAATAAGTTTTCTTTCTCTACTATATACACATTTTTACTCTTATTCTTTGCATTAAAATAATTTTGATCCAGTGCTTTGGAAGGACGTTAGTAGATGTCACACTTTAATTCACATATACGAATGATATTTCATAATTATAGTGCAAATGTACATATTTATTCAATCTAAAAGAACCTGTTCAATTTAACAAATATCACAATTAGTACAAATACTTATTTTTCATTCCAATCTAAACCTATTTCATACACAAAAATAGATCTACCTCTTGTTTTGATCCGAAGATATGGTTTTTGATGTTGTAACATCAGTGTTATCATACTTTGCCAACGAACGTTCTATTCTATGTCTTCGGGTTTTCTTAAACGCTGCATGATCATTTAAACACTCAGAGCAAAGTATCTCTTGTGGATTACAGTCAAGGCAAACCGCTACTCCTTCATTTTTCTCGTCGTGTTCAATACAAATTCCACAATATTCTTTCGATTTAGTCTCCTGTCGAATTTGATCTTTGGCCAAAATGACAGAGTGGTGCTTTGTTACCTTCATCTGTTGATGCTTTAAACTACAGTCGCTGCAAAGAAATTCTTTACAGTCTATACAATAGTATTTTGAATTTCTATCTTTTGACCGGTATTTGCATGGCTCACAAAGTTCCGTTCGAACGACAATTTCACCAATATTACTAACTTTGTGATTTCTAGTTGCCTTTAAGCTCATGTGAACCTCGTGACATTCTTGACAAAGATATTCTTCACAAACAAAACAAAACTTTTCAGCAATATTATGATTGTTATTCTTTATACAAAGATCACATTCATTTGTTTCTCTGTTTTTTGTTTTTGTTTCGAACCTATTTTCTACCTTCTTTGTATCGATTGTTAACAATTCAGCTTGACTGTTAAGTTTTGCATCAGCGGCACTGTCCTTTATATCAGCTTTTGATTCATTGTCATTGGTGGGAACAGTTGGTGAAAAGAAGTCCACCAATATGTCTTGTTGAATCTGTTCAAGATTAGCAGTACTGGACTGTTCGATTAGTTCATCTTTTTGTCCCGACATGTTCATTCCAATCTGTAAAAACATATACATTTTTATCTTAGTAAAACTGTCTTTGTTTGCTCAGAAACCAATACTATGATATTATTTATGAAATATCAATATAGCATTTCAACGTAGCATTAAAAATATTCATTATTTGCTGTTTAAACATGTTTATGACAATGTTTTCTACATGTACTTTGTTTAAAATTAATTTCAATGTATAACTAGACCAAATGCTGTATAAATTACTCCTGTATCATTGCTGGTTTGACAATGTAAAATGTGAACTAATCAAGGTACAAATAAGAACGAGGGTCTTGAAGGCATTGATATCGCTCACCTGAGGATATTGAACCTGATAGATTTACCTATGGAGTTCACTCATAACCAAACGAACCAAGAACTTAAAGCCACATATACAGTTTGTGAAAGATTGATAAATAAATTTACTAACAAATGTAGACACTATACAATACACATATTATGCCTAAATGTCACATTCCACCTACTATTTACTCTAGTTTAGAAGTGACAGTTATACAATTAAAATTTAGCCGAGGGTAAATACTGTTAAATGAGTTATTTTAAACCAGCACGGTCAGATAACTCCCAGTTCATTGCTTTGATTTCCCCTATAATCAAACTCTTTTGAGAGTATATCTAAAGTATACTCTGCAAAACTGCTAAGTACCCCAACTTAAATATCCTTTATTTTTTGAGTTTTTAATCAAGTAATTTTGTTTTCACGCCAAAACATGTGTATCGAGATTATTGATCGACTGAAACCGGTTTTAGCTGTGTTCAGTTAGGCGTGATGTGTAGCTGGGGCAAAGGCTCGAACCAGGGTAAGTAGCACGTGCAGCACCGACTGTGTTCTGTTTCATAAATTTCACTTGTAAATTTATCGTGTTGACTTCAACAGTTGAAAAAAACACGAAATGGGTGGGATGTCTCTTCAAGAACGAGGTAGAACCATGGGACGATTACTGAGCGGACTGACCTAACCCATGCTGAGGTAATTGAAAACGTTTTTCCTTTAACATCATCATCACTTTTTCTTTTTCTGATACAGTATGATACCAGCATATTCTGTCCCAGTAGAGTATTTTTCATCACATTTTTGTTATGGGTCGCTCGCAGAATGGAGGTGCAGAACAAATATGTGACCAAGCTTCCGGCAAAGCATCGCAGGACCGGAAGTGTAGCAAATGAGCTAATACGCTCACAACAAGAAGGCAAGACCGTTCAATTATTGTGAGCCATCTTGATCAACGACACATGGCTGTAGTGAGCGACGACGGTTGCCATACACGTTATTGACATTGCTCCAAGAATGTGACTTTTTGTTGGCACCAAGCCTTATTCTTCAACTTATAAAAGCATCATTTTCTCACAAACATTGTTATGTTTTCCATGAAATAACAATAAAATAATTATATTTCATAAATCAGAAATTCCCTTTACGCTATCACGACCCGTGAAAAAGAAAGCTCCAATATAGTCATTGGGGTACTTAGCAGTTTTGCTAAGTATAGATAACTTTAAACAAACTGTCCCGATTTCACCTAAATGTTATCTTTTCCTAGAACTTGTAACACTCTTTGCGTGAAAGTAAAATCAAATTCCACCAAAATCTGAAGTTGCTAGAGTATAAACTCTTTAAAAACTGAAGATGATTAAATGTTTAATATGGGGATTTTCAACTCATTAATGGAAATCTTTTTTTAACTCATTTGTCCAATTTCATCCATAATCCATTTTGTCTAAGACTTATGTACAGTTTAACTAAGTTTTAAAAAAATTCAAACAAATTTGTAGGCATAACAGTGGAAACAATCATGAAATAGGGAATTTTCTAACATATTTGAGTACATTAAGAAGAGTTGACTTCAGACTTCAGGCATAATCGAACTCATCCAAATACGTATAAACACGATGTGCAAATTGGATCAATACTCATTAAAAAGTGTAGCTTGTAGAGTGGGAACACATCAAGGGCAGATAAATCATGACCCGTTGGTCCGATTTTAAACATAGTCGAACTCACCTGAGAGCTTATGGCAACATAAATGTTGGAAATTCTTAATAAAAACTCATGCAAAGTTGTAGACACTAGAGAAGTAACAAACCATTGTGGATGGACGGATGAACAAACGGATGGACGGACGTATAGATACCGGACGAAAGGAAATCCTTTACGATAACCCTGAGCTTTACTCAGGTGAGCTTAAATTATTGGCATTCAACACGTACAGATGAATCTAATTTATAAATAATAATAATAATAATAATGACTTTATTTACTAAGGCTACACGTTTAGGCAAGCCCAATCTTCCATGTGTAGCACAGGGCTAATTCAAACACCATAAATGTTAATTGAATAACACCGTGGACGATTACTCGATACATTTATGAACTTTGTGGCTGGTTAAAATTATCAATAAAGTTATTGAAAGTGTCTACTTTGCAGTTCATCAAAGATATGTATAGGTTAGACCATGGTTGCAAGCGAATAAACGATATAGTTCGAGGGGGCGTAGCCCCCGAGAACTATGTCGTTTATTCGCGCGCAACCATGGTCTAACCTATTTAGCACTGGCTTGGGCTCGAGGAAAACAAGAAGACCATTCGTTTCTGCTTTTTGTTTTAGACGAAAAAGTCAATTTTTTTGTAATATTTTACTAAAATTGAAAGGCTATTTCAATGATAAGTTTGAGACATTAAGCATGCTTTAACACCAACATAAATAACGCTTATTGAAGCTCTATATTTAAGCACAATTCATTGGTAATTATCTTTAAAGTCTAGGTCTCACTGTACATAATATAACGTCATGAAGCGTGTGCAGTTCACCTCTGACCTCAGCTGTTTTTAAAAACAATCTAGACAGGCGTATTCCGGTTGGCTGGCTTGGAGGATTGCTAGAATTGTGACGTCAAATGTCCTTGATATGACGGAAGCAAAGAATAAGTGAACAGTGTGTTAGTTATTTCATGGTTTGTTGAAATAAACGATATATTCACATGTTTTTGAGGCATCTGATTGGCCGAGAGCTCCAAGCCATGTGCTAAATAGTTTTTAAACAATGCATGACAAAGCTGCTTGTAAAATGTCTCCATACTAGATTGATTTAACATGTGTTCTGATAAATAGGCGTACAAGATCACAATACATTAAACATACAAATCAACATCTGCCATTGCATTGACTTTTAAAGCTTTTCAATGTCAAATACTTAAAATACGGGGCGGAGTAAATTTTGATCCCGTTGAGCCTTGTAAGAAGCGAACAATAATACTACATGCGAAATTTCTTTGTTCTGAGTTAGGTAATTAATTGCAAAAGACTTGACCTGAACCAAATCATGCCATATATTTCGCCTCAAGGCTACGATTAATACAAAGCTGATGAATGACGGATGAACAATCTTTCGATATTTTGGCTATAAAGAATATGGTTTTTAATAGTTCAGGGGCAATTTAACTGTTAAAGGATGCGCGCGCACACTCTTATCAAGTTTTTTTCAAAGATTTCCATGTACAATATATATAATAACAATAAGTGAATCTCAGTATGGATCCGGTCTTCACCAATTGGGTTTAACGGCACAGCGGCAAAAACAGGTCATATAGCGCCGATAAACCTTGTTAACCGTCTTGCCTATTTAACACAGATATTTTGACAAACAAGGCATTATCTGTCAGTTGTTGTTCTGGTTTTTGTTTTTTAGATATTTATTATACCTCCTTTCTTCTCTTAACTATTTCTAACATGTCAACTCTCACACTGTTATTTACATTTTTGGCATCAACGTTTGCGTCAGGAGTCAATGCATTGGCATCGAAGGATGTCGATAACACAACGTGGTCCTCCAGTATGTCATTTTTGTTCCGGGCAGGATTATCGGTGATAGGATGTTCGTAAGGCTCACGATTACGTCCCGACATGCTTGTTCATTCAAATCTGTTAGAGAAAAATAGTAGTGTTTGTTTATGTTGACTTTAATTTTAGCATAACAATATCGTTCCGTATTGTGTAAGTATAAGGTGATGATCTTGTGATGTGATAAGGACAAGTCGTTTAAGGACAGAGGAGTAATTTTAAGAGGTTAGCAGAATTTGATATTTGTCATTTGAAAATATAACATGTTACGATCTTTTCAGTTCATTGATTGGTTTGGGGTTTACGGCACCGCGACACATGAAATAGTCATATGCGTAAAGCATCCATTGTGGGTGTAAGTGTATCTGTAAACACGTGTTAATAACGTATAAACACATAAACTAAGATTGTAGCGGAAGGATGGATAAATGGCATAAGGTTCCGACAGTGAAATAATAAACCAAAGCCTTTCTGGAGCAAAAGGGACACGTGTCTGGGTTTACTTCTTTTTTCATAAGGACAACCAACCACTTCAAAAGTTTCAACTTCAGTCACAAACAATTTTAACACTTCTGAAAACCATTTGGTTTTCTAATATTCCTCTGAAATCTTTCAATGAAATGTATCATTAAAATTATTTTACCATGATATCATCAGTTCTTTTTCCGCTATTGAAAAAGCAGAATCAGTTACAGTAACCAACATGAAAACCAGTATTTTGGTGAAACAGTTTTGAGGGTGATTTTGTGACGTTTGTCGTCGTCAAACACAACAGTTTTGTATTCAGCGATTTTCGACAATCGTACTATGTTTTACCTTGCTTGTGGTCGAAATAATTGGCTTCACTACCTAACTACTACATAACATGTAGATCCACCACAAGTACTTTTCAGTATAAATCGAACAAAACAATTACGGAGTCAAATTGGCATAAAAGAAGTAGAATCTACGCCCTGCAATCCCAATATTTATCCACACATCATGTTTAGATCAAAATCCAATATGATTTAGTAAACTGTGGTATCCGATTCTCAGGGGACTAAAACTTAACGTAATACAATGTGAATAAATTGCTATTATAGAATTCTTCTTTGTGGCTTAAGGAACCAGTTAAACCCCCGAGTAAAGTATAACATCCATAAAAAAAAATAAGAAAAACATTAAAGGCCCTCAATTTTGCTTACATGCTGTAAAGGAGCCTGATAGTTTCACTTTTGAGTTTCACCCATAATCAAAACAAGCTTAAACCAAATCCGTTCAAACTTTGAAGATCTACAGTGTTAACAATATTGGAATACGACATATTCTAGTAGAGCTGGGTACATCACGGTCAGAAAACTCTTGACACAATGACCTGATTTCAACAATAATTGCACTTTTTCAAGAATGTTTACTTATGTATAAATCATGTGCAAGTATTGTAATCAAAATGGATTCAAAACTGTAGTTGCTAGAGTGTAAGGTATGGCATTTTAAGTCATCAAGGGCAGATTCTCTTGACTAAATAGCCCGATTTCAATCATAATCAAACTCGTTTGAAAACGTACAGCCACATATATTTGTACAAAGTTTTATTAAAGTGCATTCAAATTTGTTGATATTAGAGTCAGTGTAAACAATACTAGAATAAATTGTTTTCTAGCGTGTTTGAAAAAATCAAGTACAGATACCTCTTGACACAATGGCATGATTTTAACGTAAAATGCACCCCTTCAGGAACTTATAGTTATATACATTGTATGTCAGTACAATAAAAATCCATTAAAAAGTGTAGTTATTAGAGTGTAAAATCTATAAACTATGGCGTTTTTCAACATATCAAGGACGATAACTTTTGACCAATTAGCCCTATTTCAACAATAATAATACTTAATGGAGAACATATATCCATAACTAAGTTAATAAAGTTTTATTAAAATCCTTTCAAATTTATAGACACTAGAGCGTAAATAATATTGAAGTAAAACCTTTTCTAGCACATCTAAGTACATCAAGGGCAAATAACTCTTGCCTCAATTATCAAATTTCAACAATAATAAACACTCCTTCAAGCATTTATAGCTATATTCATTATATGTGCAAGTATAAAAAAAATCCATACAAAACTGAAGTTTTTAGTGTAAACACGGTTACATATGACATTTTCAACATATAAACGGCAGATAAATGTTGGCGTATTGGTTCACTTTCAATCATATTCAAACTCATATGAGACTTATGGTCATATACTATCTGAGCAAGTTTGAGAAAGAACGGATAAAAATGTGGCCATAAGAATGTAAACACTGTTAGATATGGACTTTTCAACACATCAGGTGCAGATAACGCACGCCCTAATGGTTTGATTTCAACCATAATCAAACTCATCCGAGATCTTATAGTCATATACTGTCTAACTTAGACACAACAACAACCACAATATGAAATAATGACTGTCTCACACCATATCTAAACAGTACATCAAATCTATAATCCTATAGACGTATCAGTATGTATTATTTTCTGTAATAACCCTTTACTCCTTAGATACCGCCTCTGGTAGTGTAATAAAGCCATTCAATAAATAATAGTGAAATATCAATATTTGGGCTTCGTCCCTACCTGTTCGTCCACAAACGCTGCATGACACAGGCGCCAAATGACGTCATTTGCCATGACGTTACTATTAACAACGTCAACTTTTGGCGGGTAATACATATGGAGGAGATACTACAAACTACGGATTCAGTTAGCTTAATAGGGTTTTAAAATGTTTATGTGATAAATAGAATCTAACATTCGTGCTCATTATTTATCATTTTAATAAACTCGTTGACTAAAATATATATAACGCTCGCCAAGGCTCGCTTCATATTGTTTTAGTCACCTCGTTTATTAAAAATGATAATTACTTAGCACTCATGTAAGATACTCTATTTTAAACACATTATATTTGTTAGAACAAAGATCCAAGTGTTCTAAAATTAACACTTCTTCAAAAGTAATAGTGTCCAGGTGACAAATAGCGTTGGTTTTCATCAGGCATAAGAAACCTCTGGATCCAATTTGTTGTAAGGTATTCAATACTATTTATCAAAAGTTAAATTTGCAGACTTGATATGAAATCAAGAAGCAGAATTATACTCTTTGTGATACAAACTATATAAATTTACCCCCTTTAATCGCAAAAAGAAAATATTTTGTTTATTACTCAAATGTCTGTTCTATTTTTTGTCTCCATGTCGGTAAAGCATAAATTATATGTATGCATGTTTTAGTAACTATGTTGGCATATACATTAACTATCAATATAATTTGGATAAAGCATCTAGCTGTCAAGCAAGGGAATTAACTCTTGTAAAGAGATAATATGTTTATGCATCTCATAATTATGGTATTATGGGTTTTTTTCGTGACCTCTATTGACCAAAGGAATGACTAGAATTTAGTAGAAGGTAATTTTATGTTAGATGTGGTATTTTCAACACATCAAGAGCTTGTAACTCTTGACCAATATGTCCGATTTCAACCAAAATCGAACTTTTCGAGATAGTTTGGTCATATACAATCTGAGCAAATTTGAGAAAGATTGAAAACAAGTGTGGCCTCTAGAGTGTAAACACTAAAATTGATGACGACGCAAGACGCAAGACGAACATGAGAGTGCCACAGAAGCTCGTCCTGAACTTTGCTCAGGTAAGCTAAAAGTAACTAGAACTATCCCTAAAGGTGATGCATACCCACACTACAGCTCCCTGTCACATGTTCTGGACACTGTTTTTCAATAATCAAGGTCAGAGGTCAGGGTCAAGGTGACTTGAAAGTGGTATGTGACACTCGGCAATCCTAAGATTTGGTTATCCTAGAAGGCCTAGTATAGGAGATATACTCCAGGCAATGCTTTTCAATAATCAAGGATGTCAAACGTCAATGTCAAAGTGACCTAAAATTGGTACGCGACACTCTTCTATCTCAAGATGTATGCACACACAAGGTTTGGTATATGGATGATATGGTGTAAGATTAATGCTCCGGACAAGGTTTATTTATTATCAAGGTCAGATCAAGGTCAAGGTAAAAGTGGCATGAAAGTGGAACACGACACTGCGCAATCCTAATATGTATCCAAACACCATGTTTGGTAATCCTAGATGATATAGTATTTGAGATATTCTCTGGACAAAGTTTTTCAACCGTCAAGGTCAGAGGTGACGCTGAAGTTCAAAGTGATATGAAAGTGGTACGCGACACTTCTCCATCTCAATATGTATGCACACACCAGGTTTGGTAATCGTAGATGATATGATATTGGAGTTATGCTCTTGACAAGGTTGTTCATTTATCAAGGTCAGTCGTCAAGGTCAGATTGACCTGAAAGTAGTGCGTGGCACTGGGCAATCCCAGTATGTATACACACACCAGGTTTGGTAATCCTAGATGGCATAGTAAAGGAGTTATACACTGGACAAGGTTCTGTCAAAAATCAAGTTCAGAAGTCAAAGTCAAGGTCACCTGAAATTTGCCTATTGCATATCTACTACTCCTGGTTAACATTTATGACAAGTATCAGGCGAATCAGGTTGAACTGAAGAAGGAGTACGCCGTACAAGATTTTGCAGACAGACCGACTACCAACTTCAAGGCTAGAGGTCAAGATCAAGGTCAAAGAGACCTGAAATTTGTGTCTTGCACATTTACTACTCCTGGTTAAAATTTATGCCAAATATCAAGCGAATCAGATTGAAACTGAAGGAGGAGTTTCACCGTATAAGATTTTGCAGACAGACCTGCCAACAATTTCAAGACAAAAGGTCAAAATCAAGGTCAATGAGGCCTGAAAGTTATGTCCTTCCCATTTACTACTCCTACTTAATATTTATGCCAAATATCAAGCGAATCAAATTGAATTTTTTGCAGACAGACCGACCGCCCGACCGACAGACTGAGTCCATTATACACCCCTCTGTTTTTTAGGTATAAATATCTAGGTCATTTCTACGTTTGAATAACCTAACGTGCATAATCTGAATCAGTCAAACGTTTGGTCATTATACAGTTAAGCTCACTTATAACGAAATCCAGGGGTCCTTGCAAAAATATTTCGTCTTATCCATAGTTTGTCTTATCCGTATTTATACATATTTGACTAACATCCGCAAATATTTTTGGACTCAGTTTGTTTCTGTTTAGGATCAACACAGTTTGTCATTTTAATAGTTTGCGTGGAAAGATATCCCCAAATATGATAAAAAATCAGATTTAATGATACCGTAATGTTGTAAGCCTTCAAAAAATTATTGTCGAAGCTTGTTTTGCTAGAATCTGTTAACAATCAAATAAGCCATTGAATAGAAAACCAGTTATTGGTGGTAAAAACCGGAGATACTTTAAAGCAGGAAACAATTAATACAGATATATCTTACTGTATATGAGCTTTTCTGTGTATTCGTCTTCCTTTATAAAGGAACAAACGTTAGCTCAAGTAACTACTGCGCATACTCATACAAATACTGATATGTTAGTGTAGTCTTCTGAATATTTAGACCGTTCGTACTTGTAAAAAAGTGACAAATAGAGCCTTGTTTTTATGGAAAACGGATGTCTCCCTCTTCCCTCTACACAATTAACAACCAATACAAATACACACAGAAACTGTGTAATAACTGCAAAGTTATTTGGCAGACAAGAAACTATGGCAAAGGGGAATCACTCAAAAATATGACCCCGGAATTACGGCCCTTGTGCATGTCACTTCGTCTCATCAAACTATTTATATATCTGAAATCAAACGCTGTACAAATATGAAATGTCATTTCACTAGCATCAGTAGAACTAGAGTTATCTTCCGGACAAGAAAATATGATAAAGGGGATTAACACCAAAATATCTACGCAAGAGTTATCACCCTTGTAAATGGCACCCCTCTTATCAACCTTTGTCTATATGTAAAGTTTCATTTCACTAGCATCGGTAGAACTTTAGATATCTTCCAGACAAAAAAGATTGACAGACAGACGGACAGACAACTCTGACAAAAACAATATGTCTCCCCTAAAAATATATTTTATAAGATATAATGACACAAGTGATCAAGACATGTACCGCACAGACATGGTTAGTGGGTTGTTTTTAAACAGCCAAACTGTTAACTCCTGTTTGTAAATCATGAAAACGGTCCAAAAAGCTCTTATGTTAGTTTTTCAAAATTTACCCTCGTAGTAGATGGCAGCCACAAAGGCGTCGTAATTCTCACTCAATTCTATAGTGTTGACATACAGATGCCACAGTTGCTAGGTACAAAAACATGGACTTGGTCTTAATTTAAATTTTGATGCCCGATACATGCAATTTGCATCTAAACATGATGCCTTCCGAAAACAGAGTTGTGATCTAGATTGAAGTCATATCTAGAACGCATGGTCAAAGACAAAAGTAGTTTGTAATCGGGCTCACGTACTTGGTTATCTTTAAAATGGTAGTTTGAGACACACAGAGAACAGGAACAGGCCACTGCATATTCAGATACCCTCATCCTCAAAGACGTAACAGCAATATTAGTAAATTAAAAGGGGTTAAGTATTTCAGTGTACTTGTGATAGCACACTCGTAGTTGTTTGGGCGTAGAGTTAGACGAGTAGTGGTAGCCGTTAACAACACCCAGTACACCATTTCGTAAATATTGTTACTTGAGACTTTCATCTTTTATGGACATATTCCAGCAGAAGGTAAATGACACATTTGAGGTTTTTACTGGTATTCAGTCCATTTTGGGATTAACATTGATCCCCTTTCCACGATCGCAATATAGCGATCTTTTAAAGTTTAAATCATGATCAGATATACCAAAGTGTCGCATACAATGCCATTCAAGAATCTCATATATGGTCGAGCGAGATCCTAACAAGATCTACCTGCATTTCGGTCGTTCAAAGGAGGTCAAAAAGCATTACATGGGTGCCAGAAGTTCCATTTTTTGGGCATGCCATTAGTAATTGTGGTTTTAAGATATTTTTGAGCACTATCAAATAATTACCCAAATTTCCATTCTAAATAGACGCACGAAGGTAGAGGCCTTTTTTGGCTTCGTAAAATATCTCGCAAAGTTTGCGCTAAACTTTGCAAATACTACACAGCCGCAAATGATTCTTTTGAGTACAACAAATGGAATTTACTCGTCTATAATAAACCTTAGATCAAGGCGTGCGTGAAAGTTAAAGCAATCATAAAAAAAACACGTTTAAGGGTATTATGACATGCATAAGGCCTTCGTCATAGAGAGCAATGGTGCAAAGTCAGCATAAAGTTGTTGCTTTGTGTAAGACGGGACACCGATTGCTTTAGCATAAAGTAGTTTTCAAAAGAGCAAAATTCGCTTAGCTTCATATCTTGATGCATATGATATCTGTGTGATGTTTCATTAATATCCTTTAAATGGTTTTAAAAAAATCCGGACAAACAAAATGTTGACGGACGAACGAACGAACGAACGTACGGACGGACAGGGCCACGCCAATATACGACCACCTTCCCGTATTGATTAGCATGTCAACTGTCATGTTTTCCCTGTCCCTAAGCACCATACAAATAAACAAATACTAGTTTGGCAGGTTTTCACACCACTGAAGCCATCTGTTTTGATTGACACATCAAAGAGTATTCTACTTAAATGATGGTTTAACACCTCTTATGGCATAGCAAATAATCAAAGCCCTTTAGAGCACTGATGATGGTTTCAAACTGAAATGCAGAGGTATGGAGTGAAAAGAAAACCAGGAGTTAACTGATGGAAAATTCTGAGTCAAAGTCTTTTTTATAAATGTATTTGAGTAGGATGTCAAACTTTTTAAAGTTAAGTTCTCTGTTTGTATATTATATATTTGAAATGTTGAACAACACTGTAGAATAAGAGTCTGAAAACCGATTAGGCATTAACCCTATATTGTAAATGATTTCATAAAACACGTGAATATCTTTTCAAGCATACTTGGAGATTATCTATACGTGTAGCCTTCAAAATTCATTAAAACAATCTCAAGAAAGCTTTTTCAACAGCCGCGGAATCGGTCGCATTCAAAGCAGCATGTCGCTTTCCTGGTTTCGAATTTATTTGTACAAAACAGAAAGTGAAAGTAGATTCTACTAATATTATCATATTTACTTCAGAGTGTAATGTTTCTTCTAAAACAGTTATCAAAATTAATCGATTTTCGTTTTAAGGAACTGATACTAACTTACGATATTACGCATGTATTGAGTGTTGCTATTTTGAGAGGATGACGTGTGAGTCAAAGATTTGGAAACTCAACGCTGACTATAGGTGGTTTCAAAGATTGAAACCATAAAAAACGTAAACTTTGCATATTAATCATTCAAGCACTCGTTTATCTGTGTATATCGCAACTGTTCAATTAAGGTGGTTTGACAGCGGGCTGCCCGCATCTCGAGTTCCGGAAATGCTGATGACTTTCACATGATCTTTTCGGCACGTGCTTATAGTAGAAAATTTACATAAAGAAAAGTTTGATAAGTATGTTAACTGGAGTCAGAAATATACCACCATAGAGGTATGGTGGCATGGTTCTGCCACCTGTTAGCACTTAGAATTTCTGAAATAAATCCAGTTAATATCTGACATAATTATCTAGTAAGTGGAAAGCGGATTTTTTTCATAAAAACCTGATAATTATCTTAACGCGACAAAATGACCTGTTAGTGCCATATACTGTCACCACATATTAATATATCCCGGATTTGGTGATGTTAGGCGATATTCATTGCAATAATCCTCCTCCTTCACAGATGAGTCATATAAGTCCTAATAAAGGTTCTACACCACTAAAATGCACTTATGATATTCATTAAGTATATACAGTGGAGAAAATGTTATTATTTCCCAATTAAGGCTTTTACGCTTGCAAACAATTTGGAGCCAGATCAGACGCCGGGTAACCCTTCAAAGTTTAAATTAACACTCAGAATTGGCAAGAAGTAGTCATTTTCGACATTTTATTGCAATTGCGTTTGCGTTTCGTTTGCGTTAAAACGGGAAAGAATAATGTTTTCACAGCTGTATCTGACCTATGCAAACATTGACGACCCAGACCGAAAGGCTCTTAGACTTCGTTAATAGTTTGTTTTGTTAGTCAGGTGGCTGCTTGGGGCGGGTGAATGTATAGCAGTAGCCTATGAGCTTTCTGATTTACTTTTATCTTGTTTTAAGCTGTCACCTGTGTTACGTCATTCTCGTCCTTCAGAAACGGTGAACCCTAGTGGAGTAAATATGCCCTGTGTAAACGGTGTAGACCCAGATCAGAGAGCTCCGAAAGGAAACATTGGACCAAAGTCTACGCTGTTTGTCATTTTGTAAATAGGCCTACATGTGTATTTTAAAAAGAATCCGAAATAGTCAAAGTACGAATACAATGTTTCTATTTTTAGAGAACTGGTAACACGAAACTTTTCTTGTTAATTATCTAGTTAAGTAACTAGATAAATTCGTTAACTGGTGGCAGTTTAAAGCAGTATCATGACAAAGTTTATCTAGTTATCGTAAAAAGTTTCCACATTCCACTTACCTGATAATTATCTGAAAACTAACGCGAAGCTGAAGTAAAAATCAAGTTAGCAATAGCAGCGTCAGCAATGGCCAGCTTGGAAAAGTTATGGAAAAGCGACATTAGCTTCCAAACTAAGTACAAGCTGTACAATCCCTAGTGCTACCCACCCTCCTATATGGATGCGAATCATGGACGCTACTTGCAGACACAGAGCGAAGGATCCAGGCATTCTCGGTCAAGGGACGAGTAAGAGTAAGAGTAACGCGGAAGTTTTCTAGATAAGTAACTAGTTAAAGAGACTCGCAACCGAATTTAGCATTAAAATAGTCATTTGTAAATATATGTCAAATGCTTATATAAATGTGTAAGATTTAGTTTAGGATAATAAATTCTGTTAAAAAATGCATTGAAAAAAAAAGAAAAGAAGAAGCTCTGGTGGGATTCGAACCTGTGACCCTCCATGCGGAGACAAACATGAAAAAAAGGGAAGCGCCTTTACCCACGCGGCTACTGGCGCTCTCTATTTATATGGTAGCAAATTAAAATACTTCACTGGTAGCGATTGATAGTACATATTCGGCTCGGGTTTATGTCTGAGCCCGTGTAGAGAAGCAACAACAACAACTATACCGTCAGCTGACGCTATAGAAAAACGATGGAAAATATCTAAAAAGTATAAGATTCGGTGACGATTCTTGAGACTTTTTTTGGACTGATCATATTTTTTTAATGTCAGAAGCCAAATAATGCCACACATTTGCTTTTATTTGAGTATTTTATTTTATTTTGACAAGTACACCATCCGGGTGCGAGTCCCTTTAAATATTTATGTTTAGTTTAGTTGAAACATATTTTATTACTCATATATACATGTAATACAGTTGACATATTTACAAAACGTGTAACACCACAAAGTATGAATATAAGTAAATGGGTTGGGCCACAAGTTCTATCAACATTAGTAAAGGCCCTCCCCTAAAATGGGGCATTTGTAACATTGGTAGTGGTTTATTTTTGTTAACAGAATTAACAACTGGAATAGTTCAAATAATATAAGTGCTATTTTCGTAATAAAGGTAAAGTCGAAGAAGGAAAGTGTGATAATAAGAGACATAGAGGAAGGTAAAGATTTGAAGAAAGAAGAAAGTAAGAGGAAGACAAATCTACATAACTGACTACAGTCGATCCTCGATATCCCTAAGCTGCCTAATTTGATTCCAAGTCAAGCAAGCTCACGCCATCGAGGCTCGACTGTATTTTACTAACTCACCCTACTGATTAAGCGTATACACGTATAATTTTTGTAATTCTTTTAAAATCCTATTATAATGTTAAAAACGCTTGGTATCCCTTAGGAACGGTTGAACAGCGCCAAATAGACATGTGTTATCAGTATCTGACAAGAAAGTCGAACCAAAAAGTAGCATGTTACAATTTAAAGGATGAAAACAACGTGTGGTTCTGAAAAGTTTAAGCCTTGCATCTCGGTATTTGTTACAATGTAAAATATAGTGTTAAGCATCTTCCTTTTCAAAGCCACACTCGCATGTTTCATCAAGTCTTAAGTGATTGTTGAACAAATCTGAATTTAGATTACTGCGTTTATTACGAATTCTAGAGTGGATGAGAGAATATCCTCTCTCCCCTTTAAAGTAGTACGATGGAATGTTTTGCGTTTTAAAAATCGTTGTGTTTAGAGCTCTTTTAAATTCTAAAAGTGAAGCTACATTCCTAACAGTATAGGGTAATTCATTCCATAAGGAAATCGAGGAAGGTACAAAAGAATTTATGTGAGATATTAACAGGAAACTATCATGATAATTAAGTGGTTAACTGGTGTCAGAAATATGCCACCATAGATAAGCTTCAGTGTATTCTTTGTTAGCGCAGTTGGTAGAGTGATTGACTAGCAATCCAAAGGTTCTAGGTTCGAGTCCCACTCGCTTCAAAACTTTTTTTGAATAAATTGTCGGATTTTATTGACTAGTCAATCCATAACGCAGTGATCAAAGGACAGACTATGTTTAGTCACAAATGTAATAGTGAATAATATCAGATGCAAGTATAGTCAAGTGACAACTAAACTTTGTGAGGAGTTATAGCCTATATATATGACAGATGGCAGCTTAACACATGACAAAAGTAATGCTAAAAGATAGATCCTAAAGGAGCTTTTTGCACTACTTTTGTCATGCATTAAGCAGTCACCTGTCTTTAAAGATCTTCAGGCTACCGTATTCAAAGGTCCATTATTACAGGTTTGACTTATGGTATTATTTAGACCTGACGGCATTTTAAAGTTGAACTCAAGGGAGGTAACTCGGTTGTGTTAACAATTTGTCAGCATTTCTGGAAATCATGTATAAAATGTAAAGTCTACTGTAGATTTTCATTAATTTTTTTTGACTAGTAGAATTAAGTAATCTTTATCTAATAAGTCAAAATTAGAGTATGTTAAACAGCTAGACTTTTTGCAATTTGAAATTTAGTGACTTTTCAGAATTTGACTTTTTTAAAATATTGATATTTCCAGAAAATATGTCATGTTTTTGTTTGCACAATATCTTATAGTCTCTGTATAGTTTACTTGAATGTACAGAAATTATTGAGTTATATTATTTTATAAAGAAATTATTCATGTTTATTAAAAAGGAACTTTTCTCGACAAAAGGTCCTGTCAGAAAAAAAACGGTGCTGTATTTTTTTTTATTTTAACGATTTTTCATTCTCCATATGGTATATTTCAATTTAATCAAGGTTTCAAAGAAGTCTGACAGGGAATAAGCAGACCCGCGAACAACCTTAAGGTTAAAAATACACATTTATCACATTGTGCAAAATAAATAGTAAAACGTATTCTTGTAAACACCAGACATTTTCATATATCACTATAAACTTTGATTTTGTCATCTTTGGTACCTGTTCTAATTATCTAATCTTTATTAATGCTTGGTACGATTTCAATTGTACCGGCACAGATCAAAACTGTGATCCTTACTCTCACCCAAACCTTTACATAAAAGACATTATTAGATGAGTTGTTTCAAAGCACTGGATCCTATGGGATCGAACATGGTTCCAGTAAAGATAATGTCACAGTAACGATTAACAATACCTTCAACTTTAGTACTTTCTCAAAGTAAAATAAAACTATACAGAAAACTAGAAGCTCTGTCTCACACCGTAGCTGAAAATAAAGTGTCTTTAACATTCACAATGTGCGTAAATACATCATCGTTATTTCCGCTCTAAATCATTACATGAATATTACCTTTTAAACTATATACCGACAAAACTTCACTGCGTAAACTTATCTTAATATAGTCAAACCTCGCTAATGCGACCACTAAAACGAAGACCAATTGATTGTATAACGACAGGATGACAATAAAACAGAAAGCTCTCCCAAAGGCAAAGGAGCTTTCTGTATTACTGTCAGCTTGCTTTAAGCTGTGAGTCACCTGTCGTAAATACCTAATAATTAACATAATTTAGATGTCGTAAGAGAAAAGCAAACAACGCACTTAGATAGCAATAAGAAATCAACAGGTGCTTCTTCTGGAATGCCATAGCCTGTCTTTTATTTAAAATGAAATATTTCAATTCAATGGCACTAAGTCTTGCCATGCGTTAAAATAATGACTAAGTAGATTTTAGATCTAAGTTTTTTCTACACGAAAAAAGAGCATATGTCATCGTTAATCAAAATGCTTGGCTATATAAAAATTTCTGTTTCAAATGGTCTTTCAACACAATCATCAGTTTATGTGTCTTTTAAGGTTATATTGTCTAGACTTCTATTGAAAAGCTACGAAATAGTTTTCGGAAATTATAATTAATTGACAGATCCTAGGCGCCTTAGTATCTCAAGTAAATTTCAGGCTAACATTATTTTCAATGACTATTCGTCTGATCATTAGAGTTGAGAAAACACTTTTCTATCCTTTATAGTTACATTCAAACTAATTCAGTTATGATTTTATATCGCAAACTTTTCAAAATATTCTCTTCTTTCACATTTTCCCCCAATTTTACAAAGCCGGAGTTTTAACAAAGTACATAATAAAAAGTTCTGTCTACCTACTAATATCAACCAAAAGGCACTTACATCTTGCATTGAAATAGAAGACCACTTTTTCTCCAGTTTCTGCCGGTGTATACCTGCTTCTTTTATGTTCACAATGTCGATACGTTTGGGGCGATTACAACGACCTTATCCTCTTTTTGTTAAGACGTGTGACGTAATCACATTGCTGCTGGCCAATAATGTGAACCCTCCCCCCATAGGGGGACTTTCGGTCACTATGTTTTTCTGAAAGTCCATGGTCTGTAGGTTCAAATCCTATTTTCTGCACTTTGAGCGTTTGGGCTTTAATCAAAAATTTGACCTTGAAGATTACCTCCCCTTGCATAAATGGAGAAATACGTAATTGTATGTGTAGTTGTTGCACTAATACAATTTTTTTTTATTAAACTTATATATCTAACACAAAATGATTCATTTATGCAACATAACTAACTGAAAGCAAAAAATGCAAAAACAATTGGACATAACTCAAATTTTATTCAAATTATCTCCCCTTTAAAAGTACAGAATGCAATTTTTATACAAAACAAGTCACTTTTCCCTTTATAAATGTTGAATACATATCATAGAAACAAGAGCTAATCACGAAACCTTCTTTACATGAAAGCCTTATATGTCCACAAACTAAATATATAACCTTTGGGTTATATAGCACAGTATTTGTGTGTAATTGAACAAAAATATTACCTCCTTTTTTTAATTTCTGTCATATTGTTATTAAGTCGTACATTATTTTGGGGCAGAAAGTGACACTTCAATTTATAAATTTTAACTGGCAATTCTAGATGTACACATAATTGATAGAAAAGGATAATGTTTACAACTAAAAGTCTTTTTTTTTAATTGTCTGGCCTTAATTCAGGATTAAAAGCAGTTTTATGATATATGCATGTACATGTACATGTATATTGTTAGTTGCATATTAACATAGGTCCTTTGTTGCCAATTAAATGTTATTTTACCACATTATCAAGAGAAAAGCATTCAATTTGATGGTTGCTTTAAAGCAAAAGTTGATGGGAGTAAGATAATTGCCTCCCTTTCAAACAAAACAATAAGAATAAAAATTAGAGGAGGTCCACCAACTGATACAGTGTTAGAAAGGTTATACATGTATAGAGGTGTTGATGTATCCGTTGGTGGGCCGCCTTTAGACAATATTTTAGCACTGTATTAGTTGGTGGACGGCCTTTAGATAACTTTTTAGCACTATATCCGTTGGGGGACGCTACTAGAAAACCTTTCTAGCACTGTATCCGTTGGTGGACAGCCTGTAGATAACATTTTAGCACTGAATCCGTTGATGGACCGCCTTTAAATAAAGTTTTAGCACTGTATCCGTTGTTGGATGGCCTCTAGAAAAGGTTTCTAGAACTATATCAATTGGTGGACGTCCTCTAGATAATGTTTCTAGCACTGTATCCGTAAGTGGACCTCCTATGGATAACGTTTCTAGCACTATATCCGTTGGTGGGCAACCTCTAGAAAATGTTTCTAGCACTGTATCCGTTGGTGGGCAACCTCTAGAAAAGGTTTCAAGCACTATATCCATTGGTGGACGTCCTCTAGAAAAGGTTTCTAGCACTGTATCCGTTGATGGACCGCCTGTAGAAAAACGTTCCTAGCACTGTATCTGTTGGTGTACCGCCAGTATATACCATTTCCAGCACTGTACCCGTTGGTGGATCGACTCTAGATAACGTTTAAAAACTGTATCCGTTGGTGGACCGCCTCTACAAAAGGTTTTAGCACTATATCCACTGGTGCACTGCCTTTAGATAACGTTGTACATAGCACTGTATCAGTTTATGGACCGCCTGAAAATAACGTTCCTAGCACTGTTTCCGTTAGTTGACCGACTTTAGATACCGTTTAAAGCACTGTTTCCGTTGATGAACCGCCTGTAGATAACGTTTTATGCACTGTATCCGTTGGTGGAACGCCTCTAAAAAATATTTCTAGCACTGTATCCGTTTATGGACGGCCTCTAGAAAAGGTTTCTGACACTGTATCCATAGGAAGACGTCCTCTAGATAACGTTTTTAGCACTGTATCCGTTGGTTAACCTCCTGTAGATAACATTTCTCTGTTGGTGCACCTCCTGTAGATAAAGTTTTAGCACTGTATCCGTTGGTGGACCTCCTGTAGATAACATTTCTAACACTGTATCCCTTGGTGGACCCCCTGTCGATAACATTTCTAGCACTGTGTCCGCTGGTGGACCGCCTGTAGATAACGTTTCTAGTACTGTTTCCGTTGGTGTACCGCCAGTATATACGAGGGTTGTTCGGAAAGTTCGTAGAATTTTGTCATAAAAATACCTGTGGTCGTAGTTTCATGCTATTAAATTAACAATAATTTCCGGATCTGTGTTACATAGCCTATGGAAATCAGCATGATATACTAATACACATTTTTTCTATGCATATTACAATTACATACATAACGCATACCCGGAGCACGTCAGACGTGACGTCAAACGTTATATAATATTATGTTAGTCGAGCGAACGTCGAACACTCTCAACACAGTAACCCGCAATATTCACGCACTTGTTATGCCTTCTAACCAGTTTTGGGTATATTTCTGCATCTTAGTCTTCACGGAATGTAGATACAACTTTCTGGGTCCGTTTGGTTAGTTCAGCTGCTGAATCAAATCTAATTACATGTGAGATCGCCTTTAACTCCGGGAGAACTCTAAAATCCATGGGAGCCAAGTCGGGGCTATACGGCGGGTGTTCTAACACCTCAAACCCTAGGCAGCTGATTTCTAACTGTGGGGGAAACTGCTCTACGGTCAGGCGCATTATCCCTGATGTAGAATTACGCACTCAAGATCCGTGTGTGGTCGCTACTGTTGTATCTCATCCGTAGTGAGCACTCTGTCCAAATAATCGTCACTTTCGGCATCGTAGCGACTGAGTAACATCTTAGAGCATGGAACTCGGTTCTCCTCTATCTTGCCCGTGAGCAACCTCTGCACAGAGTGTGCACTAATTTTAAACATACTAAGCTCATCTGTTAATATACGGTAGAGCACCAAACACTAAGTTCATCAGACATAGTTCTTATTGTTGTTCTTCTGTCCGCATCAACCATATCTTACACATGGATGACTGTCCTTAATGAAAGCACAGACGATGGATGGTCGGGCTCTACTAGGATCGTCCTGGATCGATTCTCTTCTACTTCTTAAAACGTAAAGTTTCATTTATAGAAGCGGAGCTGCTCTTCTCGTCACATTTTCCCGTTGATTTAATCATTTTGAGAGTTTCTGTCGGCGATTTATCTAGAGCAATACAAAATTTTACAACAATTCGCAACTCAACGTGATTGGTCGACGTCGTTTCTTTTCAGTTCGCAATTCCGCTATCTGAAGACTAAACACTGTAGTTTCTGTTCAAACACTGCCAATGGTTTGGATTTTTGAACAACCAACGTCATGACGTCATGTTACAGTCAGACGTTTTCGCGCTTTTCTTGCGTCAATAGAACTGAGAGAAATAACGTTTGCTTCATTAGAATAACGTTAGAAAAAATACAATTTTCGAGCTGCTCCGGGTCCGCATTACTGCGTTGCTACGGTAACCTGTATACTTGGTAAAAAATATTTGTTTCATTTCTCTCTTTGAAAATACTTTAAAAACAAGGTGAGGTACTTACATACCCAATTTCAAATTGATCAAATGAAGCTTACCAGAGATATAACAAAATTCTACGAACTTTCCGAACAACCCTGTTTCCAGCACTGTATCCGTTGGTAGACCGCCTTTAGATAACGTTTAAAGAACTGTATCCTTTGGTGGACCGCCTCTACATTTGGTTTTAGCAATGTATCCGCTGGTGGACCGCCTGTAGATAACGTTTGTAGCACTGTATCCGTTAGTGGACCGCCTGAAAAAAACGTTTTACACACTGTATCCGTTAGTTGACCGACTTTAAATACCGTTTAAAATACTGTCTCCATTGATGATCCGCCTGTGTAACATTTAAAGTACTTTATCCGATGGTGGACCACCTCTACACATTGTTTCTAGCACTGGATCCGTAGGTGGACCGTCTCTAGATACCGTTTTTAGCACTGTATCGGTTGGTGGACCTCCTCTAGATAACGTTTCTAACAATGTATCCATTGATGGACCGTCTCTGGATAACGTTTCTAGCACTGAATCGGTTGGTAGACCTCCTAGATAACGCTTCTAGCAATGTATCCGTTGGTGGACTGCCTCTACAAACGTTTCTAGCACTGTATCCGTTGGTGGACTGCCTCTAGATAACCTTTTTAGCACTGTATCCGTTGGTTGACCACCTCTAGATAACTTTAGTAGCACTGTATCCGTTGGTGGACTGCCTCTAGATAACGTTTCTAGCACTAAATCGGTTGGTAGACCTCCTCTAATTAACTTTTCTAGCAATGTATCCGTTGGTGGACTGCCTCTAGATAACCTTTTTAGCACTGTATCCGTTGGTGGACCACCTCTAGATAACTTTAGTAGCACTGTATCCGTTGGTGGAATGCCTCTATATAACATTCTTAGCACTGTATCTGTTGGTGGACCTCCTCTTGATAACGTTTCTAGCAATGTATACGTTGGGGGACCGCCTATATATAACGTTTCTAGCACTGTATCCGTTAGTGAACCGCCTTTAGATAACTTTTTAGCCCTGTATCCGTTTGTGGACCGCCTCTACAAAAGGTTTCAAGCACTGTGTCGGTTTATGAGCCGTCTCTTGTAAAGGTTCTAGCACTGTATCCGTTGGTGGAACGCCTCTTTGTTGCTTTTCTAGCACTGTATCCGTTGGTGGACCGCCTCTAGATAATGTTTAAAGCACTGTATCTGTTGGTGGATCGCTTCTAGATAACTGTTTAGCACTGTATCTGTTGGTGGACTGCCTGTATATACCGTTTGCAGCACTGTATCCGTTGGTGGACCACCTGTAGATAACGTTTAAAGCACTGTATATGATGGTTAAACGCCTCTAGATAACTTTTTCCCACTGTATCTTTTGGTGGACCACCTGTAGATAAGTTTTAAAGCACTGTACATGATGGTTGACCGCCTCTAGATAACCTTTTAGCACTGTACCTGTTGGTGGACCGCCTCTAGATTACGTTTAAAGCTCTGCATATATTGGTGGCCCGCCTCTGGATAACTTTTTAGTACTGTATCCGTTTGTGAACCGCCTCTAGATAACCTTTTTAGCACTGTATCCATAGGTGGACCGCCTTTAGATAACGTTTTATCCCTGTATAATTATGTTAGAAAGGGATTCTAGCACTGTATCCGTTGATGGACCACCTCAAGATACTGTTTATAGCAGTGTATCCGTTGGTGATCAGTCTGTTGATACCTTTTCTAGCAGTGTATCCATTAATGGACCGCATCTATATGTTTCTAGTACTGTATTCGTTGGTGGACCGCCTCTATATAACCTATATAGCACTGTACATGTATCTGTCTGTGGACCGCCTCTACAAAAGGTTTGTAGCACTGTTCCCGTTGGTGGCCCGAATGTAGAAAAGGGATTTAGCACTGTATCCGTGGGTTTCCCTCCTCTAGATAACGTTTGTCGTACTGTATCCGTTGGTGGACCGCCAGTATATGCCGTTTCCAGCACTGTATTCGTTGGTGGACCGCCTCTAGATAACTATTATAGCACTGTATCCGTTGATGGACCGCCTCTTCAAAAAGGTTTTGTAGCACTGTATCGGTCGGTGGGCCCCCTTTTTAGCACTGTATCCGTGTATTATCCATTTCCATGATCTATGATTGCTACGTAATTCTCCGAATCTTATTACTTACAGTTATTAACTGTTTTTAAGTCTTTGTCGGTATTTTTGTTATTTCATAATTTAAGACAATATTTTCCGCGAAAATAAAATAAATGTATGCTAGGAAACATCCTCACTATACCCAGTTGAATATTTTATCATCATTTAAAGCAAAACTAGGTTTTCAAAGAAGCTTTAAATGTAATAAAACTATGAATTAACTAGTTTTTATGGTATTTGATATATTCAAGGGAAGATAATTCAGTAAAAAGTAAGAAAAACACTCGTTTCGATCGATTCTTGGGATAGATATTATGTCTCCATAAAAACAATGGTGATATCAGTGAAGAACAGCTATTTTGCGACTAAATCAAATCATCATTACATTATCTATCAGAATTTAATTTTCACAAAGGGGAGGAAATTTCAATTTGCTCTGACAAGGTAAAGCCCCAACGTACAAAGTGCAGAAAAACAGAATGTACTCGGAAGACCATGAGGTTTCAGACAAATATGGTGTTCAAAAGTCCCCACATGGGGGGAGGGGGTGTTCAGTAGCTCGAAGTCCAACGTGTAAGCTAATTTAAAGGTACTAGCGCTGTTTTTAGACTCGAATCAATGCATGAGTTCAGCATATTTTATAGTACCACAAATAACTTAGCTACATGATGAATTTGTCATCTAGTTTTCATTTGAGGTCCATTATTGTTTCTAATATTTATCAATGGCCTTACCCTAATAATTTTGAATAAAACTGGTAGCACTGTTAATGATACGCGGTCCTGATACGAATGCAGATGATACAACTTTATATATCATTCAAAATAACTATAGAAAATAATATACAGAATTGCTTAAATATAATAACTAGAACCTTGATGCACAGGTTCTCAATAAAGATAAAACTAAGATTTTCATGAATACAACTAGATCTACGCTCAGACGAGCCAGACTTTCTGAAAATTCTATTTCTCTAAAAAAAATTAAATTTCTAGAATTCAGTTTATCTAAAGGTGAAATTTGTTATGAGCTCACATTAATGAAAATCTCAAGTGGACAGAGCATGGTCATAAAGTCAGAAAGGAAATTTCGACAAACTTCTAACAATACCAATCTGTATAAATAATACATTCTACAAAAGGGCTCGTAAAAAAATTTAGTAAGGAATATTGACAACATATCAATTGCAATAAAAAAATTAACTTTCTCACATAACTACTCGATGTTTTCTAAAGCGAAAAACTATCACGGATATCCTTGTCTCCAATATGTGTGAGATCACTTTTGATGACGTCACTCTTACGTCACTATTTATAAAGGCGTTATGGCGTCACGGGGATTAAAAAAAGCCTATTGCTTTAAGAAATAACTTAAAATCGTTGGTTATGTGAGAAAAAGAATCTGTCACTCGTCGATGTTTAAGACAAGTTGATATCAAACTCGTCTAGAATAGAATAGTTATTAAGCTCGCCAAGGCTCGCTTAATAACATTTCAATTCTAGACTCGTTTGAGATCAGCTTGTCTTAAATATCGATTCATGACAGATCCTATATGTCTTACACCTTATGAAAAATATATATTACAAAAGGAAATGTTTATGTATTAAGTCTCATCATGTGCAGTACCTGATTATAGTTTCTAGTATGTTGATAGAGAACAAAAATGTTCATAGATTTTTCTATCATCGAGTCATTACAACACCCCTCGATCAAATAATATTTGATGGCTGGATGGATGAGTTTTACGGCACTGCGACACAAAATAGATCATATAGTGCCGATAAATGATGAGGGATGCTGAGATAAGATGAAGATGATTTCAGGAAGGTGGTTTCGCTAATCCAACTCGCCGCCAAGCATCGCATTGGATCAAAACCACCAACATACCTTCCTTTAATTGCTTGCTCGGTCTAATTAAAAACAGAAAAGATTCCTATGACAATTAAGCCCCAGAACTGTGGCAAAGTAGGAAGATCTAACATTAAATACAGTCAAATATCTACGTTACCTTGAATCTGCCATAGACTCATGAAAGTAGTTCAAATATCCGAAGTTCGACTTAAAGACCATCGCGACAGTTTCGATTCTTATGGTCAAAGGGAGAAAAATGATGCAAAATATTCGCATGAGTTTCCTCCCTTTGACCACCACTCTTTGATAAATGTTTATATTTGAAATTTGTATTTTTTTCTATCTCAATAAACTAAATTATGCGGTTACACGACAATGATATACTAACAGTGCTTGAATATTGATATATTGTTGACGATTGAATAGTATGAAGAAAAAAATCCAGTTCGGAGACCCCCTATTTTTATTTCATATTTCTGCATAAAATGGTATATACTAGATAAAAAAATTGAATGTTATGAAAATTCGAAGAAACTGTCACGATGGTCTTTAAGTGATTATAATTTATGAAGCCCAACACCAAATAATTTCTAAGATCTCTTAAAACCCATAGACTCAGCATACTTTAAATCATTTAAACCGTAGTAATCCTCATCAGACGCCGAGCTACCCAGCGTCAAATGAGGCTTCAAACTGTTTGCAAATTAGATCTATGTCCCTGGTCAGACCAGTGTGTTTAGGATTCAATTTGTTTTAATCGGAATTTGACTTAAGTGAGTTCGAGGTACCCATAAAAAGCTATATATTGTTAAACATTTGCACTTTAATAATGTTTTTCATGTTTACCTCTTTGCCTATTGAAGGTAGATTATAATTACATCGTTATCATTTTAAGTCTGGCTTGGATACAAACTGTTTGGCACAACATGATGTTGCGTGTCTTCTCATTCAGTATTTAAGGGAGTAGATCTATTCATTGATGGCAAATCTGACCAGCAAATCTTTAAATCAATCTCCAAATATCAAACTGTGAAGACATAGATAAAGAAGTAACGCATGTGCTTTCTCAGCTGAGTCTCTGCTGTAATATCAAATCAAAATAGATAAAATTACTTTAAGATCGTGTTTTATCAAGCAAATGGTTTGTTTATATTGATTGAATTATACTGTTGCTAATTCTAAGATTTATATTAAATCTTTTTATGAGCATCAATGAAGATTAATCGCTTGACTAATTGAGTTACCCTCGTTAATTACAATATTTCATTCGTTCTAATGTCATTCATTTATTATAAAGCCGGGGAAGAAATTGCAAAATTAATGGGCAATAACAACACATCGGTGTTTATTTGCGGAAAAATAATACACTGTTTCATCCAATGAATTTTCCTATGAGAAGACTGTCTTACAGATCTAGCATGTATTGATATTCGTATCCTGCCTTGAAACCTGAATTGTATTTGAAAGTATTTTAGATTAACTTGATATACTGCCTTTAAATTCAAGGTCATTGGTAAACATCCAACATTGGCATGTGCAGCGTGTGGTAATAGCATGATCTACCTACGTCTACAAATCCTTCCGACGACTGAGTGTAGACAAACACTTTTTTGAAACGTACGACCAATGCAATTGTAATTCGTCTACTGTGACTTACATTACATCATTGAGAGAACTTGTAATGTGTGTAACATAACAAGCAATTGGTCGAGATGTCTCATGGACTATATGTATTTAAACTGCTCCAAAATGCACACAATAAGTACATTTTGGAACAGGGCAAAACCCCGTTCTACGAAACAGAAACTAGGACTAAAAATAAAGCCACTAAAGATAGTTTGAATTTATAACCATTGAATGGTTATAAATGTTTCAAATCATGATTGTCATAACATTATCTATTTTAAATAAAGTGCATGTAATTACTGTTGAAATGGCTTAGTAGCTTTTTCATGTAAATTTAACAACGTTGTAAATTTCACAACGCGCTTCAGACGGTTTTCATACTGATCAGAAACTGTAACACGTAGTTTATCCAAAGTGTATGTAAGTGTAATATAAACCAAGTTGCGCCTAGTAGGTAAAGTACTTGAGAGCACTGGTGATGGTTTCAAACTGAAAAACAGAGGTATGGAGTGAAACGATAACCGGGCGTTTACTAATAGTTAAAATGCTTAGAGAACAATATTTCTTTGGAATGTATTTGATAGTAGGAAATGAAACTAGATTTATTTAAAATAATTTCTCTGTATGTACAGAGAACTTATAAAAATGAATAATACTGTAGTCCGGTAGCAGATAAAGATAATTTAGCTTAAGCTTGCTTGGAGTTGTATAGTCTGGTTACTTCCCCTGACATTACGTGATTGGGTCTGGCACAAACGAATAATGGCGGCGCCCATGGAGAACACCGGGTGAGTTAAAATAAGAAGGAACAACTTAAAGTTTTGATGGCAGGCGCTTAATATCTTAACATATGATTCATACCATTAAGATAGGATTAAGGTTTTAGATGGGTAGTGCTTATCGAAACGAATCCGCAAAAACTATACACCATCTGATTCAGTATCCAATTCTACATCATTTTCCAGAGTTAAAAGAATTTTCATTTCATATAACTGAAATTATGGATATTTTTGTCTTGTTACCCTACTTTTCAAAAAACGTCCTGAAATGACTACCTCCTTATTACAAATATTAATAAAAAGATCAAAATGTAATCACGCATTTATACCTAAGACATTGTTGTATACAAATACAAGCAGAACAATTAAATATTTTGCATAATACATTAAAAAAAATCTCATATTTCGGAAAAAATAATTTATGAGTCATTTTTTTCTCAAAAATTATTTTTTATGTTTTAGCAAAACTGAGATTTTTACAAAAATTAGGCAGGGCCATTCATACTGACTACACTTAAAATTATCTACCATGGGGTTAGGGTTTTTAGGAGGGTTGACCTCATGTAACTTGAGAAAAATGAAATTGTTTGAGAGGGGTCAACATTTGTGGGAAAGTAAAATCAAGGAAAATTGAAGTTTTTTGATAAAACATGCACTGTCATTTGCAAATAGTTGTGGAAATCACAAAAATGTCAATTTAATAGCTAGTGTCTGTTTTACAAATTATTTTCTGCAAGATAAACAATATTCTCCAGCAAGAAATGTGAAAAATACAGTCAATCTTGTATAAAGCAACCACCTTGTGAATCAGTCTGCATACCTCTTCATTATGACACTAGACTAATTAACTCAGGGTAGAAATAGTGAAGAAAACTCCTACTGAAGCATTCTGAATTAGTTTTATCCTGCATTAAACAGATAGCTCAATACCAGACAAAATATGGGTATTCACTAGAGTGATCGCTTAATACAAGATTGACTGTAAAAATTGACAATGATTACCAAGTTTCATAATAAACGGCTGATATGTTGCAACCCAATAATTGCAATAGATATTTAACCCTTTACTCCATAGCTTATTTTAAGTATGGAAGAGACATGGTTGCATAAATCAGGCTGAAATTAAAGAAGGATTCATTCTGCTTTACTTCCAGTCTGCTTAAACTATGTACAGTCTGCTTAGATAAGGATTTTTATTATGCATATTCATGACTGTATAAAATTAATATTTTTACTTTCAAGAGTGAAGGAATACATTAAATGTGTTAACATGAGTATCAATGGAGTAAAGGGTTGATTTAGGAAAACATGTTTAGCATGTACCACAGGTTTGATTTACAGTCAGACCTGTATTTAATAGGCAGTCTGTTCCTCTACCTTTGTTATTGTTCTTGGGCTTATTTCTCATAGGGAATGTTTTCTGTTTATTAGACCGAGATGATCCCCTCTGCTACAGTGGAGAAAACGTTATTCTTTCCTGTTTACACGCAAACGTAAAACACTAAAATGCAGATAAGGACACTTTTTTGACAATTCTGACTTTTCATTGTTATCTGAGTGGTAAACAGTTAGGAGCCTGGTCAGACGCTGGGTTTACCCGGCGTCTGATCAGGTTCCAAACTGTTCTCACTGGAAGTAGTACTTTTAGCGTAAAAGCGTATACTGGGAAAGAACAGCGTTTTCTCCACTGTAAGAGCTAAAAGGAAGGCGGATTGGTGGTTTTAATCCAAACAGGCTGCTTTGGAACAATTGAGATAAGCCGAAATCATCTTCCTGTAATCATTATCATGTCATCTCATCATGCATCCCTCATCATTTATGGGCGCTTGTCTCGCAGATCCTGGCAAATCTAGCTCTTCATTTGCAGACTCAACAATTTTGCCACCCGCACAATACATGTAGTTATGATCCACTAAAACATTTTTTTTCTTTTATTTCCGCACCGGCCACTCGTCGATTTGCAAACTTTTCCACTCAGGGCTCGATTTCTCACAGGGCCCCGACAAGATTGCTATTTTTTGAGAAAAAACCGTCAAAAGTATATACCTTCTCGCGATTTTTTTTCTCTAAAAATAGCAATCGTGTCGGGGCCCCTGTGCGCAGTCAAGCATTACCCATCTAAGACCTTACATATGACAATGCTTAGTGGTGACGTTGTGAATTTTTGTTTTAAAGCTTAAAGTCACATATTTTCGCGACCGTGCTTGCAGACAATATACGTTTCCTTTAAGATTTTAATGAAAAGTAACGATGTGTCGGTATTTTTATTTCCACATACTACTTAGTCGGGAGCATATTGTTTTTGACGTATACTGTCTGCAAACACGGTCGCGAAAATATGTGACTTTAAGCTTTAAAACACAAAATACACAACGTCACTACTAAGCATTGTCATATTTAATCCGATCTTAATGGTATTAATCATATGTTAAGCTATTAAGCGCCTGCCATCAAAACTTTAAGTTGCTCCTTCTTTTTTTTAACTCACCTGGTCTTCTCCATGGGCGCCGCCATTATTCGTTTGTGCCTGACCTGATAACCGAAGTTATATTAGGTAGGGAACCAGACTAGGAGTTGTATAGAAAATGTTTTTGTGGTGTTTGGTAGAAAAGACCATCAACATTATGGATCCGATGTATGACCGCCGGTCATCCTTGAGCATTTTCAGATATTCAATATGGCGTCCAAGATGGCCGCCGGCATGTAATTAGCTAGCTGTTAGGTTTGATTCAATAAGCTTTAACGGATTTTTCAGCAAATTATATCCCAATATCATGTTTTGTGACATTATTAAAGTTCTAAATAGAAACAAAACATGATATTGAGCTATAACAATAACCTGTCATTGAAGATTGAGTTCAAAATGGCCGACAAAGTACCATTTTTTATGTAGAATAAAATGAAAAGTAGGTGCAACACTTAACAAGGCTTAGATTTGCTCCAGTTTTTTCCGTCATGATACTATACTTGTTTATGTTTTATAATAAAGCATGGCAAGATCAAGTTCGCAATAAACTCATTCATAAATGAATTATAAGATAATGTCACCAGAATACAATATGCATAAAAGCAATGCAGCTAAAGTTTACATTGAGGTAGTTCATGCATAACGATGAAAAATGCAATAAATATTTCAGATTAACAGAAAAGTAATTAGTTATGTCAAAACTCTAATATTATCAAATAATTTATAAAACCCAGTTACCTACCTTTAATATATAAATTACACTATATTTTCAAGCAAAGAATATTGAAATTATCATACAAAAATAAAATTCTGTGCTTTCATTACTGTGATATTTGTCACCACATGTCAACTTTCTTGTTAGATATTCTAATTGCATGTGAGCTTCTTGGGAACAGGGAAATAAATTGGTAAAATGGATACCAATCAGTCTTCTTGGGATGCAAGCCTCCTGAGGTGGGATGGACCTCTTTGAAACAAGATACCTGTGATGCAGTTTCTTTCAGTAAAAACTATGTTCATTATTCCATTTCACCAAGCCTTTGAAGAAGTATCATATGAGTGTCTAAGCTATACAGATATACAATGGTTTCAGTTTCTAATAGTTCACAGAATACTTGGCACAAACTACCATCTATACAAAATGAATATTATTGATAGCCCATTATGTACCTTCTGCAAAACAGATCCAGAAACTATTGACCATTTATTTTGGCTATGCCCTATGAGCAAGAAAGTAAAAATAAACTTTTTTTCACCCAAAAAACATGTTTTTCATAATCTTGCTATGGAAACAATGAAATTTGGTTTTAGAAATACATCAGATGCGGTTAAAAATCTTATTCTTATCCTTTTTAAAATGTATGTTTTTCAATGTAGATACAATAAATATCTACCTACAGTACTAGGTACAAAGCTTTACTTATCCTTTAAATATAAATTATTTAATACAATAGCAATTGAAAAAAGATTATGAATATTCTTTTCATAATCAATGGGACCAATTTAATATTCTATTTGAAACTTAATATTACCTAAAACAATACTTATCAGATGAGATGAAATATTTCGATATACATGTTTATTTGTATA
Organism: Gari tellinella; assembly: GCA_922989275.2. Taxonomy (NCBI): domain Eukaryota; kingdom Metazoa; phylum Mollusca; class Bivalvia; order Cardiida; family Psammobiidae; genus Gari; species Gari tellinella. The sequence continues at coordinate 85,654 of OV277857.1, forward strand.
TAAATGTATAGAAGACAACGATGTCTGTTTTCATATAAATATGCATACAAATGCAGAACTGCTTTTTGTTAAGAAGTTTACCCATGCCTGGCTACAAGTTCGGGTTTTTTTTCGATTTATTTTTGTTTTCCTGTATTTTTCTTATTTTTTTTCATTATAAGAAATTAACATTGTACAGACTTTTGTCAATGTAAGAAAATTAAAAACCTGTAAATATATGTATGCAATTATGCAATGCATAATTTTGTAAGGTGTGTAGGAGGACGGTTCCCCGACCCCGACACTCCTATGACGGGGAAAATAAACGAGGACCTTCATTGACAAGGCCTGAAAAAATGAGTTTCTAAGTTGGAAATGCTGCTACAAAGAATCACCATATCTTTGAAATACCGGTTTTGCCGAATTAGTACATGATTACACAGACGCTCGACTGAACCGTCTTTTGGCCTAACCGTTGATTAGATATTGTACTTTTAATAAAGAAAGAAAGGCATCACAAACATAACAAATATAAAAAATGCATATATTTACTCCTAAATTACCAAAGTAAACAGCACCCCGGTACAGTTACTGTCAAATTCAGTGATTACAAAATTGGTCGCCACAGGAGCTAGAAAGTGATCTTATATAAAAGGTGCAAAACTCTAGACATGATGATATATTGCAAGGCCGCTGACCTCTCATGGGTGATTGTCGAGACGGTAAAAGCAGCTTGGGAATATGGTGTGAGATGTAAAGACGGCTGACTAGTGCGGTTTTCAGTAATGGTGTGCTACCTGAGGGCAGGGAGGCAAGTTTCATCCTCACACTATAAAAGGTGAAGAAGATGCTCTCATCAGCGACACTTATCATGTTTTAAAGCTCAAGGACCAGACAATAAAGTTGATGGACCGAGTAACGGATACCTCTGTGCGCGTGATAATCAACAACGATGTATGCAGTTTGGCATTTCTTCATCGTGTACAAACTATAGGAAAAGTATATGGTTGAAAACAAGCCTCTGCATGTGGCCTTTGTCGATCTGGAGAAAGCCTTTGGATGGAATACCAAAAATGAGCTTTGGGTTTGAGGAATGCGTTTTGCATGTCATAGTTTAAAAGCCGCTTACATAAAGCGGGCAGTACTGTAATAAATTTTAAGTATGTGTTTCTATCAGGTATTTGATCTCAACCCTCTGCTGTATTAGTGCTTTAGGTTCTGCTTTACTAGTTAATGAGGTTCTGTCACAAGAGTCCCGCAACGGTGTTCCATTGAAGGAGCTTCTGTACACAATTGAAATTTCTGTGATCACAAACTCACTTGCAGAGTAACCCGCAAAAACTGAATGGAAGGATGTTATCAAACCCGCGTAACTGAGAGTCAACATGAAGAAGATTTGGCTCATGATCTCTGGTCCTTGGTCAAGGTTTTTGGTGACGTCAGGACTAAAACCGTCTTTTTGATGGAAGACCAGTTACTCAGGTAGTTGTCGATGGGACTAAGTTTGATGTCTAGAATAGCTTCTGTAACATGTTGTTTGCTGTAGGAGGGTGCGAACTTGTCATTATCACTGGATACTACAGTGCCAGGGAAATTTCCAAGAAGGACCTTGCAAAATTATATTCTTTGAGACCTGTGGAATAGTGTTCAACACCTGTGTGTTAATTTTGTCATTTAACATGACAGTTATTCTTTGTTGCCGTCTTCCAAGACCTTGCAGACAGTTTTCAGAAATTGAGTCTGTGATCAGTTGGATCTGTGGCGTTAAACATGATGAGGAGGTCCCTGCAGATACAAGTAATGAGAACTAAACGTTTTGGACGGTATGGACAGGTGGAGTGTGCCACTTCATGCGACAACTCATTCACGAGAAGGGTGATTCCGCGCTTTAGATTTTGCAGGAGATCACAATCGTTATGGTCAGACTATGGAAGAGATGACAGGTCCTGTGTGTTCATTGAGGACAGGGGAGCATATAGATCAGGTTTGAGGACACTCTAGACACCTTAAGCCTGACTAAGTTGCTAGCACACCCGCAGCAATTGACAAATAAACTCAGAATCATGTTAAGTTGAACTTACTTATTTTCTAGCTATGTTAGAAACCAGGCATGACTCTTTGTTTTTAATAATCAATTAAAGTGTGCAATTTTATTCCCCTTCTAATAAGAATATTCATTTTTATAATAGTACATTATGCATGTGCTAATTTATAAACGTATTGTATATCGGCACCACTATGTTTATTAACTCCTTTACACAGGTTGATATGTGTTTCATGCTCATTTTCAAATTCACAAAACATGCAGAAACAAGAATAGTATCCAATTTATATTACATCCCACGTCATATTATTTTTTGAAAAACAAACAACAAAAAACGCTGGCTTTGACGGCCATTCTGATTGCCATTTTGAAACGAATCGTATAATTTATGTTGAAAAAACAAATTACATCAGTGGTGACTCAAGCATAAATTCATCCCAAATGTTGAAATTTTCTGCTGAATGCGATGATTTAGATAGATCGACATAAGACTTATCTTTCAAAAAAAGTTATTTCATAATTCTTAAAAAATCCTCATTATTCTTAAAAAGAAGTTAAAAAAGAATTGTATGCTGGTTGGATGGATTATGTAATATTGAAAAAACAAATATCTGTATTTGTTGGTTTTTTTCATATTTTGTCGCCATTTTGAAATTACAGTATGTTCAGTTTTCTCTGTGTTTTTGTTTTAAACATGTATCTGAAAAGTATTCAACTACTTTAATATTTTTTACAGTTGAAAATGTACCTAATCAAAACTGAAAGCAGTTTCGTTTTATTCCCGCAACCATCTCAGACGTCACCTTAGTATTTTGTCGGCCATTTTGGACGCCATTTTGAATAACGCATTATCATTATTTACATTTAGAACTTTAATAATGTCAAAAGTCATGAAAGTGAACTATAATCTGCTGAAAAAAATCCTTCAAAATCATTGAATCAAACCCAACAGCTAGTCAGATACATGTCGGCGGCCATCTTGGACGCCATCTTGAATATCAAGAAATGCTCAAGGATGACCGGCGGTCATACATCGGATCCTTGATGCTGAGGGTCTATTCTACCAAAAACCACAAAAACATTTTCTACGAGCGTATACAACGCCAAGCAAGGGTAAAGTCCTCCTCTGCCGGACTACTGTTTGAAAACCGGATTTGGACTAAATTCTATTTTGTAGATTATTTCATGAAACGCGTGAATATTTTTTCAAGCATATTTGGAGGTTTTCTATAGCAGGCACACATATTAAATGTATTTCAACAATCTCAAGGAATTAATCGTTTTCAACCGACACGGTACTGCCGCATTTGAAGCTGCGCGACTCTTTCCTGGTCCCGAAATAATTCGTACACAAAGGAATTTGAAAGTAGATTGTACATGTACTTATTTTATGATCATCATATTTACATCAGAGTATAATGTTATTCTTTTAAATCGTTTCACTGTTTCATCTAATACAGTTCTCAAAATTAATAGATTTTTCGTTTTGAAGGAACTGATAATATCCTATTGAGTGTTGCTTTCTTGAGCAGATGAACACTCAAAGTTTTGGAAACTCGACTCTGACTACAGATGGTTTCAAAGATTGAAACCATCAAAAGGTAAAATACAAAACAAGTTAAAGTCTTCTTTCAGCCCGAATGCTGTTCAGCCGACTGTACATTTACCCCGCTGGTAATTGAGCCATATTGCCTACAATATTGAACACTGCTAAGACCTGTCACAGGTACCCATTGAATCCCCGGGGGGAGGAGGGGGGGTGAGGAGGAGCAATTCAGAGTTCATATCTTGCTCAAGAACATTCCTTGACATCATCGGGGATTCAAAACAAACCCAGGCCAGGCCGCTTAGTCGACGGGGGCTCAAACTCGCGACCCCTGTATTGAAGACGTAGCGCGCTATACGCTAGACCATCTCCGTCACAAAAATTAACGAAATTGTTTTTTAAAAAAAGTTTCACGAATCTGCTTTTATGCCCCCAGGATCTACGATTCGGGGGCATATAGTTTTTGTCCTGTCTGTGTGTCCGTCCGTCCGTATTTCCGTCCGCCCGTCTGTCTGTGCCAAAAACCTTAACCTTGGCTATAACTCTTGCATTTTTGCACCTGGGCCTTTTATACTAGATATGTGTTTTCCCTGTATTAGTCTAGTTGCTTAGGGTGAAAATCGTTACTTGGTGGATTAAAGCATAGAACTTTGTATACGGGTTGCATTTCCAGTATATAATCATAATAATTGGGGGTGCCCGAGCTGGCTGCCCTATTTCGGCCAAAATCCAAAATGGCGTCCAAAATGGCCGCCACAAAATAATGAGTTTTGAAAAACGCCCTTATTTGGTAAATGTTCCTGATTAAAATTGTCTATAAATATGTAAACTGGACAGAAAGACTGTACTGTGATATAGTTGAACCCATTTATATCATTAAATTGTTTATTTTCTATATAATAACTTAATTTCTTTAATCTGAATAGAACAGAATAGAACATAAATCGTCTAAGGCATTGACTGACAGTTCACAAATGTATATTGTTATTATTTACCCGAATTAGATGGTTCTGATGGTAAATTGAATACATAATCACAATCAATGTATTCAACGTGTTCAACATAATTAGAAAATATCATTCTTTCTTTCTAATTAGAATACAATCGAACCTCGATATCACGTGTATTTACTGCGTGCTAGAACTGATTTAAGTTGAATGTTCTCGTATTGTTCCAGTTAAAAATCGATAATTCAGTCATGCTTAAGTCAAACATGTCTGTGTTTAAAAGTTAGAAGGTGACTAAGATACAGTTAACTTTGAAATATGGGTATGTCGACTAAAAACAGTTTCGAGTTTTCAAGGTTCGATTGTATAACAGTTGTACTAGTATGTCAGTTTTGCAGTACATAACCTACATGCATTTTGTGATCATATAATTAATAGTTTCCTGTGCATACACTTAAACATCAATTGAGTATTTTAGCATACATACTTTCTAGAGCATGGTGACATTGCCTTATAGCCTGTTTAAGTTCTCTGAAGCTTTCTGCTTTTTTCTTAGTGTTCTCCAGGGAAGTGGTCATTTAATTTGGTCCAACGAAAGGCGTCTTAATACGGGATATTCTGGTCTGACTATATACTTAAGAACCAAATAATGGTTTGGCAGAGGCTTCTATTGGCATGTTGTAATAGAGTTGGTAGGTCCTGCATAGTTTAACTTTTTACCCTGAGGAAACAGTCCCTGTAATAGGGCATTGAAAAGGTGTGATGTATGATCATAAAGTATTCAAGTGAATCTTTCGATGCACTTATATTCTTCACTCTGCACTTAAAATGGTATTTATAAATGGATTCTGCAAAGCATCAGAAAATGGTGCCATTATATGAGAACATAATTTCAATGTCTTCCACGATGTCTTGGACATGAAGACGTATTCTTGTATCCGCTTCCTCGTGGTCATGGGCGGCATTTGTGTACTACAACCTTTGGCAACAACAGATTGGCATGCAGTGATGTAAACAGCTTTGTTTCCTTGGTATTCATTGGCAGCCACATCTCCAGTCAAGATATCCAAAAGCTCTTCATTAGATATTTAAATTCTAATGAAATAAGTAGAAAATCACTGGTAGTCTTGTCTGATGTGAAATGTCCTTTCTTGTGCCTTTCCCCTCTTTTCCTCGGATTGCCCCTTTGAGACTATATGTATCACTTTTGTATGGGTCGCAAACAACAACAACCCTCTAGCAACTTTGAAACTGTCTGTTTGTCCATGGTATGAAAACATTTTGACTGTACTATGTCGTATCCAACATGTGGTTGTTCCTGTTTATTATTTGGTTCTAGGCTCTCCAATGGTTCCGACTTGCAGGTCGAACGTCTCAGTCTTTCCTGCTGAGAACAAAGTTGGTGCCAAGGTTGATTTACATTGGGAAAGAAGTTATTCTGGGCCTGAGTTTATAAAAATCTAAGCAAACGTTTCATATACATGTATAACTAGTATTTGCATACATAAGTCTACTGTAAAACTTTATTAAACCTCTGGACAACATCATCTTCACGTACTTGGGGAAACTGTGAAAAGTTGACTTTTAAAAAGGAATATTATTGCTCTTTAGTGCATCATTGTTATGTTTCACTTTTGACTTTCCTTCAGTGATTGGTATTTCAAAAGTGGTATTGTTGTTGTTGTTTATTGGAATCTGAATTGGTTGGGTCCTGTCTATTACCACTTGTTGCACCATATTCTTGCATCACTGTCTAAATTGTACCTAAAGCACTTCTTTTGACATGCGTATGTCATTTCAGAACGAATCACACGCTCATGTGACTCTTCTAGAATTGGAGTTTTTATACTGTTCGCTTGTAACAAAAATTATTGACCTACCTTTTGAGAGTCTCTTGTTTTGAGGATCTAATGGTCATTACTACAACATGGTTTTTTATCAAGGTTATTTTTCTGAAATTCATTTAGAATTTTAACATTTCTGGCCAAGATATCATCCAGCCTTTATGTGTATCCAGATTCTCTGTCAGTTCAATGTCACCTTGATTGTTCTGCTTATTTGCCCGATGAAGCGGTTTGGCAGAAAACTTTTATTTTTGGAAATACCCAGTATTTTTGGATAACATTTTTGCTGGTATCAGATAGTGATTTCATAATTCTTGTATGAACTGGTAACCAGTGTGTATAATTGGTGTGGTCAAGAATAAGGAAGAATATGGAACGAGCTGTTCTAAAACGCTGCCATAAAGTGTGCAGTTTAATTCACAATGTGCACGTACACAATGGAGAACGGACATCTCTAAACGTAGTATACGGTCCCAGTATTTGAATGTAGAACACTTTCCTGTCATGTTGTTCTTCCAGGCAACACATATTCCGTCATCTGCTTGATCATTCATTATTTAATTTAGCTAATAATAAAACTACCACTTTGTAAGCATATCATGTTTCAATTTTTTTAATCAAATAGTCAAATGAGTTGAAGAAATTAAGGGATCGGCTGTTCCAGGCGTTGTCACATCAGCTTTTGCTAAGGCTTGTCCATCCAGATTTGTCTCACAGCTACCGACAGCCCTCCAAATGGCAATCTCAATAGTCGATATGCAGACCTCCAAGCATCATCACGTAGAAACTTTCGCATTGTGAATCTGTCCAGTTCCACTGAACGTATTTGGCTAAAGTAAAGAGTAAATGTCTCTAGGCTCTCAAGCTGTCAGTAGGGCACGGCAATTCACCATTACCCATCCCACAAACAACACTGTTGTCCTAGTCCATAGTGCAGGAACCAATACGATACGTTGTTTCCTTTTATTTACCCAAAAGAACTACGCCTTAATAAAACAAATGAGTCAAATTTGTCGGCACCATTTTTAGATTTAGATCTTTTAATAAATAACGGAATTGTTTCTTCTAAGATTTACGATAAACGAGATGATTTTGATTTTAGTATTGTAAATTATCCTCATCTAGATGGCGATATTCCCCGTTCTACATCTTACGGGGTTTATATCTCACAACTTATTCGTTTTGCTAGGACCTGTACCTCGGTTGAGGAGTTCCACATCCGTAAATAAACTATTACTGAAAAGCTTCTTAAACAGGGGTACAGATTTCATAAACTTCGTAAAACATTTTCTAAATTATTTTATAGAAATCGTCCTCTCATTAACAAGTATAAATGTAACTTAAAGTCTTTTCTGCGGCAAGGTATTTCACATCCGGAGTTTTATGGTGATGTTATTTACAAACTTCGTAGGATTCTTGGACACATTCATTTTCAAAACCTGTTTGTGAAACGTATTAGATTTTTCCTCAAAAAAGATTATGATCCAACTATATTGCTGCGCACTTCACGTTTGGTTATCGATCAATCTACAATTGATAACCATGCTTTCCTCTTTGGTTGTGCGACGACAGACAGGGCTTAGCACTACATGATGATGTATCTCAAAAGCCGTCCTTAACCGGGAGAGTTATGTCGGATTTTCGTGCTTTGTTTGTTTTTTTCCTCCGTCTCTGTCGTACCCTGAACCCATCCATGTCTTACAGTTACTCGTGACTACAGACTAGTCGCTTGAGTACAATTTGACCGTTGCCACAGTGGGTTATTTTTAGCACGGCCTTGAATGTTAAATTCTTTCCCGTGTTACTAATAATCTTGTCATAGATTTTTTGTTAGATGTTTTACATGTATTTACTTACTGTGTTGGCGGTCTTTTTGATTGTAAGGTTTTGGAACAGGGTTTATATTTTATGTACACTGTTTGTCTTTATAGGTGAATATAGGAGATAAGAGTGAGGTTGGGCGCCCCTAAACCCAGGTTTAACCCCCCAGTGGTTGTTAATAATTAATTAATTTATAATTAATTATTGATTGCTACTGACCGTACCAAGGCGGGCTCCTATATTCACTTAGCTTTATGTTTGTCTTGCGTGTTGTTTTCTATTTAGTGTGTAGATGAAGGAATGGTATTGCGTGTGTGTGTGTGTTTGTTGTGGTATGACTGTGTGTGTGTGTTCTGCTTGAGAGGTGGGTGTATTGTTTGTGTTACGTTTCCTGCTTGAGTCTTTCGTATTTATTTATTGATTTTTTTCTTGATGAAAAACTAAACTAATAAGAAATATGGCCATTACCTAATCAAAGTCATCCAAAATACTAGATTTCGATCAGACAAACAGTTTCAACTCAATAATATGGTCGTAATTACTAATCGTTTTGGCACGAATGGGCTTCTGAAGTTTACAAAATGAACTTGGAGATGTCTAATGAAAATGCATATTTACTTTTTTAAATATATTTACATTATATAGGCAGTAAATGTTTCATCCAATTGGTTATTGTGCATTTCCGCAATTTTAGTCCATAGGAAAATGCTGATGGAATGTTACAAGCTGCGCGTTTGCAGCAAGTCACGAAAACACATGACAATTACTTTTTCTATGCTATGTAATTACATTATTAATTCTCATTTCAGTTAAACGTACTATTGGCTATTTATTAGCCATAATTTCAAAAAATAGAAACAAACAGACGTATTGTGGCATGATTATCAGGCGCTCAAATCAGAAAAAACATGGTATGGTGGCCTCAATGGGACATAACCTAAATTCCGTAATCTATCAAACAAATGTTTTTTCTTAAATAATTTGTAGCAAATAAGTTATTATTTTATATCTACGAATTTCTTATAATATTTATTTGATAAAACATGTAATTTTTAGTATCATTCAGATTTATCGTTCCTTGCTTAAAAATGGGCCACTTTTTATCACATTCTGAATAATTTTTCGCGAGCTGCACTGGTTTCCATAGAAAGACGCACCAAATGTAAATTTATCACACATATACTATACAGTTTATGTATATTTTCTATTAATCTGCTCCAAAACATCACATTATAATGCAGTTCCTACTGCTGAAATGGAGCCCTATAAACTTTGTATACGTTGGCCGCCATTTTGAATTTTTCAAAAAGTAGGTCACCTAGCCCGGGCACCTATATGTCATTTGATTCTATAGGTGTCATACTATACATGTGAGAAGTTTGGTGCTTTAATCCACTCTGTAACGATTTGGCCAAAAATTGGACATAAGCAACTAGACTATATCAAGACCTTTCCAACCATATAAACCTTTTTGACATTGTGACCTTGACATTTGACCTACCTTTGTAAAAATCTTTAAATGGCTATAACATTTGCACCAGTAGGCCCAGGGCTTTCATATTTGTATGTTTATTTCTTGTGTCAAGACCTATCCAACCATACCAACATATTGGTATTTTACAAATTGTTCAAATAATTTGAAACAATAGAGAACTCTGGTTGCCAAAAGTGAAAAAAATAAGGAAATCGTAAAAATATTTTTGTCAATCACTCTACCAAATGAGCCATCAAGACAGACAATGTAGTTTATAAGCTTTTAAATCATGTAATTTTTACAGTATAAGCACATGCGGAAAAGTCTATGTCGTCGAGACGCGTTCCTGGTCGCCCGCAAAGAAACTCCCGCGTGTGTTTGGCCTTAATATCTGTAATATAATATATAAACGGTGTTTTTTATATTGAATATACTAGTGTACCCATTTATTATCAATACAATGCAAGTTTAAATTTGTGAAATATTACCAATTTCATTATGCTGTAGGTTGCACTGCGCTGTAGTACGTTCAGATTCAGATCAGTCTTATTGTAGAGATATTACTACCACTAGCTTTACCTGAATTTATCGTCGCTTGGCATTGGTTGATTAATGCACTATTTAATCACGGTAATTTGTGTTTGATATAATTACAGATCTGGTTCCAAACCTAATGAATTTGCGGATATTTAAAGAATACCATGCTGGTTTAAAGCGACTCGCAACTTGATGGTGTACTTGTCAAAATAAAATAAAATACTCAAATAAAAGCAAATGTGTGGCATTATTTGGCTTCTAACATTTAAACAAATATGATCAGTCCAAAATAAGTCTCAAGAATCGTCACCGAATCTTATTTTTTTTTAGATATTTTCCATCGTTTTTTCTATAGCGTCAGCTGACGGTATAATTGTTGTTGTTGCTTATCTACACGGGCTCAGACATAAACCCGAGCCGAATAAAGTTATTTCAATCGCTACCAGTGAAGTACGTTAATTCGCTACCAAATATATAGAGAGCGCTGGTAGCCGAGGGGGTAAAGGCGTTTCCTCATTTTTCATGTTTGTCTCCGCATGGAGGGTCACGGGTTCGAATCCCACCAGAGCTTCTTCTTTTTTTTCTTTTTTCTTTTTGAAATGCATTTTTTAACAGAATTTATTATCCTAAACTAAATCTTACCCATTTATATAAGCATTTGACATATATTTACAAATTACTATTTTTGATGCTAAATCCGGTTGCGAGCCTCTTTAACACGGAATTTTGACCACGATAAAGTGACATAGGGATTAATGCTCAGCGGCAGGAATCGACACAGGGTCTTACAGTTATAACGCGTTAATCCAAACTCTCTTAATCCATATTTCTCGATAAACCAAAGTTGTGATTTAGTCCCGAATTTCCTGGTATTATTTAAGAAATAATACATTCATACCAGTGTTTTATCTTACAATAGAACAGGGATGGGAGTTAAGATGCATAGTAATTAAACCCCAAGGCCAAAAGCCGAGTGGTTTAATTACCAGCATCTCAACGACTATCCGTGTTCTATTGCACGATAAAACACTGGTATTGATTTATTATTTCGATTCTATCACTTTTATTTAACCGCAATTTGCAACGGCGCTACATTTCTTGGCTTACGCATTTTCGAAGCCATGTTACGTCACGTTAAGGTGCACAGCGCGTGCGTGTTTTTGTTATAAAGGGGTGCGCACGAAGTGGTTAGAATCATATATCAATCAACTCTACTGAATTCAAATTTCATTTTTCCAATTGTTTTGTTAATCCAAAGTGTTATTTGGTCCCCAGATAAAATTTAGCTGACTTGTTTACCCGTATTCACGTTATCCCATACTCGGGTTTCCACACCTTGGTTGAGTGACATGATGACCACTTGAGACCTTGTACAAACATCATACACTGGAAACAAAGTGTTCGCATAATTGATTAAGTTAGCATTTTATCAGTTACAAACTGTAAATGACCTAGAAAAACCCCCACATGCACTCTTTGAAAACACAAACGACTCAAATGCTACGCAAGTGCCTTGCAAATGTGATTAAGATGCATAATAGTGACATTCATTGTCATTGATACAGTGCATATAAAGTCAGATCTCTTATCTACCTGTCAATGCCTAAGGTACCAATACAGCACAGGCATTTTGCATTCATGTGATACTATGTAACGACATGCATATTGGGTATGCGGAGACAATATATAATCAAAGTTGGTATCCCACTGAGCCAAACCTAGACCTTTAAGGATGCGAATGACGATTTTTAAAGACACTACAAAGAGGCTAGACTAAGATGAACCGCTTAGTAGTTCGGCGTCTTATCAGGATGCCATCTGTGTGACATTCTGATTCCATTTTGTACCAGAAATAGCTGAAAATCTCCAAATGATACACAAAGAATAGCGAGTAAAACAATCAAATATTTCAATAATCAATGATAACATGAACCTCTACAAATTATGCAAACAAATCCTTTTTAGATGGTAGTTTTATATTCAACTGTTTGTTTAAACGTGACGGAACGAATATCTTCCTTCGAAACAGAAACTAGAATTCTTTGAAAGTGGCATTTTGACCGATAAAAACATTCAAGGATCATATATTTGAATGTATGTCCCTTATGCCGAAAATTATACCATACTTGAATGTAATCTGCTTAATTTATTTCATCTTATAACCCTGTTACTTTTATATTTAACTGTTAAGAGTTGCAAGCAGTTTGCACCCTGGTCAGACACCAAAATATTTTGCGTCTGATCTAAATCAAAATATTATGAGAAATAATGGTGTCATCTATACATTCTCAAAGGTAATTTCGCCATTTAACAGACAAATAAACACACGTTGTTTGAACAACATCATCACTCTCATATATGATTACAATTTAGAAATCTTATTTTAAAATATCTTTAGAAATACAATAAGCGTAGCATTTCAAGTTTTAAGTAATAAAATTTAATACAGTGCGACATCGAGTTTCGCACAGTCTCATATGAGTTTCGCACAGTATCCGGTAACAACGGTAAAATGTTTGGCAGGACGAACAACAAAATGTCCGTTGCAAAGCCGATGAAAAATATGTTGTTATTGGTATTCCTAGCTCATGTGAAATGTTAAATACGCTCCTGGCAAGCTATTTATGCCCTCGGCATCGATAGATGCGGGAGGTGTATAGTGATTGCTCTGTCCGTCTGTGTGTTCGCCCGTTCGTGCATACAGGGTTAACCAGGTTTTACCGTTTCGTCCAGCATCAGCATCACTTACTAAAATGCTTTGATACTATACAGTTGTTACCTTGGACCATTTCCAATACAGTCTCTCTACAACGACATCATATGGGAGACCAAAAATGTGTGCGTTGTTCGGAGTCGTTATAGAGAGTGAAATTGGTTAAAATTTGCAAACAGCTTGAATCCAGATCGGTTAGGGTTAGGGTTAGCGTAACGCGGCGTCTGATCTGGATTCAAGCTGTTTTTCAATCGTCATTAGAAATAATTTTGTCAAAACGTTCAATATGTATCTTTGAGAAAAACAGCAGACGACAACTTAAAGCAGACGATATTAAGGTTGTGAAAAGGTGGACATAATTGTCTTGTTGGGGAACTGTGGCAAGGGTTGTTTTTATCCAAAGTAATCCATGTTATTATATTGCCTTGATTTTGTCAATGCAATCTATCTGAGAAAGTTTTATGAATAAGGATGTGATCCTTACAGTGTTTAGAAGCTTTTTAATATGCTTTGACCTACTGGCCTACTTTTTAACCCTACGTAACCCATATTCATAGATTACCTAGCTTTTGTCAAGATGATCATTCTATACAAGTTTCCAAAAAATTGAGCTAAAATATGGCTAAAGCATTTTCTGTGATTTGACCTACTGACCTACTTTATGACCCGACATATATAATATTATAGCCTTACTTTTATCAAGGACATGGCACTGCCAAATATTACATATACATGTAGATATAGCCAAAAATACAACTTCTAGAATGTTCCTTACTTCTTTTTATTCTTTATTCACCCGTCAGATTCGTATGCAGAGGGTCGGGTTGGGCCATCCCCTGACATACTTTACAACATAAACATTTGTAAGAAAATGTTATCTATTACAGTAAAACCCTAAAAATGATAATTCATCCTGTAAAAGACAGCCTAAAGCAAGATGAAAGCGAAACAGAAAGCTCCTAAAGTAACTCTCCGTTTTACTGCCATCCTACTCCAATCAGTCACATGTCACATACGCCTAATGAATAACACAATTGTGTGGTTGTTATAGAGAGGTTTCACTGTTGTATTACAAATAAACTTATTATACTGCAAAGTAAATTCCTTACTTTTGATTGGTTACCGAGCCCTAGAAGTGATTCCAAGTACCCTGTGAGCTGACAGGGTACTTAGAAATGCAACTGTTTTCATTGGCTGACAGGTCCCTGAGTCTTGCTTTGCAGAAAATAAGATGGCCGACTGCTCGACAATTGAGTGCATTCAATTGTACCTCCTCCGTTTTAAGTCCATTGCGGCTAAGAACCAATCGGTGTTTGGATCTTTCAACAGTCGCATTATTTCTGGGGAAGTTTGACGCCGAAGTCTACGAGTATGCCCATTTTTCTTATGAATAACAACCGTCAGAAAAATGACGTCATTTACGTTCAACGTTATCTCCTTTGGCGCGATTTTGTTATAGTTTACTATGAGCGCTGTACACGACAAATTCCGAAATATTTCGTTTGAACAGTGAAAACTTTGCAGTATAATAAATTCGTTATACAGTTTATTCACAGTGTACATGAGGATTTCTTCCCGGCTGGTAAAATCATGTAACCCTCGCCTAACGGCTCGGGCAACATGATTTACCTCAGCCGGGAAGAAATCCTCATGTACACTGTGAAGAAACTGTATAACTAATATTATAATTGAACATTTGAAAGAAACGTGTTCTGTTATATTTCTCATGTTTCTAATCTTCCAAATCTTCTCTTCCTCTCTTTCTCTCTATTAATATGAGGTATGGAATTGTTATTAGTATAAAATACTTTTTCTTAATGTGTTTTACTCTCGGGAGTTCTCTCCCCGCTGAAAACATGTCAAACTATATGAGTTATCGTAGCTTTTGCAATTTTAAACAAAATATACTGTTGTTAGGTATACTGTCAGAGATTTTTCTTATAAAAAAATGTTTATCATATATATTTGGAGCTGTAGTGTTTTTGTGAGTTTAATCACTGTCCAAAAGATGTATATATGTATATATGATTAATTTGTCTATTGTACTTTTGGACTAAGTATTTAATTGGTTGACAGTGTTGTTTAGTTTTATTCATTAAAGATGTACCAGATAGTGGTTTATTGTCGAATTTGGATAGAAAACTATAGCGTTTTAGCTGAATGAAGATGGAATTCATTAATGCTAAAAATAAAGGGTTTCTCCTCAAAGATACAATGTATGGAGATATTCTTTGACTTGGTTTTTTTGTGAACTAGGTCTTCTTCAGTCAGGCAAAACCATTGTAAAGAGGTTTTAGTCGAAGAAGTAAACGGTGACATGAATAATTGCTTCCATGTTTCATTGTCTATTGATAAGTTTTCCCCAGTTAAGTTTAGCTGTTACAAAGTCATCTTGTTATCCAATATACTAAAATGACAATGCCAATTTGACCTATTTATCAATTGACCAAACGGAGAGATCGAATTCACAATAAAGCCTCCGGGTGATTGAGAGTAGCGACATGGTTATAAACAAATACATTTATTTTCACTTTGAATGTATTTTACCACTTTTGTTCGTTGATAATTTTGTTAATGCCTATTATGTTAAGAATTAGATCCATAAACAACTAATAAATGTTACAATAGTGTGCGCAAGCGCAAAAATAGAGCTTAAGGGATCGAAAGTACAGGTAACCAGTATATAGGCCTACATAATACGCAAAATGATCACGCCCCCTGGCTGCCATGTTTTTTGACGGAAGCGAGTTACATATTTGAATTAGTTTGAAAAACTATCATCTGATAAATGTTTCTGTGAAATATTTCTTAAAATCTAAAAAAGCCGATTATTATAAGAGTGTTTTAAGATATAGCATGTGTGCTATGGCATCCAAACAAATAGCCCCATCCACAAAGAGTTAACAAGTTTTCGTTCCTCAAGCCTACAAATGCTCCTGATGCAGATTTTTGAATTTAGGCTAATGATTTTAGAAATTCAGAGTAGATATTGTTTAAACAAGAGGACCATGGTGCCCTAAAGCTCTCGCCAGAGAACTGAAAAAAATAAAACGATACATATGGTTGTTTCCAGAAGCCTTTTCCACCATTAGACCAGCTGACCTACTTTATGACGCTACATGACCAATAGTCATATGCATGTGACCTGATATTGTCAAGTTTATCATGCTGAGTAAGATTCGTGAAGTTTGGGCTAAAATGTGACCTATGGAATGCTGAGAAGGCTTTTCTATAATTTGGTCTACTAACCTACTTAGTGACCAGATGCAACTCATATTGATACATTTTAAATAGATTTAATAATAAATTTTATGAAATATCATTAAAGGAAAGCAATTGATGAGTGAAAGTGTCTTGCACAAGGTTAAAACATCGTACATCAATATTGTGAGATTATTACCCTTTCTAGTATTTTCTTTGTTTCTGCCTATAACTAATGTTCTAATAGTGCTGTTCTATGGTTAACACTTAGCTTTTTTCTGAAGAAAAAAATCCAGTTAATTTCTTACATAAATATCTAGTAAGTGGAAATTGGAATATTTTCATAAAAGCCTGATAATTATCTTAATGCGTCAAACGACCTGTTAGTGCCATATACTGCCACCACATATTATAATTACAACAAAACTTTCACGAAAAAATTCTTGTTAACTTATCCCGGACAATTCGGTGATGCTCGATGGTATTCATGGAGAGAGTATTCACCTTCACGGAAGAGTCACACGAGTCCTAATAAAGGTTAGAATATGACCTACATTTTAAACCAATCAAACTGCCTTTTGCATCCCACAAAGTACGGCACTTAATCATTAATATGTTTTGTAGTTTTTCGACGCCGGGTGGCGTCTACACGCGGTTTAGATAACTCCGCCTCGTAGCAACTGGTTGTAAACACTGCCATATTTGACGATCTTACAATCAGAATAAGAGATGTTTGTTTACTACAAAAATGGGAACATTTTATCCTAGGCTAATCAAAATATAGGTTATATTCTAAGCTAGTTAGTACATAAATTATTAAGTTTAATGGCTAAGGAGGGACTCGCTCGCTTCACTCCCGCCGCCCCTTCTTAACCTCTAAAATCTCAATTAATAATTATGTTCTAGCTACAACTTCTACACAACTAAAATGCATACTTATAAGATTCATTAAGTGTCTATCGCTGTCCTATGCAAACCGTGTAGATCCACATAAAAAGGCTCCTAAATTTTTTTATTTATTTATTTACTTAGCTGGCTGTTTGGTGTGGGTCAAAGTACATAAGTGTATAACAGTATGCGCTTTCAAATTTACTTTCATCTTGTTTTAAGCTGCAACCTACCTGTTTTACAATTAACTAACCTTCTTTCGTAAGAGAGAGGTTTACTGTATCTATTTTTAGGATTTAACTCATCCAATACTCGTCCTTTGCAAACAGTGTACGCTAGTGGAGAACATCTGCCCTAGGCAAACGATGTAGACCCAGACCAGAGGGCTCCTAAATGAAACATTGGACCAAGGTCTACGCTGTTTGCCGTTTTGTAAAAACATGTAGATATATTGTTAAAATAACCCAAAATAGTAAAAATCCGATAACAAAGTACATTGTATCTATTTTAACTCACCTGAGCACGAAGTGCTCAATGTGAGCTTTTGGGGTCGGTCAATGTCCGGCGTCTGTCGTTGTGCTTTGTGTCAACAATTTCTTTACTTATCTTCTACAAAACCACATGCCTGATTGCAACCAAACGTTACAGGAATGCTCCTTGGGTCAAACTCTTCCAAAGTTGTTCAAATAATTGGAAACAATGTAGAACTCTGGTTGCCATGGCAACTGAAGTACAAAAATAAGGAAATCTTAACAAATATTCTACAACACGGACCAGAGCTTAGATATTTTGCACATAGCATCATCTAGAGATTCTCTTTCAAGATTGTTAAAATGTTTCCCCTGATGTCCAAATTGGCCCCGCCCCGGGGGTCACCGTTTTACAAAGAGTTATATAGGGAAATCTTCAAACATCTTCTTCTCTGAAACTAATTTTGCCAGAGCTTTGGTATCTGGCATGGTGTTACTTCTAGAGGTCCTTAATCTATTGTTGAATAGGTTCGGTCTGTTGCATATCTTGGTCACGTGAGCTAAAAATAGATGTTTCAATGAATCACAGTACATTGGGCTTAGATATTTTGCATTTGGCATTGTCTACATGTCCTCTATCAATATTGTTTAAAGTATGTCCCTGGGGTCAAAAATGGCGCCTCCCCATTGGTCACAATTTTACATAGTTATATAGTATTATCTTCAAACACCTCCTTCTAAAGAAACACAAGGACCAGAGCTTAGATATTTGGCATATAGTAGCAGCTGCAGGTCCTCTATCAATATTGTACAAGACTTCCAACTGGGGTCAAAAATGACCCCGCCCCTGGGGTTCACAATTTTACATAGGGTTATATCGTGAAATCTTCAAACATCTTCTTATCAAAAACCACAAGGGCCTAAGCTTAAATATTTGGCACATAGTATCATCTACAGATCCTCTATCAATAATATTTAATTTATGTTCCTGGGATAAAAAATGACGCTGCACCAGGGGTCACAGTTTTACATAAAGTTATATTGTGAAATCTTCTAACAACGTCTTCTCTGAAACTAATAGTCAGCGCTTTGCTATTTTGGTATGGTGTATCTTCTAGAAGTCCTCTACCAATGTTGTTGAAATTGTTCCGGTCCGTTGCATATCTAGGTCACCGGAGTTATTTTATTTTTTCCCCAATAAAAACTTAAACAATCTTCTCGTCTTAAACCACTTTTTCCATACGAAAGTAATATTACACAAATGATTCATAGGTGACTCTACCAGATTTCTCAAAATAAATTTCTTATCTTAACAACATGGCTGTCTGTGAAAATGGCTGATTTTCATTATAACATCAGTGAAAATTTACAAATCTTCTTTCCTGAAATCACTTGACCAATCACCATTACATGGTCAGGTGAGCGATTAAGGGCCATTCTGGCCCTGTTGTTTAGATATCTGGTAAAATGATTTTTTTCTAGTTAATTATCTGTTTTCGTGATTAATAACTTGTAAAGAAACAAGATAAGTCCATTTAGTGGTGTCAGTGTATAGCACTATCGTGACAAAACTCGTGTTAAAATATTTCTCTGGTTATCGTGAACATTTTCCAAATTCCTCTTCTTAGATAATTATCTGAAAAATAACGCGAAAGTTGAAAAGTTAAATATTTATGCGAGATATTAACAGGAACTTTCATGATAACTAAATTGTTAACTGGTGTCAGAACACAGTGTGTCAGAACACAGTGTGTCAGAAATATGCCATCATACATATACTTTTCAGATACATTTTTATTCATGAAAAGAGTTTGATGAGTGAAGGGTCTTTTCACAAGGTTCATAACTCTTGCATCAATACCAGGAGAGTTATTCCCTTTTTCCACATTTCTTTGTTATACTGAAGCTTTGGAAATGAAATTTCATTATTGCAAAGAGGTTGTTGGGTGAAAGTGTCTTGTACAAGGTTAGTAACTTTTATTTAAAGAGTTCTTCTCACATTTTCTATTTTTCTGTCTATAACTCCTGTTCTGCTGATGCTTTTCAAATAAAATTTCAATTATAGAAATACTTTGATGAGTGGAAACCTCTAAGACATGGTTCAGAACTCTTGTCATCAATACCATCAATTAGTGATATTCTCCTTTTACACACTTTCTTTTCATGCAGTTAATTTTTGCTATACTGAGGCTTTTCCTTTTGGTTATAACTCTTGTTCAACAAACACCAGTGGCAGGTGACATGTTTTTGAAGGAACACTACTTCTAGTTGGTTGTAATTATAGAAAATCTGAGATTCTTATATGACAGACAAATGTAAGATGCCCAGGCACTTGAATTTTAATAAATTAATTAGATCAAATTGAAATTATTTAACAAATTGGACTCTAGCGAGGAGTATACTAGTTCTCTACCAACTTGGTACCTGTAAAAGTGCATTGTCCTGTGCAAACAGTGTAGACCCAGATCAGAGAGCTCCTAAACTAATTAGTGTCTGCACTGATTGTCATATTGCAGAAAAACAATAAATACTGCACTGTTTATCATTTTACAATATATTACAGTAAATAACCATAAATAATCATAAATGAATTAGACTTAACCCTTTCCCCCATGGAAGCGCCTTTTAGCGAATATGATTTATTCCTTCCGCTGAAGAAAATAGTTCCTATTTAATCGGTCATGAATATATATTATAGGGAATGTTTTCAATATTCTGGCACATGATAGCTTCAAGCAGGCTGAAAGTAAAGCAGAATGCGCCTTAAGGCGCATTCTGCTTTACTTTCAACCTGCTTTAAAAAGGCACCTATCTTCAATTCTAAAAATAGGCTATCAGGTAAAACTGGAAATGAACATTTATGATTGGATATTGCAGTGAACTCTTCCTATATGCTTGCTGGAATATTTCATTATAGATACACAGGGGTGATCTAAAGGCACTACACATTTGTCCATACAGCAGAACATTTCATATAGCAAACAGAGCAGACCCTGATGAAATGTCATGTAAGGTGGTGTCTCCCCAGGGTCTACACTGTTTGTCAATGTTCCCCTTTAATAGAAACTAAGCTTAAATGGGTTAAAGGTTTAAAATACATGTATACTCAGTACATTTGAAAACAGTGTAGACCCAGGTCAGAGGGCTCCTATAGGAGCCCTCTGATCAGGATCTGCAGTTTTCTAATTTATACCAGTATTTATTTAACTACCCATAATTCCAAGTAGACTGGTTTACATTATTGTAGTTATAAAAAGATCCACAAGGGAACGTAATAACCGACAATAGTTACTTAGTTTTGAAAGAGTTAAGACTTAAGAGTTAAGCCTGTTCAGTGAAACGGTCATGGAGATTTAATCACTTATATACAGGAACAAGACTGCTGATAATGTCAATGCTCTATAATTGAAGAATACCAATCGGGAAGAAAGAATCACATGAACATTTTGAGCAGCATAAATCATGTATGTTTAATTAAGTACATAGCAAGTTTGTATACAGGAAAGGTAAGTTGCAACCACTTCCAGATTCTATCATATAGTATAGATGCGACACATTTACAGTCGAAACTAAATAATTAAAACTTGCTTTAGTCCAACTTCTCCTTATTTCAAAGTTAAAACGTGGCTAAGCCACGTTTAACTTTGAAAAACGGATAAGTTGGACTTAAGCAAGATAGAGTAATCAAGTTTCAATGCATGAAGTTTTCAATGCACTGGTTAATTGGAATTTAGCAAGTTCCAAGTATCCAGTTTCGACTGTAAATACAAACAGCACAACAGAGCTCAAAACAGTTTGTCACCTGAACTTTCTGTAGTGTCTTTAATGTTCATGTCTTTTTGGTTTCTTAATGCACAGTCACAGTACCGAACATACCGTAAAAATCCTAAAAATTCGAGACACCTTGTACATCTGTGGTAATTATCCTTAAAATTAAAGTAATTGCTTATCAAACAGTAATATGTCGACGAAGTGCAAACTGAATGACAAACAGTGTGTACCCTGATCATACTGCTGCCTTAGGAGCAGTCTGATCAGGGTCTGCACTGTTTGCTCAGGCCTGTCTGTCCCAATACTTAGGGTCATTGTGGTATCATCAGTTAACTTATTATATTGGCTTAAAGTTAAGCTTAGATTCCAGTTATCGTGGTAAACTTATTATATTAGCTTATATTCAAGCTTAGATTCCAGTTGTCACGGTGAACTTATTATATTGGCTTAAAGTTAAGCTTAGATTCCAGTTATCGTGGTAAACTTATTATATTGGCTTATAGTCAAGCTTAGACTCCAGTTTCTTGTTATCAGCAACTTTCCTAACAGCTTTCATGAAGTCCTCTTCAATAACGTAGTCTCTCTCTGCTCGAATGGCAAACATACCTGTATGAAAACAAAAATGAAAGTAGACAAAAGCTAGGAATGTAAACTATTTAACAAATGTCATATAAATACCCTTTGTACATTTTGAGATTTCATATATTTAATATAATCCATTTTTAATGACCTTTTTTGCCAAAGCTTTAATAACAACCTCAACAAATACCAATAATCATTTTTATATGTACCTATATTCCTCTATCACTTCTTTACAGGTGTTCAGTAGAACTATATGAACCACTTATAGCACTATTGAAAGAACTATATCAATTGAAAACTTTAAACTATTAGTATGGACGTACCCATGGACAAAGCTAACACTATAATTATACACGCACCACTTCATGGCATTGCATAAAAATTAATCGAAAACTGGAATTGTCAATTTGTTTCAACCAAACAAAATTCAATGATTATCATGAAAATAAGTTGCCGGCAGTTTTGGAAAATTCTAGTCTGATCATGTTTTCTTATTTTCAGAGCTGATGAACCATGTTTGCAACATCGACAACATAGATGACTAATATAATGTCAGTCTGAACGTAATAAACCATTTATATTTTCATAAACAGAATAAAGGAAATAGTCACTAGCTACGTGTTGCAATTAACATGAATTTACCTACAGACTGAAGATCAGAGCTTATGGTATTTCAATTAAGTCTTAACACTTTACCCCATAGCCAGTTTCTAGTTCTGAAGACAGGTGACTACTTAAAGCAGGTTGAAAGTAAAGCAGAATGTGCCTTATGGTACATTCTGCGTTATTTTCAATCTGCTTTAAGCTATCATCTGCGAGAAAAAATGAAACATTTCTTATGATAATTATTCATAACTGTATAAATTGGAATTATTTTCTTCAGTGGAGGAATAAATTAATGGCGTAAAAATGTGTATCTATGGAGTAAAGGTTATGTAAGTTTCCTGATGTCACAGCTACCCAAACAATATGTTCATACCTGCTTCTGTGCACACATTTCTAAGATCTGCTCCATTGAAATCATCTGATAACTTCACTACTGCCTCCCAGTCTGTAATTATGGAGAAATAACTATATACCAGACTAGGAAAGATGTATGACAGAATACAGCCCTCCCTCTCTACAACAGCCAATGGGAGCCAAAGATAGTGTGTGTTTTCCAAGGAAGTTGTTTTAGGGAAGGGAAATTAATACCTTAGAGTGTTGAGCTAGACTTGGCTAAAATTTGCAAACAGCTTGAATCCAGATCAGATGCCGCGTCATGCGGCGTGTGATCCTGATTCAAACTGTTTGCCAGTTATTAATATGTGGTTGTTGTTTTTTTGTCACAATGTCCAATATGTACCTTTGAGAAAAACAGCAGAAAACCATTTTAAGTAGACAATATTGCAGCTTGTTTAGGGAACAGCAGCAAGCGTTGTTGTATGGAGGGAATTGATGTTAGGAGGGCCTTTGTAGGGAGGGGGCACTGTAATATTCATTTACACAACATTCCTGTTTGAACATGAAATCCATGGAATTTGATGTTTTTCCCCAAAAAGTGAAAGCAAGACTAAAGTATTGCAATGACAAATAGTGTAAAATCGAAAACCTTAAATTGGAGCTAAAGCCAAAATTTTGACACCATTGAAACCAATGGAAAAATAATGCATAATCTCCATTTCATTCATTTGTCTCTGCTACACAGTTGTATATTGTAATTGCATGTCTTATATTACGTTTGTCTGTTTCTACCATTTTTATTTATCAATGTGTCTTACTCAAAAAGATAATAAACAAGATGCTGCTTTCGATAAATTTGTATGCCCCAGTGGCATGCTTTACAATAGATTTTAAATCTTGTCCAAGTCCAAATTAGGTCAAGGTGAAATCCAGATTAGGTAATATGGATTAGGAATGGTCCAATGCAACAACTGAATAAGTATCAAAGCCTTCAAGTAAGTGTTTGTGAAGCGAAAAGAGACAGTAAAATCTGATTAACCTTGTATGGATGTACTGACACCCTAATAAGTAGTAACACCATAGGATTTAGTGCTGAAATAAATGAGAAAATAATAGGAGTTATTCAGTTTACTCCTTTATCATGAGTCCTGGGACCAATAAAAATTGTTAGCTTTAATGATAACTGTTAGAAAGGTTTGTCTAATTATGGACAGGCATACCATGATGGCACTTACCAATTTCACCATGTTTTGCTATGGGTGCTGCATGGATTTTCAAAATATCAGCTCTCGACTGTTCATTTGGTAAGGATATTTCTGAAAAAGCAAAAAATCTTAAAATCAATATTAACAAGTATTAAGTTTTGTAAGTTATTAAAGGTATCTTAATGGTGAACACCAATTCCTCCTGAACTAACACCGCAATCTGGGAAAATATTTGAGCAAAAGTACCATTTCAACATGTGGTCAAGAAGACCAGAGTTTTCAATACATTTTATGAGAGAAACAATATTCAGACACCATTCTGGCAAAGTGGCTGATTAAAGGGACATAACTCAAATTCAAATGCTTTACCTGAAATATTTTAACCCATTACCCCATAGCTTATATCTAGTTTTGATGATATATGACCACTTAAAGCAGGTTGAAAGTAAAGCAGAATGTGCCTTAAGGCACATTCTGCTTTACTTTCAGCCTGCTTTAAGCTAAACATTTTCTAGATGAAGGTATAACTTGAAACAATTTTCTTCAGTGAAGGAATAAACTAGAAGAGTTAAAAAGCGTATTTATGTGGTAATGGGTTAAACAAGTTTTCAAAGTAGACAACATTATGGCAGGATAAGGGTTATCATATTAATGATTGACATACCTATTTTTCTATCAAGTCTACCAGGTCTAAGGAGGGCAGGGTCTAATGTGTCTGGTCTGTTTGTCGCCATTATCATCTTCACTTTCCCAAGGGCATCAAAACCATCCATCTGGTTGAGCAACTGTTGGTGATAAATGGATATTCCAATATGTTATCAAACAAATATGCTGTCTTAGGAAAATGGACATATTCAGTCAGTTGTTGGGCTTCTAAAGTGGAGTGCACATGCAGGACTGCCATAAGTTGATCATGAAAAATCCTTAGATTTCCAAATTTTCTTTTTTTTCCAAGCGCGATGTTACAAATTGTACCTTTAACTCTTTATCCCATGGTCTGTTTCTAGTTTTGAAAACTTATGACGATTTAAAGCAAGTTGAAAGTAAAGCAGAATGTGCCTTAAGGCACATTCTGTTTTACTTTCAGCTTGCTTTAAGCTACCATCTGCTAGGATAAAAATCCAAAGATTTCGGAAAAATCCAGAGAAATGACAGCCCTGCACATGCTGAACATGATGTCTTTTATCACATGTAGTTATATTCCAAAGTTATGGTCAATGTTTAATTTAGCCTATTTGACGTCTAAATGACATTGACCTTTGTCTGGCATGAACACAGTTGTACTAAGCTCAAGTGTTTCTTGAGTTGAGTACACATGCCAAATATGAAGTCTCTATCACATGTAGTTAGTTCTAAAGTTATGGCCAAGATTACGGTTGTGAACAGATAAAACAAATAGACGGACAGACAGACTTAAATCAATACAGTAGTGGCAAAATCTCAAGAGACCATTTCTCTGTGTATTTCAGAGCAAAGGCAGAAAAACCTCCGCCCATCAGAAAAACTGTTTCATTTCAAAAGCTTAGGGACATTAATGTCGATTTATTTAAAAGAGATATCCTTAACTCAGATTCAATTAAAGAAATTCTGAAAATGACAGATATTGACGAAATTGTCGGTGTATACACACATGAACTTAAAGCCCTGATCAATAAGCATGCACCATTGAAAACTAAGACCATAACTCTCAGGCCATCATGTCCATGGTACACCCAAGAACTTCACGATGCTAAACATTTAAAGCGTAAGCTGGAACGAAAGTGGAAATTATCAAAACTCATAATTGATCATCAACTGTATCGAGAGCAGTGTGCTAAAGTAAACAAACTATTAGCAGAGTCAAAGGTTAATTTTTACACAGAAAAAGTAGAATCCTGTCAACAGGACTCGAAGAGTCTTTTTAAAGTCACTAAGCATCTCCTGGGTGCAAACAGTGAAATTGCACTGCCAAAACATGGGTCCTCAAAACAACTTGCGCATGATTTCAGCGACTTTTTTATTGAAAAGGTGGACAAAATACGAACAGGCATTGCCTCTGAATCAATGTCATGCACCCCAGTCATCACAGAAACGTTGCATTCAATGAATTCTTTAGAAAGCTTTGACTCTGCTACAGCAGCAGAAATTGGGGAGATTGTGAAGGCATCCCCATGTAAGTCCTGTGAACTCGACCCAATACCTACATGGCTTTTAAAGTTATGCCTTGACGAGCTCCTACTGTCGTTAACAAAAATTGTGAACTCTTCGCTGGAATCTGCGTATGTTCCAAAAGAATTCAAAAAGTCGCATGTAAGACCTCTTTTGAAAAAACCTGATCTCGATACAAATGATCTTAAGAACTACAGGCCTGTATCAAATTTGCCATTTCTCTCAAAAGTATTAGAAAAGGTAGTAGACAAACGCATTGAGTCCCATTTGACCACAAACAATCTGCATGAACAACATCAGTCAGCATATCGTAAGCATCACTCTACAGAAACTGCTCTTCTAAAAGTTCAAAATGACATCTTGCAATATCTTGATAAGAATGAAATCACAATTCTGGTGATGCTTGACCTATCTGCCGCATTCGACACAATTGATCATGAAACATTACTCAATCGCCTTGAAAAAGACTTCAAAATTATTGGAAACCCACTAAAGTGGATGACCTCATACCTGACCGACCGTTACCAAACAGTCGCGGTAGATGGCGAATTATCTGCCCCAGTTCAAATGAAATATAGTGTGCCACAGGGGTCAGTCCTTGGGCCGAAGAACTACATCTTGTACACAAAACCTGTCGGCTCAATTTGCAGAAATCATCAGCTGGATCATCACTTCTATGCAGATGATTCACAGTTATACTTGTCATTTAAGCCTAAAGACACATCTTGTCAACAAGAAGCCCTTTCAAAAGTCGAAGGGTGTCTAAAAGACATAGTATCATGGATGCACCAGAACATGTTGAAGCTGAACACTGACAAAACGGAGGTCATACTGTTTCATTCAAAAAAGTTTAACGTTCCTGAAGATTTTCACGTACAAGTGGGAAACTCTAAAATCAAACCATCAGTATGTGTGAAGAATCTTGGTGCTAGATTAGATTCCCAAATGGATATGACACAGCACATTAACGCTGTGTGCAGGTCTGGCTACTCACAGCTGCGGCAGATAGGTCATATTAGACAGTACCTTTCTCCAGAAGCTACAAAGACCTTGATCAATTCTCTGGTCACTTCAAAAATTGACTACTGCAACTCACTGTTGTATGGGATACCCCAAAACTCATTATGCAAACTACAGCGTGTGCAAAATACAGCAGCCCGCATCATTACCAGGACCCCTCGGTACAATCACATCACTCCAGTCTTGAAGGATCTTCACTGGCTTCCAGTTCAACACAGAATTGAATTCAAAATTCTGACACTCACATACAAAGCCATGTGCAATGATTCTCCAAGGTACATTGTCAATATGCTTGACGTGTATAAACCTCGAAGAGAGCTGCGGTCTGCGACTAAATCAGTATCGCTGGTTGTACCGAGGAGTCGTTTGGTGAGGTTTGGAGACAGAAGTTTCATGCATGCAGCCCCAAAGCTCTGGAACAGTCTACCATCAGACATCAGAGATGCGAGCTCAGTTGCAGTCTTCAAAAAACGTCTGAAAACTCACTTCTTTAATACCGTATAAGTGGTTTTTTACGCGAGACGCAAATTTAGCGATTCTACCGAAAATGAATTTTTAGCGTATTCATTTTTCGCGTAAGCGTATTGCAAATCTATTTTTCGCGGATATGATATCAAAATCGATTCCATTTAACCGTTTTAGGTTGTGTCTTGTCAATAAATCCTCATAAGTAAATGGTGCATTCAAAACTAAGGGAAGTAACTATTTTTCATCATGACGGATATCTATCCTCCCTTCATAAAGTATTTGGCACACTTGTTTACAACAATATGATCGGATACAATTTCCGTCTTTCCTCCGTAAATGAACTATTAAAGCGGCAGAAAGTCACCATTGGATCCAGATGAGATGCCGAGTAAATTGATTTCCCTAAAGGATCCAAACGTTTTCACACTAAGTTTACCCGTATATACTGTAAACAATGGAGAAACGCCGCAGGCAGACGAGCGGTCAATTGCGAGTAAAAATCGTAAGTCAAACTGTAAAAGCGATTAACCCTTTGTCTGCCGATGGCGACTTGATTGGCATTTTCAAACAGTTTGAGTATAGAAAATACGCAGAGTACAACGAGAAATCTGGATCCAAATTGTTTGACACTCGTCTTTAGATATCTTTAATGGAAAATGCATAAATTTGAAGGTGTATACATGTCTGGTCCCAATTACATGTATTGATGAGCTTTGTGGGTATTGGGTTCTTTTCACAAGTTTATACTCAGGTCTCTTCTGGGTCCAAACTTCGATATTTGCAAAAGTAATCACACATGAAAAGGTAACAGTACCCGAGGACACTCGATTAAAGTACCAGAATATTCTGTTTGTGATTAATCTTGACGTAGACTATCAGGCAAGGCACTGATACCAGTATTTATACATATTATGTAAATCATGAAGAGAAGTTTAGATGACAAACTGCCTCGAGTGGACCACGGATTTATAAAAAGACCTGTATATTTCCTTGAGTGGACTTTGCTGTCGAAAATGAATTATAAAAAGCTAGGAATATTTGGCGGATTATATTTACGCGAGTTTGATACACACGCGAAAATAGCGAAAATTTCCTTCTCGCGAAAAAAACCACTTATACGGTATGTATTATTAGAACACTGCTACCTATGCGATATGTTCTTGCTGTAGATGTTGTGGGTTTAAATGGGAGTTCTGGCGTATTATCTGGTTTATGGTCTCTCAATTAGAGAAATTTTTAGTTATTGTCGCATGCTATTTTTCTTAGTTATATTGCATTTGGCGGCCTTCATTTGGCGTTCTGCTATTGTTTCTATTGGTCGGCAATCATTAGCCGGTCGGTTCATTGCTGATTAATGGGGGTAATGTAATCGCCGTTTGGGGGCTGTCTTTTGTATGTTTATTTATGATTATTTAAGATCTAATTGTAGTTCTTTGTCTTTTCTCGGCGGCCTGCATTGGGCGCTTTACTATTATTTCTATCAGTCGGCAATCATTAGCCGGTCGGTTCATTGCTGATTGATGGGGGTAATGTGATCGTCTCATGGGGCTGTCTTTTGTATGTTTATTCATTTTTATCTTAGATAATTGTAGTTATTGTCTTTTCTCGACGGCCTGCATTGGGCGCTCATCTATTGTTTCTATCAGTCGGCAATCATTAGCCGGTCGGTTCATTGCTGATTGATGGGGGTAATGTGATCGCCGTTTGGGGGCTGTCTTTTGTATGTTTATTCATGTTTATCTAAGATCTAATAGTAGTTATAGTCATATCTCGGCGGCCTGCTTTGGGCGCTCTACTATTATTTCTATCAGTCGGCAATCATTAGCCGGTCGGTTCATTGCTGATTGATGGGAGTAATGTGATCGCCGTTTTGTGGGGCTGTCTTTTGTATGTTTATTCATGTTTATTTTAGATCTAATTGTAGTTATTTTGTCCTTTCTCGCTTTGTAGGTACTTTTGTGTAATCTTATGTGAAGCGCTTTTGAACGCACTACCCCTGTGTGAAAAGAGCGCTATATAAATCTGGTATAATAATAATAATAATAATATGCCCCCAACCATGTAGTGCAGAAGCATAAAAATCCTTAGGTCTCCAAACAGTGATAGTGAAACTTCCCATTTGAATTGTCTCGAAGAGAAGATTCTAATGAGAAGTTACACCAAAAGGTGGGTGTAGAAATAAAGGAATAAGGGTTGAAATTTTTAGTTTTCTTCTTCATATCCAGAGAATTACTTTTAGTTGACCAAAAAAAAAAAATCATAAAGAAATTATAATCAATGCCATTGTCAAAATCAAAAGGTCAAACAAATGGATGCACGGATGCACTTTGACAAAAGCTTAAAGGTGTATTTTCTATGTTTACCTCCATAAGGGTTCTCTGTATTTCTCTGTCAGCTGATGTTCCCTCTGAAAATCTTCTTCCACCTATAAAACAATAGGTTTGCTTAATAAGTTTAATACACAAAGAAACTTTCTCTTGTGTTATCCTAGCAATAAAATGTGTACAATCAACTTTTTACCACATATCTTGTTTCTAGTTTTGAAGTCAGGTGACAGTGTCTTAACCCATTACCCCATAAATACTCCTTTAAGAAATTCCTCCACTGAAGAAAATATTTCAAGTTTATATTGTCATCAATGTGAACCATAAGAAATATTTTCTAACTCCTAGCAGATAGTTGCTTAAAGCAGACTGAAAGAAAAGCAGAATGTGCCTTAAGGCACATTCTGCTTTACTTTCAACCTGCTTAAAGTGATCACCTGTTCTAAAAACTAGAAACAAGCTATGGGGTAATGGGTTAAGTAAAGCTTGACTTTCAAGCTGCTTTATTCTGTCACCTGGAAAAATACTGGAAATACTTTCTGTGTTTTTTTGGTTCAGGAATTCTTAGGTAGAGACTACTTTCCTTAATAATTGAATAAAATGGTTATTTTACATCCCATTGAATTTCATTTACAGATTGTGAAAGTTTCAAGAAAAATGTTTTTGTCCCTAGATATTCAGTTTTAAACCCATGTCTCAATAATAAGTGTAGTAAATTACTACATTTAGTAACACTGGAGTCAGAACAGACTAAGAAGTTACAATTCTATCAGCTTTTCTATAAACTACAGGCCCATGTGCAACTGGATACTTTACAGTACAGTGTAGCTCCATTATATCGCGGAAGTTGGGGTCCACGGAATGAAATCCGCGATGTGGTCGGATCGCGATATAGCCCAATTCTGAGCTGAACCAAATTCTATTGTATTTTCCATTGTCAAACTCTATTATATCAATGTCATGCAATAAACACGATTTCTTGGTTGTTTACCTTGTTACTTCTTGTGAAAACAAGTCTTTATATGCACCGTCATATTTAGCATCAGCATTTTCATGTGTATATTAGCAAATGCTTACTTTCGTTTTTGACAACGGCCGCCATTTTGCTTGAAATGTGCGTGTGTCGGTAAGATTCAGTTACTCGTGAAAATCACACTTAATGCCTATATCGCGATAATAACGCAGATAAAATGGGATTTTCTAGGCTGTATCGTCAAGAAACAGGTAAATGTAAATGAGAGTGAAAGAACAATGAAGTTAATTTACAGTTTACAAGTTTAAATTCATTAATTGTTTGGCCGACATTGTTCGCGTACGTTATTATCTGGTACGAATCGCAATTATAATTGTAAGCGTCTGTTGATGTATCAAAATGTGAATCGACTGTGATTTTAACGTCTGTGGTTATCTCTCCATTGCTTTTAATATGGATTAGTCGACTTTGATAGTTAAAAGTCCAAGTCAATCAGGTTAGTTTGCTAATTATTGCTAAATAATGAGCGAAACTGCACATGCGCGAGTTCACTCATTGTTTGTTGTTAGTGCATCACCTGTCAATCAACGCAGCAGGATGACACGCTGCGCGATGACAAGTCCACAGATGGTGATAATTGACACTGATTACGCAATTATAGCGACCTGTTAAAGGAAGATATAATTATTATAGAAACAGAAATCATTGAAACTCGGCTTTTATTGACTTTAGTATACACATATAGGAAAAAATAGCGGACCGCGAAGTAACGGAGCTACACTGTACACTAATGTTTGTCTCCATTCAGCCCTGTGTCCGGTGGTGTTATGTGACACATCGCAGTGTATACTATTTATATCAAAATGTTTACTTTCAGTTTGTTAGCGGGTTAAAAGTAAAGCGTAATGAAGGCCTATTCTGCATTTTTTAAGCAAGCTTAAAGCTACCATCTGTAAGGATATAGAAACTATATTTCATGATACTTATTTATGACTGTAAAGTGGAGGAATAAATTAAAGACGTGAAAATACCTCTATGAGGTTATGGGTTAAATTCATCCTTACTATGCATGATAATGGGTATTAATGCTTTAATTTCAACCTGCTTTATGTATGACTTACCAATAGCATCAATTTCATCCATGAATATGATGCAGGGCTGGTGATCTCTGGCGTAAGCAAACATCTCTCTGATTAACCTGGCACTTTCTCCAATATATTTGTCCACTATAGCACTAGATACAACCTGTGAATATAGACAGCAAGTTAACAACACATAATGATACAAGAGCAGTCAGAGAGGATAGCTCTTCTACTAATAACTCAACACTTGAATGTAAACCTTAACCAATGACAACACCAGGATGACTAATAAGACCTCCTATTTTTCAATCGGTGCCCTCCTATTTTTGGAATTGGTGAGTTAAAAAGTAGACCATATACAATGCCGACTTTTTAAATTGAGTCAGCACTGTTTTACAGTCAAACCTGTATTAAGCGACCATCAAAAAAGACTAAATGTGTGTAGTATTCACGACAGGTAACAGCTTAATGCAGGGCTAAAGTCATGCAGAAGGCTCCTATAAGAGCCTTCTGCATGACTTTAGCCTTGCGTTAAGCTGTCAGTAAAGATAAACATGACAAAAACTGCCACGTCTGATCGGAAGGGTCCTTCAGCAGCCCTCTGACTTGGGTATACAGTATGCAAAGGAAGGACATCTATATCAAGTTCCAATACGAAATGGTTACCAACCAATATTACAACAATGCTATTTAAACAATAATCAAAGCACTCTACAAAATAT
Organism: Gari tellinella; assembly: GCA_922989275.2. NCBI lineage: Eukaryota > Metazoa > Mollusca > Bivalvia > Cardiida > Psammobiidae > Gari > Gari tellinella. Next base: position 118,355 of record OV277857.1, read on the forward strand.
GTTATGGTGTGAAAATTTTATTCTTTTTTGCAGCATACTTTTATAGCATGTCATAACTCATAATCATTGTTTCCAATGTGTCCCAACGTTAGCACTATACTGTAGATAACTGTATCACATCAAATCTCATTAATTATAACTCCACTGAATGCCTAGATTTTTTCTACATTTATGACAAGGATTTTTGGTATATAAAGAAAAGAAAATCAGCAAAATAGAGTTGCTTTTTTTCGATAGATTTCAAATACAGTCAATTTTGTGTTCAACAGCAACTCATAGAAGTACCCTGGTACCCTATAATGTGACAGATATCTACTTGATGCAGCATAAAACAATACAGAAAGCTCCTACATTAGGTAACCAACTGATTTAAGACAACATATGGGTTTTAGTGGAATGAGTGGGCAGTAGATACAAGATTGACTATACAGTAAAACCGCTCTGCTACAACTACTTACACGTATATTAATTTATGACAGAGTTAGGTGACAGCTTCAAGCAAGAAGAAAGTTAAGTAGAAAGCTCCTAAAGGAGCGTTCTGCTTTACTTTCATCTAGCTTCAAGCAGTTACACAGCAGGCACACTTTGTTTCAAAAATCGCAACATTAGAATCAACATTGTTTCATGTTGGGAGCCTGCTGGGTGCACCTGCCTTAACCCTTTCCCCCATAGAAGAGACTTTTAGTGTATTTAATTTATTCCTCCGCTGAAGAAAATAGTTCCAGTTTATACCCTCATGAACAATTACAATAACAAATATTTTATATAGCCTAGCAGATGATAGTTTAAAGCGGGCTGAAAGTAAAGCAGAATGTGCCTTAAGGCACATTCTGCTTTACTTTCAACCTGCTTTAAGTGATCACATGTATTTCATATTATTAATAGGTTATTGGGTAAAGGGTTAAAAACCAGTATTTAACTTCAAATAGGTGTCATAATAGAGGCGTTTTACTGCACTTTCTTTGATGTTCTAATAGTTACCTTCAGGAAGTTGGCATCAAGCTGTGAGGCGACAGCTCTTGCCAGAAGAGTCTTGCCAGTGCCAGGGGGACCGTACAACAGACAGCCTTTGGGTGGTGTAATACCCACTCGCTGAAATAACTCGGGGTTCATCAACGGCAGTTCTATCACCTGATATAGAAAGAAACATCTCAAATAACTAACACTTTCTTTATAGAAAAGCCAATTAGCTTTAACCCCTTCACTGCCTTACATTTGCTTATTTGCAAACAGTTTGGATCTTGATCAGACGCCACATCAGGACTCCAGATAAGAGTAGTTTTTCAAAAACTAAAATCTTTATTTCTGGTTTAAACCCTATGGTGTAACTACTCATTAGAACCATCTCAAAGAGACGATTCTAATGAGTAGTATCACCATAGGATTGGTGCTGAAATGAGTGAGAAAATATTGAATTTGTTCAGTCAACTTCCTTTTATCTAGAGCCCTGTCGCATAATGCTGCATCTGATCTGGATCCAATCTGTTTGGCACTTGTTTTAAGCAGTGTTTCTTATGTCAAAATAACTAAATTCCAAATTTGAGAAATAAAAAGCAAACGATAATTGCTGATAACTTATAACCCACTCACCTCTCTCAGCTCTCGTATTTGTTCTCCAAGACCTCCAATCTGGTTGTAACTCACATCTCCAGGATCTTCTATAGACATGTTGTAAACAAGGGGGTCCACTTCTCGAGGCAGATGCCTAAGTTAAAGAAATTCTCATACAATGAGGATAACCCATTACCTCATAGCCTGTTTCTAGATTGGAAGACAGGTGACCACTTAAAGCAGGTTGAAAGTAAGGCACATTCTGCTTTACTTTCAGCCTGCTTTAAGCTAAAATCTGCTCCAAAAAAGGCTATATAAAATATTTGTAATGGTAATTGTTCATGAGGGTATTAACTGGAACTATTTTCTTCAGCAGAGGAATAAATTAAATACCCTAAAAGTCGCTTCTATGGGGAAAAGGGATAATGTGCACCCTCAGCTGTAATTTGTTCTGGATAGCACAGTGTAAAGCACATGCTTCTCATAAAATGTAATATGGGTTTGACCCATATCAAATATCCTGTTTCTAGTTTTGAAAACAGGCAACTACTGAAAGCAGGTTGAAAGCAGGGTTCCCACAGGCTTTAAATTTTGAGGGTGCATGTACCCTCTAGGGCTAAATTTTGGGGGTGCAGACAAATTTCAGAGGGTGCATATATGAAACATTTTTTCTGTTTCTTCTATTACAAAGTTAGTTGCGATACCGTAACTGTATTGCGGATTTAGACCGTGGTCTAGAGGTACAGCTATTACAAAGTAGCAATCCGTTATTCAAACAATGGATACACACCAGGAATGATCTTTGGTAATTTGTGGTTCCGCCGCTAAATTTTTATTTCATTTGTTTCGATGTGTACTGTACATATCTCTCACATTATTTCTTAACCAGGCCGTCAATTGAGACTTAGCCGACATATTTGCAGACTACACGAATGCGTAGACCTATGCTTAGACTGTGTCTCATTAAATCAGGCATTTTCCCCAACATTGTTAATAGACGAGATAAAATACATCTGATAACCCGTCCAGTTTTTCGACTGTGTTGTCTGATTTTGCATAAAAAATGGCGTCGCTGTTTGAAATCGAAAGTGACAAGAAATAGACATATGACCGGACTTTTTTTTTTAAAAATCATTTGCCAGCATTTTTCAAACACGTCTCCCTCTAAATAGGTATAGAATTCTTATAAAAAACAAAAAATGGTAGAAAAAATAGCGACTTTATTACGCACAGAGACGGGAATTCCCACAATCTATTTTAAACCGCTAAATCATCGGATTCGCAATGCGGGTGAACCAGGCGCTTTACGTATTAAGAATGATAAGAATTGTCAAGCGCCTGGCGGACAATAGAAGGAAAATTAAAAACAAATCCAAATTGACTTGTCGGACTTTGAGGTTTAACTTGTATTTTGTAGTTTGTTAATAACAAGAGTTGTCAGAGAGACAACAAAGCTCGCCATTGGCACATTTAGAAACTTAAAAGCACACTCAAGGTCACCGAGTTCAACCTTTTTGCCTGCATGGAAAGGTCTTGTCCATATACACATGAAAATCATATACATGTATGAAGTTACACCTCAGGGGACATAGGAAATATAAGCATTTTTTGAAACCTAAACACAGATTTCGAAACCTTAACCCTGGATCTAAGTTCAAGGTCAAGGTCACAGGGGTCCAAATTTTTCTGTGCATGGAAAGGTCTTGTCCATATACACACACATACCAACTATGAAAGCAATACCTCAAGGGACATAGAAGTTATAACAGTGATTCAGATTGGGCCTGGCCATCGGCAAATTGCCGAAAGAAAATGAAAATGGCCGAGAAAAAATCCTTTTGTCGGAAATAAGGGCCGGTAGTTTTAAAGATTGGCAGACAAGATGGCCGGTAGAATTTCCGCTGAATACGACAACAGAGACGCAGATAAGCTTCGTTTTGTCTTTTTAACTAATTAATTTCAGGAAAAACGAATTGATTTCAAATTCTTATCGTTCATCAAAAAGGGAATACGAATTGTGCTCCGAGATGCGTCGTTGTAAGGATTGATTTCCGTGTGGTAAATATTTACTTGCGCACCGTTAGAAAAAGGGAGGTTACTGTGCACTCACAAATAATTCTATATGTATGAACGATAAAATCAAAGTTCTCCAAAAATAGTATTTGGTAGAAAAACTGTCAACAAAATATCAAAATCTAAGCGTGGAAGAGTCAGATAAACGATACGAATAGACAGTTGAAAATCATTGGTTGTCAGCTTTCGTATTTAAAAGGAAACAAACAAGGTAACAAACACCTAATGAAAATGTTGGCAGTTTGTTGAACGATTTAATTTCAAACGCTGCTGCATCGGTGGAGAAAAACCTCAGAAGCGGCGAACTTTTTAGATTCTTGAAAATCGTAATTTCACATATCAGTACCAATTACGGTAGCAAGTTTCTGTTTTAACAAGATGATTTAGATTTAAATAAGATTTGAGCCGTTTGATTATGGCCTAGACTTTTTTTTTCTTTGGGACAGAATGGCCGAAAAAAATTCATCATTTAGGACATGTGTCCTATAGTTAGTAGGCCCAATCTGAATCACTGGTTATAGGAATTTTTCGAAACCTAAACACAGATTTCGAAACCTAAACGCAGGCCTTAAGTTCAAGATCAAGGTCACAGGGGTCCAAATGTTTCTGTGCATAGATAGGTCTTGTCCATATACACACACATACCAACTACGAAAGCAATACCTCAAGGGACATAGAAGTTATAGGCATTTTTCGAAACCTAAACAAAGATTTCGAAACCTAAACGCAGGCCTTAAGTTCAAGGTCAAGGTCACAGGGGTCAAAAAATATTTGTGCATGGAAAGGTCTTGTCCATATACACACACATACCAACTATGAAAGCAATACCTCAAGGGACATAGAAGTTATAGGCATTTTTCGAAACCTAAACACAGATTTAGAGCCCTAAACGTGGGCCCTAAGTTCAAGGTCAAGGTCACAGGGGTCCAAATTTTTCTGTGCATGGAAAGGTCTTGTCCATATACACACACATACCAACTAAGAAAGCAATACCTCAAGGGACATAGAAGTTATAGGCATTTTTCGAAACCTAAACACAGATTTCGAAACCTAAACGCAGGCCTTAAGTTCAAGGTCAAGGTCACAGGGGTCAAAAAATATTTGTGCATGGAAAGGTCTTGTCCATATACACACACATACCAACTATGAAAGCAATACCTCAAGGGACATAGAAGTTATAGGCATTTTTCGAAACCTAAACACAGATTTCGAGTCCTAAACGTGGGCCCTAAGTTCAAGGTCAAGGTCACAGGGGTCCAAATTTTTCTGTGCATGGAAAGGTCTTGTCCATATACACACACATACCAACTAAGAAAGCAATACCTCAAGGGACATAGAAGTTATAGGCATTTTTCGAAACCTAAACACAGATTTCGAAACCTAAACGCTGGCCCTTAGTTCAAGGTCAAGGTCACAGGGGTCCAAATTTTTCTGCGCATGGAAAGGTCTTGTCCATATACACACACATACCAACTATGAAAGAAATACCTCAAGGGACATAGAAGTTAAGAGGCATTTTTCGAAACCTAAACACAGATTACGCAACCTAAACGCGGGCCTTAAGTTCAAGGTCAAGGTAACAGGGGTCCAAATGTTTCTGTGCATGGAAAGGTCTTGTCCATATACACACACATACCAAATATGAAAGCAATACCTCAAGGGACATAGAAGTTATAGGAATTTTTTGAAACCTAAACACAGATTTCGAAACCTATACGCGGGCCCTAAATTCAAGGTCAAGGTCACAGGGGTCCAAATTTTTCTGTGCATGGAAAGGTCTTGTCCATAAACACAAACATACCAACTATGAAAGCAATACCTCAAGGGACATAGAAGTTATAGGCATTTTTCGAAACCTAAACACAGATTTCGAAACCTAAACGCGGGCCCTGAGTTCAAGGTCAAGGTCACAGGGGTCCAAATTTTTCTGTGCATAGAAAGGTCTTGTCCATATACACACACATACCAACTATGAAAGCAATACCTCAAGGGACATAGAAGTTATAGGCGTTTTATGAAACCTAAAAACAGATTTCGAAACCTAAACGCTGGCCCTTAGTTCAAGGTCATGGTCATAGGGGTCCAAATTTTTCTGTGCATGGAAAGGTCTTGTCCATATACACACACATACCAACTCTGAAAGCAATACCTCAAGGGACATAGAAGTTATAGGCATTTTTCGAAACCTAAACACAGATTACGAAACCTAAACGCGGGCCTTAAGTTCAAGGTCAAGGGGTCCAAATGTTTCTGTGCATGGAAAGGTTTTGTCCATATACACACACATACCCAGGGTTCCCACAGGCTTTTCATTTTGAGGGTGCATGCACGTACTAGGGCTAATTTTTGAGGGTGCAGACTAATTTCAGGGGGTGCATATGAAACGTTTTTCTGTTTCTTCTGATGCGAGGACGCCAGGGACAAAGTACGATGAGGCCGGGGCCGAAAGGCTTATGACGTATCTTAGACGAGTGGTCCCATAACAAAGTAGCAATCCGTATACGCACCAGGGATGATCTTTGGAAATTTGTGGTTCCACCGCTAAATTTTTATATCATTTGTTTGGATGTGTACTGTTCGTATCTCTCACATTATTTCTTAACCAGGCCGTCAGACTTAGCCGACATATTTGCAGACTACACGAATGCGTAGGCCTATGCTAAGACTGTGTCTCGCTAAATCAGGCATTTCCGCAACATTGTTAATAGACGGGATAAAATACATCTGATAACCCGTCCAGTTTTTCGACTGTGTCGTTTGGATTTCGCATAAAAAATGGCGTTGCTATTTTGAAATCAAAAGTGACCAGAATTAGACCTATGACCGGACTTTTTGTTTTAATAATTTGTCAGCATTTTTCAAACACGTAATTCTCTAAATACGTATTGAATGCTTATAAAAACAAAAATTGATAGAAAAAATAGCGATTTATTAGGCACAGAGACGGGAAATCCCACAATCTATTTTAAACCGCGTAATCGTCATATTCGCGATGCGGGTGAACCAGGCGCTTTACGTATTAAGAATAATAAGAATTGTCAAGCGCCTGACAGACACTATAAGGAAAATGAAAACAAATCCATACTGACGCGTCGGACGTTGACGTTTAACTTGTATTTTGTTGTTTGTTAATAAAACTGGTCTTCTTACATCCGATTTCGGCATTATCTGCAACATAAATCTGTACGTGCATGCACGTTCAGGGCATTGATTTTATGCGTGATTTTTTGAAATTATACGTGAATCACGTACATCTGTACGTGAATGGGAACTCTGCATACCAAATATGAAAGCAATACCTCAAGACACATAGAAGTTATAGGCATTTTTCGAAACCTAAACACAGATTTCGAAACCTAAATGCGGGCCCTAAGTTCAAGGTCAAGGTCACAGGGGTCCAAATTTTTCTGTGCATGGAAAGGTCTTGTCCATATACACACACATACCAACTATGAAAGCAATACCTCAAGGGACATAGAAGTTATAGGCATTTATCGAAACCTAAACACAGATTTCGAAACCTAAACGCGGGCCCTAAGTTCAAGGTCAAGGGGTCCACATTTTTCTGTGCATGGAAAGGTCTTGTCCATATACACACACATACCAACTATGAAAGCAATACCTCAAGGGACATAGAAGTTATAGACATTTTCTTAAAATTGTTTACGCTGTTCAATACGCCGACGACGACTACACCGGGGGTATTGCAATAGCTCGTCATGTACTTTGTACAGGCGAGCTAAAAATGGTCTTCTTACATCCGATTTCGGCATTATCTGCAACATAAGTCTGTACGTGCATGCACGTTCAGGGCATTGATTTTATGCGTGATTTTTTAAAATTATACGTGAATCACGTACATCTGTACGTGAATGGGAACTCTGTGAAAGTAATTAAGAATGCGCCTTAAAGCGCTTTCTGCTTTACTTTTCTAGCCTGCTTTAAGCTACCACCTGCTAGGAAATAGAAAATATTTCTAAAATATTTCTACTGGTGCATATGACTGTAGTAAGTTTTTTTTTTTAAGTGGAACAATAAGTTCAAGGCGTAAAAAAGTTTATCGCATAATTTGCGGTCTGGGAGTGACATAAAGCCTTTATGTAAATATCTGATCCACAAGTGGAATATCGTTTTTTTGGGCTCCAGCCCAACCTGTTCATCCACAAGTGTTGCTATATAAAGTGGAGGGTCTACAAATGACGGCTTCAGTCAATTTAATAGGTGCTTAAACTTGTTATGTGATAAATAGAATCTCACATTGGTGCTCATTATTTATCATTTTTAATAAACTTGTTGACTAAAATGAATATGACGCTTGCCAAGGCTCGCATCAGATTGTTTTAGTCAACGAGTTTATTAAAAATGATAAATAATGAGCATTTATACAAGATCCTCTATGTATGTATGAAGCAACGGGTTAAACCTGGGATAGGACAGTATTGAGAAAGTATTGGTTGCTCATTTAATCCATTTCCCCATAGCCTGTTTCTAATTTTGAAGACAGGAGACCACTTAAAGCAGGTTGAAAGTAAAGCAGAATGCGCCTCAAGACTCATTCTGCTTTACTTTCAGCCTGCTTTAAGCTACCATCTGCTACAATATAGATTTTTTATCTTATGCCACATGCTCATGACTGTTTAAATTGGAACTATTTTCTTCAGTGGAGGAATAAATTAGAGGCAATTTGCGTTTGATTTGATTTAACTTGTTTTTATTTTATGTTGCTTTTACCAGTGTTTCAGTCATATGGCAACATCCAGCTAATTTCAGGTGGAGGAAGACCCCAGATGACTTTTGTACACTGTTTCAGGCATAAATTGCAAACTGGGTAACCATGACACATGCCAAATATGAAGTCTCTATCACATGTAGCTCCAAAGTTATGGCCAACGTTGAAGATGCATACAGACAGAAAGACAATGAACTAAGTCATGTGGGGGCATGAAAATAGACTAGACATAACATTTTGGAAACTGGAATGTTTCAGTTAACTCCACAGCCTGTTTCTAGTCTTAAAGAAAGATGATCCCTTAAAGCAGGTTGAAAGTAAAGCAGAATGTGCCTTCAGGCACATTCTACTTTACTTTCAGCCTGCTTTAAGATAACATCTACTTAAATATAGAAAATAATTTTCATCATATACATTTATTACTGTACAAATTGCAACTGTTTTCTTCAGTGAAGGAATAAACTAAAGGCATAAAAAAGGCGTATTTGTGGGGTAATAGGTTAAAAGTGTCTGTCATGAATGGGTTAATATGGGTTTCCAGTTGTAAAACTCCTACGTACCTCATGATTGTGAGTGTTGTCATATCAAGGGCAACTCTAGTTCCAGACTTCAGCTTGGCTTTGTCTAGCTGTCTTCTACACCCAACAACATACCTGGGACCATTTGTAGCCTTTACAATGACTAAAATATCAACAAACGGCATGGTTTTAATACTTTGAGAAATACTGCTACCAAGTTAAACAATTGCTACCAACAATTTAATTTACATTTATTGAACTGATAAGAGTTCTTCTAAAGGAGTCCTCTGATCTAGGCTTTTGCTGTTTGCATATGACAAATGTACTTTTCACAGCAATACTTTTCGTAGATGATACTTATAATTGTCGCTAGGGTTGAACAGATTGATAATATTTTTTTCTATATGTTAAAATCATAGGGAATCTCTGTTCCAAACATCAGTTCCCTAGGGCCAATATTTCATGTAGTATTGGTGCATTTCAATGTGTTACAATCAGCTGCCATCTTTTGTTTTAGGTTGTATACATTGTTTGTTTATACAGTAAAACCTCTTTATTACGACCACTAAATTGTGTTTATTACTAGGTGTTTACCACATGTGACTGCTCAAAGCAAGGTGACAGTAAAACAGAAAGGAGCTTTCTGTATTACTGCCATATTGCTTAAAGCTGTCAACTGTCTTTTATGCAGTCAATTAGCAATTGCTTTAATGGGTGCAATAGAGAGGTATTACTGTATTTTTTAACTGCTACACAACATAGGTTTTACTGTATTAATGAAATACAGTTTCCAATTAAAGGAATGTCTTACACTTTTCCTCTGTTAACTGCTTCAAGACTTCACCAACAATCTGAAATGAAGGAAACAAAATAATTTACAGGAAAACACAGAATAAATGCTGAAGATATTAATTTTCAATTGGTCTAATGCAGACAGCTCAAACTACAAAAATCTAATAACTAAATAGTTAACACTTCAATTAGAATCAACTTGGACTTCTATACTAGATCTATTGACAACACATGTCAATATACACCCAAGTATGTCACTAGTGTAGTGAAACTTAAATTTATGGACAACATTTACAAAACCCATCTTTCATTTACTCGCAGATGTCATTTTTTTCATCCATTATTTCAGAACATAAATAGTACATGTATACCACTGTCATAACCCATTACTCCATCAATACGCCTTTTTACGCCTAAATGTATTCCTGCACTAAAGAAAATAGATCAACTGTCAGGAATATACACTATATATATACAAATCATTTTCTTCATCCTATCAGACAGTACGAAAACAAATTGAATTGTTCAAATTGAGTTTCACTTACCTGTCCAACACTCTGCAAAGCCTTTAGATCATTTTCTGATTTATCATACTGCTTTGTAAGATCCTTGAGGTTTTCTCTCACTGAAATAGAATAACATGGGTTAAGCAACCTTAAAATCTGTGAATACAAGACTTTTAAATGATTTAGGGTTGATTATATGTAATCATAACATTCTACCTCCTAAAAGAAGGCATGAAATCCTCATAAGCATTTATTAACTCATTCACCCGGGCCTCATACATGGGTTAGTTCACTGAACTATGACTGTAGATCAGGATGGCGCCAAGCCTGTAAAGATGGTGGAGAGAATGGACCACCTACAACAATAGACAGTCCTCAATCCTTGCTGATGCTAGATGTCACCTTCACTACACTACACCAGGAATTGAAAAGCTTCTTTTGGATTTGAATCCATCCAAAGAATCTGGCCAAGACATACTCCTGACCTGGATTTAGAAAGTGTTAGCTACAGAGATTGCCCCGATTTTCTCGGTCATATTCAAGCAGTCTTACAACACTGGCTAAGTACCCACAGACTGGAAAGATTTCCACTGTAACTGCGAATTACAAGAAAGGAGACAAGACCAACCCAGCAAACTACCGCCCTGTATCATTGACCTGCATCCTATGTAAGATGGTGGAACACATACTCTTCAGTCAAAACATGAATCATCTCGACAGCAACAACATCCTTGTTCATTTTCAACATAGACTTTCGATCAAACCACTCCTGCAAAACTCAGCTCCATGGTTGAGAATTTGTCCAGCCGCCTTGACCAACATAACACCTAGTGATGTGCATTGCCTGGCTGCTTGCAATACAATGCGTATTGCAATACGGTGTAAGCTGTACGCAATACATATTGTAATACGGAGATGCAAAGCCAAACCGTAAGATTGGAATACAAATTCCAGTTGCAATACTGATTAAAATATTGAATACTTAAATAAATAGAGAATAATATGTCATTGCATGAGATAGGACTTGTTTATTCTGCAAGAGGAGAAATCATTGACCACTAGGCTTGCCGAGTGGTCAGTGATTTCTCCTCGAGCAGAATAAACAAGTCCTATCTCATGCAATGACATATTATTCGATTTATCCCGTCATTGAATGATTCTGGCCTTTCAAATGTACAATAATACTTAATTTGACATGTTAAATGTAATTTCTGACATATAAAAAAATAATAACTGCTCCCAGCCGAATTGCGCTTAGTTATACTTTCACAACAGAAAAAATGACAACAACAAAACGCTTAGAGTGACAAACTGGCAACAAACTGGAAAAGTGAGTCAATTCAAATATGAAAAGCTATACATTTTAACTCAAATGGGCTATACTTTACGCTTCAACTCAGAAGTTAAAATTGCCAAAAATAACGACTGGAAATTGTCACCAGTTTTCACGATACTCATCAAGGTCATTTATTGTTTTGGAACAGTTTCTTTTCTGACCGCTCAGATTCAAACTCTACATCCCATCCAATGATTATGTTGAAATTTGCTACTAAAGCTGGCATTCTGCTTTGTTTATAAGCCTACCTAAAGTTTCCTTCAACTTGTTGCTCTACAGTTCATGTACAGTACATGTATTGCTTTAGCCACAGGTATTTGACACATGTATAGATCTAGATCTATTAACAAACTAGACTTCTATTACCGTATATATAAAGACAAGGTATACAACGGGATCTAACAGGTAGTCTAAACTATTAAGTTAAACTGATGCTAAAATAGACTAGATCACCGGTATTCTCTTGTGGTGCCCCTGGAAAATGTGGTCAAGTACCTGTGGCTTTACTTTAGCAGAAGTAGGCTAACAAGAGCACCGCAGTGCGGCAAAATACGCCCGTCACGGCCGGCGGGTGTCAAAGTCGTCCAGACTCAGGCCGACTGGAAAAAGTCGCCCGGAGTGTAGGCCTGACTATCGATCTCAAAAAGACTATGCTGTAGTATTGCGATAGCTCAAGTACTATCCCGATAGTATTGCGATAGTCAAGAAAAAAGTTCTGTTTTTTTTAAAAAATGCCCATTTTTGACAATAAAGGGGGCATAACTCTGCTAAAAATAGTCGCCAACGTCTGAAATTTAACAGGAACCAAAATTCACAGGTGCCTTCCCTGTATGATGAGAAAGCTAAATATGAAATTTGGTTACAATAGACAAAATGTAAGTAAAATTATTATCAGGAAACAATATATTGTTAAAAAAATTGTGTGAAGGGGCATAACTCTGAAAATACAGAGTCAAACCAAAAACCCGTAATATATATTAAGTCACTTCATTTATTGTATCACCATATCAAATTTGAAATCAATTGAATCAAAAATAAAAAAGTTCTGTTGTTTTTTTTAAAAAATGCCCATTTTTGACAATAAAGGGGCATAACTCTGCTAAAAAAAGTCGCCAACGTCTGAAACGCGAACTCGTCCGAACTATTGTGGTATGGAATATTTGTATGAAGTTTAATCAAAATCGGTCAATAAATGAAGGTGAGAGAGCGCTAAGAAGAAAAGTTAACGGACGAAGTGTGGCTTATTTTAAATTTTAAGGATGTAAAGGGGCATAACTCATAGAAAAATAATTTAACAGGAACCAAAATTCACAGGTGCCTTCCCTGCATGATGAGAAAGATAAATATGAAATTTGGTTACAATAGACAAAATGTAAGTAAAATTATAATCAAGAAACAATATATTGTTAAAAAAATTGTGTAAAGGGGCATAACTCTGAAAATACGAAGTCAAACCAAAAACCCGTAATATATGTTAAGTAACTTCATTCATTGTATCACCATATCAAATTTGAAATAAATTGAATAATTAAAAAAAAAGTTCTGTTTTTTTTTTAAAAATGCCCATTTTTGACAATAAAGGGGCATAACTCTGCTAAAAATAGCCGCCAACGTCTGAAACGCGAACTCGTCCGAGCTATTGTGGTATGGAATATTTGTAGGAAGTTTAATCAAAATCGGTAAATAAATGAAGGTGAGAGAGCGCTAACAAGAAAAGTTAACGGACGGACGGACGTACGGACGGACAGCGCTGGGTATACCATAATACGACCGTCGATGACGGGCGTATAAAAATAGAATCAGAGACAATTGTAGAAGGTTCCTAAAAGCGTAGGTCCATATGAGAATAGAAATAATGTATGGATATGTAGATTTATTTGTGAACTTGTTTTAAAACAAGAGGGCCTGAAGGCCCTGATATCGCTCACCATTTGTAATGAAGCCTGATTGCTTTATCTTCAAATTTCACCCGTTTTATTCTAAATCCATTTAAGTTTGTAGTATAGCATGTAAACAACATTGGAATATGACCTACTCTAGTATAGTATAGTACATCAAAGGCAGATAACTAGAGCTTAAATAATACCGAAATGAAGCCTTTTCTAGCATTTCAAAGTATATACAAAGGGCAGATAACTCTTGCCACAATGATCAGATTTCAACAATAATTGCACTCCTTCGAGAACTTATAGCTATAAACATTGTGTGCAAGTATAATTAAAATCCATTGAAAACTGTAGTTGTAAGAGTTTAAACACTGTTAGATATGACATTTTCAGCAATTCAAAGGCGGATAGCTCTTGACCTATTTGTCTGATTTCAACCATAATCGAATATATATCTGAACTCTTATAGGCATATACAATCTGAGCAAGTTTGAGGAAGATTGGAGTAAAATGTTGCCTCTAGAGTGTAAACACCGTTAAATATGGCATTTTCAGCAATTCAAAGGTAGATAACTCTTGACCTATTAGTTTGATTTCAACCATAATCAAACTCATTCAAACTCTCATGGTAATATACAATCTGAGGATTAACATTGTTAAATATGACATTTTCAGCAATTCAAGGGTAGATAACTCTTGACCTGTTTGTTCGATTTCAACCATAATGGAACTCATCTGAATTCTTACAGTCATATACGATCTTAGCAAGTTTGAGGAAGATTTGATAACAAGTGTGGCCTCTAAGAGTGTAAACATGGTTAAATATGGCATTTTCAGCAATTCAAAGGTAGATTACTCTTGACCTATTTATCAGATTTCAACCTAAATCGAACTCATCCATACTTTTATGGTAATATACATATACTTTTATGGTAATATACAATCTATGCAAGTTTGAGAAAGATTGAATTATAATTGTGGTCTCTAGAGTGTAAACACTAAAATTGTTGATGACAGACGACGAACGATGCACGACGAACGCCGGACATTCAAGGATTGAAAAAGCTCACCCTGAGCTAGCTCAGGTGAGCTAAAAACAACCAATGTTTCTTCTGGTTAGTTTCTATCTAAATAGTGATTTTTTTGTATAAACAAGAGCCACAAGCGGCCCTAAATCGCTCACCTGAGGAAATATTGTGTTATACTCGATGCATAATGAAGTTTGTCATTGCATGTATTTGGACTGTTGCATGAAACTGAAACAACTCTGAATTAGGTTTTCCTGAAGAAGTCTATGTAAAACTGATAAGCCCCGGGGCGGGTCCATTTTTTACCCTGGGGTCATGATTTGAACAATTTTGTTAGAGGACCATAAGGCAAAGCTAGATGCCAAATATAAAAGGTATGGGCCTTACGGTTTCAGAGAAGAAGATTTTTAAAGGTTTTACTACATAAGTCTTTGTAAAACTTATAAGCCCTGGGGCGAGGCCATTTTTGATCCGGGGGTCATGATTTGAACAATCTTGGTAGAGGACCATAACTTGATAAGGAAAAGCTAGATGCCAAATATAAAAGGTCTGGGTCTTAGGGTTTCAGAGAAGAGTTTTAAAGGTTTATTCCAATATAAGTCTATGTAAAACTGATAAGCCCCAGGGCGGGGCCATTCTTGACCCGGAGGTCATGGTTTGAACAATCTTGGTAGAGGACCATAAAGCAAAGCTAGATGCCAAATATAAAAGGTCTGGGTCTTAGGGTTTCAGAGAAGAAGAGTTTTAAAGGTTTATTCCAATATAAGTCTATGTAAAACTGATAAGCCCCAGGGCGTGGCCATTTTTGATCCCGGTCTCATGATTTGAACAATCTTGGTAGAGGACCATAAGGCAAAGCTAGATGCCAAATATAAAAGGTCTGGGTCTTACGGTTTCAGAGAAGAAGATTTTTAAAGGTTTTCCTATATAAGTCTATGTAAAACTGATAAGCCCCGTGGCGGAGCCATTTTTTACCCGGAGGTCATGATTTGAACAATATTGGTAGAGGACCATAAGGCAAAGCTAGATGCGAAATATAAATGGTCTGGGTCTAAGGGTTTCAGAAAAGAAGATTTTCAAAGGTTTATCCCTATATAAGTTTATGTAAAACTGATAAGCCCTGGGGCGGGGCCATTTTTGATCCGGGAGTCATGATTTGAACAATCTTGGTAGAGGACCATGAGGCAAAGCTAGATGCCAAATATAAAAGGTCTGGGCCTTACGGCTTCAGAGAAGAAGATTTTTAAAGGTTTTCCTATATAAGTCTACGTAAAACTGATAAGCCCGGGGCGGGGCCATTTTTAACCCTGGGGTCATGATTTGAACAATCTTAGTAGAAGTCCATAAGGCAAAGCTACATGACAAATATAAAAGGTCTAGGCCATACAGTTTTAGAGAAGAAGAGTTTTAAAGGTTTTCCTATGAAAAACTTATAAGACCCGGGCGGGGCCATTTTTGACCCGGGGGTCATTATTTGAACAATCTTGCTAAAGGTTCACAACATGATGCTACATATGAAATTTGGTTGTCCTAGGACTTATAGTTATTGACAAGAAGATGTTTAAAGTTTTTACTATAGTTGTCAATATTACGTAAATACGGAAAATGACCACGCCCTCTGGCGGCCATGTTTTTGACGGATCAAAATTCTTTGAACAACTTTGAAAGTATATTGATTGAGAAACAGTTTGGTGAAAACCAAATTGAAATCGGACCAGTCATTTTTGAGAAGATTTTTTTAGATATTGTGCATGGTTGCCATGGCAACAAGACCGATTGCCCCACCCACTTTTTTTCAACATCTTTTGAAGCTCACAACTACAGTATGTATCTGACCAAGTTTGGTTAAAATTGGGCCATTGGTTTCAGAGAAGAAGATATTTGAAACAAATTGTGAACAGACGACACCGACACGGACACCAACACCGACGTACTATCACAATAGCTCACCTTGAGCACTTTGTGCTCAGGTGAGCTAAAAACGTTTAATATACAAACTTTATATAACTTAAATCGACGTCACTTTCTATCTGCCCCTGTGGTCCAGCGGTTAGCATCGACGTCTCCCATCAGGGCGATCGGCGTTCAAAACCCACTTGATCCAAACTTCTTTTTTTTTGGTAATATTTTTTTTTCTTTTTTTTTGTGTGGATGCTAAATATTAAGGGTGTTTTTTGCGTCTAAAATCAACTTCTTCCCTATTTGCTTTGAGTAATGAAAATAAAAATAGTTCCGGTGTATTCATACAGCTACTATACAGATAAACCTGCTTACTGTACAGATACACCTAGGTTTATTATGCTACCCCTTTATTATGTCACCGGAGGCTGTAGTGACGGGATAAAGATGGTTTTGTTCTCTTTTGATTTTATTAAATACATTAAAGGTGAAATATATCCATTAAAGAAGAAATTAATATATTGCACTGTTTGACACAAACTCTGAGTTTGACCGATCAGCAAGGATCCTATAGGGATCCCTGATTTTGAAACTGCTTCTCTACAACAGATCGTGGTTCACTCCCAAATTTCATTGTAATTGAAGGAAGAAGAATGGAGAAAGAGTAATAATAACTATAAATTTTATTAAGGTTTTATACTGTGACAGTTTCTCTGAAGGGATCGACTTTGTTGAAATCAACAAACTATAACTGGTGTTTCATATATCTCACTTCAAAATTCAAATCTAAATATAAGAATCACTATGTAGATCTAGATCTAATAGCATTTGGATTATTTTATTCTTAAAATGACATATTATTTGTATGAACGAATAAGTTTGTCACATTCAATCTGGTTGGTTCATACGGATTGAATTGTTGTCACAACAAGCACAGGTTTTCGTTTTTAGCGCTTTATTGATAGGCATTTTCATTGGACAAGCAAAAACTTTGGCGGTAATTATACTTTCTTTTGGCTTTCTTGTCATTCTGTATTTGTTTGACAAAGGGATCGCATCTCTGAAAAAATTTCCCTTCCTGTGTCATTAGCAATATTATATAATGATTATTGTGTAAATGCAATTTATATGGTTTATGAATGTTATTGAATATTCATAAGATGTTTTTGACAGCTGTCAAACTATTTGAGTTTAAAATTGAGGAGGTCAAATGTTGAATTTGACTCGTTTTGATTTGCGATCCAATTATATGCCTAAATTATATCTGTGAACAGAATTTTACTTCTTTGTCTCTTTAATTTCATGAGTGAAAAAACATATTATCCCCAACTGTCATACTTCCTTCCCTTTCAGTACTTACATTTTATATGTGGGGGTAACGTGACTTGGAAGTAATAACCATTTCTTTTCAAAACATGCCGGTAAAAATTCGCGAAAACTAATGACAATTTGTAATGTCTACCATGTTTTTGTAACACAAAAGCTTGACAGAATTGATTAAATAATGATCTTGATAGCACATGCTAATATGTTTTTCTGAAGTTGTTCACTGAGATTTAGAAAAATCTACATTATCTTTCAAATAACTATCAACGCAACTTATGATTTTACGATCGAAACCAGGTTGGCAACGCCCATCCAGTTGACGCACGAGCATGTTATACTTTTATGACAACAGCAAAACTATTTTTAGGCCAGAAATCTACATCAGATGTCAATTTTGTATCTTGATTGGCAGATTGGATGCAGTTTGCATAATCTCGAAAGATTCTCACTCTTGACACATAATTTCACAATTTGTAACAGAAACTTCCCACACATCCTAATGCGACATGTTGCTGTGTTATTCCAAGTAAACAGGTTCGACCTTCAAATTTGTTTACCTCATCCAAAGAAAATAGATCTACAGGAGATAATTTATTAAAGACTGCATTAACCAAGTAACAAATTGTTTCAAGTACATTATGTTTTGATGAATTGTGCTTTGAAAACGCCTAGACGACTCGGACTAAGAATGTTTTAAAACACCAAGGCCTATCCAAAGCGTCTACAAAATTTGTAAACGGATTCGCACGTACTGATTCTAGTTACTGACAGGAATGGTGACTTATATGCTATAGCATGCATCGGCAAAGGCAGATAAGCTTTATTTGTGTCATAAACAGATTATTTTAAAAGTACCGAACTTTGCAGAACCAAACATTTTTCGGAGTTTAAATACAAGCATAAAATGTGCTTAAATTTGGAAAATCTGGCACGTATTGGTTCTTAAACTGTTTAACATATAATTTACATCCCGAATAAGTATTGTAACCATCAGAAGCCTGAATGTTAAGAAAAAAGAGATTTTGTAATTTCAGGGGGTATAAAAGCCGGGCCCATATAGATTTCAGTTTATCCTGGTTTTTTTTCCTTGATGACAGAATTGTATAATGTTATTTGATAATTAACTTTATCAAAATATGTTTTTATGGTATGTACCCGAAAACAAAGACATTGATGCCAATATGACGCTTAAATTCACCTTTGCAGTGATTGCTGAACCTGAATATAACGGTACTGCGTAATAATATGTTGAAGAACCAATACGTACCAGAATTTCCAAATTTAAGAAAATTTTATACTTGTATTTAGACTCCAAAAAAATGATCGGTACGGCAATATACGGTTCGGCACGTTACCGGCTTTTATACCACTTCCGAAAATTTCAAAAATCAGACATTGCATTTTTTCCCAGAATGGCCAGGAAAAGGCCTTGGTACGGATCCTTCCGGTACAATACGCATACAGTGGTTTTTTTCACCACTTTGGGAATGAGTTGGTACCCCTTCAATTGGGAAAAATATGCCCCAAAACGGCATAAAATACTTGATTTTGGGGAAAAATTCAGTCGTAAAAGGCTCATTTTGGGGGAAAAAACGTGCCGTGAGAAAATTGTGCCATAAAACCCTCATTTTAGGAAATAAGTCTGTGTTTTCAATTGGGAACGGATCCCTCCAAAACACTGAACCACTAATAACACCACAGACATACTAACACTAGATTTCAGCAGCTGCAAGGCCTTTGACAAAGTCAGTGCAACATTATAGGATGCTACATAGGATCAAGCTCTATGGTTTCACAGGGCCTTTGAACCGGTATCGGGTCATCTCGGCCAAAAACCAACTCGGCCACGGTCCAACTCGGCCAATTTTGATAAATTATTCAGGGCTCCAGATAAGAGGGAGTAATCTGAACAAATCTAACATTTTCTCACTCATTTCAGCACCAAATCCTATGGTGTTACTTCTCATTAGAATCGTCTCTTCGAGACGATTCTAATGAGTAGTGACACCATAGGGTTTAAAGCAGAAATAAAGGTTTTAGTTTTTGAAAAATTCCCCTTATCTGGGGCCCTGTTATTATTGCTGAATATAAATTTATACGGGTGAATAATATATGTTAATCTTAGGCTTACACACTTCGAATAAAGAGTATATAATTTATATACATATAAAAAAAAAGTTATTGAACTTCATGTACTGAAATGCTTCCTAATGTTGAACCATACATTCTTTATTTTGAAGTTTTGGCATCGAAGATGGGAACGTAGACCCCGCTATTGTGAACACAAATAAGATAAGACAAACTACGATAAGATGAATTTAATGTCGGCAAGATAATTTGCATATTCTCTATTATAATAAAGAGTCATGGAATATCACAATAATTAGTATTAACCAATGATTTATATTAACTATCACATGTTCTCTGATGTTAATCGTAATTTATCCTAAGAAACATAACAAGAGCCCCATGGGGCATATTTCGCTCACCTGAGAAAATAGCTGAAAAAATGGTGATAATAATTTAGGTCCAGGACTGACCTAGATATGCAACAGACCCGAACAATTTAAACAAATTATGTTAAGTATATTTAAATGTGTCACCATACCGAATATAAAAGCTCTGGCCATATTAGTATCAGAGAAAAAGAAGTTTCAAATTTTCTCTTTATAACTCTATGTAAAACTGTGACCCCAGGGGTGGGGCCAATTTTGACCCCAGGTGCATAATCTGTGACCCCAGGGGTGGGGCCAATTTTGACCCCAGGTGCATAATTTGAACAAACTTGATAGAGGACCTGTAGGCGATGGTATGTGCCAAATATCTAAGCTCTGGCCCTTGTAGTTTCAGACAAGAAGATTTTTTAAGTTTTCATTGAAAAAAATCTATTTTTAGCTCTTGTGACCTAGTTATGCAACCGACCAGAACCATTTGAACAATTTTGGTTTAGGACATCTAGAAGTGTCACCATACCAAATATCAAAGCTCTGGCCATATTAGTTTCAGAGAAGAAGACGTTTGAAAATTTCACTATATAACTCTATGTAAAACTGTGACTCCCGGGGCGGGGCAAATTTCGACCCCGGGGCATAATTTGAACAAACTAAATAGAGGACCTGTAGGCGATGCTATGTGCCAAATATCTAAGCTCAGGCCCTTGTAGTTTCAGACAAGAAGATTTTTTAAGTTTTCAATGAAAAAAAATCTATTTTTAGCTCCTGTGACCTAGTTATGCATCCGACCAGAACCATTTGAACAATTTTCGTATAAGACATCTAGAAGTGTCACTATGCCAAATATCAATGCTCTGGCCACATTATTTCAGAGAAGACGACGTTTGAAAATTTCACTATATAACTCTATGTAAATCTGTGACCCCCGGGGCGGGGCCAATTTTGACCCCAGGGGCATAATTTGAACAAACTTGATAGAGGACCAGTAGATAATGCTATGTGCCAAATATGTTAGCTCTGGCCCTTCCAGTTTTTGACAAGAAGATTTTTTAAGATTTCCTTATTTTTTCACTTTGGTTGCCATGGCAACCAGAGTTCTGCATTGTTTTTAATTCTTTGAACAAATTTGAAAGAGCTTGACCCAAGGAACATTTCTGTAAAGTTTGGTTGAATTCTGTCAAGCCGTATAGGAGGAGATGTCATTTGAAGCAATTGTTAACGACGCCGGACGACTAACGACGCACGCCGGACACAGGGCCATCCCAATAGCTCACCTTGAGCCTTTGGCTCAGGTGAGCTAAAAAACCTAAATATTAGGACACACAAGCATAAGCAAACATTGTAGACACTGATCAGACTGTTCGTGGTGTAGAAGTCTGATCAGGGTCTACACTATTTGAGAGTAATTTTTACAAAATTAGACAATGAAATTAATGTTTGAAAGAGCAAATTATATGAAAAAGTGCAGCGGTAGCGTAGTGCTTCCCAGTTTTTAGGTTTCTTCATTATATAATCCGTAATTAATCAGCAAAGTTCAAAGAAACTCGTCAAACAACATGCAAAATGACAACGCAAATTAACACCTGTTTGATGGTACCGTGGACATTCTTTATTGCCCTCGAACGTTCGCTAATTGCTTTGACACTTACGTTTGAGATGGGTACAAACTGTCGTCACATTAACATATTACAGCTATCAACAATAAGATCTTGTTCTACTACTCTTATACATTAGCTACAACTACTATTACGGTACTATGACTCAAATTTTCGTATTTCAACATGGAGACATAACAACAACCATATATTTAATGAAAATTATTTCATTAGTCTTGATAAAATGCTTGATAAACGTTATTCATATCACTAACTTTCCCATAGAAATTTATTGAAATAATTTTTTTCTGGCCGAGTTGGACCATAATTTCTGGCTGAGTTGGACCAGGCCGAGTTGACCCGCATTCTTTGAACCAGTAGGTGGATATAGGCCTAGTCCAAACATTTAGACGTATCTACATGCCCCTATTTAACAGTCAACTTTCATTAATCTGATATTTTCATTTTACATTTATCATGCATGTAACATCTAAACGGGGTCCCATCAGTTGTATGTAGCAAATATTTGTTCACACCAATATTTGTTTTGCGCTAAATAACCATGCTGTAACAATAAAAAATACAATTATATACAAAATTCTTCCGTTACCTTTCTTAATTTTGTTCACTTCAACTCTGTATCCAACAATATGCATACGCATGCCTATCGTTTGAACTTTCGGCCACCATTGTTGTTGATTGTTGTTGTTGTTTTTATACATGTACATGGTTATATCCATAACACGGATTAGGAGGAAAAAAAGATATAAATTTAGACGAAATTTTTACGGTTTTTTTTCTTTTATATGAATTTACCTTGATTAAGATTCTTCTTCTTCCAAATAATGAGCTGGGATCTAATAAGCCCGTTATTCTTTAAATTTCTAAAAAGAACATTTTTGATAATGTAACCCGCTCAAGAACACTCTTTTTGAAAATCTGACATGACATAAAAAGAAATTGTCACCTATTGCAACCTTGTGGCTTTCGCGGCTGGTCTTTTCGATACCAACTTACCAAGTTTTATTTTTCACAACTTTTAAATATGTAGGCGTCCAGCTCCCACGTAATGGATTTTTATTTACTGATCTGGATCCGAACGTAAAGAAATGGAAGAGTTTTTATTGACTAATCTGAATAAATACTAACGGACAGATATAAAAACAAATTTTGACAAAATATTTGCAACATTCGCCACGCGTCCACCTACATTGTAAGATGCTATTAATCTGGATCCAAACAAATCGAATCATCATATTTAAAAGTGATTTTTTTATTAATCTGGATCAAAACTAACGGACAGAAATCAGTTCAATTTTGACGAAATATTTGCACAGTCTCCACGCGTTCACATTAGATATTTTTATTCCTTAATCTTGATCCATACCAATGGAATCACCATATAGATACAGATAGATACATCTGTATCTGGAATCACCATATAAGTGATCCAACATGATTTTGACGAAATATTTGTCAGACGTCACGCGTCAACATGAGAGATTTATATATTTATTAATTTGGTTCCAAACCCATGGAATCTCCATAAAAGAGAATTTTATTTTTTTACTATTTTCTACAATGCGGAAAATTATTTACTGATTGGATTTTTGCGGAAGCTGACCTGTAAAACACAAAGAAACGTAATGGCATGAAATTGAAATTAAAGAAGCGCCTTTAAAAAATAGCAACTGCTAATTTCACTTTCCACTGCAACTTTTAACCTTTTAATTTAATCATTTTAAATGCTCGTATATTACACTAAATTTAAAGTACGAAGGATAATGACAAAATGGGGGTAGCATGGAGAAATCACATGTGATTTATCCATGGGGGTAGCGACAATTTATGGGTAGCAAACGTCCAGTAACCGTTCTCTTTATATGTTTCTTTTTTACTTTGCATGTTCAGCATGATTTCGTCTAAAAAGAGCCCCATACAGTCGCCATGGGTTTTGTGAAAACTTTTGGCGCTATCGAAATTCCGAAGGGCATGGCTCTGAATTGAAAAACCTGACGAGCAGAAGCCTTACTCCTTCTGGAGTTCCTGTTCGAGGTGCAAGAGATGGAAGAAAG
Source organism: Gari tellinella (assembly GCA_922989275.2). Lineage (NCBI taxonomy): Eukaryota > Metazoa > Mollusca > Bivalvia > Cardiida > Psammobiidae > Gari > Gari tellinella. The sequence continues at coordinate 142,122 of OV277857.1, forward strand.
GACGCGTTCCTAGGGCTGAGTCTTAGGGGTGCGTCCTTGGGGCGAGTAGACTCTGAAAACTGTCTATATACCGCCTCGTTTTCTGTCCCAATTCTCGTTGGATATGACGGAAAACTCTGGCTTCGAAAGATTTCACTTCTTTTTAGAAAAAGAAATGATTTATATTAATTATCAGGGTATACATTGTCGCTGTTCGAAAGCGGCACTTGAAAATCTGGGGCAGAAGGACGCTTAAAAGCAGGATCCTTGCCACCTGAATTTCTGGCAATCATCAGAGATCTTATAGGTGGTCGTACTTGTCAGAGAAAAAAACATCTGACACTCGACCACCAAAGAGCATGGTAGTCGCTATTTAAAGGAGCCGTCAATAGACGATTCTTTGCCGGCGCAAGCAGAAAGCATTTCAGTCCTCCTGCGACAGCATTAGTGCCTTTTTTTCGAATCACCTTTTCCCACGGCATGAGAACTTCGGTTCTCTGCTGACACCCAAGTATCCACACTCCAGTCACGTGAAACTTCACAGGGACTGTCGCGTGTACACTTGCAACATGAAAGGCAGGTTGGGTCCAGAATGGTCCAGACAATTGCTAGGCTGTGCTACGTCTCCTGGAGAAGTTAGCTCCTCTGTGAGCGAGGCTCACTCCCCAGCGAAACTCAGCGATGCCCAGAGGAAAAACTTGGGGAGAACGACGAGCTCGTTGTCTACCTCTGAAAAGCCTGACAACGAGCTATCAGACAGGTCAACAAGCTCGAATCTGAGGAAACAGAGTTCAACAGGAGACCAAAAGGGGGGTTGTCCGAAAGGGGAGGGGTAGAGACTCGCCACTTGGCACAGTGGCGATGGGAACCTCTAAAGAGTCTGGGAGAGGCAAGTGCTTGTCTGTCGAGCCTAAAAGATAGGCAGATTTTTTCTGTTTCAGGGCTATAATTCGAGCGCGATTTCAGGGATCTTACCTTTTAAATAACTTCGCTGCCAGGCCATATAGAATACTATCAATTTGTTTGGATCCGGGTCTCGTAACGCGCGTCTGATCTGGATCTAAACTGTTTGTCACCCATATCAATGACCCGTAAGTAAAAAAAAAACGCATACAATTCCAAATTTTAAGATTTTTAACACCAGAAATCCGAAAAAAAATAAGTCCATAGGTCCGGAGAAACTAAGAAAACTCTGACGTCAGTTTAGTTCAAGTGCTACATTTCTTGATTTCATTAACCTTTTCTAGACGATTTACTTTCAATGTGCAGTGACCTGGAAAGAATTTTTTTCTATGTGACTATGGCCCATCATCTATAATTTTTTATGTGACATTTCAAAAATCTATGTGACATTTTGAAATTTTATGGGCCAATTTTTAAAATGCTTAGATTTCAATAAAAATCAATGTTTTTTACATACCTTTATTCGTAAGTAAGAACTTAAACAGGTATACTATTTCTGAACTAAAGGTGTGTGGCATATCTGATTGAAAAATAGATAATCATATGATACAAAGTGCACAGCCCTATGCATTTGTATTCGTTCTAGTTTGTTAAATTAAGTCTAGAGGGCGTATCGCGGGTGTAGCCCATACTGTTGTATCAGACAGAGTTGGGTCGATTGCTATTAATTATGACAAATACTTACATAACTTGTTGACTATTCATCCCCAAATTATCAAATTCTATAAAACATCCAATCAATCACCTGAAATATCCGTCGGTCTGGTGTTTTCTGCTATTTTATTTAGTAACAGGTTCGACGAAAAAGTTCAAACTTTCCTTCAAATCCGTTGTATCTGATAGACAAATGTCCAATTTAGAATCGTTTTCTCAGTCTATTAACTGTATAATTCATATTCAGAATCGCGTCTTATGAAGAAAGAATTCGATCCCGGCGTGTGCTGTTTTTTTTTAACTTTGTTGTATCTCTCAATCGTAAATCTTTCCAGAAATGTCCACGTTTAGTGTCCTCGATTTTGTCGAGGCGCCATTTTGTTTCGAGTCAATTTCAAAATATGACAGCGCTATTTTTAATGCCGTTTTATTTGTCAATATCTCCTATTGAAAACAGTCTTACAAAGATGAAAAAGACATAATACTTTGTAAAACCGACAAAAAAAGACGCCTAAGAACCATCTTTTTTACTTGTAACACACGTAACGGTAATACACATATGCCAAAACACGGGTGTTCGCAACATATAGGGCCTATTGAAATGTGCATAGAAATTCTGCATCGCAATTTCGGCATATCTCTTTATTTTCTAATGGGTTTTTTCATAATGTATCGTTGGAAAATCAATTCAAGAAATTAACTGTCACTCTACATTCATATAAAATGTTCACGAGTATCATTGCGTTATACGCGTCCAAGCTGTTGTGTTTGGGAATGAAATCGGAATACTTTGCTATTTTCGCACAAAAAAATGTCGGAATTGGCAAGAAGTTTCGATTTGTTTAAGGGAAATTTCGATGTTTAATTCCACAACGTGCAGCTAATTTCTATTCAAAAAAGACGATTAAATCCTCCAGAAAAACGAATTAGTTGTTAAACGATAGAATCAAGCAATCTAGCATACAGGACATTTTGCATTTGAAAATTATGGTAAGATAAAATCGGCGAGACGCTGGGCGCACCAGTTGGAAATTCTATGTGACATTTTTTATTTTTATGTGACTATGGCGCATGGCGCGTGGGTTTCCAGGTCACTGAATGTGGACATAAATGTTATACGTGGCTTACATTCATACGCGCCACGAGTCCACAACATATTTGGGAAATTACGTTGATGAGAATTGCGTAATTACGCTATACACGGGTATAGAATGCAAATATCTCGTCTACATTTTCGATCCGTAAAATCATAGCAGCCGCGCGTGCCGGCAACGGTATGAATTTGCATATAAATTAATTCATTCGGCAAACTTCGGCTCTATCAGAAGCCATAATGGAGTAACTTTGAAAAAGTTCGACCTGCAAGGAATTAAGTTTGGATTTCTTGTGGAAAGAGGTAATTGTTTTCCGTTTTACACATATGTATCGGTAGAAAAATATTTAGTTAATCAATAGGGCTGCAACGGTTCAGGTACTTCACGGTTCGGTTCGGGTTCGAGTAGACCCCTTCGGTTTTCGGTTATTTCGGTTCGGGTATTAGGATAAGAACTTGATAAAATCAACCAGAAAAAAAATCTCATTTACTGGCACATGTCTACGCAGACAATAGATCTACACACTTTTTCGAAAACGCTATCACTGTCATCTATAATTTTATCATATGTACGAGAAAGATGTGCATTTCTTTCTACCATTTTAGCGAATTTAAGGCGTGGTTCGTCCCGACCTGTTTTTCATTGAAGTTTTGTAACTAAGCTTTCAGCCTATTTTGTGTCAACGGTCAGTCTGGCTGGTCTTCCTTAAATGCCTCATCAGACTTCTAGTTATAAGCGCTAGAAGTAATACCTAGCTCCAATTATATTATTATTTTACTGAAAAAGTCATTAATATTTCAGTTTAATTATTTACATCGCCATTCGCAATTTGCGGTCGCTAAGTAATAGACTGGTTACCTTTTCCGATGCTGATTCGACTTTGGTACCTTTGAAGCCGGGCTATCAATCGTGCGCATGCGTTGAGTGCTGGGTTTCCCGGAATTATAAATAGCCGATATGAAAAGAATGAGACGGACGAGAAGCGAGCTATTTAAATTACTGCAAGAAGAAAAGGTTAGAACTGTGATTTAACCACGGAATTATACACCGACGTCTTCTGTATATTTCCTTGATTTAACTTTACATTTTTGAACGTCTGACCATCAAAAATATACACGCAGACTGCACGCTGATTGGTAAATTAGCGGTCTAGTGTAATAATACCATACATCGGCGCACCTAACCGAAAATTTGCAGTGCCGACCCGAAACTCGAACCGAGACAAACGAACCGAAAATAACCGAAATTCGGTGAACCGTTGCAGTCCTATTAATCAAAGAAGTGTTCTCTTTTCGCCATAGCACGTGGTTTGTATTTATAGGACCTTGTCAAACGCGCGACAAAGATCCTTGTCGCGATTTGCTAAAGACAACTAAGGGGAAGCCGATAAGACCTGACGTACCAGAAAATGTAAAAATGTGAAAAATCTACGTAAGGTCTTATTTATAGGACTAGATATAGGCCTAGCTCTGTCATAGTTTTTAATTTGCACTTTGTTCGTTGCCTCACAATACCTTGTACAGTCACAGTGCGTCGATGCTTCAGAGGGGCCCTGCACTTAATGGGAAGAAGAAGAAGGAGAGAGTCGAGCTTGATGGCTCTTCCTCATCAAACTCTTCTGAAGTCCCAAAGGGTCACTGATGTTCCTAATCTAGGTCAACGGGTCGACATCCCCAAACAAGTCTCTTTAACGACCAATATCAAGCTGCTCGCAGATGATTGTTTTATGTATCTCACAATCAACAAAATGACTGATCAGATAGAGCTACAACAAGATCTTAGCTCCTTGTGTACTATTGGTGTTCCATACCCTAAACATGCTAAAAAGCCGGCGAGCGTTGGACTAGGGATCGGAACATATTTTGTTATAACAAATGCTTTGTCAGCCAAATAAACTGGTATATTACATTCACATACTTTCTTTTAACCTCGCTTCCAATTCTTTATGTTCCAAAAGCTTCTTTCTGTAGTCAGAAAGAGCTTTTTCTCTCACACTGTCAACTGCCATTTCTGCAAATTCACGACAACACTGAATTTACTTTTCAAAACTGAAGAGTATTTCTCAATCTAAGGCGTGCTTGATTTTGCTTAGATTTAGTTTGCTGTTTTAGAGGAATACAGTTCAAGAGTGACAGTCCTCATAGGTGTTTTTTTCTTATTATCTAAAAGATTACTTTAAAGACCTACAACTTAATAACATGATACAGAGTCTATAAAACCTATGAAGTGTATATCCAGATTCATAAAAGCTACATATCATTTAACAGCACTGGGTCGCTGTAAACCGGAACTAGAACTACATTGGAAAAATAAAACGAGTTGAACCATCAGATCGTACACAAACAAAACTGGAATAAAATTGAATTTCCTGTCATTAAATTCATTTTTTATTTGCAATTCGCCCCTACGAACGCATGTTAGTTCGGGTAAGTTCCCTCATAAATAATTTCATGAAATATTCGGTAAAGCGTTTTCCTTAAAAAAGAAAAAGCAAAGTCATGAAAGTCAAAATCCGTTGAGTCCCTTAATTTTGACAATGACTGAATGAGTCACCTCAAACCCTTAGAAAATAAATGTGTTTTCTAGGCATTATGTGAAACGGGTTTGTAACGGTAACCAGTCAAAATTCAAAAGTTGATGATTTTGTATTTGTTCTGTTGTTTGTTATCTGAAAGGTAGCAATCATAGCATTATCCCCATGTGTTGTTTTTATTGAATTTGGTTTGCAGTTATGACATCTGAGGCTTGTTCAACTAAGTTTCTGCTTGCCGAGCGGACGGTCGCTCTCTCTTGAACGTACTTGCTTGGTGAGCGCTAGGCGAGCGAAAGGTATCAGTACGTTAAAGTTGCTAGTTGTGTTTCAGTACACTCTGAGGCAGGGGCGTAGCTTAATGGCCGAAATGAAAGTGTAGGCATATCTTTTCTAGGGGGGTCCGGGCATCTTTTTCTTCTTCTTCCGGTAATAGGTCAGGAGTCTTCTCAGACTAATGTTGACCTCAAAGCAGGGAATGAGACAGTCGCCCCTTTCCAGTAGTATTTACAGTTAAAATCCCAAAAATGTGCATCTAAAACTATGTACATTGATGCGCAGCTAATAGGCATGCTCCCCCGGGAAAATTTTGAGTTCTACAACACTGTAGATGCATTTAAGGAGGGTCTGGGGAGACATTTATATGAAGAATTAATGAAATGAAAAGCTTCAAACAACAGACAATTTTAATTTTTTGCAAAGGAATATGTCTGCATATTTTTCTTGAAAAAACTCCCCAAAAAACAACCCCACATCAATTAGTATATCATAATGATAGGGTCTGATACCGTAATTTTTTCATTAACATACTCGCTACTTGAAACTATTTGGATGTAACTTTCTTTTCGGGACAAATTGATCGAGCAACACTACAGGCCCGTATGAAATCCAAAGTAACTATACCAATTTATGAACTCACTCTTACTAGGAGGGGATTGGGGAGGGTTGATTCCTAGATAGCCTCTGGCTTGTTCTGAGAGCGTTTTTGCGCGTCCAAGACAGGTAAAATTCTGCCATAAATATATGTAAAAACTCGGCTGAAAATGACAAATTTTCTATTCCAGGTTATTATAATGTAATTGTTGACAGGTTGTCTTCCATTAATCTCTAAGTTAGACTCTAACACCACCCTATTCCTATTTTATTGCATTTTTGTTACTTTTTGAATTGTCGCAAGTATGAGGACAGTGTGTACGCGGTAGCGCGTGTTTTGCATTTAAGGCAGCTACATGTACATGCGTGCCAACGGGCTGATTAGACAAATTAATAAGTGTACGCTTTCTTACTAGGGGGGTTCGGGGGTATGCTCCCCCGTGAAATTTTTATTTCTAGATAGTCTCTAGGTGCGTTCTGAGGTCTTTTCCCGCGTTTGATAATGGCAAAATACTAACATGAATCTATGTAAAAATAATTGGGGTTCACCTCTAACCCCCCTTAGATGTCAATTTTATTGCTTTTTCTGCATTTTTAGCCTTTTTAGCTCACCTGAGCCGAAGGCTCAAGGTGAGCTATTGTGACCGCTCATTGTCCGTAGTACGTCTGTCCGTCTGTCCGTCTGTCCGTCTGTCCGTCTGTCCGTCTGTCCGTCTGTCTGTCTGTCCGTCTGTCCGTCTGTCCGTTCACTTTTACTTCAAACGACATCTCCTCTGAACCCGGGGATTGTAGGGCGGATTCAAACTGCTCATGATGTTCCTTGGATGCTTCTCTACAGAAATTGTTAAAATGAAACTTTCAAGTGGACTACTTATTGTAATTTATTTAAAAAAGTGAAAAACTTTAAACAATCTTCTTGTAAAAAACTGCTAGGCCCACAGCTTTGATATTTGTTTTTTAGTATCTCCTGGTGATTCTCTCTCAAAATTGTTAATATCAAAACTAAAACTGACCATAGGGATTCACCATAGGGATTTTTTCATTGCCGCTTTATGCAGGATTCATTGCCGCTTTATTCAGGTTATACTGTTTTACTGAAGGTTTAAGCAGGGTTTCAAGCACCCTTATACTAAATCACCTATATTTGCAAACAGTTTGGATCCAGGTCAGATGCCACATAATGCAGCATCTAATCTGGATCTAAACTATTTGCCACTCATTTACATATTTTCTTATATTTAGAAAATATAAGTTATTATTTTTTACATATTTCACATACAAACATTTGGAGCAGACAACAGTTCAGCATGATAATAGTCAGTTCTCCCTGAGACGGTCTCTTATTGCATAACTGACCCAAAGCTAGCTCTGAACTCAGGTCACTGAGATACATAGCAGAAATTATGATGTCTGCTATTTTGTGCTCAAGCACAACTTAGTTCAAGGCATATTACTTTTGGTATGTCTGTTTGTTTGTTTGTTTATCTTTCTGTCTATCAGTCCACAATTAATTCTTGGCCATAAACAGTATGGATCCAGGTCAGATGCCACATAATGCTGCATCTAATCTGGATCCAAATTTGCCACTCATTTACATATAGTTTCCTATATTTAGAAAATGTAAATAATGATATTTATTAACCTATTAACGCATACATATTCCTTTTTATGTCTTTAATTTATTCTTCCACAGAAGAAAATAATTTCACTTTATACAGTCATTGTTGTCTTTAACAATTGCTTCAAATGACATCTCCTCATATATTGCTGAAAAGATTTCAACCATGTTCCTTGGGTCAAGTTGTTTCAAAATTGTTCAAAGAATTAAAAACAATGTAGAACTCTGGTTGCCATGGCAACCAAGTGAAAAAATAAGGAAATCTTAAAAAATCTTCTTGTCTGAAACTACAAGGGCCAGATCTTAGACATTTGTCACATAGCATCATCTACAGGTCCTCTATCAAGTTTGTACAAACTATGCCCCTGGGGTCAAAATTGGCCCCGCCCCGGGGGTCACAGTTTTACATAGAGTTATATAGTTAAATTTTTCAACGTCTTCTCCTCTGAAAATAATATGGCCAGAGCTTTGATATCTGGCATGGTGACACTTTTAGATGTCCTATACCAATAAGGTTCAAATGGTTCTGGTCGATTGCATATCATCTACAGGTCCTCTATCAAGTTTGTACAAATTATGCCCCTGGGGTCAAAATTAGCCCCACCCGGGGGTCACAGTTTTCAAACGTCTTCTTTTCTGAAGCTAATATAGCCAGAGCTTTGATATTCGGCATGGTGTTACTTCTAGATGTCCTTTATCTATTTTGTTCAAATGGTTCCAGTCTGTTGCATATGTAGGTCACAGGAGCTAAAAACAGATTTTTTCAATGGAAACTTAAAAAAAATCTTCATGTCTAGAACCCTAGTACCCTGATCTTAGATATTTGGAACATAGCATCATCTACAGGTCCTCTATTAAGATTGTTCAAATTATGCCCCTCGGGTAAAAAACTTTATAACTTGGGTCATGTCGTACAAAGGTCAATGTCAATTTTGAGATATTTCCCAGAGTCATATTTTCTTGTCTTTGAGATAACTCCAGTTCTACTGATGTTAACCCATTACCCCATACATATGCCTTTTTACGCCTTTAATTTATTCCTCCTCTAAAGAAAATAATTCCACTTTATATAGTCATAAACATGTAAGATATAAGAAATAGTATCTATATCTTAGTAGATGATAACTTAAAGCAGGTTGAAAGTAAAGCAGAGTGCGCAATAAATAATCATATGGAAATACATGTAGCTTGATAAGAAGTGTCATGGATAAGGGCCATAACTCTGCCAACAATATTTTTTTAAGTTATTCCAATTTGTCATGTTTTTTTTGTCTGGAAGATAATTCCATTTACAGCTATATTAAAATGTTGTCTTGCCTATTAAGCTAAGGCACAATGACCTCAGGTGAGCGAATTAAGGGCCATGGCCCTCTTGTTTATTTTTTGGACTTCTGAAAAAAAGTTTAGGCACGTACCTACTTGCCTAATAGGTAGCTACTCCAATGTGAGGGGCGCAAGTGGCCCAAAACTGTTTGTAACGTGACATGAATAATATGTTTTTTCTGCAAACAGTGTAGATCCCAGATCAGAAGGATATCTATTGTGCCTGATAGGTAACTGTTGTGGCTTGTCATATTATGCATGTATGTGCTATATCTGCTATTGTGTGCTTTTAACCCCTACATTGCCGGAGCCGAGATTTATACTCCTGCAAACAATGTAGACCCAGATCAGTGGGCTCCTGAAGGAGCCCTCAGATCAGGGACTAAGCAGTTTGCTATAAATGTCAGTGCCTCTAGATAAAATATACCATAGTGATACCCTGTGCTAAAAACAACAAGGGGAAAATCCCTCTTCCCTGCATTGCATTTAGTGGCTTACTTATTGAACATAACAAAATTGTGACTATTTTAGTTGTGAAACAAAGTGAATTTAATCAATTTATCATAGAGGAAAACCCCGGTTTTTCGAGCCACCGTACCGATATGTATTGTTTTCAGAACTGAAGGTATTGCAATACAGTCGAACTTTGATATTTCGAACTCGTTTAACTCAAACTATCCGATAGTTCGACATAAGAACTGCATTATTTCATGCTCGGTTAAAGCCGAACATACCCATATTTCAAAGTTAAGAATGTGGCTTAGCCACGTTTTAACTTTGAAATACGGGTATGTTCGACAAAACCGACTTGGAGATATCGACGTTCGACTGTATATTGGAAAAACTGTTTTATTGCACATCCCCATCAGTTATGTTCTAAAAGGATTTGATTTGATTTACAGTATAGTCCATGAAGGTATTAACTGCCTCTTAAAACATGCCATTTGGTTTGAGGTTCAAGAGAACAAGACGCTATGACATCTCCACAAAAAATGTTTTTATGGTGGAAGTTCAGATGTTGGATAATTCGTTTGTGGAGTGTACCCTAACTTCTGACAGCACCGGCCATGAATGCCTGGATGCCATAGCCCAGAAAATAGAACTGCAGGAGGTATGTGTACAAACAGTCTAACTATTGACAGTATTGTAGCATGCAGTGGAAATTGTATTAACCCATTACCCCATAAATACACCTTTTTAGCTCGACTTTTTCAAAAAGTCGAGCTATTGTCGTCACCCTGTCGTCTGCGTCAGCGTCTGCGTCGGTTAAGTTCTTTGCTTAAGGTTTTTGTAAGAGTCCATTTCTCAATAACTATCAAAGGTATCCATTTGAAACTTGGAATAGTTGTTAAGTATTAAAAGGACAACTCATTACAACAAGACAGGTAACCCTGGGATTTGTCATTTCAGAGTTATTGCCCTTGTTTTATTTACTTAAAAATTATAAATTAACATATCTCAATAACTATCAAAGGTATCCATTTGAAACTTTGAATAGTTGTTCAGTATCAAAAGGGCAACTCATTACAACAAGGCAGGTAACCCTGGGATTTGTCATTTCAGAGTTATTGCCCCTATTTTATTTACTTAAAAATTATAAATTAACATATCTCAATAACTAACAAAGGTATCCATTTGAAACTTAGAATACTTGTTTAGTATCAAAAGGGCAACTCATTACAACAAGACAGGTAACCCTGTGATTTGTCATTTCAGAGTTATTGCCCTTGTTTTATTTACTTAAAAATTATAAATTAACATATCTCAATAACTATCAAAGGTATCCATTTGAAACTTTGAATAGTTGTTCAGTATCAAAAGGGCAACTCATTACAACAAGGCAGGTAACCCTGGGATTTGTCATTTCAGAGTTATTGCCCCTATTTTATTTACTTAAAAATTATAAATTAACATATCTCAATAACTATCAAAGATATCCATTTGAAACTTGGAATACTTGTTTAGTATCAAAAGGGCAACTCATTACAACAAGACAGGTAACCCTGTGATTTGTCATTTCAGAGTTATTGCCCTTGTTTTATTTACTTAAATATTATAAATTAACATATCTCAATTAACTATCAGGGGTATCCATTTGAAACTTTGAATAGTTATTAAGTATCAAAAGAGCAACTCATTACAACAAGGCAGGTAACCCTGGGATTTGCCATTCCGGAGTTATTGCCCCTGTTTTATTTACTTAAAAATTATATTATAACATATCTCAATAACTATCAAAGGTATCCATTTGAAACTTTGAATACTTGTTAAGTATCAAAAGGGCAACTCATTACAACAAGGCAGGTAATCCAGGGATTTGTCATTTCAGAGTTATTGCCCCTATTTTATTTACTTAAAAATTGTAAATTAACATATCTAAATAACTATGAAAGATATTAACTTGAAACTTTAAATACCTGTTAAGTATCAAAAGGACAACTCATTACAACAAGGTAGGTTACTCTGTGATTTGTGATTCCAGAGTAATTGCCCTTGATTTATTTACTTAAAACTTGTAAATTGAAATATCTTAATAACTGTCAAAGGTTTTAACTTGAAACTTTAAATACTTGTGTTATAACAAAAGGGCAACTCATTCAAACAAGAAAGGTGACCGGGGATTTGCCATTCCAGAATTATTGCCCTTGTTTTTATTTACATAAAACTTGTAAATTGAAATTTCTCAATAATTACCATAGGTATTAACTTGAAACTTTTAATGCTTGTTCAGTTTCAAAAGGGCATCACCTTTCAACACAGCAGATAACCATGGGATTTGTCATTGCAGAGTTATTGCCCTTTTTTTACTAAGAATTTGTATATGAAATTATTCAGTAACCGTAGAAAGTTATTAATTTCAAACTTCCAATATATTTGAATACTTGTTTAGTTTCAAAAGGGCAACGCATTACAACAAGGCAGGTAAAGCAGGCAAAGATATTGTCCTTCTTTTGACTTATAGTTTACTTTAAGTGGAATGTAGACTGTCCAAGTATGTTTAAGTTGTTGTTGCTTACAAACTTCTATGATCAATAAGGCATTAAACACCCATACACATTCTTTAAGTTTGAAAAATATAGCCGTCTCAAGTATATGAAAGTCGAGCGTCCAGCACCCGTTTGCGGTGCTCTCGTTATGCCTTTAATTTATTCATCTACTGAACATAAATAGTTCTAATTTACACTGTCACAAATAAGAATCATAAGAAATATTTTCTATATTCTAGCAGATAATAGCTTAAAGCAGGCTGAAAGTAAAGCAGAATGCGCCTTAAGGCGCATTCTGCTTTACTTTCAACCTGCTTTAAGTGATCAACTATCTTGAAAACTAGAAACATGCTATGGGGTTATAGGTTAAGGACATAATGCTGCATAGTGTTATACTTATAGACACATTTAGGTGACATTATGTTACAAGTGGGAAAACAATTACAAACAATAAAACCACAGCCGTCATTCAAAGAAGATGATTTTGCAGCTTCACATATAGGACATGAGGCAGCTGATTGGTTGTGAATGTAAGAAAAAACTTATGCAAAAAGCTCCTATGAGGAGCTTTCTGAATTAAAGTTTCATTCTGCTTATTACTTGTATTTATTTAACATGTTCAACCCTAGCTACGAGTATTTCCATAAGTTACAAACAGTGTACCTGTAAAGAGTAAACTTGTTCTATACAAACTGTGTAGAGCCTACTTGGACAGCTCCCACACTATTTGGCATTTAGCAATAAATATGAAACAAAACCCTTAAGAGTATAAAATGGACTTGACTTGATACAAAAAACTGGAATTTTCCATTAAATGTTTCAGCCTTTCAGGGGTGTATGAGTTTATGAAAACATTTAGTAAGAAAAGTAAAAAAACTTCTTACTATCTCAGGGCTCCAGATATGGGGAGTATTTCAAAAACTTACAACTTTACTTCTGCATTAAACCCTATGATGTCACTACTCATTAGAATCGTCTCTTCAAGACGATTCAAATGAGTAGTAACACCATAGGATTTGTGCTGAAATGAGTGAGAAAATGTTGGATTTGTTCAGTTTACTCCCTCTTATCTGGAGCCTTGTATAATCTAATGCTTTGTAACAGATGCAGTACTTTGGTCTGAGATATGTGACAAAGAAGATACAGTTTCGCTGGGTTGATCTGACAAAGCCACTGAAGAAGCAGCTAGAGAAATACGCCCAGACTTCTCACTCAGCTCGCTCACCTCGACTCTATTTTGGGGTCATCTTCTACATTGCAAGTGCCCACAAAATCATAGACGATGTGGCAAGGTAGGCAAGATTTTGATGTCTCAGTACCCCATTACCCAATAAATAGGCTCTTTGACACCCCTCTAATTCATTCCTCCACTGAAGAAAGTAGTTCCTCTTTATATGGTAGTAGATAGTAACTTAAAGCAGACTTAAAGTAAAGCAGAACGTGCCTTAAGGCACATTCTGCTTTACTTCCACTTTGCTTTAAGTAGTCACATGTCTTCAAAACTGACATGTATATTAAAAAATTTCTATTTATATCCTAGCAGATGGTAGCATAATGCAAGGAAAACAGAATGCGCCTTAAGGCACAATATGCTTTACTTTATATCTACTTTAAGTGGTCAACTGTCTTAAACACTAGAAAGAGGCTATGGGGTAAAGGGTTAAATATGCAGCTTATCTTAAGGGGGGGAGGAGACATTTAGTGATTTTATTTTAACATTCAGAATACATGTAAACTAGCAATGATGCCAGTGGGACATAAGCGTTTATTTAACCCTGTCTTGTTTATACTATTTTATGCTCTTGTTTATACTATTTTATGCTGTTGTTTTAGGTATCAGTATTACCTACAACTGAAGAATGATATTGTTGATGGTCGATTGCCTCTGAATGTTGACCAAGTCATCAGACTGGCTGCCTATAGCTTGCAAGGTACACCATACCCAGCAACACTTTATAGGCTCCAGATTAGAGGGAGTAAATTGAACAAATCCAACATTTTCTCACTCATTTCAGAACCTAATCCTATGGTGTGACTACTCATTATAATCATCTCTTTGAGATGATTCTAATGAGTAGTGACACCATAGGATTCAATTCAGAAATAAATATTTTGGTTTTTGAAATATTCCCCTAATCAGGAGCCCTGGGTAACATTATCATTGATGTCACACAAAATGACAGTCTTAATAAAATCAAATTAACATTTTGTTTACATTTTACATCAAATGTCCTTTATTGATTTTCTCGTCAAAAACTACAATGACCAGAGTTTTAATATTTGTAGGGGTGGAACATTTTGTGGTCTTCTCCCAACATTATTGAAATAGTTTTAGTTTGTTGCATATCTTTGTCAAAGGAGCTAAAGTAGATATTTTTTTCAATCATATCCAAAGAAATCTTCTTGTTTTAGACCAAAATGCTCAGAGATTAGATATTTGGCACAAAGCGTAATCTACAGGTCTTCTACCAAGGTTGAATGAATTATGCCCTATTGGTAAAATAAATAGTTTTCTAGTGAGCAATTTAGGGTTGCATGGTCTTCTTGTTATGAAAAGGCATTACATTTTGAATTTATTCAAGTTATTCATTTGGTTTGAAATTTAAATTACTGTCACAAGTGACCTTTTCAAAGAGATTTATAAGGAGTTTAACCCATTTCCCCATGACTACTCATTTTAATGCCTTTAATTTATTCTCAACTGAAGAAGATAATTCAAATTTATACAGTCATGAATATGTACCTTAACATATATTGTCTATATTCTAGCAGATGGTAGCTTCAAGCAGGCTGAAATTAAAGCAGAATGCACCTTAAGGTATATTCTGCTTTACTTTCAACCTGCTTCAAGTGGCAACCTATCTTCAATACTAGAAACTTGCTATTGAGTACAGGTTTAAAATAAAATGGAGATTTTTTTTTTCAGTTGAGTTCAGTGATTATGAAGCAGACCGACCAGCTTCTGATTATTTCACAGACAATGTGGTGTTTCCAAAGGTATGTCAACAAAGGATGAGGAAATGTTTTATTGTATCCCCTTATGTAACCCTTTCACCGTTAATTTTTTGGTGAGACTTTTACCCCTTCACCATTTCATTGTCATCTGTTTCAATTTTGTTGTCGGCAATATCGTTTTAATATTAAAAAATAATGCAGTATGACTTAAGAACTTTCAAAACGAGTGTCAAACAGTTTGGATCCTGATCAGACACCTTGTTACGAGACATTTGATCAGGATCCAAACTGTTTGCAAACCTGCTTTTAAGCGTCATTGAGAGTGAAAGGGTTAAATACTTTTTGCTAACTACAGTGCTGAATTTGGTATTCCTAATTTATGAGTTTTATAAAATAAAAACCAAAAAGCCCTAGTAACAAAGAAACAACAACAACAAAATGATTAAAAGCTTGTAAAATAAAACTTTTCAAGTGAAAAGTCCAGATTGAATTCTTCAAAGGGTTATTTTTGGCATTTGGTGTGACCACTTTGTTATATCCTCATTACATTTGCAAACAGTGTAGACCCAGATCAGAGGGCTCCTATAGGAGCCCTCTGATCTGGGGCTACACTGTTTGCTAATTTAAAGCAGTATTTATTAAACTTAACTACCCAGAATTCCAAGTAGACTGATTCACACTTTGGTAATTAAAAAGATCCACAATGGAACTAAATAACCCACAAGAGTTACTTTAATAGTGTTGAAAGAGGTATATTCTATTGTTTCAAAGCTAGATTTACAGCACACTGACTGAAGACATATTGTTCATATTGTTTTCTTGTTTGTGTTTTTAAGAACCTAACTAAAGACGAGGCAATTCTGTCTGAGCTGATGAGTGAGGTGTTACAGGCGTACATGGGGTTACATGGTGTTCATCCAGTCGGGGCGGAGATAGAGTACATGAAGGAGATACAGATGATGGATGGATACGGCATGGAGTATTATGTTGCAAAGGTATAACTAGGGCTCACACACAAATTAATGAAGTGAAATAATTCGTAAGCCCACAATCCCTGTTTGTAGTGTTGAAGAAAAGTGATTACTTAAAGCAGGATGAAAGTAAAGCAGAATATACCGTAAGGCCTTACATTCTTTGACATTAAGCAATGGGACTTGTCTCGTTGTCACACCATTAGGCAGACATCAGCTTACTGCTGGATGGTAGTAATTAATGCAAAAAGCTCCTTAAGGAACTTGCATTAGTTTTGTCTTAATTAACCTATTACCCTATAATCTGTTTCTAGTTTTGAAGACAGGTGATCACTTAAAGCAGGTTGAACTTTTCAGAAAGTAAAGCATACGGTACTAGCTACCAACTGATAGGATATAGAATACATTTCTGATGATACATATTTATGATTGTATGACATGGAACTATTTTCTTCAGTGTTGGAATAAATTAAAGGGCATTAAATGGTGTGTTTATGTGGCCATTGGTTAAGCAATCTATTGCCTGTATTGATTCCCATTCCTCCTTGCTAGTTGCCCAAGATAATTGTACTGTATAAGACATGTTAGATTGTTATAACAATATTTCAGTTAAGGTTGTGGATCCCGAATGAAATAAGATCAAAATTGGTACTTAACGTACAAGGATTGCCAATTCTCTCCAACTGCTGACCTGTTCCAAACCATGCTTTAGCATGGTTTGGAACAGGCCGGCAGTTGATGAGAATTTCTGATCGCTCTCGGTAGAGTTCCAATATAAACATACATTTGTCCGATCTTATTAGGGGTCCACAACCTTAATTGTGTACATGTATTTCTCTGTATATTCCACCAGGATGAGAGGGGGAAGGAGCTCTATTTAGGGACTTCCTATGTTGGAGTATTTGCCAGATACCTAGATGGTCAGCCTCCTATTTTCTATAAGTAAGTTCTGATCAAACATCATTGTTTACTCTTTGTACAGATGCATTAACGCATTCACTCCTAAATCTTGTTATGCACAACTCCAATTTCCAATTACGTATAGTCCGTTGTTGACTATTTAGGGTTGATTTTAACAACATATTTCAAAATGGCAAACAGTTAATACCCTGATCAGATGGCTTGTAAATGAGCCATCTGATCAGGGTATTACCTGTTTGCAAGTGTACTCTTCACAGGTATACTATTTGTGGTTGACAAGTGTACTTGTCGCTATGGTACTATGTGTTTGTAGATATCCTATTTATAAAGATGAAGGTAGATTCATTATTTTACTGGCATAGTAAAAACTGGTTATAAAAATTTAAGCACTTTTAAATGAACAATATTCATTCAGTCTTCAAATAGTTAATACCAATATGATATATTTTCCAGATGGATAGAAATAGCCCGATTATCACAGAGTAAGAAGACCTATGAGATAGACACATCAAAATGTTCTGTGCAGTATACCATGGTAAGACAGTCAGTAGTCTCAACCCATTACCCCATAGCTTGTTTCTAGTTTTGAAAACAGGTAACCACTTAAAGCAGGTTGAAAGTAAAGCATAATGTGCCTTAGGGCACATTCTGCTTTACTTTCAGCCTGCTTTAAGCTACCATCTACTAGGAGATAGACAAATTTCTTATGATATATATTTATGACTTTATAAAGTGGAGCTATTTTCTTCAGTTGGGGGATATATTAAAGGCGTAAAAAGGTGTATTTATGGGGGAATGGGTTAACTCTTTGCATGCTGGTTACATTTTTTGTCTGCATCATACTGTGGCCTGCTACTGTTCCAAAAAAAAGAACTTTCATTAATATTGTTTCGAAACTGGATCTGAGTGTCAAACAGTTTGGATCCTGAGGAGACACCTGTTATGAGGAGCCAAACTGTTTGCAAAGTTTATAATGGTTTATAGCATGCTAAGCATGAAAGGTAAAAGGTAACTTGAAGGTAACTTAACCCATTACCCCATACCTTGTTTCTAATTTTGAATATAGGTGACCACTTAAAGCAGGTTGAAAGTAAAGCAGAATGTGCCTTAAGGTGCTTTACTTTCAGCATGCTTTAAGCTACCATCTGACAGGATATAGAAAATATTTCATATGGTGCTTTTTCATAACTGTAGAAAAGGAAGTATTTTCTATATTTGAGAAGTCAACTGAATATGTAAAAATGTGTATTTATGGAGTATTGGATTAATTAATCTACATTGACTTTGTAGCTCAAGGGGACAAGTCTATAGCTTCATTGTGTCTTGAATCACTAGACTTGTTCATCTAATATTACAGGAGGACTCGGATACCGCCAAATACCTCAAGCGGATGTGCCAAATGCAGCAGAAATTCTACAAGTCCAACAAGATTATCACAAGGTAGAGTACACAGAAACCTTTTCAATCTATACCTACATTTGTGCAGTCTTGAATTATAATATATATACATTTAAAAAAAAATTTTTTTTTAAATAATTGTATTTTTCAGACAGATGTTTTTGTATGAATAAGGCATAATGTTGACTCATTGAACCCTAGAGACAAATATACTGGTTCTTTACAAATACATGTAGTGTACCTGTGAAGTGTGCATTTGTTCTATTCAAACACTGTAGACCCAGATCAGAGGGCTCCTATAGGAACCCTCTGATCAGGGTCTGCACTGTTTGTCATTTTGCTATTAATTATAAAAATAACCCTTGATGTAATCAGCTATACTTGAATATATCATACCGGTATTCCAATATTGTTCACACTCTTAATGTCTGAAAATTTGAATAGATTTAAATTAAACTTGTTTTGGTTATGGAGGATACTCAAAGGTAAAATTGTCAGGTTCAATTTCAACAGGGGAGAGATATCAGGGCCCTCAAAGCCCTCTTGTTTATGAAGATATATTTATTGTTTGAGGTGATGGTTTTCTATAAGATTTGATAAGAATCTAACACATTGAATGACCAGAGTGGTTGTTGGAGTTTCTCATGGATCTTGCTTGTTTTCAGCTAACTTTATTGTTTGTTATTCTGTTGTTTGTTTTTACCCATTACTCAATTAGTACACCATTTTACTACCCTAATGATTTATACATTAACCCTTAGCCCGCAAAATAAATTGTCGTCTGCTATATTTCTCCTCTGCTTCAAGTTTCAAAGTGCTTCAAAGTTGCTCAAAATTGCTGAAAATGTTGTCCGAGTGTCAAACAGCTTGGATACGGATGAGACGCCGAGTTACTCGGCGTCTCATCCGGATCCAAGCTGTTTGCATATGGAGCTATAGTCGTGAGTGGCAGGCTAAGGGTTAAGTAGTTCCCTCGCTAGGAAGTCCTAAAAATGAAAGAGAGATGGCATTTCCAGTATCTTTCTAGGTGGTTACTTAAAGTATAGCAGAATTCTCCGTGAGGAGCATTCTGCTTTACTTTAAAGCATCTTTAAGTGATCGCCTGTCTTTAAAACTAGACAAAGGCTATGTGTAAAGGCATGGCTCCAGATAAGAGAGAGTAAACTGAATAAATCCAATATTTTCTTACTCGTTTCAGCACCAAATCTTATGGTGTTACTACTCATTACAACCGTCTTTTCAAGACGATTCTAATGAGTAGTGACACCATAGGGTTTGATGCAGAAATGAGGATTCTAGTTTTTGCAATACTCTCCTTATCTGAGGCCCTGTAAAGGTTTAAAAAGCATCCTTCTTTTGATTTTGTTTGAAGACATGGAAGTTTGTATCTAATGATGATTAACACCTCACAACTGTCACATATTGTGTTGAACCCTTCCCTCCATAGCCATCAGTGCAGAACCATGACTTTTTCCGACTGATACATACACATTACCAGTTGACAGCGCGATACAGAGTGATGTATTTAGCTCGAGACGTTTTTGGTGGAAATAGCCGATCTGACGAGCGCCTTGGCTAAACGCAACAGTCTGTTGCGCACTGCCAACTGGTAATGTGTTTATTATATGCCTTGAATACAAACCAGAAACAACTAAATAGTTGTTTAAAATCATTTTATATCCAATATTTATTAGTTATTTGAAGCAGAAGAAGAATTTCTGTATGCCACAAAGAATAACGCGGCACTTGCACATGAACGTAAATGACATCATGTTAAACCGAAAGCGACGTCAGAGTAAAATACAAAGTGGCTGATACAAGGTGGCTGATACAGACTCTTGTATTTTACTTTGCAAATACACGCGGAAACGCTCGATATCATACGAAGGCATATAATAAAACATAATATATGGTACGGTAAAGTCAATTGTGAAGAATGAACTACAGCTTGTTTTTAGGGTTGAAGACAGGCTTAACCCATTACCCCATAGTCTGTTTCTAGTTTTGAAAACAGGTGACTACTTAAAGCTGCTTTACTTTCAGCCTGCTTTAAGCTACCATCTGCTAGAATACAGAAAATATTCTTATGCTCCCTTTGTTTTATGGGGTAATGGGTTAAAGCAGGATGAAAGTAGAGTTTCTGGTTTAATTTTATCCTTCTTTTAACTTCCCACCTGTTAATAACACTGTCAGTTATTAACACATTACCCCATATCCTGTTTCTATAGTATTGAAGATAATTTAAATTAGTGTGACCATTTAAAGCAGCTTGAAAGTAAAGCAGTGTGCCTTAAGGTACATTCTGCTTTACTTTCAGTCTACTTTCAGCTTCCATCGACTGGGATAAAGAAAACATTTCTTATTGTCCATATTCATGACTATGAAGTGGAGCTATTTTCTTCAATATTTAAACTTTTTATGGTGTAAAAGGCACTGTCATGTGCTCATATAGGTAAAAATGAATATGTACTTCTGCACCTATGTGGAGGAAAGGGATGTGTTTTGTATGTGTGTGTGTGTGTGTGTACTTGTACAGTATTATATAGCAGGGCTCCAGATAAGAGGGAGTAAACTGAACAAATCTAACATTTTCTCACTTATGTCAGCACCAAATCCTATGGTGTTACCACTCATTAGAATCGTCTCGAAGAAACAATTCTATTGAGTAGTGACACCATAGGATTTAAACCATAAATAAAGATTTTAGATTTTGAAATACAGTAAAAACCTCTCTAATACGACCACCAAAACCAAGCCTTACTGATTGTATAAGACAGGTGACAACTTAAAGCAAGGTGACAGTAAAACAGAAAGCTCCTAAAGGAGCTTTCTGTTTTACTGTCACCTTGCTTTAAGCAGTTACCTGTCGTAATTATCTCTTGATTAACACAATTTAGTGATCGTAATAGAGAGGTTAAACCACGGAAGTATACAAGACAGAATAGCATCTAGGCGAAGTTGAATAGGCTAGCGTCTGAGCTCTCGCGGCGGTTGAATTTTGCGAGATCATGTGTCACGTGACAACATCTTCACTTTTTGCCTCGTTGTCTGCCATTTCTGGGTGGGAAATTTACCGACTCGAGTGTATTTATTGACATTTTAATGGATTTAAACGGGTTGGTAGACATTCCTATCAATTCACGGGAATATATACCCGTGAAAAATGCTTCAATACAGACATTTATCACATTGACTACCGATAGACATTATCTTATCAAGTCTCGCGAAATCTCGTTTGCGCCGCACGAGATTTGCGATGTAGCGCGAGATTTCGTTTCCGTCTTGTATACTTCCGTGATTAAACTGTATTACCCTTTTCTGGAGCCCTGTTATGGTTGATAATAGCATGTAGGGTTGATAATTTGATGGCATTTTCACATTGTACCCAAAGTGTTGAGTAGTGACTAACCATGTAGTATTGTACACACGGTTCTTGCATGCTTACATTTCAGCGACAGTCTTAGTGATATCACGGACTACACAGATGCTGAGGTTCTACAGTAAGCATTGTGTACTCGCACTAGTAGATAACACATATATACTAACTCCTGGCCTAGCCTGGAATATAGGACAGTAAAACCTCTCCATTACAACCACTAAATTAACCCATTACCCCATAAATAGGCCTTTTAACACCTCAATCCTTAACAGTAGAAAATAGATCCAATTTATACTGTCACAAATAAAAATCATGAATATTTTCTATATTCTAGCAGATAAAAGCTTAAAGCAGGCTGAAAGAAAAGCAGAATGTGCCTTAAGGCACATTCTGCTTTACTTTCAACCTGCTTATAGTGGTCAACTATCATCAAAAACTAGAAACAGGCTATGGGGTAACGGGTTTAGTAAATTATTGTGTGGTTATGACAGGTAACGGCTTAAAGCAAGGTGACAGTAAAACAGAAAGCTCCTTCAGGAGCTTTTTGTTTTATTGTCACCTTGCTTTAAGCTATCACCTGTCTTTCATACAATTATTTCCCCGTATTTAAGTGGTCATAATAAAGCGGTTTTACTGTATTCAGAATTCGGCAGAATTAGATGTACATGTATGCAGTAAGCATTGTCACTGTGTACTCGCACTGGTAGATAACACTTATATACTAACTCCTAGCCTAGCCTGGAATATAGTACTCAGAATTCTGTGGAATTGGATTTCTCACATAACTACCCTTGTTTTCTAACAACGATCAAGAATATCATCATCTCAAGCATGTGTGAGATAAAATTTGATGATGTCACTCTAACGTCACTATTTATAAAGGCGTTATTACATCACTGGGATTTAAAAAAAAAAAGCCTATTGCTTTAAAAAATAACTTAAAATCATTGGTTATGTGAGAAAAGGAATCTGTCACTTGTCAATGTTTAAGACAAGTTGATCTCAAACTCGTCTAGAATAGAAAAGTCATTAATATCACCAAGACTCGCTTAATGTTCAATTCTAGACTTGTTTGAGATCAGCTTATCTTAAGCATTGACTCATGACAGATCCTATATGTCTGTCCCTGATAATGAAAGTGAAGGCATATTCTGCTTTACTTTCAACCTGCTTTGACCCTTATCATGCTGAATTGTCGTCTGCCAAAAATGTAAAAAATAATATATTTCAAATTTTCAAAATGAAGAAATATGAAAATGTTTGACAAACAGTTTTGATCCACATAAGACGCAGCGTTATGCGGCATCTGATCTAGATTTAAACTGTTTGCAAGTATTAGCCAAGTCGCGCTTAGCCTGATAAGGGTAGAGTGGGCATCTGTTTTCAAAACAGGCTGTGGGTTAAAGGGTTAAGTGACTGTTTCTACTCCTTAGATTGAATAGAATTTCATCCACCATAGCTTGAAACAGCTCAGACCCTAAACTGACTAACTTATCTTGGTCAACATTGTTTGTAGCTTAGGCTGCCCTTGTGCATTTTCCTCTGACTTATCGGTATTAAACCCCTTCACTGCCTTACCCCGAGTTCAACAGTCATCTGCAAACAGTTTGGATCCTGATCAGATGCCACATTATGTGGCATCTGATGAGGATCAAAACTGTTTGACACTCATTTCGATATTTCTTTATTCAAAATACCTGAAATGAAAATTTGAGAAATAAAAGCTGCATGTGCAGACAACAATAGTTTATTACTGATGCTGCCATGGCAGTGAAGGAGTTAATATTTGATGGAACCTATCATTACAGGGCACATATATTTGAACTTTTATAACTCAAACTTGATTAAGGCAGTCATCCCTGTTGATTAGTATACATGTAGTACTCATCATTAATGAACAGTGTACCTGTGAAGAAAACACTTGGCCTATGGAAATGTGTAGATACTGATGTTTATTATCTTACAATGTATTGTCAAAATCAACCTAAAATAGAAATAAATGATCTAGATGTAATTGGAAATTGGAGTTGTCTACTAAAAGTGTCTGAGGTGAATAAGTTCACAAGACTACATTTCATCTTTGATGTGGAAGGTAGAGTTAGAGTACACAGGGTTGTATTGCAGTTTGCTTGAGGTCATGTCAACTTTGTCATCTTTATTTCTCTTCTCACTTCTTTCTATACCTTACTCATTTAGAGGTGACAATAGCACCTTAATTACCAGTAGATAAACATATAAATACACACCTGTAATTAACAGTAATTAATGAGACAGGATGTTTGAGATGGGCTAGATTTCCTTAACTTAATTACCTGCTAATTGATTGAGTTACTCCATCTCTCATATAAAGTCGTAGAGTTGGTAACTATTTCTTAGTAGATATTTAAATATTGTATAGTCAAGAACATATCAATCAGATGTATTGATGTACAGAACAGAACAGGAACAGAACAGAACATATTTTATTTTTTTACTTATACATACAGTATCTCGTCAATACAAAATAAATCACAGATTAGTGAAGTTTTCTTAAAATTATTTTCTACACTTGTTTATAATTTATCAGCTCTAAAGTATTGACTCTCAGCATAAATACAAATACATATCTTAAATTGACAGATCTGTAAAACTTTGTTATTCTCATTTCCTTGTCAGATTATTATTTACTGAGAGCACTCTATATACTGTACAGCTTATTTAAAAAGAAAAAAGAATATTGTGCTGTATATTGGTTAAGCTAAACTTTGTTTAATGATTTATTTTCTGACAGTGCTACATATATTTGACTTGTGTTTACAGATAATTAGCTTATAAGTACAATTTTGTTATTTTTATCACAAGTTAAGTTAAATATTGTGTATACTAGTAAAGGTTGCATCTGTATTGTGTATATGAAGTGAAACACTTGGTTGTGTTCAGTAACCTTCATTTGACTATATTTCTTAATACTGTAGGTAAACATAAGTTTGCCAGTAAATATTTTGATATGCTGTGTGTTGTATACTGAGTGCCAGTGTTTTGCTGTATTATGTTTCGTGCATATTGAAGACACAATGAACTTAATCCAGTTGATTCTTTGCAGAGACCTCCAGCAATGTGCCCTGTCTCCAGCAGATATTCCTGTCGACCATCTGGTAAGATTTAACCCATTTACCCATAGCCAGTTTCTTGATTTGAAGATTGGTGACACTTAAAGCAGGTTGAAAGTAAAGTAGAATGTGTCTGAAGGCGCATTCTGCTTTACTTTCAGCCTGTTTTAAGCTACCATCTTTCAGGATATAGAAAACATTCTATGACTGTATAAATTGGAACTATTGTCTATTGTGGAGGAATAAATAATTTGTGTTAAAAGGCGCTTTATCAGGGAAAGGGTTATTGGCTTTTTCTTTCTATGGTAAACTGTCCTTTGTAACTCTATTCACTTCAAGTTTACACATATTTCTGCAGTTAAGTATAGGTTAGACCATGGTTGCAAGCAAATAAACGATATAGTTCGAGGGGGCGTGGCCCCCGAGAACTATATCGTTTATTCGCGCGCAACCATGGTCTAACCTATTTAGCACTGGCTTGGGCTCGAGGAAAACAAGAAAACCATTCGTTTCTGATTTCTGTTTTAGACGAAAAAGTCATTTTGTTTGTAATATTTTACTAAAATTGAAAGGTTATTTCAAATGATAAGTTTGAGACATTAAGCATGCTATAACACCAACATAAATAACGCTTATTGAAGCTGTATATGTAAGCACAATTCATTAGTAATTGTCTTTAAAGTCTAGGTCTCACTGTACATAATAAAACGTCATGAAGCGTGTGCAGTTCACCTCTGACCTCAGCTGTTTTTAGAATTGTGACGTCAAATTGCCTTGAGATGACGGAAGCGAGGAATAAGTGAACAGTTTATTAGTTATTCCATGGTTTGTTGAAATAAACGATATATTCACAGGTTTTTGAGGCATCTGATTGGCCAAGAGCTCCAAGCCATGTGCTAAGTTAGTTAAAAGTTATCAAGGGAGGGAAATTGGTTTACATTTGCAAACATCTTGAATCCAGATCAGTGGTCACATATCTTCAAAACTAGAAATAGGCTATGGGGTAATGGGCTAATGGCTTTTTCTTTCTATGGTAAACTATCCTTATAAGAGTAAGTAAATTAAACAAATCCAACATTTTCTCTCTCATTTCAGCACCAAATCCTATGGTGTTCTACTCACTAGAATCATCTCGAAGAGACGATTCTATTGAGTAGTGACACCATAGGGTTTAACACAGAAATAAAGATTTTTTTTAAAAAACTCCCTTATCTGGAGCAATGCATATTTCTGCAGTTGAAATTAGCTTAAAGTTATCAAGGGAGGGAAATTGGTTTAAATTTGCAAACAGCTTGAATGCAGATCAGACGCCACGTAATGTGGCGTCTGATCTGGATTCAAGCTGTTTGTCACTTATAATTGTGTTATTTTCTATCAAAATGTCCAATATGTGACTTTGAGAAAAGTTGTAGTAACTAGTAAGGAGGGAATAATTGTTCAGAGGGCCATTTTGGGGTGTTATAATTGAAAGATATCTGCTTGTTTTGCTTTTAATTTCTAAATTTATTGCTTTATCTTTTCAGACCCAGTCTCAGACTTCCCTTTCATCCCTGAAGTACGCTGATCAAAAATATGAACAAGGTATATATATACAAGTCTATTACAGCCCATTTTTACCCGTAGCATTTTTTAAGCTGTCTGCATTTTGTATGGAAATGTATGTAAAGTTATGATTTTATAACAAACTCTTCCATTATACAGCACAACAGGAGTATTAATTCTAGGTATTAACCTTTTGCCCCATAAATACACCTTTTTACACATTTAATTTATTTCTACACTTAACGAAGTTGTTTCTCTTCATACAGTCCTGAATATGTACCGCAAGAAATTTTTTCTATATGCTGGTAGATGGTAGCTTAAAGCAGGCTGAAAGAAAATCAGAATGTGCCATAAGGCACATTCTGCATTACTTTCAGCCTGCTTTAAGTAACCACCCATCTTCAAAACTAGAAACAGAGGCAGTTGAGTTAAGGATTAATAAAGAATAGAATAGAATAGAATTTTATTATGCAATAGTTCTAACATGAGCATACCAGCAATAAACACATATCATGAAAAAATGGTATGGCAAGATGGCTTTTGGCATAATATTTAATAAATTAATCTATATATTTGTGATATATTTACAGATTCCAGGTCAGCCTCTGTGAACATAGAGGACTATAACAGTCAGAATCGTTCTCAACAGAGTCTGAATGTATCAGGTCATGACCTCAGTGCCAATGTTCACCAGGTGGACATACACCATGAATCAGGAGACCATACACCTGACAGGTCATCAGCTCACTACACTGGTCAGTATCATCATCATCAGCATCAACAGCAACAGGCAACCAGCACGCAATTAGCTGACCCTAAACTCGACCCCAACTACGCAACTCGCCTGGCTGCGCTGCCGGCATATAGACAGACCCCAGACTATGATACAGTGATGAGACAGAAAATGAACCAGTCCCATCAAGCTTATGTTCACATACAAAGTAATCCTCAAATACATGATGTCAATCAGAATATTGCCAACTCCCACATCTATGCACAGTCAGAGGAAGGGTTGGCTTACAGTCAGCCTGAGATTAGCACTCAGAGTCATCTAGCACCCGGCTATCATCATGAAGGTCACTATCAGATAGGATCTGCCATGAGAAACTTTCCCCAGTCAGTGTCTATGTATACAAATGTGTTTCCAGAGCAGACTAACTATGTGCAGTACAGGTTGAATGAGAGACAGACTAACCTTGTCATGCAGCCCACGTACAGCTCACCTGAGCTAAATACCCAAGGTTTACCTCAGGAGTTTGCTGCAGACAAGTTTTTGAACATGAATGAAGCTTACATGTATCAGTATAAACCACCTCCTCCGTATCCTCGGGCTAGTAACAGCACACCAGATCTGGCTGCCCAGACTAGTCAGGTGAAAATAATGGACAGTCCAGATTTAGTGTCACGTAAGACTTTAGGAGATGCAGTATTAGCAAATTTAGACAGTAGTGTAGAGAACTTTACAGGACCAATTCCAGAGATTGTGCAGATATCTGAGAACACTGTGGCCACAGAGAGTGGTGTGAGAGAGGTAGAGGGTGACACTAGTCAACATGAGCCAGATGATGCCTCCAGTGATCACTCTAACTCTACCTTCCACATCAAAGAGACAGACAGTGAAACTGAAGAGACATTTATCAGAGCTATTCCACAACGACAAAGCAGTAAAACTAGAGTGTCAGTCAGATTTGTGGCACCGAACAAAGCACCCCCGCCATCTACGTCAAAAGACATTGCAACTCGTAGAGAAAGCTTCAGACGTATGATGATAGCTAGGTCAGGATCATTCACTCCGGGTGTTTTACGTGAAAATTCAGCAAGAATGAACTTTAATAATAGAAGTCTCCGAGGAAACGGAAGTGTTGAAGGAGGTATTACTGAAAAAATTCCCGAAATAGATCGATCAATACAGAAAGAATCTCCACAAGCCACAAAATCAACAACAGACCCAGTGAAAGAAAATGTGAAAAAAGTTTTAGACACTGTAACTAAGCAAACATTCATAGACATGTCAAATAGTAATGAGCTAAATGGCTCTGCACAAAGGGACACAACTCTTGGTACATCTGGGAAAGAGGTAACTAGAAGCCAGAGTGATGCAAATAAGACCAATAACAAAGTGGCTGTGATTCACGAGAAGGCAGTGTCTCTAGACAGTAGTTCCGAGAGACAGCAACTTCTCGACAAACTCAAATCAACGGAAATTCCCTCGACAATCACGGAGAACGAGAGGCTTACATCCTCTAGAGAAAGGCTCGTAGATTATGAAGACTCTGACGAATCTGACCAGGTGAGTACTATAGACAATGTCAATGTGATTTCTTGTAGATTTTTCTGTTTCAACTCATTACCCCATACTGCCATAGATACACCTTTGTACACCTTTAATTAATTCATCCACTGATGGAAATAGTTCAACTTTATACAGTCATGAATATTCATCATAAGAAATAGTTTCTAAATCCTAGCAGATGGTTGCTTAAAGCAGACTGAAAGTAAAGCAGAATGTGCCTTAAGGCACATTCTGCTTTACTTTCAACTGCTTTAAGTGATCAACTGTCTTCAAAACTAGAAACAGGCTATGGGGTAGTGGGTTCATAGAATTATACTTACTATTTGCTTATATTTGTTTTCTCGATAAGTTTCAGTGTAGACATTAGTTTTGCTTGTCTTTTTCTTTTGAACCACGCGTATTATAGTAGCAACACTTTCGCTTTTATATAATTTTATTATGGTTCGGCTACTGATTCTAATAAATAAAAAGCATTTAGAGTAAGTCTGCTTCAAAACTATCACCTGCTGAAATTAATTAATACAGTCAAACCTCTATAACTCTATATTTCGATTGAAATCCTACAGCTTGAACTAACATAAGTTGAACATACCCATACTTCAAAGTTAAAACATGACTAAGTCACATTTCAACTTAATATATGGGTAGGTTCAACTTCAGAGTGTTTGAGTTATCCAGGTTTAACTGTATATTTGTTTGAGTGAATCTAGCAATGTACATGTTAGGAATTTACTTTGAAAGCACAGTAGTAGAGATCTGCAGATAACAGCAAGTAAACAAAACAGGTTCAACATCTTCTCCTTTTAAGTCCCTACTAAACCTATCAATCATCTCAAAGAGACAATTCTAATCAGTGGAAGTAGTTGTAGAAGTTTAACCCTTTACTCCATAGATACACCTGTTAATGCATTTAATTAATTCCTCCACTGAAGAAAAAAGTTCCTTTTTATACAGTAATAAATATGCAATATAAGAAATATTTCATATATCCTAGCAGATTGTAGCTTAAAGCAGGCTGAAATTAAAGCAGAATGTGCCTTAAGGCACATTCTGCTTTACTTTCAATCAGTTTTAAGCATTCACTCGTCTTTAAAACTAGATACAGGCTATGGAGTACAGAGTTAAAAAGAGGCATTCTATTAGTACTTGCCACTGATAGATATTGTGGCATTGTAGGATGAGACATGTAGCAGTCCCATTGGTCCGTTGAAGATGGCCGCAATGAATGGGCTTGCTATGTCAAGACCTATGGTATTGGCTCTTATGAATGATGAAACTCGAGCCCCGAAGGATGAAAGGGTAGGTACTGTTTAATTGAACCCTAAATCTGTCATATCATTAGGGTACTAAGTGTTGTCACATTTTGGGTTTTAAGAAGCCAAAAACTAACTTAAGTAAGTTTGGAATCTGATCATTTCTGACAGTTAATTTAGCATCTAGCAGGACTCCAGGTAAGAGGGGGTAAACTGAACAAATCCAACATTTTCTGGCTTGTTTCAGCACCAAATCCTATGGTGTTACTATTCTTTAGAATCGTCTCTGTAAGACACCATAGGGTTTAATTCAGAAATAAAGATTTTAGTTTTTGAAACACTCCCCTTATCTGGAGCCATGTAAGTAGGACACATTATAAGTGATGTTTGACAGGGTCAGCGCTCGTTGTAAGCAGGCAAAACTCAATGGAGGAAGCAAGTAGAGCCTATCACAAAACCATCAAGATTCATAATGATAAGCTTGCTTGCTGGTTGACATAAAAACATGAACATGTATTTTGAACAAAAGTGAAAATTTACCACTACATGCTTATAATTATCAGCCAGTATTTTACCATGTCAGTGTCACAGCTTTCTATAATTTCTTCTTTTTCGTTTTTGTGTAGAATTATTGTTGTAATTGTGACTTGACATTTTGTTTTTTATCAATGTTATGATATAGACATATATTTCTGTTGGATCCCATGCTTCAAAGAAGTTCTAAATATGAATATTAATTAATACTGTTGAGCTTAAAGCAATATGAAAGCAAATCAGACAGCTCCCAATTGAGCTTTTTGCTCTACATGTACTTTCATCTTGCTTTTAAACAGTATCCTGCATTCAATGATAGAGACAAGTACACTTGTCATTGGAGAATAGTGTTCTTGTGAAGAATACACATATCCTACGCAAACAATGTAGATCCAGATCTAAAGTTTCCCTCTGATCAGGGTCTGCACTGTTTGTCCTTTTGCAATAAATTGTAAAAAAAACAACAACCCTAAATAGTTAACATTGGATAATATTTTATTGGAAAGTTTCAGGATTGAATGAGTTAGATACAGTTTGATATAGGTGATCTCCAGACTTTGCTATGGTGGAAAGTGTTAACATTTAAAGAATGCATGTTATATTTTCGGTAATATGCTGAAGTATTTGAAAATCTACATGTATACCTTTTTAAAGTTTGAAAACTTGTTTAAATCTGTGTTTATTTTCTTTCATCAGAGAAAAATACTTGAAAAGAAGCTTTTAGAGAACCTTGTGTTCAAGGAGTTTGAGGAGACGCCCAAACGGGTTGCAGAATATGACTGCAGTGTTGCCAAGTTGGCAGATAACATCCAGAGGAACAGATTCAAGGATGTCTTACCGTATGATGCCACGCGGGTGAAACTGAACCCAAGAAAAGACAACTCTTCGGGCTACATCAATGCATCCCATATCAAGGTAAGACATATCTTTGGCCTGTTTCTAAGACATAACTTAGCTAAAGTGATACAGTAAGACACTTCATTATGAATACATAACAAACAACTTAATTTCCGCATTTAAACGAGATGAAAGTAAAGCAGAAAGCTCCTAAAAGAGCTTTCTGCTTTACTTTCATCCTGCTTTAAGCTGTCACTTGTGTTTTATACCATCTTTTTGGTCATAATAAGAATGCCTGTCTTTATTGAACACTACATCTAATGTTTACTTTGTTTTGAATTGAAAAATGCTTCCTAAAAGATTAATATTGACATTTTGTGTGTGAGTCATGTAAATAATTAAAACATGTCTCACATAGTAAGATTAACATTTTAAAAAGTTAGCATAAAATACCATACTTCATATTTATTCAAACTTCTTGTTTCTCATTTTCTGATTTTATTTTGACAGCTAAGTGTTGGTAACCGGGTGTGGTGGTACATAGCGACCCAGGCCCCCATGGACAACACCCCAAATGACTTCTGGCAGATGGTGTGGGAGCAGGAGGTAGAAGTAGTGGCCATGTTGACAGCCCTGGCTGTAAGTACATCTACCATCAAACTTTAATTGTTGTTGTTGTTCATTAGAAGATTTTACGTCCACTCAAAGTCATAGATTGATGCCTTGCAGCCCTGGGGCCTGGCTTACAACAAAAATGGTCATAAGTCAAAACTTAAAGATCTAATTTCTGATGGGCCCCAGGTCTACATTTATCAAGTGTTCAATCCCTTATTAATTCACACTAACCCTGCATTTACTCTTTGCACTCTAGTGGTGAACAGATGATTGTATTTGCAAACAGTTTGGATCCAGATAAGATGCCACATAATGTGGTATCTCATCTGGATCCAATCTGTTTGTCAGTCTGATCCTATTTTGAAAGTTTGAAGAATATATTTTTAGAAGTGTAGCAAACAATAATTATTGGAGACAAAGAAAATACTTTTCTCACATATCTACCCTTGTTTTCTATCGCAAACAACGATTACGAATATCCTTATCTCCAACTTGTGTAAGATCACTTTGATGACATCACTATAACGTCACTATTTATAACTGCCTGTTGACGTCATTTGGGTTCCAAAAAAAATGCATATTGCTTTAAAATAGCTTAAATCATTGGTAATGTGAGAAAAAGAATCTGTCACTAGTCGGTGTTTAAGACAAGTTGATCTCAAACTCGTCTAGAATAGAAAAGTTATTAAGCTCGCCAAGGCTCACTTAATAACATTTCAATTCTAGACTCGTTTGAGATCAGCTTGTTTTAAACATCGACTCATGACAGATCTGATATAACTTACAGATTTAAGATATTGATATTGATTCTGTTTAAATTGTTTTGTACGATGACTAGCCATTCTGATTGTTTTGCAACTTCCAGTATGTTATTAATAGACCTTTTTTTTTATTTTACAGGAACTTGGTCGACCCAAGTGTTATCCATACTGGCCTCAGGATCCTGGACCAGAGAATAAACTGATCTTTGGTGATGTGAGTATTATCTGATATATGTTCATCTATATTGATGTTTGTGCAAGTCAAATCTAATGGAAGAAATATTAGTATATTGTGGTCATTTCATCTACGGTCTGACTGTATAGATGACTGATTAGTGTTGAATAGAGACTTAGCCCATTACCCCATAGCCTGTTTCTAGGTTTGAAGACAAGTGACCACTTAAAGCAGGTTAAAGGCATATTCTTAACAAGTCTATGGTGTTGAAAGAGTTTAGCTGTCATTTGTCCTCAATATGGAATAAGGACTGCCTTTTTACAGACTTCTATATATTCCAGTCTAGCCATTATAATACAATTTCTGTTGTACTTTTGAAACAGATTCACTGTCTGGTATTTCGATACATTCTCACATATGTTATGTGAGTGGAGGAATAAATTAAATGCGTAAAAATGGGATATCTATGGAATGATGGGTTAAATAGGTGCTCTGTAGTTTGTTAAATTTTTCGACAGTTTTGTAAGAACCATGAATGAGGTATATTTGAGATCTTATCCTTTTCTCTTTCAGTATGAGGTAACCCTGTTGTTTAGCAATGACTCTCTGTGTTATATCACCAACCGTATCAGCCTGTATCACCGTGGCAGTAAGAAGGAGAGACAGGTGTGGCACCTACAGTACACAGACTGGCCCGATCATGGCTGTCCTGACGACATGTATGGATTCCTTGGTAAATATCTAGTCATTAGCCTTCTGCACATTTTGAAATTAGTTAGATCTATGTTATTTAAATCTAGAGATTAGTTTTCACTTGTGGTCTGCAATGCTCGTCATCATCAATAACTCTTAAAATTGGAATATAGGCATTTAGTTTAACTCTTTACTCCATAGATATACAATTTTAAACACTTAATTTATTCACACACTGAAGAAAATAGTTCCAATTTATAGTTATGATTATGTATCATAAGAAAATTTTTCTACATTCTGGCAGATGGTAGCTTAAAGTAGGCTGAAAGTAAAGCAGAATGTGCCTTATGGCACATTCTGCATTGCTTTCAACCTGCTTTAATGAGTGGTCACCTGTCTTCAAATCTAGAAACAGGCTCTGTAGTAAAAAATTTACCCTTTCATTTTCAATGATCCCATAAAGCACGTTTGCAAACAGTTTGGGTCCTTATCAGATGCTGTGTAGCGTGGTCTCAGGACTCAAACTGTTTGGCACCTGTTCCGAAATTATGTCTGGGTTACTTTTAAACAATGTTACAGACAACAATGTTGAAGTACACGACAAATTTGATCATGAAAGGTGTTCGGAAACTGTCAGAAAAAAATAATTATCTATTAAACATGAACATGTTTCTTGGTGTGTGTTTTCAGGGTTCCTGGATGAAGTAGAGTCTGTTCAGCGACTGGCAGAGTCTGAGGAAGGCAGTGGGAAGAAATCCCCAGCGGTAGTACACTGCAGTGCCGGGGTGGGGAGAACGGGCGTGGTCATACTGACCCAGGTCATGAAGTGGTGTCTGGAACACAATCATGTAAGTTATGCTTCATCTAAAATATCGAAATATTTAGTTCAGTAGCTGGTTAATAAGCAAGCATGGTGATTTCTACTCATAGTATGCTTAAATAATGCTGTACAATAGTAATGCAGAAAGCTCCTAAAGGAGCATTCTGCATTAATTTTGTACTACATTAAGTTTTCATGTATATTTTATACTCTAAAATTGTCTTCTTTTATAACCAGTGGGGAAGATGATTGGAATGTAACAACCATGGATTCAGGTATAAAAAGTTTATTTCTGACCGACATTTCGAACTACACTATGTCTTTTCCCAGACTGTCTTATGAATGACTGCTTGACAAAAGTCTGAGTGTGCCTTTTTGGGTATAATCTATTATTGCATTGGTTTTATCACATGATATCCAAGGTGACTATTTTGGATTGGAGAAAGATGAAACATTTATCAGATATCATATTTATTGATTGAAAAATACCACTTATTTTTGGTCAGATCATCAAATTTGTACTACAGTAAAGATGAAATTACTAATTTCCATTGCAGATCTACAATTTCAATAAAAAATGTCACCATGAGGCAGACTCCATTTAACCTTTTATCCCATTAATAAGCAGTCAGAAAGTAAAGCAGAATGTTCCTCAAGGGGTATTCTGCTTTACTTTCAATCTGGTTTAAGTGGTCACCTGTCATCTTTTAAAAAAAACATACAGAGAGTATAATTATAGGGTAAGGAAAGAAATCAGCCAACCCCACCAAGAAAAATGGGAAATTGTACAGAATATTTGCTTTTTCTGTGATGAGTTAAAAGAGTGTGTATGTTTGTTTTTCAGGACATTGACTTGCCAAAGGCCCTTGGAATGATAAGACAGCAGAGAATGTATATGGTGCAGACCCTCGGCCAGTATAACTTCATACACAAGACACTTATACAGTATCTGAAGAACACAAGACTCATCTAGCCATAGACAGTTACAGAGAGAATTCCTGCAGCAAAACATTACCATGAACACACGACTCATATAACCAGCTGGTCGTGACATAGACAGTAACAGAGATAATTCCAACAGCAACATTACTCTTAGTCCAAGGTTATAAAGCTTTTGAGTTGAGTCTGAGATTGTTCAAAGCTGACCAATCAAATGCTTGAGCATGATCTCAGACTCAACTCAAACTCTTTATATTCTTGGGGCCTGAGCAATATGTAGTAAATATTTTGTAGGTACTAGATACCTATATACCCTGTGTATCTGAATATTGTTAGACTGGTTGATAATTAACCTTTGAAGTGACAGTTACAGATTCAGTCAATCATGTGTAGAGTGGCCCCTCAAAGGAAATGAATAATGTCTATAACACAGTTCAACTACAAATGCATTTTTCAAAGTGATATTCAAACCCATTACCCCATAGCCTGTTTCTAGTTTTGAAGATAAGTGGTCGCTCTAAACAGGTTGAAAGTAAAGCAGAATGCGCCTTAGGGCACACTCTGCTTTACTTTCAACCTGCTTTATGCTACCATATGCTATGGAAATTGCAAAATCTCGAACAGTGAAGAACCTGATTGACTTGTCACTAGGATTGAACATGTAAATGTACAGATGAAAACATAGAAGACAATCATACATTATTAAAATGATTAAGTATATACATGTACATGTATACCCGTTAAAGTTTTCTTTTGGATTTTTTCTAAAAAATTGAAACTTTGAAGTTGAGAGTCATAGCTGGGCTATTGATAAATGAAAGTGCTTTTTCAGGACATAGTTCGCCCTTATCCTGTCATATAATCATCTGCTTTGAAATTGTTGTCTGACAATTTTTTTTTTATATAGTTTATTTAAATGAAAGAAACTTAAAGACACATGTCCAACAGTTTGGATCCAGATCAGATGTCACATTACTCAGTGTCTGATATGGATCCAAACTGCAAATACCAATTAAGTTACGTTCAGCGGGATAAGGGTTGATTCTGTTTGGAGATATTTTGATAGTAATTGTTATACAAACAATTTGCATGCATACATAATATTAAACAATATAATTGTTATTTAATTCAAGCATGTATTTTCATATTTGTAAAGTATTGGGGTTAGATAGTAATAAATTATGTGGTAAATCGTTATAAGTTTTCTCTTTTTAATTCTTTGCATGCTAATAGCAAATCTTGAATTATGTTTGCTCATTAACTCATTTGCCCATAAATACGCCTTTTTACAACTATAATCTATTCCTTCACTGAAGAAAATAGTTCATATTTATACAGTCATGATTATATATTATAAGAAATATTTTCTATATTCTAGTAGATGGTAGCTTAAAGCAGGCTGAAAGTAAAGCTTTACTTTCAACCTGTTTTAAGTGATCACCTATCTTCAAAACTAGAAACAGGCTATGGGGTAATGGGTTAAATAGAAATGTGATGCTTCAAACTCGCTTAAATTGACCTTAACAGTAATCCAGTATCTTATAAGTTTAATTTCGATAACTCAATCTCATCCATATTTCAAACTTAAGATGTGGCTAAGCCACATTTTAATTTTGAAATTGGGTATGTTCGAACTTTAGCGAGTTTAAATTTTCAAGTTTTGTCTGTAGTTTTGGATACTGTGTGTCTCAGTGTGTCATCAGGATCCAAACTGTTTGACTCTCTAACCCTTTTTGTTTTAATTGTTTAGTAATGTTGTAAATTTAGAACAGTAGCATACAACTGTTCCTGACAAAAATAGTTGATATAATTCAGTGATTTTAGCGTTGTTGATGCCTCAGCTTGTTATATGCTCCTTAAGGAGCCCACTGATTAGGGTCTGCACTGTTTGCACAGGACACACTTATTCTTCATAGGTACACTAGTTGTAAATGATGAGTATACTTGTTGCTAGGATTGAATGTGTTAAAACTTTTAATGCAGGGTTCCAGATAAGGGGGAGTAACTGAACAATACAAACATTTTCTCACTCATTTTAGCATCGAATCCTATGGTGTTACTACTCATTAGAATTGTCTCTAAGAGACAATTCTAATGAGTAGTAACAACACAGGGTTTAATCCAGAAATAAAGATTTTAGTTTTTGAAATACTCCCCTTATCTGGAGCTCTGTTAATGCTTAATTATTTTGTCACCTGCAACTATTGTTATCTATTACTGTTAAAAAATAGGGCCAAAGTGTCAAACAATGTTGACCCTGATACGCTGTCTCATGTGGATCCAGACTGTTTGCAAAGGTAATCATAGTTTCAATGTTAGCGTGCAAACAGTTAATATAAAAATCTCAACCACGTTTAATATGTAGTACTGTTTTTTGCATAAGTTGTATCAAGTCTATTTAAGTGCCTACAACTTAACAAGTAATAAAGAACTAACATGTTACGCATTTATAACAAAACAGTTGAACTTCAAAATCTCGAACCCGGTTATGTCGAACAAACCCATAATTCAAAGTTAAAACGTGGCTTAGCCACGTTTCAACTTTGAACTACGGGTATGTTCGACTTACCCGAACATGAACTAATGTAATTCATGTGTCAAACTATCGGTTAGTTCGAGTTTAGCGAGTACGAGATATCGAAGTTGGACTGTATTTGCATGTTTAGCTTACAATATTAAGAAATTAATCTCAATACCAGCCCAATGGGTTGAAGGACAAAGCTGTTCTCTTATCATTCAATTTTATCTTGTGGTGAGGATGATGTGAACATCAGCATCCACATCGCAGTTGGATTTAGCTCATTTATGTACAATAGAACCTCTCTATTACAAGAACTAAAAGGAATGCTATTTGTCTGTTTAAAAGACAGGTGACAGCTTAAAGCAACGAGAAAGGGAAATAGAAAGCTCCTGTAGGAGCTTTCTTTTTCACTTTCACATTGCTTTAAGCATTCACCTGTCTTAAACGACTAATATTTATCACAAATTACTGGTCACAATAGAGAGGTTCTACTGTAGTGATTTTAGCACTGTTTCTCAAAAAGTATAGGTGCTAGACCAACCAAACTTGGAATACAGGGCCTGGGTCCAAGGTTATAAAGATTTTTAGTTGAGTCTGATATCATTCTTAAGCATTTGATTGGTCAGATTTGAGCCTAGGCTTGAGAATACCTTCAGGCTCAACTGAAAAGCTTTATAACCCTGGAGCCAGGCAAGAGAAGCAAGACATTTAAATGCAAGGAATTCTTGTTTTCATTTAGTGTGTTAATTTTATTCCATGAGACAAGTGCAATATGGTTTTTGTACAAGAATACATTTTCAAATTTTGCCTATAAGAATGCTAGGATCTGAATATCGTATCATCTTACCATAGTGTAGTAACTGTAAACCCTTTCCCTTATAGAAGCGCCTCTTAACACATTATATGTATTCCTACACTTAAGAAAGTAGTTCCAATTTTTACGGTCATGAATATGTATCATAAATAATATTTTCTTTATTCTAGCAAGTGGAAGCTTAAAGTGGGCTGAAAGTAAAGCAGAATGCGCCTTTAGGCGCATTCTGCTTTACTTTCAACCTGCTTTAAGTGATCATATGTCTTTAAAGTTAGAAACAGGATATGTGGTAAAGGGTTAATTCTTTGATTTGTCAGAAACAAGTTTGGATCAAGAATAGTCACAAAGTTACCGGTACTATGCAACTGACTAGGATCCAAATTGTTTGTGATTGGTTTATTTATTCACAAATCTACAGAAAGAGTCAATTTTAGAATTGAAAAAAAGGTTTATAAATTTCTTTTGAACAGCTTGATTGCTATTGCATGTATCCATTTATGCAAGTCATTATCACAATTAACTTAGTATAACTAAGGCCGTATCATTCATTGCATAGTTACAAGGGTTGGTATTGGACTTTTTTGGCATAAATACATGTACATGTACCTACATAAATATTAGGTTTTCCCTGGTGTTTAATCATAACTGGCTATCATGTTGTTTTCTAAAAACTAAAATTGAAATGTGAACCAAGTGCGTTTTTTTTTTTTGAGTTTATGAACTTTTATTTGCATTTAGTATTGTCTATTTCAAAATATTTGTCTTATCCTCTTTATTGTCTTTTTATATGGAGAAAAAACGAAAAACAGTGAAACCTCTATATTACTACCTCTAATTAAAAGGCTAATGGATTATATAAAATACAGGTGACAGCTTTAGGCAAGGTGACAGTAAAACAGAAAGCTCCTTTAGGAGCTTTCTGTTTTAATGTCACCTTGCTTTATGCAGTCACCTGTCTTAAACATCTAATAATTAACACACTTTAGTGGTTGTAATTGAGAGGTTTTACTTTATTGTCATATTCAAAATATTTGTCTGTTTCTCTTTAGTGTATTTTTGTATGGAGAAAATAGTAAATATCAATGTCAAAACAGTTTGACAGTTTAGAATCTCAATATTGTCTCCACTCCCCTCTCATTGGCCAACGATGGTGACTTAGATACAGAGGCCCATTTCATAAAATCGTATGATAAAAACTGTCGTAAGTCAAAACTTTAAAAATCTAATTTATAATTTCTCTTTCTAATCCTGTCTTGTGAAATCTCTTTGGAATCGTCTTTTCAAGACGATTCCAAAGAGATAGTCATAAGACAGGATTAGATAAAGTTATAGATAAAAATTGAGACTTTTATAATCTGACTAACAACAAGATTTGTTGTACGAAGTTTTATGAAATGGGCCCCAGATTTGGCCACAGGTACTTGACACATACTTTATTATCTATTAACACACCCCCCCCCCCCCACTTTAAAAAAAAAAATTTTTTTTTTTTTTTTTACTATACTTATATTATAGATACAAGGTAAACAGCGCAATTCGACACCTAGTCTTTACTATCCACTTTTACTGATGCTAAAATAGACTCGATCGCCAATATTCTCTTGTGGTATCCTCGGGAAAGGATTAATTTATCAATATCTACTTTTTATTTCATCAAATTCCGTCAAATAACGCCACAGTACGTGAATTATAACGAAAATAAGCATAAAAAAGTTTTCTGTCGTTCTCTTGGTACAGAATTGTACATAGCAACGAATGTACATGTAGGGGTGATCTGTTATTTGTCCACAATAAACGGCCTATGCCACTGGAACTTTCACCAAATATTATAAATCATCTTTAAATGAAATATTATCAGTTTTATATAATTTACATAGAATGCAAAATTAAAAGAAACTTTACCTGTTTAATTTTGACCAATGAGATCGCTCCGTTCATTCAATTCATTCCGGTATTCAAAATGGCATTCACAATGAAATGAGTCTTTCACTTGTCAATTTCATGCCAAATTACATGTATATTTCATATAGCTGATAGTGAAGAGGGTCATGTTCCGACACAAACGCGTTTGCTCTAATGAAATTAGGTGAAAGTTCCAGCCGTAAAGGCCGTTAAATGTGCAAACCGACTAGATTACCCCTTATTTTGGGCAATAAATTCTGTACCAAGAGAACGACAGAAAACTTTTTTATGCTTATTTTCGTTATAATTCACGTACTGTGGCGTTATTTGACGGAATTTGATGAAATAAAAAGTAGATATTGATAAATTAATCCTTTCCCGAGGATACCACAAGAGAATATCGGCGATCGAGTCTATTTTAGCATCAGTAAAAGTGGATAGTAAAGACTAGGTGTCGAATTGCGCTGTTTACCTTGTATCTATAATAGAAGTATAATAAAAAAAAAAAAAAAATAATTTTTTTTTTTAAAAAAAGGGGGGGGGGGGGTTAATAGATAATAAAGTATGTGTCAAGTACCTGTGGATTTGGCAGCAGATTGTATAAAATAAACACAAAATCATGTCATTGCTTAGCTGTCTATGCAGAACAAAATCATTTGTTAACTATTGCACCATCATGTATAAGATTCTTTAGGCATTGTAAACAGTGTAAACTAAGATCAGTAACAGTTGTCACTTTAACCTATTACCCCATAAATACGCCTTTTAATGCCTTTGATTAATTCCTCCATTGAAGAAAATAGATCCAATTTATACTTTCACTAATAAAAATCATAAGAAATATATTCTAGCAGATAATAGCTGAAAGCAAAGCAAAATGCGCCTTAGGCGCATTCTGCTTTACTTTCAACCTGCTTTAAGTATTCACATATCTTCAAAACTAGAAACACTATGGGGTATTGGGTTAAAAGGAGAGTGCCTGAATTTGTAGTCTCTGATTCTGTAGTAGACAAGATGGCATTGACTCTGGCAACAATATACAGTAAAACTTGTGTTACCCTTTACCCCATAAATACACCTTTTTACACCTGAAATATATTTCTCTACTGAAGAACATAGTTTTAATTTATACTGTAACAAATAAGAATCGTAAGAAATAGTTTCTATATTCTAGCAGATAATAGCTTAAAGCAGGCTGAAAGTAAAGCAAAATGCGCCTTAAGGCACATTCTGCTTTACTTTCAACCTGCTTTAAGTATTCACATATCTTCAAAAATAGAAACAGACTATGGGGTAATGGGTTAAAAGGAGAGTGCCTGAGTTTTTAGTCTCTGCATCTATAATCGACAAGATGGCATTGACTCTGGCAACAATGTACAGTAAAACTTTAAGTCTTACTATTTTGAAAACTAGATATAGGCTATGGGTTAATTAGTTATTGATCAGATCTACACTGTTTGTAATATCCAAAACTATACTTTCTCTTTATTATGAAATTTTTGTTGTGGTTAGAATGAATGAAATTTGGCCATAAGGTTCCATGTAGTGTGTGATTGAATTGAAAGAGGAATATAGATGATTGTGTACATGTATGTATTTCATTAAGCCATTACCCCATAGCCTGAATCCAGTTTGAAGACAAGTGATTACTTAAAGCAGGTTGAAAGTAAAGCAGAATGCGCCATTGGGTGCATTCTGCTTTACTCTCAGCCTGCTTTAAGCTATTATCTGCTAGGATATAGAAACTATTTCTTATGGTATATACTCATCACTGTATAAAGGGTAACTATTTTCTTCTGTGGAGGAATGAGTTATAGGCGTATTTATGGGGTAATGGGTTAAAATACCTTTGTACCATAGTTAAAAACATATTGTGCTTAATTAATTATACACTTAATATATTGGTGATAATAACAATTAATAGAGTCACACTTGTTTGAGTTAAAACATGTAATTATGTCAAAACAGGAGATAGAAGACTGTATCCCAAACGTAGACTAACCTATTTCCATCATAGAAATGCTGTTTCACAAATTTTCCTCACAATAAGGACATTTTCTAAGAGATGTATCTACAGCGGTCCCTCTCTACAATGACATCCAATGGGAGACAACAATTATGTGTTGTTGTTAGGGAGTCGTTATAGGGAGGGAGATTGGCTTACATTTGCAAACAGTTTGAATCCAGATCAGACGTCGCGTAAGGCGGAGTCTGATCTGGATTCAAGCTGTTTGTCAACCGTCCTTAAGTTTTTTTCGATCAAAATCTCCAATATGTAATGTCCAATATGTAATTTTGAGAAAGACACAACTTTAAGCAGATGATATAACAGCAGTTAAAGCATTGGACATACTTTTCCTGTTAGGGAACTGTGGCAATGGTCGTTGTAAGGAGGGAATCCTTGTTGGGAGGGCCGTTGTAGAGAGGGAACACTATATCTATTAGAGAAACATGACATCTTCCAGCACACTAAATGTAAAGCAGACACCTCTAACAGGACCTATCTGCTTTATGCTTGGTTTGCTGCGAGTAACCACATTTTAAACCTTTACCCCACAGCCTGTTTCTATTTTTAGCTCACCTGAGCAATTTACTCAAATGACATCTCCTCCTATACCGCTTGACAGATTTCAACCAAACTTTACAGGAATGTTCCTTGGGTCAAAACAATGGCAACCCTTGTGAAAAAATAAGGAAATCTTAAAAAATCTTCTTGTCTGAAACTACAAAGGCCAGAGCTTAGATATTTGGCACATAGCATCATCTACAGGTCCTCTATCAAGTTTGTTCGAATGTTATGCCCCTGGTGTCAAAATTGGCCCCGCCCCGGGGGTCAAAGTTTTACATAGAGTTAAATAGTGAAATTTTCAAACGTCTTGTCCTCTGAAACTAATATGGCCAGAGCTTTAATATTTGGCATGGTGACACTTCTAGATGTCCTTTATTAATATTGTTCAAATGGTTCTGGTCGGTTGCATATCTAGGTCACAGGAGCTAAAAATAGATTTTTTTCAATGAAAACTTAAAAAATCTTCTTGTCTAAAACTACAAGGGCCAGAGCTTAGATATTTGGCACATAGCATCGCCTACAGGTCCTCTATCAAGTTTGTTCAAATTATGCCCCTGGGGTCAAAATTGGCCCGGGTCACAGTTTTACATAGAGTTATATAGTGAAAATTTCTTTAGGTGCATTTTGCTTTACTTTCAACCTGATTTAAGCGATTATCTGCTAGTATATAGAAACTGTTTCTTAAGGTACATATTCATGACTGTAAAAAGTAGAAATATTTTCTTTGGTGTAGGAATCAATAAAAGGCTCTATAAGGCACTTCTATTGGATGAAAGGGTTACGTCATTGACCCCTGAAAGTTTTACTTGTTGTGTGGATTGATCAGCAGGTTTGCTAGAGTG
The DNA here is from genome assembly GCA_922989275.2 of Gari tellinella. Lineage (NCBI taxonomy): Eukaryota > Metazoa > Mollusca > Bivalvia > Cardiida > Psammobiidae > Gari > Gari tellinella. Next base: position 185,966 of record OV277857.1, read on the forward strand.
CCTTTTTAGCTCACCTGGCACGAAGTGCCAAGGTGAGCTATTGTGATCGCCCTGTGTCCGCCGTCCGTCGTCAAACTTTTTGTTCAAAGATCTTCTTCTTGGAAACCACTGGGCCAATTTCATCAAAACTTCATAGGATTGTTCCTTGTAGGGTACTCTCTCAGATTTCTTCAAATATAGGTAATCCAATTGAAATTGTGGTTGCCATGGCAACCAATTGAAAAAACTTTAAAAATCTTCTCGTCAAAAATTACTGGTCCGAATTGAAAATAATTTTACCCAAATGTGCCATTGGTGACCCTCTATCAGATTTCTTAAAATAATTTTCCTATCTTGAAAAACATGGCCTCCAGTGGGTGGGGCAGATTTTCCTTATATGGCTATATAGTGAAAACTTAAAAAATCTTCCTGTCAAAAACAAGTTGTCCGATTTGAAAGTAATTTTATGTAAATGATCCATGGATGACCCTCTACCAGATTTCTTAAAATTATTTTGATATCTAAAAAAACATGGCTGCCAGTGGGTGGGGCAAAATTTCCTTATGTTACTGTATAGTAAAAACTTTAAAAATCTTCTTCTCTGAAACTACTGGTTCAAATTAAAAATAATTTAATACAAATGGTCAATTGATGATCTTCTACCAGATTCCTATCATTTTGTTATCTAAAAAAACATGGCCGCCAGTGGGTGGGGCAAGTTTTCCTTATGTTACTGTATAGTAAAAACTTTCAAAATCTTCTTCTCTGAAACTACTGGTCCAAATTAAAAATAATTTTGCAGAAATGGTCAATTGATGATCCTCTACCAGATTTCTTAAAATCATTTTGTTATCTTAAAAAACATGGCCGCCAGTGGGTGGGGCATGTTACTGTATAGTAAAAACTTTAAAAATCTTCTTCTCTGAAACTACTGATTCAAATTCAAAATAATTTTACACAAATGGTTAGTTGATGACCCTCTACCAGATATCTTAAAATCATTTTGTTATCTAAAAAACATGGCCGCCAGTGGGTGGGACAAGTTTTCCTTATATTTCTGTATAGAAAAACTTTCAAAAAAAATTCTCTGAAACTATTGGTCTGCTTTAAGAATTATTTTACACAAATAATGATTCATGGGTTACCCTTTGCCAGTTTTCTTCAAATAATCTTCCTAGCTCAAACAACATGGCCACCAGTGGGTGGAGGTGAATAAGTGAAAACTTAATCATAACTGGTCGATTTACATGACTGTAATCATGGATACCAGGTGAGCGATTTAGGGCCGCATGCGGCTCTTGTTTGGAGGAAATGGTGAAGAAGGGTTTATTGAAAGGATGCGAGTCATGTCTGTAGAAAAGCAGTGTGGACAGAGATAAGCCATATGAAACTAATCTGGGTCTTCACCACAGGGCTCCAGATAAGGGTAGTATTTCAAAATCAAAAATCTTTATTTCTGCATTAAACCCTATGGTGTTACCACTCATTAGAATCGTCTCTTTGAGATGATTCTAATGAGTAGTAACACCATAGGGTTTAATGCAGAAATAAGTGAGAAAAATTTGGAATTGTACAGTTTACTCCCTCTTGTCTGGAGCCCTGTACACCATTAAAATATGCAAGAGACATTTTTGATTTTCACAGCAGCTGGCAGTGTGGTGCATTTTAACCCTTTACTCTATAGCCTGTGTCTAGTTTTAAAGACAGGTAAACACTTAAACCTAAAGCAGGTTGAAAGTTTAGCAGAATGCACCTTAAAGGTGCATTCTGTTTTACTTTCAGTCTGCTTTAAGCTACTGTCTGCTAGGGTATTGAAAAAAGTTCTAACGGTGCATGTTCATGACTGTATAAAGTGGAACTATTTTTGTCAATGGAGCAATTAAATGCATAAAAAGGCATATCTATGAAGTAATGGGTTAACTTGATTGTAATTTATGTAGTATATCTGTAACTACAAATGGTGCTAATCCAAATTGAAGGTTGTGTTGTTTATATCTCACCTGTGAAACTAACTCTGTGGTTTTACTTCTTGCCTTAAAAAGGTTGTTTTTTTCCCTTGAGAAGTTTTTTTTAAGACTTTTAGTGTACAGCAATATTGTGTTATATATATAAATATATAAGAGGGCATTGTATGTCCCATACATTTATATTGATTTGTTTTTCCTTTTTAATATGTATTTCAACTTGGATATATTTGATAGTGATGCAGTTTTGTGTTTCATTGTTGAAAATATTTAACCCTTTCCCTGCCAAGGCCGACAACATAGACATTTGCAAACAGATTGGATCCTGATCAGATGCCTCTGTGAGACGATTATAATGAGTAATGACATTAAAGCAGAAAACAAGATTTTCGTTTTTGAAATACTCCCCTTAACACAATCAACCCTGGCGACTAGTATACTCGTCATTAGCAAAAAGTGTACTTGTGAAGAATAGACTTGTCCTATGCAAACAGTGTAGATCCTGATCAGAGGGCTCCTGCAGGAGCCCTCTGATCAGGGCCTACACTGTTTGTCAATATACAATATATTGTGAAAATCAACTCTAATTAGTCAAAATGGACTAGACTTAATTGGAAACTGGAATTGTACATACTTGTACATGGGGTGAATGTGTTACATAGAGCCTCTGAGTTGGCTGTATCATGTTATAGTCAAATATGATACTTCTGATATTTCCAGTTCACTATACAAACAGTATTTTGTTGTTATGGTCATGTTGATTATGTGATATTTGATTTTTTTATATAAAACAAAAGTCTAAAAGTTGATTAATATTTTAATAATGTGTGATTATATAATTGTATATTAAGTATGTGAATAAATAATGGATAATGGTATACACAGCCAAAACAATGTTTTTATTATGTGTTACTCTCCTGATTATGTTTTTGATAACAGATTCCTATTCACTGGTAGAAACAAGTTTTCTCCCATTTTCACCTATGTGGGATAGGGATTTGCCCCATGGGAAATCACTCTATCTTCCATACCATGTGATATCTTTTACTGTTTGCCCAGCTTAACCACAAGCGCTGTAGCAGGTTCATTTACCACTGTTGGCTGTTTAGGTTAGCAGTTTGTGCCCCATGTGCAGCATGCAGAGTACAGTAGAGAAAACGTTTTCTTTCTAAATAACACTGGTTACCTTAAACTAATATGTTCATTGCAAACAGTTTGGAGCCAGATCAGACTCAAAACTGTTTGCCACTCAGATTTAAACTAGTAGTCATAAGTTGTCATTTTCTTTATTTTATTGCAATGCGTTTGAATGGAATAAATATATTTTCTCAGCTGTATTTCAGACCCGAAGCCAACTCGCAATCGATGACTCGATTTCTTTACTGAACTCATCACAGAAGATGTCATAGAAAAAGTGCACTCTTTACAGTTACACTATTTGTAAATGATGTATATATTCATGATCAGGGTTCAAAGGGTTTATTTAGCTTCTGAAAATTAACCATTTAAAGTTTAACATGCTTTAACTTATTACCCCTTATACTGTTTCTAGTTTTGAAGATAGGTGACCACTTAAAGCAGATTGAAGGTTAAGCAGAATGTGCCTTAAGGCGGATTCTGCTTTACTTTCAACATGCTTTAAGCATTCACCTGCTAGTTCTTACAATACATATTCAGGACTGTTTTAAGTTGAAACTATTTTTTTCAGGGTATGAATAAATTAAATGCATAAATATGCATAACAACCGGTATGAGATAAAGTGTTAAATACAACTTGAAAACAAGTTATAGGTAAGAGTGTTTCTGATAAGCTATAGGAAATATGCTCCTGACAAGCTTTTTCAACAAAAGTAGGTCAAAGGTCAAGGTCACAATAGCCTTAAAATAGTATGTGGCACTCCATTCTCCAAAGATGTGTTTTATCTATGAAGCAGTTTGAGGAAAGCTGTTTTACATAGAACAGAAACAATGGTATACTTCAAAATTGTTTATTATACAACTCATTGGTCAAACAATAATTGTTCATTATACAACTCATTGGTCAAACAAATATCTTTAACACATTACCCCATAAATACGCCTTCAATTTATTCCTCCACTGAAGAAAATAGTTCTAACTTACACAGTCATGAATATGTATCATAAAAATTAATTTCTATATTCTAGATGGTAGCTTAAAGCAGGTTGAAAGTAAAGCAGAATGTGCCTTAAGGCACATTCTGCTTTACTTTCAACCTGCTTTAAGCGATCATCTTTCTTTAAATCTAGAAACAGGCTATGGGGTAATGGGTTAAACAAAGAAATGTAAGAACTAGCGATATTTCATCAGGCACCTCCATAATTATTTCAATTTCAAAACTATACTGCTGCCCAAATCAAATAGGGTAATAGACTCATACTGCTAATATTGTAGACAGATGACCACTTAAAGCAGGTTGCAAGTAGAGCAGAATGTACCTTATGGTGATTTCTGCTTTACTTTCAGCCTGTTTTATATAACCACCTGATAGGATATAGAAAATGTTTCTAATCGTACATATTCATGACTGTATAAAGTGTAATTATTTTCTTCAATGGAGGAATAAATTAAAGGTGTAAAAATGGTGTTTATATTGGGTAATGAGTAATACTGAAACCAAGCCATATCTTGAGTGGCAGTAAAACCTAGGGTTTACTATTTTAATACACACAAATCTTTCATATATTTTCCAACTATTAATGAGCATATGTCTATGTACAAGATCTGGGAGTTATACAGTGTAGCTCCATTATATCGCGGAAGTTGGGGTCCACGAAATGAAATCCGCGATGTGGTCGGATCGCGATATAGCCCAATTCTTAGCTGAACTAATTTCTTTGTCGTATATTCCATTGCCAAACCTCCATTGCCAAACCTTATTATATCAATGTCATGCAATAAACACGGTTTCTTGGTTGATTACCTTGTTATTTCTTGTGAAAACAAGTGTTTATATGCACTGTCATATCTAGCATCAGCGTTTTCATGTGTATTATACCAAATGCGTACTTTCGTTTTTGACAACGGCCGCCATTTTGATTTAAATGTGCGTGTGTCAGTAAGATTCAGTCCTCGTGGAAATCACACTTAATGCCTATATAGGGATTAGAACGCGGATAAAATGAGATTTTCTCTGTTGAATTGTCAAAAAACGAACCGCGATATATGAAATTGAAAGAACAATGAAACCAATTTACAGATCACAGGTTAAATTTAATTTATTTCGTGGCCGACATTGTTCGAGTACGTTGTTAGCTGGTACGAATCGCAGTTATGATTGTAAGCGTCTGATTGATGTATCAAAATGTAAATGACTTTGATTTTAATGTCTGTGGTTATCTCTCCACTGCTATTAATACGGATTAGTCGACTTTCATTGTTATAACTCAATCAGGTTAGTTTGCTAATTATTGCTAAATAATAATGGAAACTTCGCATGCGCGAGTTCACTCAGTAGGCCTATTGTTTGTTTGTTAGTGCACCTGTCAATCAACGCAGCGGGATGACACACGCGCTGTCCACAGAAGGTGATAATTGACACTGATTACGCAATTTTAGCGACCTGTTAAAGGAAGATATAATTATGAAAGAAACAGAAATTATCGCTACTCGGCTTTTATTGACTTTTAGTATACATATAGGAACAAGGGCCACTATGGCCCTAAATCGCTCACCTGGTAACCATGTAACTATGTACACCGTGTGACCTAGTTTTTGACTGGGCATGACCCTCATTCTAACTTGACCTCGATTTCATTGAGACAAACATTTTGTTCAAGTTTCATGAAGATTCAATGAATTTTGTAGTCTCTAGAGTATTAACGAGGTTTTTGATTGACCTAGTGACCTAGTTTTTGACAAGACATAAGCCACATTTGAACTTGACCTATATATCATTGAGGCAAATCTTTTCATCAAGTTTTATGAAGATCAAATGAAATTTGTAGTCTCTAGAGTGTTAATAAGGTTTTTCGATGATTCGACCTAGTGACCTAGTTTTTGACTAGACATGACCCACATTTTTACCTGACCTAGATTTTATTGAGGCAAACATTTTGATGAAGTTTCATGAAGATCCAATGAAATTTGTAGTCTCTAAAGTGTTAACAAGGTTTTTCGAAGATTTGACCTAGTGACCTAGTTTTTGACCGGACATGACCCACATTCGAACTTGGCCTAGATAACATTAAGGCAATCAAATTGATGAAGTTTCATGAAGATCCAATGAAATTTGTAGCCTCTAGAGTGTTAACAAGGTTTTTCGATAATTTGACCTAGTGACCTAGTTTTTGACCGGACATGACCCACATTCGAACTTGACCTAGATTTCATTGAGGCAAACATTTTGATGAAGTTTCATGAAGATCCAATGAAATGTGTAGTCTTTAGAGTGTTAACAAGGTTATTCGAAGATTTGACCTAGTGACCTAGTTTTTGACCGGACATGACCCACATTCGAACTTGGCCTAGATTTCATTGAGGCAATCATATTGATGAAGTTTCATGAAGATCCAATGAAATTTGTTGCCTCTAGAGTGTTAACAAGGTTTTTCGATAATTTGACCTAGTGACCTAGTTTTTGATGGGACATGACCCACATTCGAACTTGACCTAGATTTCATTAAGGCAAACATTTTGATGAAGTTTCATCAAGATCTAATGAAATTTGTAGTCTCTAGAGTGTTAACAAGGTTTTTCAATAATTTGACCTTGTGACCTAGTTTTTGACCGGACATGACCCACATTCGAACTTGACCTAGATTTCATTGAGGCAAACATTGTGACCAAGTTTCATCAAGATCCAATGAGATTTGAACCTGCTAGAGTGTTAACGAACAATTCTGGACGGACGGACAGACAAACGACGGACATCCAGCGATCCTAAAAGCTCACCTTGGCACTACGTGCCAGGTGAGCTAAAAATTGGGTCCAAGCCGCGACCGCGATATATTGGCTTTCGCGAAATAGCAGACCGCGAAGTAATGGAGCTACACTGTATCTGTAAAATTAGATGATTATGAAAGCACATACATTTGTGTATTTATATAAATGCACTTCAGGCAGGTAGAACAGGTAGCTTCTTTGTCAAAAAGGAGGATTATTATACTGATCTTGAACTATCCAGCTTAAACCTTTTACTCCATAGATACGAACTTTTACACCTTTAACTTATTTTTCAACTGAAGAAAATAGTTCTAATTTATACAGTCGTGAATATGTATAATAAAAAATATTTTCAATATGTATCATAAGAAATATTTTTTTCGATATTCTTTCAGAAAGAAGCTTACACATCCTGACAGGTGCTTAATGCAGGTTAAAAGCAAAGCAGAATGCACCATAAGGCGCATTCTGCTTTACTTTCAACCTGCTTTAAGGGGGCACCTGTCTTCAAAACTAGAAACAAGCTATGGGGTCATGAATTATGGAGTAAAGGGTTGACTGTCATGTGTGATGGACATTTAACCATAAATTAACAAATGTCGTCAGTTTGCAAAAACATACTGACTATTAATAAATGCACTTTAAACAGCGCACTGTAAACAGCAATTTCTTCAGGTTTGTACAAGAGGTAAATTAACTCTTTCAACACCCCGGACCTGTTTGAAATATACCAATTACATTTGCAAACAGTGTAGACCCAGATCCTATAGGAGCCCTCTAATCATGATCTACACTGTTTGCTAATTTAAAGGTTTTATTAAATTAAACTACCCAGAATTCCAAGTAGACTGGTTTGTTTTGGTAACTAAAATGATCCACAAGGGAATATAATAATCCACAAGAGTTTCTGAGAGTTGAAAGAGTTAACATCAAACCTCAAACAATAATATTGAAATAACAGTTTAATGAGTAACTTTGCCATTTAACTCATTCACCTGTGTGACTTCAAATGGAAAACTTCAGTTTATTAACTCTTTGCATGCTGGGTAATTTTTTCGTCTGCAACAATTGTCGTCTGCTTTTGTTCTAAAATTAGAATTTTCCAAAATTTCTTTTAAATTCAGGGTCAGAATGGCAAACAGTTTTGAGCCTGATGAGACGATGCATTATGGGGCGTCTCATCTGGATCCAAACTGTTTGCAAAGGTTATGACTGTGGCAGCTATATCCACCGCTAGCGTGCAAAGAGTTAAGATTTTTCCAGCTTTTCAAGTCTAGTCCATTTGTTTCATATTTAGGGTTGATTTTAGGAGCCCTCTGATCAGGGTCTACGCTGTTTGCATAGGGCAAGTGTACTAATCACATGTACACTGTTTGTAAATGATGAGTATACTCGTCCCGAGGGTAGAACATGTTTATAATATCATAACCTAAATATACAACAAGCAATATCATTACCATACGGTACATAAAAAGAAAATAACAAAACTGAAATTCAGTCAACTATAACTACCATCAAACAAAGGTGCCACAGTTTATCAAAGATTAAACCTTAATTTGTTCAAAAAGAAATAGACAAAGAAATAGCACTATTTTTACATTACCAATTAAACCACCACCATTAAACAAGAGCTGTCGGAGAACAGCAAAGCTCGCCTAATTAAACCTTTCTTAAATAGGTAACTATCAAAAGAAAAGTGTATCAGTACATTGATATTCAAGCCACAGGGAACCTCCATTCCAAATATCAACTTCCTAATGCAAATATGTCATGTAGTATAAGTGCATTCCAACACTTACTCCTTAACTTACTTTGAAATTTCAGTCCCAAAACTCTAAGTCCACAAAAGGTGTAATTTTGACTAAATTTAAACTTTTTTAAAAAAAATAACTACGCAACTTCAATGTTCAACCCAAGGGCACCTCCATTCCAAATATAAGCTTCCTAATACAATTATTTCATGTAGTATTAGTGCATTACAACTCTTACCCCAAAACTTTAACCATGAGAAATCAGCCAAAAAACCTAAGTCCTCAACAGGTGAAATTTTGACTAAATTTAAACTTTTTTTTTAAATTTTAACTACGTAACATCAATGTTCAACCTACAGGGCACCTTGATTCCGAATATCAGCTTCTTAATACAATTATTTCAAGTAGTATTAGAGCATCACAACACTTACCCCAAAACTTTAACCATGAGAAATCAGCCGAAAAACCTAAGTCCACAAAAGGTAAAATTTTGACTAAATTTAAACTTTTTTTTAAATTTAAACTACGCAACATCAATGTTCAACCCACAGGGCACCTCCAATCCAAATATCAGCTTTCTAATACAAATATTTCATGTAGTATTAGTGCATAACAACACTTACCCCAAAACTTTAACCATGAGAAATCAGCCGAAAAACCTAAGTCCACAAAAGGTGAAATTTTGACTAAATTTAAACTTTTTTTTAATTCTAACTACACAACATCAATGTTCAACCCACAGGGCACCTCTATTCCAAATATCAGCTTCCTAATACAAATATTTCATGTAGTATTAGTGCATAACAACACTTACCCCAAAACTTTAACCATGAGAAATCAGCCGAAAAACCTAAGTCCACAAAAGGTGAAATTTTGACTAAATTTAAACTTTTTTTTAAATTTTAACTACACAACATCAATGTTCAACCCACAGGGCACCTCCAATCCAAATATCAGCTTCCTAATGCAAATATTTCATGATGTATTAGTGCATAACAACACTTACCCCAAAACTTTAACCATGAAAAACCAACGCCGACGCCGACGCCGACGCCGACGCCGACACCGACGCCGACGCCGGGGTGATTCCATAAGCCCCCCCATTCTCCGAATAGGCGAGCTAAAAACAAGAATTTTAAGTACAATTTACAAACATTCAAGAAAGTTTTTCTAAATCCTTTACCCCAATACTCTTAAAAACACAAACCATACAAACACACATACTCCTGAAATAATTACAACTGTACGGTGAAATGTAAAACAATGGTCCCTTGTTTATTTTATAATCACACAAACAACCTCTAAAATTTAATCCATTACTCCATTAGATTTGCGTGAGTCTCCTTAACCCATTACCCCATAAATACGCCTTTTTACACTTTCTAATTTATCCCTCCACTGAAGAAAATAGTTCCAATTCATACAGTTGTGAATGTTTAAAATTAGAAATAATTTCTATTTTCTAGCAGCTGGTAGCTTAAAGCAGGTTGAAATTAAAGCAGAATGCACCTTAAGGCACATTCTGCTTTACATTCAACCTGCTTTAAGTGGTCTATTATCTTTAATACTAGAAACAGACCATAGGGTAATGGGTTAAAGAGACTATTTCAATTATCAGATACTGCAGCTGACATATGTCATATGCCCCCAAGGAAATTCTAACATGTACAGTCAGACTCTTTGAAAGTACCAATTTACACCTTGGTCGAGTCGAGCCTCAGAGTTAGGTTCTTGTGCCCTGAGAAATTCATGATGAGACAGAGGCAGGACTCGAACCCGGGACCTTCCAATCCAAAGTCTGATGCTCTGCCACTGGGCCAACACACTCCACAATATTAGAAACAAGCTATGGGGTAATAGGTTAATATTATTACCCATCACCCCATAAATACTCCTTTTTACACCTTTAATTTACTACTCCATTGAAGAAAACAGTTCTTCTTTATACAGTTATAACTGAGAATTACAAGAAATATTTACTCAATCCTAAAAGATGAAAGCTTAAAGCAGGTTGAAAGTAAAGCAGAATGGTCACCTGTCTTCAACACTAGAAACAGGCTATGGGGTAATGGGTTAAATGGAAGAGTATTAACAGTTGTTAATAGCCCAAAACCTTATACAGTAAAACCTCTCTAATACAACCATTAAAATGAAGGCCAATTGATTGAATAAAAGACATGTGACTGCTTAAAGCAAGGGGACAGTAAAATAGAAAGCTCCTATAGGACATTTCTGTTTTCTTGTGACCTTGCTTTAAGCAGTCACCTGTCTTTAACACCTAATAATTAACCAAATTTAGTGGTTGTATAGAGAGGTTTTACAGTAGAAAATACATACAACCTTGCTGTACTACGACAATATATGGAATGTTTTAAAAATGCATTACGAAAACCCTGAGAACCTATAAATTTACAACAATGCTAAAAAAAAAGACACGCCATTCTTGGTTCTGGGGTCAAAATATTTTGCTATTTTATGAGATACAGTGCTCAAGGTGATGTAAAAAACTATAAGGGAACATTTTAACCCATTACCCCATAGCCTGCTTCTAGTACATGTATTGAAGATAGGGGACCACTTAAAGCAGGTTGAAAGTAAAGCAGAATGCGCCTTAAAGCACATTATGCTTTACTTTCAGCCTGCTTTAAGCTATTATCTGCTAGAATATAGAAAATATTTCTTACGATTTTTATTTGTGACAGTATAAATTGGAACTATTTTCTTAAAGTAGAGGAATTAATTAAAGGCGTAAAAAGGCGTATTTATGGGGGAATGGGTTAAACTTGTACATATCATGTCTCCTTTCTCTCAGTCTCAAGTATCCATTATTACAATATACAGATAAGATTCCAGGTAACAAACAGTAAGCATGTCAATGTAGGATTTGATGGAAGCATTAGGATTTTATTTAAAACACTCTCCTTTCAAGGAGCTTGGGTATGTTAACAGTTTTACCCTTTATCCCATAGAAGTGCATTTAATGTATTCCTCAATTGAAGAAAATAGCTTAAAGCATGCTGAAAGTAAAGCAGAATGCGCCTTTAGTTACATTCTGTTTCACTTTCGACCTGATTTATGTGGTCACCTGTCTTCTAATCTAGCTCCAAACTGTTTGGATTGGAAATCATAGTTTTATCGTAAGCATCTTTATTGCGAAAGAATAACGTCTTCTCCAATGAACAAGGCTAAATTGTACTGTTCATATGTGACATTTTGAGACAGACTGAATGTCTAGGATATACTGGTCAAACTATTTCAAACTAAAATGGCACTTAATCATTGTAATATTTGCTCTAATGTGTTCACATACATATATCGTGAAAAACTAACATACAACTTGCGAAACCATACAAGCTGGCTCTTGTGGGCCATCATCGCTCTCCAGGCTTGAACCACTTGCTTCGGGGAACTGACAAACGTTGGCATGGAAACGATACTGCTGAGCGGAACATCTAACAAACCGGTATACTTCCTGATGACACTAGTTGTCTGTAGTGTATACACTGGGGTATTAACCAGTACTCCTGACCTGTGTATGTGTTGCACTGCTGTGTATAAGGCTATATGGTTTGGATGTCCGCTGACTCCGCCCTCACCAAACGTAATCATACATTGAGCACCAATACGCTGACTGACTGACGTGATACAGCCAACTAAAACATCAATATCCCAAACATTGTCAGGGCCGTCTTGTAACTTCTCATTGTCAAAGATTGTCACATTGGATGAAGGAACGCCAAGTCTTGAGCAGCTACTTATAAGCTCTTTCTTTCGAGTGTCCCCTAATCCGTCATAGTTCCCTGTTGACATGGATACGACATAAATATTGTGGCCTTCGTCCAACAGAGACAGAATGGTGGGGGCGAAGAACATACACTCATCATCTGGGTGGGCTATGACAAACAGAACATTCTTCCTTGATACTGTTTTCTCCCGTGTGATGAAGAAGTTGACGGATGAATACTTGATGTAAACAAAGCACAGCACAAACACCACAAGGTATGGCAGCCACAGCTCTCGCACCAACTCAGGCAGAACGTACAACATTGTTACTAAAATCACACAAAACCTACACCTTCAAGATCAAACAACTAGAAATGCACTATGTCTATATATCACATTTACTTCCTCGTCTCTATATCCTTACCACAAGTCTTATTTCTTTTTTATAATAAATTCCTTATGTGTCAATTTGTCTAAAGCTCTTTCATCCCTGAACTCGGCTTTTTCTATTCTCGAGCTTGGACTGCCTTTTGTTCGTAGCCAAGTTTTCCTGTAAAAGATATCAGAAATCATGAATTATCCTTTTTGAAACAGTTTTTGGGCATAGATATGCAATTTTAATGCCTTAAATTACTGGACTACTTAAGAAAATAGCTCCAATTGATAGTCATGAATATGTAGCATACCAAATGTTTTTATTTTATAGCAGATCAGATGGTAGCTTAAAGCAGGCTGAAAGAAAGGCAGAATGTGCCTTTAGACGCATTTAGCTTTACTTTTATTCTAAAGTGGACATTGGTAAACAGTGTAGATCACCATTGTTTCTCTATAGTGAAATATTCCAGCAAGCAATTAGGGAGAGTTCATTGCAATAATCCTGGTATGAATGGATTAAATTGTAATACAGTCATAGTCAAACTTGAATTAAACAACCATGTAAAAAGCATTCATTCATACAGGCAATTGCTTAATTCTTTGAACCCTAGTCACACATATATGCATCATTTGCAAACAGTGTATCTGTGAGGAGTACACTTGTTCTATGCATACAGTTTGGATCCTGATCAGACACCATGTATTTCGATTAGCAGTATAAGGGTTAATTCCAAAACTTTTGCAAATGAATACATGTACTGCCTAACACGCTAAAAGTTAAAGCAGTTACTGGTCAGGGCTTATCAATATAATGCGAAGTAAACTGAACAAATACATTTTCTCACTCATTCCAGCACCAAATCATGTGTTGTTACTACTCATTAGAATGGTCTCGAAGAGACCATTCTAATGAGTAGTGACACCATAGGGTTTAAAGCAGGACAAAGATTTTAATTTTTGAAAAACTCCCCTTATCTGGAGCCCTGGGTCAAAGGTTATGAAGCTTTTGAGTTGAGTCTGTGATCATTCTCAAGCTTTTGATTGGTCAGATTTGAGCATAGGCTATCAAATGCTTGAGGATGAACTCAGACTCAACTCAAGAGCTTTATAACTGAATGTTCTGGCTTACATCTGCGAGATTTTGCTGCTGGGTCCTTGTATCTGTCCTAGTACAGTGCCACGCCTTGTGTTCATTACCCAGCCAACCAGGTGTAGCTTCTTAGCTTCTTGAAAGGTGTTCTGAAATAAATCATCAAAATTACAGATTAGACTCCAGTTCCCAGATCATGTGACCTTTCTATGTCACATGACTGCGTCAAAATAGATCCGATCATAACAAGAGCTGACGAAGGAGGTGTGATACCTCTGAAAATTACGCAGGTAAAATAATCCCTGCTCAGAGTAATGAAAAACTCATCCAAATTTTAAATTCTGAGCTTGGAAACAACCTATTTAGCTGTATTAAACATGGGGACGAATTTGGATCCAAACTGTTTATCAACTGAAGTTTGTTTATGCAAATAGTACTACCAAGCCTAGTTTAGAGTTGGCACTGCTATTCAGTGTTGAACCCATTACCCCTTAGCCTATTTCTAGTATTGAAGATAGGCGGCCACTTAAAGCAGGTTAAAAGTAAAGCAGAATGTGCCTTAAGACATATTCTGCTTTACTTTCAACCTGCTTTCAGCTATCATATTCTAGAAAATAGAAATTATTTCTTATGATATATATTCATAACTGTATAGATTAGAACAACGTGTATTTCCTTCAGTAGAAAAACAAATTAAAGGTGTTAAAAGGTATATATGGGGAAATGGGTTAAATAGTTAACCCCTTGATTCCTATCACAGAGTATACTTCTCCTTTGAAACAGTGCTCCCTCTCTACAACAACACCAAATGGGAGACAGAGATTATGTGTATTGTTTGAAGGGAGTTGTTATAGGGAGGGGAAGTAATTTCCTTAGAGTGTTGAGCATGCATTTGCTTACATTTAAGGGGGTAGGTGCACCTTTGGAAAGTAATTACCAAATTCTTCAAACTTTGCATACAGACAGTAAAATTAGTTTCTATGACAAAACTGGTGAAAAAAGTGGGGGTACCGGACCTTTCTTTTTCACAATTTGAGATTTTTCAGGGCTACCCCCCTAAAATTGAAACTTCACAAAAACTCCTACTTTTTTGTACTACGGTTTTTCAATCTTTATTTAAACAAACTATTTGTACAAAAAGTATCCTAATTTATATTACCATAGTAAGAATAAACTCTGAAAATAATGTTTTGTCAAGATTCAAAATAAAAATGTTTGATTTCACCGAAAAGGAGTAAAATCTACCCCACCCACTTTTTTATAATGGGAGAATAAGGCACAGTGAAAATTGCCCTAAAAATTGTAGCAAACTAATTACCAAATTTTTTATTTGTTGATTTTAGCCTTCCAAACATAAAGTTTTAGTGAAATAGCAAATATAAACACAGGGTCCCGGATCTTTTAAAAAAGATATAGATCGTTTTATTGAAAAAATCCATTTTTTCTCATTTTTTCACTTTTTGGTGTATTTTTACCAAAAAAATTTTTTTTCAAAAAAATATCATTTGATCTTTTGAATTATCTATAATTTATACTAAAACTGTACTTCCATGAAAATTTCATGCTTATATTCTGAGAGATTGAAATGAAATCGGATGTAACAAAATGCAACCTACCTATGAAAACGGTGTATGCTGTAAACTACGAATAGGACATAAAACTTAAAAAGTCCCTTCCGGAACGAAAAATCTAATTTTTTCCCGGGAAAAAAGTATTTTATGACTGTTTGCATTCACTAAAAATGAGTTCTTAACATTTTTCGGAAAATGAGTTCGTAAAATTTTTCGGAAATTTCATAATGCTCAAAAAGACAGGCCGACATCCTTAAAACAACTTGAATCAAGATCAGACACGTCTGATGTTTGCCACTCTACACTCGACTCACTCGTCATAATTTTTTGTCAAAATATCCAATACATGACTGAGAAAAAGACACTTTTAAGCAGATGTACCTTATTGCAACAGTGAAATGTTTAGACAAATTATCGTGGTAAGCAGCAGTTAGCATTGTAAGGAGGGAATCATTGTTTGAAGGACTGTTGTAGAGAGGGAGCATTGTACCTGTCAGTCTGCACTCATTATTTTGCAATACATTATAAGAAACACCCCTAATTAGTCAGAAATAGACTAATCTTACTTGGAAACTGAAATTATCCATTTAGTGTTTCAGTGTTGAATCAAACTGGAGTAAGAAACAGCTCCAGATAAGGGGAATATTGCAAAAAATAAATCTTATTTCTGCATTAAACCCTATGGTGTCACAACTCATTAGAATAGTCTCGAAGAGACGATTGTAATGAGTAGTAACCCCATAGGAGTTAAGCTGACCTAAAGGAGAAAATGTTTTATTGTTCAGTTTACTCCCTTTTATCTGGAGCCCTGAAAAAACCACATCACTAATACATTGTATGAGGAGAAAAGTCGGAAGAGGCCACTTATACTCTTACTACAAATATCACCCTTTAACCCATGGTCAATTCAAACTTGTGTTAAGAACCCACCGATGCTGAACACCCAAGCAAGACAAAATATTAGATTTAATACAGGTAATTGTTAAATGGAGGACAATGGTAAAGCAGAAAGCTTTCTGTTTTACATTTGTATTGCATTAAACTGTCGCAGGGTCACTGTCTTAAGAATGTGTCTTCACAGAGTGGCCACTTAACATTTTTTTTAATGTTTGACATACATGTAAGCTACCAGGATCATCGGCTGCAATTTTATTGACCAGGGTCTTCAATAGTGCTGAAACATTTTGAGCCTTAGAGGATCTTTGTAACTGGTTAATCAGTCCCAATAACCAACATGAAGCTGTATGCCAGCAAGCCAGTCTTTTGATATTGCAATATAATAAATAAGCGACCCTAATATACCTCCCTGTAATATAGGATATCCGATATAGTGTGTGTATGCAAGGTTTTTCTATGACTTAAGTTTAAAGTGGCCTACCATTTAACCCAACAATTGACCAATTGTTTGAACTTAATTGACCTTGATTTTGTCAAGAAAGAACATTGAGCAAGTTTGGTGATGACTGACCTTAAACTGCAAACTAGTTTGTTGAACTATGTCATCATAAGCAAAAGTTTAACCCATTACCCCATAGCCTGATTTTAGTTTTGAAAACAGTTGACCCCTGACTTAAAGCAGGTTGAAAGTTAAGCAGAATGCGCCTTAAGGTGCATTCTGCTTTAATTTCAGCATGCTTTAAGCTACTACCTGGCAGTACCTGCTAGGATATAGAAAATATTTCTTATGGAACAAATTCATGACTATATAAATTGGAACTATTTTCTTCAGTGGAGGAATAAATCAAAGTCGTAAAAAGGCGTATTTATAGGGTAATATGTTCAGAATGATGGACAACAAACACAATCATTGGACACAGTACAATCACAATATCTCACCATGAGCACATTGTACTCAAGAGTGTTAAAACCTTACAACAAACTACATGTACAAGAAAGAGCTGTTAACCCTTTACTCCATAGCCTGTTTCTAGTTTTGAAGACATGTGACCACTTAACTCTTTCCTCCCTAAAACTTCAAATGGACAATCCCAGTTTCCATTTTAGTCTAGTCCATTTCTGACTTTTAAGGGTTGTTTTTGTCAATGTTTTGCATTATGACAAACAGTGAAGACCCAGATCAAAAGGCTCCGTAAGGAGCCCTCTGATCTCGGTGTTCACTGTTTGCATAGGACAAGTGCACTTTTCACATGTATACTGTTTGAAAAGGATGTCTATATGCGGGACAAGGGTTCAAAGGGTTAAAGCAGGTTGTAAGTAAAGCAGAATGTGCCTTAAGGTGCTTTCTGTTTTACTTTCCCCCTGCTTTAAGGTACCATCTGCTTGGATATAGAGAGTATTATTAATTTTCTATGGTACATATTCTAATTTCATGACTGTATAAATTAGAACTCACAGTTTTCTTCTGTGGAGGAATAAATTTAATGTGCTAAAAGACATTTCTATGGGAGAAAGGGTTAAACTACTGTACAACAAAAGCTAACTCTGGCTGAAACAACATGACTTAGTCTGTTCAATGTTTAATACAGTCAAACCTGTATTAAGCTGCCTTTCAATTCAATGCCTTTAGATAGCCTCTAATACAGGTTGTTACTAAATGCAGGATGAAAATATCATATTTAATTACCCAATAGCCTGTTTCTAGTTTTCAAGAGAGGTGATCGCTTAAAGCAGGTTGAGAGTAAAGCAGAATGTGCCTTAACATGCATTCAGCTTTACTTTC
Source organism: Gari tellinella (assembly GCA_922989275.2). NCBI lineage: Eukaryota > Metazoa > Mollusca > Bivalvia > Cardiida > Psammobiidae > Gari > Gari tellinella. Next base: position 204,002 of record OV277857.1, read on the forward strand.
AGCCTGATTTAAGCTACCATCTGCTAAGATACAGAAAATATTTCTTAGGATACATGTTCATGACTGTATCAACTATTTGCTTCAGTGAAGGAATATATTAAATGCGCTAAAAGGCGCTTCTAATTTGGGGAAAGGGTTAAATAATGCTCAAAGCGCCAAAGCTATCTGTATTATTTTTATCCTGTATTTAACCATCACCTCTTTGATTACCTACATACACTTCTTCAAGGAAAGAGTGATAAATACTAGTTTGACTGTATTTTTGTGTATGTACAGTACATGAAAGTTCTATGAAAGATCTTGAGAATTTTCACTGTTTACAGAAGTGAGTAAATATAAACACTTCAGTAGACAATCTTGAAACAACTTTTTATTCGAAAAGAACTTTGCAAAGAACAGAATGCAAGACTAGGTTACTGTTTGAGAAATAAGATAATATCAAACAAGAAAGCAATGTGGCCCTAAATCGCTCACATGAAAATCATCCTCACCAGTGTCATTTTTAACAAGAAGATTTTTTTAAGTTATCATGAAAAAACCCCAACTATTTTCATATCCTGTGACCTAAATATGCATCGGACCAGAACTTTTTCAGCAATATTGTTAGAAGACCACAAAAGGTTTAACTACTTTTAGTTTCTGAGAATAAAATATTTGAAGATCACACATAAAGTATTATTTCTGCCAAGTTAAGTAAAAATCCAAAGAGCAGTTTAGAAGCAGATGCCACCTTCAGAAATTGTTGACGATTGTCGGGACAACGTACACAGGACAATCAAAATAGCTCATCTTGGCACTATGTGCCACTGGTGAGCTAAAAAGGTTCTGAGATGTAAAGATATATAGTTTTCAGTACTAAAGTTACTGGGGATAATAGGTGCCTAGGGAGATAAGAAAGTAATTTATCTATAGCTACTGTATGTTAACCAGTTTCCTCATAGATTAAATGCCCTTTTCTGGCATTTGTTTATTCTTCATTATACTGTCAAAATCCTAAATGTTGGGCCAACCTGTGAAACGCCCACTTCAAAGTTAAACTGAGTTCAAGGGCATATTGGGTTGAGTACTTATTCTAAATACAAATGTATGAAATCTATCACATGAAGTTTCAAAGTTATGCCGACCAAGATTAAATTCAGCCTATTTGACCACTAAATGACCTTGAACTTTGCCTGACAATGTTTCCCGACGCATTCCGTGATCCGTCCACTGGAACGCTTAAATGCTGCAATACGATGAGTTTTTTGCGGTTTCACTGCGTCTCTGACTCAGGACACGGACCTAGACTAATCACTGCTGACATAAGGTACCTGTACTGGGATCAAAGACTTCTTGAACTGAGAACATATGCCAAATATTTAGCTTTAAAACAACCATTAAAAACTTTTCACTAAACTTTGTGATTTGCAGCAATTATCTGCCCTCTTTTCGTGGGAAATGTTTCCATATTTCATTAGACATTGTAAAAGATATATGACAGATGTTCATAGTGGGTTGAATTTTATAAATAAATATGCTTAGCAAGAAAAGGGAAACTATCTTCAATAGATTCACTTTTTGACCCCAAATGAAACTCCACACAAAATTTCAGCATTCTAGCACAAATATTAAATAAGCTTTAAAAAACATAAAAACATCCAAAAATCTTTAGCCATGATCCACGCTCATAACCACGCTTAGCGTACAGCATATTAGCATTCCGTTCAACAAACAGGAGAGTGAAAAATAAGAAAACAAGAGCCCCATGGGGCATATTTCGCTCACCTGAGAATAACTGACAAAATGGAGAAAAAGATTTATGTCCAGGACAGAGTCATTTTTTACTCGATTCGCATAATTTGAACAATCTTGAAAGAGGATCTGTAGATGATGCTATGTGCCAAATATCTAAGATCAGGGTACTAGGTTTTTTTTTAAGTTTCCATTGAATTTTTTTTTTTTATAGCTCCTGTGACCTACTTATGCAACAGACTGGAACCATTTGAACAAAATACGTAAAGGACATCTAGAAGTGTCACCATGATGAATATCAAAGCTCTGGCCGTATTAGTTTCAGAGAAGAAAACGTTTGAAAATTTCACTATATAACTCTATGTAAAACTGTGACCCCTGGGGTGGGGCCAATTTTGACCCTAGGGACATAATTTGAACAAATTTGATAGAGGACCTGTAGATGATGCTATGTGCCAAATATCTAAGCTCTGGCCCTTGTAGTTTCAGACAAGAAGATTTTTTAAGTTTTCATTGAAAAAATCTATTTTTAGCTCCTGTGACCTACTTATGCAACCGACCGGAACCATTTGAACAAAATATGTAAAGGACATCTAGAAGTGTCACCATGCTGAATATCAATGCTCTAGCCATATTAGTTTCAGAGAAGAAGACGTTTGAAAATTTCACTATATAACTCTATGTAAAACTGTGACCCCTGGGGCGGGGCCAATTTTGACCCTAGGGACATAATTTGAACAAACTTGATAGAGGACCTATAGATGATGCTGTGTGCCAAATATCTAAGCTCTGGCTCTTGCAGTTTCTGACAAGAAGATTTTTAAAGATTTCCTTATTTTTTCACTTTGGTTGCCATGGCAACCAGAGTTCTGCATTGTTTTTAATTCTTTGAACAAATTTGAAAGAGCTTGACCCAAGGAACATTTCTGTAAAGTTTGGTTGAAATCTGTCAAGCGGTATATGAGGAGATGTCATTTGAAGCAATTGTTAACGACGACGGACGACGCCGGACACAGGGCCATCCCAATAGCTCACCTTGAGCCTATGGCTCAGGTGAGCTAAAAAGCTGAATGTAGGAAGTAGTATGTTGCTTTAACAGTAACAAGTTTCTGCTTAATTAAATATTCTGAGAGTGAAACAGAAATCTCCTACAGGAGATTGCTTCTTTACTTTCAGTCTTCTTTAAGCACCCATCTAATAACGGCACCTATCTTAACAAATTACTCCAAAAATTAACCTATATAGTTTTAACAAGAGTTGTCAGAGAGACAACAAAGCTCGCCACCGGCACCTTTAGAAACTTAAAAGCACACTCAAGGTCACAGAGGTCAACCTTTTTGCCTGCATGGAAAGGTCTTGTCCATATACACTGGCAAATCAAATATGAAAATAACACCTCAAGGGACATAGGAATTATAAGCATTTTTGAAACCTAAACGCAGATTTCGAAACCTAAAACCTTTCGCGACCTTAGTTCAAGGTCAAGGACACTGGGCTAATTTTTTTGCATGCATGGAAAGATCGTGTCCATATACACATGCATGTCAAATATGAAAGAAATATCTCAATGGATATATGAGTTAAAGAAATTTTGAGAAACCTAAACACAGACTTTGAAACCTAAACGCGGGTCCTTAGTTCAAGGTCAAGGTCAGAGGGCTCAAACATTTTGCATGCAAGGAAAGATGTTGTCCATATACACATGCAAACTGAATATGAAAGGAATATTTCAATGGACATAGGAGAAATAAATTTTTTGAAAAACCAAAACACAGATTTCGAAAACTAAACATTGGCCCTAAGTTCAAAGTCAAGGTCACAGGGGTCTAAATTTTGCAGTGCCTGGAAAGGTCTTGTCCATATACACACATAAACCAACTATGAAAGCAATACCTCAAGGGACATAGAAGTAAAAGGCATTTTTCAAAACCTAAACACAGGCCCTAAGTTCAAGGTCACAAGGGTCCAAATTTATCTGTGCATGGAAAGGTCTTGTCCATATATACACACATACCAACTATGAAAGCAATACCTCAAAGGATATAGAAGTTAAATGGATTTTCGAAACTTAAACGCAGATTGCAAAACCTAAACACAGGCTCTTAGTTCAAGGTCAAGGTCACAGGGGTCTAAATGTTTCTGTGCATCGAAAGGTCATGTCCATATACACATACATACCAACTATGAAAGCAATACCTCAAAGGACATAGAAGTTAAAGGCATTTTTCTAAACCTAAACACAGGCCCTAAGTTCAAGGTCAAGGTCACAGGGGTCTAAATTTTTCTGTGCATGTAAAGGTCTTGTCCATATACACATACATACCAACTATGAAAGCAATACCTCAAGGGACATAGAAGTTAAAGGCATTTTTCGAAACCTAAATGCAGATTTCGAAACCTAAACGCAGGCCCTAAGTTCAAGGTCAAGGTCACAGGGGTCTAAATTTTTCTGAGCATGGAAAGGTCTTGTCTACATACAAACACATACAGACTATGGAAGCAATACCTTAAGGGATATAGAAGTTAAAGGCATTTTTCAAAACCTAAACACAGATTTCGAAACCTAAACACAGGCCATAAGTTCAAGGTCAAGGTCACAGGGGTCAAAAAATTTCTGTGCATGGAAAGGTCTTGTCCATATACACACACATACCAACTATGGAAGCAATACCTCAAAGGACATAGAAGTTAAAGGCATTTTTCTTAACCTAAACACAGATTTCGACACCTAAACACAGGCCCTAAGTTCAAGGTCACACGGGTCTAAATTTTTCTTTACATGTAAAGGTCTTGCCCATATACACATACATACCAATTATAAAAGCAATACCTCAAGGGAAATAGAAGTAAAAGGCATTTTTCTAAACTTAAACACAGATTTCGAAACCTAAACGCAGGCCCTAAGTTCAAGGTCAAGGTCACAGGGGTCAAAAATTTTCTGTGCATGGAAAGGTCTTGTCCACATACACACACATACCAACTATTGAAGCAATACCTCAAGGGACATAGAAGTTAAAGGCATTTTTCTTAACCTAAACGCAGATTTCGAAACCTAAACGCAGGCCCTAAGTTCAAGGTCAAGGTCACAGGGGTAAAAAAATTTCTGTCGGTGCAAAGGTCATGTCTATATACACACACATACCGACTATGGAAGCAATACCTTAATGGATATGGAAGTTAAAGGCATTTTTCAAAACCTAAACGCAGATTTCGAAACCTAAATGCAGGCCCTAAGTTCAAGGTCAAGGTCACAGGGGTCTAAATTTTTCTGTGCATGGAAAGGTCTAGTCCATATACACACACATACCAACTATGGAAGCAATACCTCAAGGGACATAGAAGTTTAAAGGCATTTTTCATAACCTAAACGCAGATTTCGAAACCTAAACGCAGGCCCTAAGTTCAAGGTCAAGGTCACAGGGGTCTAAATTTTTCTGTGCATGGAAAGGTCTTGTCCATATACACACAAATACCAACTATGGAAGCAATACCTCAAGGGACATAGAAGTTTAAAGGCATTTTTCATAACCTAAACGCAGATTTCGAAACCTAAACGCAGGCCCTAAGTTCAAGGTCAAGGTCACAGGGGTCTAAATTTTTCTGTGCATGGAAAGGTCTTGTCCATATACACACACAAACCAACTATGGAAGCAATACCTAAAGGGACATAGAAGTTTAAAGGCATTTTTCGAAACCTAAACGCAGATTTCGAAACCTAAACGCAGGCCCTAAGTTCAAGGTCAAGGTCACAGGGGTCTAAATTTTTCTGTGCATGGATAGGTCTTGTCCATATACACACACATACCAACTATGGAAGCAATACCTCAAGGGACATAGAAGTTTAAAGGCATTTTTCGAAACCTAAACACAGATTTCGAAACCTAAACGCAGGCCCTAAGTTCAAGGTCAAGGTCACAGGGGTCTAAATTTTTCTGTGCATGGAAAGGTCTTGTCCATATACACACACAAACCAACTATGGAAGCAATACCTAAAGGGACATAGAAGTTTAAAGGCATTTTTCGAAACCTAAACGCAGATTTCGAAACCTAAACGCAGGCCCTAAGTTCAAGGTCAAGGTCACAGGGGTCTAAATTTTTCTGTGCATGGATAGGTCTTGTCCATATACACACACATACCAACTATGGAAGCAATACCTCAAGGGACATAGAAGTTATAGACATTTTTTTAAAATTGTTTACGCCGTTCACGACGACGCCGACGACGGCTACACCGGGGGTATTGCAATAGCTCATCATGTACTACGTACAGGCGAGCTAAAAACAGGTCACCACTTAAAGCAGGTTAAAAGTAATGCAGACTGCCTATTAAAGGGACTCGCAACCGGATGGTGTACTTGTCAAAATAAAATAAAATACTCAAATAAAAGCAAATTTGTGGCATTATTTGGCTTCTGACATTAAAAAAATATGATCAGTCCAAAAAAAAGTCTCAAGAATCGTCACCGAATCTTAGATTTTTAGATATTTTCCATCGTTTTTCTATACCGACTAGTAGAGGGTATAGTTGTTGTTGTTGCTTCTCTACACGGGCTCAGACATAAACACGAGCCGAATTACGAAGTTGTATGCACTTTCGACCGCTACACATTGAAATACGTTAAATCGATCCGAGATAAACGGATAGTTCCGTGGTCCATTGGTCTAAGCGGTTTCCCCTATTTTGCCTTCTGTCCGCCAATGCCGGGCCACGGGTTCGAATCCCACCAGAGACCAATACTTTTTTTTATTGAAATACATTTTTTTAAACAGAATGTCTTATCCTAAACTAATTCTTTACCATTTATATAAGCGTTTGACACATATTTACAAATTACTATTTTTAATGCACCATCTGGTTGCGAGTCGCTTTAAGGTGCATTCTGCATTACTTTCAGTCTGCTTTAAGCTACAATCTGGGTCCTAGCTTATAAACGTGATATATAGAAACTATTTCTCATGGTGTATATTCATGACTGTATAAAGTGGTGCTATTTTCTTCAGTAGAAGAACATATTAAAGGCATATTTTATGGGGTGATAAGTTAAACACTGAAAAAACTCTATAAGGGAACTGGTTATTGGTGATCACTGTCAAACTCAAAAGGAAGCTCCACTATAACACACACTTACTTACTTTTCGGAAGAAAACACCTGTTAACAAAATATAAACCAGAAGAAGTATCAGCCTCAAGCAAGTTTAATGAAAATAGAAATACAGTAAAACCTCTTTATTATGACCACTAAATTGTGTTAATTATTAGGTGTTTACGACAGATGACTGTTTAAAGCAAGGTGACAGAAAAACAGAAAGCTCTCTCATGAGCTTTCTGTTTTACTGTCACCATGCTTTACTGTCACCATGCTTTAAGTTATCACTTGTCTTTTATATAATCAATTAGATTTTTTTTAATGGTCATAATAGAGAGGTTTTACTGTTACCTAAAAAAAACTTCATACATCATGCATTGAAAGAAATACCTTCAACCATTCTCTAGCTAACATAGTGTGGAATCATCAAGCATAAAGATTTGCAAGGTCTGATTTGGATCCAAACTGTAAAGTGTTTGTCTGCTGAAATTACAGATCAGTCAGTTTTTTTCTGGTCAAGGTCCAAACTGTACACCCCTATATAATGTGGGATGTTATTTTTGTATTTCTTAATAAACTAATTGTGTATGGTTAGATTCTAAATCAGATCTGATCTAGGTCTGGAATCTAGATCTCTACATAAAATCAGAGTCAAAACTGATCGTGATAATAATTTAGCAGGCAGTTTGGATCTAATTTCATTTTTGCCTTCATCATAATTCACTTATAAAGGTAAAGGTATGGGTTTATCAAGTCTGAAATTTATATATCATATTCTTCCGACTTTTACAATTACATCCCTGTTCATCGAGTCACAAGTCCGCCATTTACATACGGCGCAAGTTGCAGCCATGGTACATTGACTTCTTTCCCTCTCAGGTACCCATTTAAATCACCTGGGTGAAGTGGAGCAATGTAGGGTTAATTATTTGCTCAGAAAAATTCCAGTGATCCTGACAGGGCTCGAACCAGGAATCTCTCGCTTCCTAGTTGAGCGTCCTACCACTGGACCACGGCCCAAGATTATCAATTAATCTGAGTACCACCTTAAGTTGACAGTATGGACAGGAAATATTTGTATACAACTGCATTCCCTGCCTAATACCACCTCTGTGAAGAAGCATATACGTAATCAATGCCTGAAGGGCTTATACATCCATAAATTACGTATTTAGTAATTAGAAATCTTATCCTACTTTTCAGACAGGACTGTGAATTCATACACAACCAATAGTCCTAAAATAAGCTATTAGATCTACACAGGAAAATTTCACAAAATTCACTCGCCAAGATAAGGCCACCTCTTATCTGTGACATCACTGCGGTATACGTGCATTATAACGAAAATGTGCATCACAAAGTTTTATGTCGTTCTGACAGTCCTTAGCAACGAATGTACATGTAGGGGTGATCTGTTAGTTGTTCACAATAAACAGCCTAATATTGCCACTGGAACTTTCACCAAATATTATAGATCATCTTTAAATGAATTTGAAATATATTCAGTTTTATATAATTTACATAGAATGCAAAATTAAAAGAAACTTCACCTGTTTTAATTTTGACCAATGAGATCGCTCTATTCATTCGAACCATTCCTGTATTCAAAATGGCATTTAAAATGAAATTAGTCTTTCACTTATCAATTTCGTGCCAAATTACATGTATATTCCATATAGCAGTAGCTGTTTGCAAAAGAGGGTCATATTTTAACATAAAAGTGTGTGCTCTAATGAAATTAGGTGAAAGTTCCAGCCGTAAAGGCCGTTAAATGTGCAAACCGACTAGATTTACCCTTATCTTGGCCAGTAAAAACTGGACGGTCAGAACAACATAAAACTTTTTGATGCACATTTTCGTTATAACGCACGTACTGTGGCGTTATTTGACGGAATTTGATGAAATAAAAAGTAGATATTGATAAATTAATCATTTCCCGAGGATATGCTTCTGCTTCCTATTACCGGTGGTCTTAATGGAATCGAAAAATTTAAATAATTACAAAGACCTTTTATACTTGCTTCCCTGATTATTTTTGGTTGCTGAACGTTTTATTTATGACATCCAAACGTCAAAACAGCAAGAAATTCTATAAGTTTTCCGATGTTTTACCTAATTTCTGCCGATACACACTAAAGGCTTAGCGTCATTTCTTCTGTATTACCGGTGCATCAGCCGAAAATTCCTATAGAAAAATATCTTCGTGTAAACTAATGTCCAAGATGTTGCGATTTTAGTCGATGACCGAAACAGTTTCGTAAGAATCGCAGCAGCAGACAGAACCAGTACATAGAGAATTTCCGGCATAAAAACAAAATGGTCACTTGAAAATGTTAGAAAATGTGTTGAATTTCTTTGCAAATATGAACTTTTATCGAGAAAAGTGTACATTTACATGAAAAAGCTCATAATAGACACTTTTGATGGATTTGGCGGTTGACTCGGGAGTCTATGTAAATTTCCGGTATGTAAATGAAGTGACGTCAATGCTATTTGGATTTTTCGGATTACACCGGTATAAGGTTGCTTGATCTTACCACAAGAGAATATCGGTGATCTAGTCTATTTTAGCATCATTTTAAGTCGATAGGTGTTGGATTGCGTTGTATACCTTGTATCTATAATAGAAGTGTAGTAAAAAAAAAAAAATTGGAAACCTGGTTGTTTTTTTGGTAATAGATCTTGATCCATGGGCGTGTTCGATTATCAGTTCCAGAACTGTTTGGAATGGTTCCATGGAATTAGTAAATCAAGTAAAAACGGAATTGAACCCTTGCAAATATGGTAGTCTGGTTCCCTTTTTAGTATAACTTTGCTGTCGAAGCGTTGGGAAATTGTGCCGGGAACCATGATGATACGTCACAATTCTGCTCACACTACCTCCTTGAACAGAACTGATAGAACAGTTCTGGAATTGAATTCCGGACCATTCGATTAAGATTCCGTCAATCCCGTCAATTCCGGACTGATAATCGAACACGCCCTATGTGTCAAGTACCTGTCAGGGCTGCCATTTCTCCGGATTTTTCCTAAATCTTCGGATTTTTTTCCCAGGTACATGGTAGCTTAAAGCAGGCTGAAAGTAAAGCAGAATGCGCCTTAAGCAGAATGCGACTTAAGGCGCATTCTGCTTTACTTTCAACCTGCTTTAAGCATCACGTGTCTAAATAACTAAAAACAGACTATGGGTAAAAGGTCAAATTCGGAAGATCGCGCTTGAAAAATTGAACATTTTTAAATCTTAGGATTTTTTTTATCAATTTATGGCAGCCCTGACCTGTGGGGCCGACAAAATGTAGTATTCATGGCCAAATAAAAAGTTGATCTATTTTCTTCAGTGGAGGAATGAATTAAAGGCGTATTTATGAAGTAAAGGGTTAAAGAAATGGGCAATTTTGTGTGTAAAACTGTTCTGCAGTAATGTGCACCGGTCTCACCTTGAACTTTGCCGTGAATCTCAAATTCTAGAGATAAAAGTCTGTCATCGGGGCCGCTTGCCATGTTGCCATGGGTTGGTATAAAACAAGTGACATGGACGCTTTTTATTTGCATACGCCACAAATATAACTATCATAAAAAGACGGTTGTATTTTGCGATTCAAAAAGTAAAATTTCTATATATCGACCTCTCAAAAAAAGGCTAAATGACTTCATAAAAGACAATGACAGCCAGCGCACTCGTCACTTGCCAGACTATTTTGTACGTAGTGAGAATGCTCGTCTGCCATGCGCCAGCGTTTTACCTAGACCCACTCATCCGGATGTGTACATATTCACGTTTTGAGAAATAGGATTGCAATCTTCACGTAGTAATTATTTGTGTTAAGTTAAATCATGGGAGTACCAGCATTCTTTCGCTGGCTAAGCAGAAAGTATCCCTCAATAGTGGTACATTGCGTAGAGGAGAAGGTATGGCGATTACATGCATTTTACGTGTGATCACATGTGGCCTAAATACGAGGTGTCGATTTAAAAATTTTTTTTTAAAAAATCAGCAATTCGGTTCCTAATTCTTCGGTTTGTCTATAGTTCACTTGATTTGCACTAGCGAGACCCAAAGATCTTGTTGACTTCCATCATATCGCACCCAATAAGTAACGATTCTATTTTTTTCGGCCCCGGTAATTTCGACCCCAATGTTTTGATAGTTGCGATCACTTACATGGGGCGTGTTCGATTATCAGTTCCAGAACTGTTTGAACGATTCCATGGAATTATTAAATCGAATAAAAAGGAATTGAACCCTTGCAAATATGGTAGTCTGGTTCTCTGCTTAGAATACCTTTGCTGTCGAACGTTGGCGAAATTAGTCCTTCTAGAAAGACCCTGCGTTCGAAATTTTTTCATTTCACGTTCAATTTTCATTATGTCGATTTTTAACTTTTCTATTATTTGGACTATGGCGAAATGTGCTGGGAACCATGATGATACGTCACAATTCTGCTCACACCACCTCCTTGAACAGAACTGATAGAACAGTTCTGGAATTGAATTCCGGACAATTCGATTCCGTCAATTCCGGACTGATAATCGAACACGCCCACAGAAATTAAGCAGGGTTTCTAATAGGTTTGCTCATATAGTTGTGAAAATTGAAAGGCTCTAAGTACATTCATTGAATGTATTAGTTATTTAGTATCAAAAGGGCAACTCAGAAAACATGTCATGTAAGTTGTAACCCCGGGATTTGTCATTCTAGAGTAATTGCCCTTGTTTCATTTACTTTTAACGTACGTAGTACCTTGGTATATGCAAATGAGGTTTCCCAAACCGTTGTATGTTGGGAAGTGAGTACATTATATAGTAGGGGTGTAACAATACGGCAATATATTGTTATATTGCAATACGCCTCTTGACAATACGTATTGCAATACGGTTTTTCCGTATTGCAATATTCTATACATGTACATGTATAACATTTGAGCACATAGGAGAAGGTTGCCCTATTATTTTGAATGTTATAATTGTCACAGTATTAACACTCAAAGCAAATATTTATGTTAATTTGGACTTTCCCTTGTATTTAAAGCAATCCTTTCATTCTTTCAAAGCTATAAACAAGTTTTCAATCTAAATTCTATCCAATTTTTGTATATAAAAGTTGTCACAATATATTGCAATATATTCATTATTGCAATACAGTTCCTCTGTATTGCAATATATTGCAATACGGTTTTCCCCGTATTGTTACACCCCTAAAAAAAACCCGCAACAAACATCTCTTGATGTGAGCTTAAGCTTTGCACCGACGGGGTTTGTTGTTGCTGGGACTCTCGGTTTGCACGTTACATGTACTTGAAATAAAAAAACATTGTAAATTGCAATATCTTAATAACTATTAAAGGTAAACTTGAAACTTTGAACACTTATTCAGTATTAAAAGGGCAACCCATTACAACAAGGCAGGTAACATTGAAAGTGTCATTCCAGAGTTATTGCCCTTGTTTTATTTACTGAATTTTTTTAAATTGAAATATCTTAGTATAAACTTTCAAAGGTATTAACATTAAAATTTGAGTAGTTATTAAGTATCAAATGGTCAACTCATTACAACAAGGCAGGTAACCCTGCCTGGGATTCGTCATTCCAGAGTTCTTGGCTTCTTGCCCTTGTTTTCTTTACTTAAAGTAATTCAGTCCGTAAACTGCATCCAGAGAGGAAATAACTTTTTTAATAAGTGCAAAACAATTCACTTATTTTCTTATGAATTCTTTTGAGCTTGTTATGTTAGAATCAAAATAGTCTGCATGTTGTACAGACACAGTTATTAAACAGTATTAGACAACAGTTGGTCATTGTGATTCTCAGGAGTTGAAAGGCCTTCGTGGTCAATTCCTGCATATAACATCTCCCAACCATTGTCTAAAACCAATTAAAGATGGTACAACATTAGATTATTTCTTATAAACTTTAGTTTAAAACTAGTTACTTGTGTTCAATGTGTTAATACAAAAGGGAACATTTTTGTAAGAAATTCTTTTGTATTTACAGCCAAAAGAAGCTGATGGAGAAAAAATGCCAATTGACAGCAGTCAACCTAATCCAAATGATGTGGAATTTGACAATCTTTATCTTGACATGAATGGCATAATACATCCTTGTACACATCCTGAGGATAAGTAAGAAATTCATTATCTACTTTATCAATTTCCTTAACATAATTTTTTTCAGATACAGTAAAACCTTCCTAGAATGACCACTAAAACCAAGGCTAATTGATTGAATTTGTATAATAGACAGGTGACAGCTTAAAGCAAGGTGACAGTGAAACAAAAAGCTCCTAAAGGAGCTTTCTGTTTCACTGTCACATTGCTTTAAGCTGTCACCTATTGAAACAAACTAATAATAACCACAATTAAGTGGTCGTTATAGAGAGATTTTACTGTACCATATTTTCTGTAATAGAGACCATCCCATTATTTTTGTATAAATGTCATTGTGGTAATGGAAATTTGAATTACGGGTCGATGAATCCTCAGCGTGTATCCAGGCCTCGAGGTTATAAAGCGTTTTAGTTGAGTCTGAGTGTGTTCTCAAGCATTTGATTGGTCAGATTTGAGCCTAGGCTTAAATCTGACCAATCAAATGCTTGAGAACAACTTTAGACTCAAGTCAAAAGCTTTATAACCTCGGAACCAGGTTTCCAATATGAGTTTCAAAAAGTTTAACCCTTTACCCAATACGGATAGCCTGTTTCTTACTTTGAAGACAGGTGATCACTTGCTTGTAGAGTTTGGGGAGTAGGAAGTAGTCTGTGACTCAGTAGATTTTGCATGGGACCAGGACTCCAGATAAGGGGAGTATTTCAAAAAATAAAATCTTTATTTCTGCATTAAACCCTCTTGTGTCACTACTTATTAGAATCGTCTCTTCGAGACTAGTCTAATGAGTAGTAACCCCATAGGATTTGATGTTGAAATTTTGGATTTGTTCAGTTTACTCCCTCTTAACTTTTTCTGACCCTGGGACTCGGTGAAGTTCAAAGCTAACATGAAAACTGCTTTTAGTTTTGGAATTAGCTCAATTATGGTTGATTGGTAGAAATTGGTTTGAGTGGTCAGACTTTATCTGTTCTTGATGTGCTGAAAATGTTAAATATACTTAACAATGTTTGCACTTCAGCAGCTACAGTTTTCTATGGATTTGATTATACTTGCACACAATGTTTATGAAGTTTCTTAAATGAATAAACTTTTTGGTAAAATCAGACCATTATGCTTAGAGCTATCTGCCCTTGATGTACCAAGCTGTACTAGAATATGTCATATTCCAATTTAGTGTTTACACTCCAGTGTCTACAAAGAATGGATTTTAGATAACACTTGTTTTGATTATGGGTAAAACTCAAACGTAAAACTGTCAGACCTCTCAGTTTTGTTTGGTGAAAGGGCTAAGAAAACCGACCTCCAATTACAACAGGTAAGCAATATCAGGGCTTCAATACCCGCTCGTTAGTTGATTATGATTATAGGTTAAATCAGAGCTCCAGATAAGAAGGAGTAGACTAAATATTTACAACAATTTCTCCTTTATGTTTAAACCAAACTCTTTGGTGTGACTACTCATTAGAATCGTCTCGAAGAGACGATTCTAATGAGTATTCACACCATAGGGTTTTGAGCATGCAGAAAAGATTTAGTTTTCAAATACTCCCCTTATCTGGAGCCCTACGGTTTCACGTGGGCGTGGGCGTGGGCGTGAGCGTGGCCAAGGTTAAAGTTTTTGGACGGGTTGTTTTAAAGGAAAACGGACAGCTGATGACAATATGGTCTTAGATCCTAGATTTTATCCTAAAAGCAACATTCATGAAGGTCCTGCAATTATTACTCATCGATAAGGTACGAAAAAGATCGATTTACTGCATACAGGTAAGCTATCGCTAATTGGAACGGGCGCCGCCATATTGACAAAGCTATCATTCGGAACCCTCGATTTTTATCCATTTTGTGACGACACAAAGGCCTAAACGCTGATTGGCTCTTTCACTCAACCACTGTAACTTGGACGGACATTTCACACTTCGTCAGTAAGGGTAACGGCAAGCTTAATTCAAGGTCGCATACAGTTAAAAAAAAAAGATAATAGATAGATGGTATATTCATATTGATTATGATGAACTTGAAAGGTCGTGTAGATCCAGAAACGATCAGAAGCTATCGTTAATCGGCTTAGAGAAATGTCCGTTCCAATTCCCAGCTATAGAATCTGGGAAAACAATGCTGCGAAATGGCTAACAGTAGAGTATGGCGACATCCATAATACCTTGATTGATGATTATAATTATTAGATCTAGATCTACAATAAAAAAAAAATCTGATAATCAGTGCGATATTGTGCTGATCTAGACCTAAATGTTGAACTGGCTTAGATCTACCAACTTGTTTACAAATCAGCATTTTCTAGCTGGTTCGTCTCGGTTTAGGAATTCAACGCTACAGAAATTCTTAATGAAAAAAAGTCTCATTACTAGATCTACATATTGTACGGGTAGATCTAGATCGGTTTTTTCTTTCTTAATTTAATCATCGCGATTCTCTAGATCCCGATCTGATAGAGCGATCTTACTTGAGTCCAAATCCGATTTTGATTGGATCTAGTTTTATCGTTCTTATTTCTGGGTGTAGTTTTACACTCGTCATTTCTGTAGAAAAAAATTCAAACAACTTTTAGATAGGCCTAAATGAATTTTAATTTAAGATTTAAATTCGAGTTTTATGGTAGACTCTAGCCTTTTTAAAAAAGCAGCATACACATCTAGATCTATACAAAACCACAAGAGCTAGAAGTGTCCAATATTCTTTTTTTCTTTTCTTTTTAAAGATCTTGGCTTTTTTGTTTTGATGTAACCCTTTCCCCCATAAATACGCCTTTTAACGCCTTTAATTAATTCCTTCATATACTGAAGAAAATAGTTTCAATATCATACTGTCACAAATAAAAATCATAAGAAATATTTTCTATATTTTAGCAGATAAAAGCTTAAAGCAGGCTGAAAGTATTTTCAACCTGTTTTAAGTGGTCACATATTTTCAGAAGTAGAAACAGGGTAAAAGGCTCGTGGCGTGTAATCGCATATTTAAGTAGCCAAATTGCTACCCTGTTTGACAAGTGCGGCTAATTAGATTACGTAATATGGATATTTATGCCCTGCAGGCCCTAAAGCTTCTTACTTCTTCACAGAACTTCTTCTTAGGCAGAAAGGGGTTGTGTATAAAAATTTCCGGTCCATATCGTACAATTTGCAAGGCAGCTTAATTGATTAGTGGTTGATGATGAATGTCAGCATAAAATGCGATCTAGATCAAAGCCGCCTGCTGAAATATGTCCTGAATCTGTTTCGATTATGATTTTCATAGATCTTTATATAAGCTCAAGATATATAACGATAAGTAAAAAACGACATTAATACAATAAATGAGCACTCAGGTCACGTTAGCTAGAGCGTTCAGTTTTGACCCAGATCAGAATATCAAATACTTTGTTCAGCAGACAATTAATCAGTTTGGATCTTAATCAGACATTGCCAGTCTCAATTGCTAGATGATAAGTTGATATTCCACATTTGTCATGTCAATGACTGTGCAAAAAGTTCAGCAACAGTTTGGATCCAACTGAGATATTGAGAAACTCTGTGATTGAAAATCCAAACTAAGGTTTGAATGTATTGAAAAGCTCATTGAAGAAACTTTTATCCGTACGAGAGACTGACAAACAGTTAGAACCCAGATCGGAATCAAAACTGACTGTACTTAAAGGTCAGCAACAGTTTGGATCCAAATGAGATATTGAGAAACTCTGTGATTGAAAATCCAAACTAAGGTTTGAATGTATTGAAAAGCTCATTGAAGAAACTTTTATCCGTACGAGAGACTGACAAACAGTTAGGACCCAGATCGGAATCAAAACTGACTGTACTTAAAGGTCAGCAACAGTTTGGATCCAAATGAGATACTGAGAAACTCTGTGATTGAGACCTAGATGTACGAAAGCTCCCGGATGTTGCGATACCGAGAATAAATGGTCTATTTTCTAAACATGTATGTCCGATTGAGGACCATAACCGATGTTAAACGTCACGGAAAATTCATAACAGACCAGAAAAATAATTTGATCCCCCTTATTTTATTAAATAAAAACGTAATACCTCATCCGTTTTGTACTGGATGCAGAGACAGTGTATAGCCATATGGCTATACAGTAATACACCGTCTCTGACTGGACGGCACATGTGTTATCGTCTTTATCTGCTCGTGTTTTAGTCGTAGCCCCGTAAAAAAACGAAGATATCCTGGAGCCGATGTTTATGATTCATATTTACGGAAATATTAACAGATAAGACTAAATATATCGGAGAAACTTTTTTCGAAAGTCACAGGGCTTCGATGCCTTTATTCACAACCAGTATGCAAATATTATCAAGAGCATCCGTGCCCGATTCCGGTGTCCTATGATATTTGCCTGATATACGCTACCTCAAGTATGGCTGGATTAAGCACTAATAGCTCGAAATTTTGATGGTTCTGCTATGCACTCATTGTCACCAAGACACCCAATCGTCATTTCATTTGTTCTGCAGCAAGTATTAACCTCCTTTGTAGGCATTTATACACAAGTATTGCAGTCGCAAATTCGTCCGGCGAATGCGCTTTCTCTTCGCCCGACCCGTCGTAGTCTCTGTCTTCTAATATTACATTCTCTGATAATTTAGGATCGAAATCGTAACACTGAAGTTCTAAAGTGTTTTACCTTCCTCCACATGCCCAATTTTTCTCAGTATTTCAGTTTATTAATGTTATCGATGTAAATTCCGCGCACTCTACGGCATTCCCGGTTAGACTCGCTATAACCGGAAGGTCGCGGAAGGCCTTAGTTACGTCACACAGGTAAACAAAATGGCGGCCCCCATGGTCGCTTGCACAGTCATATATCACAAAGTTTAAACGGCTCTAACTACTTCATTTTTTATTATTTTTCAAAATTTCAAAGGCAGAAGGCGATTTTTTTTCAATATCTTTCATTTAAAAGATATTTATCACCAGCTGTCCATTTCCCTTTAAAGCTAAATATTTGTGCTAGGGTTATGAAATTTTGTATGGAGGTTCATTTGGGGTTAAACATTGATGTTATGATGTTGGAATTTAAAAATAATTTTAATTTATGTCAATTTTCGACATGTTTTGGACTTAGGTATTTCGACTTCAAATCACCACGTTAAAGTTTTTTGGACGGGTTGTTTTAAAGCTAAATATTTGTGCTAGGGTTATGAAATTTTGTATGGAGGTTCATTTGGGGTTAAACATTGATGTTATGATGTTGGAATTTAAAAATAATTTTAATTTATGTCAATTTTCGACATGTTTTGGACTTAGGTTTTTCGACTACAAACCACCAGGTTAAAGTTTTTTGGACGGGTTGTTTTAAAGTTTAATACTTGTTCAAGGGTTATGAAATTTTGTATGGATGTTCATTAGGGGTCAAACATTGATTTGATGAAGTTGAAATTTAAAATAATTTTAATTTTTGTAAATATTTGACACGCTTTGGACTTAGGTGGTTTCCTACTAAATACCCGGTTAAAGTTTTTTGGACGGGTTGCTTTATAGTTTAATACTTGTGCTAAGGTGCTGAAATTTTGTATGTAGGTTCATTAGGAGTCAAACATTGATGTTATGAACATGAAATTTAAAAATAATTTTAATATTTGTCAATTTTTGACACGATTTGGACTTAGTTGTTTTGACTTCAAATCACCAGGTTAAAGGTTGCACGGGTTGTTTAAAGTTTAATGAAACGAGACTAACACTCAACATTAATTTAATAATAGTTCTAAACTGAAAATTTATTTTCTTTTGATACAAGATGTTTTTTAGACTTAAACTTTAAACAGGCAAGCATCAGGTAGCTTTGACACCCATTTCTGGTTAGTTGTATAACTCCTATATTTACAGGCCAGCCCCAAAGAATGAACAGGAGATGATGGTCCTTATATTTGAATACATCGACAGACTGTTTACAGTGGTCCGTCCCAGAAAACTACTTTACATGGCTATTGATGGGGTGGTAAGTAGTAACATACATGTACAGTAAAGCCTCGCTATTACAACCACTAAAACAAAAGGCTAATTGATTATATAATAGAGATGTGGCAGTTTAAAGAATAAAGCAATATGACAGAGAAACAGAAAGCTCTGAAAGGAGCTTTCTGTTTCCCTGTCACCTTGCTTTGAGCTGATACCTATCCCAAACATCCTAATAATTAACAAAATTTAGTTGTGGTAATAGAGAGGTTTTACTGCACTTCTCTATTGTAAAGTCTGTGTTCAGAAAATACAGTAAAACTTCTTTTTCTTTATCATTTGATGAAAAGTACTCTCATCTAGGAAAATGTAAAGGTGTGGACACTGAAATGGCGTTACAGTAGACCTGTATTAAACGACCACTAAAAAGTTGATAAATGTGTTGTATTTATGACAGACTGGAGCTTAACCCCTTCCTATCCTAGCAGATTTTAGCTTAAAGTAGGCTGAAAGTAAAGCAGAATGCACATTGAGACACATTCTGCTTTACTTTCAACCTGCTTTAAGCAATCACCCATGTTCAATTCTAGAAACTGGTTATGAGTTAATGGGTTAATGCAGGAGAAAAGTAATGCAGAAGACTCCTATAGGAATCTTGTTCATTATTTTTGTCCTGCATTAAGCAGTCACCTTTCTTTAAAGATAACCAATAAACTTCAGTCAGTGGTCACAACAGGTTCGGCTGTACTATTAAGGAAAGGGAGATTGTAAGAAAAGCTGTACTACAACTTCAGTGCTCCAAATAAGGGGAGTTCGATTTCAAAAACTAAAATCTTAATTTCTGCATTAAACCCTATGGCCTTACTATTCAATTTCCTTAGGATTGTCTTTTCAAGACGATTTAAATGAGTAGTAACACTATACTAGGATTTGGTGTTGAAATGAGTAAGAAAATGTTGAAATTGAATTGGTTGAATTTACTCCATCTTGCCTAAAGAAGCTTTCTGTTTTACTGTCTCTTTGCTTTAAGCAGTCACCTATCTCAAACACCTAATGACTTATTCAATTTAGTGGTGGCAATAGAGATATTTTACTGTATGTTCTTTTCCTAACTTATTGACAGGCTCCAAGAGCAAAGATGAACCAACAAAGATCCAGAAGATTCAGAGCATCTAAAGAATCTGTGTAAGTTTAATTCCCTTATTGAACCATTATGCATCCTTTACAAATTGTTAACCTGTGAAGAGTACACTTGTCCTATGCAAACAATGTAGATCCAGATGAAAGTGCTCCTGCAAGAGTCCTCTGATCTGGGTTGCATTAAATATGTCATTTTGCAACATGTTAAAAAACAACAACAACATCAACAGTTGAACATGTAAATATTAAAACATTTGAAGAATCAAGGGTCAAGGAGTTAATCTTTTGAACCCTAGTCAAGCGTATGTAGATCCTTTGCAAACAGTGTATCTGTGAAGAGAGAGTATGTATATGCCATATCCTGCTTTACTTTTCAACCTGCTTTAATTGGAAACATATCTTCAAAATTTGATAAAGGCTATTGCATGATGGGTTAACAAGACTAGATTAAAACATTTTTGACTGCTTTCATTTATGTTCCACACAGTGAGACAGCAGAGCAAATAGGAAAGATGCGACAAGAACTGCTATCAAAGGGCTACGAGCTACCACCAGAAAAGAAAGCATCAGAGAGGTTCGACAGCAACTGTATCACCCCGGTATGTAATATAGATGATGCAAACAGTCTATATTAATCTGTTACTCTATTTCAATGCCTTTAATCTATTCCTCCTCTGAAGAAAAAAGTTCCAGTTGGTAGTCATGAATATGAAATTCGTCTTTTTAGGACAATTCCCTAGAGATGTCACAAGACAGGATTACATGGAGAAATAAATAATAATTTAGACTTTAATAAACTGACTTAAAACAATATTGGTTTATGATGGGTCCCCACTACTACAGATGTACAGATGACTTTATGATGCCATTGGAGGGAAGAGCTTAATTTTATTTTTTTTGTTGAACAGGGTACACCTTTCATGTTCCGACTGGCAGATTGTCTTAGGTTCTACATACACGACAGACTGAATAATGATCCTGGCTGGAAGGACATCAAAGTCATACTGTCAGACGCCAATACACCTGGAGAAGGTGAACACAAAATCATGGACTATATTAGGAAACAAAGGGGTAAGTTTTAGGGAGCAAGATAACAGGGTTCCAGATAAGGGGAAGTATTTTGAAAACTAAAATATTTATGCCTGCTCAAAACCCTATGGTCTTACTACTCTTCGAGGTTGTTCTAATGAGTAGTATCAACATAGGTTTTGATTTTAACATAATGGAAAAATTGGTGAAAGTTGTGAGTTTACTCCCTCTTATCATAAGCCCTGGGTCCAAGGTTATAAAGCGTTTGAGTTAAGTCTGAAGTCTTTCTCAAGCATTTGATTGGTCAGATTTGAGCCTAGGCTCAAATCTGACCAATCAAATGCTTGAGAACGTTCTTAGACTCAGCTCAAAAGCTTTATAACCTTGGACCCAGCTTACTAAACATTTCAAACATTTTAGGGTCACAAACCTTGGTGTATGTGTCCTACAGTAGTTGTCCTTTTCACCAGTTTATCTGTCGATCCGTCACACTTTGTTTTTCAGATGTCTAACTCCAGCAGGATTCATCATATCTTTCCCAAATTTTCTAAACATGTATATTTGTGTAAAACTTTGACCAAATCTGATAATTACCTGAACTGCATAAGGCATGTCAGGGTTATGGCCTTTGAATTATTCAAGGCTGTCTGTTTTAGCATCATCTGCTTGGTAACTCCCAACAGTTTTCATCCGATTTTCAGTAATTTTCTGCTATTTGTGGGTGTTTTAATCTTTACCAAGTTTGATAACCAGCTAAATGACCGTAGTGCTCATTTAAATTAGAACATGTTGCTATATATCGAGAATAGGCACACAAGTAAAAGTTTCTCCAGATCTTTGGCAAAGCAATAATTTTAAGATTCAATAAGACTTTTTGACGGTTTTGTCTAAATGATTTCGCTTTCTCTTTCAGGTCAGCCAGACCACGATCCCAACACAAAACATTGTCTATGTGGTGCAGATGGTAAATAATGTCAAATTTGTATTAACTCATTCATGGAAAATTCCAATTTCCAATTAAGTTTAGTCCATTTCTGACTTTTTAGGGTTGATTTTAGCAATATTTTGAAAAATGACAAACAGCGTAGACCCTTATTAGAGGACTTCTGATCAGAGTCTACACTGTTTCCATAGGACAAAGTGTTCTCTTAACAGGTAGATTGTTTGTAAATGACAAGTACACATTATGATACATATTCATGACTGTAGATGAATAAATGTGTATCTATGGAGTAATGGGTTAAATAGTAATACAGGCAAATATGTGTTAGCACTTTCTGGTCTATCCCACTATTTAATTGCTTCAATGGTTACCAAAACATACTCCTTGTCATCATTTGTGTTAAATATGAAGTTAATTTGTACCTGATAAGTTTCTATTTTAAAAACAGCTTTTTGATAAAGCATGAAACTAATATATGAATGACGCTTGGTTTTGTTTTTCAGCTGACCTGATTATGCTTGGTAAGTATTTTTTTTTTTTATCTCATCTCCATATTGTATCATGTTTATTGTGAATGTAGTTATTTAGTTTTTCTCGCTTTGTAGATACATTTATATAATTTCATGTGAAGCGCTTATGAACGCACACTTGTGTGAAAAGAGCACTATATAAATCAGATATAATAATAATCTGAGCAAAGGTCAGGGTGAGCTTTTGTGATACTTGAATATTTGGTGTCATGTTTTGCATCATTAGAGGGTAAGAAAATTCATGCAGGGACGAGGCTTGCCGAGTCCCTGTGCGAATTTTCTGACCCGAGGGGGAGAAAATTACTATCCTACATAAACAAAACGAATGATGGATTTTTTTCTCCCATTTAAATCATTGAAACATGATATAAATAACAAAATAATTGCAGTTTCTGTGCACTTTTTCCGCCAAAATGTGACGTTTATAGTAACGTCGTAAGAATTGACGTCATTTAGTTACCCGCATCATGCAGCGCTTGTGTTAAAGCTGTGCAAACAGTATAAGACGTCACGTGGTATGGAGGATAGAGTGATTCCACATGGGGAATATCTCTATCCCACATGGGTTAAAATAGGAGAAAATAATGTAATTGTCATATTTTCAAAATTCCAACTTTGTACACAAACAATTATAAGGTGAAACACATGTATGACCTAAGATGAAAACATTTCATAAAGTTTCTTCATTGCATGTTTATTTTTGAATTAGGAAAACATGATTTGATTTAATAAAACAAGTAAAGAGTATGTAGTTATGCAGTATATGTAATGGGTTAAACATAAACACTAAACTACTATCTAAAACATACTTTTACCTTTAAAAGGGCCCTGTACCACTAGTCCCATACAGCTGAAGCTGCTGATAAACAAGCCAGTGATATGTACATGTATATGTTTTATTATTATTTCTATTGATGTATGGTTTATTTAACAGGTCTTGCTACTCATGAGCCATACTTCACAATCATCAGAGAAGAGTTCTTGCCCAACAAACCCAAACCCTGTATGTTGTGTGGACAGATAGGTAAGTTTTCATAGTATTTCAATGATGTTTGGTAGAGAATGTGAAATCGCATATCTATAACAGTAATTCTATATCAACATTTTAGCCATTGCATTTGTACAAGTAAGAAAAAAACAAAAACAAATGGCCTTCACATTGGAATATACAGTTTTGTATTTGTAACAGGCAAGTGTCAGAATTTAAATGAATAGTTTGCTCCCTTTTTCTTAAAATCCTAATTTCTTCCCCTACTGAAGAAAATTCTTCCACTTTATGCAGTGATGAATATGCGCCATACATAATATTTTCCATATCCTAGCAGATAGTAACTTAAAGTAGGTTGGAAGTAAAGCAGAATGCGCATTCTGCTTTACTTTCAACATGCTTTAAGCAGTCACCTGTCTTCAAAACTAGGAACAAGCTATGGGCAAAGTCTTTAGAAACTATGATATACAAAGGAAAGGGTTAATTATCCCTTAACCCCATAGCCTATTTCTAGTTTTGAAAATAAGTGACTATTTAAAGCAGGTTGAAAGTAAAGCTGAATGCACCTTAAGGCACATTCTACTTTACTTTCAGCCTGCTTTAAGCTTCCACTTGCTCTATAATAATGAAAACATTCCTTATGATAAATATTCATGACCTTATAAATTGGAACTATTTTCTTCAGTTCAGAAATAAATATAGATGCTAAAAGGCATTTCTATTGGGAGGGAAAAGGTTAATTATGCTATACAGTAGAACCTCTCTATTGCGACCACTAAAAAGAAGGCTAATTGTCTGTATAAAAGACAGATGACAGCTTAAAGCAATGTGAAAGTGAAACAGAAAGCTCCTGTAGGAGCTTTCTGTTTCGCTTTCACATTGCTTTAAGCAGTCACCTGTTTAAACGACTTATATTTGACACATTTTAGTGGTCGTAAGGGAAAGGTTCTACTGTAACAGTATATATATTCTTCTTTCTCAGGTCATGAATTGAAGGACTGCCAGGGTTTACCCAAAGAGAAAATTGGAGAGCATGATGAACTGACTAAAACATTTGCAGAAGAAACACCGTTCATATTTCTGCGACTAAATGTACTCAGGGAGTACTTGGAGAAAGAACTAGAAATGCCAGGCCTACCTTTTGAATACAGTTTTGAGGTAAACTTTGTGAAGTGTTTATTTACCCATTTATACCTGGATATTGCAATAAACTCTCCCTGCAAGCTTGCTGGAAGATTCCATTTTAGATATAAAGATACAAAGGTGATTTATAGACACAGCTGTGTATTTCCTTACAGTCGAAAATTTCATATGAAATTATAGCAAACAATGCAGACCATGCACTACATGCATCTCATCAGGTTGTTCACTGTTTACCAATCAGGGCTCCAGATAAGGGGGAGTAATCTGAACAAATCCAACATTTTCTCACTCATAGAGCACCAAATCCTATGGTGTTACTACTCATTAGAATCGTCTCTTCGAGACGATTCTAATGAGAAGTGACACCATAGGGTTTAAAGCAGAAATAAAGATTGTAGTCTTTGAAAAACTCCCCTTATCTGGAGCCCTGACCAACGTCCTTTTCAATAGAAACAAGTAGGGATGCGCAATAAAACCGATTTACCGGTTTATTGCAATTCGTTCTGAAAACAATAAAAACCGGTTTGTTGCCGCAATAAACCGGTTTTTTCCTATATGATGAATTGATTCAATTTGCTTTGTCTCGCGCCTGAAAATGTTCCTAATCTTGTTTTCTTGGAGCTTTATAAGCCGCTTACAGAGAACAGGAAGTATCCGTTGTTGTTTTCAGCACATGGTATGGTATAAATCGCTGCCGAATCAGCGTATATCCCAGATTTAACATCTTTATAAAAATCAGAAGAAAAAAATATTTCTGAATTTAAAACGTATAGTTTCCGATAGAATCTAGATATATATCAAATACTGACCAGTGTTGGTTATTTTAGAAACGCTTTCTATATTTTCAAAATGTTATAAGAAATTTGTCTGATACTGTCAACTGGCTCCGTTTTATACCATACCCTGTCTGTTATCATTGGAAACCATCATGGCGGACAATTTCATAACGTTGAAAAAAACGAAGGGAAAATCGGCAGTGTGGGCCGATGTCGGTATTCAAAAGAACACATCAACGAACGAAATAATCGAAAATAGTGCCATTTGTCTGAAATGCAATGCAGTTGAGAAATCTAGGCGGTACGACAAATTTGACTTCGCATATTCGCCGTCATCTCCCGAATATAAGTTTGACTACTGGTGCAGCTGGCAGTTCAGCGCAACCGCTCTTGTTTTCAGAGTGCTCATTGTCACAAAAACGGATTGAATTCAAGTTCATGTAGTTCATGGATGTCATCTAGTTTCGAAGCCAAATATGGCATTCACCATATAAACATACGTTTCTTAGGCTCTTTTGAAAGCGTTTTCCCGGATTTTACAAACCCTTTTTAGGGATTTAACCCATTTTGAATAAAACTTTTCACTAAACCAACCCAGGGATAATATATTACTAGACTATAAATTATCCCTGACCAACCACAGTAGCTAGCATAGCAGTTCTACTATTCCACAAATGTTTGGATACTGTTTCTAGTCAAGCTGTTGGAGATTAAAAGTGAAATGGATGTAATAGATCATTGTTAATTGTTGCATCTCCAAGATAACATCCAGATTTCAACACCCATATACACTTTTTAAGTTCACTTTATTAACATGCAATACCGTATAAGTGGTTTTTTACGCGAGACGCAAATTTAGCGATTCTACCGAAAATGAATTTTTAGCGTATTCATTTTTCGCGTAAGCGTATTGCAAATCTATTTTTCGCGGATATGATATCAAAATCGATTCCATTTTACCGTTTTTGGTTGTGTCTTGTCAATAAATCCTCATAAGTAAATGGTGCATTCAAAACTAAGGGAAGTAACTATTTTTCATCATGACGGATATCTATCCTCCCTTCATAAAGTATTTGGCACACTTGTTTACAACAATATGATCGGATACAATTTCCGTCTTTCCTCCGTAAATGAACTATTAAAGCGGCAGAAAGTCACCATTGGATCCAGATGAGATGCCGAGTAAATTGATGTCCCTAAAGGATCCAAACGTTTTCACACTAAGTTTACCCGTATATACTGTAAACAATGGAGAAACGCCGCAGGCAGACGAGCGGTCAATTGCGAGTAAAAATCGTAAGTCAAACTGTAAAAGCGATTAACCCTTTGTCTGCCGATGGCGACTTGATTGGCATTTTCAAACAGTTTGAGTATAGAAAATACGCAGAGTACAACGAGAAATCTGGATCCAAATTGTTTGACACTCGTCTTTAGATATCTTTAATGGAAAATGCATAAATTTGAAGGTGTATACATGTCTGGTCCCAATTACATGTATTGACGAGCTTTGTGGGTATTGGGTTCTTTTCACAAGTTTATACTCAGGTCTCTTCTGGGTCCAAACTTCGATATTTGCAAAAGTAATCACACATGAAAAGGTAACAGTACCCGAGGACACTCGATTAAAGTACCAGAATATTCTGTTTTATATAGCCGTCTCTGTATTACGTCAACAAGCATGCCGACCGGAAAAAGAACACGGGAACGAAGAAATGGTGTTTTGTTTTATGAAATAAGCCATTCTGTGTTTTTGTTTTGTTTTTGAATTCTAGTTGAGCACAGGCTGGAGTTGTGATTAATCTTGACCTAGACTATCAGGCAATGCACTGATACCAGTATTTATACATATTATGTAAATCATGAAGAGAAGTTTAGATGACAAACTGCCTCGAGTGGACCACGGATTTATAAAAAGACCTGTATATTTCCTTGAGTGGACTTTGCTGTCGAAAATGAATTATAAAAAGCTAGGAATATTTGGCGGATTATATTTACGCGAGTTTGATACACACGCGAAAATAGCGAAAATTTCCTTCTCGCGAAAAAAACCACTTATACGGTATATTGCAATACGTATTGCAATACGGTGATCGAGTATCGCAATATATTGCAATACGAAATTTCTGGCAATACCCATCCCTAGAAACAAGGCTAAAATTGATGTAACTTTCAACATGAATTAGTTGGTCAGGGGAAAGGATTTTATTTGAACTAGAAATTGTAGCAGTGTTTAGCATCACTGCACTCACAAAGAAAACAGTTATTAACTCTGTATCTTATCAAGATCCAAACTGTTCTATTCTGTTCTGGAGAAAAATGTGGAAATAATTGTTGTTGTACAATTTCAGCATACAGCAGTAGACAGTATGTAACCATTTACTCCATAGCCTGTCTCTACTGTTGAAGACTTTCTTTTCAATATGTTTCAGAGAGCTCTTGATGATTGGGTGTTTATGTGTTTCTTTGTTGGCAATGATTTCCTGCCCCATCTACCATCACTAGCAATCAGGTAAACTTTATTTGCAGAATAGCACAAACAGTTTGTCATATAAATGGAGGTTTACTTGTGGCAAGTGGCCTTTCATTGATAAAAGATAGGGATCAGGGCTCCAGATTAGAGGGAGTAAATTGAACAAATCCAACATTTTCTCAATCATACATCACCAAATCCTAGTTACTACTCATTAGAATCGTCTCGAAGAGACGGTTCTAATGAGTAGTGACACCATAGGGTTTTATGCAGAAATAAAGATTTTAGTTTTGGAAATACTCCCCTTATCTGGAGCCCTGTAGGAATTATTAAAGGCAGTTGGCTGTTTAATGAGAGCATTGAACTATTTTTATCCTCATTCACACACTCGCTATCCTAGTTTAGTGTCTGTGTTCCCTTTGTCAGGGGTTTGACGATGTCTGGAGGTCTTTATACATTTTCACATTTTTTCACTTGTTTAGCATCAACATGCTTTAAGCAGTCACCTATCTTCAATACCAGAAACAGACTATGGGGTAAGGTAATGGGTTAAGTTTTCACCAGTTCTTTTGACTGGCTGCTTATAACTAGCTTGACTGTAGACAGTGTATTTATGCTTCCTGAAGAATTTGGGGTCTTGCTGGCCTTTGGATAGAGGTATGCCTGTTTGTATAAAAAAGTGATTTATTTGCCCTTCAATCACAACATCAAGTTATATAAAGATGTCAAAAGGCTATTTGTGATTAGTGTGTACCTTAACCCATTACCCCATAGCCTGTTTCTAATTTTGAAAATAGGTGACTTCTTAAAGCAGGTTGAAAGCAAAGCAGAATGTGCCTTAAGGCACATTCTGCTTTACTTTCAGCCTGCTTTAAGTCACCACCTGCTAGAATAAAGAAAATATTCTTTATGATATATATTCATGACTGTATAAATTGGAAATATTTTCTTCAGTGGAGGAATAAATTGAATGTGCTAAAAGGCGCTTCTATCAGGTAAAGGGTTAAACATTTCGTTGATTCTCGTCTGTCTGTATTTCAGGGAAGGAGCAATTGACAGATTGATAAGATTGTACAAAAATGCAGTCAGAAGAACAGGGGTAAGTTTATCTTATAGCCCAGGCCCCATGATAGAGTTGTGTTCACAGTGGAGAGTTACCTGAATCACAGTGTCCATCTTTCTACATATACAGTAGAGCCTCGCTATTAGACCACTAAATTGTATTAATTATAAGGGGTTTACGACAGGTAATGGCTTAAAGCAAGGTGACAGTAAAACAGAAAGCTCCTGCAGGAGCTTTCTGTTTTACTGTCACCTTGCTTTAAGCTGTCACCTGTCTTTTATACAATCAATTATCTTTCTTTTTAGTGGTCGCAATAGAGAGGTTTCACTGTATGTTGAGACAAAACTAGAGACAGGACTTATGTCTGGTTAACCCTTTCCTCCATAGAAGTAAAGCGCCTTTTAGCACATTTCATTTATTCCTCCACTGAAGAAAATTGTTCCAATTTATTCAGTCATAAGCATGAACCATAAGACATATTTGCTAAATTCTTGATGATGGAAGCTTACAGCAGGCTGAAAGTAAAGCAGAATTTAAGCTTTAAGAGATCATCTGACTTCTTCAAAACAAGAATTGGGCTTTGGAGTAAAGGGTTAAAAAAAAAGACTGTTTGCAGCTTGCCCCTTTTGATATACAAAATAAATTGGAACCTTGATCATTCAAACTAGCTTAAGTCAAACTTCGCCGTATTTCAAAGTTAAGACGTGGCTGAGTCAGGTTTTAACTTTGAAATCGAAATGTGGATATGTTCAACTTAGATCAGATTGTGTTATTGAAATTCAACTTTTAAATGAAATAAGAGTAAATTCAAGATACCTGTAGTGAGTTAGAAGTATTCAGTTTCAAACTGTAACTTCTCCCATGGTGCTGCCTGTGACCTACCTTCTATGATCCAATCTGGAACGAAACTAGTAAACGAATACTTACCTACTCTGCCGGAGTTTCTACAAGAAGCAATCTATCTTTTTGACTGTTTTCCAATAAATTTAATACAAAGTTTGTGATAGCTCATGTTGGAATCAGACAAAATGAAAGAATCTATCAAGTCTTATTCATTTAATGGTGATTTAGTTGAGTGTATATCTCTATATAGTGTTACAGTATAATTAAAGTATGAAATGTATGTGTGGTCAGGGTTCCAGATAAGGGGAGTATTTCAAAAATTAAAATCTTTATTTCTGCTTTAAACCCTATGGTGTCACTACTCATTAGAATCGTCTCGAAGAGACGATTCTAATGAGTAGTAACACCATAGGATTTAGTGCTGAAATAATAGAGAAATTGCTGGATTTGTTCAGTTACTCCTCCTTATCTGGAACCCTGGTGGTATATTTCAGGGTTATCTGACAGACAGTGGGGTTGTGGCTCTCGAGAGAGTACAGCTTATTATGCAGGGTAAGTAGAGGCCACATTGTAAACACATTCAACCCTAGCAACTAATACACGGTATACCCCAACTAATACACCCCTTATTAACAAACAGTGTGCATGTGATGAGTACACACAGTGTAGTCCCTGATCAAAGGACTTTTATGGAACTCTCTGATCAGGGTCTGCATCATTTTAATATTGCAATATATTGTTAAAATCAACCCTAAATAGTCAAAAAAGGTTTTGGCAGAAGAGGAATATTTTACATGCTATTACAGTATGGCAGTAATACACGTTACAGTGTAAAGATTCAAAATATGGGTTTAACGCTTTTCCCAATAGAAGCGACTTTTTGCGCATCT
This sequence comes from Gari tellinella, assembly GCA_922989275.2. NCBI lineage: Eukaryota > Metazoa > Mollusca > Bivalvia > Cardiida > Psammobiidae > Gari > Gari tellinella. Next base: position 234,652 of record OV277857.1, read on the forward strand.
AATTTATTCCTCCACTGAAGAAAATAGTTCCAATTTATACAGTCATGAATATAATTTATAAGAATTATTTTCAGTTTCCTTGCAGATTTTAGCTTAAAGCAAGCTGAAAGTATTTAAAAGCAGAATGTGCCTTAACCCTTTGAACCCTAGTCCCGCATATTTGCGTCCTTTTCAAACAGTGAACATGTGAAAGTTCACTTGTCCTGTAAAAACAGTGAAGACCCTGATCAGAGGGCTCCTTTCGGAGCCCTCTGATCAGGGTCTTCACTGTTTGTCATAATGCCAAACATTGACAAAAACAACCCTTAAAAGTCAGAAATGGGCTAGACTAAAATGGAAACTGGAATTGTCTATTTAAAGTTTCAGGGAGGATAGAGTTAAGGCACATTCTGCTTTACTTCAACCTGCTTTAAGTAGCCACCTATCTTCAAAACTAGAAAAGGTAAAGGGTTAAACAGGTATGAGCAAACATTGTAGATCCTGATCCTTATAGTGTTTGCCATTCAGTTTGCACCTTTTGGAAAAACACCTTGCTATATCAATTTTGTTTTCAAACACTTATATACAAACTACTTTACATTTTCAGAATTGGGAGAAGTAGAAGATGAAATTTTCAAGAAAAGACGAACAGATGATGTAGATTTTAGAAGAAGAAATAAGGAGAGAAGGAAAAGACAAAAGCGTGTAAGACTTTATTCTGTATTGGTTGTGAAAATTGACAAAATATAGGTAATGTATGAGTGTGAGTTATGTCTAGTCAAAAAGTAGGTCAGTAAGTCAAATCATAGAAAATGCGTTTGAACACTTTTTAGGTCATATTTTTAGCCCAATCTTTATGAATATCACTAAGTAGGATCACCTTGACAATATGTAGGTCACATAATCATGAATTTTTGTCATGTCTGGTCATTATGCATGTCAGTTGGTCAAATGTTTGAAAAAGCTTCTGGAGACAACCGTGTGCACAGTACTGTTATCTCCTTTCCATGTGGGCGATTCAGGGCTTCATGTACCTCTGGTTTAATAAAAAAAATCTTTAATTTATCTCAGTATTGGTCTTTAACCAATTACCCCATAGCCGGTTTCTAGTTTTGAAAATAAGTGACTCCTGAAAGCAGGTTGAAAGTAAAGCAGAATGCGCCTTAAGGCGCACTCTACTTTACTTTCAGCCTGCTAGAATAAGGAAAGTATTAAATATGGCACATATTCATTACGGTATATAGTGGAACTATTTTCTTCAGCGGATGAATATAATGCCTGTGCTAAAAGTCGCTTCTATAAGGGAAAGGGTTAACACAAGTTGCAATTTAATGCATGACAGAAGTTATTCAGAATGCTCATTAAACAGCCACTTGTATTGAAGGATTCACATTTTCACTTTAATAATCAGAATGTGTAGGTCTGTATTGTACTTTCATAGGTTTTTTAAGCTCACCTGGCTCACCCGTATATGGCTCTTGTTTTGTTTTTGTAAAATATATCTGAAAAGAAAAGAAATTAATTTGTGTCCTAGCCCTTTACCCTATATCCTGTTTCAAGTTTTAAAGACTGGTGACTACTTAAAGCAAGTTAAAAGTAAAGCAGAATGTGCCTTAAGTCACCTTTTGCTGCTAAAAGCAACACTCTACTAGGATATTTCTTATGGTGCATCTTTATGACTGTTATAAATTGTAATTATTTTCTGTAGTGAATGAATAAATTAAAGGCTCTATCAGGAAAAAAGGGTTATGGCTAAGTGACTTTTTAACAGCTGATTATTTCATGTACAGTTTCAGGACAAGCCTCGGTATATCCCTGGTGGAATGATGGCCCCGCAGGCCCTTGGGTCAGGTCGGCCAGGGATAGGTGCAGTGTCCAACCCTAGACAGGAGGCATATAGAGGAAGAATGCAGCAGAACGCTATAGAACAGTTTGCCACCAGCACTAATTCACAACAGGCCTTACAGGCTATGAGGGTATAAACAGTAGTGCTGTTCACATTATGTATTATGGCAGGGCTCCAGATAAGAAGGAGTTTACTGAACAAATTCAACATTTTCTCACTCATTTCAGCACCAATCCTATGGTGTTGCTACTTGTTAGAATCGTCTCGAAGAGACGATTCTAACGAGTAGTAACACCATAGGGTTTAATTCAGAAATAAAGATTTTAGTTTTTGAAAAAATACCCTTATCTGGAGTCCTGTTATACAGTAAAACATCTATTACAACCACTAAAATGTGTTAAATATTTGGTGTTTATACAGTTAAACATATATTACGGCTACTAAAACGATGGCCTATTGAATGTATAAAGACAAGTGACAGCTTAAAGCAAGGTTACAGTAAAACAGAAAGCTCCTTCAGGAGCTTTCTGTCTTTAAATCCCCTTGCTTTAAGCAGTCACCTGTTGTAAACACCGAATAGATAATAAAATTAATGGTCGTAATAAAGATAATACTGTAGAGATAGAGATAATACTGTACTATTAGAGATAATAATGTAATACTGTACATTGAATATCATCTGATTTTTACATTGCAATACTGAATAGACAATCTATATTGAATTACAAAAATCCATTACATAAAAGAAACCCTCTTTTACAGCTAATAGGGATTTTAGTTTTAAGTTTTTAAAAGCTACCTAATTTATTCAGCCCTTTAATTTTCAATGAACAACACAGTTTTCAATAAAATCTGGTCCATTTATTACTATTAAGGGTTTTATGCATCACACTCGATCCAAACCAAAATTTCTATTACGTTTGTTTATGAGATTTTATTCCAATTTTGTACAGGCTCCGAATGGACAGGGAGAAAAGAGGAAACAAAAGGACAGTGATAGTGAATCAGAGCCCGAAGATGATGTCAAGTATGTGAACAGTACTCCAGATAAAAGGGAGATAACTGAACAAAACCAACGTTTTCTCACTTGTTTAGCATCAAATCCTATGGGTGTGACTTCTTATTAGAACTATCTCAAAGAGACGATTTTAATGAGTAGTAACAGTAAACACCATTGGGTTTAATTCAGAAAAAAAGATTTTAGTTTTTGAAATACCCCCTTATCTGGAGTTCTACTACTCTTAAACTCTGCTGTCACAAGCGCACACATATGAAGGCTGATTTTTATGCCGCCGACATCGACATATGCGGAGGCATATAGTAATTTTCTTGTCCGTCCGTCCATCCGTTACACATGGTTAAGTAGATTTTACCGTTTTGTCTAGCATCAACGCTGCTGACTCAAATGCTTGGATACTTATACAGTTGTTGCCTGGGACCATTCCCTATCCACCAATTTCACCAAACCTTAATTTTGACCTTGACCGTGACCTAATTTGGACTTAGAATAGTTTAAAAGGTAGATTTTACTGTTACGTCTAGCATCAACACAACTGATTACAATACTTTGATACTTATACAGCTATTACCTTGGATCATTACCAATCCACCCATATAACCCAACCTTGGTATTGACCTAATTGAACTTAGAATATTTTAAATGGACTCTTTCTCAATTAACTTGATTTTACCGTTTCATCTAGCATCAACACAACTGACAACAATGCTTCAATACTTATACAGTTATTGTCTTGGACCATTACTAACTCACACATATTACCCAACCTCAGTTTGACCTTGACCGTGACCTAATTTGGACTTAAAAAAGATTCAGAATATATTGTCAAGGATGCCACCGGGGGGCATAAGGGTTTATTGAACGCGCAGTCTTGTTTTATTATTCGAATGTTTGTTTGTCATTATAGCGTTTTTCAGTGTTTAAGACAGGTGGATGCTTAAAGCAGACTGAAAGTCAAATGAAAAGCTGCTTTACTTTCTGCTTTACTTTTTGCTTGTTTTAAGTGACATTTTCTCAGTAAACATTTGCATTGTTTTATGCCTGGTGATTGCTTTCAACAGGCTGAAAGTAAAGCAAAATCTCATAAAACTCTGCTTTGTTTGCCACCAGCCATGATACTGGAATAGTATCAAGCATCTCCTTTTCATGACAGGATAGATGCAGAAAATTGCATCTGTATTAGGAATCTTTCAATATGCCTTTCAATACAATTAATTTATTTCTGCCATGTTCTTTGGTTAATCAGATGTAAATATCATGTTTATTTCAGTGATAATTTTAGAAATCAGATGAATGAGTCCTCAGGATGCACATTCTGTAAAACAATGAGTCCTTGAGACAAACATTGAGTCATTGAGGTGAAAAATTAACCCAATATCCTATAACTTATTTCTAGTTTTGAAGACAGGTGACCACTTAAAGTAGGTTAAAAGTAAAGCAGAATGTGCCTTGAGGCACATTCTGCTTTACTTTCAACCTACTTTAAGCTACTATTTGCTTATGAGTAATTAGTTAATAAAGGCAAAAAAAACTAAGGTTCCATGGGACTCAAAACTTTTTAAGTAATGAGTCTCTGGCAAATTTAATGATCGGGATGCATAGGTAAAATTATCACTGTTATTTCAGACTGTGGGAGGATGGGTGGAAAGACAGATATTACAAGAACAAGTTTGATGTAGATACAGAAGATGAAGCTTTCAGACACAACCTGGTATGTCAACATTTAACCCATTACCCCACAAATACGCCTTTTAACGCCTTTAGTTTATTCCACCACTGAAGAAAATAGCTCCACTTTATACAGTCATGAATATGTTGTATAAGAAATATATATGTACAGTCGGCTGAGCGGTCATTCGGACTGAAAGTAGACTTTAACTTGGTATATTTTTTAGCTCGCCTATTCGGAGAATGGGGGGGGGGCTTATGGAATCGTGTCGGCGTTGGTTTTTCATGGTTAAAGTTTTGGGGTAAGTGTTGTAATGCACTAATGCATCATGAAATATTTGCATTAGGAAGCTGATATTTAGATTGGAGGTGCCCTGTGGGATGAACATTGATGTTGCGTAGTTAAAATTAAAAAAAAGGTTAAATTTAGTCAAAATTTCACCTTTTGTGGACTTAGGTTTTTCGGCTGATATCTCATGGTTAAAGTTTTGGGGTAAGTGTTGTTATGCACTAATACTACATGAAATATTTGTATTAGGAAGCTGATATTTGGAATGGAGGTGCCCTGTGGGTTGAACATTGATGTTGCATAGTTAAAATTAAAAACAAAGTTTAAATTTAGTCAAAATTTTACCTTTTGTGGACTTGGGTTTTTCGGCTGATTTCTCATGGTTAAAGTGTTGGGGTAAGTGTTGTTATGCACTAATACTACATGAAATATTTGTATTAGAAAGCTGATATTTGGATTGGAGGTGCCCTGTGGGTTGAACATTGATGTTGCGTAGTTTAAATTTAAAAAAAAGTTTAAATTTAGTCAAACTTTCACCTTTTGTGGACTTAGGTTTTTCGGCTGATTTCTCATGGTTAAAGTTTTGGGGTAAGTGTTGTGATGCTCTAATACTACTTGAAATAATTGTATTAAGAAGCTGATATTTGGAATCAAGGTGCCCTGTGGGTTGAACATTGATGTTACGTAGTTAAAATTTAAAAAAAATTTTATATTTAGTCAAAATTTCCCCTGTTGAAGACTTAGGTTTTTCGGCTGATTTCTCATGGTTAAAGTTTTGGGGTAAGAGTTGTAATGCACTAATACTACATGAAATATTTGTATTAGGAAGCTGATATTTGGAATGGAGGTGCCCTTGGGTTGAACATTGATGTTGCGTAGTTAATTTTTTTTTAAAAAAGTTTAAATTAAGTCAAAATTACACCTTTTGTGGACTTAGAGTTTTGGGACTGAAATTTCAAAGTTAGTTATGGAGTGAGTGTTAATGGAATGCTTATACTACATGGCATATTTGCATAGGAAGTTGATATTTTGAATGGAGGTTCCCTGTGACTTGAATATCAATGTACTGATACACTTTTCTTTTGATAGTTACCTGTTTAAGAAAGGTTTAATTAGGCGAGCTTTGCTGTTCTCCGACAGCTCTTGTTTTATTTTACTTTCATGCTAACCATTATGTTTACTCTGTTTACTTTCAGTCTAACCATTATGTTTACTCTGTTTACTTTCAGTCTAACCATTATGTTTACTCTGTTTACTTATAGGCTAACCATTATGTGCGGGGATTGTGCTGGGTGCTACGCTATTACTACCAAGGTTGTGCCTCTTGGAAATGGTACTTTCCGTATCACTATGCCCCATTCGCATCAGATTTTGTCAATGTTGCAGCTCTTTCAAATGATTTTGAGAAAGATACAGAGCCAGTAAGACCTCAAAAATCAATCAGATTATTTTCTAGCTTGCCTGTAAATAACACAGGGGGAGCTTATGCAATGCCTTGTGTTGCAGTCATAGCTATTGTCCACTTAAAATTTGATGAATATGCACCATTCTGACCCCTATTTAATTAAAGCATCAACTGGAGAACTATGATTTCAACCTCTTATATACACTCTGTCAATACTACAAACATAGATCTTAATCTTGATAGCTTGAACCGGCTTAAGTCAAACTTACTATAAAAGCCATGTATTAACTTAGAAATATAGATATTCTCCACTTTATTAATTGCAACTTATCAACATTCAACGGTAGAAACACAGAAGTTGACAATAGATAATTCAATTTATACATGTATATAGGTTAGACTGCATTAGGACAAGTCTTTGTGAAATAGACTGGGCAGAGCGCTTGCGGAGCCCGTATATTTCATGAAGACTTGTTCTTTGCAGTCTAACTGATTTAGACTGCCCATTAATCCAAATAAGAAATATATTTTACAAAATTACATCACTATGTGACGTGCAATTGATGGTTGCTATTCTATACACGCGCCTGACTCAGCTGTTTTAAGCTGCCAGCAACGATAATCTGCCAATTAAGTTTTCCTCAGAAAAGTATCATTTTGGTGGGAATAATCCAGTCTTCACGAAAATGGAAGAACTGAATAACTGACTCTGAATGGCCAACGGCACAGAATTTCACTGAAAAGCTGTCTGATGAGGCTTAACCCTTTATCCTTTAGCCTGTTTCTATTCCTGTAGATTCCCAATTAAAGCAGTTTGAAAGTAAAGCAGATTGAGCTTTAAGGCATATTCTGTTTTACTTTCAGCCTGCTTTAAGCTACCAACTGCTAGAATATAGAAAATGTTTTTTGTCATACGTATTCATAACTGTATCAATTGGAACTGTTTTCTTCAGTGGAGTACTTAATTAAAGGCGTAAAAATGTGTATCTATGGAGTTAAGTGTAAATGCATGTTGTATTCATGATAAAAAAATAGTATTATCTGCAAACATCTCACAGATTTGTTACTAACTGATGTGGTCTGTATAATGTGCAATAAAGGATATGCATTTCATAAAGCATAATTGAATCAATCATTTATAGGGTCATGCATACATTACAAGGTGAACTAATCATGTTTAACCCCTTACTCTATAGCCTGTTTCTAGCATTGAAAATAGGTGATCACTGAAAGCAAGTTCAAAGTAAAGCAGAATGTGCTTTACTTTGTGTCTGCTTTAAGCTACCTTCTGCATATATGGAGTAAAGGATTAAGAGTTAAGTAATTACTTATCATAATTGTAAATAAATAATTTGGTTTAAACATACTCATTTCAGATATTTTCAACCTATTGCATGTAAGATATATCAAGTAAAGGATAGGTATGAATGACCCAGATGTGTCTCTCCTTGAAATAAACAAAATTAAACCAAATAAACCATTTTATACATTAGATAAATATATTGTCAAGCAAATTTGTAATTTTGATGACCTGCCAGGAAGTGATGTGATCCATTGCAAACAGTTTAAAGCCAAATTCTAACACCTCGCTCACGCCCCTATATAAGCGAAGAAGGACCGTTGGGGTGTTCAAATTTTCAGTAAATCACTCACACGCTAAACGTTTTAACGTGTCGTCATATGGCTTCGAAAATGCGTATACCAAGAAGTGTAGCGCCGTTGCTTCGGTGCAAATTAAGGTTAAATTATGTGTTAGAATCGAAATAATAAATTATAGATACCAGTGTTTCATCTAACAATCGAATACCGGTAGTCGTTGAGATGCTTGTAATTAAACCACTCGGCCTAAAGGCCTCGTGATTAAATTACTACGCATCTCAACTCCTACCAGTGTTGCACGATAAAACACTGGTATGAAATTATTATTGAGTAATACAATCTTTGATCAGGCTGAAAACTGTTGGACTCCTTGACACTCAAAATAATGTCAGCATTTATGATTTTATTGCTTTGCATTTGCGTTAAACTTCATGAAACCATTTTCTCCAAAGGACCCCTCTACCTACTTCTTATAAGCACAACAAATGAATTTTCATTGATGACATTGAATGATACAGGTGAAAGCTTAAGCATGATGAGAGTAAAGCTAAAAGCTCCAGTGAATAGTCATTGTTGATATTCAATACAGGTGATTGCTTAAGGCATGATAAGGGTTAAGCTGAAAGCTCTTATAGGAGCTTTTAGAGTTATTTTTGTCATGTTTTAAGTAGTCATGATATACATGTTCCTTAAACAAAGTTGGATGTCGGTAAAATTGTGTCTATAAAGGAAAGGTTGAGATGTGTTAGGTAAGTGTTAGTTCTTGGGATTTACTCTTGAAGATAACACTTTTCTGTTCTTCAGTAAACCAAACCTTTCCCCTCACTAACTCCACACTGAAGAACTGTAGTGATAAATTATCTCCCTTAGTACCTCACTGCAATTAAAAAGGGAGGAGTTATTTCCCTTACACCATATATCTCAGAGCTCCAGATAAGGGGAGTATTTAAAAAACTAAATTCTTTATTTCTACATTAAAAACCTATGGTATCTCTACTCATAAGAATTGTCTCTTTGAGACGATTCTAAAGAGTAGTGACACCATAGGGTTTGGTACTAAAATGAGTGAGAAAATGTTGGATTCGTTCAGTTTACTCCCTCTTATCTGGAGCCCTGTGTCTAACAAGACTTGTTTTGCCCACAGTTCAAGCCATTGGAGCAGCTCATGGGGGTGTTCCCGGCCGGCAGTAAGCAGCATGTACCCCCCACATGGCAGGACCTGATGACTGACCCAGAATCTCCCATCATAGACTTCTACCCAACAAACTTCAAAATAGACCTCAATGGCAAAAAATATGCCTGGCAGGGTAAGCTGGGAATAAATGTTTAATTTCTATTTTCCTATCAGTAGGTCAACTTTCGTTTGCTGTTAGGCTTGAAGGGGGGTCAAAATACCATAGCGGTATTTTGAACTGTGGGTCAAAATACCGCTGGAGTCAAAATAATATCTCATAATGGATAAGACTGCTACCTCAGGTTTGCTCAGGCCTCTTTGTCCCAATTTGCCCCAATACTTAGGGTCATTGCAGCACTCCATAGGGTCATTCCATTTTTTGTGCATCTTCAACCAGGCCAGGTCTGAAGCGTTTGAGTTAAGTCTTAGATCATTCTCAAGCATTTAATAAGTCAGATGTGAGCAAAATTTCAAATCTGACCAATCAAATGCTTGAGAGACTGAGTGATCTCAGGCTCATTTCGAAGACTTTGTAACCATATACCTGTTTAAGATATAATCATTACATTTGCAAACAGTGTAGACCTGTAGGAGCCCTCTGATCTGGGTCTACACTGTTTGCTATTTTAGACCAGTATTTATTTAACAATCCAGCATTCCAAGTAGACTGGTTCATGTTTTGATATAACTAAAATGATCCACAAGGGAACTTGATAACACAAAGGAGTTACCTAGTGTTGAAATAATTAAGTTAAATTTCTGTGAAATGGTTGATGATGTAAACTCTTTGCACGCTAGCGGCAGATATACCTGCCATAGTGATTATGTCTGCAAACAGATTGGATCCAGATGAGACGCCGGGTAGCCCGGCGTCTCACCAGGATCCAAACTGTTTGCTATTCTGGCACTGAATTTAAAAGAAAATTTGAAAATTCTAATTTTAGAAGGCTAGCAGACGACAAATTGTTGCAGACGAAAAAATTACCCAGCATGCAAAGAGTTAAAGTGGAAGATTTTGTACTTTGCAGGTGTGGCTTTACTGCCTTTTGTGGATGAGATAAGACTTTGGAAGGCCTTGGACACAGTCTATCCTGATCTCACAGAGGCTGAAAGTAAGTACAGTGTTCCCTCCCTACAATGGCCCTGCCAACAACAAAGCCCTCCCTAAAACAGCCCTGCCAAAACAATTCCCTCCCTACAATGGCCCTGCCAACAACAGTTCCCTCCCTACAACAGCCCTGCCAACAACAGTTCCCTCCCTACAACAGCCCTGCCAACAACAATTCCCTCCCTACAACAGCCCTGCCAACAACAATTCCCTCCCTACAACAAGGTTTGCCGCTCTTCCTCCATACAATACAAGTATGTGCAACCTATTTACTATTGCCATGTCGTCTGCCTAAAATTGTCGTCTACTGTTTTTCTTAAAGTTACATAATGGACATTTTGACAGAAAAAAACTTAATGACTAGTGACAAACAGCTTGAATCCAGATCAGATGCCGCGTTAAGCAGTTTGCAAATGTAAGCAAAGCTCCCTTCCTATAACGACTCCCTTCGAACAACACACATATTTCTTGTCTCCCATTGGGTTTTGTTGTACACATCAAGAGAGTTAATAACATATTTACCCCTTAAATAGGCCTTTTTACGCCATAAATTTGCTCCTCCACTGAAGAAAATAATCCCATTTTATGTAGTAAAAAATTTGCAACATAAGAAATATTTCCTAGATATTGGTGATAGCTTAAAGCATGCTGAAAGTAAAGCAGAATTTGCCTTTAGGTGCATTCAGCTTAACTTTCAACATGCATAAGCAGTTAACTCTTAATTATTAATCCTTTCCCCCATAGAAGCTCCTTTTATCACATTCAATTTATTTGTCCAATGAAGAAAATAGTTCCACTTTATACAGTTATGAAAATGTACTTTAAGAAATATTTGCTATATCGGAACAGACTGTATAAGAGCTTAAAGCAGGCTGAAATTAAAGCAGAATGCACCTTAAGGTGCATTCTGCTTTACTTTCAACCTGCTTTAAGTGGTCTATGGGGTAAAGGGTTAAAATCAAGGTTTATTATTGTTGTTGTTTTATACGCTGACTCTTAAATTTCTATTATCAGGGAAAAGAAATGAGCGAGGTAACGACAGACTGTTTGTAGGCCAGACCAGTATGTGCCATTCATTCCTCGAGGGTTTATATGAAAGTTCTAAGGGAGATATATCAGTTAGTATAATTTATTGTATTTGATCTTTTACGCTAAAAAAAAATAATTTAAGGGTAATTTGATACAGAAAATCATTTGATAATGTAGCCACTTAAAGATGGGGTCTCTTAATTTAAACAAAAATTCTTTAGTTTAAAATGAATTCATATAAAAATTAGTTCAAAATGTCAATGAATTTAAAATATTCAAGTAAAACTCTTCGTGAAATAAATCTTTTTCAATCTTGATCATAACAATTCACTTGGATTAGACTGTAAACTCAGATTAATGCTTCTTAAATTATCTCCATTTTACTGTACACTTAACGAATCTTCTAACTGTGCACGTATATATGGTATCATAACTCCGGCGCTAATGACCAGATCCTGTTAAAACTTTGCAGAAATCAAGAAGACATATTTCTGATGGTTATGTGTCTAATTTATTTAATACAAAACAAAAAATGTATTAATTTAAACAAAAAATATGAGTGAGTAAAAAAGGTTGGTTTCACAAAGAGAGAGAGGGGACGTATACAGAAAACTCAGTAGCAATTCCCTACTCTTATTCGATGGTTATATCAGATACCAAGTGTAAATAACTGATCAATACATTGGTCTTCGGTTTTTATAAAGTCTTATCCGAAGGAATTGGTCGGGCGGGGGATCGATCTCACGATCCCTGGTATCTCAACAGTTTCTCAACAGTTCACGATTTTCTTGTGCAAATTAAGTATTTTGTCGTTTCATGGTTGACTGGGTCTTCAAACAATTTATTTTTAATTTGATAACGATATGACATTTCAATGTCCGTCAGTAGCCAACTCGCAAAAGATTGTGTAGAAATTTCTTATAAATAACAGATATATAGCGAAAAGAAAAGTGCACAGCTAGAAGATTCGTTAAGTGTATATATCAAATACTGCCTTTTGGAGCTTTCTGCTTTATTTTCATCTTTCTTTAAGCTTACAGTTATACGGGGTGTCTCAATTTTTAGGATTTTTACGGTATCAAAAATATCTCAAACTTTTTCCTTCCATGCCTTAACTATTTTTGTGTGTTAATTCCAGAGGTTTGATCTCAATACACAGACAACAGATGGTATGGCTGGACAGGTGTGGCAGGATGAGTTTATATATCTCACAGGAGAGTAAGTCTATCTATTCACACTCAACTCATTCACTCCTGAAACGTTTAATTCCAATTTACAGCTCTTATTGAGCATTTGTGTCGATAGGCAGTAAAATTTTATTCATTCATTTCAATTTCTCCATTAAGGGTAGTCTATTTTTAGCTCACCTGGCACGTAGTGCCAAGGTGAGCTTTTAGGATCGCTGGATGTCCGTCGTCTGTCTGTTCACAATTGGTTCGTTAACACTCTAGCGGCTACAAATTTCATCCGATCTTCATGAAACTTGATGACAATGTTTGCCTTGATGAAATCTAGGTCAAGTTCGAATGTGGGTCATGTCGGGTCAAAAACTAGGTCACTAGGTCAAATCATAGAAAAATCTTGTTAACACTCTAGAGGCTACAAATTTTATTGGATCTTAATGAAACTAAGTCAAAATATTTGCCTCATTGATATCTAAGTCAAGTTTGAATACAGGTCATGCCCGGTCAAAAACTAGGTCACTAGGTCAAATCATAGAAAAACCTTGTTAACACTCTAGAGGCTACAAATCTCATTGGAATTTAATGCATTCTAGTCAGAATGTTTGCCTAATTGATATCTAGGTCAAGTTCGAATATGGGTCATGTCGGGTCAAAAAGTAGGTCACTAGGTCAAATCATAGGAAAACCTTGTTTACACTCTATAGACTACAAATCTCACCTTATCTTCATGAAACTTTGTCAAAGTGTTTGCCTCATTCATATCTAGGTAGAGTTCGAATATGGATTATGCCCAGTCAAAAACTAGGTCACTAGGTCAAATCATAGAAAAACCTTGTTAACACTCTAGAGGCTTCAAATCTCATTGGATTTTAATGAAACTTGGTCAGACTGTTTGCCTAATTGATATCTAGGTCAAGTTTGAATATGGGTCATGTCGAATCAAAATTTAGGTCACAAGATCAAATCAAAGAATAACATTGTTAACCCTCTAGAGGCTACAAATCCCATTAAATCTGAATGAAATATTGCCAGAATGTTTGCCTACATCAAATCTAGGTCAAAATCAAACGTGGATTGTGTCTGGTCAGAAACTAGGTCAAATCATTAAAAAAATCTTGTTAACACTCTAAGGTTGATTGTGGGTCATGTCCAGTCGTAATCTAGGTCACTATAGGTCATGTTTTACATGGTGTACCAGGTGAGCGATTTAGGGCCATGGTGGCCCTTGTTTATTAGCTCACCTGAGCTAGCTCAGGGTGAGCTATTGCAATCCTTGATTGTCCGTAGTCCGTCGTGCGTCGTCCGGGCGTCAACAATTTTAGTGTTTACACTCTAGAGGCCACAATATTTATCCAATCTTTCTCAAACTTGCTCAGATGGTATATTGCCATCAGAGTTTGGATGAGTTCGATTATGGTTGAAATCGGACAAATAGGTCATGAGTTATCTACCTTTGAACTGCTGAAAATGCCATTTTTAGGTAGGGATTTCAGGGTCTGCACAGTTTGTCATTTTGCAATCTATCTATCTACTAGTATCTATCTATTATTAAAGGCGTAAAAAATGAGTATCCATGGAGAAATGGGTTAAAGTGATTTTACTGTGAACTAAAGCATTAACACAGGTTTATATTTTTTTAGAACAGTTCGAAGTCCCCTACCCCAGTTAAAAGATGTGCCAGATAACAGAGTTATGAGGTAAGTAGATTAGAACAAGTTATAGACCACAAGCCTTGTCTCCGTAACAACCTTGTAACCCTTAAACTGAAATGCAGTGCTCCAGATAACAACTTTTTTAATTAAAACTAAACTCTTTATGTCCGCATCAAATCCCAATATGTTGTCAATACTCATTAGAATCTTCTCTTTGGTTTGATGAGATAAAAAGGAAGTCAATTTTCAGAAACCAGTTTGAAGCAGATTTTATTATAGGTTATGGCTTATTTTATACTTTGATAGGCTATTCTTGTATATTTGTAGCCAACATGTATATTTAACTTTTTCCCACATAGCCTGTACAAATGATCATCAAGAAAGCAGATGGTATTGTAGTTGATAAAAAGGGCAACTCATAACGACAAGAAGTTTCATGTATATGCAAGATGTTAGTCGTTACTCTTTTAATTTATTTTTCCAATGAAGAAAACAGTTCAATTTTATGATTGAAGTCAAAGCATGTACAGGAAAAGAAAATTTCTACTTTCTAACAGATGGTAGCTTAAGGCAGGCATTACACAAAGCAGAGTTCACCTTAAGGTGCATTCTGCAATACGTCAATCTGCTTTAAGCTACCATCTGCTAGGATATATATGAATATTTCTTATGGCACATATTCATGACTGTATAAAGTGGATCTATTGTTTTCTTTGAAGGAATAAATTAAAGGCACGAAAATGTGTATTTATGGGGTAATGGGTTAAATCAAGGCTAAAAGAATTAAACATTGGATGTACAGTAAAAATTTGATTCTACAAACTCGCATTACTTCGAGAATACCCATATTTCAAAGTTAAACGTGGCTAAGCCACGTTTTAACTTTGAAATACGGGTATGTTCGACTTAAACAAGATCGACTTATCAAAATTAAACTTACGAAATACTGGAAAGATCAATTTAAGCGAGTTTGTAGTATCAAGTTTCGACTATTTGGTTTGCTTGCTCTTAGAGCCCTGTATGTTACATTCTGACATCTCTGTTACAGTTCGCAGTATCTGGACCCACAGTACCCAAGAGGGTTTCTTCATAAAGCTGTTGTATTGCCAGGTGCAAAGTGAGTATTGTTTTGCTGTTACACACAGATTAAGGCTTGACCAATTAATATAGTCGAAATTATTTCTATCTCCCCAAATACTCCTTAGTTCAGATTGACATTTGCATTGTTTATTGTAATCCAAGCATTTAACCCTTTACCCCATAGCCTGTTTCTAGTTTCGAAGACTAATGACAACTTGCAGCTGATTGAAAGTAAAGCAGAAATGTGCCGCACATTCTACTTTACTTTCAGCCTGCTTTGAGCTACCATAAAGCTACATATATTTCTGATGAAGCATATTCATGACTGTATATAGTGGACTGTTTTCTCAGTTGAGGAATAGATTAAAGTTGTAAACATTTATAAGGCGTAAGACATATTTAATTTGGTTATTACTTTCAGACTGCCAGCTAAAACGTTAAAGCCAGAGGACTTCAACAAAAACCAGAGATTTCGTCCACAGCTTGGATTCACACCCAACAGTGGATACAGAAACAACAAAGACGCAGGCCCTGCAAACAGGATGATAAGGTAGGATATTGGTAGAGGGATGTAGCACCTACAGTCAACTGCGATATCTCGAACTTGGTTAATCCAAATATTCCCGTACTTGTACAATTGAATCATGTAATTTCAACATCCCTTAACCCTTTAGCCTGTTTCTAGTTTTAAAGAAAGGTAACCACTTCAAACAGGCTGAAAGTAAAGCAGAATGTGCCTTAAGGTGCTTTCTGCTTTACTTTCAGCATGCTTTAAGCTAGCATCTTCTAGGATTTTGTAAATATTTCTTATGATTCATTTTCATGACTAAGAATTGGAACCATTTTCATCAGTGGACTGAAACAGAAGCTTTAAGATTTACTGTAAGCCTTGTTTTAAACAATGGCCTGTCTTAAGCACTTAAATAAGGTATGAAGGAAGGGGATATAGAAAGGTGGTGTGGAACATTTTGCTCTACTTTAATCCTGCTTAAATTACAAAGTTAGTTACTTGTGTCTGAAAAACAAGCCATTAAAATTGCAAAAGGTGTTAAACTTTCGAACAAGTCCAGTTGGTTTTGATCTCATTCAGTAATGTACAGTCAAACTTGCTGATGCGACCACGTGTATTAAGCGACCTTTGTGTTAAGCGGTCGGTTTGAATCCCGCCGGATCGTTTTTACTATATAAATTGAGTGTATTCAACGACTTTTGCCTAACGCGTCCAGCGACCGGTGTTTTTTCGTCCCAAACAACACTTTTCGTTTTATTAAACGACCACCTCGGGGTTAAAAGGTCATAATTGATCAATTATGTCCAAACATTTGACATCTTTTCACACTTATTCGCAATTAAGATCGGTGTTTCTCAATTTCATGAAAGGTGTGAAAACGTACGCAAAATCGAAAGTTATTTTTTACGGGAAACTTCGACAAACTCCGTCAAGCACTGAACTTAAGTAAATTGTTTCGAAATCGATTGCCGCTATGAATATTCTAATAGGAATCTAAAGGTTTGACATATTTTAATTTGATTCCGTAGACCCTCTGCTGTTTTTATGGCGACTTCCTTTCAACGCCGGTTCGACAGCCATTTTTATTTTTAGCTCACCTGAGCCAAAGGCTCAAGGTGAGCTATTGGGATGGCCCTGTGTCCGGCGTCCGTCGTCGTGCGTATGTGCGTCGTCGTTAACAATCGCTTCAAATGACATCTCCTCCTATACCCCTTGACAGAATTCAACCAAACTTTACAGAAATGTTCCTTGGGTCAAGCTCTTTCAAATTTGTTCAAAGAATTAAAAACAATGCAGAACTCTGGTTGCCATGGCAACCAAATTGAAAAAATAAGGAAATCTTAAAAAATCTTCTTGTCAAAAACTGCAAGGGCAAGAGCTTAGATATTTGGCACATAGCATCATCTACAAGTCCTCTATCAAGTTTGTTCAAATTATGCCCCAGGGGTCAAAATTGGCCCCGCCCCGGGGGTCACAGTTTTACATAGAGTTATATAGTAAAATTTCCAAACGTCTTCTTCTCTGAAACCAATGTGGCCAGAGCTTTGATATTTGGCATGGAGACACTTCTAGATGTCCTTTACCAAAATTGTTCAAATGGTTGTGGTCGGTTGCAGGAGTCACAGGAGCTAAAAATAGATTTTTTCAATGAAAACTTAAAAAATCTTCTTGTCTGAAACTACAAGGGCCAAAGCTTAGATATTTGGCACATAGAATCGCCTACAGGTTCTCTATCAAGTTTGCTCAAATTATGCCCCTGGGGTCAAAATTGGCCCCGCCCCGGGGGTCACGGTTTTACATAGAGTTATATAGTGAAATTTTCATACGTCTTCTTCTCTAAAACTAATATGGCCAGAGCTTTGATATTTGGCATAGTGACACTTCTAGATGTCCTATACCGAAATTGTACAAATGGTTCTGGTCCATTGCATAACTAGGTCACAGGAGCTAAAAATAGATTTTTTCAGTATATACTTTACATATTTTGTTCAAATTGTTCCGGTCTGTTGCATATCTAGGTCAGTCCTGGACATAAATCAATATCTCCATTTTTAGCTCACCTGGCACGAAGTGCCAAGGTGAGCTTTTAGGATCGCTGGATGTCCGTCGTCCGTCCGTCCGTCTGTCTGTTCACAATTGTTCATTAACACTCTACCGGCTACAAATTTCATCCGATCTTCATGAAACTTGATCACAATGTTTGTCTTGTAGAAATCTAGGTCAATTTCGAATGTGGGTCATGTTGGGTCAAAAACTAGGTCACTAGGTCAAACCATAGAAAACCTTGTTAACACTCTAGAGGCTACAAATCTCATTGGATCTTAATGAAACTTGGTCAGAATGTTTGTTCCATTGATATCTAGGTCAAGTTCGAATGTTGGTCATGTCCGGTCAAAAACTAGGTCACTAGGTCAAATCATAGAAAAATCTTGTTAACACTCTAGAGGCTACACATCTCATTGGATCTTTATGAAACATGGTAAGAATGTTTGTCTCATTGATATCTAGGTCGAGTTTGAATATGGGCCATGTCCGGTCAAAAACTAGGTCACTAGGTCAAATCATAGAAAAACCTTGTTAACACTCTAGAGGCTACAAATCTCACTGGATCTTGATGTAACTTGGTCAGAATGTTTGTCTCATTGATATCTAGGACAAGTTTGAATATGGGTCATGTCCGGTCAAAAACTAGGTCACGAGGTTAAATCATAGAAAAATCTTGTTAACACTTTAGAGGCTACAAATCTCATTGGATCTTGATGAAACTTGGTCAGAATGTTTGTCTCATTGATTATAGGTCAAGTTTGAATATGGGGAATGTTAGGTCAAAAACTAGGTCACTAGGTCAAATCATAGGAAAATCTTGTTTACACTCTAAAGGTTGATTGTGGGTCATGTCCAGTCCTAATCTAGGCCACTATAGGTCAAGTTTGCCATGGTGTACCAGGTGAGCGATTTAGGGCCATAGTGGCCCTTGTTCCAATTATTCTCAGGTGAGCGAATATGCCCCATGGGGCTCTTGTTTTGAAGAATCACCCATACGTCACATGAAGTTCTCGAGAGGGTGTGTCGGAAATCCCGTGTTTTATTGGTTGGTCTCTTGTAAAGAAAGAAACCGTATTCCCGCCTTTTACGTCCGGGCTATACCGAATAATAACGAGCCATATCACGTTGAAAACACCGGTTCTCGTTCGATCACCGAAGTTAAGCAACGTCGAGCCCGGTTAGTACCTGGATGGGTGACCGACTGGGAATACCGGGTACCGTAGACTTAAAGAAAAGTCCATTCAACAATAGGCATGATGCTGACAATTGTCCCATTCCTGAGACAACGGGATGACGCATCTGATAAAGCTTATGCGGGACAATAAACCTTAGCAGAGACAACAACTGAACAAAAATAGAAGTTAGCCCAAGTTTGTGTTCTTTCGCGCATGCTCCGTCTCTCAATTTTTCACGGAATACCTGCTAACAAAGTAGGAACCGAAATCTATAAATAGTAACAAAGATCATATTCCTCAAGAATCATGTCAATTTCTCGGCGAATTAACGCACATGCTGTCTGTTAATTTGACATTGAAATAGCGAATAGTATATCAGCGTTTTTATTGTGCTATTGGTAATTTCGTACATATATCGGCGTTTTTATGCAATTACGGATAAAAAATCGATTGATATTAAAATGTAAAAAGGGTAAGTTCAACTGTTTGGACTATGTCAAGTTATTCAATTCAGATTAAGGACGAAAAAGATAACCAGCGGCCATTTTATTCAGCGACCGCTTTAGAGCCGTCCCTTGGGTGGTCGCTTAATACAAGTTTGACTGTACATGTATTTGTTTTACAAGTCTTGCTGACTTTCTGTTTCAGGGCAGGTGTAGCCATACCTCCACCATCATATAATCAGCAATCCTCAAATCGTTACCAGGGATACCAGCAACCCAGATCAGGTAAGAGGCTCAATTCTTGTTAAAATTCCCTTGCTAAGAAATTTTTATTCCTTTAGCCCTTTACCTGATAGCATTGTTTCTAGTATTGAAGATATGTGACTACTTAAAGCAGGTTGAAAGTAAAGCAGAATGCGCCCTAAGGCGCATTCTGCTTTACTTTCAGCCTGCTTTAAGCTATTAACTGCTAGCATAAGGAAAGTATTAAATATGACACATATTCATTACGGTATAATTTGGAACTATTTTCTTCAGCAGATGAATAGAATGAATGTGCTAAAAGTCGCTTCTATAAGGGAAAGGGTTAACACATTCAACACTAGTGACTAGTATACTTGTCATTTACCAACAGTGTACGAGGGTTGTTATTTAAGTTTGTAGACTTTTGTCCTTATTTTTCTATATCATCAATGATTCAATATCTAACGGTCTATTATTGATATATAATGTCTTCTAGTTCCGAAGAAACTTTATTTTTACAAAATCATTATTTGCAAGTGGTAATAAAATGTCTCCATAGTAATGCATGTAACACTTTCCGGGGCATGCCATTTTCATATTTTGTTTTGTCTTAAAAGCATTCCACAAGTTTGTCATTTTGACGTTAAAATTCAGTGCAAAAGCGTACGACACAAATACGACATTATGACGTAATGCCCTAGAAATTTGAAAAATAATACAATGTTACTTCTTGTTTCTACAAGACTTTAATCTATCGCAGTAATGCATTTTGTTTAACGAAAACTCGAAACAAGAGTGTTGATAAATGTTTGTGTTCACTGGCACTTGTTTTCAAATGGCAATGACGCTTTAAAAAGGACGAACATCAGAGAACAGATAACGAATGATGCAGGCGTTTTGGAACTGTAAGGCAAACATTCATTAAATTTGACATAGTGAACGAATTAGTGAACAGATCAAAGAATATTGTGTCAACGTTAAATGAACAGTGGTATATAAACAAATATGACAAAAAGATAAAACATTATGAGAAACGTATCCATCTCACTGGAAGTAAAATGGCAAAATAATGAACCTCTAAATTGTTGTAAACAACACATGACGTCATTTTGACGTCGCTTTATAGCCCGACCATGCCCTGGATGTGCTTAGGTGCCCCTCTTTAAATTCCTCTAACTTAACCATGGATTTATGTACTGATATGAAATTATGTCTTTTAATCAGAAAAAGAACAAGGTTTCCAGTGGTGCTTGTTTTATTTCTCACCTACAATGACTAAAGCTTTTGTGAAAAAAGTCTACGAACTTAAATAACAACCCTGGTACATTTGAATATTACACTTTTCCTATGCAAACAGTGAAGACCCAGATGCAGGAGCCCTCTAATCATGATTTGCACTGTTTGTCGTGGTTGCACTGTTTGTCATGTTGCAATATATTACAAATTACAACTGTAGTAAAATAGAATGGACTAGACGTAATTGGATAATGGAACCATTAAAAGTTTTAGGGATGAATGAGTTAAACTGTTATAATGCATGCTAATAAATTTCCCTGCTTTTAGATACAGATTAGACGCTGAGTAGTACAGAGATTATTTATAGAAATAACTGTAGAATAGAAAGTGTTAAGTTTAGAACTAAATTAACCTCTTCATCGCCATTGGCAGCTAAAGTCAACTGAACACATAGATTGAATGCAGAGCAGATGCTGTGTATTGTGGTGTCTGATCAGATTCCAAACTGTTTGGCACTGGTGGCAACATTTCCGTAGGAAAAACATGAATATTTTATTATTAGGCATAAAATTGCATACAAAAGTTTTAGCAGACAATATTTTGCCTGCCAAAGGGATATATTATATCAGATGGGTAAATGTGGGGATGAAAGTTTTAAACCATTCCCCCATAGCTTGTTTATAGTATTGAAGATATGGTCACAGCTTAAAACAGGTTGAAATGATCTGTGTGATCCTTCTGATCTGTGTCAACACTGTTTGCTGATTTAAACCTGAATTTATTTAACTACCCAGAATTCCAAGGAGAATGGTTCATGTTTTGGTAACTAAAAATATCGACAAGGCACTCTAATAACCCACAATAGTTACTTAGTGTTTAAAGAGTTGCATAAGAAAATTTGATTTTCTGACTTTCAAACAGTAACTTGTGTGTTCTTGGTTGGATTTCTACCATTATTGGTTAGTCTACTCATGATTGTGTAGTACAGTGGAGAATCTGTTATTCTTTCCCAATAAACGCGTTTACGCTAAAACTATTATTTGCAGTGCAAACAGTTTGGAGCCAGATCAGACGCCGGGTAACCCGGCGTCTGATCAGGCTCCAAACTGTTTGCCACCAAGATAAACATGAATTATCAGAATTGTCAAAAAGTTGTTCTTTTCTACGTTTTAGTGTTTTGCGTTTGCGTACGTTTGCATTTAAACGGGGAAGAATAACAGATTCTCCACTGTACAGCTCACATTGGGGCAATGAATAAAGAGATTTTGGATGAAAAAATGAGCCATGTCATGACAAAACCAGCCTTATTGCAATGCAACATTATACAAACCAAGTAGGCTATGTATCTGTTTGGTCTACACTGCCAAGAAATGTATGCAATACATAGTTTGCACTGCAATGAGGCAGGGTTTCTTACGGCATGACTGAAATTGTGAGTGTATGCCTATATCTTCATAAACATTTGGGCATCTTTCTTGTAACTTATAGACTGACCCTGTAGTGTAAAATTAAAACTTAATAGTGTAGCTGAATCTTAACTCTTAGAATGCTACTGATGAAACCATGATAACCTTTGCAAACATTTTGGATCATAATGAGATGACGGCATGTCACCTTAATTGACATTCTTTCTGTATATTTCTAAAGAGTCTGAACTAAAGAGTAAACGATTTGACCCTGATCAGATGTTTAGGTACTCAACAAAGTTACATTCAAATTGTTTGAAGATCCTTACAGCACTGTTAAGCCTTTTCCTGCTGAATATTAATTTTATCACTTTTCCTGCTGAATATTCAACTGAACCCTTTTCCTGATGAATATTCATCTTTAATCTTTTCCTGTTGAATATTCATCTGAACCCTTTTCCTTTTCCTGCTGAATATTCATCTTTAATCTTTTCCTGCTGAATATTCGACTGAACCCTTTTCCTGCTGAATATTCATCTTTAATCTTTTCCTGTTGAATATTCATTTGAACCCTTTTCCCAATATATATTCTTATTAACCCTTTTCCTGATGAATATTCATCCTAACCTTTTTCCTGCTGAATATTCATTTTAACCCTTTTCCTGATGATTATTCATCTTAAACCTTTTCTTGCTGAATATTCATCTTTATGCTTTGCCTGCTGAATATTCATCTTGAACCTTTTCCGCTGAATATTCAAGTTAATCCTTTTCCTGCTGAATTTTCAGCTTGATCCTTTTCCTGCTTAATACTCATCTTAACCCTTATCCAACTGAATATTCATCTTAACCCTATCCTGCTGAATATTCTTCTTAACCCTTTGTTCACTGAATATTCATCTATACCCTTTGTCCAGCTGAATATTCATCTTAACCCTATCCTGCTGAATATTCATCTTAACCCTTTGTTCACTGAATATTCATCTTTACCATTTGTCCAGCTGAATATTCATCTTAACCCTATCCTGCTGAATATTGAATATTCTTCTTACTGCTTCTCCTGCATAATATGTTTTTACCATTATTCCACTATTAATCGCTTGTGGCTTTTTTTTTTGCCCCAGAAGGCAGGTATATTATTATCACATTGTCCATCTGTCAACTAGTGGTCTCTTTTGAAAACAGAAAAAAATGTTTATGTTTCATAAGGCTATGCAATTCTATTCATCATCTGCAGCAATTATCAGAGTTTATTTACCTGCTTTCTTGCTGCTGAAAAAGTCCTCATTCATATAAATATTCAAACAATTTTCCAGATGAGACTATTTTTCAAACGCTATTTTACGAATTGTACCTTTAATCCTTTACCACGTAGTAAATTTCTAGACACGTGACCACTTGAAGCAGGTTGAAAGTAAAGCAAAAATGCGCCTGATGGTGCATTCTGCTTTACTTACAGCTTGCTTTAAGCTACCATCTGATAGGATAAAAATCTCAAGATTTTGGAAAATTCCAGAGAAATAGCAGCCCTGAGAGATGTTTTCAGACCTTTAGTATTTTATATGTCTCTAGATACCTATTAATCTTACAAATGCTCTTTTACCCTTCTTCCCTTTCCAGATAAATGAGCCCATTTCCAACATTTAGTGTTTTCTTTTCACTTGCTTTAGCCCATTACACCATAAACATTTTTTTCTGGCTTTCATTAATTCCTCAATTGAAGCAAAGTGTTTCAATTTATACATGAATATGCAGCATTAGAAATATTTTCTATATCCTAGCAGATTGTAGCCTAAAGCAGGCACATTTTGCTTTACATACTTTTAACCTGCTTTAATACATCACCTTATAAAATACACCTCTTTACACCTTTACTTTATTCCTTCATTGAAGAAAATAATTCCAGTCATAAATATGCACCATAAGAAATATTTTCTGTATAAAGTGGAAGCATTTCCTTCAGTGGAGGAACAACTTAATAGTGTAAAAATGTAATTTTATACAGTAAAGTATTGAATGCATCTGAAGAAAAGGGATAACAGTAAATTATGGGCATTTATTAGATTTTAATAGTGTTTACCACTGTGTTAAAACATGATACCTACATGCAAGAAGAAGAATCTTTCCCCACTAATCTCATTACTGACCACACAGCCTTAACTTCAGCTTCACTTCATTTAAAGGCTATATAAAAGAGCATGTATGAAGAATCTCTTACAACAAAAGTTGCCAGGCTGCTGTGGGAACTTTCTGTATTTGTGACCTTCATTAACTCATTACCCTATAGAAGCACCTTTTAGCGGTTATGATTTATTCCTCCGCTGAAGAAAATAGTTCCAGTTTAATCAGTCATGAATATTTAGTATAAGGAATATTTTCTTTATTCTAGCACATGAAATCTTAAAACAGGCTGAAAGTAAAGCAGAATGCACCTTAAGGCGCATTCTGTTTTATTTTCAACCTGATTTAAACAGTCACCTATTTTCAAAACTAGAAACAGGCTATGGGGTAATGGATTAATAGTTTATACCACTGTGATAAGGCTATACAAAAGAGCATATATAAAGAATCTCTTACAACAAAAGTTATACCAGGCTGCTTTGGGAACTTTCTGTATTATTTGTGACCTTCATTAAGCTGCATCCTGTCCTAAAAAGCAGTAAATTGTACTTTTATTGCAATGGTTGCCTCATACATGTTTTACAGTAATTTATATAGAGCTGACAAATCATATACATACATGCCAAACATCTGTGATGAGTTCAGTAAAGAAATTGATGGCTGTCGATGACCATCGATTGCGAGTTGGCTACTGGTCTGAAATACAATGGAGAAAACGTAATTATTTTGTTCAAACGCAAGCGCATTGCAATGAAATATAGAAAATGACAACATTTTGACTATTCAGACTACCAGTTTTAGTATGAATGGTAAACAGTTTGGAGCCTGATCAGACGCGGGGTTACCCGGCGTCTGATCTGGCTCCAAACTGTTTTATAATGCAAATAATAGTTTAAGCGTAGCCGGGGTTATTTGGAACACGCTACAGGTGATGTTAACCTTTTCCCTGCAAGTTTTATTGTCACAATCACAACAGCAGTTGCGTAGGGTTTAGATCAAGATCTATCCAAGTAACTTTGCATCTGGTGAGTATCCAGCTTGTTTGAAAAACTCATTGCATTGTCAAAATGCATCAAATATAAATTTAAATAAAAAATGCAGATACAGTAAACCCCTTCTGTTTCGACCTTTAAAAAGAACAGGGCTCTAGATAAGAGGGAGTAAACTAAACAAATCCAACACTTTCTCACTCATTTCAGCACCAAACCCTATGG
Organism: Gari tellinella; assembly: GCA_922989275.2. Classification (NCBI taxonomy): domain Eukaryota; kingdom Metazoa; phylum Mollusca; class Bivalvia; order Cardiida; family Psammobiidae; genus Gari; species Gari tellinella. The sequence goes on from OV277857.1 coordinate 260,077, forward strand.
TGTGATTACTTATTAGAATCGTCTGGAATAGACGATTCTAATGAGTAGCAATACCATAGGGTTTAATGCTGAAATAGAGATTTTAGTTTTTGAAATACTCCCCTTATCTGGAGCCCTGAAAGAAGGCTCAGTAACTGTATGAAAGACAGGTGATAGCTTAAAGCAAGGTGACAGTTAAACAGCAAGCTTCTAAAGGAGCTTTCTGTTTAACTTTCACCTTGCTTAAAGTTTAATCCATTACTCCATAAATATGCCTTTTTAGGCCTCCACTGAAGAATTTATAGAGTCATGAAAATGTACCACAAGAAATCATTAAATTTTCTATATCGTAGTAGATAATAGCTCAAAACTGACTAAAAGTAAAGCAGAATGTGCCTTGTGGCACATTCTGCTTTACTTTCAACCTGCTTTAAGCGGTCACCTGGCTTCAAAAATAGAAACAGGCTATGGGGTAGTAGGTTTAGCAGCCACCTGCCTTTGATACCTAATAATCAACACAACTTAGTGGTCGTTTATATAGTGGTTTTACTATACCGGGTATATTTGGTTAGTGGATGATATTAACCCATTACGCCATAAATACGCCTTTTTACGCCAATAATATATTCCTCCACTGAAGAATATAATTCCAATTTATACAGTCATGAATATGTTTGATAAAAAATATTTTTTATAACTTAGACGATATTAGCTTAAAGCAGACTGAAAGTTAAGCAGAATGGGCCTTAGGCGCATTCTACTTTACTTTTAACCTGCTTTAAGTAGTATCCTATTATCAAAACAAGAAACAGGCTATAGGGGAATGGGTTAAGTGGCAGTTCATAAGTTAATTGCGTATAAGTGTAATTACGTATGTTTCAAACTGTTAGAGTGACAGTTTTGGAGCATGGCCAATGGTCGTTCAGTCACATTGGATATTGTGAGTGGTCCTTCTGTCTGTCTGTAGAGCTGTCCTGTAATCTAATCAACGGTTTTGGCACTTGTTGGCTTGTACCGATCAGACTGAACTGCCCTCTCTGTCTAGAAGTAGAGACTGGGTTAGAGACAAAAGCCCATTCATAAAACTTACAGACATGGTACAGAGGTCCTATCATAGTCAGTTATCACTGGAATACATGATAAAAGCACAATGAGAGATAATAGTAAATGTAGGTGTCTCTTGTTGGTATACATGTAGGAGAGGTGGTTTGTTTTATAATGATTTAACTCTTAGCATGCTGGGAATTTTTTTCGTTTGCAAAAATTGACGTCTGCTACTGTTCTTAGAATAGAATTTTCAAAATTTCTTTTTAACCCTTTCCCTCATAGAAGCTCCTTTTAGCGCATTCAGTTTATTCCTCCGCTGAAGAAAATAGTTCCAATTTATACAGTTGTGAACATGTATCAGAAGAAATATTTTCTTTATTCTAGCAGGTGAAAACTTAAAGCAGGCTGAAAGTAAAGCAGAATGCGCCTTTAGGCACATTCTGCTTTACTTTCAATCTGCTTTAAGTAGTCACCTATTTTCAAAACTAGAAACAGGCTATGGGGCAAAGGGTTAACCCTTTGCATGTTGGGTAAATTTTTCATCTGCAAAATTGGTCGTCTGCTACTGTTTTAAAAATTGAATTTTCAAAATTTCTTTTTAAACAGGGTCAGAATGTCAAACAGTTTGGATCCTGATGAGATGCCGCGTAATATGGTGTCTCGTCAGGATTCAAACAGTTTGCAAAGGTAATCACTGTGACATGTGTATCCGTCGCTAGCATGCAAAGAGTTAACCCCTTCACTGCCAGGACATCATCAATTTTATACAGTTGTCGTCTGCTGTTATTTCTAAAATTCAAATTTTGGTATTTTGATGGGAGAACTATTGAAATGAGTTTCAAACAGTTAGGATTCTGATCAGACGCCACATATCCGGCGTCTGATCAGGATCCAAACTGTTTGCAAATAACTATTGTACTCTGTGTAAGGCAGTGAAGGGGTTCACATTGATTTGACATTGTTGCATCATATCTTAACCCATTACCCAATAGACAAGCCTTTGTATGCCTTTAATTTATTCATCCTCTATGGAAAATAGTTCCACTTTATGCAGTTAGGAATATAAACCATAAGAAATATTTCTTATAAACTAGAAGATGGTAGCTTAAAGTAGGCAGAAAGTAAAGAAGAATGCACCTTAAGATGTATCTATGGATAAATAGATTAGCAGACACTCAAACGGACATCAGTTCTCTGCCTTTATGCAGATAAATCTATCTGTATGACTATAGAAGCTTTCTACTTTACTTTTACTTTCATCCTGCTTTAAGTTGTCACCTATATTTTGTGATACTAGAGATTCCCATTACCCCATTGACTGTCTCTAGTATTCAAGATAGGTGACCAACTAAAGCAGGTTGAAAGAAAGGGAGCATGAGTATTAAGGTGCATTCTGCTTTACTTTCATTTTGCTTTAAGCTACCATCTACTAGGATATAAAAAAATATTTCTTATGGTGCATATTCTTAACTGTAATTGTATAAGTTGGAACTATTTTCTTCAGTAGAGAAATAGATTAACCCTTTCCCCAATAGAAGCGTCTTTTAGCGAATATGATTTATTCCTCCGCTGAAGAAAATAGTTCCAATTTAATCAGGTATGAATATCTATTAAAGGTAATATTTTTTTATATTCTAGCACATAATAGCTTAAAGCAGGCTGTAAGTAAAGCAGAATGCGCCTTAGGGCGCATTCTGCTTTACTTTCAACCTGCTTTAAGAAGTCACCTATATTCAATAATAGAAATAGACTATCAGGTAAAGGGTTAAAGGGGTAAAAAGGTATATTAATGGAGTAATGGGTTATACCATTACCCCATAGCCTATTTCTAGTTTTGAAGATAGGTGACCACTTAAAGCAGATAGAAAGTAAAGCAGAATGTGCCTAAAGGCACATTCTGCTTTACTTTCAGCCTGCTTTAAGCTGACATCTGCTTGGATATAGAAAATATTTCTTAAGGTATATATTTATGAAGGTATAATTTGAAACTATTTTATTCAGTGGAGGAATACATTGATAGCCTAAAAAGGTGTATTTATGGGGTAATGGGTTAAACAAGTTAAACTGTACTACCATAGTAGGATATAGAAATATTTATGGTGCATATTCTTGACTGTATAAGTTAGAACTATTTTCTATAGTGGAGAAATAGACTAAAGGGGTGAAAAGGTATATTAACCCATTACCCTATAACTATGCCTTTTTACGCCTTTAATTTATTTGTCCACTGAAGAATATAGTTCAACTTTGTACAGTCATGATTGTGTTCCATCAGAAATACTTTCTATATCCTAGAAGGAGATAGTTTAAAGCAGGCTGAAAGTAAAGCAGAATGCGCCATAAGGCGCATTCTGCTTTACTTTCAACCTGCTTTAAGTGGTCACCGATCTTCAAAACAAGAAAAAGGCTATCGGGGTAATGGGTTAAAGCTGCTTCAAAGTAAAGCAGAATGTGCCTAAAGGGGTAAAAAGGTATATTAATGGAGTAATGGGTTAAAACAAGTTAACAGAAGTACTACCATAGTTGACTGGTTCACATGAGGACATGTGACAGTTGTAACCTACTTGTGCCTACAAGATTTCTCAATGAATCGATGGCTCAAAAATGAGAAGTATAGACAGATTTGAGACGAACAAGAGCTAGCACTCGTGGCCTATCAAGATGTTGTAGTGGGTAGATTACGATAACGGTACTCAATGGGTTTCATTGTTTGATCTTCACAAATCATAGCAGTTTTCTGACCACTGGCTTCATACATATACACACGTACATGTAGTATCATCCTATTCCATGTAAGGGACATAACTCAGTAGGTCTGAGCATTAGGTATCTTTAACCCTTTACCCCATAGCCTGATTCTAGTTTTGAAGACAGGTAACTACTTAAAGCAGGTTGGAAGTAAAGCAGAATGTGCCATAACGCACATTCTGCTTTACTTTCAGCCTGCTTTAAGCTGCCATCTGCTAGAATATAAAAATATATTTCTATGATACATATGCATGACTGTATCATAAAATGAAACTATTTTCTTCAGTGGAGGAATAAGTTAAATGTGATAAAACACATATTTATGGAGCAATAGATTAAGGCACATTCTACTTTATTTTCTGCCTGCTACAAACTACCATCTGCTATAATATAGAAAATAATATTTTTTACGATACATATTGGTGACTGTATAAATTGGAACCATTTTCTTCAGTGAAGAAATAGATTCAATGCGTAAAAATGAGCATCTATATGGAGTAAAGGGCTATGTGGAATAGGTAGTGGCATGAAAAGATGTTACTATGAAAGAAAGGGTTATTTCATGATCTTAGCCCTCTTGGGAACGATGGCCTCAATATTTATAAAATGGTAACAGTGTAAGACTAGAGGAACAGAAATACTCTTTCTTAACCCTTTACGCCATAGCATGTTTCCAGTTTTGAATTTGAAGAAAGGTGACTACTTAAAGCAGGTTGAAAATAAAGCAGAATAAGCCTTAAGGTGCATTCTGCTTAAATTTTAGCCTGCTTTAAGCTACAATCTGCTATGATATAGAAAATATTTCTCAAAGTACATTTTAAGAACTGTTTTAAGTAGAATTGTTACTGTAATGGACAAATGAATTAAATGTGATAAAAGACACTTCAATAGGGGACAGGATTAATGCTATAGAAATTTTGCAAAAAGTGACTGTATAAATTGGGATTCATTCATGTTTCTTTGGATATTTAATATTTGTCAATAATCCAATTTCAATGCCCTTTGTACGATACTACAATTTTCCCTTTTGTCTGAACAGTTTATTTTTGTGTTTTATTCCGTCATGAATGCAACATCTGGAGCCTGTTTCATAACAACAAATATTGTCATATTTAAGCTATTCCTAAAAAGTCTGAATGGTTATGTTTAACACGTGTACAGCAGCATAAAGTTGATGGAAGTAAAGCAGAACTTTTGAAACTTTCTGCTTTACTTTCATCCTGCATTAAGCAAGCACATACATTAAAACTTTACCCCATAGTATGTTTATAGTTTTGAAGACAGATAAACACTAATTCTTTTAGCAGATTGAAAGTACAGTACTTTACTTTCAGCCTTCTTTAAGCTACCATCTGATAGGATATAGAAAGTATTTATTTTGATACAGTCATGTTCAATCATGTCTATAAATTGGAATTATTTTCTTCAGTAGAGGAATAAATTAAATATGCTATAAGGAACTTCTATGGGGGGGAAAGAGTTTAAAACACATTATAGACCATTTGCAGAGATGTAATGGTGAGTGTTACTGTTTTATTGTAACTAAAGATAGGTATATATGAAATGGGCTATCATTCCCTTTAGCTTTGCACTTCTTTAACACATTACCTGGTAGCCTATTTCTAGTACTTAAGATAGGTGACTACTAAAAGCAGGTTGAAAGTAAAGCAGAATGCGCCTTAAGCTATCATGTACTATAATATAGAAAATATTCCCTAAAATACATATTCATTACTGATTAAATTGGAACTATTTTCTTCAGCGGATGAATAAATCATAGCCGCTAAAAGGCGCTTCTATTGGGGAAAGGGTTAATATCCCCCAATGAAATACTGTTGACTGCAGCGTGTTTTTGGCTGAAATTGAGGTTTAGCCTGTTTCTAGTATTGAAGATAGGTGACAACTTAAAGCAGGTTGAAAGTAAAGCAGAATGTGCCTAAAGGCACATTCTGCTTTACTTTTAGCCTGCTTTAAGCTTCCATGTGCTATAATATAGAAAATATTCCCTATACTATTATATTCATGACTGATTAAATTAGAACTATTTTCTTCAGCGGAGGAATAAATCATATCCACTAAAAGCCGCTTCTATGGTGGTAGGGTTAAGACTTTTGTCTTATAGAATACGGATATGAATTTCAAACAGTTTGTATCTTGATCAGACAATGAGTTACATGGCAATCTTATCTTGAATTTGATCCAAATGCCAGCATGGTCTCTCTTTGAAATGAAAGGATTTTGAACATGCAAATGCCTGCTGTAAGATCTTATCTGAAAAAGTACTGGATATGCCTTTTATATTTAATGTTCAGGACTTTCTAGCTTGGAACTACCTTTCTTAGTTTATGAAAAATTAAAAGTGTAAAAGGGCGTATATATGGAGTAACAGGTAAAAACTGGATCAAACCTTTAGTAACTTGACCTGCTATGATGCTTATGCAAAAGAAAAGGATAAGGACACCTTGTGGAATATAGAAAGGGGTTGTTTCTCAGTCTTTCGGGAATTTCTTCCCTCTGCGATAGCATACAGTCATATTGTCTGTTTGTTCCAGTCGAGCGGCAGTCATAATTGGTGCTAAAGTGTTCTTGACAGTTATAATCCAAATCTCATGATGGATGAATTTGATTGCCCTGTGGGGAGAGGGATTGGATGTTTTTGCTGAAACTGAATCAGCTTTCCCGTTGTAAGCAGATGAGTAGGCTGGGCCATAAGCTGACAAGTGACGGGATCCATGGGCTCGTCATATTGACCTGTTTATGATTGATTGGATGACACGATCAGGCTTCCGTGACAATTTACCTAAAATAGAGACTCTTTGATAACTGGTTAGAAGAAAAGCAAGTTACTACCAGTCTTGCCCAGAGTTTCTCTTTACTCCAGAGCATGTTTCTAGTTTTGAAGACAGGTGTGTGACCACTTAAAGCAGGTTGAAAGTAAAGCAGAATGCACCTTAAGACACATTTTCCTTTACTTTCATCCAGCTTTAAGCTACCATCTTCTAGAATGTAGGAAATATTTCTTATGGTATAAATTTATGACTGTATAAATTGGAACTGTTTGCTTCAGTTGAGAAATGAATTAAGGTGTGGAATTATGAGGTATTATAGAGGCATTAAGCTTTTATTCTGAATCTGTTTCGATTAAGATGCATGCATAGTCTGTTCCCCCTTCTGCTGCTATTATCATATATATTGACACTTTTGGAAGACAGCGCCGACCCATATCAGACAGCTTCTTATGGTCCGAGTCATCATGGTTTCCTAATAGGACCTTTCTGACATAAGTGTGAGCTCTTTTCTTGGGAAACCTTTCCTTATTTGAAGAATAGAGAAAATACTATCATATAGAGTGACAAAAAGAATATCATATAAAAGTATGACATTATTATAAATGACAGTATTTTTTGGATAGATGTAAGAGGCATGCAAAATGTTTTGTTTTGGTCACGGGAAATTAACATTGTAACTCAAAGCCAGGTGTAATAATATAAAATATTGTATGACAGATATCCTAATGGATGGAGTTTTATTTGTAAATATTCAGAGGGAGAAATGGTAAGCCTTTCTCCAGCACAGGCACATGAGGACAATTTTCTGTACTCACTGTTGGTGTTTGATTTAAGACAGATAAGCAAAACAACCTTTTTGCCATACAGTAGTTTGTTTTCAGTGTTTAATATTGCTATAGGGGCTGTAGGAGCTTTCTGTTTTGCTTTCATTTGTGTTTTCACCATCAGCCAATCCTTAATATTGTTATTAAGTTAATAAATTGTAAAACAGACGGCTGCCTTGCAGTTACTTAAGTTTTTTAGTTTAAATGTTTTTTATATATAACACTTCTAGAGTTAAGGTAGTATGCCCCTATTGAAATGGGGCCAATATCGTTCAATATTAGCACCTACATACAGTCAACTGACTTTTCCTACCAATTATCTTCAACGATCTATCTTTTGGGAATTTTTCCCTACCTTATTAGCCAGAGTCATAGTGGACAGAGTTTAATTTATGTATGAATATTCAGCAGGTGAAGGATTAAAATCTTAAAACAAGGAGTGATAAGAATTTAAAAAAAAAAAACAAAAAAAACCAAAAAAACTATTTAGACTAAAAGTTACTGTTCAAACTAAAAAGCTTCTTTTAATTATTAGATGATTTTGGCGTTAGATTACTGTCTTTTTTCTTTGGAATACTTCTTTGGGAATAGTTGATTATAATTCTTACAAATGTGAAAACTTCCAAGTTAGCAGCGTATTGTGTTTTATTGGACGTCATACTGCGACTGTAATGATTTGTGTCAAAGCATGAGCTCATCTTTTTATATTAGTACATAAATTAGACCCGCTCATAGATGAACGTCATTTTCAAGGCAGATGGATCAGCACGTTCACAATTAATTAGCAGGGCCGTGAGCCCAGTCTTGAGGAGCTCTTCAGTCGATGGAGGTATTCAAGAGAAACTCTCCAGTGTCTGGAGATAGGAAAGATGCTCTTCAGCTGGCCTCTTCAGATGGAGGAGGGTTTGGTTGCTTGGAACTATTAGTGTGTTGCTATTGATAAGATTTCAGCTGAACAGAAGGTGTCAGAATCTTGATACAGTTTAAAAGCTCTTAACCTCAGATTTATATTGAAACAACAGTTCCCATGGTTATGTCTATTCATTTAACCCTTTTCTCGCTTAAAATCAGTATTTGAATGATTTGCAAACAGTGAAGACCCTGATCAGGGTCTGCACTGTTTGTTAAACTTCAATTTTTCTAAAATATTTTCTAAAAACTGCTGTAAAAATCGACATAAATTGTTATTTTCCAAATATGGAATTGTTCATCACTGCGTAGAAAGTGTCAAGAAAGCTTTTTATCAAATTGTTTCTAGGTTACTCACAACAGAGGTTTTAGAGAATTGTAGGTGGCAGAATTGTTTGGAAGACATTTGTACGGGCATTGCACACCCTGGTCACTAATGAGGCGGCTATTAACAAATGTTTCAGTCTCCCAGGCAAGTAAACACACATTGTCCTGAAGAGGTTAGATCAGCTGAACAACATTTACACACTCTATCTATTTTAACCCCTTTTCCCGCCTTAATATCGTCTGCTTTACAATTTGTCGTCTGCTATAAAATTGAAATGAAACGCAAATTTGTTATGGTTTTTGAAATTTATGGAAGGCTAAAGATAAAATGTCAAAAAGTTTGGATCATGGTCAGATGCCGCGTAACGCGGCATCTGACCATGATCCAAACTGTTTGAAAACTGTTTGAAAATCTGAGTCGGGTTTTAAATGATAAGGACTAAGTGTGATAAGGGTTTAAGTGTTTATTTTCACACTCTATACTGTAATTGGGAGGATTCACTTTGCATGCTATTCTTCCAATATAATTAGTTTGAATGATCAAAAGAAACTACTGTTTATCCAGACTTATTAGCTGATAATGAATGGAAAATATTTCATCTTTGATTTGATAATGTAATTAACCTTTTGAATGTAGAAAAGTTGTAGGCATTTTAAAACTGTTTGGATCCCAATCAAATTTTTGAGAATACTTTGTGTATGATCAGGATCCATACTGTGTGTCTCAATTAAATTTGTGCTATTAAATATTCAATATTAAAATGAAAGGAGGTGATAGATTGAACTGACAGTATATATTCAGCAATCAAAGGGAATGGGTCCAAATATAATTTCTGAATAATCAAAAAAGTTTCAATTCTAATACTGTAATCAAATTTGACTATTCCATTTTTAGCTTGTCTGTTTGTTGAAGAAGAAAAAAAGCTTTTATTGTCATTCAGTCATCCGCTTTGCTGCCAGTTTAGTCATCAGAAATCTTAATGATGGCCATAACAATATTTCATCTACAACTTTCATTTTTGGTGTGCATGTTCATCTTGACAAGTCCTATCCAGACATACCAAAATGTTTCACATCTTGACCTTTGTTCTAATTTAACTGCATTTTTCACTGATCTTTAAAAACAGACAAGAATTGCCACACCCCCATATATGTATACATTGTGTTGCATAGAATTTTCAGGTCACTGTGACCTTGACATTGACCTTTGACCTCAAATGTACAAAAACTTGTCCAGAGCTTATCTCCTATAGCTTATCTGCTAGGTATATAGCAAATTTGGTGTGTGAATATATGATTGATTGAGTTGGGTTTTACGGCACCGCGACACATGAAATGGTCATATGGCGCCGAATGTGTGAATATATCTTGGGATGGCTGACTGTAGCATACCATTTCCAGGTCACTGTGACCTTTGCATTGACATTTGACATATTGTACAAAAAGAGTGCCCAGAGCATATCTCCTATACACTATCATCTAGAGATAGCAAATTTGGTATTCATCTTCGGATTGCTGAGTGTAGCATAACATTATTAGGTCACTGTGACCTTGACCCTTTTCAATTGGACAAAAGGCATACCCAGTTCATATCTCCTATACCTTATCAGGTAGGGATAGCAGACTTGGTGTGTTAATACATCTTGGGATGACTGAGTGTGGCATACTATTTCAACTTCACTGTGGCCTTGACCTTTGACCTACTATTGTAGAAAATGCTTGTCTTAAGCATATCTCCTATAGATTTTCAGCTAGGAATAGCAAATTTGCTGTGTTAGTACATCTTTGGAGAATATAGTGCTGCATACTATTTCAACTTCACTTTGACCTAATTTCATAGAAAAAGCTTGTCTGGAGCATATCTCCTATAGCTTGTCAGCTAGGGATAGCACATTTGGTGTGAGAGACAGTGTCACATACAATCTTCAAATGATCTTTATGAATATACTTACAGGTTTGCATAAAGTAAACAAAATGCATTTCAGAGTTGATAAAGGCTTTGGGGCATCTGTCACTTACTGTGACACACTTTGTTTTGATACCATTTCTTAATGCAATACCTCTATCTCACTTTCACCTCTTTGTTGCTGCAAGACATCCACATGCTTGTACTTACCTGAAATTCTTCAATTAAATTTGATTTGTGGCTCATTTCCATTAATCCCTGGACATGGGTTTGGTAACTGAATGTAATCAGTGAATATTTTCCTGAGTTATGTGACTTTGAACTTAGAAATTTGCACACACAAAAATTAACTTTTGCACCCAAAAAATCCTACATCCTATTCACTGAATTGACTTCATATCAACAAGTGTTGAGACATTGCAAGGATACCATATCAAGTAAAATATGTAAATACATACTTGAGTTATAGGACTTTGTATTCAAGACATATGCTATTCAATCTCTTGCATATTTTGTGAATTTTGCACATAACTGACAAAAGGTACAATACCAAGATTAATTAAAAACAATATTCAAGAATTATACTAAGGCAGGGTTCCTTCTCTGCTGTTGGTTTTTGATGGCACGCTTTCTAGACATTGGTTGTCTTTGTCTTGTGTTTGGGATTATTAAATTGAATAAGAAAGTAAAGTGATGGTTTAGAATCACAACAGATGACTGTGTTCAGAGCAGATTGTAGCATCTAAAACTATAGAAACAGCTGAACTCATAGTTTGGATGGTCTCACCTTGACCTTTGCATGCAATTTGGCAGGTTTAGCATGGAAATCTAAACAAAAAAAGTAAATTAAACTGTCTGCAAAAACAATTCTGACTTTTTCACCTGTTTGTGCTTATGTTTCCATGGAAACAAATGACCCTTCTGTTGGTCGTGTCAGGGCGGTGCCTGGCGGAGTAATCCAAGTTACCATTCAAAATTTATACAACCATGTGAACTGAGAAAGAAGAAAGCAACATGGAACCAAAGTGGGCTCCAGATAACAGGGAGTAAACCGAACAAATCCAACAGTTTTTCACTTGTTTTAGCTCTTAATCCTATAGTGTTATACTCATTAGAATTGTTTTGAAGAGACAATTCTAAGGAGTAGTGACACCATAGGGTTTAATGCAGAAATAAAGATTTTAGTTTTTGAAGAAATCCTTATCTGGAGCCCTGACCAAAGAACAGTGGCTTAGAGCCTGCATGTTATGCAAGTATAAACCATCCACCTGGTAAAATCACATCTCTAGTTTGTTGTCCTGCCATCTTCCAAGCCTCGTAAACCAGCACTTGTAGCCTGTGAAGCCACATCTTGACAAATTAACATGAAATTACAGTATTATCTCCCTTGAACACCTATTAAAATGTTACATATTAAGGTCTTTAATTGGAGGTTACTGCTTAATGCAGGACAAAAGTAATGCAGAAAGCTCCCTTAGGAGCTTTGTGCATTACTTAGGTCCTGCATTAAGCTTTTTCCTGTCTTATAGATCAATTTTGAGATCAATTTTGAGTTTCGCTTGAGAGAGAGATTACTGTACAAGAAACACAAACTGTTGTTCTTATAGAGCCACTTGGCGGCTGGGCTCGGACCACTTGTGGGTTCTTGGATTGGCCGACTATGATAGATTAGGTCAGCTGTAGTGCCTTGGAGTCCCATCACAGGCTCTAAGCTTGTTGAATGGCTCTTCAACGGTCCTATGAATTCAGCACCACAATAATCAAGTTACCTTGTATAGTGCCTTATAGTGCCGTGCGGTAAAACAAAAGTGGGGGTCTAGTTTCTACAACATATCACTTGGCTGTAAACCGAGAGTGTTGTAAGGTGGTGAGACGTCCTGAGAGAACGTGGAGTACCCTGAAGATGTTTGGAGAAATCATCGAGTATTGACCATTCCGTCATGATTGAGTCCTAATGGGTGCTTTTCTTTACCAGGTAGTGGCTCTTGTAGGCATCTGATATTTGTCGTTAACGACCTTGTCTAAAAGTTGATTTTTTGCATGCTGATAGTGGAACTGTGATTGTATTTGAAAACAGTTTGGATCCTGATGAGACGCCAAGTAAACTTGGCGTCTCATCAGGATCCAAACTGTTTTACATTCTGAGCATGTTTTGTGAAAGATATTTAGAAAATTCTAATTGTAGAACACTTGCAGACGACAAATGTTGCAGACAACAATATTGCTCAGTTTTAATTAATTGAATTTAAGACCATGAAAACATAAAGGAAATCAAACCGTGTCTGGTTAAGCATCACTTGATTGTAATAACTTACTCTAATAAGGAGACTAATAGTTGCACATTTATTAATTTTTAATTTTTATACAAAAAGGACATATACATTTAATTTAAAACGTAGCAGACGACAGTTTATAAGCAGACTACATTACTGCTTGAAAGACTGTTAATGGGAGAGGTTTTTTGGGGGATGGCTTTTGGCCATCTAGAAACGAGTCAAACAGAGCGTTGAATTGAGAGGGTTGCTTAACCTTTACCACACTGCGTAATTATCGTTGGTAACATTTCTGATTTGCCGTCTGCAGTCTGATTCCCATTTATATATCTTCATCTGTTTTCAGAAAAAATGCCATCTAAATGTCAAAAAAGGTTTGGATGCCGATGAGACGCCGAGTTACTCTGCGTCTCATCTGCATCCAAACCATTTTCAAAGATAGTCACAATTTCGCCTTCGGCATTTTAAGAATTAATGAAGCAGCCATGGCTAATGCGTCACTCTCCGTATTTTAATAAAAGTCGGAGGAATGTAAATCTAGCAGTCTCCTAGCTATTCGTTGGTGATAAAATCCCTTGATTAACAAGTTTGACAAATCTTTTCACTCAAGTGCCTGGTAATGATGGTTGACATTAAGACATAAATAGAGATCATTATAAGGGATAGCGACTCTCGCTTTTTGTGGCCGAGATTGGCCGCAGGTGAAAGTGAAAGTCGATAGATCCCGTGACATAGCGGATTGAGTCCAGGAAAAATAATTGACAAACAATTTGCTGTGGATTTTTTTTTTATGCTAAATGAAAATGATGATTTCAGTTGGTCATATATGTTTCACTAAGTATGAGGAATGGAATGATGACCCTTTACTCTATAGCTTATCTACATCTATCTACATCTTTACGTAGTCCTGTCAAATTGACACTTATACTACGGTGCGCTAGAAAAAGAAGGTAATAAAGAGAAAAAGATAGGAAAGTAAGAAAAGAGCCATTCAGAAAATCGATGCTATGAAGATAGGTAAAAAGGTAGAAGAAGAAAAGATTTTCCAGTTACGTTTCAAACCATCAGACCTTGACCACTCCAGCTTCCTTGCGGTACCAGGGTTCGAGACCCCGCTGACACAGCTCAAGATCCTCATTTGGTTTTACTTTGTAACTGGACAGAGGTCCCTAGAATTTAAGGTTGGACAGCTTAGTTGAAGAGTTAATTGGTATTAATTTCAGGGAATATAAAGTGTTACATACATAACTGCTTAACCCTTTTCCCTCCATAGGAATGCCTTTTAGCGCTTTTAATTAATTCTTCTGTCGAAGAAAAAAGTTCAACTTATAATACAGTTATGAATAAGTATTATAAGTAAAAGTTTCTATATCCTAGCATATGATAGCTTAAAGCAGGTTGAAAGTAAAGCAGAATGCTTGGATACTTGTATTAGAATGGGTGGATAGATTTATAGTTGTTGACCACTCTCAATCTATCCATTTTACCCAACCTCAATTTGACCTTGACCTTGACCCTGACCTTATTTGGACTTATAATGAATTCAGAATATATGTATTGTCAAGGAACCCACCAGGGTAAAGTGTTTATTGAAAGCAGTCTTTGTGTGGTTTTTTTTTAAGAAAAACAAATATTCAACTAGAATTTATTTCGGACAGCTTAACCTATTACCCTATAGATATGCATTTATACTGAAGAAAAATTTACAGTCATGAAACTTATAAAGTCATGAATTTGTATTGTAAGAAATATTTTCTACATTCTAGTAGATGTTAGCTTAGCACGCTAAAAGTAAAGCAGTGCTTGAAGTCGTCATCTTCAATAATAGAAACAGACTATGGGATAAAGGGTACCGTTAAAGATTTTGAATATATCTACATTTGAAAATCATTATTAACCTATTACCCTTTAGCCTGTTTCTAATTTTGAAGACAGGTGAGCACTTTTAGCGGGTTGAAAGTAGAGCAGAATGCATCTTAAGGACATTTTGCTTTACTTTCAGCCTGCTTTAAGCTACCATCTGCTAGGATATAGAAACTATTTCTTATGGTGCATATTCATGACTATAAAATGGAAATATTTTCTTTAGTGGAGGAATGGATAAAAAGGAACAATTTGCTTAACCCTTTGAACCCTAGTCCCGCATATAGGCGTCCTTTTTAAACAGTGTACGTGTGAATTATAGAACACATGTCCTATGCAAACAGTGAAGACCCAGATCAGAGGGCTCCTTTCGGATCAGGGTCTTCACTGTTTGTCATAATTCCAAACATTGACAAAAACAACCCTTAAAAGTCAGAAATGGGCTAGACTTAAATGGAAACTGGAATTTTCCATTTAAAGTTTCAAGGAGGAAAGAGTTAAGTGGACGAATAAGTTAAATTCGTAAAAAGGCATATATTTATGGTGTATTGGGTTTTCACATGTTTGACTGTATTCCACTAAAATGACTAGAAGAATATTGGAGAGAAAATAAAAAGTATTTTATAATATTTGTACTATATTCCCCCTCATTGTCTACTGCATTATACAGGGCTCCAGATAAGAGGGAGTAAACTGAACAAATTCAACATTTTCTCACTCATCTTAGAACCAAATCATATGGTGTTACTACTCATTAGAATCGTCTCTTCGAGACGATTCTAATGAGTAGTGACAACATAGGGTTTAATACAGAAATAAAGATTTTAGATTTCGAAATACTCCCCTTATCTGAAACTTATTTTATAATATTGGGTGCTATATTTCCCCTCGTTGTCTACTGCAGTATAAGGCAACAGCAACAGTCAATTATCGTCAATCATCACCTTAGTATTCAATAAACTTGGAGGGTAATTGAATTGCCTTTCAGATTTGCGACCGACGTATACAATATTCATAGCTCATCCGCACTGCCACAATAGTTGTCATTCCCCGGAATATCAAGTCATGGCGGCCTTTTCTTCTGCAAATTACTTTGGTCAAATAACCAATTACCATTTCTCCATCGCTTTTCTTTTTTAAGGCACTTTGCTCAAATTTTGGTGAAGATTTTGGTAGTGCTGCAGCTGGTTAATTATTCTAGTAATGCCTAGAGCTTGATAAAGTTACAGTTTTCTACTTGATGTAATAATAGCAGTTTTACTAGCAATTGGACCAGTTTGTGGTTCGGGAGTTTCAGGTATCCAGTTTCTTGCATGTCCCTTTACTACATAGCAAGTTTCTTGAATTGAAGATAGGTTACCGTTTAAAGCAGCTTGAAAGTAAACCAGAATGTGCCTTAACTCTTTGAACCCTAGTCGCGCATATATGCATCATTTCCAAACAGCGTACCTGTGATGAGTACACTTGTCCTATGCAAACAGTGTAGCCCCTGATCAGAGGGCTCTCTAAGGAGCCCTCAGACTCTGATCAGGGTATACACTGTTTGTCATTTTGAAATATATTGTAAAAATCAACCCAAAAAAAAAAATCAGGGATGAAAAGGTTAAGGCACATTCTGCTTTACTTTCAAGCTGCTTTAAGCTACAATCTGCTAGGATTTAGAAAATATTTTTTGTTGTGCTGCTGAGAAATATTTATGGTTATATAAAATGGAACTTTCTTCTTCAGTGGAGGAATAAGTTAAATGCATGGAAATGCATATCTATGGCGTAAAGGGTTAAACAATTATTTGTGAAAAAGGTTTCAGAGGAACAACTGAAATTGTGTTGTGAAAAATGAAATGGTGTTAATATATTGTTGCCATTGACAATATTATTATGTTGGTTTTAACTGCATATTATTTTCACATACTTGTACAAGTTTTAGGAGGTTGACAAACTAGACCAATTTGATGCTGTAATATACCAAAATACCCAAAGAGTGACAATATGCCCTATGGTATGTGGTGGACATTTGAAAAGCTGAATGCTGGGCAAAAAGTAAAGCAGAAAGCTGTTAGAAGCTTTCTACATTGATGTGGTCTTGCATGATGCTGTCACTTATCTTTATGGGAGCCTTCTGTTTTAATTTGATCTTGCTAAAAGCGACTACCTGTATTTAACACCATCTGTGTACCAGTAATTCATTAGGATAGAGTATAGGTATTCTTTGGTGTTTATGTGGAGGAATTGTCAATGTCATCTAAGGCGCATAAATAGTTTGTTTTCAGTGTTTATCACAGGTTGTTGCTTAACCCATTACCCCATAAATATGCCTTTTTACGCCTTTAATTTATTCCTCTAATGAAGAAAATAGTTCCAATTTATAATTTCCCAAATAAAAAACATAAGAAATATTTTCTACATTCTAGCAGATAATAGCTTAAAGCAGATTCTGCTTTACTTTCAATCTGCTTTAAGTGGTCACTTATCATCAAACTAGAAATGGGGTAATGGGTTAAAGCAAGATTAAGATAAAGCAGACAGCTTTTAAAGGAGCTTCCTGCAAACATTTTGGTAAGCCTGCTATTAGGTGCAGCGTAACAGTTTTCCTCCATAGTCAAAAGTGCAAGCTGCCTTCAATCATGCTCAAAGCAGCTTTTTGCTTTACTTGCATCTTGCTTTTTGCAAACATCTATATTTAACACCTACATTGAATATTTAGTCGTCACATTTGTCTTGAGCATCATCGGGCATCTTCTTTTGAGTCATGAAAGTGTTGGGATTTTACCGTTGCTAAAATCCTCCACGGTTCTACGACGCAAAATCCCCTGCAAAATCATGTTGCAGAAAGCAAATTGCATTTGTACCGGCATATTATACCTCTGTGTACAGGTTTAATTTGCTGTCCAAACAGATTTCTCCAGTTTTTATCTTCCTGTCATAGGGGGAAGTGACAATGAAAATTGTGGTTTTGTTAGCCTGTCATCCCGATCCCAATAATTACTAGCAGGGAACAATGTCTCTACAGGAGAGGCATCTGCCTATAGCCTTAACCAGCACGCACTGGCTGGGTACCAAAAACTGTTGCTAGCTTCGTTAAAATTACTCCACGCATGATATACGCTAAAAAATTATTCGTAAATTTTATACATATTTTTTTACTGCTGGAAAGAAAAATTGGAAGTGTAGCCATAGTATTGTTCTGTATAGGTTAAGAATAGAAATCGGTTCCCTTTTCAGCTGTTTAATGGATAATGAATAATAGGAAATCAAATTGCAGGGTAATGATTGGTTAATGACAGATTTCCCAGTATGCATTGCAGCATTAACTCATTTATTCACCCCATGAAACTTGTAGTGAACAGTTCCAGTTTTCAATTAAGTTGAGTCCATTTATGACTATTTAGGGTTGATTTCTGCAATGCATTGAAAATTGACAAACAGTGTAGACCCTGATCAGAGGGCTCCTAACGGAGCCCTCTGGTAAGGGTCTGCACTGTGTGCATGTGACAAATGTAAGCTGAACATGTACAGTGTTGGTAAAAGACGAGTATACTCGTCACTAGGGTTTAGTGTTGTTAAATGATGAGGCAGCAAGTTTAAACATATTGCATGCTAATTGCCAGATGATGTTATTTCTTCACAAACAGTTTGGATCCTCATGAGATGCCAAATAACTTGATTTCTCACCAGGATACAAACTGTTTGACCTTCCGAACCTGTTTTGAATAAAATATTTAAAAAAAATTTTTTTTAAAATTGATGCAGACAACAATTGTTGCAGACGAAAAATTTACATAGCATTCAAAGAGTTGAAGCAATTTTGTATGTGTGCATCGTTCAAAGATGATTATATAATTAAGTATGAAATAGATATGAGTGTTGCCATGAGAAAACTTGCCTTAATGCATTGCAAACTGTGTAGATCAAGGCTAGTGACTGTGTCAAAGACACAGTGGCTAGGCTTGATCTACACTGGTTGACACCCACAATCATCTAAAGCATTTTTAGCTCACCTGAGCTAGCTCAGGGTGAGCTTTTGCAATCCTTGAATGTCCGGCATCCGGCGTCAACAATTTTAGTGTTTACACTCTAGAGGCCACAATATTTATCCAATCTTTCTCAAACTTGCTCAGATGTTATATTGCCATAAGAGTTCGAATGAGTTCGATTATGGTTGAAATCGGACAAATAGGTCATGAGTTATCTACCTTTGAACTGCTGAAAATGCCATATTTAAGAGTGTTTACACTCTAGAGGCCACATTATTTATTCAATCTTTCTAAAACTTGCCCAGATTGAATATGACCATAAGAGTTCGGATGAGTTTGATTTTGGTTGAAATCAGACGAATAGATCAAGAGTTATCTACCTTTGAATTGCTGAAAATGCCATATTTAACGGCGTTTACACTCTAGAGGCCACAGTATTTATCCAATCTTTCTAAAACTTGCCTAGATTGTATATTACCATAAGAGTTCAGATGAGTTTGATTTTGGTTGAAATCGGACAAATAGGTCAAGAGTTATTTACCTTTAAATTGCTTAAAATGCCATATTTAACAGTGTTTACACTCTAGAGGCCACAATTTTTATCCCAATCTATCTCAAACCTGCTCAGATTGTAAATGACTATAAGAGTTCAGATGAGTTTGATTATGGTTTAAATCAGACATATAGGTCGAGAGTTATCTACCTTTGAATTGCTGAAAATGCCATATTTAACGATGTTTACACTCTAGAGGTCACAAATTTTATCCAATCTTTCTCAAAATTACTCAGATTGTATATTACCATAAGACTTCGGACGAATTTAATTATGGTTGTAATCGGATCAATAGGTCAACATTGATCTACCTTTGAATTGCTGAAAATGATGGATGGATTTTGATTATACTTGTACACAAAGGATATAGCTATATGTTCTGGAAGGAGTGCAATTATTGTTGAAATTTAATGATTGTGGCAATAGTTACCTGCCCTTGATATACTTTGAAATGCTAGAAAAAGGCTTCATTTCAGTATTGTTTAGGCTCTAGTTATCTGCCTTTGATGTACTCTACTATACTACCGTAGTTCGACAAACTTGAATGGATTTAGAATAAAACGGGTGAAATTCAAAGGTAAAGCTATCAGGCTTCATTACAAATGGTGAGCGATATCAGGGCCTTCAGGCCCTCTTGTATGTAGCTGCATTATAATTATATGGTATTTGGCAGTGCAGTCCAAACTCAGATACAGATCCTGGGATGACAACAGTTGTTGGTCTCTACAATGTTGCAATGCAACAAGACTGGTTTTGCCATGGTATGGCTCATATGATTTTCTATATAGAACTGTTACAGGTTAGCATTGCATGAAAGAGAATGTGTTCAATAGAATTTGTGAATATTGGCATTTTGTGAATAGTTTGAACCCAGATCACAATTTTATAAAGTGGGGCTATAATCTTCAATGGAGGAAGAAGTACTTGGCATGTAAAAGAGTGTATTTATTGCGAAATGCGTTAACTGTAAATGAAAATCTAAAAATTAGCAAAATTAGTTAAAATGTTTTATAGCACCTGGCCTGCCACAGAAAACTGTTTCACCATTTATGTCCATTGTTGGGTGTTTTTTTTCTACCATACCGGGTAGCAGGTGGCTATGGGAAGGTTTGGACAGTACCCTGGTCAGTTTCTCACCTTTCTAAATTACTGACCACTTAGGCTGGATTAGGTAGCCATTAGCTTGTCATTACACCGCAAGTTGGGTGAGTGGCGGACACCTTTCAAGTGAGGGGGATTAGTGTACCATAATTTGTACGAAAGTGTACAGTCAGCGTTGTATTAAACAACCGTTTTATAGACGACCAAAATAATGTATAAAACAGGTGGTTGCTAAATGCAAGATAAAATAATGCAGAAAGCTCATTACGGAGCTTTCTGCATTATTTTATCTTGCATTATAGAGCATTGCTGTGTCTTTAAACATCTTAATACAGCGTTAATGAAAGGTGATTAAAACGGGATTTGCTGTAGTATAATTTGTATGATTTAAACGTTCATGCCTCTTTGCATCTGTTTTCAAACGGGGGTTTAGGGGCATGCTGGCTCTGAGGACAGCCCCATGAATGGTGTCAAACCTAACATGGCCTTCTGGGTGTTCCAGGGACCTACCCCGGGTAGAGATGGGGTGGAATGTCAGCCAAGAAGTGTTACATGCCGTCTAAGTAATGACTCATGCAAACATCTGTATAAAAAATACAGTTGTCTTGATAATTGGAAATAGCTTAAACCTGTCTTGCAATAAAACTCCTTTGGGTTTCATATTACTCTACCCTATTCTAGTAATGTAATGGGTTAACCCACTACTCCATATAGCTGTCTTTATTTCTGCTCAAGGTGGCTTTTGTGGTCTACTGGTATAGTCACTGTGATTTACTATCACTAAGCTTCACACCTGTCGGTTCGAATCCCATCTGGGCATTCAGATTTTTCATGTGGGGAAGTCTTTCAGCTGGCTTGCAGGAATTTGGTTGTTCTTCCCAGTTGTGATTTTGTGCCTGTAACAGTGCATAAAGGCTTCTGGAGTCTTCCTCCACCTGTAATTACCTGGACGTTGTGATATGACTGAAATACTGTTGAAAATCGTAACAAATTTAAATCAATTGTTTCTGCACTAAGGAAAGTATATCCCAGCTTGGAAGCCCTGAACATAAAAGGAATTTCAAGTATCTTTCCAGTGAGTTACTTAGAGCAGGTTAAAAGTAAAGCAGAATGTGCCCTAAGGCACATTCTTTTTAACTTTCAGTCTGCTTTAGACCAATGGGATACAAAGATTGTGTGTATTATTCGGAGGGAGTTGTTAATTTGAGGGACAATTAATACACATGGCTCACATTTTCAAACAGTTTGAACCCAGATCAGATGCTGGGTAAAGAGGCATCTAATCTGGGTTCAAACTGTTTGTCACTCATCTTCCATTTCTTCTGTCAAAATGTCCAATATGTAACTTCGAAAAAAATTGGAGGCGATATTGCAGCAATGAAAGTGTAAGACATAATTGTCTTGTTTTGGGAACAGTGGCAAGCATTGTTATCAGGAAGGAACCATTGTTCGAAGAGCCATTGAGGGCTGTACAACTATCTGAAACAGGAATTTAAGTTACAAAAGTTTCTTTTAAGGTACTTCGCATATGCGCGTAGTTTCCATACGATTGTTATGAAACTTTTCATGAAGAATGATAATAGCCTAAGAAACAATGTGTGTAAATATAGGCAAAATTTATCGTGTGGTTTGTCTTTAAGGTCTTTTTTCTGACAAAAACCTAGAATTTTGATGATTTTATTTTTCTTAAAAATGAACAAAGCTAATGACTATAATTCTCGCCCAATAAGTAGTCCACAACATTCATTACAAGAAAAGCTAAAAACATTTTGAATAAAGGGGTTCAGAAAGATGTTATCAGCTATTTAAATTTTGCAAAATGCTAAAAAATTGAATTACAAAAAACTGACTCATTCAATGTATATTTTTTTTCATTTTATTCAAATATATGGTTGATGAACTAGTCAGTCTGAACAAATTAGAAAATATTACAGTCAGGATTTGTTGTAATAACATATTTTCTTATTAAAATGTGGGATATTTGTTGTTTAGATACAGTTACCTACCTTAGAATTAAAACTTTGTCATTAAAATGCATTATTATTTATTCATGGACTTGCATACAAGGTTTATTATATTGTTTGAACATAATTATAATTGGCAATATCGATCTTGAAAAGGTTAGCGTATTGATAAGCTTCAAGGTGTGGCTTTATAGTTTGATCAAATCATTTACATGTATACCGATTTAATTGACCTGTAAGTCATTAAACTAAAATGTACAGGTAAGTGGACATATACTTGGACCGTAAACATCACTAGTACTAATCAACGAAGACTAAACATAACATGTCTCTTGATTACTGCGTTATGGATTGACAAGTCAATAAATCGGACACTTAAAAAAATATTTGGATCGGATGGGTCTCGAACCTATGACCTTTGAATTGCTAGTCAACCACTATAGTCAACCACTATACTAACTGCGCTATGAAGGATTATACTAATTCGTTTCAACATTTCCTTTATATGAATTTTCTAGTATAAACACGTACGAAAAAAGTCTGTGTCGTCCAGACGCATATCCGCTCGCCCGCAAGACCGACTTCCGGTAGCGAAAGGCCTTAAGTACAACAATTTTACTGGTATAATGCTTTTCTCAACAGAAGCGTCTTTGAGGGCCAGCCACATAGTATCTATCCCTCCATATAAGTGCCACAAATGAGTATCAATTGATGGTATTGAATACTATTGATTACAGCACATACCTGGTAGATCATCCCAATTTTTGCTAGAGTTATGTCCCTTTATTCATTGAAAATTGGTTAAATGATATTTCTCTACTCCCTTATGTTATAAAGCAGAACTATTTTCTTCAGTGAATGAGTAAATTAAAGGCATACAAATGTGTTTCTAAGGAGTTATTGGTTTAATGTCAAATATTTTATATTTTAAGGTTACCAAGGCGGAGGTGGTGGTAGAGGGGGTTACCAAGGAGGTGGTGGCAGAGGTGGTTACCAGGGAAACAGTGGAAGAGATGGTTACCAAGGTAGACAACAGAGTGGGTAAGTATATCCATAAAAAGTTTTAAAAACAAGCAAAATTAAACCGATGGGAGTCATGGTTATTTCGGGTATAACAGATTTTAGAATATTCAGGTTTACTTTTTGCCTGCTTTAAACAACAACCTGCTAGGATATAGTAAATTATGTTTCTCATGGTTGATGTTCATGACTGTATACAGTGGAACAACTTTGTTCAAATGACGATGAAGGAAAAAGTTAAAAGTGTAAAAAGGCATAATTATGGTATAATGGGTTAAGCTACCACATGCTGGTATATAGAATATATTTCTTATGGTGCATATGCATGACTATAAATTGGAACTATTTTCTTCAGTGGAGAAATAAACTTAAAATAATAATAATAAAAGGCATATTAATTGTGTAATGGGTAAGTCGTAACTATTTCACCTCTAAAAAGATCCTGCCAATATTTCCTTTTAACCCATTACCCCATAAATACGCCTTTGACACCTTTAATTTATTCCTCCACTGAAGAAAAAAGCTCCAAATTATAAAGTGATGGTTGTGTACTATAAGAAAAGGTTTCTTTATCCTAGCAGATGATACCTTAAAGCAGGCTGAAAGTAAAGCAGAATGTACCTTAAGGCACATTCTGTTTTACTTTCAACCTTCTTTAGGTAGTCATAAAGAAAATATGTTTATGATACATATTCACAATTGTATAAAAGGGAGCTATGTTGGGTAAAAAGGTAATTTTATGGGGTAATGGGTTAAAGGCATCCTTTTGGGCTTATACTGTGGAAAGAGTTGATGTTGTTGAGAAACTGTCATCATACTTCTCCCTTTTTTTTAACCACAATAAGACAGTAATTGCAATGTTCTTCAAATCTACCTGCTCAGCTGAAAACATGTGATAATTGTGCTTGTTTGGTCACCAGGCGAACCAGAAAATGCCAATAATTGTGAATAAGGATTCTATGTTAGAGGTAATTGGATGATTAAAGCTTCTTTAGACATTCTCACATCACCTGATGTGACCCTTGAGCAAGGGAATCATATGAAATATAATGAGCCACTTCCTGACTATTAACACAAAACCCCTGGGAAGCGATACAGACTGGTTTTCATGAAATGCACTACAATCCTAGTATTATAAGAACTTCGGATAAAAAAAGTAAGTGATATGGCTCTTTTTGCTATAATGTGCTTTAGAATTGTCATTGTCACACAAGGTGTGACAGACACATTTATATATTTACAATCGCCCCATTCAATTCCATTGAAAAAAATGCTGTTCATTTCGTATAAACACCACTTTTCGAGAGAGCGGGACTTGTTGATAAGTTCGAAGGGGAGGCGGGGCATATGCAGATTTCATTCGAGAATTAATCTTTGGAACTTTGACAGCAAACATTTGGCGGATTTTTCCAAATTTGTTCTTAACCGATCTATGCCTTCCTATAAGTGAAAACCATGATTCCCGACTAAATTTCTTCTTTATTAATGAGATAAATTGCAACAATATTGACATACCTTATAAGTTATAAACAGCGGCTATCTGCGTTTCTTTATGTAAAAAAAAACCCGATATATTTATCCTACTTTAAAATGACGTCACTTCCAATGACGTCAAAAATCGGCATTTTTCGCGCCAAACTGTCAAGTTGTTGACTTAGAATGTAAATAATGGAACTTATTTTTCTACTTTCGAATGTACACAGCTTCAGTAAATCCATCATGGCTGTTCCTTATAGGGTACACATTATTCGTGTTATCGACCTCTAATATGGTTGAACATACATGCCTACTAACAAAATGTTTATTTAATGTTAGAAATTACAGCAAATATATTGTAACTTAAATCCCTATAAACTTTACCATGGCTTTATGTACATATATGAAAGCACAATTTATAATCAGAAAAAGAAATGAACTGATTTTTTTTTCGGCGTTGAAGCGAAATGAACGACAGAAAATAATTGGCAAATTTACCATGAATCGCTAGCGCAGTTCATGGTACATGTATTTGCCGATAATTTTCTGTCTTTCATTTCTTAAATGAAAGTATTTAAAACACTGGTACTGTACACTACAATCCGAGTATTATAACAACTTCGGGGAGATCTGTAATGCTGTGTTGTGGTTGTATATATTAGAATCTTCACATAAGTAATGTATGACAAAAACATAGAAGTCAGTATTCGAAATACATGTACTGTACATGTACTCACCTTATCTGGAGCTCTGAATCACCTATCTAAAGTCTTACCCAATAGCCTGTTTCTAGTATTGAAGATAGGTGACCAATTAACACAGGTTGAATTATAAAAAGGTACTATTTTCTTCAGTAGAGAAATGAACTAGATGCATAAAAATATGTATCTATGGAGTTATGGGTTACAGGAGGTTAGAAGTGAATGCACCGCTTTACTCACACCCTGCTTTATCCATCATTTACGAGAATATAGAATATACTCCTTATGACACATATTCTTGACTGTATAAACTGGTACTTAGCACCATATAACGGGTCAATGATTAAGTTTTATTGTGTATTACAGGTACCACAGCCAGCAGTCACATAGTGATGGCTACAGAGGTCAGGGTGGGTACAACAGCAACATGCAGGGGGGCAATGCCGGGTACAGCAGACATAATCAGGGAGGAGGGTCAAACTACAGTCAGGGAGGGGCATCAAACTACAGCCAGGTAAATCTAGGGAATACGGTAGAATTACACTAAAACCTCCTTAACTGTGGAATTACAGTCAGACCGTGATAACTCAAACTAACTTAAGTCAAACTTATCTATATATATTCAGTTGAAATTTGATATTCCGAACTGGCTTCAGTTGAACATACCCGTATTAAAAAATTGAAGGTGGCTTAGTAACATTTTAACTTACAACATCTTAATTTCATTTAAAATGTTAATCTCCCATAGGCTACCGTGACATAAAAATACTGTCAGACCCAGTGGGAAAAAAATTAGTTGAAAAAATACCGTCACCCCCTACCATAGGCATGGAATATCATAAATGATGTCAAACCGAAAATGAAGTCAAACATTATACATGTTAACGCGCCATAGCGTCATTGTAGATAACAGTAAAACTTTGATCTACAATTTGAAGCATTTTGGAGTATTAGTTGACAAAATGATGCAAATAAGCAGTCAGATCCGAACAGGGAAACCTATGCATATATATTATAACCTATGCATGTTTATTTATATTATAATGGGAAGATTCAGCATAGAGTTTGTATAATTATTCTTTCAAATTCCAATCTTTTAATAAACAGGGAATTTCATTATGACTTGCAAGATAGTGAATCTAGTTAACTCATGATTCAAGCCAGAATTTTGGTATAATAAGATAAAAGTTACATGTCTGACAGGGTGACAGTAAAGTTGTCAACTTGATTAAAAATACTGTCAACCTTGGCTTCACCTCGGTTGACAGTATTTTTCATCAAGTTGACAAGTTTACTGTCAACCTGTCAGACATGTAATATTTATATATTTGAAATACTGGAAAGTTTAGCCAAAGAAAAATTCAACTCTATATTAAGCTTTGTTATACAGTACTTGGATTCATTTATTGTGCACTTGTCCCGTTTAACAAGTGTATGCAGATGTTCACATATTCACAGGGCTCCAAATATAGTGGAGTATTTCAAAAACTAAAATATTTGTTCCTGGATTAAACCCTATGGTGTTACTACTCATTAGAATCGTCTCTTCGAGACAATTCTAATGAGTAGTAATAACATAGGGTTTGGTGCTGAAATAAGTGGAAAATGTTAGATTTTTTCAGTTTACTCCCTCTTATCTGGAGCCCTGATTCTGTAAAAATGATAAGTTTTCCCAGTGCAGTTTTCCTGCATTGCATTTATTCATAAAAACGAAATACATGTAGTTGTATTTTGTTGCAGGGTGGAAGATCTTACTATGGAGGATCATATTCTACTAGCTCTTCTAGTAGGGATCAGTCTAATCAAGGTCAAGGGGGTAACTCACAGCAAGGCTGGGGCCAGCAGGGGAATCAACATCAACATTGGGGTAATGACGGCAATCAGGTAAACTAAACTGAACATTCGTTGTAAAATGCCTGCTATGTAGAAGCCACTGAAGTTACTATTTAACCCATTACCCAATAAATACGCCTTTTAACGCCTTTAATTTATTCCCCTATTGAAGAAAATAATTCCAATTTATACTGTCAAAATTAAAAATCATAAGAAGTACTTTTCTAAATTATAGCATATAATAGTTTAAAGCAGGCTGAAAGTAAAGCAGAATGTGCCTTAAGGCACATTCTGCTTTTCTTTCAACCTGCTTTAAGTGGTCACATATCTTCAAAACTAGAAACAGGCTATGGCGTAATGGGTGAACTATTATTCTAAGACAGCTTATAGATGTATTCTAAAGACAAGTGACAGCTTAACCCTCCCCATATAGGATCGCCTATTAATGAATTTACTTATTCCTAATAAAGATGCATTTTCATGCTTTCGTCAGCTTAAAGCAAGGTGACAGTAAAACAGAAAGCTCTTAAAGGAGCTTTCTGTTTCACTTCCACCTTGCTTTAAGCAGTTACCTGTCATAAGCACCTAATCATTTACACAATTTAGTGGTCACATATAGAAGCTTTTTCTAAAAGACTTGTAAACTTTAACAAATCCTATAAATTATGAATACTCGTGTAATATCCTATTTAGTGTAGGTGACTAAAAAAAATGTATTCAAGCAAATTACTCATCAAACTTATCCCTAGTTAGATGACTTAAAATGTACTAGTATTCAATATTTATAACAACCCTAACATTATTGTAAAAATAGATTTGGATCCGTTCTGGTCTTGGAGAAATTCTAAGTACATGTACAGTAAAACCTCCCTATTACGACTAACACACACTAAAAAGAAGACTTATTGAGTGTATAAAAGACGGGTTACAGCGTAAAGCAATATGAAAGTAAAACAGAAAGCTCCTAAAGGAGCTTTCTGTTTTACTGTCACCTTGCTTTAAGCAGTCACCTGTCATAAGCACCTAATAATTAACAAAGTTAAGTGGTCACATTAGAGAGGTTTTTAGCTCGCCTGTACGAAGTACATGACGAGC
Source organism: Gari tellinella (assembly GCA_922989275.2). Taxonomy (NCBI): domain Eukaryota; kingdom Metazoa; phylum Mollusca; class Bivalvia; order Cardiida; family Psammobiidae; genus Gari; species Gari tellinella. The sequence continues at coordinate 288,458 of OV277857.1, forward strand.
TATTGCAATACCCCCGGTGTAGTCGGCGTCCTCGTGAACGGCGTAAACAATTTTAAGAAAATGTCTATAACTTCTATGTCCCTTGAGGTATTGCTTCCATAGTTGGTATGTGTGTGTATATGGACAAGACCTTTCCATGCACAGAAAAATTTGGACCCTTGTGACCTTGACCTTGAACTTAGGGCCCGCGTTTAGGTTTCGAAAAATGCCTATAACTTCTATATCCCATCAGGTATTGCTTTCATACTTGGTATGTGTGTGTATATGGACAAGACCTTTCCATGTACAGAAAAATTTGGACCCTTGTGACCTTGACCTTGAACTTAGGGCCCGCGTTTAGGTTTCGAAATCTGTGTTTAGGTTTCGAAAAATGCCTATAACTTCAATGTCCCTTCAGGTATTGCTTTCATACTTGGTGTGTGTGTATATGGACAAGACCTTACCATGCACAGACAAATTTGGACCCCTGTGACCTTGACCTTGAACTTAGGGCCCGTGTTTAGGTTTCAAAATCTGTGTTTAGGTTTGGAAAAATGGATTTAACGTCTATGTCCCTTCAGTTATTGCTTTCATACTTGATATGTGTGTATATGGACAAGACCTTTCCATGCACTGAAATATTTGGACCCCTGTGACCTTGACCTTGAACTTAGGGCCCGCGTTTAGATTTCGAAATCTGTGTTTAGGTTTCGAAAAATGCCTATAACTTCAAGGTCCCTTCAGGTATTGCTTTCATACTTGGTATGTGTGTGTATATGGACAAGACCTTTCCATGCACAGAAAAATTTGGACCCCTGTGACCTTGACCTTGAACTTAGGGCCCACGTTTAGGTTTCGAAAAATGCCTATAACTTCTATATCCCATCAGGTATTGCTTTCATACTTGGTATGTGTGTGTATATGGACAAGACCTTTCCATGTACAGAAAAATTTGGACCCTTGTGACCTTGACCTTGAACTTAGGGCCCGCGTTTAGGTTTCGAAATCTGTGTTTAGGTTTCGAAAAATGCCTATAACTTCAATGTCTTTTGAGGTATTGCTTTCATACTTGGTGTGTGTGTATATGGACAAGACCTTACCATGCACAGACACATTTGGACCCCTGTGACCTTGACCTTGAACTTAGGGCCCGCGTTTAGATTTCGAAATCTGTGTTTAGGTTTCGAAAAATGCCTATAACTTCAAGGTCCCTTCAGGTATTGCTTTCATACTTGGTATGTGTGTGTATATGGACAAGACCTTTCCATGCACAGAAAAATTTGGACCCCTGTGACCTTGACCTTGAACTTAGGGTTCACGTTTAGGTTTCGAAATCTGTGTTTAGGTTTCAAAAAATGCCTATAACTTCTATGTCCCTTCAGGTATTGCTTTCATACTTGGTATGTGTGTGTATATGGCAAGACCTTTCCATGCACAGAAAAATTTGGACCCCTGTGACCTTGACCTTGAACTTAGGGTTCGCATTTAATTTTCCAAATCTGTGTTTAGGTTTCGAAAAATACCTATAACTTCTATGTCCCTTCAGGTATTGCTTTCATAGTTGGTATGTGTGTGTATATGGACAAGACCTGTCCATGCACAGAAAAATTTGGAGACCTTGACCTTTAACTTAGGGCCCGTGTTTAGGTTTCGAAATCTGTGTTTTGGGTTTCGAAAAATGCCTATAACTTCTATGTCCCTTCAGGTATTGCTTTCATAGTTGGTATGTGTGTGTATATGGATAAGACCTTGCCATGCACAGAAAAATTTGGACCCCTGTGACCTTGACCTTGAACTTAGGGCCCGCGCTTAGGTTTCGAAATCTGTGTTTAGGTTTCCAAAAATGCCTATAACTTCTATGTCCCTTCAGGTATTGCTTTTATAGTTGGTATGTGTGTGTATATGGACAAGACCTTTCCATGCACAGAAAAATTTGGACCCCTGTGACCTTGACCTTGAACTTAGGGTTCGCATTTAATTTTCCAAATCTGTGTTTAGGTTTCGAAAAATACCTATAACTTCTATGTCCCTTCAGGTATTGCTTTCATAGTTGGTATGTGTGTGTATATGGACAAGACCTGTCCATGCACAGAAAAATTTGGAGACCTTGACCTTTAACTTAGGGCCCGTGTTTAGGTTTCGAAATCTGTGTTTTGGGTTTCGAAAAATGCCTATAACTTCTATGTCCCTTCAGGTATTGCTTTCATAGTGTGTATATGGACAAGACCTTTCCATGTACAGAAATATTTGGACCCCTGTGACCTTGACCTTGAACTTAGGGTTCGCGTTTAGGTTTAAAAAAATGCCTATAACTTCTATGTCTCTTGAGGTTTTGCTTTCATAGTTGGTATGTGTGTGTATATGGACTAGACCTTTCCATGCACAGAAAAATTTGGACCCCTGTGACCTTGACCTTGAACTAAGGGTTCGCGTTTAGGTTTCGAAATCTGTGTTTAGGTTTCGAAAAATGCCTATAACTTCTATGTCTTTTGAGGTATTGCTTTCATAGTTGGTATGTGTGTGTATATGGACAAGACCTTTCTATGCACAGAAAAATTTGGACCCCTTTGACCTTGACTTAGGGCCCTCGTTTAGGTTTCGAAATCTGTGTTCAGGTTTCGAAAAATGCCTATAACTTCTATGTCCCTTCAGGTTTTGCTTTCATAGTGTGTATATGGACTAGACCTTTCCATGCACAGAAAAATTTGGACCCCTGTGACTTTGAACTTAGATCCAGGGTTTAAGGATTCAAAATCTGTGTTTAGGTTTCGAAAAACGTTTATATTTCCTATGTCCCTTGAGGTGTAACTTCATATTTAATTTTCATGTGTATATTGACAAGACCTTTCCATGCAGGCAAAAAGCTTGACCTCGGTGACCTTGAGTGTGCTTTTAAGTTTCTAAATGTGCCAATGGTGAGCTTTGTTGTCTCTCTGACAACTCTTGTTCTGTATATATGATAGAAATATTTCATAATTTCAGAGGGGTAACCAATCTGGCTATCCGTATCCACCAAACTACAGACGCAACTAGAACTACTGGGACTGAAAGAGAGATATTACCGTCTATCTGATAGAAATATTTAATAATTTCAGAGGGGAAACCAATCTGGCTACTACCGACGCAACTAGAACTACTGGGACTGAAACTCCATGGATGAAAGCTGAATAACAAGAATGCGGAAAGTCACAGAAACCTTAACAAGTTTTCTGTTTTTGCTCAACTATAGTGTCAGCAAAGTTTATTGACTGATTCTACGAGGGAAAGTGTTAACCCGCCTGTTCAAAATTGCTACACAGTTGATGGCTTAAAGCAGGTGAATGTAAAGCAGAAAGCTCCTGTAGGAGCTTTCTGCTTTACTTTCATCCTGCTTTAAGCTACCACCTCAATTACTGGTATACATTAACAGTATGAAGAGTTGTCCTAAGACACTTTTGAATAGGTACGGGCATCAAACTTTTGTCTCTGTGGGGTTCAATACACTGACAAACATCAATATAAGTGAAGAAAAGCACATGTTTTTGTTCAAGGGATAAAGTTGAATATTTTTATTAGCTCACATTGACAGTTTGTGAGCTATTTGAATCGCTCTGTGTCCATCATCCAGTGTCAACTTTTTCTTTGAAGAACTTCTTGGAACTAGTAGGCCAATTTCATTTAAACTTATTAGGATTGTTCCTTGGAGGGTACTCTGTCAGATTTATTCAAATATAGGCCATCCAATGGAAATTGTGAAAAAAAAAATTCTAAAAAATTATTTTTTACACAAATGATCCATTGGGACCCTCTATAAAATTTCTTAAAAAAAATTGCTAGCTTATAAAACATGGCAGGCAGGGCAGAGTTTACTTTTATGTCTATAGGGAAAACTTCCAATTTGAAAAGAATTTTACATATAAATGATCCTCTAAGAGATTTCTTGTGTTCCTTAGCTTTAAAAAGAATGGCAGACCCTGGGTAGGGCAAATATTCCATATATTATTACAGTTTAATAAAAACTGAAAAAATGTTCTTCTCTGTAACTACTAGTCTGAATTAGAAATAATCTTACTCAAATGATTCATGGTTGAAAACCTACACGATTTCTTGGAAAAAGTTTTCTAACTTAAAAAACATGGCCACCATTGGGGTGGGGTAATTTTAGTTGGCTATAATAAAATCTTCTTGCCTGAAACTACTGATCTGATTTGAAAATTACCTTACGTGAATTATCTATGGGTGACCCTCTGTGGTATTTCTTCAAATAAGATTCCCAGCTTAAGGCTGCCAATTGATGGGGAAGGTTTTCCTCATATGGCCTCATTGAAAGCTACAACCCTTTTCTACCACTTGCCCAAATTTTAATGTCACCATGACAGTTACCTTTTAGCTACTTGGTGAGCGATTCAGGGCCACCATGGCCCTCTTGTTACAATGCAGATCTACATTTGTATAGATTGTTATAAGGCACAATGGAATCTCTTGCCTTTGTAGTTATCATGTAAAATGATGTAAATTGTTATATGTTGTACATCTGAAGCTACCTATTGTATAAACAATACTCCCTCTCTTGAGCCGCATAAAAGTGTGAGCGACTTTGGACCTTTAAGGGTAGTTGGCTCCTTAATGCAGAACATAAATTATTTAGAAAATTCCTGAATTAAGCTGTCACTTGTCTCAGGGCTGCCATAAGTTTGCATGAAAAATCCTAAGATTTCCAAATTTGTATTTTTCAAGTGCGATTTTACGAATCGTACCTTTACCACACAGCCTGTTTCTAGTTTTGTTGACATGTGACTACCTAAAGTAGGCTGGAAGTAAAGCAGAATGCGCCTTATGGCGCATTCTGCTTTACTTTCAGCCTGCTTTAAGCTACCATATACCAGAAAAAATCCGAAGATTTAGGAAAAATCCGGAGAAATGGCAGCCCTGTTGTCTGAAACAACCCAGAATTGGGCTTGAGTGTAACTAAAGAGAGGTTTTACTGCTAAATCTCTCTTCAGCCACAGTCAGAATGAGAATAATTATTGTTTGTCAACCAATTACTCAATAAATATACCTTTGATTTATTCTTTTCACTGTATACAGTCATGAATATGCATGAAGTTTTATCCAATACTCTAGAAGGTGGTAGCTTTAAGTAGGTTGAAAGTAAAACAGAATGCACTTTCAACCTGCTTTAAGTGGTAACTTGTCCTCAAAATTAGAAACAGACGATAGGGTAATGGGTTAAGACAGGTGATAGCTGGTGACAGCACAAAATTAATTCAGGAAAAAACTTTGTGTATTACTTCTGTCTTGTATTATGCAGTCACTTGCCATTATAGATTCCTGTGTTTTCTTTTTGGCATGTTGCTCAACAGAGGTAGTACTATACTTTTAACTTAAAACTTTAAATTAAAATAAAATTTGTTTTGGTAATGAAATTATCCCAGATCCATCATTGATGTAATAAAGTAACGAATAAAACATTTTGAAATGAATCATTGTTTATATAAAACCTTTGAACATGTAACAAATTTGTCCTGTTCAAATTTGCTGAAATTTACAAATACAGTAAACTTTCTCTATTATGACCACTAAAAACAAGGCTAATTGGTTGTATAAAAGATAGGTGGCAAAGGTGAAAATAAAACAGAAAGCTCCTTTACTTCACCTTGCTTTAAGGAATCGCCTGTCTCAAATACAAAATATTTAAATTAAGTCAGTGGTGGTAATGGAGAGGTTTTACTGTACATCTTCCTCATTCCCATACTATGATAGCATGCCAGACATATGACATGATACCACACCCAGTCATAGGTGGTTCTTTCGAGTTGCTTATACATACTATATAGAGTACAAAAAAGTCTCGAGAGAACCACCTATGCACCCAGTTACATAACAAACTGACATGGGAACGACCAGTCAATAGTTTGTACTAATGACCTTCCGATGCCAAAGCTTTATCAATGGAGCGACTAGTACTACACTGTGCGTCATGTACTTCCAAATATTATCAGCTTTATTGTGGTGCAGCTGGGGATCGAACCTGCAACCTTCTAAGACGACAGACCATCTGCAAAGTTTTGTTTTTCCACTTGATAGCTCAACCTTTACTCCATATATACAAATTTTGATGCCTTTAATTCATTTCCTCAATGAAGAGAATAGTTCCAATTTAAACAGTTAGGAATATGGTATGCACTATAAGAAAAATATTCCATGAATATTTAGGTCAAGTTCATAAACCAGCTAGATTGCATTTATGGTCTTTTATTTTCTTAAGTTTGCAAAAAAAAAGCTATAACATTATCTTACTGCAGAAACTACAATGCTCGCTCCCTACAACAGCCCTCTGAACTATGATTCCCTCCTTACAACAACACTTGCCACTGTTCCCCAAACAAGACAATTGTGTCTAACCTTTTCACTGCTGCAATTTCGCCTGCTTAAAATTGTCTTCTGTTTTTCTCAGATTTACATAAGGGAAAACATAATGTCTTGTGACAAACAGCTCAAATCCAGATCAGACTGCGCATTAGGCAGCAAATGTTAGTTTCCCTCCCAACAACAACTCCCTTCGAACAACACACACACTCTGTGTCTCCCAGTGGGTGTTGTTGTAGAGAGGGTGCACTGTATTGCTAAATCTATTAATTGGTCGGTGTCAAACCCTGTTACTAGGGAGATGCTCGTGGTTATTGCTCTTCATGCACTGAACATTTACAGACTTATCTTTGTTAAACTCTATGATGTTACGCATATGCGTCATTTGCAAACAGTGTACATGTCAGGAGTACACTTGTCCTATGAAAACAGTGAAGACCATTACAGAGCCCTCTGACCAGGGTCTATAATGTTTGTCATTTTGACATACATGTATATTGTAAACATAAACCCTAAAAAGTTAAAAAAAAAAGACCAAACTAAATTGAAAATTAGAAGTGTCCTTTTTACGTTTCAGGAAGGAAAGGGTCATACAATTATATTACTCAATGTTTAATTAAAATTGGTAGGCATTCATCACAGTATTAACACATTGAATCCTAGCAATGAGTATATTCATCATAAAATACCATATACCTATCAAGTGTACGTCCTATGCAAACAGTGTAGACCCTGATCAGAGGGTTCATTAAGGAACCCTCTGATCAGGGTCGACACTGTTTGTCATTTTGTAAAATATTGTTGAAAATCTCTCTAATTATTCAAAAATGGACTCATTTTAATTGTTAACTGGAATTGTCCATTTAAAGTTATGAGTTAACAGAATATCTTGGTCAAGTTTGATTATCAGGAATATTGCGCCAATAACACCAGAGTTATGGCACTTTATTCACTGAACCTTGGCATTATGGCATAAATAAAATGTTGTATCAAGTTAGAGAGATGCCTGTATTCTTGGCCAAGTTTGATAACACGTGACATCGGATGAGAAACATGTCAGTTATGGCTCTTGATTCACTGAACATTCAAAATAACCTTTGTCTGGTTAAATTTGAGGAAACATTATATGAAAACACGGATACGGGCAGATTGTATACTACTCAAAGTTTACTCGGGTACAATCTCCATAGGAACCAATGCATCGACCCAATCAATGTCTTACTTTACAACTTTACAGTTTTGTTCAATTTCAACAACATTTGCAGGATTTGTAGCTAAAGGTCCATTCTACAGGTGACTTACGCATGTTTACAAATGTCCCATGCAGGTGTATTGGTAAAAAAAAGAGTTTAAATATCATGTTTTCACAGAAAACTGCAAAAGTAACAAATTGTGTTTTTGAGTTAACGAGCAGACTAAATACAATTCAATAATGGGTACCATTGAACACTGAAAGGTAATATATTGTTTTAACCAACGAATAACACCTCTCAGAACATTACAATGTAGAATTCAATGGATTTGAACATTTTGGTAAAATCTCAGAAATATCGCATTTTGATAGTTTCCCCGGGTTTCGCCTACAGGACTTCGACAAGTGTAAAAGTTATCAGAATGTGTTAAGTGAGCCTTTGGCAAAATTATATCAAAATATGGAAGAAATCGAACAAAAATGTTGGAAGTTGTGCCGTGAGATAGTGATAGGGTCAATGCATTGGTACCCTGAGGAGTATATTATGGTGCTTAGCAAATTTTGAGTAGACTATAATTTAGGTTGATAATCAGGTCAATGCAATAAAAGACAATTTTAGCACTGTGTTCTGAAAGCGAGCGTATATTGTGTCTATTTGGTACTCCTTTTGAAGAAGCATGTTTAATACGAGGGTGTTTCATAATTAATGCAACTCCATCAATAACTTCGATATAATAATTGTAATATGCATGTGTGATATATCGTTGGAAAGCGCAAGTTCTCACCTACACGATGGTATAACGCACTAGTAGATCACATTACGGGATAAATCACAATACTTATCTAAATGACCCCTCCTCAAGGGCACTAGAAAATAGCACTTTTCAGACTTTACTTATTGACCTAATAACTTTTTTAAAAGTAAAAGTTTTATACTTTGTTTTTGAAATATATCAGTTTATGTCTGAATTTTAATATAATTAAGATTTCATTACAATTAAAAGGCTCAGCTGTTTTAAATCTCATTTTTTTTAAAATTGAAATTTCTCATTTTGCTAATGAAAAAAGTTGTGATGATTTTTCGAACGCTATGAAATTTTTCTAGATTCGTATATCTATAATTTGATTTTAAAACATGAACATCTGCTTCAATTACTTCAATTATAGCATGGTTTGATATAACAAAATGTGTTCTAGATTTCATCAAAACCTCTTGAACATAACACTAGTGTCATTTTTTATGATTTTTTCAGTAAGAGTTAAATATTACCTATATTTTTGTCATTTTGTAAAATAATATAATTTTAAATCGTGTAATTTGTGTATAATTGTCTACATTAATCTGACCGAAAGTTTCATAAAATTATTTCAAATAATAAAACCGTCATGGTAATTACAGTATCAAAATTTGTTCGAAACATTACCTCAAAAATACACAAAATCGGTCCAGTGCCCTTGACTTGGGGTCATTTAGGCTCATGGTGTGACTTGTTTAGTTATATGATCTTACTGTGCATTATACCATTCTGTAGGCGAAGAATTACTCTTTTGAATGATGTATCACACATGCATTTCGCACTTATATTTTTAAAGTTATTGATCTAGTTGCATTAATTATGAAACACCCCTCGTACATGACAACATGAAAGTAGAAATCAGTTCTCTGCACTTATTTTGTCCCGTATAAGTTTAGTTGAGTTGGATTTTACGACACCGCGTCACCAAGGTCATATAGCGCCAATTGTGCCAAATAAGGCCATCGATTGTATAGAACAATGGCGCCTACAGGTTTCGTGTCTGTCAGTTTTTCCATTCGTTTGCATTTTTGTTTACCCTCCACCAATCCTGGCATTGCAAATGGGCATTTCAACTTTCCAATTAAGTCTACTCGATTTTGGCCCATTTAGGTTTTTGGCCAATATATTGCAATATATCAACCAGTGCATACCCTGAACAGAGAACTCCTTTTTACCTTTTGCTTAGGACAAGTGTACTTCTTACCATGTCAGATGCACTGTTTGCAAAGAACGCATATATGCATGACTAGGGGTAAAAGGCTCGGCTGATGTTTGGTTATAATGTCTTCATTCAGTCAAAATTAGTTTAAGAATACTGACGTTTAACGCAGTTTTATATGGGAGTTCTGGCACTTAGCATTAATTTTGTAAAATGAACAATTTAATATGACACATTTTGGGGGTTAAAATTGATACATTTTGGAGTCCAGCACTATTAGCGAAAATCGCCAGGTTAAATGTGAACATGTATTATCTTACTATTCCTGTAAAATAGGTTATTTAGTTTTCTAACCGCGTGAGTATTACAGTCATTTTGAGCCCGCCATTTAAACAAGTTGGCCCCTGCAGGAGCCCTCTGCTCAGGGTTTGCACTGTTTGTCATTTTGTAATATTTCGACTAGACTTAATTGGATATTGGCGAAGTTCGAAGGTGAATGAGTTAAGTCCGCCATCGCTGTCATTTGCGGATTCAATGGCATTTCCAAACCGCGAGTTTCTGGCCATTTGAGATGCCAAATGACTAGGATTTTGATCAGGATCCAAACTGGTTGTCTTTCGCGGCAATGTTTCTTCAATCAAAATGCCAAGTTTAAATTCGAAAAAGAAATGGAAGACGACAACATTCAAGCAGGGAACGAGTTATACCTAGGATATGTCCTGATACACCGAGGTAGACATTGTTTCTCTTTTAAAGACGAAATTAACCGTAAATGCCATTGAATGTTAAAAGTTTTGAAAACTATTAATGACGAGTAACATCTGAGATCCAGTGACAAATTTAGAAGCAAGAAGAAAGAGTCCTCGGGATGCACATTCTAGTAGTCCCTGAGGAAAAAATGGGGTCATTGAGTTTAAAATTAACCCATTACCACCTAGCCTACTAGTTTATAGTTTTGAAGACACTTAAAGCAGGTTGAAAGTAAAGCAGAAACTATACAGTGATATGTAAAAAGTCTAACATGATTGGACTCGTGCACAACTTTTCAACAAATGAGACCCTGGCAAATTTAATGAATATAGGACTCTGGTATGCGGAGGTAAAAAGTATCACTGTCCGAGATGCAAACTGTCTGGAACATGATCTGACGTCATATGCCATGTTACCCAATGTCTGTGAAATGCTTGCAATAAAACATGTCTTGGAGCGGATGAATACATGGCTGGGTGAGGTTCAATAAGCCGTGCAACAAATCACATTAGACGCGGAAATACGCACCGAATAGACCAGCTAATATAGTATTTACAGTAAAGCCCCATAGTTACTCCCAATCAAAAGAAGGCTTATTATGTTAAAGACAGGTGGTAGCTTAACTTTCTCTTTACTTTCACATTACTTTAAGAATGTTCATCGCGCGTGGTAAACACAATATTCGATTAAAGCGAGATTAACGTAAAGCAGAAAGCTCATGAAGGAGCTTTCTGCTTTACATTCATCTTGCTTGAAGCAGTATCCCACCTGAACCTATCGGTACCTAGCGCCCTGTAAAAGGGACATATGCAAACAGTGTTACTCTGATCAGACACAACATAAAGCGGTGTCTGGTTAGATTCCACACTGTTCCAATATATAACAATTTCGACATTGCATCTCTTATATCAGGAACGTATCTCTATATACGTTCCTGCTTATATTAAAATCCAATGTATAAGCATGGAAGAATGGGTTAAAGTCCGTTTGAGTTGTCATTATATGGCGTTTATACTGCATCGTAAAAGAATTCAATAAAGATAGGAAACAAGATCGAATCGATGTCAATTAATTTGATAAATATTAGTAAAAGCTCATCTAGCTTTTCTCCTATCCTACCCCCGTGCGTTTGACACACTCTAACCTGGGGTCAAGTTGAACAGTAAGTGGTATCCCTACGCAGTGAAGTGGCCATTAGAGGCTGACGTGTTCATCCATGAGAGGAAGTAGTTCACGCTCCAGCAATCGAGCCACTACCCCCTGCAAATCTCGCCCAGCTGAAGTATAGTAACACGAGATTTGGGCTCTGTAATTATGTTAATGAGAAAGTTGGTCTGAAGTACCAACTCTTACAATACTGATTTTTGGGGTTTTCTTTTTGATAGCTTGTAATATGTTACTGATCAAATTATAAGTTAACGGAGCTGATTGGTAGATGACATTTTCCCTATTGATTGATTGCCAGTTATCATAAATTCAGACGAAAGTCTGTTTAAAACATTGAACCACATAGAAATATTAAAGTTAACCTGATATACAGTCGTGGAATCGATATTATTATTCTTTAGTTTAATCTACAATGTAAAATTTTGCAATATTTTCATTGCAGTCCTTTAGCCTCGTGTTCCTGTCGCGATGAGACATCTAAAACAGTTTGAAATCAATGTCAGTTTTTTTAGCATACATACGTGTTTGCAGAATAACGTTTTAGCACCAGTATAACGGCTATATCTATAACTAAGCTATTATAGCTTTTTATTTACACACAAAAATAATAGTGGTGAACAGATTAGTTCTATCTTCATTCCATAAATGACCCATTGCGTTTAAAATGGACTGTCCAAGTTTTCACTTAAGTGAGCCGATTTTTACTTTAAAATTTTTAAGTAAAACAATCGGCCACACATGAAAACATTAACGTTAAAAATGGCATCATCAGCAGATACATTGATATACCATCACAGGTTAAGTGTTGTTTTACAGAATCTTAATTCAAGCGCATATTTCAGTCATACATAAATACTCTATGTTCGATCTTTGGTATCACTGTTTGTTAGGACAGGTTATTTGCTATAATTTGTAAAAAAAAAAAAAAAAAAAAAAACCTTATGCAATGGAGTCCATCAAAGTGGTATGTAAATGTTAAAATTCTCTAGTAGAAGCAAATAAAAGAACGTGTTATTCTCCTCAATACAATACCATTGTGCGTTCACTTGAAGGAAGATATGCTGTTAATCTGAGGGAGTTCCACTGGTCAAATGTTACCAAGTTTAGATTCAGTATTAAAGAAATACAACTTACAAATGTAGCACATTTAACTTTAGGCATACTGTGACTCCCTTTTTCTTTTAGTATAGTCTATTAGTGTAAGAATGCACATAGTGCACTGTAAAATAATCGTGATAACCGGATAACAGTTTATATTTAACTTTGTACATATATTACAATATCTTTTGATCAACTTTCTTGTCAACAGACACTCATCCAAGAGAGTCAAAGTGTTGATGCGAATATTAGTTTTATTTAAATTTTAATTGATAAAGTTAATTATTTATGTAAAATATGTCAAAATGTATGGTTTTCAGTCGAAAATAAATACAATATTAGATACAAATTTTAGAGAATTTCGTGTATTTTGAAAGTAAAACCGTTTTTTCATTTGATGCATATCACATTATTTATTGTAAATAAACACAGATTGCAATCATTCAGCTACCGTAGGTCATTAGAATATCCTTTTATGTGTTTTGAATGGTACATTTTCTTGTCGAAGACGCTGAGAGAGACTGAAACGCCATCAGTTTTAAGAATACTACGCCAAAAGTAGTACATAGCCTACGACAGAGGTGAATATGCGAGCCGGAAGTAAAAGAGTGTGCAAAAGGCATGTAAGCGCTCGGTGCATCATTATGTTCGGAAAACCCATGAACGTAAAACTTCCATTTTGGCTAGTTCATTAATCCACTATAACTTGTGAAGGTTTGTGAAAATAATGTGCAGTTAAAACAAACATGATGTCATTTGCAACAATATATTTACACATAAAGTTTATTTTACAACACAATTTCATTTGCTCCTGTGAAATTTTTTTCTCAATTAATTTTCATTGGTAAGGCATACATACCACAGTTTTCTCCTTGGCTGTAACTTAACTTTTACTCTATGATTTGTGAATATTTTACCAGTATATCTCAGATTTTCAATAGATGGAATAAAAACTAATATATATGTACGTGTAGTTGCTAAATGTATATTTTTGCTATGTCCGTGCAAAAAAGTATTCGTTTGTTCTAATTTAAATTTTGACTTGAAGATCTATCCCTTATTAAATGATATATAAACAGTGATTATTTGTGGCATTTTGATATTATTTTTGTTTTTAATTTGTAAACATCACATGTAATATATACCAATTTCGATATGGTTTAAGAAACATTCAGTACATGTAGTTCTACTCTGATTCTATTGAAATAAAATCGAATATATTAAGATATCACATTTCATAAAACTTCGTACGACAAATGTTGTCGTAAGTCAAAACTTTAAAATACATTTGATTTCTAATTTCTCCGTCTAATCCTGTCTTGTGACATCTTTTGGGAATCGTCTTTTCAAGACGATTCCAAAAAGATGTCACAAGACAGGATTAGATAGAGAAATAAATTATAATTGAGACTTTTATAATCTGACTTACGACAACATTTGTCGTAAGAAGTTTTATGAAACGGGCCCCTGGGGAAACGTCGTACGACAAAAATGGCCGTATGTTAAAACTTTAAAATACATTTAATTTCTGACTTCTCCATCTAATTCTGTATTGTATATCTCTTCTGAAACGTCTTTTCAAGATTATTTCAAAGAGATGTCACAAAACAGGATTAGATAGCGAAATAAATAATAATTGAGAATTTTATAATCTGACTTACGACAATATTTTTTCGCACGACGTTACGTAAGATGGACTACTGGGCCCGTTTCTTAAAACTTCGTACGACAAATGCTGTCGTAAGTCTGAATTTGAAAGTCTCAATTATTATTTAATTCTTCATCTAATCATGTCTTGAAAAGACGACTCCAAAGAGATGTAACAAGACAGGATTAGGTAGAGAAATCTGAAATAAAATGTATTTTAAAGTGTTTACTTACGACAACATTTGTCGTACGAAGCTTTATGAAACGGGCATCTGGTGTTTTTGTCTCGACCGAACCCTATGTGACGAAATAAAGCGATCATTCATTCAGGGCAAAATATATCACCTGTCTTAAACGATAATGATTCATGATTTTAGTGTCGCTTAAAAGAAGTATTGTAATGTTGCAATATATCTGAAGCAATAGCCGCTCTTCATTCCACACACCGGTGATAATAATGGCAAATATTATACGCAAAGTAGTAAAATACATCGATTCTTCCAATCATATGATATTGCTACAATTCTTTTGTCTTACAATATTCAATAAAAGACAACACCTTGAGTTTTACTCACATGAACAATGTATTACAGTAAAACATTTTCTCAAGAAGATCAGATGCTGGTTGGTTAGAGAACCCTGTTACTATTTTCTATCTAATGAAACAAACAAACAACTTCTGTTTTGGGGTAATAAATATATTGTCACACGTTATTCTTACCAATAAACGCGTTCAATAATTTCTTGAAAACAGTTCGGAGACAAATCAAACGCAAAGTAATCGTTATATTTTGTACATTGCAATATTGGCGCTTTGTGTCATGGCGTAAGATTAGTTTTGGTTTACCGCAAAGTCCTGTTTCAATTTCTAGTTTATGTGAAGTTGTTCTTAAATTTATTTTAATTCTTTGTTATGTTTCGTTTTTTGATCACCATAGACAGTTATTCAAGGGATGCTTTAATAAGCAAATATGGCTCCATTGATACAATTGAAAAGCATCCTTTTTTCTTTCATGCTGCTATTAGAAAATTGCATGTCTCTTATTTCACATTACTAAACTGACAAATCTATCTTGCCATTTATTTAAAGAAAATGCTTCCAAATGCACTTTCATGTTCCTGTGTGAGCAATATTACATCTCACTATAGTACACTTGCAATCTGTTACTGATTAGTCGTGAATACCTGTTTCATTTTTCACAAGTTCCCTCTGCCTTTGAGACAGACCTAAAGTCTTTGATCTTAGAATAATTGGATAAAACATAGTGTAAATAGTTGCGATTGTACATACGGGTCTTCAGTGTTGGAGATGTCGCCCCCTGGTGCCTGATGCCCTTGCTGTTTGCCGAACTACATTCTTTGCAAAACCTTTGTAACTCATATACTGTCGAATACCGAGTACATTTGTTTTCGCAAACAGTTTGGATCCTGATCAGACGCCGAGTTACTCGGCGTCTGGTCAGAATCCAAACTGTTTGACACTCGTGTCGATATTTTTTCTAGTGAAATTGCCAAAAATCGAAATTCAAAAATTAACAGCAGACTGCAAATTTTAAGCAGGCGAAATCCAAGCGGCGGGTGGGTTAAGCCCGGCTGATAGGCTGTGACTCGCGTGTTTTGTTAGGCCCAATTAAACAGGATGACACCTTTAATTTAGTTATCTCTATTTGCTTTGAACAACTGGCAATTTAACGGGGGTCCTATATGCTGAGCTACATTTTTTAAGCTATTCAAATAGGGTGGCACATTTTACTTTACTTTTACCATGCTGAATTATCGTCTGCTTCGAAATTGGTATCTGCATTTTTTTTTTAAAACAATTTTTTATTGATGTTTTATTTATCGAAAACTATAAAAACGAGTTGCAAACAATTTGAATCCTGATCAGACGCCGATTTAATCGGCGTCTGATCTGGATTCAAACTGTTTGCAAAACGTTAGCAACATTTCGCTTAGCAGTGTAATGATTAAATGGTGTTTGATTCCAGTCTTGAAACTCTAATGTATGTGATGTATGGTTGTATTACATGATAGTTTAATTAGATGATAAGGGTTCAAAAGCTCTTGATGGTGTATCAAAGGCAACACCGCCAATATGTTACCGAACCTTCTGTATACACAGAGAAACCGATACGTTATAAGCAGTGTTGAGTGTTTGTTTATCATTAATTTGGGAAGCAATGCCTTCTTTAAAATGACAATATTTCTATCGCATAATTTCTAAACAGTATTCTTTCGTTTCAATAAGGCTGTTATCTGCAAAAACGTTTTAGTCTGTTCTAATGCCGAGTAATACGACGTCTAACCGTGTTCCAAACTGTTTGACGTTTGTCTCTCAGTTTCTTCTAATCAAATATGCATAAGATATAGCGTTGAAGACGTTTTTAACTCATTACTCAATAGTCTGTTTCTAGTATTGAAGATGGGTGACCATTGCAAGTAAATTGAAAGAAATGCAGAATGTGCCTCAAGTCAAGGCGCCTCATGAGTCTGCTTTGCTTTCAGTCTGCCTTAAGCTACAATCTGTAAGGGTATAGCAATATTTCTTATGGTACATGTTTATGACTGTATAAAATGTTCAGTAGAGGAATAAATTAAAGTCGTAATTATGGGGCAATGTGTTTAGCAGCAAATATAATGGCACGAGATTGTTGAAATGTAGGAAAATGAGACTGATAATGGACAAATAAAATGCCCCCGCAGTGCACCACTAGGTTGTGTTTATTTTGAGATTTGTTTCGCTTAAAAATACCTTATCCTGTTATATGCGTATATTAACAGTTTTACAAAAATATAGACCCATATCATACAACTCATAAAGATGCTGTCTGGTCTTGATCTGTTTTCTTTTGTCCTCATGATCTGTCTGTTATGAGCCTGTACTCTTTTCCGAGACAACGATTCCCTGATTTTATTAGTCGATGTTGTAGTAATACAGTGTAGTTCTTTTTTTAACTGATTCTTTTGTACGCAACCAAGAACATTTGGTTGGTAAAGCTCTTAAAGCATTGAATAAGCCAAGAAGAATTTGTCAATTATATGACAATTGTAGGTTCGAGTATAGGATATTCTGATACAGTAAGTAAAAGATATTGAAATCCCGACTTATCTAAAGTTTTGTAAATCTATATTAATTGTTAGAACAAAAACTGCTACAGTTGGAGTATATGGGGATCTGGTATAGGTACCCATTGCATATACAAAATATGTTAGTACCATTGAAATATTTGTTTAAATTATTACCAGGAGAAGAACAAATACTAGGAGAAGAACCAAATAATCTTTTGATTTTGTCCTCATCCTAATGTATATTCATGTATTGTTCATAAAAGTTGTATACATTATGAAATGAAATATGTTTAAACTAAATAGTTAAAACCGATAATATTATTTTGAACGAGTGTTATAAACTTTGTTATGATGATGTGTTGAAGGACGTAAATGCTGGTTATCAAATGTTATATCAATGCTATGCTAAAATTATTTTGAATATGCGTGCTATCAACAAGCATCTATACAACATAAATTGTTTGGTTGTTGTTGTTTTTCAAACTTAAACAACGTTTAATTGATATGTTTCATCAAAGCTGGGTATACAAACAAGGCATGTTGTGAAGTTTTAAATTTGTATAATACATGTAATATCAAAAGTACTTTTAGCTATGAGAGCTGCTGGAATATTTACTATATGTTTTGGGACATTTCATTACAATTATAAATTGTATGATATTATGTAAATAATGATATTGAAAATGGATATTATTTTATTATAAATTGCCCATATTATTTAGAGTTACGAAAGAAATATTTGAATAGTACTATAATATTCTGTAAGGCCATTATGGCAAACTTTCTAGAATGGTCCCAAACACTTAATAGGAATGCGTTGCATAATCTGATAAAATTCCTTGAAACAAATTTCTTTGTCTTATATTGTTTAGATAATTCTCTCAAAATAGCATGTTCGAAAAGATCGTACACATTGCGTGTCAGTGACTTTTGACTGATGTTAATTAAAACTGATAGCACCATCAGTTTGAACTTGAATTTAACTGAGAAAGTCGTAATTTGTGGTATAGTTACTTTAAGCAAAAAGATGATGTACTTGTGTACAAGTCCGAATAAAATATGGTATGTTCTGTTCTGTTCAGATTAAACATATCCATAGTGGGGTCGGGTATTTATATATGAATATTTAGGACGGGAAGTATTAATTCAAATCCTTATACCGCGGTTTTAAAGAGAAGTTAGAAACCAAATGGTGCATCTGCAAAAAAAGGAAAATATCAAATAAAAGCATTATACTTATATCGACAAAGAAATTAGGCAAACTCTGCCTTGCGGCTCCTAATACTTAAAAAGTGTATAAAACTTAACACCTGCCTTTAATTATGTTTGAAATCATTCATATTAATCTTCAAATATTATAAATTTATATTCAGTTTGCATTGGAGATATCATTTAAATGGTCCATTCTTATGCTGGGACAATATTGCTTAAAACTTTATCCCGTTCCGTAAATAACTCTCGTAAACATGGTACTAGCTAATAAAAAGTTCTTTGCCATTGCAAACAAGACGAACACAGATCAGACATGCATGTTTCAAGTCAAGTCATTTGTTTTGGCTACGCGGTTCCATTTTTAAAACATTACATTAGAAAAACAAGACAAATCATGGAACTATCCACCTTGTTAAAACATGGTCGTTTTTATAGCTTTAACCCTTTAACTCTCAATGACGTCATAAAGCGTAAACGCGGCGTCTAATCAGGATAAAATCTTGTTGCTACATGTACTTGTTTTGAATTTAATTATATTAATCTAATTAAAACTAATTTTGAAATCATATTGCAGACAACAATAGTGTAGCAGACGACAATATGGCGATGAAGGGGTGAAATACTCACAATAAATTTGATCATGAAGGGTTAAAACAGTAAAAACACTGTATTTTACAACTACTCGGTGACTCTGCACAATTCTGGGTGGTATATCACAGGCAGCTGCAAGAGTTGTTTATGAATGCCGATTCTTACTATTCAATGTTTTATAAGGGTATCATTGCGGTCAATGGTTAACTCCTTCACTGCTTACCCCGAATTGAATACAATGGTTACTTGCAAAGAGTTTAGGTCCTGATCAGACGCCGCGTAATACGTCGTTTGGTCAAGATCAAAATTGTTTGACAATTGTTGCGATATTACTTTAGTTAATTTATATAAAATTATTTTTTTGGACTGAAAGCAGACGACAATTGCCAGAAACAGTTGACGTCATGACAATGAAGGTTGTTAATTGTCAGTTGGCAGATATAGAACCCTCTTCAGGTCTTCAGCTACACACTGCATTGTCACTCTGAATATGACCCCATATTTAACATGTCTCTCGTGAAATGCGTATTGCAGCACGTGGAAAAAAGAATTTAAGGTCATTGTAAATTGTAAACGATGTAAACATATGAGCCGTGTCATGACAAAACCTGCCTTATTGCATTGGAAACGGTGTAGCTCAATGTCATTGATCTACTCTGTTTGACACCCACAGTCATCTTAAGCATGGTACATGTATTTAAGCAATATCATGTACGGTATTTTGGCAGTGTAGACCAAACTCAGGTATAAAACCTGTGATGACAACGGTGCTTTGTCTGTACAATGTTGCAATGCAAAAGGGCAGGTTTTGTCATGGCACGGCTCATATATTTTGTGTTGCGTTGAAAATTTGTACTCCTTCAGAAATTATTGAAAATGAATAGGAGTATATAGATCTATATCTAAAATGATTAAGAACAATCCAGCAAACAGATTTAAAACATTGGATAAACTTAGATTTCGTAACAAATCAATGTTCGTTAGATATGTTGATATAAGTATGTCAGTATACTGTAGATCTAATGGAAACAATAAACATACATTTAGAAAGTAACACGACCAGAAGGTCGTACTCGCCATTATTGAAGATTCATGAGCTTCATCTATAATACCATTCTTTCTTAACCAACTTTATGCATTTGTATTGCAATAAACTCTATTTGCGTGCGTACTGGAAGATTCCATTATATATATACAATGGGGATCTAAAGACACTGCACTGTTTGTCTATGTAACAGATCGTTAAATGTTCATACGACATAGCAAAAATATGTTTATGTAGGTAACTATAAATGGTACATAATCTTCAGAGCGTGGCAGTGAAAATCTTGAAAATGCAACTACTGTTTTGTTAAAACAAATCTAAAAGGAAAGATGCCTGTTTAAAACAGGATTCAAAAAATGCAGAAAACTCCTATATGATACCGTTTGACTCATAGATTATTTAACAAATCTTCAAAGTTTAAATATATCAACCAAACAACTAAGTTTCGACTATTTGCTACAGTACGTTCGCGTGTTAGTTTCCTTTATTTCTCTTGTGTGTATTTATTATCCTTTTGGACTCTTCTACTACAACTATTTTGAACCAGTCTACTGTTGCATTTTTATATGACAACAAAAACGAATGAAAATATCAAACAGTACAGGCCCTGATCAGAGGGCTCATATAGGAGTCCTATGATTAGGATCTGCACTGTTTGCATATGTAACTAGTAATCTCTACAGAGGGTTGTAGGGTTGAAAGAGTATAACGGGAAAGAACAATATGTAATTCTTATTAACGCTTGTCAATAATGTGGAACTAAATCCAACGTACATCCAAAGAGGTTTCTTTGCCCTGAATCAGGCATGAGTAGAAAGGTTCTTTAACTCGTACCACGTGACCACTCACCGGTCACTTGATCCAAGCCAATGCAGTCATGTCGGTGAAAGGGGGTGTGACATCTCAGAAAACTCCAAGGTATAAACTTTAGTGCTCTGAGTTAAAGAACCTTCTACTCAAAATCCAACGTGACTTACCAATAACCAGGGACTATTCAATATGTAATATATTAATCTCCCTGCAATAACTTATATTTTAACATATTCTTTGATTTAGGTCTATACACTACACTGTCATTCTGCCAAATTAAACACATGCAACTGGTTTAACATTTTAACTTTATACTTAATAAGTCAGTTGTATTCAGCGGTACACAAACAAAAGTATCATTGATACATATTGAGTTTCGTTCCTCATGGTGGTGTATGCATTTCGTTTGTTTGTGGTAAAAAAATATCTTTGTTTATTTCTTTTTAGAAGGAGTGGTTGTGATTGGGATTTGAATTTGATTTCACTACAAGAAACGCTCAGCAGCAATGCATTCAAATTTATGTTAGATGGTCATTCTTCGAAAAGGCGTAGCAATCTTTAAAGCTAGGTGATTTGCACTACAGCGGCCCGTTTCATAAAACTTCGTACGACAAAAACGATCGTAGGTCAAAACTTTAAAATACATTTAGTTTATGATTTCTTTATCTAATCATGTCTTGTGACATCTCTTTGGAATCGTCTTTACAAGACGATTCCAAAAAGATGTCATGCGACAGGATTAGATTGAAAAATAATTAATGATTGAGACTTTTATAATCTGACTTACGACAACATTTGTCGTACGAAGTTTTATGAAACGGTCCCCAGTATTCCTGTCGCATTAACCCTCCCCCATAGCTTGTTTTCAGCCTTGAATACTGTGGTTGGTTAAATCAGGCTAAATGTAATGAAGAATATACTTTAAGAAACATTCTACTTTACTTTCAACCTGCTTTAAGTTACCATCTGTTTGGACTTATAGAATTAAATTATTTCCTATTTCTTGTACATACGTCATAATATATGCATTTTGTACCATTGTGACCGTCCGTGTTCAATTTTCACAGACTCTGTATTTATGAAAGCACCGTACTCATGTGCGATTTCGGATTTGCTTTTCAATCAGGATACTCAAGAACTTCGATACCTATAGTCGAACCTCGATATCTCGTACTCGTTTAACTCGAACTATCCGATAGATCGTCATATGAACTGCATTATTCCATGCTCGGTTAAGTCGAACATACCCATATTTCAAAGTTAAAACGTGGCTAAGTCGACAAAACCGACATCGAGATATTGAAGTTCGACTGTATATACGGACTTATATTTTCAGTTGAAATGCAAAGTCGACTTTAGTTGCCCTTATCACTAAACGAGTTAAGGCAAAAAAAACTGCTTTTAAAGAGTAAAGTGCAGTCTCTGCCTATGCTGTTTAATCTTCTGTATTGCAAACAGTTTGAATCCCAATAACACTGGTGCCGGCCCGTTTAACGTCACACTGGTGACATTTTCTGAAAATAAAGTGCAGAAAAAATATTTCTGAGAAGTGTTGCAGACCAGAAATTTGGCAGAAGACCATTAACATAGTGCGCTAAACGTTGATTAAATCACCCCTGAAATTTAATGGACAATTCCAATATCCAATTAAGACATTTCCATTTTTGACTATTTAGAGTTGATTTAAACAATATATTGCCAATGACAAACAGTGTAGACCCTGATCAGAGGGCTCCTACAGGAGCCCTCTGATCAGGGGCTACACCATTTGTATTTGATAAGTGTATTCTTCATGAGTAGACTGTTTGTTAATGACGAGTATACTCGTCGCTAGGGTTGAATGTGTTAATTTGGATGAATGCCGGTTTGCAACATAATCAAGAGTAAGCTGCTACTTTAGTTTCAGCCTTTCACACCATCGCATGTTTGTGTAGCTCTTGAAAGGGAAGTCCCAACTCTTATAAGTTCTCATTTTAATTGTCCCGGGGACCAAATACAGAAGACTAGTCAACTATTCTCTTTACACAAGAAACATGCTGGTAGTATCCTCAAATTACACCAGTTGATGAAACTGAAACAGTTGGTTTGATGTTTAATTCTCTGATAAACATGGGATTGGATCTATTTATTATTTTATTCCGTTACCCCATAGACTGTTTTTATTTTTAAAGACGGGTGTCCACTTAAAGAAGGCTGAAAGTAAAGCAGAATCGGCTTTAATGCGCATTCTGCTTTTCTTCCAGCCTGCTTTAAGCTACCATCTGCCAGGATATAGAAACATTTATTTTGGTCATGTTTATGACAGTATGACTTTTATCTTAAGCGAAGGAATAAATTGAATGAGCTAAAGGACACTTATATGGGGGAAAGATTTAAATAAGTACTTAGATCTATCCATTCCTTTACAATACTATCGAAGAACTTGATCCTACACCTGATCGTTCATTGGGGTGTTTATTTAGTCAATTTATAATATACATTAAATAAAAAAGGTATAGATATATTGATATATCAATTAATCTTTATCATCCAGTAAATCAGACAGTCAGTTAATCAGTTCTTCAAGAGACTCAAATCAGAAGTAAGATATGTTTAGAAACTTTAGACCAAACACTTTTTAACACTACATTTATACAGTGTATTTTTATTGAACAACAGAGCATTTGTTTCGGTTTAATAGACCAGGGGTTTGTAAATTTACTTTCATTCTGCTTTACAGTAAAAACCTCTCAATCACTAAGGAGAATGACAGGCGGGAGCTGAAAGCAAGATCGAACTTTCTGTTTCATTTTCACCTTGCTAAATAAGCATCCATCTGCATTAAACACAAAATGATTTGAATAATTTAGTGGTCGTAATAGAGGGATTGAACTGCACTTCCATTCTGCTGTAAGTGGATGTGGCTACCCGAACACGAGCCAGTTTTTTGAGTGTTTGTAAGTTAGTGATCTTATTTATATCCGCACTTGTCAAAGCCCCTTCACTATAATACAGCAATCCCTATGTTGAACGGCAATTCAATGGAGAAGCATGTAAATCTACAACAAAAAAATTCTCAGAGAATTTTAATAATCAAATTTGAGAGGTTTCTTTTGCATAGAAATAGCAGTTTTTTATTCCGATAAAAAGAGGTAAAAAAACCTCTAAAACAACAACAATAAAAAACAAAACGTTTTTTCGCTGAATCTTATGTTAGCTTTCTGCATTATTTTTGTGATGAATAAAATGCCGCCTTTCAGATACATTATCAGTTCATCTTCTTCAGATTGATTGCTTCACCCTTTCATTGCCTTACCACGGGTATACAACGGTTACCAACAGTTTAGATCCTGATCCGTAAAGCGGCATTTGATCAGGATATAAATTGTTTGCAAATACATGTAAATGTATTTGGCACTCATTACGATATTGCTTTAGTCAATTGACATAGAAGTTAAATTTAAACAATAAAAGCAGACGACAGTTATTAAAAGCTGCTGACGTCACGACAGTAAAGAGGGTAACGCGAAGTTCATCAAAGCACCTGTCTCGGACTATCTTACCTAGGAAGAATTATGAGCTATCTATTGGAATTATCCCCAAACTCTACCACCCCTTTGACATAAGAAAGTGGTCTTCAGTGACCATCAAGAAATGTAGAGAGGCCTAAAGAGTCATTTGATCGCCCAGTCAAGACTTTCAGAAACTCTTCACTTATATATATCTCCTCCATTTTCAATAAACTTAGATTTATCGTAAAGCCAGACTTCTTCAGACACTGGACGCATTAGCGGTGCATATACAGTATATACTCGATCATTCGAACTCGCGTTACTTCGAACATACCCATATTTCTAAGTTCTAAGTTAAAACGTGGCTTAGCCACGTTTTAACTTTGAAATACGGGTATGCTTGACTTCAGCGAAGTCGAGTTAGCAAAAAAACAACTTATGAAATATTGGTACGATCGATTTAATAGAGTTCGAAGTATCGAGTTTCGATTGTAATAGCCGAAAAATAAAACAGTTTTAAATCCAGTTTGCATAAGCTTAATTGCGAACAGATTGACTATTCATTTGAAAAGTGATTCTAAGCCACTGTTAGTAGGGAATGCACAAATAACCGAAGAATATAAAATGTGTTTAAACCCTACTTAAGGCTAATTAAGCATAGTAAGTTTGTTTGAGGGTTTAGTGTCAATTTCCACACAATAAAGCAATAGAACAATTTTCTCAATGGAATGTTCGTCCAGGTTTGCACTACGGGTATAGATTTACCCACAGTACGAATTAGGTCTGTTTTTAGACTGTGGTTAAATTTACGTTAAGCCACAGGTGTTGGGGCTTAACAAACACGAGACACCTGTAAAATGCGGATTAATATTTGTACGAACAGCGTTTTAATACTATTTTTGTGTTCATTAGACGCGAGGAATAATGGGTAACATTGTAATAGGCGGACGGGGTTCTATACACGGGGCTTTTGGCGAGGTTCGCTACCCGGAGAACACAAGTAGACCCTGGTGCTTCAAGTGTTTGAATACCCAGGCACAGTAGCAAAGACCAGCAAGGTAGCTAGACCTATCGCTGCTCTGATACCGTCTGCTTAAAATTGTTCTCTGCTTTTATTTACAAACATTTTGGGGCTTCCATAATGTGATCTTGAAAATTCCTAAGATTTTAAAAAGTTATATTTTCCAAGAGCGATTTCTTAAACTTGCAATAGGCTGGAAGTAAAGCATAACGCACCTAAAGGCCCATTCTGCTTTTCTTTCAGCCTGCTTTAAGCTACCATCTACTAGTATAAAAATCCGGAGTTTCGGGAAAATCCGGAGAAATAGCAGCCCTGACATTTTTTAAGCGTTCTGACGATAAAACATAGATTCGCAAATGTTAGTAATGATGCGCTACACACTGTGAAGACTAACAATAGAACACTGTCATGCTATGATGTTTCACAGCAACTACCCACTACTACTACCATTAAGGTACATTGATGATAATAAAGGCATATTTCTGCTTAAGGGTAAGATGAAAGTAAAGTTTCAAACTCCCGCAGGGGCTCTCGGCTTTACAGACCCTTCACTGTCGTACCCCGAGTACATTAGTTATTTGAAAAGAGTATGGTCGATATAGTGGGGTTTAACTGTATATCGTTTTAATGAAGAAGCGGCTGGAGTGCCCAAGTTATGAACGCGGCCCTCATTAGGTTTGAAGCAGTAACCCCTTCACTGCCTTACCCCGAGTACAGTAGTTATTTTCAACCAGTTTGGATCCTGATCAGACGCCGCGTAACGCGGCGTCTAATCAGGACCCAAACTGTTTGGCACTCTTTTCAATATTTCTTAAGTCAAAATACCTAAAATATGTTGTTGTTTTTTCGAAATAGAAGCAGACGACAATTGTTTAAATTTGATGACGTCATGGCAGTGAATAGGTTAAAGGGACTCGCAACCGGATGGTGTTCTTGTCAAAATAAAATAAAATACTCAAATAAAAGCAAATTTGTGGCATTATTTGGCTTTTGACATTAAAAAAATATGATCAGTCCAAAAAACGTCTCAAGAATCGTCACCGAATCTTAGTTTTTTAGATATTTTCCATCGTTTTTCCATAGCGTTAGCTAACGGTATAGTTGTTGTTGTTGCTTCTCTACACGGGGTCAGACATAAACCCGAGCCGAATAATGTTCTATTAACCCTTTCCCTTATAGAAACGACTTTTAGCGCATTCATTGTATTCATCTGCCAAAAAAAATAGTTCCATTTTATACTGTCATGAATATGTACCATATTATTTTTTTTCTATATCCTAGCAGATAGTAACTTAAAACAGGCTGAAAGTAAAGCAGAATGCGCCCTAGGGCGCATTCTGCTTTACTTTTAGCCTGCTTTAATAGGTCACATATCTTAAATACTAGAAACAGGCTATTGGTTAAAGGGTTAATAGCTATCATTGAAGTACGTTAATTCGCTACCATATATATAGAGAGAGCGTCCGTAGCCGAGGGCGTAAAGGCGATGCCTCCTTTTTCATTTTTGTCTCCGCATGGATGGTCACGGGTTCGAATCCCACCAGAGCCTCTTCTTTCTTTTTTTGGAAATTCATTTTTTAACAGAATTTATTATCCTAAACTAAATTTTACCCATTTATATAAGCATTTGACATATATTTACAAATTACTATTTTTAATGCTTGATCCGGTTGCGAGCCTCTTTAAGGGCAACCCTACCGCTGCATCTCTTGCCCTCTCCTCACTTCCAATTAGCAATTACAGTGTCGATTTATTCTATATGTGATTTTAACGTTGTTTTCTTAGATTTAAGATTATTATACAAGAACTAAATTTGCAGATGTCCATTTTAAAGCAGTTGAAGTTATTACAAGAGAAGTATTAAACCCGTTACCCCCATAGCCTGTTTCTAGTTTTGATGACAGGTGACAGGTGACTAGTTAAAGCAGGTAGAAAGTAAATCAGACTGCGCCTTAATGCGCACCCTACTTTACGCTCATTCTGCTTTTAGCTACCATCTACACAACTATAAACAAACAGATTACTTATTATACATATTCATGACAATAAAAAGGAACTATTCCTCAGTGGATGAATAAATTAAAGACGTACAAAGGCGTATTTATGGGGTAATTGGTTAACGATGTATCCATATGTTCTACAAACATGTATCGCTCCTCGAAGAGATACCGCCGCAAATACCTGACCGATACGTATAAAATACCATGAACGTTTTAATCAACTATTATATTTTATGCCGATGACATGGTCTTGTTTAGGGCGCTTATATATTTTTCCAATCTACCAAAGCACCCATTTGCTCTCTTAGCCGATATATTTATGGACCATAAGAGGCCGTTTCATTGTGCAAGTCCCATATTTTAGTCAGTAATCAACTTAGAATTATTGCCGTTTTTGTTTGGCAACACGAAATTTGGCAATATAATTTCTCAAGTGGGCAAAAATTTACGATGCAAATAATAGCGATGTCATATACTGAAAGTTTAAATCCATTAAAATTTATAACTCACTGATAAAATTCAACCCATAAACGGCGACACGTTTCGCGACTTCCTTCGTTTTGCAACAAAAGTTTCTTTCTGTTTACATATTTCTTTTTATTGCAGTTTTGAAATTAACCCATTTGTGCCCATGATCCCATATACTCGTATGGGACATGGGCAAACAGTGTAGACTCTGATCAGACGCCGCATAATGCGCCGACTGATCAGAGTCTACACTGTTTGCAGATAAGAATTTCAATATAAAACAAAATAGAAAATAAAATGTTGACCAGGCATCCCTTTGATAAAAAATGGCCTAATCCAATATAAAAACATGGAATAATTCACGGGGCGCAAATAGGTTACTCGCGTCTGATCATGATACAAACTATTTGACCTTTTTGTTGTTATTGTTGTGTAGTTGGTTTCATTTTGTTTCTTTTTTGTTTTTTGTTGTTTTTTTGGGTTTTTTACAAATACAAGACTGTGGGTTTTGGCCGGTATTCAAAGTTTACAAACACAAACATATGATATGTTAAAAGCTTTCATAATCATCCTCGTCGTCGTCATATTCATCATATTTATTCATCTTCAAGCAATCATCTTTTTAAACTGCAACTTCTTTATAAAACTCAATAAGAATTCCTAAAGACGTTTCCTACATAGCCTGTCTTCAGTTTTTTCGTCTATTGTTGTTGGTTTTTTGGTGTGTGTGTGTTTTTAGGGTGGGGGGGGGTATTTTTTTTTATATATTTGTGGCTACTTAAAAAGGACTAATTTAGTAAAGCAGACAACTCCACAAGGAACTTTTCGTCGCAGTTTAAGCAAACTTTAACCTATCACCCCATAACCTGTTTTTCGGCGGAGCTGTCTGGTTTCTATTTAGCCACACTTTCTGTTTGGCCACACATTTCAACCAATTATATTTGATCAGAAATTTAGACTTGAGAGCACCTGTTGAAACTGAATAGTCTGATTGGATAGTAGCCAGGGCTCCAGATAAGGGAATTATTTCAAAACTTAAAATCTTTATTTGTGCATTAAACCCTGTGGTGTCACTAAACATTTGAATTGTCTCTTTGAGACAATCAAAATGAGTGGTAACACCATAGGGTTTGGTGCTGAAATGAGTGAATAAATGTGATTTGTTTAGTTTACTCCCTCTTATCTGGAGCCCTGTAGGCTGGTCTATGTCCAATTACAGTTTTCCCAGATATGGCTGTGAGTGTAAAATTTAGAGACACAGACCAGACTGTTTACTACAGTGGGGGCTGATGCAATTTAAGATGACATCTGAAATACAGAGGAAGCTAGGTGTTTTGTAATTTGTTTTAATTGTTAACTATTTGTACACATTTACCATACATTAAAAGCAATATTAAATATAAATGGGCTCAAGTGAGTTAAACACAATTGTGTGGTTTCATCATTATTTACAAGAGTGAAGTACAGCAGAGTGTTGAATCTGTACATTTTGTGTATGCTATAGTTTGTTTCAAG
Organism: Gari tellinella; assembly: GCA_922989275.2. Lineage (NCBI taxonomy): Eukaryota > Metazoa > Mollusca > Bivalvia > Cardiida > Psammobiidae > Gari > Gari tellinella. Next base: position 317,817 of record OV277857.1, read on the forward strand.
AAACTCTATGAATGAAGTTTGATACATAGAACAATAGATTAATGTGAGGATCTCCTACCAGTAGATAGGATATGAGTTAAATTATTGTTTTGTTTTGCATTTCTGTACATGATAGTTTTGCATTTTAAATAAAAGTTACTGTTTCAATTGTATACTTTTATTTTTTGCCTTTCAATCTTTGAAAACCTCAGTTTCATTCAATTTTGCACACCCATCTATATAGCCTTAGTTCAACCACTCATTCCGCCGAATATCTTTTTTAAAGATATTTCTTGTTATTGTTAGATTACAGGTAAAACATTTCTAACAGGACAGGGCATGGTAAAATCATGAAAGGGTGCCTCTAGCAGGAAAATGAATGTGCTAAAGGACGGTTCTAAGATGAAACGGCTTAAGTTGTTGATATGGCGGAGTATTATTGAATACACAATAGGAACACATCCTAATAAAGATTATACAGGGGGAGATAACTAAGAAGACAAGTTTAACTCGCATCACACTGACACGATGCGTGTGTTGTTGTTTTTTATTTATCAAGTGCATTTGACAAGATCAGTTCCTTCTCTGCAGTATCATAGCAAATCTATTAAAAGATTAAGCTGTAATCCTCGTGTTGGACAAGCCTAAGATAGCGAAACACTTCAGCTAAGCCGCGATTCAAACAGAAAATTAATACCATCAATTTATCAACGTAACAGGCAGCCGTTTGTTGATAGCTTTAGCAGTTCGTGCAAGTCCGAGCTTTGGTCTTACGTACGGGCAACTGTGTGTTGAACGACCGCATTTTGAAGAAGCGGACATATCTCTTAATAACTTTTAACTCCATAGATGTGCCTTTTTGCGTATTTGATTGTTTCCTTCACTGGAGAAAATACAAATTCCAATTTATACATTAATGAATATGCTGCATACTAAAAGGTTTCTATACCCTAGCAGACTGCAGCTTTAAGCAGGCTGAAAGTAAAGCAGAATGTTAAGTGGTCACCTGTCTTGAAAACTGGAAACATTCTATGGGGTTAAGGGTAAATCAATATAATAGTTGAATACAGCATAAGACTTTTAGATAGCTCACATGGAAATGTACACAGGAATAACGACATGAGAGTAAACAATAACATATATGCAACATCTTAAGTACTACTATTTAGTTCTTAACTATATTAGTGAAGAATCGCTCTGTGTCCGTAAACTTATCCTCTTCTTTATAATATGTACTATACCTGTTCTTAGCAAACTTCAAAGAACTACTTCACGGATGATACTTTGGCGGATTTGTTCCAGGAATATGATATAACAGAAAGAAAAACATTTCAGCTACATTGTAGCTCACTTATAACGAAGTCATCGGGGCCGTCTGATTTATTTCGTTATACCCAATATTCGTTATATCAGGTCAATGTTATTGTATATTAATTACAGATGTGGGATGTTTTGTTTGAGTACATGTATATCTAATATTAACATTTCGTTGTATCCAATATCTTTATAAGTAAGTTTCACTGAATATGTGTTTCTATATACAATGTGTAGACATATGACTGTTTAGAGGACGACTGATTAGCCCCTTCAATGATTAACTTAAATCATACCAAGATAAAAAGAATTAGGTTTACATTTAAATAGCCAATTGCTCTGAAGATATTTAAAATGCATTTGACGCACTTGTAGGATTTCTTCTTTAATACATTTAACTTTTTGATTCTAGCGAAGAAATCGTGATTATCTCTGCAAACAGTTTGGATCTTGATGTGACGCCGCATTACGCGGCGTCTTATCAGGATCCAAACTGTTTGACACTCTTACCTGTTTTGATATTCCATTTTCATTTTCTTTTTATCTTAAAAACAGTAGCAGACGACAATAGTTGCAGAGTATAATATTACTTAGTGTGCAAAGAGTTAACTCGTTTTATGCCATATTATAGTCTGCGTATAATCTGTCTGCACCTTTTTTATGTTGAAAGTTTTGGAAATATCACTAAAGAAAAACATGGAAGCTCCTTTATAAGGAAATTTGACGGATCGAAGTGTAAAACTAATGAAGCAAATTTTATTCCCAATCAATAGTTAACGTATAGTAAAATGGACCTTATATAACGAAGTATGGAAATTACGAAACAAAGTTTATTCCGTATCTTTAATTACATGTAGCATATAGTAAAATGGACCTCTTATAACAAAGTTTGGATATGACGAAAGGAATCAGACCGTCCAAAGGATTTCGTTATAATGTTCGTCACTGTATTTACACTGTAGTTTTACTTTACCCCCTAGTTTGATTCAATCTGGTTGCAAAGGGACCAATAAAGTCGCTATTGGCAGTGTTACACTTAAGGAAGATTTGCCACGACCTTATCAGAAATCAATTAACTGATCCATAATGGAAGTAAATCCCTCTGTATGGCGTTAGTTTTCGTACGTCCCTATCAGCTCTGCTCGGGTGTGTGGAGTAGCGGCCAGGTGTTCGGACGTCGTTCTTGCGTCAGGTCCGAGGAATTAGGTCCTGATAATAGGAATTAATTCATACCTCGTGAAGAATCTCCAGTCATACCAACCTTGGTAATATAAATATTTCTCCATGCTATTCCCTGTCAAGAAGATTTTCAAGAGCTGCCATAGAATAGAGGAAGCCGGTTCCATGGTAAACTTCCGGTTAAAAGCCATTTTCTTAATTAACCCTTTTCGATGGCTTCAACCTGCATGGTTGTTACTTAAAGCAGTCTGAAAGTGAAGCAGAAAGCTCCCATGGGAGCTTTCTGTTTCATTTTCAATCTGCTTTAAACAATTGTCAGAATGGGCGAAACGCCTCTAATGTTTGGATACCGAACAGAGAAGAATAATATGACAATGCATATCAAAGAAGGAAAGGGATAAATCCTTCTCTTACTAAGTGCAACTTGGTTGATATTTTCAAACAGTCTGGAAGCTGATCAGACACCTAGTAAATTGTTGGCCGGTCATTATCAACCTGTTTGACACTGAGTATTTTATTTTCTTCAATAAAAAATGGTATACAAGCTATTTTAGAGGTTTTTTTTGCAGACGACATTGATGTAAGCAGACAGTAATTTAGCAGGATAAGACAGCATGTAATATAGCCAGCTAATGGCTTGAGATCGTTGTTTCCGTTGTTGGCACTGGACTCTTAAGTGATAAAACATTACCCGTACTGTGCATCTGAAATAATAGAAAATAAACTAAAACATATTTAACACATTAAAACCTAGCGACTACTGTACGCGTCATACAGTATACACGTGAAAAGTACCCTTGCCATATGCAAACAAGGTGCACCCTGATCAGAGGTCTCCTTAGAGAGTCCTTTGAACTGGGTCTGGGTCCGAGACACGATACCAACTTGGATTTCGTTTATCAGCCGTACAGTTCGTCATTCTGTGACATTGGCATAAGTGTTGCAGCTGTTGAGATGACTTGTATAAAGTACATGTATTTTGTTGCAATAAACTATTGAAATAAAAGTACAGTATTCCCTCTCTACAACGGCCCTCCAAACAACGGTTCCCTCCGTACAACGACTATTTCCGTTGGTTCCTGAACAATGTAATTATGTCCAACCTTTTCAAGGCTGCAATAAATTGTATTTAAAAGTGTCGTCTGCTGTGGGTTTTTTTTCAAATTAACTTAGTATACAGTTTGACAGAAAAAAAACATAATGATGGATGGCAAACAGCTTACGCGGCGTCTGATCTGGATTTAGGCTGTTTGCAAATGTAAGCTAATAACGCTCCCTACAATGACTCCCTCCGAACAACGCACATAGTTGCTGTCTCCCATTGGGTGTCGTTGTAGAGAAGGAGCGATGTACTATACCTACAGTGGTGATTCTTTGAATACGTATGACGTATTCTTATCTCCTTCACTGCCGTACCCCGAGTACATTAGTTATTTGAAAACTCTTTTGCACTCAATTTTATATTCGTAAAGTAAAACTACATAAAATTTAAACTTTGAAAATTAAAAAGCAGACGGCAATTGTTTTAAAAACTGATTACGTCATGGGCAGTAAAGAGTTTAAGTTGCAAACCGTCTAAAAGGTCGGCGATGGGATGTACTTTGAGTATCACTTAAGACAGAACTGTCCAAGTATTATTAATTTATTATGTTTTATATTCACGACGGGGTGTTTGATGGAAATACATGTTGCGAACAGCGTTTGTTGTTGTTGTTGTTGGCGTACCTGTGCTTAACACTCACAGGACAGCTTGGTACAGACAGTATTGTCTGTCAAGCTGGAGGATTACGTGAATAGCTGTTTTCAATTACCTCGCCATATAGGCAGCCATGCTACGTCTTCAGAGGATTTTTGATTCCCAATAAAGGGTTTAGAGCTGCTATTGAATGAGATAAACCATATTGGCGCACTCCACTAAACCAGACCAGTAACAGAGCTGAAAATAGCTTCTCATGAGCAACTCCATTCTGACAAAGTAAAACTTTAAGGGTGCTTGATCTCGCATAATCCCTAAAGATGATTTGAGATCGGTTCTCTCTGCTCAAAAGGATAACAACTTTTTTCTATTGGCCCCATTGGTTTCATTTCTTACCTATTGTGTTAGTGTGAAGCAACTGAACACTGTACAATGCCCAGTGAAACACACAACTAAGGTAAGAACTTCAGCCAAGGGCCGTGACAGCGTTTGATTTGAATGCCGCTCTGAAGGATGGATGAGTTAGGTTTCACGGCACCGCGACACAAAATAGGTCATAAAGCTCCGATTAATGATGAGGTGTGATGAGATGATATGACGATGGTTTCAGGAAGATGATTTCGGCTAATAAATGACCATTGGTTCTGCGGCGCAAACGCGTACGATTATGAAAAGGATAGCGTATATTCTCTGTACAAACGCTCAACGTAGACTTTGTTATGTCATAGAAGCATATATGTATCTTCATTCCGTTTTTTCTTATACATAAGTTTCACATACAGACTGACCATAAGTATAGTCAGTCCATACAGTCCAATGTTTATCCACTCACTCATTAAATCTGACATAGTGAAAGAAGTGTTTATCAAATTGAGGATTATCTGGTTAACCGATGGTTTGGGGCCTGGCAAACAGTTTGTGGCTTTAGGAGGACAGTTTATCTTTAATGTTCACCGCAGATTACTGTAATCGTGCAGAAAAGTCACAACTTGATTGAATGACACAATAATCGCCAAATTTATGTCTAAAATGAAGACTTTGGTTGAATTTCCTGTTACAGATATACAGTCATATATTTATGTTTACAGTGGAGAAAACGTTATTCTTTCCCGTTTAAACGAAACGAAACGCAAACGCAAAACACTAAAATGTAGAAAATAACAACTTTTTGACATTTTTCAGTATCTTTTTTTTATCTGAATGGCAAACAGTTTGGAGCCTGATCAGACGCCGGGTAATCTTGCTCCAAACTGTTTGTAATGAAAATAATAGTTTTAGCGTAAACGCGTTTATTGGGAATGAAATAACGTTTTTCTCCACTGTAGCGACATTAACTCCATAGCCTGTTTCTATTTTTGCAAACAGGTAAACTGAACTAAAAAGCTTCCCTATAGAAAGTCACTGGAAATGCCTTTTATGCTTCATTTTCAGCACTTCCTAGATGTTACTACTCTTCTTTAGTGTATGAATCATTTGAAGCGTAAAAAGGTGTACAACATGTATTTGTTCCTCAAATTTAAACTTCAGTGTAAATTGATTAACGAGTAAAGAAATATCGTTATGGGTGTTAACTATTTCACTGTCCAGTTTTAGCGTCTCCTTCAACTCCACTACAGCCAAAATATCGTCTGCATTGGTAGTGTCTTGGTTGGGGGAAAGCGGCGAGCGTTGTTATAAGGAGGGCATCGTTGTTCGGTAGGTCGTTGTAAATAGTTTCAACACTGTATGTAATCACGAATGAAGAACGACGTTCTTCATTCGTGATGTAATCAATTTACCAACAGTTGATCATAGATAACTCGAACTCGTTTAGTCGAATAAACATTCGTGTTCTACAGAGTTTCACTAACTCGAAATTTGCTAGAATCGAACATATCCGTATTTCAATGTTAAAACGTGGCTAAATCACATTTTAACTTTGAAATACGGGTCAATATCCTTCACAGAGAGTATCCATTTGTTCCTCAACATACATGTATGTTACAGGCTACATCTCCAAATATCAAGAGTATTGACAAAAGTTTTCTCGTACAATTTGTAAGCGATAAAAATATTCTGATTAAAATCGGAAGAGGATCTTATTCTTTATGTAAAATATAATTTACAGTCAAAACTGAATCAATATTAGAGGCAAATCGCAGAACTATTTTGTGCATTTTGAAAGTAAAACCGTTTCACCATTTGATGAATAGCATTGTCATTGAATATCGAAAATAAACATGGAACACAATAACGCAGTTATTGTAGGCCACTAGATTGGTACATTTTCCTGTAAAAGACGCTTAGAGAGACTGAAACTTTATATAATTCTTAAGCATATTACGCCAAAAGTAGTACCTATACTGCAACATAGATGAGTGTGTGAATCGGAAGTGCAAGAGAGTGAATACGGATATGTTCAACTTGAGCGACTTCTAGATATTAACCTTTTCTCAAATAGAAGTGCCTTTTTACTCATTTAATTGTTTCATCCACTGAAGAAATTAGTTTCAATTAATACATTACATAAAAAGGTACCAAAATAAATATGTTCTATATGCTAGCATATGGTAGTTAAAGCAGGTTGAGAGAAAAGTAGAATGAGTCTTAAGTCACATTCAGCTTTACTTTCAACCTGCTTTTAGACAAGTGGTCATCTGTTTTCAAGGCTAGAAACAGGCTTTGGGGTAAGGGGGTTAAGGCACGACTTCATTTATCTAACGTTGTTCTCATACAATTATGTTACGATACCAGAAACCGTTTGCTTATCTGATCTCATTCACGTCTACACTTATATTCCTGGCCATAAGACATTTATTTAAAGAAATTATTTAAACAAATTTCAATAAGCCATTTCACTCCCAATGTTGACTTTACAAGAAAAAAATAGTATTCTCATCATTTGGTGTTTTCTTTCCGAGCTTCGGAACCGTGAATCTAATCACAGTTTAAATTGTTCTCAACCAACCTCCTTGAATCAAGCACCCCTCTCGTTCGACGTATTGATCGCCCAAGTGGAACTTCGCCTTTGTTTTCTCGGACCCGAAGTAGGGAATCGAGTTTACTGTTTACTCTCCGAAGAGGTGTATAATGCTTCTTATTTATTTCAAGAAGTCTTATGCCTTTATCTAACGTGGGGGAGTCGATAAATCTTTAAAGCGCGTGAAAGACTTTATTAATGTGTTCGCGTTGATATTGTAGCAGTATTTATCTGCAACAGGAAATCAATGTTGATTCGGAGTCTTCTAAAACCTTCCACCAAAGGCTTACAGCTAACCAGAGAAATTTGCTTCGACCGATGTTTCCTTTTGGTCATATTGGTATTTTCGTGTACTGCAGTGCTTGTGCCATGAGAAAAATAGTTCAATAGTGACTTGAGAATAATGTTTAAGCTTTGATAAAGTAAAACATTCGTGTACTATATTAAATAGTCTGATCTATGATATGGGTGGGTTTTTAGGATGTTCTGCTATAGTAACTTATAAATATAATACTACATGTACATGAATTAGCTATTTATTACTGACGTTCCCGCAAAATACAATGTTTTGAAAAGTTCTGGTATTTTTTCTTTCTTTGTCAAAAATCACAATGGAAATTTTTTTTTAAAAATCCAGAAAGGGAATTAAGATAGATCATTGAATTTTTTTTTATAATATGTCTATCTCTACGAGCCTTAATCAAATCAAAGATAATCAACAATATCCTCTTTTATATAATGGCTGGGTGCATGAAACAAAAATGTGACATGTAGTTGGACATCATTTTGAGTCACAATATTAGAAAAGGGCAATTTTATAATTCTATACAATTCAGTTTATATAAAAACTAGAAACGCAAAGTCATGCAATGCTAGTAACTGTATTCACCATGGGGTCCGTTTTACGAAACGTCGTACGATTAAAACGGTCGTAAGTCAAACCTTTAAAGTGCATATAATTATTGAATTCTCCATCTAATAATGTTTTGTGAAATCTCTTTGAATCGATTCCAAAGAGATGTCACAAGACAGGAAAAGAAGGAGGAATAAATAAAACTTGATAATTTTAGAATCTGACTTACTACATTGTCGTACGACGTTTCATAAAATGGACCCCATTTCATCGCCATGTGCGACTAAAGTCGACATTGAAAACAGTTGATCAGTGTTTAACACTCTATAATTGTAATTTATATATTTTATAAATAACTTCTATATTTATTGGAAACTGGAATGATCCATTTGAAGTTTCAGGGATGACTGAGTTACCCCTTCACTGCCTTACCAAGAGTAGATCTACAATGGTTATTTGCCAAATGTTTGGATCTTGATTAGACGCCGCGTGTAACAAGGCGTCTGATCAGGATCCAAACCGTTTGAAACTTATTTCAATATTTATTAAGTTAACAAAACCACTAAATTTTGAATTAAAGAAATAAAAGCAGACGACAATTGTTTAAGTTGATGACGTCATTGCAGTGACGCGGTTAATACTACTTCGGAAACTGTTGTAGACAGAGGAGTGATCTGATTGTGTGATCAGTGAAAGGAACCTATAAGAACAATTTCCCCGCTATTATCCGAGTCAAATAGTCCACTTTCTGACATATGTAGATTTAAATTAGATTCAATCTCTTTATTAGTTCTGACAAAAAATGTCCTTGATTACCTTAAGAATACTTAAGAGCTTGACCTTCCTTTTAGATTCAGTACCAAGTGTAGCATTTCACTCACTTAATTTTATCTAATATTCTTCGTTGAATCGGTCTACCCGTCTCCAATTACTTTTGTCCCTTTTGGCTCTTTCTATTGTATCAAGCTTCTTTTCGGCATTTTCCGTGATTAGTGTAAACGAACACAAGACGACATCAAAGCCGACCAGACCTTATCACCTCATTACCAATTATGGATATGAATGTGAAACTAAAATAATATGTTCCCCTTTGTATAGGTTTGATGTTTTCTTGGTTAGTTTGGTGTCTTTTCATTAACTATTTGCTCCGAGGAGCGCCTTCGTCCGACAAGGCTCATATTTATACCCAATTAAACTTGTGACATTTGTACCCGGATTTGAGGCATTTTGTGTTAATTTTGATATGATGTTTCATCCAGTGAAATTCGTTGCCATCTTGCCAATGTTAACAAGTACTTGACTATAGATGTGGTGTAGGGTATTGTATTATTACTTCTTGGTGGAGCAACTTGAAAGAAAGTGGAAAATTATAATTTTACTTAACTGTTCTTTTCCTGGTATCGGCGGAATTGTGATTATCTGTGCAAACAGTTTGTATCCAGATGAGACGCCGCGTAACGCGGCGTCTCATCGGGATCCAAATTGTTTCACAAAAGAAATTTTGAAAATTCTGTTTTTAGAAATATAGCAGAAGAAAACTGTTGCAGACGAAATACATGTTGTTAAATCAAACAAAGTACCATAGTTGTCTTCTTTACTTTCATGTGTCTGTATATATTATGGATTATGCACATACTTGTGTATGTGCGTCCTTTATTAGAAGGAATATTTGTGTGTTACAGAAAACGTGCATATCATATGATAAGATGGATACATTTTATATAATTTTTATTCATTATTACTGGGTTTTTTTAATCATTATTATTATTGTTGTTTTTGTGGGATATTTTTGCGGGGATTGGATTGGCTGGTGGGATAGTTTTCGAACCTAAATAAATGCTATGGACTCACATGACAAACATTTCCAATCTGACCAATCCCAATATCTAACCATATGCATACGTGCAGTTAAATGATTTTAATGAATAAATACACAAAGTCGTGCCCTACGTTTACACATTTTTATTATGGTGTATGCTTACAAGATGGTGAATGTAAAGTGACTTTCTGTTTCCAAAACAACAATCTCAAATCAAGTACAGTCGAAATTCGATATTTCGAACTCGCTTAACTCAAAACATCCGATATGTCGACACATGAATTTCATTTTTTATACTCGGTTATGTCGATATATACCACGCCTTTACTTTGAAATACGGGTATGTTCGACATAACCGAGTTCGGGATATCAAAGTTCGACTGTACATGTATAGTCCATTTTATACTATTTAAGGGTGTTTCTGGCAATATATTGCGAAACGACAAACAGTGTAGACCCTGATCAGAAGGTTCCTTAAGGTACATTGATTGTAAATGGCGACAATATTCGTCGCCAGTTGGTCTTAAAATATCCTAAAGTTTCCAAAGTTTCCATTTTTCAAGCAAAGGTACTTACAACAGGTTATGTAAAGCAGAATGCGCCTTAATTCTGCCTTACTTTCTGCCTTACTTTCAACCTGCTTTAAAATACCATTTGCGAGGATAACAATCCGACTAATTCGGAAAAATCCGGAGAAATGGCAGTCCGGAAATTTATATACAATGTACCATCAACAAAAGTTATTACCACCTTGTGACGTCTAATTTCATGATTATGCCCAATGGGGAAGACGTCCAGTATTCTTTACTTAAGTTAACCCATCACTGTCATTGCGTCATCAGCTTTTATTTGTCAAATCTAAATTTTGGGTATTTTGACTTAAGAAATTTATGATTGAGTGTCAAACAGTTTGGATCCTGATCAAACGGCGCGTTACGCGTGTCTGATCAGGATCCAAACTGTTTGCAAATAACCATTGTACAGGGAATAAGGACGTGATTTGACTAAAAGCTGATAGGCAAACGGTTTAGATCCTGATCAGGTCCTAAAATCAGTGTGTATCGAACTGTAGGCTCTGTACTCGTTGCAGACACATTGACCATCAAGGAAACACCCAGGAGGGATTCTTCTGTATCCGCAGCCCCGTAGATTCCGTCATAAACTCATGATTACCTACTGTGAAAGAAAACGCAACCCTTTCCTGCAATAAAATTGGGGAAATTACATGTATATTGAAATACATAGGCGTCACAACGACATGTCTGCTTTAAGCTACCATCTGCTAGGATTTAACAAATATGTATCATGGTGCATAATTATCCATGACTGTATAAAGTAGAATTGTTTTCTTCAGTGAAGGTCTGTGAAATTTGTCGTTTTCAATAATTATCAGAAATGACTTGTCTGCAATTTCTTTCAAACACTATCATCACAGTTTTGAAAATTTTGGTCCAAATTGCAAAGTCATCACTTTGCCCGCAGTGCGCATAAGGATAAGCAAGTTGTAATGTTTAATACTATGTTTTGTAGAAATATACACTTTCAGAATATGTTTACCTCATTTACATTGCCAAAACATGACTATTAACTATTTATACTTAAATTTTTTTTATGAAACATGTAATAGTATTAATGATAATCATAATAATAATAACAATTATTATTAATATCTAATTGTATTTTAATTATTAATAATAATATTAATAGCACACTTTAATAACAATAGTATAGTAAAGGTAATTATTATTATGATTATGATAATTGCAAATTTATTAATGATGACGACGATATTAAACAGATTCATGATGCTGATGCTAATGATCGATGATGACGATGTTATAAACACAAAAATAACAGATGTCCACTATTAACACCGATATTATTAGTAGAAGTTCACAAGCATTGCCACTAACCCATTTATACCCAGTGGTTTCTTCCATGTTTATATATTGGATTAGACCATTTTCTATCAAAGGGATGCCTGGTCAAAATTTTAATTTCATTTTATTTTATATTGAAATTCCTATCAGCAAACAGTGTAGCCTCTGATCAGACGCCGCATCATGCGGCGTCTGATCAGAGTCTACACTGTTTGTCTATGTCCAATATATGGGATCGTGGGCACAAATGGGTTAACAACCTTATCTTCTTTAACCCTTTACCCAATAACCCGTATATAACATTAAATACAGGTGAACACTTAAAGCAGGTTGAAAGTAAAGCAGAATGTGCCTTAAGGCACATTCTGCTTTACTTTCAGCCTGCTTTAAACAACCATCTGCTAGGCTACATAAAAATATTTGTTATGGTAATTGTTCATGAGGGTATAAACTGGAACTATTTTCTTCAGCAGAGGAATAAATTAGATGCGCTAAAAGTCGCTTCTATTGGGGTAAAGGGTTAACAACCCATCTTCAGCACACCAACACCATTACCATCTCTACAAGCACTTACAGTGTAATATACGCCGAGTAGTAGTAGAAATAGTAGTAGCAGATGTAAAACTAGTAGTAGCAACAGCAGCATCAGTAGTATTAGTAGTTGCTGCTGTTGTTATAGTAGTAGTAGGAGTAGTAGTTGTAGCAGTAGTACTAGAAGTAGTAGTAGAAATAGTAGTAGCAGATGTAAAACTAGTAGTAGCAACAGCAGCATCAGTAGTATTAGTAGTTGCTGCTGTTGGTATAGTAGTAGTAGGAGTAGTAGTTGTAGCAGTAGTACTAGAAGTAGTAGTAGAAATAGTAGTAGCAGTTGTAAAACTAGTAGTAGCAACAGCATCAGCAGTAGTATTAGTAGTTGCTGCTGTTGTTATAGTAGTAGTAGGAGTAGTAGTTGTAGCAGTAGTACTAGAAGTAGTAGTAGAAATAGTAGTAGCAGATGTAAAACTAGTAGTAGCAACAGCAGCATCAGTTGTATTAGTAGTTGCTGCTGTTATTATAGTAGTAGTAGGAGTAGTTGTTGTAACAGTAGTACTAGAAGTAGTAGTAGAAATAGTAGTAGCAGTTGTAAAACTAGTAGTAGCAACAGCATCAGCAGTAGTATTAGTAGTTGCTGCTGTTGTTATTGTAGAAGTAGTAGTAGTAGTAGACGCAGCAGCAGCAGCAGTAGTAGTAGAAGTATCAGTTGTTTGTTGTTGTTGTTGTTGTTGTAGTAGAAGTAGTAGTAGTTGTTGTTGTTGTTATTTCAGGGAATTAAGTTGTAATTGCATTTTGAAATATGTAAATTAACGTGATAATCACATTAGTACTCGTTTAAATGATAATTAGTATTTTAATTTGAAGTAGTGTCATGCAGACATATATTACTTATAATCATTTATTACTTTAATGGTGGGCATCTGTTCTGGGTGTAATGATATCTGGCCACAGTACCGTGCCGTGGTGCCGACATATTTGCCGTTCGTAAATGCCCAAAACTGTACATCCCTTAGCAAACAGACGCACGTATTTATGGTCTGCCTCCGTTTTATAGACTTCGCCACTTTTATTTGAACATTTTTGGTCACACAGTTAAACCTCTCTTTTACGACCACTAAATGGTATTAATTATTAGGTATCGAGGCAGGTGACTGCTTAAAGCAAGGTGAAAGTAAAACAGAAAGCTCCTATAGGAGCTTTCTGTTTTACTTTAACCTTGCTTTAAGCTATCATCTGTCTTTTATAAAATCAATTGGTCTTAATTTTAGTGGTCGTAATAGAGAGGTTTTACTGTATTTAGCCTTGGCCCTTACTCAACTAGACGGACACGAAGTACATGTATCACTTGACAAACTTAGTGTCTTAATTAAAAATGATACTCCAATTAACTAGAGTGTTAGTCAGCATCCTAAGATTTTAACACTTTTAACATTAAACTTCACTAAAAAATACAAGTTATTGAAAAAATTGTCGGAATTTTCGCAGACGATAATTTAGTAGCAGACGACGGGTATCCGATCTTGACAGGATATCAAACATGACGGTCATAAAACGGCGGGACCCAGTCACGTGAGCTGTTACAGTGGACTGTTATGCCACTTTTATAGACGAGGAGCAAACAACAGTACCATCAAAATACCCGTCTATAAAAATTTATATTATATTTATTGTCAGGGTTGTAAATCCAGGATGGCGATAATTGGAATCAGGACGAATGTATTTGTGGGAAATACGAACCTACGAGTACATATACCGATAAGACAATGAACAGAAGCAATAGTCTCTTTCAATTAACCCTTTACCTCAAAGCCTGTTTGAAATCGGTTGACCACTTAAAGCAGGTTGAAAGTAAAGCGGAATGCGCCTTAAGGCGCATCTTGCTAAACTTTCAGCCTGCTAAACGTTAGTATCTGCTAGTATAAAATACTTTGATATGCCTCTGCTAGTACGTAGGAACTATTTCTTGTGGTACATGTTTTCAATACTATAAATTGGAACTATTTTAATACACTACATGCGGTAAAAGCTATGCGCTTCTAAGGGGGGAAGGGTTAACTCTTTCAACTGCGTATTATCTCCTGCTTCAGTGTTGTCGGCTGCAGTTTTTTTATGCAATTTCAAAATTAAGAATTGAAAATGACGATATAAGCTCAAAACAGTCTGGAGTCAGATTTGATCCGGATTTAAACTATTTGTTCATAGTATAGAATGCAGCTATGCGGGAAAAGTTTAAAAACCTCCCCGAGCCATATTACCGTCTGCTTCAACTTTCTGCATGCTGGGTCTGTAAAAATTGTCGTCCGCAACTGTTCTAATGATTTATTTTTCTAAATTTCTTTTCTAAATCAAGTCAGTGTGTCAAACAGTTTGGATCTTGATGAGACGCCGCATACGCGGCGTCTCATCTGGATCCAAACTGTTTGCAAAGTTATTCGCTGTGACGCATGTATCCGTCGCTAACATGGTCCATAAGTGTAATCTCCTGAAACATTAATGAACTTTAGTTATAATGCATTTTGATTTTGAAAAAAAAATCAGCCAACGTTTTGCCAAACAGTTTGGATCCTTATCAGCCACACATTGGCGTCTGTTCAGTATCCAAACCGAGTGGGACATTCATTTGTAAGTTATCTTAAGTTCAAATTAACATACACGAAACTTAATTTTGAGGAGGCGAATCATATCGGAATGATATGGTGTAAAGAGCAACGTTAAACTTTAAAAGAAAAGAGCAGAGGAATTTTTCAACCCTAGCAACGAGTATACTCGTCGCTGACATACAGTGTACCTGAGACGAATACACCTATTTCACGCAAACAGTGAAGACCCTGGTCATATGACTCCTCTGATCAGGTTATGCACTGTGTGTCATCCATATATTATTATTATTTCTATTATCATTATCATTATTATTATAGATCTACCCGATTAATATAGCGCTCTTTTTCACACAGGAGTTGTGCGATTAGAGGCGCTTCACATGAAATTATATAAATGTACCTACAAAGCGAGAAAAGACGAGCAACTACTTACATTATGGAGTTACTTGGAAACATGGAAATTATTTCAATATTATTACCAAGATTATAAAATATATAGCCGAAAAAAAAAACTGTAGACTTAATTGGAAAATGAACTTCTCCATTTTGATTTTTCAGGGGAGAAGTTCGCCATGAAATAGAAATTCGGTCAGTCTATTTACTTTAACGTCTGTAAATGTCAGACTAGATATTGAAATTGTTTGTTCCGGTTTTAACGTTAAGCACGTTGTGTAATTGTCATGTGTAAATTTTGTCATCTGCAACAATTCTCAGACCGGATTGGTCCAGGACTGCCATAAGTTGATCATAAAAATCCTAAGATTTCAAATTTTCAAATTTTCAGACGCATTTTTACTGATCGTACCTTTACCCCATAGTCTGATTCTTGTTTTGAAGACACATGACTGCTTAAAACAGGTTGAAAGTAAAGCAGAATGCGCCTTAAGGCGCATTCTGCTTTACTTCGAGACTGTTTTAAGCTACCATCTGCTAGGATAAAAATCCGAAGACTTTGGAAAAATCCGGAGAAATGGCAGCCCTGTTGGTCTGCATCATTTACATTGCTATTAACACACATATAGGTACGCAATCTTATCGTGTCTGTTTTCATTGCTGAGTAATTGTTACACGAACCAAATCTCTAAACCATTAATGTCTTAAGTCTTCTTAAGTATATATTAGCAAACAGTGTCGACCCTGATGAGAGGCCGTAAATTTGTTGCGCCGCATCTTGGCATCTGGCTTTGCACTGTTTGCCATTTCGTTTTATATGACCACTGAACAAAGTCATTTATCTGAATAAAGACATAATTGAGTCGTGTCATGACAAAACCTGGCCTTATTGCATTGCAACATTGTACAGACCAATCCCCGTTGACATCCCAGGCTCTGTATCTGAATTTGGTATACACTGCCAAATACCATATATAAAACTGCTACATAAAATGTTTTCGATGCATATTGGTGTCAAACAGTGTAGATCAAGAACAGTCGCCGCGTCTGTGACGCGGCGGCTGGTCTTGATCTACACTGTTTGCAATGCACCAAGTCAGGTGCTCATATGAAATACTCTATTTCAGCTTGGTCGTAACAACAAAATGTTACCAATATTCCTCAGCAATCAAAACAAGACTAAGATTGTATTACCGGCTTATAACACAATGTCAAATTACTTTTACTAAGTCCCCTTTTCACGGCTAAGAGGTTCAATAGGCGTTGTATTGGACAGGAAAGGTGAGTAATATGATCCCTACTTAACGCGATATGTAATAGGGGACAGTTGAATGGCAATGTCCCCGTTCGGAAGTTGACCGTCCGTCTCCCTAATCCTGGCACTGTGTGCTTAGCAAACGGGATCCGCGCGAACTTTCGGGTTTCAGTTAATAGCTCCTGTTTACTTACACCTTTTCTACAATTGGCAGCACGCTTACATCCCAGGTGCAGGCAGGTTGGATCTAGATCAGATAAGCGAGTAACTAGACGATAGATCTGGAGCCAGATAGTTTATTATTAGAGTTGCATTTATGTTTCGATGCATGTTTGAAACGTAAAAAGCCAAATAAAATTTAAAGCAGACGATTTTTATCGAAGCAGACGACAATCTGAACAGACTAAACGTGAACCCTTACCACACGACTTTGCTAACAGTTTCAAATAGTTTGGATCCTGATCAGACGCCGAGTTACTCGGCGTCTGATCAGGATCAAAACTATTTAAAACTCTAATAGCGTTTTTAGTTTTCGTGATTTAAAAACGCATAAAACATAGTTTTCATTTCTCAACAGACGACATTGATGAAGCAGACGACAATTTAACAGGCTCGGGGTAAAGCGCGGACATTAGCTTCGATCATGTTTAATTTTGTTATTTAGATATATTAAGAAGGTGGGACAGGCAGTTTGCTTAAGTTTACTAAATTATTAGCAAACAAAGCGACAGCGCAGTGCTTTTATTTGCAGTCAATTTGTTCGCACAATCTTGGATAACAGATAACAATTCGTCTGTGGTCGTATCCGTATTGGGAAGTTTGAAAAATTACTTATTTCCGCACGATTGTTAGAAATTGAATTTGTGTAATGTCAATATTAAATTTTTGAATCAATATTTACTAAATCGGTGGAACGTCCACCAAAAATTAATGATAACGAAATATAAAGAGATTGATTTGTTTGAGATATACGAAAAATTGATCTCAAGTTGCAAACAAAAATACCACACGGAATTTGTACGTTTTTATGTACTATTAAAGCGACAGTTTATTAATTGGCATTCTGCTTTACTCTCAATCTGCTGCAAGCTATCATCCGCTAGAATATAGAAACTATTTCTTATGGTACATTTTCATGACAGTATAAAGTGGAACTATCATTTTCTTCAACGAAGGGATAAATTAAATGTGTATAATGCGTATTTTGGGTTAATGAAATTATTATATTCACAGAGTCATTGCCAATTAGATAACAGGGAAATGGAAAATAGAAATCAAATGTGTAACTGAATAACAATTTAATAAACACATTCTATTCTAGCAGCGTACTCGTTATTAACAAACAGTGTACCCATGAACATAGTATACTTTTCCTATATGCAACAGTTTTCGGTGTTCATGTACATGTATCTTTTTTCTTAAATTCAATCAGAAAGGCAAACATTGTGTGTGGGGAGGGGGGAGAGGGGGTTACGAAGTTTTTTAAAATCTTTAATTATAAATTTTCACAAAGTATATACGAATTCATTCGTACAAACAAATAACACATGGTCAATATAATAAAGGGTATCATTTCATATTCGTAGTCAAATGCTTATTGAATTTGACTAAGAAAGTTGACAGGTTGTATTTTTACAACTATATTGTATAATTATATTTCTTCTATTATCGCTTATATACTATCCTTCGTAAATGCAAAATCCTATTAGGTTGAGAACCATATCAAAATTGATTTCAGGCCTGCCATAAGTTGATAAAAAAAAATCCTAAGATTTCAAATTTTTCAAGCCCGATTTTCCTGATAATACCTTTAACCCATAGTCTGTTTCTAGTTTTCAAAACACGTAATGCTTAAAGCAGGTTGAAAGTAAAACAGAATGCGCCTTAATGCGCATTCTGCTTTACTTTCAGCCTGTTTTAAGCTTCCATCTATTGGAATAAAAATCCGAAGATTTCGGAAAAATCCGGAGAAGTGGCAGCCCTGTGATTTTATAAACTAATAATAACAATTCTTGTAATCTTAGTAATTATATTGAATGAATTACGAGTAGGGTGTCTTTAATTTATTGTAAACGTAGTTATTTTGTCTTTTCTCACTTTGTAAGTACTTTAACCCATTACCCCATAGCCTGTTTCTATAGTTTTGAAAATATGTGACTTCTTAAAGCAGGTTGAACGTAAAGCAGAATGCGCCATATGGCGCATTCTGCTTTACTTGTAGCCTGCTTTAAGCTATTACCTGCTAGAATAAGGAAAGTATTAAATCTGACACATATTCATTACGGTATAATTTGGAACTATTTTCTTCAGCGGATGAAAAGAATGCATGTGCTAAAAGTCGCTTCCATTAGGGAAAGGGTTAAACATTGTATATTTCATGTGACGCGCTTTTGAACGCACAATTCATGTATAAATCTGGTATATCAATAATAACAAAAATAATAAATGTTCACATCATTTAAACGAGTGTCGCTAATCTTACATCCTAATATCAGGGATAATATATGGAAAGTTATATATTATCCCTGCTAATATGGAGTATTTTTGAGAAATAGGTGTTAGTTTGGAGTCCGCATAAAATTTGAAGACTCTTTGCCAAGGTTACAGTGGAGAAGAGGTTATTCTTTTCCATTCAAACGTAAACGAAACGCAAACACAATGCACTAGAAATGTAGAAAATAACAACCCTTTGACATTTCGCACACTTGATTTTAGTGTGAGTGGCAAACAGTCTGGAGCCTGATCAGACGCCGAATTACACAAACTCCAAACTGTGGCTCCAAACTGTTTGCAAGAAACTAATAGTTTTTATCGTAAACGCGTTTATTGGGAAAGAACAACGTCTTTTCCACTGCAACACCTAAAACACTTCTGTAGCTCGCAGAAGTATTGGACCTTGGCTATTTTAGTCTAGGTTAAGAAATAACCAATAAAGTATTGGTCCCCATTCCTATTCGCCCGACATGAGCCCGACTTTCTACCCGTGACCTGGCGTTAAAATCCTATTATATCTGACAGCCAAGCTTGTATTCAGCGTGTACCTCTTCTAACAGCAATCAAATTCTAACGACAGTTGACCGCTTAACGCAGGGTACAAATAATGCAGAAAGCTCCCTCGGGAGCTTTCTGCATTATTTTCATCCTGCATTAAGCAATAACATGTATTGAAGTCTACCTGCGATCCTTCTATTGGACGGTCGGTTAATCAGGATTTGACAGTATATAGGAAACAATTTTAACACCTGGGCTGCGTATTAATATCACCCATTGTAATCGTTTACGTGAAACTCTATTATCAAACATACTTACTAAATAAACTCTTTTCAAAACACATTAGAAAAGGTGTGAAAGGGGTAAAATCTTCCTTTTCATGGGGGGTTAATTGTTCATGAAAAAATATTAGCGGACATTGTGCGTTCCACGGTGGTTCCTATTATTGCGCGTTGCGTAAGATTGTCAGATCCAAAGCAGATCTGCTGGCGAAAGAAAAGAAGATAAAAACAAATAATAGCAGACCATCATACACCTGTATAGAATACTTGATTGTCCTTGTATTTGCTGTAATATCGTCTGCTTTGTTTAATCACGTCTGCTATATTCATGGATGTCATCTGCAAGTTTTGTAATATTTTATGATATGCATTTTATATATCATTTTTAAGAAACCGTGACACGACTGTAAATAGATTTGATTAAGATCAAACATCGAGTAACTCAGCGTCTTGTCTGGATCTAAACTGTTTCGATGTAACGGCTAAGTGGAAGTTTGCAGAAGTAAGGTTTAACCCCTTCGTTGCCTTGCCCGAGTACAAAGATTATTTGCAAACAGTTTGGACCCTGATCAGACGCCGCGTAACGCGGCGTCTGATCATGTTCCAAACTGTTTGACACTCATTTCAATATTTCTAAAGTCAAAATATATAAGATTTATGTTTGAGAAATAGAAGCAGACGACATTTGTCAGAAATTGATGACGTCATGACAGTGAAAGGGTTAAGACGTCCTTACCCTTTTACCGAGGCACTGTACCACTGTCGTCTGCTTCACAACTGTGACCCTCTCTCTTTTTTCTTAATGAAAAATGAAGCAACTTTGAATATATGCCATGCTTTTAAACTGCAAATCTTATGAACGAGTGTCAAACAATTGGGTTCGGTATCTGATCAGGATCAAAACTACTTGTAAATGCGAACAATTATCCCGCTACTTAGGATAAAGAGTGTCGATATTGCGTCATTCTGTATAGGCATACACATAATATTGGACACTTCATAAGCAAGGACCCTTAGAAAGGCTTTCAGTAATTGAAGAATCTATTCTTTCTTTTCTTTCACCAATCAATCAAAACATATTGATCACTTCAAAACAGGATTACAAGTATGATTGTATATAAAACTAATTTACTGAAAAGAATAAGATTGACTGCATGAAAAATCAGGGCTTCCATAAGTTGACATAAAAAATCCTAAGATTTCCAAATTTGCATTTTTCAAGTGTGATGATTTTACGAATCGTACATTTTCCCTATCGCCTGTTTCTAGTTTTGTTGGCACGTGGCTGCTTAAAGCAGGCTGAGAGTAAAGCAGAATGCGCCTTAAGTCGCATTCTGCTTTACTTCCAGCCTGCTTTAAGCTACCATGTACCAGAAAAAATCAGCTTTAGGAAAAATCCGGATAAATGGCAGCCCTGTAATAAGATTTACTGCATGAAAAATAACCATTTCGTATTCGTTCTCTTTATCTCTGTATCTCTCTTTCTAATTTTCTAGACAACTTTTTATATCTACAGTTTAGTCAAATTATTCATAAAATTCATAATTCATCAACATGCATACTATCGACATTGTGTGAGCGCGCTATCACAAACCTGCGGGTCAACATATACGCTCGTAGTTAATCCACTACCTCATAAATACGTTTTTTAAAGCCTCTAATTCATTCCTCTGCTGAAAAAAATAGTTCCAATTTATACAGTTATGAATGTATACCATAAGAAATAGTTTCAATATCCCAGTAGATGTTAACTTAAAGCAGACTGAAAGTAAAGCAGGATGTGCCTTAAGGCTCGTTTTACTTTTAACCTGCTTTAATTGAAATCCTATTTTCAATGATAGAAACAGGCTGTGGAGTAAAGGGTTAAAATGTCCCTGCACCGAATGGTGCGCTGAACACAGTACGCCTCACCTAAACTAATAGTCCATATTCAACAGCCGTATGTTTCCATGTAATAACTACGCATTCTGGACTAGAACTATTCAGTCCCCATATTTATACTCACATTTCTGAAACAATTGAGAGCGACCACTAATGACCCTTGTAGCTTGTTTGGTTGCTATTTCAGTCGGTGAAACACGGTAGTTAATAACTTGATCAAGGGCCTTAATTTACTCTTCTATCAATCTGAATAGCTCAATCAAAGCAAGGGCGGACTAATATTTATTGAATTAAAAAACCAACAGAATCTCACTTCATCTTCAATTTATCATTTAAACTTTTACCCATAGCCTATTTCTAGATTTGATGATGGGAGGCCACTTAAAGCAGGTTGAAAGTAAAGCAGAATGTGCCTTCAGGCACATTCTGCTTTACATTCAACTTGCGTTAAGGTTCAATCTGTTATGATATATAATATGTTTCTTATGGTGCATAGTCCTGAATGTGTAAACTAAAAAGAAGTATGGGGCAATGGGTTAACTATATGATCAAACGGTTACACACAAAACAAACACACTTTACAAATAGAGTAGACCATGATCAGAAGGGGTGTTGGAAGCGCGGAGTCTGGTCTAGGTCTCGCGCCATCTTCCACAAGTTTCTAATACTGTATTCAGTAGTGAAACAATGAAATGGTACTTCAAGTTTTAAATTGATCGAAAGTAAGTGGTGACATGACAATAGTATATGTATATGATACATGGATCGTTTTTTCGGGACGTAGCTCAAATCACAGAGGACTGACACCTCCGTGCTCAAATCAAAGCATACATGTATTTCGTGTTGTGATCCTTAATTCATTCCCTTATTAAAATTGCCAGATCCGCCACTACGTGGTAGATCTAAACTTATTTTTGTGGTAATCCTGTGTTCATTGAGACTGCTTTACGAGTTTTAAGCGACTGAAGAGGTGGTTGACCGCCCAAATACCCGAATAAAAAGTCTTCAACTTCTTCAAGAGCTCCCTGGCCGCTAAGCGAACACTTAATTCTGTATGATCATACTTGATAGTAATTATACTGACGAGATCAGATCTTCCTAGGGCTGTAAAATAACCCTGGATGGAGAATATGTCTTTTAACCCATTACCCCATAACCTGTTTCTAGTTTTGAAAATATGTGACCACTTAAAGCAGGTTGAAAGTAAAGCAGAATGCGCCTCGAGGCGCATTCTGCTTTATTTTCAGCCTGCTTTAAGCTAACATTTTCTAAAATATAATAAAAATAATTTTATTGTTCTTATTTATGACTGTATAAATTGGAATTATTTTCTTTAGTGGATGAATATTTTAAAGGCGTAAAAAGCGTATTTATGGGGTAATGGGTTAAAGAATACGTCGTTAGTGGTCATCTTTTAAAGGAACAATTAATGATATATATAAAGACAGGTGGCTGCTTTATGAAAAACAAAAATTCAACCATTCTGTTACAGGGGAGAATCTGTTATTCTTTCCCGATAAACGCGTTTACGCGAAAACTATTTTTTCTTCTACAAACAGTTTGGAGCCAGATCAGACGCCGGATAACCCGGCGTCTGATCAGGCTCCAAACTGTTTGCCACCAAGATAAACAAGAATTATCAGAATTGTCCAAAAGTTGTTCTTTTCTACGTTTTAGCGCTTTGCGTTTGCGTACGTTTGCGTTTAAACGGGAAAGAATAACAGATTCTCCACTGTATCCTGCATTTACTCCTGCGCTACCTTACCCCGAGTACTATAGTTATTTACAAACAGTTTGGATCGCGGCGTCTGATCAAGATCCAAACTGTTTGACTCCAATTTCAATATACATGTACATCTACATGTATTTTAGTCAAAATACCTAAATATCGGTGGATAGAAATACCGAAAGGCAGAAAGGCAAAAGAAAGGCAGAAAGGCACCCTAAAAATGTTTTCAAGTACAAGTGTTGGTAAATGTAGTTAAATAAAAGAAAAACATTATCTGTTGATAATTTTGGCTATCTATTTACCCACAAATATTTTCTTTATTCATGTCTTTATTCTTCATTCTATTCGAGTGACAAACAGTTTGGATCCTACCGCGCTGCAAGGGTAAAGCCTTTACTCCATACCTTGTTTCTAATACGACGAGAAACTGTATAGTTCCACCTCTACATAGTCAAATTTATCAACAGATAATGTTTTTTTCTTTGATTTAACTACATTTACTAACATTAGTACTTGAAACAAATTTTTAAGAGTGCCTTTCTGCCTTTCGGTTGCCTTTATGCCTTTCGGTATTTCTATCCACCCCCTGGATATCATGCTTGAAGATGTCAGAAAATCTAGTGATGCTAGTCAGCTGACTCTTTCTCTCAGATTAATAATTATGCAAAATGTTATGCCAGATTCAGAAATGCATTTTTGATTTAAAAAGAAGAAGAAGAAAGTTGAACTACATGTATTCATACATTTGTATTTACAATATCAGGGTGTACTGTGAAAAATACATTTTTGTAGCATGTGATTCAAACTCGTAACTATTAACCCATGAACCCTTATGACGAATATACCCGTCCTTTATAAACACAGGGCTGCCATTTCTCCGGATTTTTCCTAAATCTCCGGATTTCCCCCCAGTTTATAGTAGCTTAAAGCAGGCTGAAAGTAAAGCAGAATGCGCCTTTAGGGCGCATTCTGCTTTACTTACAGCCTGCTTTAAGTAGTCGCATGTCAACAGTACTAGAAATAGGCTATGGGGTAAAGGTACGATTCGTAAAATCGCACTTGAAAAATGCAAATTTGGAAATCTTAGGATTTTTCATGTCAACTTATGGCAGCCCTGTAAACATTGTACATGTATCTGTATTAGAGTACAGTTTTCCTATGCAAAGAAAATTGACCCATATCAGAGGGCTAGTAAAGAGGTCGTTTGGTTAGGATTTGGGTGTTTTGTCAACAAAAACATCATGATTGCTTTTATTTTATTTTTTGGATAGAGTCTGTGCTATTTGTCATTTTGCAATGAATCTTAATTACACAAAACTAAATTGTTGAAAAAAAGCTTCTCAATAATGTAAGCACACTTTTAAGTGTTTCTTATTATATCAAAATCATCAAGATAATATAATCATAGTAAGCGGCGCGCTTTTGAACGCACTACCCCTGTGTGAAAAGAGCGCTATATAAATCTGGTATAATAAAAATAATAGTCACATGCCAAGAACATCCTAACAATCTGTATTTGCATTAGCATATGTACAATTAATACTGATATCGGAAAAAGGTTGCACTTTATTGAAAACTGAAATTGACTATTGTCCATTTGATGCATAAGCGTTCGTCGGTAAACTACATTTCCATTTTCCTGAAATCCCGTAGTGAAGGTGATTTCACAAATAGTACATGTAGTTATTCTGCTAAAAATGGCCGACTTTGTTTTTTATTTCTAATTATTCCAGTATAATGTCATTATAAAAGGTAACTATTATATATTGAAAGAGCATATCTATAAGAACATAATTATTATGGAATTTTCCGGAATTTCGTGTTTCTCCGCTCACTTGAAAATATTCCGGAAAATGTGCACTACTTAAGCTGCTATTAATTAATAGAGGGAGAAAAATGTTACTCTAGAATCGCCAGGTTGTTTTGTGTTTATTTTTCAAAGTAACAACAACGAAAACAAAATACACAATGAAATTACTAAATCTTTTTGAATACCTAAAAGTTATATTTCATTAATATAATTATCACAAAGTTCATACACACGAGGAGGAACATGTTCATGATTTTTTTTACTAGATCTATATGGCATATCTTTATATACGTTAATGTATGAATAATGCGTATATTACTGTTATTCACTATAAACTATTCGTTATTATACAACTTCACTTTGTAGATTGTATGTTCCCCTGGTATTATTTAACCGTTTACTACATAGATACTCATTTTAATCAATTTAATTTTTCCTCCACACAAGAAAATAGTTCCAATTTATACAGTAATGAATGTGCAACATACGAAATAGTTTCTATATCCTAACAGATGGTAGCTTAAAGCAGTCTGAAATTAAAGCAGAATGCGCCTTTACTCTCAACCTGCTTTAAATGGTCACATGTATTCAAAACTAGATACAGTCTATGGAGTAAAGGTTTAATGCAAAATAAAAGTAAAGCACAAAGCTCCTTTCGATGTTTTCTGTTTTATATGTACTTGGAATACTACCGAAAATACCATTTCTGACTTTCATGATATCATTTCGTGCTTTAATACTTCAGGCTGCTTTAAACAGGTATGCCTTAATACTGCCATTGGGTCTAATTTTTAGTGATCGTAAAAAGAGGGTTTTACTAATTGTACAAGCGTTCTTAAACGTATGATTGATATGGTTTGATATGGCTATCTAAATCAAATTGGGGACTACCCGCACCGATTTAAATCTTGGGTAAGTTTAACTGACAACCTTTGGACAGAGCAGCTCAAAACAACTCCGCCCTAATCTTAGCCACTAATCGTCTTACGAACGATTTTATATTTGGTCTCTTTTTAAGTTGTTCTCGGTTTACAACTGAAATGTTGTGTACCATTTAGGTAAAGCGAGGAAACGAGGGTTATAATTCCCATTTACAGAATTTCAATTTTCGGATTTGGGATTATATCAATTAGCCAAATCTGTCGCGGTGTCAGAATCCACAGACTAATTGCCCCACGGCGCAGAAACAAGCGGAAGCTTATAAAACGGAATCATGATTGCTATTGGGGGCTATAAAGAGACACCAATTGTCTTTTAGCGCCGCCCAGTTTTCTGCAGGAGGCGGGGCTGACACGGAATTGATAATGTCGCTGCCGACTACGCGCATGCGCGGATGACTTTAATTTGACAGGAGTTAAGAAGCTTGCGACATTTATGATGAGCACAGAAATGTAGATTGGTTCAGAGTGTTTCGGAGTGCGTCTAAAGTGGATAACGATAAAGTGTTGCGAGAAAAAGACAAAGTTTACTTTTTTATGAAGACAGGACGTTATGTCCGTCAGTCCTAAACACAATACACCATTTTCTGTGACAGACATCTTAAACCCCATCGAGGAATTACAGAATTTTTCTAACTTTAACATTCCGTACCGCAAAACGACGCTCGGAGACGCAGGAATAGCCGGCCTCGGAGCCTACAGTTATCGCAGCTCCGGGTCGCACCAAGGGGGAGTCGCAGGTATGAATACCATGGGCGCCATGAGTGTACCGGTAACCAACCCGTACCACAACTACGTGCCGCCACTGAGCCATCACACGCCCAGCTTCACGTCCCAGTATTGCAATGGAGGGGACTACTACACTGATCCAATGAGGAATGGAACCAACTGGTACAATGCTGGTTCCCCAGATCACAGACTGACAAGTGAGTATGGCTCATATAATAAAACTGAAACCAGCGCTAATGTCAAACCTGTGTTAAGTGACCACTTAACCTATTACCCCATAGCAGTTCATAGCGTTTTCTATTATATAAGATATGTGGCCACTTAAAGCAGGGTGAAAGTAAAGCAGAATCGGCCTTAATGCGTTTTCTGCTTTACTTTCAACCTGCTATAAGCTACCATCTGTTAGGATATAGAAACTAGTTCTGATTTCGTATATTGATGACTGTATAGAAAGGAACAATATCCTTATGTGGAGTGTTAAATCAAAGGCGTAAAAAGGCGTATAAATTGGAAAGTGGTAAAAGAATATGAACTGAGAATCTTATAGACAAGAATCAGCTTAGTGCAGGGTAAAATAAATGCAGAAAGCTCCTTAAGTTACTTTCGCTTTCGATATTTCTGAGCAGTGTCTTATGTTTGTAAATCTCGTTGCTTCTTTACTATAAATGGTCGCTTAATTCAAACTTAAATGTACATGTAATGTCTCTTGTACTTTAAAGACTAAAAGTATATTGACATGTTATGTTCAAGCTGAATCTTTCATGCTGGTATTTTGTCATGTATTCAATATAAAATTGAAATATGCTAACACTGATATCGTTCAATGCTGCATACGTTAAAACATGAAACAGTTTTAAAATATGATTTAAGTCAAAGTTCTGCTGATTAACTCATTGCAATATATTGTTAACTGACAAACACTGCATGCATACCACAACCGGTAGGCTCCTTCAGTGTCCTTCTGATCTAGGTCCACGTTACTTGCATTGAACACGTGTTCTCTGCATAGGTACGTCGTTCGTAAGAATACGAGTGCAATAGGTGAAGCTAGCTACTGTTGTAAAAAGAAGAATTGTCAGGCAGATATCAGCTAAAGACAGCTTTCTGCATCCATTTTATTTTGCACTAAACAAACTAGAGCTAGATCTACCCAGTTTCTTCATTGAATGATCGCGTAATAACTAAACTGACTGTTGATACGACTGTGCTATTTGTCATAATTGATCCCTTACTATCCATAAATATAGCTACTAGTGACTGTCTACAATTGTTTCTTAATATAATTTTTACGCCATTTTATCTTAACATCTTCACTTCCATAACGCCATATGTTTGAAACAAATGCTTTGTTATTGCCGTCTGCAACTTTTGTAAGAAATAAATTTTCTATATTGTCTGTTGAAAAATATCACCAGAGTATCTATATGCGACACTGAATTATCCAAGTAAACGAGCTTTCTACTTTACTTTCAACTTTATCTATCTGTCAGAAAAAAAGATGACCAGGGACCCGTCTTTGGAACGTCGTAGACAAAAATTGTCGTCGTAAGTCAGATTCTAAAAATACTCAATTATTTATTTGAAACGATTTCAAAGAGATTTCACAAACAGAATTAGACGGAGAAATCAGAAATTAGATGAATTTTAAACGTTTGACTTACGACCGTTTTTGTCGTACGACGTTTCGTATGACGGGCCCAATGTTCTTTAAACAGAAATGAACAGAACAGAACAGAACAGATAGAAGCATGAACATGCGTTCTTATGTGTAATTAGTAAAGGTGTGAAAAGGCGTTTATTCATGTACTACGAAAAAATGGATATAAGAAGATACGATTGGAATTAACCAAATTTAGCTTAAAATATTAATGTGGGACTCGCTTATCCTATATCCTATGTGGTGTGACTAAAACGACTTATCACCTAATACTATAATCACTTCTTTAGTTAGCTGCTTGAAAAGTTGCGGTATATTTCAAACGGTTATATATAGGCCGTATCTATCGCTAACTAAATTTTCACATGCCCGTGTAATTAATTTGAATTGCAATTATGTTTTAATAATGAAATAAAATCTCTGAAATTAAAATGATTAGATTTTAAATACATGTACAGTGGAAACTCGATAACTTGACATCGCTCTAGTCGAACTAACACTTTATTTCGAGGTTAAAACGTGGCTATGCCACGTTTTAACCTCGAAATAAAGTGTAAGTTCGTCTAAAGCGCGTTCGATAAATTGAAATTCAGATGGAAAAAAATGGCTAATTTTGATTAAATGGAGTTCGTGTTATTAGAGTTTGACTGAAGATTATATTCAGCATGTTTTAAACTGGAAGAAACATAGCGTGTACTTACACGTACAGCTCATGTCGGTGTTGATATAGGAAATAAATATTATCTATATTATTGATAACGCGAGTAAAATTATACATAGTGTAAACTGCTCACACTTGATACTTGTATAAGAATTTAAAATTACAAAATTACTCCTAATCCGCACTATTTCTCATCTAGATTGAGCTTAGTTTAAATCATATATTAAAAATATGGCTACTTCAAGATAATATTATAAAAGATCAGGAAGAGATAAACACTTTTCATAAGTGTAAAATTTGGATATAGTGAGTCAATATTGTTAAACCAATACCACTTATAAGTTATAATCATTTAACATTAAAGCGTGTCCCAAAATAACCTTGATAGTCTGCATAATCTAATTGTCAACTAACACTTTACGTTACAAAATGGTAAACGTTACCACAAAACTACGTACACTAGAGGTGACGTTATTATTTTCCAATAAACGTATTTGTGCTAAAACATGTAGATGTCTTCTGCAAACAGTTTGGAGCCAGTTCAGACGCCGGGTAACCCGGCGTCTGACCAGGTTTCAAACTTTTTGCCACTCAGAGTAAAAATGATTGTGAGATATTTTTTAAAAGTTGTAAGTTTCTTCTTTGATTGAATTGTGTTTGCGTTATGACAAAAATGCGTTGAACCAATTACTTACATTCATTGCTAACAATTTGGAGCCAGATCAGAGAATGCCAGCGTCTAATCAGGCTCCAAATCGTATGAATACAAGGTTTAAATACGATTCAGTATTTCGTTTTCTACATTTTATTACATCGCGTTTGAAATTAGTTTCCAACAGTTTGTAAAATATAATGATGTTTCCGCTGTAGCATGTTTTTCCTTCAAAGTTTGTACAGTTTTAATTATAACAAATCATTTGGTAGTTATGTACAAAAAGTACACGTTACTTCAGATTAGTAACTCTGAATAAGTTTTCAGATCGCAAGAGATCTCTGTAGAAATAAGATATCATTTATCAATATGAAGTTTTAGCTTTTTTCTGTTTTCGACGCATGATAATAAAATGTCTTCTTGCAACCCTTTACTCCTTTTTGCGTATTTAATTCATTCCTTCACTGAGAACAAAATTCCATTTTAATATAGTAATGAATATACAAAATGAGGAATAGTTCCCGATATATCATAGCTTAAAGCAGGCTGAATATAATGCAGAATAACGCTCTGTTTACAGTGGAGAAGGCGTTATTATATGCCGTTTGAATGCAAACGAAACGCAATCAATAAAATGACAAAAATTACATTGTCTTGAAATTTCTAACTAGTTATTTTAATCTTAATGGCAGACAGTTTGGCGCCTGATCTGGCTCCAATCTGTTTACAATGAACTACCAAAAAGACCACACACACAAAAAAACACAAAATACCATTAACGCGTTTACTAGGAAAGAATCTATGTATGCACTACGCACTCGACATTTTGGAAAAGAATGCCCATCTCCCCTTTGTAAGAAAGCACTCCACAATGTGGTTCGGGTCAGTTTACCAATCACAAAATGGGATTAACATGTACCAGTAATAACTGTACCGGTTATTGTGGTTTATAATATTAAACATCTAGAAAAAATATGATGTAGCACTATCATTTATAAAGGGACCGCTGTCAAATGATTCAAACATTCAAACCAGTTCGTCCCTGATAACACAGTCATATCCGTTTTAGGACAGAAACCACTCAAGTACTATCAAACATTGTTGAAACAAATATTTTTGATCTCTGTTTGAAATGATTCGACCTTTTACAAGTCCTGACTTAACTTTCAAACAAAGAAATAGGCCTCTATTGTGCTGACACAAAAGCCGCATTCTGCTTTATTTAAGCTACGTACTATCTGCTAAGATATAGAAAATATTTCTTGTGGTACAGATATTCATGACTATAACTTTGAACTATTTCCTTCAGTGAAGGAATTAACAAAATACATAAAATACTGTATTTATGGAGTTCAGGGTTAAACAAAATAAACAAGACTTCATTTGAGTTATCGCAATTGTTTGACTTTACTGTAATGCAAAACGTTCTTTTTTGTTCAGAATATTATAAACTAAAATTAGCTATTTGCAATAATCGCAGTGCAGTTTTAAACTATTATAATTATTATTTTCAATATACAATTTAATATAATACCTTAACTCCTTTAAAGAACAGTGAACTGTTATTAAAACTTATAACTTTTTTAACAGCAACGATTCGATCTGCTAAAACAATCATCCTTTACTTTAATTTCTCATATGTATGATGGTGGCAGATTATCTAAAGAATTATTCAATGTTGATCTGGATCAAAATTCTAATTAAATGCCAAAGCATTATGACTAATTGAAAATTAATTAATATGTGTTGTTTCACAATCCATTTCATGTCAAATATACATTGACCAATTGCTCGTACCTGTTTTTAGTTTTGAACCAGGTTACCTCTTAACTTTCAGGTATAATCTGCTAGGATATAGAAACTATTTTTTATGATACATATTCATATCTGTGTACATTGGAACTATTTTAATCAGTACAAGAATAAATTTAGACGTGAAAGTGGTAATGAGTTACATTTTTACAAATGTGATCAGTTATTAGAATCAGGAAATCACAATTCTCAAAGTTTGCAATATAAGGTAACCACGTACAGCATGCCCATGGGTTGGTCACATTAACCCCACTGCTACTATAGCAACACCAATTTCAAAATTGTCGTGTGCATTTTTTTCACTTTTTTAATTTATTTCATTTTTTCCTTATTTTTTGTCATTTTAACCCAATGTACAAGTGTCAAACAGTTTTATTTCTGATCAGACGTCGAGTTACTCGGCGTCTGATCAGAAACCAAACTGTTTGAAAAACATTCGGCTAGTTGTTGTTAGGAGGAGAAGGGGGTTACGTCTAAGCCCGTGTATATGCAGGTGTCAGATACTTGCCTGGGGAGCCCAGTGTTGGTTTGACGAGATAAAACCCGGACCGTTCAAGTGCTGTTTTCCTGATTAACATAAAATCGTCTCCAGAAGTTGAAAAATAAGCGTCCAGTGATTACGATTATGGCAATGTTTGGGCGGGCTTCCTGATAAAGCCGTCTGCAATACCTTTCCTTCACCCCGACTGTCCTCGCAAGTTTGAAATCTTCGAAATGGGAAACAATGACCGTGTCTCTTTACTCTGATACCAAAGTCAGTGGTTTGCTTCCAGCCGTCTGTCTGTCACATCGCCCCGGCGTGGAAACTGTTAAATAACACATTTATACATTTCCGAAGTTTAGCAGAAAACGTGATTTTTGTTTTACATCGTCCTTATCCTGTGAATGATACAATTCAAAAGCGGATCCAGGTTATCATTTGGTGGCGAAATATCAAGAGGCGCAATCTGAATTCTGAACGAAAAGCATTCTTTTTCATCATCAGATATGAAGATGAAATAATATGAGCCATGGCAGTTGAAAATGATATGAAACTATAGACACTAGAAATGGTACTAGGCACCCACATGAGAGCGACACTAATAATATGAGACACGACATTAGATACGGTTATAGAAATGATATGAGGCACGAGATTAGAAACGATATGAGACACGAGATACATGTAATAAGAGATGCGACATGAGATGCGACACTAGAAATTACATGAGATGCAAGCGGCAACATTAGAAATGATATGAGCTGCGACACTAGAAAACATATGAGAAATGACTCTAGAAATAATATGAGACGAGACATAGAGCACAACACTATAAATAAAATGAGACGCGACACCATAAACCATATGAGCACAAACACTAAAAATAATATGATTCACGGCACTACATATATATTGAAACGGGACACAAGAAATAATATTGGCCGGAACACTAGAACTATTGCAGGATGATAGTTATAGAATAGAATCGTTAAAGTAAATACATGCACTTAATTCATACGAATGAAGACGAAACCAATAACACAAGGCAGGGGTATATCGTTGGTGTTTTAAATGTGCTGTAAAATTAAAGTTGTATCCCCCACCACCACCACCACCAAAAAAAAGGAAAGAAGAATGCATTGCATTTTGCCAAACCGAATCCATCTGGGGAATCAAAGGTGGTGTTTTTATTACACCTTGTTTCGTTTATTTCTTCAAAGTCCACACTGCATAACACGACAATTAGTTCGCACAGAGAAGCTTTGAACTGTCCAGTTTGGTCTTCATTGCTTTTTGCACACGCCCACCTTAGTATACCATTATCTTGCCATACTATCAACTGGTTTGAAATTCTCGTCTGCAAAATTGGTTAAAACCAGATTTATACTGAATTATATCTGAAATTCTGAATTAAAGAAACATGAAAACGAGTGTCAAACAGTTATGCGGCGCCTGATCTGGATTCAGTCTGTTTGCAAAATAAGCCTCATTGAAATCGCAGTTCTGCACACAAGGGATACATTTGTGATACATGTTGCAAAAGTGCGGACCTAGATAAGACGCCGAGTAATTCAGTGTCTGATTGACGATAATATGATAATACTTTCTGAAAGAAAAAAATCCAGATAAATCAAATCTGATCACTGTTGCAGACATCAAATTTTGCAGACGACAAATAAATAGTGCGCTGGATTTTAGCTTGCTGAATTGTCGTCTGCTTCAAATATATCGTCCGCGAATTTAAATCAAAATTACCTATTAAGCTTTGTCAAACCGAAGAAAGGTTGTAGATGAGTTGCAAACAGTTTGGATCCAGATCAGACGCCGCGTCACGCGGCGTCTGATCTGGATCCAAACTGTTTGTAAATGTAAGCCAAGTCGTGCTAAAGGTTGAATTCCACTTTCAGCGGTTAAAGTTTGCTTTAGAGAAGGGCAAAATTAAGATGTAAACTCGCCGTTTAAGGACAAAAACAAGCAAATTTTCGGTAATGGCAACTCAAGTGTTTATTTACAAATGATGAAACGTACACACAATGACAGTTAGTTTTACACCGACTCAGTAAATCTGTTGTTTTGAGACAAATCTTAACATGTAATGATAATCTAGCTTTTGAACATATAAAGTTCTCAAAATGATTGTAAACATTGTAGGATATATCTTTTCAAAACTTAAAATTAATAAATAGTGCTGATTAAATCTAATATCTAATCTTTTGAATGTTGAAGAAAAAGAGGCTCATCTCTAAAATTGTCGTTAGCTAAAATTAACTTAAAGAAAAAAACTTTAGTATACCGAAAACAATAATATCCAAGTGGAAATCAATTTGAACCCTGAGCAGACAATGAGTTAATTTAAGTTTAAACTTGATTCGAACAGTATTTTTAGATCGCGGTTAGTAGAAGAAGAATGATAGATTCTCATACAGGTACCAACTTATTTTCATACGTCATATTTCATAGATGATGAGATACGAATGTCTATAGATCTATTTCTCTGAAATTTAAGAGCACCTATTCAAATCGAGACATGCATAACAGAGTACAGTGGAGAATCTGTTATTCTTTCCCAATAAACGCGTTTACGCTAAAACTATTATTTGCAGTGCAAACAGTTTGGAGCCAGATCAGACGCCGGGTAACCCGGCGTCTGATCAGGCTCCAAACTGTTTGCCACCAAGATAAACATGAAATATCAGAATTGTCCAAAAGTTGTTCTTTTCTACGGTTTAGTGCTTTGCGTTTGCGTACGTTTGCGTTTAAACGGAAAGAATAACAGATTCTCCAATGTAACCTACGCGCTAGTTCATCCAGTTTCGCTGCATTATTTTGCCTGTCTATTGCAATGACATTAGACAATAAATGACATCGAACCCGTCTCAAAAACGAGCTAAATGTATTCAAAGCGAACATTCAGCAGAACACACGCACTCATTTTTAACCCATTACTCTACAAATGCGTATTTTCATGCCTTTTATATATTCCCCACAGAAGAAAATACATGTAATTCTAATTTAAACAGTCACGAACATGCGGCAATATATTATAATTTCTATATCTTGACAGACTGTAGCTTAAAGCCGGCAGAAAATACAGCAAAATGTGACTGAATACGCATTCTACTTTACTTTTTATGGGGAAATGGGTTAAGATAGGAACTCCTATATAAGGGTTCTTTATCATATATATCTTGCAGCAAGCACTAATCTCGAGTCTCCTTAGGTCTCAACGATTCTTCGTTTCAGTAGCAATATTGTTAAATGCACTTATAGAAACAAGTTGATTGTAGAATTTGGGGAATCACTTTCATGATAATTATACATTCTAACCAGTAATGCTGAGCTAAACTATACTGTGATTCCAATCCGGACACCTCAATCTTTATCTTTTAGCAGTTACAACCTCGAGATCTATGCCATATTTGGTAATGCTCCATTTGGAGGTTTTGCTTTGTTTCAAGCCAACAAGCTTTCGTCAAATAGATTTTGATAATTTTTTTCAAATAAAGTCTTTGTAGGCGTTGAAACAATCTAGTGTAAAATAAACTTCAAATACACATGTACAACATACATGTAATCAATTTACGACAAGAGTGTCCATTATCGTGACTTTAATAAACTATTGGTTTAGTTAGTGTAAGCAAACTTTTAAAAAAACTTAAACCATTTTATCAATTTATTTTGCATTCTGTGTTATTAAAACAGAACTATTTTTTCATTATTTATAAATTTGTTTGTGACGAACAGTTAACACTGATTCGATCGCATATGGTCTTGGTCTACACAATGTATGACAATAATCTATTTACTGTTAAAATGGTTACTTAATTCCAATTTAAAAATTAATGACGTATACTGTATCTTTATTCTGGCAACTTTTTTTTAATAACGGAGGCTTAAAATCACAACAAGTGTTTGTTTTTGGTGCTTGTTTTCATAAGTATTTTGGGATTTAATATAACATTGTTTAGGCAATACCATGTTGTCACGTGTTCATAATATTTCACATTAGAAATACAGTTGAAAATAATTATTGTTTCGGTACTATTGCATGCATGATGGTTTACTATATCCACCAGACCTTTCGTTATTAACCTTTTATCATATAGCCTGTTTCTACCACCGGCCACTGAAGATAGTTGACCACTTAACAAAAACATGTCACAGAATTAAATACTACTTCTATGTAATTGAAAAATGGGGTCAGCAGACATTAATTAATTTAGTGGTTACATATATATGTCCAAGTTAATCTCATCCAAATTACACTATATCTAATATTGCACTCATAGATTTGCGACAATAGAATAATCCACAGTCAGTATAAGGTATATATATGTAGGTAGTTGCTTCGTGCAGGATAAAATATATGCACACGACACTTGTAATTATTATTATGTAATATTCTAATTCTAATCTGGCTTTATTCCGACTTCATAAAAGCCAAATGGCATCACCGTTTCTCATATATGTAAAGTTTTTAAAAAACTTTATGCGGAGAAAAACACAACAAAATTGATCTTCAAGTTTTCGGCATCAAATCAGTGTCTAAATTATTCGCCCTTCTCATGTATTAGTGTTTCTTGATAAAGAAATAAATTTTATATTAAAAAAACCTCAGAGAATTATTTCGAAACAGACTGTGTTAAGCAAACGGTTGGGATCATGATCAGACGCCGCGTTACGCGGCGTATTGCCAGAATCAAAACTGTTTGCAAATAGCTATTGTACTCGGGGTAAGGCAGTGAAGGGATGAAACAAATTTTAGAAAAAAAGTAGATGGCAATTTTCAGCAAACGATACTGCAGCAGTGAAAACTTTATAAAGGGTTGTAAGAGGAGTAGGCAAGCCAAAGGCCGCGGGAACCCATGTCGCTTAATTGTAGGCTGGGGTAGGCTTATTAATGCAACCATAGAATCACCCTGTTATAGTACACGTGAGCTCTAATCTGCTGGTACGAAGTACTGTGGATCCGAATAGTGCGCCGATGGAGATAACGTTGCATTCTGTAGCCTTTTCGTAAATACGATATAAGATATCTTAATTCTTGAAAGAGATGGACGCTTCAATACACTGTTAGTCTGTTACAGATTTATAAACACTTTGAAACAAATGACTGTATTAAAAACGAAGGGGTGCATCGTATATAATTTGTGATGACAGTTGCGAATGATCCAGATCCAGATAAGACAACGATTCACCCGTAATCGCATCAGCACCCTAATATTTTTTGGCACTCTAATATTTTCTGAAAGAAAAATGCAGATAAATCGACCCTGCGATTTTTGCAGTCGACAAAGTTTGCAGACAACAATTACATAGCATACTAAAGATTAACCTTTATGCTAAGCTCGGCTTGGCTAACATTTGCAAACAGTATTGATCCAGATCAGACGCCGCGTTACGCGGCGTTTGATCAGGATCTAAACTGTTTGCCACTCATATTCAAAGTTTCTTCCATTATAAAACAAAATATAATAATATTTTTAACTGTTTTTCGCAGACGATATAAATTATTTAAAGCAGACTAGAATTTAGCATGAGAAGGGTTTTAAGGGACTAAAGACTCAGTGGTTGTCATTATTGATCAGTAATATACTCGCCAGTGCCTTCATCATTCTCTTTTAGATAATTATACAGTTTAAATATTAGCTTTTACAACGCTCAATAATTTGCGAATCGTTGCAGTAATAAAAAAGTATATGAAATAGATTAATTCGAGCGGCTGGGGGTATTATACCTACCCTGTATTCGTATACCCTGTAAGCCGGTAACAATACAACAGCTGCGAAACCGCTAACCCACTGAAGCCCCAATCCTCAAAAAACAAGATTTGCCTTCTGTATTTAGGAAAGATTGCTGCTTAAAGCAGAATAAAAGTAAAGCAAAAAGGTCCTTCACATCAACTGCATGTAGTTTTCTTACCCATAACATATCTGACATTAACATTTACCACCATAAATTAATTATGATATTTAAATTGACGCCAAACGATAGGATAAACAGTTCAAAATTTGTTCGTGAAAATTCACCACTAAGTCGACTTTGCAAACAGTTTGGATTCTAATCAGAGTCCGCGTATTTCTTCCAGCCAGAACTTCAAAAATTTGAAGTTTGCATAAAATTGCAGACGACAATTTTCATCAGACGATATTTTGTCTACGTCAGGGTCAAAGAATCGCTTGTATTTGTCATTCATTCTTGAAACTTTGCGTGGAGTTGTTTTTAACAATTCATTGCAAAATGACAAACAGTGACTTCGAAAATAGTTTGTTTCTTATTAAAACGTCAAGTAGTAGTAGTAGTAGTTTATTCATTCCTTCATACAATGAGCTTAATAACATACATACAGATAACAATGTGAACGGGTTAAACATATATGTGATATAAACTATGTTATTCAATAATATAAACGTTTAAATATCACAAATATATATGACTATACAATTAATGCACATATAATCATTGTACATCCAATATACAGAGAAACATATACAATAATCGCATTAAAATAGCGCAACGTCATTCCCTAAAGGAATCATATGCTATAAATGGCATTATATGCCATATATTACATATCAAACATTGCATTATGACATAAATGTTAGCGATAATCACACGGCAAAACTTACGAAACATTACATGTCTATAAATTAGGATATACAATTACAATTGCAGTTATATGATTTATCATTATCCAAACAATTTGGCACTTTGACTGAAAATATGACCAACACTTTGATAACCTGTCATATATACATTTTATTACTTTGCATATCGTTTCGTTCAACATTTATTCAGCACCAAAATATTTAAAAATAAAACAGAAACACTACAACCTGACCAGTTTACGACACAATGACCAGGCATTCTAAACTTAATCCACACCTTTAACTTCAACCAAGTTTATGCTTTCGTCTGTATCAATTGTCGTCTGCTACTTCTAAGAATGAGTTCTATTTTAAAACATGATCAGATGGCAAACAGTTTGGATTCCTGATGAGACGCCGCGTCACGCGGTATCTCATCAGGATCCAATCTATTAGCATAGATACCCATGATTCCGTCGCTAGCTTGCACAGAGTTAAATATTTTAATAACAGTTTGGCAAACGTGCGAAGATTGTTTTTAGAAAGCGTAATCTTTGCCCGAGAGGCTTTGGAACACCTGTTTAATGCTGCCTGCCAAAAACCTTCGCCCAATGCTATACCATATGAAAATAATCCTGTCGGCTCGGGTTTGCAAAGAGGAAAAGTTTACAAATATTGAAATAACATTAACACCATTCCTGAGTCAATATTTTGAAGGGGCTGACTTTGAAGCTAGCCTCGGTATAGAGATTACATCGAACAACCTGTTAACACTCGACAGAGAGGGTTTTCTCGTCTGATGTGCCTTTAATAACGGTGTTACATACATAAATGAGTTTTATATCCATTTATAGAACACGTAATATGTTTAAAACACGCCAATGGATCTCCTTTAGAGTGAATTAAATAGTGGCCTTGCCCTTTAACCTAAGACACGGAATTATACAAAAGTGTATAATTCTGTGCCTAAGACATACATATTTGTCTTAACCTATTTCTCCATAGATACTTATTTTTTCCTCCACTGAATTTATTCCTGCATTGAAGACAATAATTCCAGTTGATTCTGTTATGAATATGTATTATAACTTATAAGAAATAGTTTCTATAGTTTAGAATACATTAGATTAAAGCAGACTGAACGTAAGGCAAAACGCATATTCAGGCGCTCTCTGCTTTACTTTAAATCTGCTTTAAATGGTCACCTGTCTTCTAAACTAGAAACAGTATTTGGAGTGATGGGTTAATATCGTTAATGACACGGGCTCATGGTTGACTTACACATTATCTTAACACCTTTTTCTTTATATTTGCAGTATCCAGACTGATGGGAGGTCAAAGTTCGTGTGCTATGTCCCCGATGTCGTCCGGTATGAGCCCAATGAGCAACATGGGCATACCCGGCCTAGACCAGCACAAGGCCATGCAGTTTCCGCTTACCCAGCGACGTAAACGACGAATCTTGTTCTCCCAGGCCCAGGTGTATGAGCTGGAGAGAAGATTCAAACAGCAAAAATATCTATCCGCTCCAGAGAGGGAGCATCTAGCCAGTATGATCAACTTAACGCCGACCCAAGTCAAAATTTGGTTCCAGAATCACCGATATAAGTGCAAACGAGCGCAGAAAGATAAAGACAAACTCGATACGAGTTCTAACTCTAACTCGAGTCAAGACTCTCCACCACAATCTCAAAACCAGTCTAATCAGAGCTCGCCAAAGCGAGTAGCCGTCCCGGTTCTGGTCAAGGACGGAAAACCGTGTTCCGGAAGCAGTGACTCACAAAATTCACAGATCGCGCATGCGCATGCTCGAATGAGCACTTCCTCTCAAAATTCAACTTCGACAATAAACTTGAATAATTCTAGTGCCAAAAATGTTGGTTCCCTTTCTCTACACGGAGGGACAATGCCATCGGTTTCGCCTGTTTCATCTACGCATAGCTTTTCGCCATCCGGATCACTATCATCATCGCACGCGGGTATACACAACAGCATTAACTATCCCACACCGCCATCAATGAATGGTGGTTCACCATATTTACTCAATAGTCGAACCTGGTGACGAAATAAAAGGGGGGAATTATTGACGTTGTCAAAGGACAATTTAATACTAACGTAACCCTGCCGATTGCGACTTGACTGATATTTGCAAACAGTTTTGATCCAGATTAGACGCCGAGTTACTCGGCGTCTGATCTGGATCAAAACTGTTTGGAACCCGTCTTTTAAATTTCTTCAAATAACAATAAAAAAACATAATTTTGGCAAATATTGTAAACGACAATATTTTAGCAGTCGATATCGCGGCAGGATAAAGGGTTCATAACTGAGTTAGATGTTTGATCAGTATTTGCACTTTCTAATTTGAAGGGCGGCGAAGAGTGTGACTTTATTGAAGAGTGTCCAAGGTTGTATAATAAAAATAATTTTCACAGGAAATAGTAACACTCCCAGATTACCATGGCTGAAATGTGAACCCATGTTTTCATAAAAATTCTGTACCTTTGTCGTGAAATCCCTTTGTTGATTAACGCATACACCTCTGTATCTTAAAATGGAAAATTCCAGTTTTCGATAAAGTCTGATCCATTTTGTAATATCTAGGGTTGGTTTTTTTACAATAAATTTCAAAATAACAAACAGCGCATACCTTGATCAGAGGTCCCCTCTGATCTAGATCTACACTGTTTGCATAGGACAAGTGTTCTCTTTACCGGTATGCTATTTGTAAATGACGCGTTTACTCGTCGCTAGGGTTGAATGTGTTAATACAATCCAGATGTTCCTTTGTAATGCAGTAAAACTCGCTATTTCCATTTTATACAAACGTAATGTTATCTTTAGTTCCATATTGTTATAAACTGTCCTCCTTTCAAAGGAGGACAGTTAACAACAATATGGAACTAAAGATAACATATTTGGAATAAACTTTCATCTTGCTGTATTTTTGACACATCCGAACGTGTATTTTAGTGGACGTTTTAGCAAGAGTCTACTATATTGCAAATCAGAGTATAAACTTAGTTGTCCGCTTTGCATGTATTTTTGAGTAAATTATTTCAGTGTTTATTCCTTTGTTCTCAAAAGCAGCTATCACATACTAAATTTCTTTGACATTTTTATTTACAAAATGTATTATTTGTTTAAAACGAACGACAGCTTATTAATTGCATTTCAAATGCCCACTTGATGTGTATTTGTATTTGTATTTATTTGTATTGTTTACGAATGATTTATACATGTACATGTATGTAAAACAGTTTTTAAAATGTTGTTGCTTCAGTCAAACATTTACAGCGATGAACGTTTGTGGTAAAACATACGTTTATCGTAAAATATATATACACAACTTCAACTAATTCTTGTTGTGTAATTTGTTTATCCAAAGAAATGTTGAAACCATTGTTAAACTTACATAGTTTTCAACAATTTGTCATCTTTTCTTGAGACGAATGTGGGAGAAAGAAAGGTCAAAGCACACTACAAGTATACATAGTTTAAAGAAACAGCAATTTGATGCAAACAGTATTGTAACATTTGTCGATCTTAACTTATGTCAAACTTCTGTTAAGCAACAACTCGGGAAGCATCTATCTGAAAACATGAAGGACTACATGTAGTAGGAGGAAAATAATGAAGAATGCTAAAAAAGTAGCAATGAACATTACAGCTGTCCTTTATTAAGCTTACACCGTTCTATCAACTTCCAAGTTCATTTGAGTAATACTTAAATGTATTACGATATTATTTGCTTAAAACAAGTTTGACCCTGTGTAGAAATTGAAGAATTGCCCTCCATTGTTCAATGATATATGCCTTTGTGAGTACATACGTTTATTGGGTACGGAAGTTCATAAAATGTGGTTTTACCCTCTTATCAGTCCTTTACAAACATGACAATATCATAAAGTGATTCTGAAATGCACGGGTATATAGTCCATACCTTTTTATTGACTTTAGACCAGCGGTATCGAAGGTCACCAGCACTCTGTTATTTTGAGCTATCAAAATAATATTAATCAATTTGTTAAAGACACGTGGCAGTTTAAAGCAGGCGATTGAAAAGTAGAACGTTCATACAGAATTTGTTTGCTTTACATTCGCCATGCTTTCAAACACTACATGTTTTGAAACATTATTTTTAGTGGTGCTGATAGGTGCACTTTCTTGTATGAAGGAACGGCTTTGAAAATATTATGTTGATTGCAGCACTTAAGCATGACTTTTAAGGGATTATTGAATAATAAAACTAGGATACTCACAAAGAAACACATACACTTTGGTCATTCTAACTTTGAATTTTATACTTTTCGGGCTATTTTACATTTTCATTAGTATTGACACAAGAGTACGTCTCATCTAATTAGGCGGAGATAGCATCTTACATGAGTACTCATTACTTATCAATTTAATAAACCACTTGACTTAAATGATATGGCACCTTTTCCAGCGTAATATTTATTATAGTCAACGAGTTTATTGAAAAAGATAATAAATAAGCATGAATGTGAGATTCTATTTATCACATAATCATTGAAAAAGATTTAAGTTAACTGAAGACATGCTTTTGAAGTACCTCTAAGAAGCTGTTTCACTGAGTTGCCATTTGTGCTATTTATACAGTGGAGAAAACGTTATTCTTTCCCAATAAACGCGTTTACGCTAAAACTATTATTTCCATTGCAAACAGTTTGGA
The DNA here is from genome assembly GCA_922989275.2 of Gari tellinella. NCBI lineage: Eukaryota > Metazoa > Mollusca > Bivalvia > Cardiida > Psammobiidae > Gari > Gari tellinella. Next base: position 361,183 of record OV277857.1, read on the forward strand.
GCCAGATCAGACGCCGGGTAACCCGGCGTCTGATCAGGCTCCAAACTGTTTGCCTCTCAGTTTAATATCAATAGTTAGAATTGTCCAAAAATTGTTATTTTCTACATTTTAGTGTATTGCGTTTGCGTTCCGTTTGCGTTTAAACGGGGAAGAATAACGTTTTTTTCCATTGTACTTACTAAATGTACATGTATACCATGACGATGAAATCGTCAAGGTTTTGCTTTAAGAACTTTGAACAACTGTATACGCAAGAATAATACTTAACCCCTTTACTGCCAAGGCCGATAACACTGATATTTGCAAACGGTTTGAAGTCTGATCAAGCACCACGTAACGCGGCGCCTACTCAGTATTCAAACTGTTTTACACTCAGACCAATATTTCTCATGTAAAACACCATTCATTCATTCATTCATTCATTCTCAAGTTTAAAACACATACAATCTCAAAACTTATGAGTAAAAAAATAGGCGAAAAAATAAGGAGACGATAATAAGGCAACGGCAATGTTAGACGGGTTATTAGGTCGTAACGGCTGTGAAAGGGTTATCTGGAATTTAGGTATTGTTCAGGGAACTATTATTATTTACTTATATCTTGGTATGAAATAAGAAACTCGAAGTAAATTACAGTTGAACTTCGATATCTCGAACTCGGTTAAGTCGAACATACCCGTATTTCAAAGTTAAAACGTGGCTCAGCCACGTTTTAACTTTGAAATACGGGTATGTTTGACTAAACCGAGCTAGAAGTAACGCAATCAATGTATCGACAAATCGGATAGTTCGAATTAAGCGAGTTCGAGATATTGAAGTTCGACTGTATATAAAATACATCGTTAGATGTGTAGCACTTTTTGGAATACCAGTTACATTTGTATGCAATTGGTGTTATTGCTAAATTAGTTTTAACCCTTTACTGTTTTGTTATAGTATGCTTGAACTTGTTTTATTTGATTAAGATTTTTGGAGTTTTTACTGGAGAAACATTGATTATGATTGTCAAATAGTTTCGATCCTGACCAGACGCCGCGACACGCGGCGTCTGATCAGGATCAAAACTGTTTGCAAATATCAATGCAGTCGGGCTAATGCAATGGTGGTGTTTATTGCTTTTTCAACTGTGTGTTTATAGTATTGTTGTATGTCCGTAAAACTTTGATGAATGCGTATGTTTGAAGGCTCTGTCTACAATCAAATGGTGAAGAAGTATATACATATATAATAAATGTTAATGGTAAAACCTTCTTTGTTTTTATTACCAAAATCATTCCCAGTTCAGCCATATTGAGGAAGTTTTCATACGGAAACCCCACAAATGCGACATTTCTTAGGAATGTGCGTTTTCGGTATTTAACCATATGAACATTAACTGAATATAGTCTGCCCAAAAGATCGAGAGATTTTGAATAAGTGATAGCTTTTAAGAACAATATTTAAACTTTATTATTCAGTTTGACCAATGATTTTGAGTAAATTTTGAGGTTGAGGAACTGTTGTCTACTGAATCCTGTTTGGGGTCAACAACGTGTTTGCTTTACAATTTTGGTAAAACGCCGGAAAAAGACGCAAGATTGCAATCTTTTCGGAACATTTTGTCCTCGGATCCTTTTGGATTCTATTGTAAAAATCGCCGAAGAAAGATACGAGATTACAAGGGTACTATCTCGCATTCTTTTCTGCGTTTTACTTACTGTTAAGTTTTGTAGTATATAGAGCTGGGAAAGTTGGGGAAACACTATAAAATGAGACACTTTTCTTCACAATATTTAACTCTACTTTCTAGTTTTCTACGATTTCTTAAGTTCTTTAACTTCCTTGCTTTCTTGTGAATATTGTTTTTAAAGGTAATGCCAAATGTTCGAGTTCACCCAAGGTTCCTAAAAGCTATCTGACCAAAAGAGATCTGCTTCTAATATCCAAAGTTCCTAAAAATCTATGACCAAAAAAATCCTGAATGACCGGTATCTCTGTACTTTTATATGAGCCTAGTCAGACAAAACTCCCCAGGGTCCGATAACTCCCATATAAGAGATCTGAGCCCCTCCTACAAGTGGCCCCAGGTTTCGGCACCGACCCCTGATTGCCAACCCTCTCCACCAATCACAGAGGTTAACTACTGGTTAAAATACTGTGACCAGCAACGCCTCTTGAATAGTTTTAAAAGTACAGAGAACATGTAACCCCTATTTCTAAAAAACACAACACTACGTTGTAAACTATAGGAAACAATGGAGGATTTCTATGAAAAAGATATTGGAGTTTGATGCTGGGACAACGTGCAAGAATATCTGTTGGGAACCCCTTGTTGAGCACATATAAATTACTCGTTTCACGACGTACTGATCACCATGCCCTGTTTAGATTCTCATGTATAATTGTATATACGACTGTAGTTAACCCATTATCCCCTGAAACATCAAATTGACAATTCCAGTTTGCAATAAAGGCTGGTCCATTTTTTAATATTAAGGGTTGTTTTTTGTAAGAAATTGCAAAATGCCAAACAGTGAAGTCCCTGATCAGAGGGCTCTGATCAGGGGCTTTGCTGTTTGTGTAGGACAAGTGTACTCTTCACAGGCACACAATAGGTAAAGGACGCATATATGCATCACTAGGGCTCAATGAGTTAATATGCTTTTAAAGATGACATATTAAAATTCTTTTCACTGCCAAGGCCCATAAAATTGACATTTGCAAACAGTTTGGATTATGGCAACTAGTGATAAGACGCTGCGTTAAGCTCGCATCCATGTTTCTTAAAAATAAAACGCACATAATTCTAAATTTTATTAATAAAAGCAGACGAAAATATAAGCAGACGATAACATCAAGGAATTGAAGCGACTGGGTTTGACGGCGTACATGTATTACATTATAATGGCAGTGAATGGGTTTACGTTAATGAAAGATAAATGCATTGTTTATAACGGAAAATTTAATGTAAGAATACTTTCATAAACATTAGGGACTGCAGTGAAATATGGACTTCGTTTTATGTCAATAAAAGCACTGTACATGTAGTTTGTTTCATCCATAAAAAGAGAAGAAATAAGTGCATAAACGCCATTTTCTCTATACTTTTGCAAGTTACATACCATCGTCTAGGAACTTGATAATTGTTTTCGCTATCACGTAACCCCTTAACTACCATGATGTCATCAAATTTAAGTAATTATCGTCTGCTTTTATTTTTAAAACTCAAATTTTAGGTATTTTGAATAAAGATATATTGAAATGAGTGTAAACAGTTTAAATCCTGACAAAACGCCGCAATACACTGCAGTAGGTTCCAAATTGTATTCAAATAACCATTGCATCCTGGGTAAGGCAATGGGGTTTAACCTCCTCTATGCTGCAGGCGATGCACTCCGGTGACATTTATCAACTCTAAAAAAGTAAATGGTAGCAGACATCAAATTTTGAAAAACGACAATTTAACCCATTTACGCCCAGTGGATTCTTCCATGTTTATATATTGGACAAGTCCATTTTTCATCAAAAGAATGCCTGGTCAAAATTTTCATGTTCATTTTGCAGACATGGGGCGATTACTTGAAAAAAGTAATCGATTAAATTATGATTATTTGACATTCTAGCAGTAATCGATTACTTCATGATTACTGCATCTTTTGCCAGTAATCGATTATTGTGATTACTTTCAGTGTGAGTTATCATGATTAATGATTACTTTGCAAGTAAGAAGTTGAAAACGAACTGTATGACTGTGTATCCAGTTTTATTTGCAATGGAGCAAAGAGTAGACTATTCTAAGCTGCAAATGATATGTCTATTTGTTCCATAATGTCTATGTTGTCTTACTTCACTACTTATGTTACTTAACCCATTTCATTCTAGATACATTATTTGCTCCCACAGGAGCCCTCTGATCAGGGTCTACACTGTATGGTTAGGGAAAGTGTATTCGTTACAGTTACACTTATTGTTAATTACAAATATACTCGTCGATAGGGTTTAAAGTGTAAAACATGATCCTAGAAAACTGGATTTACACGATTGTGAAAGGAAAAGTTTTGTAGCTATAGTTGGATTTATTCAAGCAACACGGGTTCCTTCAATACATATGACAATGTAGGTCAACATATGAACGTTGTGTATATTTTGAGATTTGTCAGTATAGATATAAAATAAATAGAGATGTTTGATATATGTTGTCTTGAGAGCCATCAAACTTGGAACTGTCAATAAGAGCATTTGCATCGGATGTGCTCTAAACTTGCATGCCGAAGTGGCTAACCCCTTCTCTGCATTACATCGAGTACAATGTTTATTTGTAAACAGTTTGGATCCTGATCAGACGCCGCGTAACGCGACGTCTGGTCAGTTGCCAAGCTCTTTGACAATCGTTTTAAAATTTCTTTAGTCGAAATATCTAAAATGTAAAATTAAGAAATAAAACCAGACGACACTTATTTCAACTTCATGACGTCATTGCAGTGAAGGGGTGAAGCAGGAAAGAAATAAATTCATCGTGGTAGTTTATTCTTTAAGTATTTCGATTAAGTAGAGTTAACCCTTTCAATCTCAATGACGCCATAGCGCGGCGTCTGATTTGAAACCAAACTGTTTGGCACATTGTTTCGAATTTTCGTCGGCCATATTGCCTCAAATCTAACTTTGAAACGCTATTGCAGATACCAATATTGAAGCAGACGACACTATGGCGATGAAGTGGTAAAAAACCCTCGACAAATTTGATCATGAAAGGGTTAAGCTGTGGTAATAACCGGTCGCCACTATGACAGTAAAGTATTTGTCAGTTTGCGACATAGTTATGTTTAGTTTACCTATTGAAACCGATGTTAGTAAACATTGCTGCCAGAAATTAGGTTGACCAAGGATGGATAAGTATAATTATGTTTTATATACGTGTACTATGGTTACGTATAATAATAAGGTTGATCCATTTAACTATAGTATCCTTTACAAGCGCCGTACCTGTGAATAGTACATTTGTCATATGCGAACAGTACAAGGATAGTAATTTGTCATTTTGCAATACATGTATTTTCTGAAAAGACACTAAAACAAATGGACTTGAATGAATTGGTATTTCAGGGATCAACGAATTAAAAGTCATTCATTAAATATATAATACATCTACGTGTATAAATGCAAGGAGTTTTTTTTTTAGAATAACGCTCTGTGGGACCAATACTATAGTCAAACGTAACTTAGACGGCAACCCAAAACAAGACGCAACACACGTACCACTACTCCATACATATGGGAGCTTCGCGCAGGCCTAAATAAAGCAGAACAACTTGGACTCGGTAAACGTTTAAGGCCTGGGAATCAAAAACAATTAGATCGCAAGAAGTGTTATTTGGCATTTAGTTTTTGTCAAGATGACGGCGCCTGTAAACGACCGCGTGCCATCGTCATGTGGTATCAACTGGGCTGTAATTGCTGCATGGCATGGACAGGAAGAAAATGTAATCGCTCAAAGTGGGATTAACTATCTCATCGGCAATGTCGCAATCTATGACCTTTGCTATTATGGCAGCTTGAATGATCAAAATCAGACGCCTAATAACTGTGTCTGATCAGAAGTCTAATTGTTCGACACAATTGTTTGTATCAATATTTTCTCAGTAAGTATTTCAAGAAATAAATTCTACATGCAATTGAATTCGAGAAATTTCAAGTAGACGTTAAGATAAAGGTGAATGATTGAACCCTAGCGACGAGTATACTCGTCATTTACAAACAGATTACTAGTAAGGATAACTCTTGTCCTATACAAACAGCTCAAATGAGTCCTCTGATCAGGATTCTGAACTGTTCGTTATTTTGCAATATATAACAAAAATAACAGCCAACCCGAAAAAGTAAATGATGACATGACCTAATTCAATGCCATATAGGTATTGTTCATTAAAGGTTTCAGGGGTGAATGGGTAAAGTCAGTTGATTTTAGTTGGTGACATAGTCTCTTCATCATTTCACTTTACCTTCTCAGTGCGCTATGCTACAGATGTTTATTAGATAGTGACGGCAAAAACTCCAGGGCGAGCGATAAGCGCACGTGTACCAACATCCGAGTCCAGACGCCATTTCTGTCGGAAGACGTCCTTGGAACTTATCACCTATCGCACAGCACCCGTCCCATGACATACCCGTCTTAACCATTTCTGAAGCTTGACATTGTAGCCGGAGATGTTTATTTCATCAATCTGCCATTACACAGCAGGGTAAGAGATATCAGCGCTGTAACGGCCGGTCGTTTATTTACCGTGCCGGGTAACGGTAGACATATGATGGGATTGTTTGCGCGCAAGTTTTACAACTTATCGATCTAAATGTCACCGACACATGTCACCGCTGACAGTCGCTTCATAGAGGCAAGATACTAGTGGAAAAACCTTGGTTTACTTGCGACGTGGCAAAGGTTTTTTCGACAGGCAAACAACAAAGGCACCGTTTCTATGAAACCAGGAATGTAGACCACAGGTATCGACAAAAAAGGTAGGTCTTGAAACAAGTATGACTGCAATATCCTTCCTCACAAGAGGATGTCCACTGGTTGAATGGGCACACAAGGAACAGGTACTTCCAGCAATGGCACTTGAAGACTTGATACATCAACCTTTATAGAATTTATCACTCAACAGAAAAATAATTCGTCAAATGTACGCATACAGTAGGGCAGAGCCTATTCTTCCCCAATAATTGACGTTTTTCGCTTAAATAGTGATGTCCATTGTAAACATGATGGAGTCTGATCAGACACCGAGTAGTTCTGCGTCTGGTAAGGCGCCGACTTGTTTGTTTGTCACTCACAATTTTATCAATCGCCAACATTTTCAAGAACCTATAAGTTTGTACATTTAACTGCTTAGATTTTGTGCTCTTTTTCTTCTTTTTTTTTTTAAACATATCAGTAAAACGGTAAATAGGACATATTATTGTGGCTTTTTATGTCATATTTATCAGGCAGTATGTAGTCACTTGTCTTAAGACCAAAAACAGATCACGTCTTGAAGGATCATATACGCTACTGTATTTTCTTGTCGTCCTTAACATTACCACTTAAGATAGTTTCGAGTGGTGCATATAATACAAACTAGTTTGCCATTAGCTGCTAGTAGAACGGACATTAGTTATCAACCCAATATATATGTAAGAATATGCTTCGAAACCTTAGACATTAAATCGTGTATGGATGTATGCAAGAAAGAGTACCATACTGTACTAGTAGCTATTGAATTGTTCCTCCGCCAAGTAATGCACCTTTCAATTTAGACATAGCGGATATTGTATGAGTGTTCATTATTTATCATATTTAATAAACGAGTTGACTAAAATAATATGACGCGAGCCTTGGCGAGCGTCATATTCATTTTAGTCAACGAGTTTATTAAAAATGATAAATAATGAACACGAATGTGATATTCTATTTATCACATTACAAGTTCAAGCACCTATTAAATTGATTTGAAGCCGTAGTTTGTAGACCCTACGCTATATAGATTTTCCGCCAAACGTTACGTTGTTTACGTTAACGTCATAGTAAATGACGTCATATAGCGATGTACTGTTAGGAAAACGTTATCAGTTCCTGTTAAAATGAAAGGAATGAAACTAAGCGCAATTTTGCAAAATTACAATAAATGCCCTGCTTGTTTACTAGTGTCCTAAGGGATAAGCAATTTACAGGCACACTCAGAAACAAATAGATACCAACCTTAGAATGAACATGAAGCTTCCAAACGGAAAGTTACACTCAAGTGACAACATTTTTGTGAAACTTTCAACTTGATCATTTGGTTGAACGCCCGTCTTTTACAGGCGTTGTACGTAAATACAAGCTAAAATGCAGTTCTTGTACAAACTATACGAACGTATACATTTAACACACATACACGCAATTACGGCCTCACTTTTAGATAAATTTGCTAAAATAATGTGCTTTTAACATCTTCTTAAAATACTCTACACTTTCTGAACATTTTATTCCATTTCCGAGTTTATTCCAAAGTTTTGGACCAACTGTCCTAAAACTTCTATCACAGAAGATCTCTTTCCTCTGTGTTAGCAGGCACACTATATCTGCAGCTTTATCCTCTGATCGAATAATGCGTTTTGGAGACGGTCTTGAAATATTTCAATAAAGTTTCAAAGAAAGAACAACTGAATAGGTTGTTTGCAAGCTCAGAATTTGACATATTGAAGAGTTTTTCATGACTCTGAGCAAAATTGCTTTTTACCTGTAATTTTCAGAGGTATCGCACCTCCTTCGTCATGACGATGGAGGTGCGATACCTCCGAAAAATTACAGGTAAAAAGAAATTTTGCTCAAAGTCATGGAAAACTCTCCAATATGTCTTGAAAGAAGTTCTGTGAGATATTCAGGCACATGAACAGCTGAACCTTTGTACATGTAGGTCAGTAACTTATATCTGCTCTTTGCTTTTATGGGTCACCAGTGTAAAACCGGCCTGTTCAGAGCTGTCTAACCATTTCCTATTCAGGACAAGTTTTGCACACATATTCTGAATATATTGTCGTTTGTCTAAATCACATTGAGATATTCCATATAAGATAGCATTACAATAGTGATCCAAATTATATATATATCACAAGTGACAGGACCAGAATCTCTGCAGCTTCTTTTTAAAAGTATTTTGGAGTGCTTTTAATTCTAGAGTAGTTTAACATGGAAACGCGAAGTTTTCTTTTCGTGTTATTTGAAGGTTAGTGTTTCATCAAGAAAAGCATTTAGATAAAATCATATGTAGTAAAAGTTTCTGAATAAATGATGCCCCCTGCAATATTAATAACATTAAAGTCTTATTCAGCTGTTTTCTACTTCCGACAAAAATGAATTCAGTTTTTTCTGTATTCATTTTAAGCTTTATTCATCCATTAATTGATTGTTCTTCTCATTGTTTGAGTTGTTGAACTGCTTATTTTTCACCTTGAAAATTGGCCTTAAAACGTTTATTTGCAACACATGGTCATCGGCAAAACCGTTCACAGAAACAGTTATTCCTCTAACATCAAAAAGCGTCACTGTGTATGTGAGATAAAGCCAACGACCTAAGCAACTACCCTTTGAATATCTACAAGTTAGAGTTTGCATGTTTTCAAACATTTCTTATATTTTGTACATTTATGACCGACGACTTTTGGGGAAAACAAGGATTTATTTCATAAAAGAATCTGAATTGATACATCAAATTTAATGAACTTTTCTGAGTCTCAGTATTTTTAAAATTAACAGTAAAACACTGAATAGGCAAAAGAATGACTGTTTCTGTTAATACTGATCCAGGGCTTCAAATAAGATGGAGTAAACTGAACAAATCCAACATTTTCTCAGTGTTTTAAGCAGAAAAAAGATTTTAGTTGTTGAAATACCCCACTTATCTGGAGCTCTGCTGATAGCTGCTGAAAGCAGGTTGACAGAAAACCAGAAACACGCTTTACTAATCTTCTGTTTTTAATGCGTCCGTGTTTTAATATACCATAAATTTGTGATCTTCTAAGTTATTCAGAGATCTCAATATATTAACCCATTACCCCATAAATACGCCTTTTTACGCCTTTAATTAATTCCGCTACTGAAGAAAATAGTTCAAATTTATACTTTTACAAATAAAAATCATAAGCAATATTTTCTATATTCTAGCAAATAATAGCTTAAAGCAGGCTGAAAGTGAAGCAGAATGTGCCTTAAGGCACACTCTGCTTTACTTCCAACCTGCTTTAAGTGGCCATCTGACTTCAAAACTATAGAAACAAGCTACGGGGTAAAGGGTTATATATCTGTTATACTGTCCAATCGCCACAGAACACATTCTTTACTATGTAGTGCACTGTAGTAAACACAGCCTTTACTCTATATTATTGTATGAATATTATCATAGTTTATAATTTGTGTTGTTACTTTCATGTTGGATACACAATATTTACAATATGTTATCATTTATAAATACCGTTCTTGTAGACCATCGTTGGGTAAACAAAACTTCACTTTATGTTTTTGTTTATAAGTAATGTTATAAGCACAGTATTTACAATACGTTTTTTGTTTAAAAAAATGTCATTGTTTATAAATATTATTGTTACTATCGTCTATTGAAACAATATTTTATCTATATGCTATTGTTTACAAGTATTGTTGTTAATATCGTGTAGTACACTAACACAGATTATGAACCTTTTATACCCCAACCATCTGTTTCTTAGACATGTTTGTTTGTGTTTGAACGTGTACGCAAGAATCCTAACAGGTATAAAATGGATTTAAAGAGCTTGGCAGACCAGTAAATCATATTTTATTGCAGGGTGTTAGACTGTTCCAAATGATATTCATGTATTTTCCTTCAATAATGGCTGATACTCAATGTTTAAAGTTTCGGGTCAGACCAGACACTAGTAACACGGCGTCTGACCTGACTCTAAAATGATTTACACGATGGTTATAATAAATATCTCTAAGGTTTTCATGACACTGCAATGTTCTACATTAATTTCTTTTTGTGTCGTTTGAACCCTTTTTATTGCCAAGTTTCATCGTCTGCTCTTACCCTCTTACCGCCAAAAATATCTTCTGCATTGGTAGTGTCGTTTGCAATGTTTTTAAAGTCGCCTTTGTTTTGACTGAAGAAATGTCGATACAAATTTCAAACAGTTTGGGTTCTTAGTAGACCCCGCGTTACGCGACGTCTTATCAGGACCCAAACTGCTTGCAAAGTCGCCTTTTAGCGCCACTGGCGCAGTTAAACTGGGATAGAATAACGTCTCATCCACTGTATATGTATAAAGCATTTACAGTGAAACCCCTCTAAACCGGAACCTCTAAATACCGGAATTCTCTCTAAACCGGACAAAAACTTTGGTCCCGTTTCCAACCCTTCTATATTTTAATCCATTACACCATAATATGCCTTTTTACGCCTTTGATTTATTCTATCACTGAAGAAAATACATTAATGAATATGCATCATCAGAAATAGTTTCTATATTCTAGCAGATGATAGCTTAAAGCATGTTGAAAGTAAAGCAGAATGCGCCTGAAGGCGCATTCTGCTTTACTTTCAACCTGCTGTAAGTGATCAGCTATCTTCCCTACTAGAAACAAGCGTTGGGTCAAAACCCCTCTAAACCGGAAACCCTTCTAAACCGAACATTTATTTTGTCCCCTCACATGTCCGGTTTAGAGGGGTTTCACTGTATACCACCACATGTTTAATTCTACTGTTTCAAGCGCAAATGTACGGCATAAAAGCTTGTGAGAAATCTGGATGACCTTGTTAAAGTGTTGCTTGTTATTTTATAGTGACATTCTAGTAGGCAATGCTTTTCCGACGAAATGTTCTATTTCTATGGTGGTATAAAAGCATAAAAGGTAACATTTTAATAAAAAAAAAAAGGATGTTGATAGAATGTTTAAAAGCAAATACTATAAGAGCATCATTGTAGCTAACATGAAGAAAAACTATCATAATCAATTTCAAACTTTTAAATTTCACACACAATGTATATTGAAAGCTTTACCTTTGGGAGCTTTCGCCTGTGTACTACAAGCTTTTTTCAACCAACTGATGTTTCACTGGGACTCGCTGGTTTGAGCGGGGGTCAAAGAGGGACAATGCATTAACATCGCTCACTAAAGCTTCGAGCGATGATAAGTCCCAGTGAAACATCAGTTGGTTGAACAAGCTTGTAGTACACAGGCGAAAGCTCCCAAAGGTAAAGCTTTCAATATACATTGTGTGTGAAATTTAAAAGTTTGAAATTGATTATAATGAACAATACCACACAGTTGAATTTCCACAAGAATCTGAAGAAGAACTACTTAAAGTAAAAGTATTGTTTTTGCAATATTTGACGCATGGCATGATTGGCACGTGATTTAAGGGTCGTATGTCAAAGAGGTATAACAATTAACCCCATCCATGCCATGACGTCATCAAATTTAAACAATTGTCGTCTGCTTTTATCGCTCAAATTTAAGCTTTAAGTATTTGGACATAAGACATTGAAATGAGTGTTAAAAAGTTTGGACCTTGATCAGACGCCGCGTTACGCGGAGTCTGAATAAGATCCAAACTGTTTGCAAATAACCATTATACTCGGATAAGGTAATTATTGAAGGGGTTAAATGATAAAGTGTGCGCAGACAATATCGTTTTGAAGCAGCATAATTGAATCGCAGTTTGTAATACGTACTAACGAAAGTGAGCCGATGTTGACATTGGGTCCGTTTCATGAAACAAATGTTGTCGTAAGTCAAAACTTTAAAGTACATTTAATATCTGATTTCTCTTTATAACCCTGTCTTGTGACATCTCTATGGAATCGTCTTTTCAAGACGATTCCAAAGAGATGTCACAAGACAGGATTAGATTGAGAAATAAATAATAATTCAGATTTATATAATTTGACTTACGACAACATTTGTCGTAAGACGTTTTATGAAACGGGACCCAGGGCTGCAAGGCATGGAAGGATGCGTCAATGTTAGGCTTCGAGTGGACATTAAAACAACACAGAATTTGTAAAACAATGATCAAAGGCCGAGTAGCTCGGCGTCTGATCAGAAATAACAAACTTCTTGACACTATTTCAGCGGTCAAAATGCAGCGGACAGTTTAAAGCAGTATATTGTTTTGTTTGCAGAAGGTTAAAAGTAGTAGATATATCACGTTATGAAAGAGTTAACCCTTTAACTTATAGAAGCACCTTTTAGCGCATTCCATTTAATCCTCCGCGGAAGAAAATAATTCCAATCGATACAGTCATTAATATGTATTAGAAGGAATATTTTCTTAATTCTTGCAGGTGGTAACTTTAAGCAGGCTGAAAGTAAAGCAGAATGCGCATTAGGGCGCATTCTGATTTACTTTCAACCTGCTTTAAGTGGTTACCTATTTTCAAAACTAGAAACAGGCTATGGGGTAAAGGCAGTTGTGCCTGTTATCCTATAAAAAGGACGTAGAGACACAGTGTATTGGGGTGTCTGATCAGAGTCAATACTGTCTGCGGAAGGAAAATTCAAATATAAAATAAATCGAAAATGAAAATTTAGACCAGAAATCTCTTAATCAAAACAAATCGACAAATCCAATATATAAGCATGGAATAATCCACTTGGCATAAATAGGCTAAGGCAGTCAATATATATTTGTTGATAACAGATTTAACTAATTCACCCTGAAACTTCAGATGGAAAAATCGCATTTTTAATGTAGTCGATATTTGACAAATAGTATTTATAGTTGTTATTTTGCAATCAATTGATCTAGGTCGACACTGTTTAAGAGACCTCTTCACAGTGAACGCTATTTGTAAATGACGAGTATACTCGTCGCTAGGGCTCAACGTGTTAACCCATTACCCCATAGCCTGTTTCCAGTATTTAATATATGTGACTTCTTAAAGCACATTCTGCTTTACTTTCAACCTGCTTTAAGCTACCATCTGCTAGAATAAAGATAAAAAATTTTATGATAGATATTCATCACTTTATAATTTGGAACTATTTTCTTCATTGGAGGAATATACTAAAGGCGTAAACAGACGTATTTATGGGGGGAACGCGTTAAACGACAAGACTAACGTTAAGTCAAGTCGTCCATCTGGAATGTTTGACTTTTAATTTTTAAAGTTGCGTCTTGTGATGTTTAACCCTTTTCCCAATAGAAGCGACTTTTAGCGCATTTAATTTATTCCTCCGCTGAAGAAAATAGTTCCAATTTATACAGTCATGAATATAATTCATAAGAATTATTTTTAGTTTCCTTGCAGATAATAGCTTAAAGCAGGCTGAAAGTAAAGCAGAATGTGCCTTACGGCACATTCTGCTTTTCTTTCAACCTGCTTTAAGTAGTCACCTATCTTCAAAACTAGAAACAGGCTATGGGGTAAAGGGTTAAGGGAGTGTTAACCCCTACGACCTTTACCTGTTGTGGGTATGAAAGCACACTCGTATCAAAGGTACCGTATCTTCACAGGTTAGCATGACTAGCACTCTTGTTTTCAACAGGGGGTTTTCAAGATACACAGAAAACCGCTTTAGAAACTTGACACCACAGCTTTCCGAGGCTACTGTTTTTGGTGTAGGTCTTGAGATACTTTCGCACTGACCTATTGAAATCCACGAGCAAACAAGGTCCTGTGAAGATTCACCAACGACGAACGTGGGTTTTGTTTTGTTTTGTTTTTATCCGCAGATTCCTTTACTCGAATAAAAGCGTTTGCATTGAGGGGATCCACACACCGTGAAAACATACAGCTCCTCTAGGGCTTCTTACTCATCTAGATTGGGCTTCACCCGACACCAGTAATTAAATATTTACTTTAAACCCCTTCACCGCCAAACCCGAATACCATAGCACGTGAAAACATTATGGATCCTGGTCAGACGCTGCATCGGACGGCGTTTAATCAGGATACCAAATGTTTAATACGCATGACACCGTTGATAAATTTTGGAAATAAAAGCAGACGACATTTATAAGCAGACTATATTATTGAAATGACTTCGTCATGACGTCATTATTGCAGCAAAAGGGTTCAATTGCATTACAGTGGAGAATATGCATAGCTATACAGTGAAGAAAATTACATTTTTAAAAAACTTCTACCGATCTATTTTAATATGAGTGGCAAACAGTTTGGAGCCTGATCAGACGCCGGGTTACCCGGTGTCTGATCTGGCTCCAAACTTATGGCAATGGAAATAAATTGTTTTACCACAACCACGTTTATTTGGGAAAAAATAACTTCTTCTCCATTGTATAAATGCAAAGATGAATCGAGGTGCAAATCAGAATTAGTCGTACTTTTAATAGGTCGTATGGGTATATCATTGCTATATTCAATGGGTGTTTTGTGTTGAGGGAATGGAGGATTCCCGTTGTGATCTGTTTGAACAAACAGCGAAAGTGTCGGGTTTCACAGGTGCGCAAATACTAATTCCTTCGACTGATAGAAGTGTTTGTCTTTGGACTTTTACAACGTTCACTGTACGCTCAATGAAGACGAAAAAAGCGAATTCTCTTCAATTATTTGAAACATCCGGGGTGGGTCTAAAGGCCTCAAATTCAACCTGAATAATTATCAGGGTATTTAAGGATTTAATTGTGTGATTAGCGTTTGATAAGTGCATTAGAATATTAAGAAAGAAGTATTATTACAATGTTTATTAACTATAAAGCATAATTTTAAAATTGGGACACTAAAAAACGTCTGATTTAAGCCAGTGTCTGTCGATCGAGTCTTGTGTGTTATTTGCAAATAGTTTGGATTGAGACCCGACCTTGAATAACTCGGCATCTGATCTGGTTCTAAATTGTTTTCAAAGGTCACCAAATTTGGCGATTTGCAACTATTTAACCCTTTACCCAATAACCTGTTTACAACATTAAATACAGGTGATCACTTAAAGCACTTAAGGCACATTCTGCTTTACTTTCAGCCTGCTTTAAACAACAATCTACTAGGCTATATAAAATATTTGTTATGGTAATTTTTCATGAGGGCATAAACTGGAACTATTTTCATCAGCGGAGGAATAAATTAAATACGCTAAAAGTTGCTTCTATGGGGGAAAAGGTTAAACAAATAAGATGGACCCAAAACATCGCTACCCTACAGATAAACAAACCTTGACACTGAACATCCGTGCTGCAGACTTTAATATGAAAATCCCTGGTTTCCAATGACAATTACACGCTACCCGTGTAACAACATGTCACAAAGTCCGCCATGGCCAACCCACTTGTCATCTTAAATAAGGAGGCAGTTCCCTATTTTCCCCAGATATAGTAAAATGCTGGAGGGATACAGGATAAGGAAGCAAGCCTCAGTGGATTCGTGACGCTCATATTTAACATCACACCGCAGTTTAAATGTGTACTGTAGTTTTAAAAAGGGCAGAGTCGATTGAAAAACCATGGGGCTCAATTGTTAATATGACGTATATCATATCATATTAGGTAGGAGGACAATAAAAAAAAAAAAAAAAAACTGATGCTATAAAACTTGCCAGTTCTGTATTTGTTAGACTCAATTGTTTTTAAGTATAATACTTACTTGTGCAATTTTTCACATGTAGGATATTGAATGAGTGTGTTTTCAGTATTGAATTTATTGAACGAGTTTGATAAAGTAATATGTTGCGAGCCATGGCCCGAGCAACATATCATTTTATCCAACGAGTTCAATGCTGTAAACACACTTCAGCTGTTCCCCTCCATTTAAAATGAATACATAATATGTATACTGATACGAAGATCTAAATGTATTCTTATAATGTTTGATCCATTAATGGTTTACGTGACAATTGTTAATATTATTTATTGTGTATTGACGAGGTACTGTATGTAAAAGTAAAACATAAAATATGTTCTGTTCTGTTAGGGAAGCGATTCGTCATACGTGTTATTAGGTTTTATTCATCCATATATTAAAACATGGTATGAAAATAGAATACATTTATTAAATTCAATTAATTTAAGTGCCAAGGCTCGCAACACATTATTTTATCCAACTCGTTCAATAAATTCGATACTGAAAACCCACTACATGTAATTCAATATCCTCTATATACGAATTAATTTGTGAATATGCTTTCGAACTTCATTGCTTAATGTGATATTGTCAATAGATTTAATCTTACTTGTTTTGCTTGGGAAGGGATGGGGTTAGGAGTTGTAGTTGGTTTTTAAAAGTGTTTCATTTGATTAAAATCGCAAGATATTTTGACCTGTTTATTTAATCTGTTATTAGGCTTACTTTTTAATAAATATATCATAGGACCTAGCCCTGTACATCGTAAGTAGTATTGTTATTGTCAATAAACATATGTACATGTAATACTGATCATGATTGCTTTAAATATTATGAGACTCCCTGTTGTTTTTATATTATTGGTCTCTTTAATATGCTGTTGTTACAAATACGCTACTGTGCTTGAATTTTTATATTTATGGTTCGATCGTAAATATATTATTTAAATTGATTATTCAGTACCGATGACTCGATCATAAATATGTTATTGAAATTGTTTATTTAATGTGTATTGTTTGATTGTAAATATAGTATATGGAGGAAGTCATTTGTCAATTGTTAGTATGTTATTGGAATTGATTATTTGACAAGCACTTATATGTTTAATACGATATTAACATTGATTGTTGAATGTGCCATAGATCTTCGTTACGCATGTATATATATTAATGCATAAATTATTTCAATTGATTTTACAAATACATGTATTATCGATGAATAAGGCTTTGATTTTATCCATTTGATTTTGCATACCTTACCATAACATTACGACACAAATAGCCGATTTTCGTTTACACGTATGACTGTTTATATCAATATATATTACAGTACATTTCTATCTAACTTAAATGATTAAGGCTTGATATAGCGACCGGGTGTCTTCAATTACAGATTGCTTCTTAATGAGAACAAACGTAATGCAGCGAATTCAATAATTGATTGTCCTTCATTGAAGTATCCCCATATGTTGCAATAAACATGAAGTCCAATGTTATAAAGCGTTTGGGAGAGTATGAAATCGTTCTCAAGCATTTGGTTGGCCATTTGAGTGATAGCTCAAATCTGACCAATCAAATGCCTGAGAACGATCTCAGACTCAGCTCAAACGTTTTATAACATTGGACCCAAATATTTGAGTACAAACGCATTCTTGGGAAAGAAAAACATTTACCCTTTCAATAAAAGAGGTAGTAATTGTTACAAACATGCAACAATGTAGCATCTGCTAACGCCATTAATCAAGATCAAATAAAGATGTATATGGTTTCATGACAGGCAAAAGCTAAATTTATTTACAATGAGTAGGTTTTATTGACAAACATCTTGAGAAAAAACAAATATAGCCAATATGTTTATTGCAAGCAGTTTGGGGTATAATCAGGCATCCGCACTATCACTGATGTTTTAATAATCTTCAACTCTTGTTTGAATTTCTTTTTGATAATCCATCATAATAGTATTATTGCATTGTAGAGTTTGTTTTAGTTTCGTTTAAACTAGAAACACTAGAATTTCCCCGCTGTATATATACACACGCGAAAGCTGTTTCATTAAAATGTTTATTTTATTAGTGTATTTGTAACAGGATGACGGATGTTAAAATAAAGTAATGCTGATGCTAAGTTACGAAATATTTTCGTGTTGTAAATGTTCGCATCATTTCAGACCGCGTGTCTGGACGAGAAGCAGGGAGGTCGTGAGAAACGGCTACTTGCCTGAAAATATCTAAAATGTTATTCCTCAGCACTGAATAAATAATTCTTTAGCTACGACAAACAGGAAACCAACATTCCTGCCACGCAAATTACTTAACCCAAAACCCTTCACTGCCTTTTCCCCCTACTGCTATCGTTTTTTGAAAACATTTCGGACCCTGATCAGACGCCGCCAAACGCGGCGTATGGTCAAGATCCAAACTGTTTGACACTGTTCTTAATATTTCTTAAGTTAGAATACCTGAAATTTAGATTTTAGAGAGAAAACCCCAATTTTATCTTTTATAAGTAATAGCGGGCGAAAAATATAAGCATTCATATGGTAATGGTAGTGAAAATGTAAACTTTCCCAAACCTTCATCCATACATGTATTGCAGACTACTATTTAACTCATTGCATGTTAGCGCAGGGCTGCCATTTCTCCGGATTTTTCCTAAATCTCCGGATTTTTTTCCAGTTTATAGTAGCTTAAAGCAGGCTGAAAGTAAAGAAGAATGCGCCTTTAGGGCGCATTCTGCTTTACTTACAGTCTGCTTTAAGTAGTCGCATGTCAACAGTACTAGAAACAGGCTATGGGGTAAAGGTACGATTCGTAAAATCGCACTTGAAAAATGCAAATTTGGAAATCTTAGGATTGTTCATGTCAACTTATGGCAGCTCTGTTAGCGCCGTATATAATATATGTGCCATAGTGATTCTCTTTGCAAATCCAAACTGTTTGACACTCTGATCTTGTTTTAAAAAGAAGTTCAGAAAATTCTTTTTTAGAACAGTTGCAAACGACAATTTTTGAAGACGAAAAAACTACTCAGCATGCAAAGAGTTAACAGACGATGAAACGACAGGAGAAGCGACACTCTCTTTCACTTCCGATTCACACGTTTACCTCTGTGGCAGGCTAGGGACTACTTTTGACGTCGTGTTCTATAGAACTATGATGCATCTGTCTTCGTCAGCGTCTTTTACAAGATAATGTACCAAAAACATATTTAAAAAGAAATTCCAGTAGTCTACAGTGATTGAATGATAGTGTTCTGTGTTTACTTTAACGATAGTGTATGAAAAGCATACGTTTTTACTTTCAAATACACGAACTAGTTCTAAGATTTGTTGCTAATGTTTTATTTATTTTCAACTAAACCCTACTAGTATAGTAGATATCTACTTGACATGTTGTACACATGGACTCACTTTTGATTTTAACTGATGTTTTTATTTGCTTACAAACTGTACGTGAACAATTTCGCCAGGAATCTTGATACTTTGCACTGTAGCTTACCTGTGTGCCAGAGATGTACACTGAGGAACTAAACTCCTGTGGGAGATTTTATAGAATATGCTCATACTATGCAATCTGTTCCCCGGTATTGCTAACGAGTAAGTTTGACGGGTATTAAATATAAAACAAAAGCTCACTTTGTTTTACAATATTAGCCATAGAAGACTCGCTTTTACATAAACTTAAGGAGTATCGTATATGAAACAGTATAGCTCTACTTAACTCTCAGCAAGCTAGCGACGAAACCATGATAACCTTTGCAAACAGTTTGAATCCTGATGAGACGCCGCATAATGTGGCGTCTTATGAAGATCCAAACTGTTTGACACTCTGATACTGTTTTGAAAAGAAAATTTAAAAAGTCTGTATATGGAGCATTAGCAGAAAAGAATTGTTACAGACGAAGAAATTACCCAGCATGCAAAAAGTTATATTTCCTAAGTGTTTAATGAAGAGGTAACATCAGTTTATCAGACAAACGGTGGTTTTGTTCCAAAACAAACAGTTTTCTCTGTTTGACAGGCATTGTTTTAACCAAATCATCGACATAGGCGACTAATCGACATTGCTTTAACTCTTTTATGCTCAAATTAATTGGGAGATTTTTACGCCATCACCGCTTTAGTGTCGTCTGCTTCAGTATTTAACTTATTCGTTTTGCTAGGGCCTGTACCTCTGTTGAGGACTTCCACATTCGTAATAAAACTATTACTGAAAAGCTTCTTAAACAGGGGTACAGATTTCATAAACTTCGTAAAACATTTTCTAAATTCTTTTATAGAAATCTTCCTCTCATTAACAAGTATAAATGTAACTTAAAGTCTTTTCTGCGGCAAGGTATTTCACATCCGGAGTTTTATGGTGATGTTATTTACAAACTTCGTAAGATTCTAGGACATATTCATTTTCAAAACCTGTTTGTGAAACGTATTAGATTTTTCCTCAAAAAAGATTATGATCCAACTATATTGCTGCGCACTTCACGTTTGGTTATCGATCAATCTACAATTGATAACCATGCTTTCCTTTTTGGTTGTGCGACGACAGACAGGGCTTAGCACTACATGATGATGTATCTCAAAAGCCGTCCTTAACCGGGAGAGTTATGTCGGATTTTCGTTCTTTGTTTGTTTTTTTCCATGTCTTACAGTTACTCGTGACTACAGACTAGTCGCTTGAGTACATTTTGACCGTTGCCACAGTAGGTTATTTTTAGCACGGGCTTGAATGTTAAATTCTTTCCCGTGTTACTAATAATCTTGTCATAGATTTTTGTTAGATGTTTTACATGTATTTACTTACTGTGTTGGCGGTCTTTTTGATTGTAAGGTTTTGGAACAGGGTTTATATTTTATGTACACTGTTTGTCTTTATAGGTGAATATAGGAGATAAGAGTGAGGTTGGGCGCCCCTAAACTCAGGTTTAACCCCCCAGTGGTTGTTAATAATTAATTTATAATTGATTATTGATTGCTACTGACCGTACCAAGGCGGGCTCCTATGTTCACTTTGCTTTATGTTTGTCTTGCGTGTTGTTTTCTATTTAGTGTGTAGATGAAGGAATGGTATTGTGTGTGTGTATGTGTGTGTTTGTTGTGGTATGACTGTGTGTGTGTGTTCTGCTTGAGAGGTGGGTGTATTGTTTGTGTTACGTTTCCTGCTTGAGTCTTTCGTATTTATTTGCTGTCTAGCAAGACACGTTTCAACGTTAGATTTGAGGTTGTATGACTTATCAAATATCGATAAGAGTGTCAAACAGTTTGGGTCCTGATTAGACACCGCGTTACACGACGTCTGATCAGGACCCAAACTGTTTGCAAAAGCGCTTTAAGGTATTACTGAGTGGTTGATAACGTAACCAAATGTAATTCTAATTCTAAATGTGAACTTTTCCATTACAATGTTAACTTGCAAACCAACATGCAAACCAGATAATAAATTTAAGGTACAAAGGTTGTTAAAGGTTGCAGTACTTTTGACACATACACGTGGTTGCTTAGGTAACCAAATGTTATTTTCGTGTTAAAATTGAACACTTATATGACAATACAAACTTTGAGTAAACCTGATAACGAAACTAAACCACAAATTAATCTAATAAATTGCTGGGTTTTTTGCCTGCAAGACAGCTCAAATTTGACATTTTTTTCAATATACACTCTTATTAAGCATAAATTGTGAGTGGTTGCTAAAATAATCAATTGTTATTTTCATTCTAAAAGTTGATGTTTGAATGTCAATGGTAACTTTCAAGCATGAATAATGAACTTTAAGTACAATATGCTTGTAATGAGTTGCTGTACTTTACCTAAAAAAGGTCGAATTTTACACATAAATTTAATAAGATGCTCTTATTTAGCATAAATTATGAGCGGTTGCTTAGGTAATCGAAAGTTATTTCCATGCAAAAAAAAGAATGTTTGAATAAAAAAAATTAATTGCAAACCTGATAATAAACTTAATCTGATAAAACATTAAGTATGAATCGTTGCTAAGATAACAACGAGTTATTTTCGTGTTAAAAATGAGAGGTTTTATGACAATATTAACTTGAAAATCTTAAAATGAAACTAAAGTACAAAGGTTCTTATAAAGTGAAATTCATACGAAACTGCTAACTAGAAAATCTGATGATGAAACTACACTACCATTGTTCTGATAATTATGTTGCTGTACTTTTCCTTAAAAAACAACTTTGGTTTGACTCATGCTCTTATTTAGCAATTGCTTTGAGCGGCCTGTAAAGCAACAATGTGCCGTTTTTATCTAAAAAGTGAATGTTTATGAGACATTGTTAACTTGCAAACCTGATAATGAAACTAATTTAAGTAAGTATCTAATGTTTTTGATAGTTTGCTGTATTTTGCGTTCCAAAACTCTTGAATTTGGCACATATTTTCAGTAAATTATGTTCACTTGGCAGTTGTTACCATTGTTACCAACTAATATCTGAAAGCGTTGTCTTCTACTTTCATTTTATTACACTAGAAAATATGGTTATAGCAATTTAAGAGTGGTCCTGATACCATGAAAGCAAGCATGCTCAGTTACATAGGAAATTACAACATTAAAAAGTTGATAGTTTCGTTACCATGGTTACCCCCTTAGCCACCCAAATCCCAAAGGTTTTCTTCCCAAAAGGAAAACAGTTCATATTTGGTACTTGTAATTAGTGATCATTTTCAAATTCAGCATGGATGCATAAATATTCTACCAGTCCTTAAAATATACTAAAGTCATTATTTCTTACTTTCAATATATAAGCCCCTAAAACTCCCATGTGCAAACCAATCGGGTGTAATGTTGAGATGAATCCTTCAATATTATTCTATTGACAGAGTGTCATAGTTCAATATACAAATGTCATTTTATTTGAAATTTGTACAGTTTTCTCTGAAAAAGTCAGTGAATTTGTCATAATTTACTCACCAAATCGCTGTTTTTTTGGCGAAAATCTTGTTTTCACGTTGCCATGGCAACTTTATACCGGAAATAAATTTTCGAGGGTCTTTTTCCATTTCATGTTGAGAGGTACAAATGGTGTAAGTTTCATGCAAATCGGTGACTATGCGTGCCGACTCCACCCCCCCCCCCCCCCCAACAAAAACATCAATACGAGTGTCAAACAGTTTGGATCCAGATCAGTCGTCAAACTGTTTGCAAAATCCATGAATTCGCGATCAGCAGGCAAAGGTTTAACTAACTTATCCTTGAAACTATAAATGGAAAAATAAAATTTCTAATTATATGTACCGTATAATTTTAGTCTTTTTTTTTTTTTTACTACATGTATTTAGGGTTGATTTCACACTGTATATTTATTGCAAAATGACAAACAGTGCAGACCCTGATCAGATGGCTCTTGATGGAGCCCTCTAATCAGGATCTACACGGTTTACATAGAACAAGTGTACTCGTCACACGCATAGTGATTGTTAATGATAATGACGAGCATACTCGTCACTAGGGTTAGATTATTAAAGATCAGAGAATGGTGGCCGTTTGGTCGTTGTTTGATGTGCCCCGCCCCTTTTGTTGATTTGTTTGCAGAGAAAACAGCTGTTATCTATGAGATATAAAGGTGTTTTGTCTATCAATAGTATATCTTCCATACCTTCAACCCGCTCACAACCAAAATATCCACTTCTTTGATACATCCGTTGATACTCTTGTTTAAAATTCAGTTTTATGTCAGAAAGGATGTCGATTACGGTGTTAAGCAGTTTGGATCCAGAACAGACGCCGAGTAACTCGGCGTCTGATCTGGAACCAAACCGTTTGTATAGGTTTAGGTAGTCGCCTAAAGCGGCTAAGCTGGTGAAAGGTTTAAATAGTATTTATACTTTGTGTTATTTGCATTCTATAGGACGGTTATGGATTCATATAAGTGCGCTCATTCATTGGAGAGTGTAATTTTGAATTGAATGGTTTTAAAATTGGACAAAGAAATGCTAAATTTAAAACCTTTCATTCTACTGGTTGTTTATTTAGATTATCATCAAATTCATAATAAGCAAATACTAAACCTTATCCTTCTATATATAACATCATCTGCTCTGACAGTTTCGTCTCTATGTGTTTTATTCTGACTTCTATACCATACGTATGGAATACACCCTAGGATTTCACTGTTTTTCATGTGGTAAACATGATAATTATTATTTGCAACGCATACAATGTTTAGATGTATCGTATGTATGCATGGTGAAGAGCTGTTATGCTTGAACAAAATAAAATGTTTTGTTCTGTTCTGTTCTGATAACAATTAGTGTGCAACCAACTCAGCGCCTGAGCTGTCGTTAGAGTAGCTGCACAAAAACTGTGTCTGCTTATAACAGGGCTGCCATAAGTTGACATGAAAAAATCCTAAGATAACCAAATTTGCATTTTTCAAGTGCGATTTTACGAATCGTACCTTTACCCCATAGCCTTTGTCTTGTTTTGTTGACATTCGACTACTTAAATCAGGCTGTAAGTAAAGCAGAATGCGCCTTAGGGCGCATTCTGCTTTACTTTCAGCCTGCTTTAAGCTACCATGAACTGGGGAAAAATCCTGAGATTTAGGAAAAATCTGGAGAAATGGCACCCCTGTTATAAATCACGTACGCAGATACAGCATTTGTACAGCTCACCGACGATTTTAATCAACATTTTAGATTTTATAAAAAATAAAATTTATAATATTTTAATACTTTAATAGTATATAATTGTAAGATATCTGAATAATACATGATTACATTGGAGCTAATATTATTATTGTATACTTGTCTCTTAAACCATTATCCCATAAATACGCCTTTTTACACCTTTCATTTTATTTGTCCACAGAAGAATATAGTTGCACTTATACAGGCATGAATATATAGTTATATACCACAATAATTATTTTTCTATACCCTTATAAATTGTAGCTTAAAGCAGGCTGAAAGTAAATCAGAATGTGTCTTCAATCTGCTTTACGTGGTTATCTTCAATACTAGGAACATGCTATGGGGTAATGGGTTAAATATATACATGTACAGAAAATCCGAGACTCATCTTTTGTTGGGAACGAACTGTGTCGTTGTATCGAGTCCTGTACATGTCATATTTTATGCAAACTCTAATTTTGTTACCGTAAAGCATCACTAAACAACAATGACTTTCTGCTAAACGTTCACCAGCCTCATGTTTGTACTTTAAGCACCATCCATCATAACTCATTACACAATAAATAAACCTTTTGGGGAAAATAGTTTCACTTTTTAGTTTATATAGTCTTGTATATGCACTATATATCCTTGTAGATTGTATCTTAAAGCTTAAAGCAGGCTGAAAGTAAAGCAGAATGCGTCTTAAGGCGTATTCTGCTGTACAAGATAATGCATTAAACACCTAAAATAACCAGTCTATAGCATTGACATTAAGTTATAAACAGTGGCGCCTGATACAAGAGTGCCAGTAACGGTTAACTCGCCATGATAAATTGCAATCTAATCCACCCTCTCGGCAGTTTGTATACAATGGCATAAAGTTTGTATTAAACTAAAGCCTATCATCAACGCAGAATACTTCAAACAGTAGACAAGACGATCGCTCGTGCGACAACTCAACTAGGACTGGGAATGACTGCGTGTTTTAATATTGAGGCAAAAAGACTCTCTCAAATACATGCATTTCAATATTTCGTGCATTGCAAGATAGATATATATATCATCTTTTATTCCACCATTTCTGATGAGTGATACACTATTAACATAGTATAAACATATTTATATAATTACACAAAACCAAGTAGTCAAGGTGCATTCTGATTTACTTTCACTCTGCTTTGAGCTACTATGATTTAAGATTTAGAAACTATTTCTTATGGTACACATAAATGATTGTATAAAATGAAAATATTTTCATCACTGAAGGAATAAATTCAATGCGTGAAATGCGTATTTATGGAGTGATGTGTTAAACTGAATATCATGTGGCCAGTATTTCTAAGTTAAAGGTATTATAAGTACATTTTGATTTGGAACACTGGTGATATGGGTTCCACTTGAGCAACACATAGCTTAACCCATAACCCCATATAGTCAATACGCATTTTAAACCTAGAATCTATTCATCCACTGAAGAACAAAGTTCCTATTTATGGTCATGAACATGTATCATAAGAAATAGTTTTAATATTCTAACAAACGATGGCCTAAAGCAGACTTAACGTTAAGCAGAACGAACCTGAAGGAGCAGTATGCATTACTTTCAACCTGGTCTAAGTGACCACCTATCTTCAAAACTAAAAAACTATTTCCTTTTAATATTTCTTAATATTCATAACTTAACTGTGATAGCATAACTCATGCCACTCTTTGTCAGTACGATCGTGTATAAGGCTCATAATGGAAATAAGGGATTCTCTTTTTTGTGTTATCCTTGGTGTATGGTGTGACTGCCATGGTCAAATATTTCATTTATGTACTTTATATCTATTTTACAATGTTTGTAATAATGTCTTACCATGTACAGTGGAGAATCTGTTATTCTTTCCCAATAAACGCGTTTACGCTAAAACTAGTATTTGCAGTGCAAACAGTTTGGAGCCAGATCAGACCCCGGGTAACCCGGCGTCTGATCAGGCTCCAAACTGTTTGCCACCAAGATAAACAATAATTATCAGAATTGTCCAAAAGTTGTTCTTTTCTACGTTTTAGTGCTTTGCGTTTGCGTACGTTTGCGTACGTTTGCGTTTAAACGGGAAAGAATAACAGATTCTCCACTGTATTGTTACATTTTATACTAGAAACAGGCTACGGAGTAACGGGTTAAGCGAGCTCGAGACTAACGAGTTTGTGGTCTGGTTGTTTTTGCATTAAGTACTGATTGTGTTTCGCCAAATTAATAGACATGTTGATTCAGAAAGTCACCTCAATGTTACATGTAGCAATAACAATGTGGTGTCAGATGTACCGCAAAGAAGTTTAAGCTACAAGCTGACCCACTGTATCTGAAATGTTAGAAATCATACAAATGTTAAGATTCAGTTTCTTGTTCACTTGCAAAAACGAATCTATCAATAAAGATCGTTCTCAATCATGTGATTGGTCAGTTTTGAATCAACATCAATTCGTTATAACATTGGGCAAGGTTATTAAAAACCAGCTCTGTTTCAACCCTGAATTATATAAATCAATGCATCTGCAAAGCTACTTTGCTCTTTGAGTGATTAGCAATGGTCTTGTCTTCTATTGTTCGAACATTTTAAAATTTTAAAATTTATTTTTAATGTAGAACGAGTGTGTTAAACTGTTTAAATCTTGATGAGTTGCCGACCTACTTGGCGTCTCATTTGGATTGAAAACCAGCTCTGCCCGCCCCACTTCTGAGTTGCTTATCTATATATTTGCAAAGTACATTTACCTCTTTGAATGTTAAACACTATTCGTGTCTGATATAGCTCTGAATTTTTAAAACGTCTTTTTAAAATAGAACTAGTGTGTCAACAGTTTGAATATTGATGAGTTGCTAAGTTACTTTGCAAAGTTAACTTACCTCTTTGAATGTTAAACAATTCTCTTGTCTGTTACAGTTCGATTTTTTTATGTTTGTTTTAAACAGAACCCGTGTGTCAAACAGTATAAATCCTGGGGAGTTGTCGAGTTATTTGTCGTCTCATTTGGATTGAAAACCAGCTTTGCCCCGCCCCACTTCTGATTTCGCGGCATATAAATGAATTTGCAAAATGAACGTACCTCTTTGAATGCTGAACAATATTCTTGTCTGCTATAGGTCGATTTTTATAAATAAAGTATAGTTTTTAAAAATGACGAGTGTGTCAACGGCTTGAATCCTGATGAGTTGCCGGGTTACTTAGCGTCTCATTTGGATTGAAAACCAGGGTCCAAGGTTATAAAGCTTCATGAGTTGAGTCTTAAGTCATTCTCACGCATGTGATTGGTCAGATTGGAGCCTAGGCTGAAATCTGACCATTTAAATGCATGAGAACAAACTCAGACTCAACTCAAAAGCTTTATAACATTAGAGTCAGCTCTTCTCCGTCCAGTTCTGAGTTGCATATAAATTAATTTGCAGAGTGAACTAACCTCTTTAAATGCTAAATAATATACTCGTCTGCTATAGTTCGGAATTTTTTTTACAATGTAAATGTCTTTTTCAAAATAGAACCAGTGTGTCAACAGTTTAAATATTGATGAGTTGTCGAGTTGTTATTATTCTGACCAATACTCTAAGGAGTCGTCGACTTGTTGGAAAAGCAGTGTTTTGAATTCTAGATGACAAATAATTACAAAGTTTTATATACTAGTACACTCTTAAGGCCTTTCGCTACCGGAAGTCGGTCTTGCGGGCGAGCGGATATGCGTCTGGACGACACAGACTTTTTTCGTACGTGTTTATACTAGAAAATTTATATAAAGGAAATGTTGATACGAATTAGTATAATCCTTCATAGCGCAGTTAGTATAGTGGTTGACTATAGTGGTTAGCTAGCAATCCAAAGGTCATAGGTTCGAGACCCATCCATTTTTTTAAGTGTCCGATTTATTGACTTGTCAATCCATAACGCAGTAATCAAGAGACATGTTATGTTTAGTCTTCGTTGATTAGTACTAGTGATGTTTACGGTCCAAGTATATGTCCACTTACCTGTACATTTTAGTTTAATGACTTACAGGTCAATTAAATCGGTATACATGTAAATGATTTGATCGAACTATAAAGCCACACCTTGAAGCTTATCAATACGCTAACCTTTTCAAGATCGATATTGCCCATTATAATTATGTTCAAACAATATAATAAACCTTGTATGCAAGTCCATGAATAAATAATAATGCATTTGAATGACAAAGTTTTAATTCTAAGGTAGGTAACTGTATCTAAAGAACAAATATCCCACATTTTAATAAGAAAATATGTTATTACAACAAATCCTGACTGTAATATTTTCTAAATTTTTCAGACTCACTAGTTCATCAACCATATATTTGAATAAAATGAAAACAAATATACATTGAATGAGTCAGTTTTTTGTAATTCAATTTTTTAGCATTTTGCAAAATTTAAATAGCTGATAACATCTTTCTAAACACCTTTATTCAAAATGTTTTTAGCTTTTCTTGTAATGAATGTTGTGGACTACTTATTGGGCGAGAATTATAGTCATTAGCTTTGTTCATTTTTAAGAAAAATAAAATCATCAAAATTCTAGGTTTTTGTCAGAAAAAAGACCTTAAAGACAAACCACACGATAAATTTTGCCTATATTTACACACATTGTTTCTTAGGCTATTATGATTCTTCATGAAAAGTTTCATAACAATCGTATGGAAACTACGCGCATATGCGAAGTACCTTAAAGAAGAATCTTTGAGTGTGTTAAGCACAATCATGTTACAAGGATTAAAGTAAAACATACAGCTCTTACAGTACAGTTCTGTTATACCTTCAGATTATTTTTAACCAAGTGCACTTGTCCTATGCAAACAGTGTATGTCCTGACCAGGGTCTGTACTGTTTGCCATTTTGAAATATATTGTAAAATCAACCCAAATAAGAACAAAATGTACTAGACTTAATTGGGAACTGGAATTGCCCTTTGAAGGTTTCCGTGGTGAATGGGTTAAACAGCCGCTTACTGGAGTGGTCGTATTGAAGGGCTACTGTACTTTCCAGGCACATCCAGGACTACCATAAGTTTCTCATAAAACATCTTAAAATTTCCTAATCCAATCGTACTTTTAAATCTTCCCCTACCAGGCTCTGTAACACTAACATAAATTATGCAAACTGTTTAGATCCACACCAGACGCCGCGTGATGCGTCGTCTGATCTGGATATAAACTGTTTGACAAGGTCCATATTAATGTTTCCTAATTAAAAAATAAAGTTCCAAATTACGGTGGCGTTTGGGGGGGGGGGGGTCCGTTGGTCCGCCAAAATGAAGAAACATCCGAAGAATTCGGAAAAATCCGGAGAAATGAGATACCTGGATCACATTACTTTTTTTGTCTTCCGTACATATTCAATCGAGAAAAGCAATCAGAGAGTGTTTACTGTATGGAACCATATACTCTGTTAAACGCTTCTTAATAGATTGTGGTGATCACTCAATATATTACAAGATAAAGATTTGTCAAAGTTCGCTGTATGAAAGAACTATTTACTTCCTCCAAATGCCAGTAACATTTCTTTCCTCAAAGAGACTGGTCTATACAACAACATTTAGTTTTTAACATGATTTTATCGTCATAAACGTATTTGATTATGTCTTATTCTTTTTTGTTTACCGTACTTTACACACTCTGTGATCGAGGGTATTTTGGTGTTTGCATATGACTGTATATGTAATTGTTTCTCGGTGCATTATGACCATTTTATGCGTCCTGGTGCCGTAAAACTCAACTCAATCAATCAATTATATTATACAACGGACACCATGTGTCTATACAGTTTGCAACCTCCATATACCTGTTTTCTCACGAAACCACTTGTTTTATAGATATCCTCTTTGCATTTGATTTCTCTGTTTAAGTAACAGTGGATGTACCCAGGTATTCCCCGTTGGCAGTGTCGGGGTGGATTTGAGATAAATCTCTATTAAACAGTCAAAGGTGAGACAGGAAAACCGTTGGCAAATAGATAATCATTTTCCAGTCTATAACATCTAATCCCCTTTCAATATTTTTCATATTTAGAGATTACGTTTTGTCAGGTATTTCAGCAGAAATCAGATTGAGCCATTAACCACGTGGCGTTCTGTCACACAGAGTGATAAACATTTCCCATGGATGTCAAAGTCAATCGCTCGCTATAACCGGGACTACTAAGAGTCAGGCCGACAGGGACTTCTCTCTGATCCAATTGTTTAGAAAAGTCAACAATTGTTTAACCCCTTCACTAAGGGCCTTACCTGAGTGGTTATTTGCAAACAGTTTGGATCCTGATCAGACGCCGCGTATAGGAGTAGGATAAAAAATTGTTTGAAATTCAGTTAGAGATTTCTTATTTAAAAAACTAAAATTTAAATTTGAGAAATAAAAGTAGACGGCAACTGTTTGAAAGCTGATGACGTCAGGGAAGGGAATTGTGTTAATAAAGAATAACGTCTTCTCCATTGGACTGGTGGTACATAGTGTAATCTAGAATACATAGTATAATCTAGCATACATTGTATAATCTATCATTATTGTACAATTGAGCATTAAATTTTATAATATAGCATACATGTACATTGTTTAATCTTGTATATATTGTATAATATATTATATATGTTGCAAATCTGTAGTTATTGTATAATCTAGCATACATTGTTTAATCTAGCATGTATTTACATTATAAAATCTAGCATGTATTCTATTATATAAGCATATATTGTATAATATAAACATATATTGTAAAATATAGCATGTATTGTAAATTCTAGCATATGTTGTATAATCTAGCAATATATATATAATGTAATCTAGCATGCATTGAATAATATAACATACATTTATAATCTAGAATATATTTTATATTCTACATATATTGTATAATCTAGCATACATTATATAATCAAGCGTATGTTTACATTGTATAATCTAACATATGTTGCGTAATCTAGCATACATTTATGAGATAAGCATGCATTGTGTAGTATTGCGCATTTTGTATAATATACATTGTATATAAGCATATATTGAATAATCTAGCATACATTGTACTATCTGGCAAACATTGGTCGTATTCGAATCATCGAGTTTGTTGTCAACGAAAAGTGGGCGGAGCAAATGCGCGAAGATTTACTGATGTCAACGATTTTGGCCCGACTCGAATAGAAATTGTAGTCAACGAAAACTTTGTACTTCCGGCCGAATGGAAATGAATCAAACACCCGTTAAAACAGTCGTAATGCTCCCAATTTTTATATACGCATATATATGCCATGTGATCTGGATCCATTCGATTAATTGAGAGGGTCTTTATGTTTGTTTTATCTAGTGACACTAATCACACGGTCACGTGACTAAATCAACGCTCGATTTTAGGGTTTGACAACATTTTGTCAACGGAAAACATCAAGTGGGGATTCGAATAGAACTTGTTGACAACTATTCCAACTAACGCGATAGTTGTCCTGATTCGAATACGACCATTGTATCATCTAGCATATATTGTAGAATCGAGCATATATCTTTTAATATAAGCATACATTATATAATCTAGCATATAATTATAATATCAGCATACACTGCATAGTCTTGCATTATATTGTATCACCTAGCATACATTGTATAATCTAGCATATATTGTTTGTCTAGCATATTGAA
This sequence comes from Gari tellinella, assembly GCA_922989275.2. Taxonomy (NCBI): domain Eukaryota; kingdom Metazoa; phylum Mollusca; class Bivalvia; order Cardiida; family Psammobiidae; genus Gari; species Gari tellinella. Next base: position 393,525 of record OV277857.1, read on the forward strand.
TAATCTTGCAAATCTCATAAACATATTGTCTTATTGGCATTGTCGGCGGCATAGAAATCTTTTTTTAAGTTTATACCATTAAAGATGTGATGTGAGGCATTATAATGTTACCCTTGTCCGTACGTCCAATTGGTTAAGTATATGCGTTTATGTCAGTCATAAGTAAATACATGTACTGCATATACAGTCACGCAACTTCACATACATATGCCATTAATGAGTACAGTTTGTTGCATTGCAAGTTACCTTGGCCTTTTACATTGACATATGTGACCTTGGTTACGTTTCTACGTTAAATGCAGTTATAAACATTTAAAGTGGTTGCATTTACGGCCAATCATGTATAGTTATAAAAAGTTAAATATTCTACTTATAGATTTTACATATTTTATATATTTGTAGTAATGCAATATTAATTATACATATTTTATATATTTCCAGTAATAAAATTTTGGTTATACATATATTATATATTTCCATTAATGTATTTCTAGGTTAACACATACTATATGTATGTACATTTGTATTTCCAGTTATGTTTTTCTGGTTATACTGTATGATATATTTTCAGTAATGTATTTATAGTTATACGTATGTTACAAATATATATCTCCAGTAATGTATTTATAGTTATACTTATGCTATATGTATCAAGTGCTGTATTTTTAGTGATACAAGTGTTATAAATTTCCAGTAATGTTCTACTAGTCTTACAGTAATGTTCTTCTAATTATACATACATTTGTATGTTATATATTTCCAGTAATGTATTTCTAAGTATACATAGGTTATATATTTCCAATACCGTATTTTAGTTATACATACGTTATAAAGGTTTCTAAGGGTTTGAAAATACAATGTTTACCCATCATGTAGAGGCGGCAAGTTTAAGAGACGAATAAAAATGGAGATCTCCGGTAATTGTCTTAACCCATTACCCCATAACCTGTTGCTAGTTTTGAAAATAGGTGACTTCTTAAAGCAGGTTGAAAGTAAAGCAGAATGCGCCATAAGGCGCATTCTGCTTTACTTTCAGTCTGCTTTAAGTTACCACCTGCTAGATTTAAGAAAATATTCCTTCTGATACATATTCATGACTGAATAGATTGGAAATATTTTCTTCCGCGGAGGATTAAACGGAATGCGCTAAAGGGCGCTTCTATAAGGTAAAGGGAGAAGAACTCGTTTTTGAATCACGTATTTCCCACTGTAATGGAAAGCGATGGGAATCTCACATAAAAAGCAACCATCTATATATATGTAACCCATGCACACCTGACATTTAAATAGACAGGATCAATTTCCAATTAAGTATGGTTCAAATTCATTCTTTACTATCATTTCTAACGTCGATGATAAATGACAAACAGTGAATACCCTGATCAGAGGGCTCCTGCAGGAGCCCTCTTATGGTCTGCACTGTTTGCATTATCAAGTGTACTCTTCACAGGTACACTGGTTCTTAATGACGAGTTTACTCCTCAGTAGGGATGAATGTATTATATTATTATTGTTATTATTATAACGCTGTTTACTCTAACCAACCAGTTTTAACAATCAAAATTCATATTTCTTATCTCAGTGATTCCTCACACACGCAAAACATAATTGCAAAGATGTTGTTTATCTTGAGATAAAAACTAATTTATTATCTGTTATGTCACTTGTCTAAAACAATTTATCCACATGCAGTTTTAATGAGTATTAAAGCAGTACCATGCAATATCGACCTCTCTTTGGAAGACTTGTTTAATTATAATGAACACTTAACGCAGTGTGGGAGTAAGACGTAAACTTCTTTGAAATAATGAGTTGTCTGCTTTACTTTCATCCTGATTTAAAATGACATTGACTGTTAATTCTTCATAGAGCCTTCTCTTGAAGAGGTGTTTTCAGGAAGGTTTTTTCTGTATAATCTTACATTTGCCGTGCGGCTACTAAAACATGTGATTCTGGTGTGACGCGGTAAATATCACAGTTCGTAGAACAAAACAGAGTTTTGCGGGTATCCACTTGAAATACGGACACTTTTCAAACAACCCCGCCTGTGCCAACATCCGGTATTGATAAAACAACGGCGATCATTTGTACTAAGATAAACTGTCCGATATTGTCATATTCATATTGTTGAGCTTTTTGTGGTATTTGCAACGGTAAATTTGATAAGATAGATAGTATGATCAGGAACATCTCTTTCGTGCAGCTAGATGCAGTGTATCCTCTCTACAACGGCACATAAAGGACAATGATTGGGTGTGTTGTTCGGATGGAGTTGTTATAAGGAGGGAAAATTAAGAATCGGCTTACATTTGCAAAGAGCTTAAATCCAGATCAGACACCGCGTAACTCGGCGTCTGATCTTGAGTGAAGCTGTTTATCACCAGTCATTAGATTTCTTCTGACAAAACGTCCACTAATATTAAAGTACCTTTGAGAAAAAGAGCAGCTATTAAAGTACCTTTGAGAAAAATAGCAGCTGACAATTTTAAGCCGACAATATTGCAGCAGTGAAAGCGTTGAACATACTTGTCTTGTCTGGTTAGCAGCGCCAATCGTTGTTGTAGGGAGGAGGGTCGTTTTTGGAAGGGAGGGATATATGTTTTCGAATATTTCCGCATTCCAATTTTACGCCGATTTTAAATATTCTCTTTTCCAGTCATCCGGGTATTTTATGTCTTACGCATACTCTCGGTCCTACTCGGAGAAAACAAGCTTATGTAGATGTCGGAATTTGTTTTTCTCCGAGTGAGCGTGATCGCTTAGAGTAAACAAACTGAGGGATGCCGAATGCAGGGTGTGTGATGTAGCACTGGAAAAGATACATTAAAGCCAGTTTAAAAACAATTTTAAACATCGATTTCTAAATTGTACTATTTTTTTATTGTATAACTTAACGGGCTTACATTTTACTGAAATGCATTTGGTTTCTATATTTAGACTAGAAAATAATATCTTAAATAGTTTACGTGTTCCTTCTATCTGTTTAAACATATTTTTCTTAAAATATACGATATATCTATATATATATATTTTCATTTTTATTTAATGAAACATTTTTATTTGATTACGTTTAGTTTGTTTTTTTACATGGGAAAGTCTGATTAGCGCCTGAAAACAAGTAAAATAGTGTCGGTGTGTGGTGTCGAATGCTAACCTGTTCCCATCTCTGCCGCGTAGTGGTACCCACACACCTGCCCGAGGTCGCTCGGGGGCTTTATCTACAACAGCGACCTCTGCGGAGAAACTATAGAAATAACAATGCTCATGCTGCTATGGCATCTGGATCAAACAGAGGCTTGCAAGCACCTGGAACTAGTATACGTTACTAATGAGAGCACATCGCAGTTTTCAAGCAGCATTGAAGGACACTAACGTAAGTGCTCGAGCTTTGTGCGTTAACCCTTCTCTTGCCGAACGAGTTTTCCTATAACCCATTCACTGTCATGACGTCATCAATTTAAAAAAATTGTCGTCTGCTTTTATTTGTAAAATATAATTTTTACTTTTTAGGTATTTTGACTTATGGAATATTGAAATGAGTGGATTGAAAATGTTTGACACTTGCAATAAAATGTATTCACTCAAAATACATGACATTTAATATTAACAAAATAAAAGCAGACGACCATTGTTTAAAGCAGATGACGTCATAGCAGTGAATGGGTAAAGTTGACTGGCCTTTCAAAAAAAATCCTAAATACAGCAAACTCCCTTTACTTTTACCACTCGCAAGATAAATCTCTGTTCTTGCAAAATGCACGAGGAAGTTAAAATGCACGTTGACGATGAGGATAAAGCAGAATACTTCTTTAGGAACTTTCTGCTTTACTGTCACCATGTTTGAAGTGTTTACCTGTCGTACTCACGTCAAACAAGTATTATGTGGTGTGGCCGTAAAATCGGTCTTTACTCAAGGTAACAAAACTGAATTTGTGCGGCAGATATTCCTGATTCTTTATATTGTTATGTTAGCCATACGTGTTTGTCTATTACACGAGAACTTCATTTGTTGCCCATGGCATTACGTGGAGTAGATCTAGTTAGATATTTCATAATGAGTTTGATTATACAGTGCTACCTCTCTTCAGTGACTAATAATTAAGGACAACTGTATATATTTAACCCCTTCACTGCCTTACCCCGAGCACAATGATTATTTGCAAACAGTTTGGATTCTGATCAGACGCCGCGTAACGCGGCGTCTGATCAGAATCCAAACTGTTTGACACTCATTTCAATATTTCTTTAGTCAAAATGCCTAAAAATTAACTTTGAAAAATAAAAGCAGACGACAATTGTTTAAAATTGATGACGTCACGGTAGTGAATGAGTTAAATGCAGGCGGCTGCTTAAAGTAGTCCAGTATAAACATATTTTATTCAAATAAACTTTGTAGAATCGTACAGTATGGATGAAATATTTCCATGTTAAACAGCTTGAATATAATATAAAAGCAAAAGTGGTTGGGCCACAAGTTCTACCGACATTAGTTACACTCGCTCACCGCTCCTCCCAAGTTACGACCCTCCCATGTTTAATAAAGTACAAACAACGTGATGCAGAAAGTTCCTATAGATGCTTTTTTGCATTACTTACGTCCTGCTTTTAACTGCCACTTGGTTTAAAGAACTACAACTAGACATAGTTGAATGGAACCAAAGATAGGCAGTACTGTTTTACAGGAGTAATTATAAAGATTTATAACTAAACAATAGCTGGATGTTCATTCTTTTTTGACACATTTGTTTACTTTGCTAGCGATTTGTATTTTTATTCGATACAAACTTTGAAAAATTAAGAGCGATTTCAGTGATTTCTTTGAAATGTTATGTTTATTTGTAATCTACTGTTTATTTGTAATCCAGTGTTTCTTTGTAGTCCAAAGTTTCTGTGTAATCCAAAGTTTCTTTCTAATCCAAAGTTACTATGAAATCAAATATTTCTTTGTAATCCAATGTTTCTTGGTAATATTATGTTTCTTTGTAATCCAACGTTTTGGTTATGTGTCTTTATAATCTAATATATTCTAATTATTTTCCCTTTGATATGGAAATATAACTTTCTTCTGTATTACATAACATAATCTTTATTTGGCATTAAAAAGCACAATGGCATAATTACGGTATATAGCGTTTTTACTTTTACTTATGTTTTACGTCAAGGGCCTTTTCTAATGTTGGTACAACTTGTTGACCAACCCTTTTGTATTATATTGTACAACAGTATAAAATATTGAGCATATGCTGTAAAAAAAAATTATGTCGAAAATTTTATTTGTAATCTGAGATTTGCAATAAAATATGATTGAATTAAAAAGATATAACGTTTCTTCTTTGTCATCGAATGTTTATTTGTAATTTAATGTTTCTTTGTATCTAATGTATCTTTGTAATCCAAAGTTTCTTTGTAATCTAATGATTATTTGTATCTGATGTATCTTTGTAATCCAAAGTTTCGGTGTAATCTGATGTTTACGTTCCCTGTTGTGGAACAGGGTTTGTATTTTATGTACACTGTTCGTCTTTATAGGTGAATATAGGAGATAAGTGTGAGGTTGGGCGCCCCTAAACCCAGGTTTAACCCCCCAGTGGTTGTTGATAGTTAATTAATTTATAATTGATTATTGATTGCTACTGACCGTACCAAGGCGGGCTCCTATATTCACTTAGCTTTATGTTTGTGTTGCGTGTTGTTTTCTGTTTAGTGTGTAGATGAAGGAATGGTATTGCGTGTGTGTGTGTGTGTGTGTGTTTGTTATGGTATGGCTGTGTGTGTGTTCTGCTTTAGAGATGGGTGTATTGTTTGTGTTGCGTTTCCTGCTTGAGTCTTCTTTCGTATTTATTTCTTTGTAAGCTTATGTTTCTATGTGACCTTATGTGCCTTTATAATCCAATTTTTCTTTGTAATATAAAATATCGTTCCCATCCAATGAATCTTCGTAATCTAATATTTCTCTGTAATCTTATGTTGCTTGTAACCTTATGTGTCTTTGTAATACATGTATAATGTTTCTTTGTAATCTTATGTTTCTATGTAACCTGATTTGTCTTTATAATCTAATGTTTCTTTGTGTTCTAATGTATATTTTCAATCCAATTTTTCTATGTAATCTAATATTTCTTTGTAAGATTATGTTTCTTTGTAACTTTATGTGTATTTATAATATAATGTTTCTTTGCAACCTAATACTTCTTTGTAATCCAATGTTTTCTTTGTATTTTAATGTATATTTGCGATCCAAAGTTTCTTTTGTAATATAATCTTTCTTTGTAACCTAATGTCCTTTGCAACCTAGTGTGTCTTTGTAATCCAATGATTATTTTTAAATCTGACGTTTCTTTGCAATCTTTTGTTTCTGTGTAATACAACGTTTCTTTGTAATCTACTGTTTCTTTGTAATCCAAAGTTTCTTTGTATTCTAATGTTTCTTAGTAAACTATGTTTCTGTTGTTCTTAACTGTTCAAAGCTCTTTTCTCTTTCCTCTTGAATTTTGAAAAAAAGGTTATACGAATTATTGAAAACAAAACAACATTTTGGCTAATTATTATCGCTATACACAAAGTTCCTGCTTTAACAACCAAAGATAGCGTGTGTTCGGTGTCTGAAACATATAGCTGCTTGATGAAAAATTATCTTTTCATGCTTTCGTTTTTATCATGCTTTAAACTGCTACTAGTTGCATTCAACGCCATTCACAAGACATCGTCTTAGTGGCCTTAATGGCAGATATTCACTACATATACCATTTGTGCATTATCATTGGACTTTTAATGTCATCATTGCCAATATGAGGCCGGGAATTCTTTCCATTCATGTTATTTTATGTTGGATAACTTTATTTGTTCTTTGGATTCATTCAAATTTACTGCTTATATAACATATAAAATCTCGTCCATATATCCGGCTGACATATTGATTTACTCTGGGTACATACGTGGATCCAGAAACACGTTGAGGATCTGGACCCTCCAATTGAAATTTTGTCAAAAAATCATGTTATTGGTTTGTTCAAATAGACAACGTTTTGAACGTTGGAGTTATTTATTTTCTCCTTAGCCAATTGTATTTAAAGCAAAGTATTTCTTCAGAAATACTTAAGAGCATTCTGCTAAACTCTCATTATGTTTAACTCATTGAAGCGCCTATTGACGAGTTTACTCGTCATTTGTAAACGGTGTACATGTGAGGAGTACACTTGTTCTATACAAATAGATTATACCTTTATCAGAGGGCCACTGAAGGAACCATCTGATCAGTGTATGCATCGTTTGTCGTACATGTATTTCAATATATCTTTAGAATTAACCCCTATAAATATATTTGTTATAATGGATAATAACACTTATTTTCAAACTGGAATTGTCCATTTAAAATCTCAGGGTGAAGCCATTTAACACCAACAAAGAATATTCCGTCGAAGTTCATATGTTGATGAATAGGTAAAAAAAGATTTACCAGGCTTTCTGTCGGGGAAAGGGATACTGGTTCTATCAAACTCTCTCGACATCCCCGCTGAAAAAACGTGTTGGATCCGCGCATGCTTTATCCTGGGTACTTGAGACTTTCACTTCTAGGCTGTACTACACATCAAGAGGCCCCTTCGTTACGAGCAGAAAATAAATACTTCACTCATACTATATAACAATCTTAATCAGTATTGAAAAGTTGTTAACCCCTACACTACCTTAACCCGAGTGTGATGAATATTTGCAAACAGTTTGAATGCTGATCAGACGCCGCGTAACGCGGCGTCTGATCAGGATCCATACCGTTTGACATCCGTTTGAATATGTTTTAAGTAAAAAAAATTAAAAACAATAATTTGAGATGTTAAAGCAGACGATAATTGTTAAATGTAGATGACGTCACGGCAGTGAATGTGTTAATATACAATAGGACAAGTGGGTTAGCTATTGTGTAAGGTGTTAGAGAACTGGTCTCAATACGTAATGACCAAATAATCCGGCCGCAAAACACCTGGCAGCTCTATTGTTAGCCCCTTCGCTGCCTTTGTCGGAGTAAAATCTTCAATTTATTTTGCTAACAGTTTGGATTCTGATCAGACGCTGCACCAATTAGCCACCTGTATTTAGGGTGCTCCGTTTTTTTCCACATATGAGAGTCACATACACATTCAGTCTCACTGTATATGAGCTTGATAAATGAGTTTACTTGACACACGCGTTTACATGGTTGTTAAATAAATCAGTAAACAGCAGCAACCATGGGTTTGTTATCATCTTCATATAAGTTTAAATCACTGGGGCAACCGGAATTCCAATAAAACCAGTTTTGCTATGCTTATTGCCAAAGTGATTTTACTGTAATTTCGGTTGACAAGTTCAACTACTGTTGCAACAGGGCAACAACTGGCATTGCAATAAAATTTCGAAGTGTATAGGAAACGTATCATTATATATTATCATTATACATGACCAAATGTACTTAATTTTATTGGTGTTTCTGGATCATCCGACGAACGTTGGTGTATTCTTCGGCGTCGGGAGTGACGTCAATTTTGTTGAATTTCAACAGAATATGACCTTACATTATACGAAATGTAGCCTAAGGTAAGAATGAATAGCGTAATTTACGTTTACGCCGTATTGCAATTCCGGTTTTTGCAAAAGGTTGTTAAACGTGTCAATCGAAATTGCAATAAAAACCAGTTTTGATCTTGCAAAACGATTTTTGTTGCAAATCCGGCTACTACAAGATACTCTTTTGTTATGAGGATGATACACGTGTAATTGTGTTGTTTGAAATAAAGTTATTCTCTGGTTTTGAAACAATCTAGATCTACATTTAAAAGTTAAATTGATAATGATGACCATCTTCTATTTTGTTTGAACATTCACATGCAGGATTTTGATTACATGTATTAAAAAGGTAATTATTCAGACTGCTAACATCCGATTTCTTATTTTGGCGTGTAAACAGACATAGGCCCATCGTCAAAACATTAAGGAAACGGAAGGATCTTGATTCAAACTGTTTGATTCAATTTGTCCAGCAATATTCTTCCAACAGAAATGGAATCTAAATATACTATTAGTATCGCTGATGTCGATGGATTTTGCAAACGAAAAGTATATTGAGTGCTTAAGGTCAACTAGTAGAGTGGAGTAGACGTTATTCGTTCAATATAAACGCGTTTATGCTAAAATTATGATGTCCTTTTACAAACAATGTGGAGCCAGATCAGACGCCGGGGTAATCCGATGTCTGATCAGACTCCAAACTATTTACATCTTATTCTAAGATTTAAATGAATCGTAAAAGGTCATAACTTGACATTTTCTACATCCATTGCAGTGCGTTTGCGGTTCGTTTGAGTAAATACAAGATATGCCAACGTCATCTCCACTGTATACATGTAGTATCAAACGAAATTAAAATAAAACCAGAAAAATTGGTTATTGTAAGTGGCAACCTCTAGTGCTCTTCAGCAGGGGCACATTACTTTGATCGTATTTACTTGGAAAACTGAGTAAAGTCTACTCTTCTCCCGATTCAATCGCTACTTTCACTGTCATTTGCAAACAGTTTGGACCCAGATCAGACGCCGCGTAACGCGGCGTCTGATCTGGGTCCAAACTGTTTGATACTCTTATTCAAGTTTCTTCAATTTATGAATGCATATATGTGTGAATTTGATAAACTCTGCAGCCGACAATTTCAAAGCAGACGATATTAATACAGGACAAGGGTTAAATTGTCACACAGGGACTTCGATAAAAGTAATATCCCACGCGTTTACAATTTATTTTAGAAATTATCGAGTACCTAAACCCTGTAATCAATTCTCTTTAAGAAAAGCAGTTGAAATCATTTTCGCCCATTGAATGTTTCGTATGTTTAATTCTGAAACGTTTTTCTTAACCGCGCCCCTTTTCCTATAATCAAAAATTGTAATTTTTGACAAATCGGGTATGAGAGGTGTGGGGAGGGGCAGTAGGTGCGATGTACAAACGATTTCCTGACTCTAGCTGGGTGGCAAGAACCCAGCCTTATCGGCTGCTGCTAACTTTACCCTTCTTATGTCGATTCGCACTTGGCTCGTACAATATATTTGCATACAGTTTTCTTGTCGTTCGATAAGGATCAAAGCTGTTCGGCTCTGGTCTTCCATTTTCTTCAATTTGAGCATGTATTAAACTTTTACAAAAATTGCAGACGACATTTTAAAAAAACAGCCGATGTTACGACAGAAGAAGGGTTAACCTTTCGCGCGCTTTGGAATTGTCGTCTAGAAATAATTTCTCGTCTGCCACGATTATCAGAATTGGTCTATCAATTGAATATCATATTTGATATGATATCATCAGAGTATCAAACAGTTTGGATCCAGATTAGACGCCGAGTTACTCGGCGTCTCATCTGGATCAAAACTGTTTGCAGCATAATTATATCACAAGCCCCCTCGTAGCGGCGAAGAAAGGTTAAATTAGTCTACTGGTCCCCCGTCTGTGGTTTTTGTTTGTGCTCAAGTTGTTAATTTACTGTGTGAGTTGCGAGGACCACCCTTGTTGCAAAGAGGAGCCAACATAAAAGAACCACGTAACAAATGGAAATACAGGTAGACTCGTGTTTAGCGGCCACCCGAGGAAGGACAAAATACCTATCCTCTCATGCATAGAAGTTACACTCACTGAAGGGTACTAGTACAACGGCCATCTCATCAAAGTAACTGACTACTTTACTTTGTTCTACATTAATTAAGCATTAACCTGTCATTAGCTAACAGTAAACTTCTTTAAAATTTGCCGTTCAACACGACTGTACATTTGATATTGTATTTAGTGAACATTAATTTTTCTGAATAAATGAATTCAGTTCATTGACTGATAAAATAATACATCTCTAAAGCTCCTTTAGATCATTTCGGTATTGTTTAAATGCTGCATTAACCAGTCACGTATTTTTTAAATTCACCTAGCAGTCGCTTTAAGCAAGATAAATGTGATATATACAGTACAGTACAACCTCTTTATAAAGACCTCTAAAGTAAGCTTATTCTGAGGTGTTTAAGACAGGCGACTGCTTAGAGCAATGAGAAAGAAAAGCAGAAAGCTTCTGAACGAACTTTCTGATTTACTTTCACATTGCTTTAAGCTACCACCTGTCTTTTTTTACGATAAATTAGCCTTCCTAATAGTGATCGTAACAAAGAGGTTTTGCTGTATATGTTCTCAAACACATCTGTCACTTTTAATTTCTGAATTCAAAATTGACGACCAAGTAAATACAACCGTTTAATTAATTCTGTCATAGATTCTTTCAGCGGTTTGTTGAAGTATTAAACTTGCATTACATCTCCCTTTAGTCCTTTACCCCATGACCCTTTTCTACATTTGAAGACAGGAAGCCTCCTAAAGTAGATTGAAGGTAAAGCAGAATGCGCATTAAGGCTTAAGGCGCAGTCTACTTTACTTTCAGTCCGCTGTTAGCTACCATCTACTTGCATATACATTGTAGAAGGTAAGTCCGAATGTATCGCCCCAATAGATCCCTTTGCTTTCGACGTAAATAGATTTTTTTTTAAGATTTCTTTATTCAGTAATGTAAACACTATAGTGTTTCTTATTATATCAATATAATACTGATAGTATAATCATAGTCACATGTCAAGAACTTCTTTACTTGTATGTTTTACTTTAACGTTACACACATCTATATACATGAATTAAATCAAGTTGAATCAAAGAAAAAGAGGTTGAACTTTAAATTGTTACATTCGTTCCAATCCCTGTAGAATTTTTTACACAGAGTACACATCGAGATAACAAAAATACAAAGTCTGAATACAAAATGGGGCTTTAAACAGTACTTGATATTGACAATCGTCTTTTGAATGCTTCGTATAAAAATGTGTAATTTGAATACTCTTTAGTATTTTCAGTTTGCATTAGTAAAATAAAGTTTAAAACACTAGGTATATTATAATAGAATAACTTGATAAACGTAGGGCGCATATCATCGTATACATGACAAACAAGTACAAAATGATATTCGTCTTCTAAGTCGTTTTATAAGAAACCGATTATGTGCAGTGCTAGAAAGAACATATTGACAAGTTTCGATTCTTAAAGTATGTGACGACATTTTTAAATCGCTATACTGGTGTTCTCAATTTCTTCAGTAGTTTTTCCAAATATGGCTCGCATTCAAATACATGTACGGTTTTTAAATATGGTGTATTTCATTGTTGTTTAAAGACGTCAACAAGACGATCTTTGAACAAAATATACAGTGAAACCCCTCTAAACCGGACATGTCTGGGGACAACAAAAACATCCGGTTTAGAGGGGTTTCCGGTATAGAGGGGTTTTAACCCATAGCTTGTTTCTAGTATGGAAGGTGGCTGACCACTTAAAGCAGGTTGAAAGTAAAGCAGAATGCGCCTTAAGGCGCATTCTGCTTTACTTTCAACCTGCTTTAAGCTATCATCTGCTAGAATATAGCAAATATTTCTGATGAAATATGTTCATGAATGTATTTTCTTCAGTGAAGGAATAAATCAAAGGCGTAAAAATGGGTGGGAAACGGGACCAAAGTTTTTGTCCGGTTTAGAGAGAATTCCGGTATTTAGAGGTTCCGGTTTAGAGGGGTTTTACTGTATTTAATTTTGGAATTTTCCAAATATGAGAAAATTCGTATTCATCTAACAAATTCTTTATATCAATAGAAATACAGTACTCCATACAAACTGATTAGTTCTAGGATTTGTAGTTCAATCGTAATCAGTTCTTTTAAGTTCTTAAGTGATCCGTATTTATTCGTATATGAATTTGACATAGTTTGATTGATTCGTTTCTGCATCCTAATGTTCGTTCAGGATTCGTTAACTGATTCTTGTAAATCGTAGTAGATTCTTGACATTATTCTTTCTATTCGAGCCGAATCCCACGAATGTTCGTAAATCTATCGTACCTGTATGGTAACTAAATTGTACATGTAGAGCCTCTCAAATTGGACAAAAGGTGCAAAACTTTCATGACTTGTGACGAATCAAAATATGTATCCATCCGATGAGTGATGTGTGTAGAATATAGGTATAGGTCTCACTATCACTCAAGATTTCGTCATGGCGAGGCAAATAAGTCGTCTCCCAAAGATGTCTTGGACAAAAGCAGATTAGTTTATGGATTGACACTTCCATTTTGCAACTAAGTTCAGTCAATTTGTGACTCTTCAGTGCTGTTTTATACATTAGATTACAAAAAAGACAAACAATGTAGACCCTGATCAATGGGCTTCTGTAGGAACCCTCGTATTTGGGCTGTTTCCGCAGTGTTTTTCATAGGTACAATACAGTGAAAGACGCTTATTGTCGCCGCTAGGGTTCAATTGATTAAGCTAAATAATTACAATAATGAAGAAGTCGGGCAGTTTCTTGAATATGACAATATTTTTTAAATTGACTGTCTAACAACTTGAAGCCTGATCTGTCGCAGAGATCTTTCTCCAAACTGCAACAGTCCCAATTTCGTTGGCAAACAAATCGTGCTTTGATTGAAAAAACCCTCTATACTTCCAAACACCATCTCTTTTTCCTAACGCATCCTGTAATAGAATGTTCAGAATGTTCTGCTTCCATTGAGCTTTTTAATACACGATTTCTATACTGCTTGATTTCTTTCTGAAATAATATGTTTAATCCAAAATCAGTACTGTATAGCCTTTCTCTCGCATTAATATTTCTGTATATAACCAGACGTGTTTGGATAACGGATTCCAAATTTGAAATGGTCGTAGGGCGTGGCAATAGGCTAAAGAGTAAAATTGACATGCAGCCGTCTGTCAATCCTACCTTCATGGTCCAATCAATGTATTAAATTCTTCCTACAAAATAGTGCACATGATTAAAATGAGCTTGCAGTTGAAAAGATTTAAACAATGAAGGCTCAACAACGGCGGAGATACGACCTGCACACGCTGACATGAGAAATGCAAAACATGAATTATAACAGGGCTCCAAATAATGAGAGTATTTTTAAATACTAAAATCTTTACGCCTGTTCACAAGCCTACGATGTGACTACTCATTAGAATCGTCTCTTCGAGACGATTCTAATGAGTAGCCAAACCATAGGGTTTAGTTTGATTATAAAGGAGAAAATGTTGAAAATGTCTACTTTACTCACCCTTATCTGGAGCTTTGCGAAAGCATCACAAGGCATCAAATACATGTGAGCTGTGTCAATGAGCAAAACAGACTTATTGTATTGCAATATAGTATTACTTGTTTTGATTTTAACAACGTATAGGTTTTATTATAGAGCGCATCATGCTTTCACCTTGCTAAAGGTGAATGTCTGATAATGGCTGGATGCAGATGAAACGCCGAGTAACCCGGTTTCTGGTCTGGATCGAAACTGTTTGATATTCTGTGTTTGCCTCTTAAACGCCATGATGTCGTCTGCTTCAATATAGGTGTCTCAGTGTCTGCAATGTCAATTCAAAGTTAGAAATACAAGAATCAGTATGACTGACGAAATTTCAATGCGAGTGTTAACCATTTGGGATCCTGATTAGGTCTTCGTTAATACCAAGTACGTGTTTTCTGTAAAACGAAAACAATTCAACGCCTGGTGCCTTACATTTCTACTAATTCACCCATTAAACTTTTAACTGACTTCTCCGATTTCCAATTAAATCGAGTCCATTTTTTTACTATTTAGAGTTAATTTCAACAATACTCGTAGATCTAGTGTAATTTCCAAAATGACAAACAATGTCAGGACCCATTTGACCAGGGTTTACACTGATTGCATACGGCAAGATAGTGTACTCTTCACTAGTACTTTATTCATTAATGACGAGTATACTCGTCGCTAGGGTTGAATGTGTTAATCTTATATTTTAATTCAAACAATTAGTTTTGGATAGTTTTATAGTCGGTTTCGTGTAAATCTCAAGCCGAAGCCATTCCAATGATTACAAATAACAAAAAAAACTGATTAAACTGTTCAAAACCAAATGACACTAAGCCTAGAGACAAATATAGGGTTAGCAGAAAGCCAAATACTGAAAGTAAAATCCTAGAGTATGATTATTTAAAAGATAAACTAACTATTTCTTACGTGGCTCCTAACTTGTTGGGTTTTAAACAGTGTAAATATCGGAAGGCGTATGGCAGTTATTATAAAGTAAACATGAGGAGGGTACAGTTCTGAGTGAGCTCTTTCTCTACTGCAAAATAGTCTGCTTAAAATTGTCGTCTGATGTATTTTCTAAGAATTTTGACAGAAGAACCATACAGACGAGTGACAAACAGTTTGAACCCAGATCAGACGCCGCGTAACGCGGCGTCTGATCTGAATTCAGACTGTTTGCATATGTAGCCATGTCGTGCTCAACACTCCAAGGGTTAGAATAACACTGCTAAACGTATACTTTATCAATCTTTCTTTCATTTATATAGCATTAATCTAGTACTTCAGACAGACGAACGCTTAAAGCAGACTGAAAGTTAAGTAGAACTGTCCAAGCTTTCTGCTTTACAGTCAGTCTGCTTCAAGAAGCAACCTTGGGAAAGTGTGTTACAAGGGGATGCGTAACCTCTTCACTGCTATATAAACTTTAGTATAATGTCATTCATTTTAATTTTTTAAACAATTGTCATCTGCGTTTATTGCTCAATATCAATTTTAAACGTATTTTGACTTCCAAAATATTGAAATAAGTGTCAAACAGTTTGGATTCTGATCAGACGCCGTGTTTTACCGCGGTGTTTGCAATCAACTAGACTTAGTGTAGTCGGGGTAAGACAGCGAAGGAATTAAAGTAGGCTGTTTAGGCAGTCATCTGTTAGGATATACAAAATGTAGGAAACAATCCGAAGAAATTAAAGGCGTAATAGAAGTTACAATGAAAGAAATTGTCAATTATTTTTCTTCTGTAACTATATACAGCTTTACATCAATGTTTACCTTGTAGGTGTCCATGCACGTTATCCTTCCTTTTTTTAAGCTATACTGAAAAATTTGGGTACTTTTCTGATACATCAAACAATGCAGCTTCTCAACAGATTATTATTATCATTATTATTATTATTATTATTATTATTACCAGATGCCTTCTGGAGTAACCCTCTGAAGTAATCTTTAGTACCATCAATGTGATTTAGTAAATCTCGGTTATAAGGAACTCGGTTATAAGGAATCATCGGTTATAAGGAATCCTTTAACCCATTCACTGCCAATATGACGTAATTACCCATCTAACGTCTACGGTATTTTGAAAACATATTGGAAATTGACAAACAATACAGACCCATCTCCCTGTGTACATTGTTTATTAAGGACTAGTATATTCGTTGCTAGAGTTCAATGTGATAAAGATACCATACCCCACGGTTTTAAGAACTACATAATAAGAATTATAAAATTTCACAAAAAGGTTAACATGCAGAAAGCCCAAATTATATGACTTTTCTTCATTGTTTTATTCTACATTTAAAGTGCATCTGTATTTACTATTTAAAGATCGCTATTCAGTAGATTTTTCTTTCAATAAGCATTCAACTGCCTTAAACGTTGCAAACAAACATTTTATGAACGGTCGTAATGCAAGGTTTCGCTGTGCTGCTGGATTCGATACATTTATCCGGACCTTCGTGCGCGGATCCAAAGGATTTAATCATAATTATACACTGGGGCCTTTCTTCCATTTCCTAGAAATGCAAACCACCTTTATCCAACTGTTTAAGACAAGCGGCGAGTTTTAGCAATATGAAAGTAGTTCAGAAAGATCCTGTTTGGTTAAGCACTGTCAAGTAATGTGTACATGTACTTGTTGTGTGTATGTGGAGATGGTAGAGGACACTAGAGGCGTTCTTAGAAGCCCATATTGGTACATGGGAAAATGTCAACCCACAACCTCCCTGTAGAAAATACAGCTGGGTCCGCGCATGACCCTGTTAAAGCTTCAAATTGATTCTTCTTTCTCCACGAGCGACCCGTATTGAAGACGTATGCAGCCCATGTCTTTGTAGTATTGATTTAATAAAGGACGAGAATTGTAACATTTGAAACAGGTCCGGCAAACTTGCTCCTCAAGTACCCTACAGTTGTCGGGCACCATTATTCCAGGGATGCTGAAGGGAAGTGGGAAGAGAGACGCCACAATATAATTTAGATTTTCATTACAGCTGAGCTCAATTGACGCAGACACTCCAGGCGTTAGGCGATTTCTGATTGGCCGGCGTCGAACGTGAAGACTCTTCAGTTGCAATCAACGTCAAATTGCGACATGAAGCAATCACGGAACGCAGAAAAGCAATCAGGGCGCTATTTCATTACCCAGATTCCTCCTAATTGATAAACGCTTTAAACCATCGACAATTTAATAATTTCGTAATCGCTCGCTCACCTTGGAATATTTTTATCCTTCTACAACCAAATGAGCAATAAAATCGGAAGTATCCGAATTTCAACACTAGCTAAAACATCAACATTAATTTGACAAGACTAAAACTATGGCCGTGAAGTGCCGGTTTTGAGTGTTGTTTCACAAGACTGGTAAACTTTAACAGCCGATTGTGCGAAGAACACTCGTGGGATCAAATATATGTTCATGTTATTTCTCTCTTGAGAAATGTAAGTACTGTTGCAAACAATCGAGGGACTCTTCTTTGAAGGAGGGGGTTAAATAGAGCGCCTGAATACTAAGTGACTGTTATCCCCGTCTCAAGATTCTTAAACCGGCCCTTAATATTATGTTGAGAGCGGAACGATCCGATGACATTTCACGTAAGGAATATAGTCGTGGACGATGGCGATACTGGCAATATTTTATCATTTACACCCTCTCCTACCGATGGGTAAGTGTACTTGTAGCCTATTTATACAACTCTACAATGGTGCTGGGGCTTTTGGAGGACCATCTAGAATAGATATCCATCAACCAGAGGGTGTGCATGCTCAAATGTACCGTAAATCTCGTGTTAACCACTTCACTGCCTTACTTCGACTGTTTTGGCATTGGCAAAAATGTTTGTATCCTGATCAGACGCCGAGTAACTCGGCGTCTGATCAGGATACAAACTATTTGTATGACTCTCATATCGAATGTTTCTTTAACATTTGTTTAAATGTCTTTTTCATTTTCGGCTGATAAAGGCAGGTGTTTAACACGAATCTTATAAGGAAGGAATGTCCTTAACAAAACGTGGCTATTTAATGAAGTGCATAATATATAGTGACTATAGTCACTTGTACTTGCATTTACTTAGCTCCCCGCCGCCGTGGGTTCGAATCCCGGTCAGGGACCTTTGGGAAGCCTTCCAGCTGGCTTGCGGAATGTCGGTGATTTTACCCTGTTACCGATGTGTGCCCGAAACAATGCACGAACAGCATCTGGAGTATTCCTACACCTGTAAGCTGGACGTGTGACTGCAATACGACATGCTATCATGACAAATCAAAAACCAATTATCAAATTTCATAACAAATCAAATACTTATTATCAAATTTCAAATAAGGTGAAATAGACCTTCTGACATTATTAAAACATAGATCTGGCCCAAGGTTATAAAGCTTTTGAGTTGAGTCTGAGTTTGTTGTCAAACCTAGGCTCAAATCTGACCAATCAAATGTTTGAGAACGACTTCAGACTCAACTCAGACGCTTTGACCCCGCTTAGATCGGAGTAGAAATAGCGACGGGAATAATCGTGAACAAAAAAGATTCAGTTTTTTTAGTTTTTACAGTATTTTTTTCTTGAAGGTGTTTTATACCGATAATTTTGTTTAATGTCAATTACACGACTGTGCCAAAAATTGGTATACATGTAAATGTATTTGATTATTTTCTTTTTTGCAAATACACCATTTGTTTTTTTTAATTAATGGCACCATTAAACTGAAATATCCGATATAAACTTTCTGCTATAATATTGTTCATCGTTAAACTGCCACCTTATCAAAAACTATTCAAATGAAGCTCACTTATAACGAAGTCAGGGCTTCCATAAGTTGATCATAAAAATCCTAAGATTCAAAATTGTCAATTTTTCAAACGCTATTTTACTAATCTTACCTTTACCCCATAGCCTGTTTCTTGTTTTGATGACACATGTCTGTTTAAAACAGGTTGAAAGTAAAGCAGAATGTGCCTTAAGGCGCATTCTGCTTTACTTTCAGCCTGTTTTAAGCTACGATCTGCTACGATAAAAATCCGAATACTAAAGGAAAAATCCGGAGAAACGGCAGCCATGCGAAGTGCTCGGGACCGTCTGATTTCTTTCGTTATATCCTAAGTTCGTTGTATCAGGTATATTTTACTAGACGATAATTAGATTACTTCGTTCTATCAAACATTTCGTTGTATCCAAATTCGTTATACATGTAATTGGGCTTTACTGTACTTTGAACCCTTATTGTCGTCTGCATCAAATGTATCGGCTGCAACCGTCAGTATTAAGGTATTCAAACTGAAGAAAAAATTGAGTGTATATGTGCAAAACAGTTTGCGTTAGGCGGCGTCTAATATGAATCCAAACTGTTTATAAAACTCTGTCGATCCGTCTTGGCACGACGAGGATATTAATTCACCATTTTGTGATTGGCTGCTTACCACACATTTGACTGAACAGTGCTCCCTCTCTACAACGACACCCAATGGGAGAACAAATATGTGCGTTGTTCGGAAGGAGTCGTTATAGGGAAGGTAATTTGCTTACATTTGCAAACAGCTTGCGCGGCGTCTAATCTGGAGTCAAGCTGTTTGTTACTGGTCATTAAGTTTTTTTCTGTCAAAATGTCAAATAATTATGTTACTTCGAGAAAAATAGCAGGCGACAATTTTAAGCAGACGATATTGCAGCCGATAAAATGTTGGACAAAATTGTCGTGTTTGGAGAACAGCGGCAAGCGTTGTTGCAAGGAGGGGGTAGTTATTCGGAGCGGCGTTGTATTATAAGTCATATTACTCAAAGTTTGCCAGGGCTGCCATTGCTCCGGATTTTTTCTAGTACATGGTAGCTTAAAACAGGCTGAAAGTAAAGCAGAATGCGCCATAAGGCGCATTCTGCTTTACTTTCAGTCTGTTTTAAGCAACCACATGTCAACAAAGCTAAAAACAGGCGATGGGGAAAATGTACGATTCGTAAAATCGCACTTGACAAATGCAAATTTGGAAATCTTAGGATTTTTTATGTCAACTTATGGCAGCCCTGGTTTGCTAGTAGCATCAAAGGGTATAATCTTCATAGGAACAAATACATCGACCCTATCACTTTCTCACTTTATAACTTTACTTAGTTTTGTTCAATCTCAATCAAATTTGCAGGAGTTGTAGCTAAGGTCCACTCTACATACTGGTGTCACTAACGCGGGTAAATGTCCAATGCAGGTGCACTGGTACAGTGGAGAATCTGTTATTCTTTCCCAATAAACGCGTTTACGCTAAAACTATTATTTGCAGTGCAAACAGTTTGGAGCCAGATCAGACGCCGGGTAACCCGGCGTCTGATCAGGCTCCAAACTGTTTGCCACCAAGATAAACATGAAATATCAAAATTGTCCAAAAGTTGTTCTTTTCTACGTTTTAGCGCTTTGCGTTTGCGTACGTTTGCGTTTAAACGGGAAAGAATAACAGATTCTCCACTGTAAAAACAAAGACTAAACATAACTTTTTCACAGAATACGTCAAAAGTTACAAATTGTGTTTTGAGTTATAGAAGGGCATGTTTTACAATTCAATAATAGGTACAATTCAACATTTAAACCTTTACCCAATGAACCGTATATAACATTAAATACAGGTGATCACTTAAAGCAGGTTGAAAGTAAAGCAGAATGTGCCTTAAGGCACATTCTGCTTTACTTTCAGCCTACTTTAAACAACCATCTGCTAGGCTATATAAAATATTTGTTATGGTAATTGTTCATAAGGGTATAAACTGGAACTATTTTCTTCAGCGGAAGAATAAATTAGATACGCTAAAAGTCGCTTCTATGGGGTAAAGGGTTAAAGGTAAAGTATTGTTTTTACTTACGAATAAAATCTCTACGAATATTTAAAATGTAGAATTCCGTCGATTTTATCATTTTGGTAAAATCTCAGAAATTTCACATTTTCAAAATTTCTTTAGTTTTAGCCTACAAAACCTGAACATGTATCATAATATTTTAATTAAACCCTTGGCAACAATTTCTCCAAATATGGATGGAATTGAGCAAAAATGGTGGAAGTTATACGGGGAGAAAGTGATAGGGTCAATACATCAGTACCCACGAAGGTATATACCCTTGGTGCATAGCAAACTTTGAATACAGGAACAGACATAACCCTTCTAATGTTACCAGCAGATACATTGTATATTGAAACGTCTTTAAAACAATGCAGACAGGGGTCATAAAACTGATAAAGTGTGTGTCTGGCTGAACTGTTTTCTTATATGGTGATCTGTCTGATGCAAGTATGTTGAGGATATTTTTGTCATTTTATTAGCCAATCTGATACATGTAGTTAAGATGATTGATATTAAAAGTGGGTGGAGCTGTAGGTACCATGTATATGAATATTCAAATGGTTAAGGGTTAAACAGATGAATCAAGGCACTGAAAGTACTGAAGTGGGTGTGTTGTTAAAGCATGGGCAAAAAGTGAACACAGGAAAATGGAATATGTTTAAACTTTAAAAAGCACAATATCTACCGAATTTCTCTCGTTCCGAAGTATCTGTCACAGATCGGATACATGAAGCCTTTAAGTGTCGTTTATGGATTTCTTGCCGTCCTTGTCTTTTGAAGCACTCGTTTCCTAGTGCACTCCTCTGTGATTGCTTATTTTAGCAGATTTTCTCCAGTTTATAGAGCTGTTCTCCATGTCTTCTGTCAGATCTTCAGGGAAAATATAGAAAGGACTCATCAGCAGAGTATACTGAAATTTACAACACAGCTAAAGGATTTTTTTTTAACTCTGTTGAAACTGAAGAGCTACAGAAAAAAGCAAGTCCTATTAAGAGAAAGACACAACAAAGTTAAGGAAATTGGCTAGAGCCGTAGATGAAGATTGAACAAAATTCCATAAGCCTGAATAGCTCTAGAAGAGAATACAAAGGCTAACCTTCAAGAGCATGCTCCATTATATTGTATGATCAAATACTTCACAATGATAGTCGATTCAAAAGCTCATGTAGCTTATGTTGTTAACGTTATCTGTCTTGCCGACTCAAAATAAAATTTGTCTTGTTTTGTCTTGTCTCGTATAGAACTAAACACGGTCTTACGAAAACTTAAACCCAAGAAAGCACCTGACAAAAATGGCATAACAAAAGAAAAATTATTTCACGCAGAAACTATTGTCTCTGTTTAACCAGTCATAGTATAGTTGCAAGTTTCCAAACCAATGGTTAATCAGTTATTATTCATATCCCAACGCAAGGACCAGACAAAAAAAGAAAAGAATCAATACATATTACATACCCAGCAGCTTACTTAGTTACCCTGGGAAGGTTCCAGAGAGATTAGGCGACAGCAAACTCCTCACGTACCTTAAAGATAACCACCTTCTTAGTCAAACAGGAAACAGCAAAAACAGGAGCACTGAAAACAACTAGTCTACATAGCACAAAAATTTCAAGAAAAGAATAGGTGCTCGCTGTATTTGCTAGTCTAACCGGCTTTTTTGATAAATTTTGGAAGGAAGGCCTATTCCCAAAATTTGCTCGGAAAGGAATCAATCAAGCATGTTCCACTGGTTCAAAGCTTTTCTATCACAAAGGACATCGTGGGTCAAAGTATTTATAAGAAATGGAGGCATTGGACTATACATGAGGGGCCCGTTTCATGAAAATGCGTACGACAAAAACGGTCGTTAGTCAAAACTTAAAAGTACGTTTAATTTATGATTTCTATCTAATCCTGTCTTGTGGCATCTCTTTGGAATCGTCTTTTCAAGACAATTCCACAAAAAAAGATGCAACATAAAAAGGATTAGATGGAGAAATAAATAATAATTGAGACACTTTTATAATCTGACTTACGACAAAATTTGTCGTACGAAGTTTTATGGAACGGGCCCCTGGTCCCAAGATTATAAATGATAATAATAAGAATAATAATTTATTTCATGCGAATTACATAGTTGGTATCAAACAAATAAACCAATTTACAATATGGTCCACAAACAAAATTAACATATATAAGAGTTTGAGTTCAGTCTGAAATCTTTCTCGAGCATTTTATAGGTCAGATTTGATAGGTCAGCAAAAGCTCAAATCAGACCAATCAAATGCTTGATACCGATCTCAGACTCAATCCAAACTCTTTGTAACCTTGGAGCCATGTTTCCTGATGCGAGGACAATAATCCAGATTCTGTCCACCAGGTCGCTTCTCCACATACTTCACAGCAGAAACTCTCTAAGCACCTACCAAAGACGGTAATACAGCGCCCCTCTCTACAACGACACCCAAAGGGAGACAAAAAGTATGTGCGTTGTTCGGAGGGAGTCGTTATAGGAATGGAAATCGGCTAACAATTGCAAACAGCTTGAATCCAGATCAGATGCCGCGTCACGCGGCGTCTGATTTGGATTCAAGCTGTTTGTCACTCTTTATTATGATTTTGTCTGTCAAAATGTACGAGTATAATGTGTGACTTTGGGAAAACAGCAGACGACAGTTTTAAGCAGGCTATATTGCACAAGTGAACGTATTATACATGTAATTGTCTTGTTTTGGGAACAGCGGAAAATGTCGTTGTAAGGAGGGGTCGATGTTCAGAGGGCCGTTGTAGGGAGGGAGCATTGTACTTTCAACTTCCAAGATACTCTGTTTAATCGTTCCCAAATATGCACCATTGACTCACAATGGAATATATATCACTGTCAGATTTTGTGGGAAGGGATAAGCAGACAGTGTTTTTAAAAGACATATACACTTTCTTAAAGACGATAATACTGTAAATGTATCTTTTGCAAACACTTTTTAATAGATAAAGGGAGGTAAATTCATTCCACAAATATTCAATTGTTTCCATCATTGCCTCCCTTGTTCCCTTAAAAAAATTACTCGAAACATTACACTAGGTGGTGTTCTTCGTAACAGATGTGCCACCTGCTGTGAGCAACTTCCAAGCTCTTTCCAAAATTGAAAATAGGGAAATGAAAGGGAAATATTATCAATGAAATTTCATCTCAAAACCTTCAGCATAACAGAAGTTATCTGCCAGAAAGGGAAATGTGGAAACGGGAATTAATTCTCACAGTATTGATGCAAGAGTTATGAACCTTGTGTACGACACTTTCATTCATCAAGATCTTCATAAATCAAATTTTATCTCAAAAGCATCATTATAACCGACTTTATCGGAAATACTGGATGGATGTTGTAAAGAAGATATTTCCAAATATGAAAATCGGGAATACCTCTCACTGTATCGAGACCAGAGTTATGATCCTTGTGTAAAACACTTTTACTCATAAAGCTCTTTCCATAAATTAACTTCCATCTAAAAAGCTTTAGCATAACTGAAGTAATCGGCTGGAATAGAAAATGTGGAAAAGGGGGGGTAACGCTAACAGTATTATTGCAAGAGTTATGAGCCTTGTACATCATTCTTGCACGCATCAATCTCTTGTTTCCATAACTTTCATATAACAAGCATCAGTAGAACATACGAAAGCTACGAAAGCCGATTAGTGTCACATAAAAATAGAAATTGCATACTTAATTATCTCGTTATTACGAGATCTTTTCTCGTTATTATGAGATATTTTCTCGTTATAACGAGATAATTATCTCGTTATTACGAGATAATTAACTCGTTATTACGAGATCTTTTCTCGTTATTACGAGATAATTATCTCGTTATTACGAGATACTTATCTCGTTATTACGAGATCTTTTCTCGTTATTACGAGATAATTAACTCGTTATTACGAGATCTTTTCTCAATATTACGAGATAATTATCTCGTTATTACGAGATCTTTCCGAAGTTGTTTTGACGGATATTATGGTTATAAGTATACTTCCGGTAAAACCATAAGGGCCGTTACTTTGCCTCAATGTGTCTATACGTCTGTCCGTCTGTTTGTCAATTTGTCTGTTCAACCGGCCGTTACCTTTGGTCAAAGATTTGTAATAAATAGGTCTCCATGATAATGGTTATTTGTATGCTACCGGTGAAACCATGAGAGTCCGTTGGTTTTGTCTCACTGTGTCTATACGTGCGCCCGTCTGTTTGTCAGCCTGTCAACATGTCTGTATGTCCGTTACCTTTGGTCAAACCATTGTTCAAAGTTGTGTTATGAATATGTCTCCGTTCCGTCAATGAAAGTATTGAAATGTTGATGTTTACTCGCAGAATATTAAGGTTGTTTTACTCATATAATATGCACAAACCTGCCACCTCAAGTTCGGAATTCATCATGTCATCACAAAAGCTATATACTGTCAAACTATTATACAATTATGGTTTCGTCTGTCCTAATAATCGGGCAATTAAAACTTGAGCACGAAAATTTCAAGACGTATACATATATAATGTTCCGTTTTACGATGACCATGCGGGCCCTAAGTTCAAGGCCAAGGTCACAGGGGTCATTGTTTTGTGTGAATGGAAAGGTATTGTCCATATACACACACATACCAAATATGAAAGGAATACCCAAAGGGATATAAAAGTTAAAGTTATTTCTTCAAATTGTGTCATTACAAATCTACGTTTATCTGAAGGTAACTGACGGACGGACATACTGAAACACAGAAAGACAGACGGATGGACGGATGGATGGATGGACGGACGGAGATGAAACTCATATACCCATATAGTTTCACCCGTATAGTGTGCTTATTATCACAATCATCATTAAACGATATAGAAAAGATCTCGTAATAACGAGATAATTATCTCGTAATAACGAGATAATTATCTCGTAATAACGAGAAAAGATCTCGTTATAACGAGAAAATATCTCGTTATAACGAGATAATTATCTCGTAATAACGAGAAAAGATCTCGTTATAACGAGATAATTATCTCGTAATTACGAGAAAATATCTCGTTATTACGAGATAATTATCTCGTAATTACGAGAAAAGATCTCGTTATAACGAGATAATTATCTCGTAATTACGAGATAATTATGTATGTTTATTTTTTTATGTGACACTAATCGGCTTTCGTAGAACGCCGATTAGTGTCACATAAAAAATAAAAATTGCATACTTAATTATCTCGTTATTACGAGATCTTTTCTCGTTATTACGAGATCTTTTCTCGTAATTATGATAAAAACTATCTCGTTATTACGAGATCTTTTCTCGTTATTACGCGATAATTATCTCATTATTACGAGATCTTTTCTCGTAATTACGAGATCTTTTCTCGTTATTACGCGATAATTATCTCATTATTACGAGATCTTTTCTCGTAATTACGAGATCTTTTCTCGTTATAACGAGATAATTATCTCGTTATTACGAGATCTTTTCTCGTTATTACGAGATAATTATCTCGTTATTACCAGATAATTATCTCGTTATTACGAGATCTTTTCGAAGTTGTGTTGACGAATATTATGGTTATAGGTATACTGTACTTCCGATGAAACCATGAGGGCCCTTGGTTTGCCTCAATGTGTCTATACGTATGTCCGTCTGTTTGTCAGTTTGTCAATCTGTCTGTTCGACCGGCCGTTACCTTTGGTCACACTATTGGTCAAAGATTTGTAATTAATGGTCTCCATGATAATGGTTATTTGTATACTACCGGTGAAACCATGAGAGGCCGTTGGTTTTGTCTCACTGTGTCTATACGTGCGTCTGTCTGTTTGTCAGTCTGTCAACATGTCTGTATGTCCGTTACCTTTGATCAAACCATTGGTTAAAGTTTTGTAATGAATATACCTCTATTCCGTCAAAGATAGTATTAAAATGTTGATGTTTACTCGCAGAATATTAAGGTTGTTTTACTCATATAATATGCACAAACCTGCCAGCTCAAGTTCGGAATTCATCATGTCATCACAAAAGCTATATACTGTCAAACTATTATACACTTATGGTTTCATCTGTCCTAATAAGCGGGCAATTAAAACTTGAGCACGAAAATGTCACGAAGTATTTATATATAATGTTCCGTTTTACGATGATCATACGGGCCCTAAGTTCAAGGCCAATGTCACAGGGGTCATTGTTTTGAGTTCATGGAAAGGTATTGTCCATATACACACACATACCAAACATGAAAGGAATACCCAAGGGATATAATTCTTCAAATTGTTTACGCCGTTCACGACGACACCGACATCAACGACTACGCTGGGGGTATACCATAGCTAAACTCGGGAGATAGACCCACATAGACTTGTCGATAATCTATTATACGTTTCTGTTTTATATTTCGTCATTGTACATCAATACTAAATTTCAGAACGATTGGAACACATACAGTAGAACCTCTTTAGTACGACCACTAAATTGTATTAATTATTAAGTGCTTAAGACAAGTGGCTGGTTAAAGCACAGTGAAAGGAAACCAGAAAGCCACTTAGGACCTTTCTAGTTTCCTTTTACCTTGCTTTAAGCTGAAAGGAGTATTTTATATAACCAATACTTTCGTTTTGGTGATCGTAATATCCTTCGTTTTGGTGATCGTAAAAGAGAAGTTTAACTGTATTTGTTTCAGTTAAAAACGAGGCAAATATGGGCAGGCGGAAAAATGAACCCACACGAACGACGACATTAAACAACCTGCCACGCGTTAAAACAGTAAAATAATAATAGATGAAAATAGAACAATTCAGGGTATTACTGAATTACAATTAGACTGACCAACAACAAACGATTTGACTGATACAAAAAAATAAATGAAAATTAATAAGAAGGTCCCATTCACCAACTGCATAGGAATAATATAATTGGCAAAAGTATGAAATTCCAAAATACTTGAAAATGTACGAAAAATAAATCATTTAAAAATCTTTAAATACATGTGTTTATGGCTCAAAATGTTGAAGTGCACAATACATGAATATAACTTTTACACAAACGTTAATGAGTGTATTAGCTTTGAACACCGCATTAGTGCATTAATACTAGCCCCGTGAGAATCTTAAAGACATCCCTAGATGACCTTTCGATCATTACGCCTTGCCAGACAATTTCCTTGCAAAAATCATGGATCTTATGGACATGCCGCTATAGCAAAGTACCATTGAAGCTTCTCGTGTGAGACTCTACCTTTATATTTGATAGTTTGGTTAGAAATAACCATTGAAAATCACTAGAGCATGAGTATAATCTGGACCTCACAATGTAAACTGAGATTGTGCTGCACATGTTTTGACAGTTACATTGACACCTCCAGAACAATGGGATAGTGGTCCCTCAATAGGCTGAGGAAAAGTCTTTAACGGAACAGACCATCGTCCTGATGTTCACGTTTATTAAAGGATTTGTGAAGGAATATACTGATAGGGCTGGCGATGTTTGCATAACATGGTGAAGTTCAAAATATGTTTATTTTACCCAAATTTGTTTATTTTACCCTAAAATTGCAATGTTTCACTCTAACACATCAATGATGGGTATGAGCACACTATCGTTGGCTGAATGGACAGTCATTACAAATCTACGTTTATCGGAAGGTAACTGACGGACGGACATACTGACACACAGACAGACAGACACACAGACAGACGGACGGATGGATGGATGGACGGACGGAGATTAAACTCATAAACCCATATAGTTTCACCCGTATAGTGTGCTTATTATCACAATCATCATTAAAACGATATAGAAAAGATCTCGTAAAAACGAGATAATTATCTCGTAATAACGAGAAAAGATCTCGTTATAACAAGATAATTATCTCGTAATTACGAGAAAAGATCTCGTAATAACGAGATAATTATCTCGTAATAACGAGATAGTTATCTCGTTATAAGAAAAGATATCGTTATAACGAGAAAATTATCTCGTTATAACGAGATAATTATCTCGTAATTACGAGATAATTATGCATGTAATTTTTTTTATGTGACACTAATCGGCTTTCGTAAGAACAGGAGTAAATAACTAAAATAATGTGATAAAAAAGCGTGACGGACAGGCAGGTGGATACCAGAAGTGTCTCCTCAAAAATAGTTTCAAGAAGACTTGAACAAACACTGTGGCCTCTTTAGTTGTAACAAGGTTTCCATGGTAGCATGCTCTATGACCTAGTTAAATGACTTGAGTTTGACCACACATGACCCACTTACAAACTTGTCAAAGATTTCATTGAGGCAAACATTTTGGTCAAGTTTAATAAATATCTACTGAGATGTGTATGCACTATCTAGAGTCGTTAATGAACCATCTGTGGACGACAAACAGACATAAATCAAGAATAGGTCCGGTGAGTTAAACAAAACAAAAAACAACTGGAGATGGCTACCCCGTATAAGACATATAACATTAGCTCCAACTCAACAAGTTCAGTAATTAGCAGTCGTAGGAACGTATGAAAAGACGTTCCTGGCATTAGTTGAAACTGCATTTACCTTTTTATGAGCGTATTCGTTAATTTGTGTTGCAGTTACAATTTACTGTAGATCTACTGCACACATTTCATTAAATCGATGCTTCATCAGAATTCCATACAAATTACAGTGTTGAAATAACTAGACAAAGAGAATGTGGCATACCTTTAAACATCTTATCCTCTGAAACCGTAGGACCAAGACTTTTAATTGATCTAGTTGACTTTTGCCTTTCAGTCCTCTGCTAAGATTTTTCAAATTACGACTGTAGGGTCTTATCTGTTTTACAAAGACTTGAATAGGAACGTTTTAAAAACAAGTTCTTCTCTGAAACCACTTATCATATTTTGCATGGATATTATTTAGGTGACCCTTTATTAGGACAGATCATATCATAAATCATAATGTAAATCTCATTAACAAAAAAGATAAAAAGAAAGAAAACTAACAGCAAAGAACTATCTATCTATATATATCTATCTATCTTCCGTTAATGTGAAACCCCTTGCGAGGACGTACACATGTCGCGCGTCAAACTGTGAAGAATGTTAATAAAGGTGAAAGTAAAAGAGAAAAGAATAAGAACCGTGAAAACAAAGTTAGAAGGTTAAAAGTAAAAGATCTCTTTGGTATGGTGTCTATGGCGAGATGTGCTCAATGCTGCAGATAGCAGCATTGAACTGGTCTATGGTTGGTAGAGAGACAATATCTGGTGGCAGTTTGTTCCAGTGAAAGACAGTTATGGGGAAGTAGGAATACTTGTAGTAGTCTGTTTTAGTTGAGATTAGTCTGTAAGAGAGGTGATGAGAAAGTCTTGACTGACGTGTTAATGGGATCAGAAAATCTTCAATAGGAATGGCTACAAGATTATAGGTAATTTTGAACATCAGAGAGAGTCTGGTGTCAATGCGACGTAGATCGATCTAACCGTCGTAGATTAAGGGAGTTTAGAATGTTGGTTACACTTGATTTTTGTCCACAGTCGTGTTTAATCCAGCGTGCAGATCTTCGCTGTACTGCTTCAAGTTGGTCAATTTGGGACTGTGTGTGAGGCGACCATACTTCAGACTTCAGAGGCGTATTCAAGTTGGGGTCTTACCAATGTTTTATAGGCATTTGTCCTTAGATCTATAATCTATGTTCTGAGCGAATTTTGATATATCGACGAAGAACCCCTAGTGTTTGAATTGCTGTTTTTTGGAGATTCTGTTTATGTGGTCATCCCAAGATAGGTCATGTGAAATGTCAACACCAAGGTATTTTGCTGAGTCTACTCATAGTTGTCCGGCTCAAAAAAATGGGTATACTGTAGTGCTAGATCTATCATTTATATATGATAGATCTCTAGCACTACAGTAGACCCCCAAACAAATATTTTTTTAAGCCGGATACCTATGATTGTTCCGTGGAGATAGTAGCATACTGGGTTGGGATAAGTTGTTTCCTTTTCGTGACATGGACAACCTGGCATTTTGAGGGGTTAAAATGCATATCCCATTCCTGTTCCCATTTTTCTAGTAAGAGTAGGTCATTTTGGAGAATAGATGACTGGTTTGGTGATGACAGGGTCATGTAAATAGCTGTATCGTCAGCAAATAGTCGTACTTTGGATTTATCAAGATTGATCAAATTATGGCAATATTTAAAAAAAGAACATTGGTCAGCACCTTTTTCTTTTATATTCTATCCATCTATCGATTAATATACATTCATGTCAATTATCACGGAGTAATTACTCCAAGCTAGGCTATTTTCATTTGCCCATGGTAATATGGTAATGCACCTAAACCTTCACAATTCCTTGGTGACATGGATAAGATAGAGAAAGTACAAAGGAGAGCAACCAAACTGTGCACAGACATAAAATACTTACCATATGAAGAAAGATTGAAAGCACTCAGATTACCATCAATGTATTATAGAAGAGAAAGAGGTGATATGATACAAGTATATAAAATACTCATGGTAAAAGACAGAGTGGATAAGGACAAATTGTTACCACCTAATGTACAGCGACAGACAAGAGGTCATAGCAGAAAGCTTCAAAAGAGGAGAGCTAAGTTAAATGTGAGGAAGTACTCTTTTGGTCTCAGGGTCACAACCAATTGGAATAGTCTACCAGAGTATGTTGTGAACTCTGGAAGTATAAATAATTTCAAAGACAATTTAGATAAGCACTGGAGTATAAGGCAATACAGTACACGCCCCCACGCATGCGTTGACAGTTCAGCCAAATACTTTTACTGTGAAGAGCGGGTACCACAGGCGTAGCCTTTCAACCCGAAGAATAGGTATCCAGGTATCCAGGTAATATCGACCACCGTAAAGCGAACCGTTTTGGGAAGGGGTATAAAAGCCACTACCCGGACCGAACCGGACCGAACCTAGCGGAAATTTGCCGGACCGAACATTTTTCGGAGTTCCACTATAAGCATAAAAATAATTTAAATTGGAAAATTTTGGTACGTATACGATAAATAACCTATTATTTACACACTGTAAAAGTTTTATAACCATCAGAAATCTAAATATTGGAAAAAGTGCGATTTTGTAATTTTAGGGGGTATAAAAGCCACTACCTTTCAAATTTCAGTTAATACTGTTTTTCTTCTTAAAAACGGCTTTGTGTCATGATATTTTATGATAAACTTATATCAAACCTTGTTTATTATATGGCATGTACCATAAAAACCATATTTGGGGAAACATAACTCTTAAATTCACATTTGAAGTGATTTTCGTACCGGAATATTGGTTCAGCGTAATATATTCATTTCCGTAAGAATGACGCAAACTGTATTTTTCAATGGTTTTATAGATAATTAGATATGATATGCAGAATGCTTATATATTATCAGATATTGGATACTAATTTTTTTTAAAAAAAAACAGTTTTATATATTCAAATTCATTAAGAATATTAAAAAGTTTTTTAATGATTGTTGAAAAAGGTCTTAGAAGATAGAACATTATTATAAACTTTGAACAATAATAGCAATTATTGACCATGCGTCTATTAAAATCATGCTATTAAACAATGCAAACAACAATTATCAAGTTATGAACCAACTGTTAAAGGTGACACACTTTTAAGTTAGTTTCATGTCTTTGAACCCAATGTTCAGAATTTATGTTTGTTTGTTTGAACTTATGTCATCATCATCGGATTTTTGATTAACGTGCAGGGGTGGGAGCATTGTCCACAATAGTGGGCTCCCTTCCAGGTAACTGGCTAGCTGCAGGCATGGCGGTTCTTACACAGGATCTCCAGGCTTTTCTATCATGTGGGTCAACTGCTGCGAGTCCCCATTCTTGGCGGTCTCTTACAGTCAGCTCCCTCCATGACATCTTGGGCCTCCCCGGCCCACGCTTCCCTGCAACTTTCATATCTCTGGCGACGTGCCCATACCATCGAAGTCGTCTTTCCCTCAAGATGAGCTCCAAGTCCTCTATGCAAAGTTGCGTTAGCAGTTTCCTGGAATGGACAGTGGTCACATCTTCTGGCTTGACATTGCAAATCTGTCTGATCATGGCCCTGTCATATGTGCATACATATACATGTATATGATTTAAGATTAAAAAGAATCTGATCATGTTATAAAATTCTGTCTTGAATTTTCACTGCACCCTCTGTTTTCACAGTTGGTAACCCTCGTGTTCCTGAATTTTTTTTAGCAGGTAACATGTTAACTTATTAATGGACAAATGTAAATACATGTAGTCAATTATGACTTTCTATGATAGCTTTTTTTCTTCAATATATGGCAAAATGGAATTATTATTATTATTATTGTACCAGATTTATATAGCGCTCTTTTCATACAGGGATTGTGCGTTCAAAAGCGCTTTAAATGAAATAATATAGGAATACAGTGCTAACCTTGATAGGATGGCTCATTCACTTGTCATCTGATCTAGGTCTACACTGATTGCATAGGAAAAGCTTACTCTTCATAGTTCATATTGTATCAAGCGACAACCATTGATTGCTGGTATTTACTTACAGTTTAGTAAAAATAAGGCAAACAATTGCATTAATCAGTCATCTGTTTCAAAAATGCACTGCCACTTCTACTTCAATTAGTGATCGTTTAATACAAGATTGACTGTACACGGAGTCAGTTCAACATTCGATATTATTTATCATAAAAATACTTAGGGAACTAATCTCTCTCTCTCTCTCTC
This sequence comes from Gari tellinella, assembly GCA_922989275.2. Classification (NCBI taxonomy): domain Eukaryota; kingdom Metazoa; phylum Mollusca; class Bivalvia; order Cardiida; family Psammobiidae; genus Gari; species Gari tellinella. The sequence continues at coordinate 427,195 of OV277857.1, forward strand.
TCTATAAATATCGATTTCTCCCCCCCCCCCCCCCCCCCCCCCCCCCCCCCCCCCCCTTCTCTGGATATGTTCGGTACGGCAAATTTCGGCTAGGTTCGGTCCGGTTCGGTCCGGGTAGTGGCTTTTATACCCCTTCCCGTTTTGGACCGGACCGTTTTGGTCGTGGGCCGTTTAGACCCGTCACCGTTTTAGGCCATCCCGCAGAATTGTATTTGCCCATGCCCAAACTTTGCTTGACGTGTTCGATAAAAATTTGGGAAATTGATGCAATATCGGAAAGAAACATCTAGAAATGGACTCCTTAAAGACTACTGGTTAATAGGTGTCATAAAAAATCAATTTCCCATAATTCTACCTCTGTATTGCTAGGTCATTTGTTTTCAAGAAGTACTTCTGTGATCAACACCTGTTCATTTGAGCTGACCTGATCATTTTTACCAAGACAGAACAACAACAAACGTCAAGATGGTTTTAGCAGACTTAGGAAGAAAGATCACTTCGGCTCTGCGATCCCTCAGCAATGCCACTATCATTAACGAGGAGGTGAGGCTTTTCCCTTCATTATGTATTCTCAAAATTAACTCTTTATCATCAATCATTTGGAATGAGACAAATATTTGATCCATATGTTAATTGTTAACGGCCCATATTATATGGCATATGTTTAATACTTTCCGCCCTAGATGATACGATGTGTAAACATCCTATATGATTCTGCTGCAAGGCAGGTGGCTTGCATAAATCAATATGAAATAAAAGCAGAAAGCTCCCACATGAGTTTTCGGGTGCTGGTGAACCGTGAATTCGCCTAGACGGCTACAGACAAACTCGCCTACAATTACATACATAGTAACCCAAATGGTGAATTCGCCTAGAAAGTAATTATAATTATACTGATTGTATTTCACACCTTATAGTTCAGCTATATCTTCCGATTACAAGTCAATAAAATGAAAGCTCAACTTGCCTTATTATTTTCTTACATTAAACAAAAAAATTCACATATATATATATGCATATATGATGATCAGGGGCTACACAGAGGTTTAGATAAGGCGGGTATCTGCGTACTTACGCAATTAAAATTGGTGAAATCAGGGTTAGAAATTAGCTAAAAATTACACTTGCATTTTTTTGCGAGTGACTTTTAAACTTACTCGCAAAATGCAAAAACTACTCGCGAAAGTTAAACTGTCATTCTGAACATACATGTATATGTTTTAACTTTTAACCCGACACAGACGTGTAGTAATCAAATACGATCTACCTACACTTCGTGTATTTCATAGTTGTACATTTGTGGTTACAGCTGACAAGGGATAAGATCTTGATTTTCATATCTATGTGTACATACCAAAGGAGTATTTTTCTTACATTTTATAATATTGGGGAGAATGCATGCTGTATGCACTAGGCAGACCGCACACGATTGCATTACTCGAAAATTAGGTCAGGTTTAGATTGCCAATCCGTCTACCATACAAACGTTTTTACACTGGTCGTATATTTCAGGGCTGTGGTTAATAAACAGTATGTCACAGTAGAATTAGAAGTATACTTGTACTCGCGCGAGTCTTTTAAATGGCCTCGTCTTTGGTGAACGGTTTCGGTTGTTGAGTCTCAGACTCTGTGATAAGAATTGTTTACACATCGGAACTCCTAAGTAGCAAAGTGCGCGTTTCATTAGCCAATGAGAATTGGGAAAGTCTTTCATTACGTCATTCTTACAGACAAAAAAGAGGTTGAAACTGCCCGAGAAGCTATGATTGGCTTACGAAAAGTATTCGCTTGTCTTCTCGTCCATTTCCGCCACTCGAAATGCTACGGAATAAACCGAGCATAGCCTTACAGACGCTATACTGTGTTTAGCTGTCCGAAAAACCGTATGCGCATTTTTTTGCGAGTTTGTTGAAAAATCACTCGCAATTTACAAACTCCACTCGCATTTTGCGAGTATGCGAGCTTAAATTCGAACCCTGGAAATACGCAATTATTTCAAAACTAACGGGTGACAGTACGCAACAAAAACAAAAGAAAACCCAATTATTTAAAAGTGAGTGCGTAACAAACAAACTAATACTCAATTGTTTTTCACATTTCATCGGGTATCAATTTAACTTTCACTTTAGTTGAGCGTGACCGTGTGTAAACAAAACTTGCATATAGAACTGTGTTCGATAAACGCCAAAACGGGATGAAGTAAAGTGCACCTGTTACAGCATCTCGATTCTAAATTTAACGGAAATCATAGAGGGAGTCCAAATGAGTTGCCATGAAAACAAGTTATCAACGCACCGTCGAAACCGTTCAAAACAGTGTGCTCGGCCGTGCGTGTTATTAGCAAGATTGTCAATTTACCAGTGGTGGGAGATAAGCAACTACGTAATCTTAAATGAACAATGTCCACATCCAACGTTATTTTCCCGTTGTAATAAATTCTGAGAACTACCACATTAGGAGTGCCTTCGTATAGATCTAGATCTACATATATTTGGGTTTCTCTAGCTACTGCTTTTATGGTTTCGCTTTTCTGTTCAATAAAGCGTAAACAGCCATGATTGTTTGACCTAGAAAACTATCACCCACAAATCACCTGTGATAGTGACGTATATTTCATGTGACTTAATCTTGAGGGTGTGTCCGAGATTCCGCATTTCAAAGACAAAGGCATTATTTTTCCCGCCTTTTACGAGCTGTACCGAACACTAACGAATGACCAGTGCGCGGCATTAGTTCATCGCATAAATTATTTTCCGTCGCACAAATTTTAGGGAATACCTACTAGTAGATCTATCTTTAGAACGGATTTCCGAAAATCTTTAATTGGCAATAATAAAGCACATTTCTCAGGAATCATTCTATATAAGTATTTAGATTTATGATTTTGACGTCTTTTTCATTTCTGTGAGAATTTATGCACAAGCTTTCTGAATCTGAATGTATACGTCGTAGCATTCCAAATTTCTGAGCTTCATGCGGAAGCTAGATAATGAGTCCGCGTTCACAACAGAGTCACTCAATTCGTTCCACTCTTTCTGTTTATTTGACATTCAATAGTTTCGTATTTCGGAGTAGAGCATTAAAAAATCGGGTTGTGTGTCTGGAAACTATTTTTAGCGCTACTTTCACTATCTAACTACACTCAATATGTCAATCAACCCCCTGGTGTGTGTTACGAAATGAAGAAAAACATGCATTCTTTAACTAATGCTGACTTATGTTTGCTTGCTTACATCAAAATATGCGGAATGCGCTGGAATTCAAGGTGACTATCATGTATATTTTGATTGTAACTTCGTTTTACCGACAGCTTGTTCAAACTTTCAGAAGCATATGAAAGCATATATACATACATGCATGTATACTTCCGTGGTTTAAAGATGCCGAGGATTCGTTTTGATGTTCGGTGATATTAGTACGAGCCTCGGAGGGGAAACAATACTTCATTAAGGATATATTTGTTACTTTTTCCATGAATCCGGACACCCTCTAAAATAATTTATTATGTATTCAGACAGCAAAAAATACAGTATAATTGTTATTTGTGTCCGAACTGTTCGAGTAAATACGGTAAGAATTCCTCCAAGTTTATTTTCCTACAGTAATACTAGGCCTACCGAATTGTATTACAAATCATTGGGTTCTGGACTGTGGATACCCAATCAAATTAGAAACCATGGGGTTGTGGTCAATGCAATACCCAATGCTTTTTTCAAAAACCCAATTCATTTAAAATCCATGGAGTAATACCCAATTCCAAGACAAAGCTTATCTACAACTCTGGCTACAGTCATTATTCAATCTTAGTCAACATTTCCTGAAAATATGTTTTGTTATGATAATGATACCTAACAATAGGTGCAAAATACAATCACTATATAATTGCTTTCTAGGCGAATTCACCATTTGGGTTACTATATATCTAATTGTAGGCGAGTTCGTCTCTAGGCGAATTCACCATAAACCGAGTTTTCTTGGTCCAAATAATTGAGACGCATAATTCCTTTAGACCGCCTCGATAGCTCTATGGTAGAGCGTCCGCTTTCGAGACGGGAGGTTTTGGGTTTGATCCTCAGTCGGTTCATACTAAAGACAATTAAAAAACGGTACTAGTAGCTCCCTTGCCTGACGCTCAGCATTATACATGTATAGGTAGTGCTAGGAAGGTGACTGTAATGCCCAGGTAAGTATGCATGTTAATGGATACCTTGTTTGTCGCAATAAAATCTCTTCAGAGCTTACGTTGATTGTTTACCATATGCAACGTTAAATAAAGCTAACATTTACCTAATTTTTTAGGGGATTCATTTTTAGGTAGTGCAGAGGAGTACAGACCCATACTCCTAGTTGAATACAACAATTCTATTGAGTAGAGACACCAAAGGAATGAAAGGATTTAATTCAGAAATACAATTTTTAGGTTTTTTTAATACTCCCCGACTCCCTATCTGTAGTCTTGTAACTATCATTCAATACTAGAGTTGACATTATTTTGCTGTAGACAGATATGTGGCTGCTGATGCTTTGTTCTTTTATTTTAGAACTCAACATAGCTTACCTTTTGTTATTTCAGGTTTTGAATAGCATGCTAAAAGAAGTATGCTCAGCCTTACTGGAAGCTGATGTAAATGTAAGATTGGTTAAGCAGCTGCGAGAAAATGTCAGGTAAATATATATCAGGGCCATTTTTAGCTTGCATGGTCGTAGAACAGCAGAGTTTATGCTATACCCCGGCCCCCGGGCATGGCCATGAGCGTCTACCAAGGTTAAAATATTTTTTGGAAGGGTTGTTTAAAATCTTTGTATTGTTATAGAGATTTCATATTTGGTATGCATACTAAAGTGAAGAAGCCCTTATGCAAAATACAACATGGGTCATGTCTTTCAAAGGTCAAGGTCATGTAGTTCTCAAATGGGCTGAATTTAGCCTTAATCACTTAGCTAGTCCGTCAGTCTGTGAATCCTTGTAAGTGCAACACCTACACCATTCATCAGATTTGGAAAAAATCTTACCAGGTTGATATAGCAACAGGATGTGCATGAAGAAATATCTTTCCATTCCACCAATCTAAGGGGAGATAATTTAACTTTAATAATGCTTCATGCACTATACTATAGGTTATAAGTGTTCGTAATCGCAACTCCTCCTACACCGTTCATCAGATTTCAACTAAACTTCACAGGTTGATAGAGTACCATGTATGTATATGCATAAAAAATTATGTTAATATGGAACGAAATACTATGGTGTGTCATTCACAAAAAACAGGTCTGAAGCTGAAAGGTCAAGGACAAACTTTGTGGTCAAAGGTAAAAAACATTTTTTTGGCTTCTCCGGGCTGATATATGGATTGTGAAATGAGATCAAAAGTCAAAAACAAAATAATGAATTGTTTCATGCCTTTTCACACTTTTGCAAAGCAAACCCAGATAAGACATTCCTATAAGAGCTACCTGAAAAGGATCTCTATCTAACTTTTGCATGTGCTATTGGTAAATTGCTGACGGGCTCAACGTGTTGCCCGTAGGCATCTAGTTATTGATAGGCCATGCATTCCTTTGTTGAAAGTAATTCATCAACTGGATGCAAAATGTATGCACTGAATGTTTTTCTTGATTTGTTTTATGCAGATCTGTGATCGATTTTGATGAGATGGCTGGGGGATTAAACAAACGTCGGATGATCCAGTCATCAGTGTTTAAAGAACTGGTCAAGGTAAAAAAGATTTTTTTTATATAAACACCATTTTAATTGACAATCATTGTGTGCCCAGTAAACCCATTACTCAATAGTTGATTTGAATACTTGTGACCACTTAAGCAGGTTGAAAATAAAGCGGACTGTGTCTTAGGCACAGTCTGCTTTACTTTCAACCTGCTTTAACTCTTTCCTCCCTGAAACTTTAAATGGAAAATTCCAGTTTCTATTTTAGTCTAGTCCATTTCTGACTTTTAAGGGTTGTTTTTGTCAATGTTTGGCATTGTGACAAACAGTGAAGAACCTGATCAGAGGGCTCCTTTCGGAGCCCTCTGATCAGGGTCTTCACTGTTTGCATAGGACAAGTGTACTATTCACATGTACACTGTTTGAAAAGCACGCCTATATGCAGGACTAGGGTTCAAAGGGTTAAACTATGATCTACTAGGAACGCACACTATTTCTTATGGTGAATATTCATGACTTTATGAAGTTTGACTATTTATTCAGTGGAGGAATGAATTAAGGGTGTTAAAAACCATAATTATGGGGTAATGTATCAAATAAGTAGAATTTTTTAAATATCTAATGGTAGTTTTGTTTTGATCTGTTTTGTTCCCCTCTGTTTTGTTCTGACAAACTCACAAAGATGGTAAACAATGGAAACAGCATCTTAGAATAGTATTAGAATCTGCGAACAAAGTAATCATGATTGGCTGTTTTGTTTGGTCAGACGAGACTGCTTGAAGCATTCAGAACAGGGCTACAGGTAAGGGCGTATTTGAAACCTCCAAATCCTTATGCCTCCACCAAACCCTACGATGTGAACGCTCATTAGAATCGCCACATTGTGACGATTCTGTTGAAGAGGTCACACCACAGAGTTTGCAGGAGGCATCAAGGATAAATAAAACGTTGGAAATAAGTGGTTTTGAAAACACTCTTATCTGGAGCCCTTGTCAGAAGTTAAACTAGAACACTACTGTATTAAGTTTTCAAACATCTTTAGGCAGGTATCTGTCTTAAACAGCAATGTTAAAATGACTATATTCTTACTCTGGCCACCATTTCTATACAGTAATATGTGAAACCCTCACTGTTTTTCTTTTTTCTGCAGCTTGTTGATCCAGGTGTGAAAGCATGGCAACCCACAAAGGGGAAGAACAATGTGATCATGTTTGTCGGACTTCAGGGAAGTGGTAAAACCACAACATGTACCAAGGTTAGTAAATGTTTTCATCGTTTTTCTAAAGTAAAATAATATAAACTTTCAAATTTTATAAACAAAAAGCAGTTGAAAAACTTAAGCAGAGTATACTATTGCAGTGACAATGCTAGATGGGTTATTAAGTCCTACTGGCATAAAAGTGAGAATGTTTTAATTATACCCTCTTTACTTGGAGCTCTAAATTCTGTTTCAAATGTTACAGCTTTTACTCTAAATAATTTGAAAACGTATACATTGTAGCTTCAGGTAAACTTTGTTTAACTCCTTACGCTTGTTCTAGTTTTGAAGGAGATGACTACTTAAGGTTTTAGATGGGTAATGCTTATCGAAACGAATCCGCAAAAACTATACACCATCTCATTCAGTATCCAATTCTACATCATTTTCCAGAGTTAAAAGAATTTTCACCTCATATAACTGCAATTATGGATATTTTTGTCTTGTTACCCTACTTTTCAAAAAACGTCCTGAAATGACTACCCCTCTTTTTTCTTTCCGAGGGTAAAAAATTACAAATATTAATAAAAAGATCAAAATTTATTCATGCATTTATACCTAAGACATTGTTGTATACAAATACAAGCAGAACAATTAAATATTTTGCATAATACATTAAAGAGAATCTCTTATATTTCAGAAAAAATAATTTATGAGTCAATTTTTTCTCAAAAATCATTTTTTACGTTTTAGCAAAACTGAGAATTTTACACAAATTAGGCAGGGGCATTCATACTGACTACACTTAAAATTATCTACCATGTCTCTAGAACAAAATAAATTTTTTTTAGGAGGGTTGAAAAATGAAATTGTGTTTGAGAGGGGTCAACATTTGTGGGAAAGTAAAATCAAGGAAAATTGAAGTTTTTTGATAAAACATGCACTGTCATTTGCAAATAGTTGTGGAATCCACAAAGAATTGTCAATGTATAGCTATTGTCTGTTTTACAAATTCTGTTCAGCAAGAAAAACAATATTCTCCAGCAAAAAATGTGAAATTACAGTCAATATTGTATAAAGCAACCACCTTACGAATAAGCATGCATACCTCTTCATTATGTTACTAGACTAATTAACTCAGGGTAGAAATAGTGAAGAAAACTCCTACTGAAGCACTCTGCATTAGTTTTATCCTACATTAAACAGACAGTTCCATACAAGACAAAATATTGGTCTTCAATAGAGTGATCGCTTAATACAAGATTGACTGTAAAAGTTGACAATGATTACAAAGTTTCATAACGAGATAGCTGGTATGTTGCAACCCAATAATTGCAATAGATATCCAACCATTTACTCTATAGCTTATTTTAAGTATTGAAAACAGATGGTTGCTTAAAGCAGGCTGAAATTAAATTTCTGCTTTACGTCCAGTCTGCTTAAATAAAGGATATTTATTGTGCATATTAATGACTGTATAAAGTTAAACTATTTACTTGAGTGAAGGAATAAATTGAATGTGTTAACATGAGTATCTATGGAGTAAAGGGCTGGCCCCGAGGTTATAAAACTTAAAATGAACTCTGTGCTCAAAACTCAGAATTTTTCTCAGCTCATAAAACTTCTGCAAACATTTTATTTTAAAACCAGTATTTTCATACATAATTATACTGTAATAATGTATCTAAATGAGGTTAAAATCCCCAAATATAACGTGTTTTATAAAAATTAGAGCCTGTTATCGAAACTGAGTTTTGAGCACAGAGTTCGTTTTAAGTTTTATAACCTCGGGGCCAGGTGTAGGAAAACATTTTTGGCATGTACCACAGGTTTGATTTACAGTCAGACCTGTATTTAATAGGCAGTCTGTTCCTCTACCTTTGTTGTGGTTCTGGGGCTTATTTGTCACAGGGAATGTTTTCTGTTTATTAGACCGAGATTATCCCCTCTGCTACAGTGGAGAAAACGTTGTACTTTCCTGTTTACACGCAAACGTAAAACAATAAAATGCAGAAAAGGACAATTTTTTGACAATTCTGACTTTTCATTGTTATCCGAGTGGCAAACAGTTTGGAGCCTAATCAGACGCCGGGTTTACCCGGCGTCTGATCAGGCTCCAAACTGTTTGCACTGGAAATAGTACTTTTAGCGTAAATGCGTTTACTGGGAAAGAATAGCGATTTCTCCACTGTAAGAGCTAAAAGGAAGGCGGATTTGTGGTTTTAATCCAAACACGCTGCTTTGGAACAAATGAGATTAGCCGAAATCATCTTCCTGTAATCATTATCATGTCATCTCATTATGCATCCCTCATTTATGGGCGCTTGTCTCGCAGATCCTGGCAAATCTAGCTCTTCATTGGCAGACTCAACCATTTTTACCGTCCGCACAATAGTTATAATCCACTAAAACATTTTTATGCCCCCGGCATCGACAGATGTGGGAGCATATAGTAATCGTCCCGTCCTTCCGTCCGTCCGCCCTTCTTCTGTCCGTCCGTCCGTAACCAGGTTAAGTAGATTTTACCGTTTCGTCTAGCATCAACACCGCTTATTCAAATGCTTAGATACTTAAACAGTTGTTGCCTTGGACCATTCCCTAGCCACCAATAATACCCAACCTTGATTTTGACCTTTACCTTGACCTAATTTGGACTTAGAATATTTTGACTGGGCTATTTCTTGGTTAACTAGATTTTACCGTTTCGTCTGGCATCAACACCGCTTACTCCAATGCTTGGATACTTATACAGTTGTTGCCTTGGACCATTCCCTATCCACCAATATCACCCAACCTTGCTTTTGGCGTTGACCTTGACCTAATTAGGACTTAGAATATTTTGAATGGGCTATTTCTTGGTTAACTAGATTTTACCGTTTCGTCTAGCATCAACACTACTTACTAGTTACTACAATGCTTCTATACTTATACAGTTATTGCCTTGGACCATTACCATCCCACCAGTAATACCCAAGCTCAGTTTGACCTTGAACGACCTTGACCTTGACCTAATTTGAACTTAGAAATGATTCAGAATATATTGTCAAGGATGCCACCGGGGGCATAAGCGTTTATTGAACGCGCAGTCTTGTTTTTGTTTTATTTCCACATCGGCCACTCGTCGATTTGCAAAAATTTCCACTCAGGTCTCGATTTCTTACAGGGCCCGACACGATTGCTTTTTGAGAGAAAAAGATATATACCTTCTGACGATTTTTTTCTCTAAAAAAAGCAATCGTGACGGGGGCCTTGTGTGCAGTCAAGCACTACCCATCTAAGACCTTAAAGCAGGTTGAAAGTCAAGCAGAATGCTAGGTGCATTCTGCTTTACTTTCAACCTGCTTTAAGCAACCCTCCACTAGGACTTAAAGATGTTTCTTATAGTGCATATTTATGACTGTATAAAGCGGAAGTGTTTTCTATGATGGAGGAATAAATTTAAGACATAAAAAGGTGTATTTATGAAATGGGTTTATTTACACTTGTGTTCTAAAATGCATCTATCTCTTCTGTAGCTTGCCTATTACTACCAGAAGAAGGGCTGGAAGACGTGTCTTATCTGTGCAGATACCTTCAGAGCAGGAGCCTTTGATCAGCTCAAGCAGAATGCAACTAAAGCAAGAATTCCTTTCTATGGAAGGTAACCTATTATAAGCCATCATAGTAACTACATGACAATGGCATTTATTTACAAAAAATTAACATTCTTCCTTCATAGCTATGATCGAAAAATAATTACAGTACTCCCTCTCTACAACAAGAGCCAACAGGAGACATAGATTTAAGATGGTGTGTGTTGTTCGGAGGGAGTTGTTAAAGGGAGAGAAATTAATACCCTTTGAGTGTTAAATATGACTGGGCTTACATTTGCAAACAGTTTAAACCCAGATCAGACACTGCACTGCGTAACACTTCTTTATGCTTCCCTTAAAATGTCCAATACGTAATTTTGAGAAAAAAAAAGCAGTTGACAATTTTAACCAGATGATTTTTGCAACAGTGAAAAGGCATAACTGTGTTGTGAGGAGGGAATTGTTATTAGGAGAGCCACTGTTGGAAGGGAGCACTGCATTGCTTTGTAGCTCACTCTGCACATATTGAGTACCAAGGTCAGCTATTTTGATCGTCGTGTGCCTGTCATTCATCTGTTTTTTGTCAACAATTTCTTTCAACAAAATCTAAACTATTGGTTGAATTTTAGCAAATTTTACAGGAATTATCCATATAATTATGATCCTCTTTCAAAGTTCTTCAAATCTTTTCAGTCAATTGCACATCTATGTTACAGAAGCTAAAAGTACATTTTTACAATGGACACTTAAAAATCTTCTTGTCTGAAACCACAGTATTGTGAGCTTAGATATATGACACAAAGCATGATCTGCAGCTCCTCTTGTCAAGGTTTTCCCATATTTCCAGAGCCCTACTGTACACCTAGCTGAAGCTGTTGCAAATGTAAACTAAACTTCCTTTCCACTTTCAGTTACACAGAAATAGATCCAGTGGAGATTGGAAAAGATGGTGTGGACAAGTTCAAGTCCGAGAACTTTGAGATTATTATAGTAGATACTAGCGGACGTCACAAGCAGGAGGACTCATTGTTTGAAGAAATGTTACAAGTGTACACAAACATTGTAAGTCTCTCGTCATTGAACCTGTCAACTGTAATTTATAAAAATACTTTTATATGCTTGTCCGTTTTCAAAGAAAACAGAAGCTATTGTTGTCATTCCGGTGTTAATGCCGTCCAAAATCTGAATTTTATACACATACCTGTAGTATATATAATGAAAAAAAAGCAGCAAGCTACTAATCTACAGGAGCTTTCTGTTGTTTTCTTGATCAGCATTAAGCTGTTTCATGTCTAAGAGACTTCAAACTCATATAATGTATATGGCACTTTTAACGCAAGTTTGTAATTAATATAGTCCCTCCATATATGACCACTCAAACATAGGCTTTTTTTGTGTTGCTTAATGCATGAGGAACGTAAAGCAGAAATCACCTTAGCAAAATACTTTTCACAATCAAATCTGTGTTAAGCAACCACTTGAAGACAGGTGACCACTTAATGCAGAACTCCAGTCATGAAGAAGGCTCCTATAGTAGCCTTCTTCATTACTTGAGCCCCGCATTAAGCTGACACCTGTCATGAATACTCAAAATGTATCACCCTTTGAGTGGTCATTCATCACAGGTTTGACTGTATATGAAATGGCTATGTGTTGTATTTTCAGACGCCTGACAATGTGATATTCGTTATGGATGCCTCAATAGGACAGGCTTGTGAGGCCCAAGCTAAAGCCTTTAAGGAGAAGGTGGATGTAGGATCAGTAATCATCACAAAGTTAGACGGTCATGCAAAAGGTGGAGGAGCTCTCAGTGCGTAAGTGTCATACTTGTTCCTACTTTTACAAACATGAAGCGCCAAGGTGACTTATTATGATAGCCCTGTGTCCGTGGTCATATTTCATTGACTTTTTCTAGCTCAAAAACATGTCTGTCAGTTGGTGGGGCAAGTTTACTTTTGATAGCTACATAGTATCCTGAAAACTTAGAACAAAACCTTGTGTGAAACCACTGGCCTGATTAGAAAATTATCTGACACAAATGATTCATGAGACCCTCTACAGGATCTGTAAAAGTAGTTTCCTAACATGATCGCCAGTGAGTGGGTAGAATTTTCCTTATTGGTTTCCGTAAAAGCTAAATACAATAAAACTTTACATTTTCATGTTTTTTTCCCTTTCAGAGTGGCAGCCACCAAAAGTCCTGTGATTTTCATTGGTACAGGTGAACATATAGATGACTTTGAACCATTCAAGGTGCAGCCATTTGTCAGCAAGCTTTTGGGTTAGTGTGCTACAAAGTTGTTTTGCTTTGCAGTGAGAGTTTAGCCTTATTCCGCTCTCTGTAAAGCATACATTTTCCCATATTCTGTAATACATGTAAAGCAGCTCAATTTTATCCTCTCCTTTATCTAGATAAATGAACAATAGGAAACCTAAGGAGTTTTCTATTTTACTTTCATCATGCTTTAAGCAGCCTCCTGTCTTAATTACAAAATAATTAATTTCAACTACTGGTCATAATAGGGAGGTTTTACTGTACTTATATTTTTAGCTCGCCTGTACGTAGTACATGACGAGCTATTGCAATACCCCCGGTGTAGTCGTCGTCGTTGTCGTCGGCGTCGTCGTGAACGGCGTAAACATTTTTAAGAAAATGTCTATAACTTCTATGTCCCTTGAGGTATTGCTTTCATAGTTAATATGTGTGTGTATATGGACAAGACCTTTCCATGCACAGAAAAATGTTGACCCCTGTGACCTTGACCTTGAACTTAGGGCCTGCGTTTAGGTTTCGAAATCTGCGTTTAGGTTTCAAAAAATGCCTTTAAACTTCTATGTCCCTTGAGGTATTGCTTCCATAGTTGGTATGTGTGTGTATATGGACAAGACCTATCCATGCACAGAAAAATTTAGACCCCTGTGACCTTGACCTTGAACTTAGAGCCTGTGTTTAGGTTTCGAAATCTGCGTTTAGGTTTTGAAAAATGCCTTTAACTTCTATATCCATTAAGGTATTGCTTCCATAGTCGGTATGTGTGTGTATATAGACAAGACCTTTCCATGCTCAGAAAAATTTAGACCCCTGTGACCTTGAACTTGAACTTAGGGCCTGCGTTTAGGTTTCGAAATCTGCGTTTAGGTTTCGAAAAATGCCTTTAACTTCTATGTTCCTTGAGGTATTGCTTCAATAGTTGGTATGTGTGTGTATATTGACAAGACCTTTCCATGCACAGAAATTTTTTGACCCCTGTGACCTTGAACTTGAACTTAGGGCCTGCGTTTAGGTTTTGAAATCTGTGTTTAAGTTAAGAAAAAATGCCTTTAACTTCTATGTCCCTTGAGGTATTGCTTTCAGAGTTGATATGTATGTGTATATGGGCAAGACCTTTACATGCAAAGAAAAATTTAGACCCGTGTGACCTTGACCTTGAACTTAGGGCCTGTGTTTAGGTTTCGAAATCTGTGTTTAGGTTTCGAAAAATGCCTTAAACTTCTATGTCCTTTGAGGTATTGCTTTCATAGTTGGTATGTATGTGTATTTGGACAAGACCTTTCCATGCACAGCAAAATTTAGACCCCTGTGACCTTGACCTTGAACTTATGGCCTGTGTTTAGGTTTCGAAATCTGCGTTTAGGTTTTGAAAAATGCCTTTTACTTCTATATCCCTTAAGGTATTGCTTCCATAGTCGGTATGTGTGTGTATGTAGACAAGACCTTTCCATGCTCAGAAAAATTTATACCCCTGTGGCCTTGAACTTAGGGCCTGTGTATAGGTTTCGAAAAATGCTTTTAGGTTTCGAAAAATGCTTTTAACTTCTATATCCCTTGAGGTATTGCTTCCATAGTAGGTATGTGTGTGTATATGGACAAGACCTTTCCATGCACAGAAAAATTTAGACTCCTGTGACCTTGAACTTAGGGCCTGCGTTTAGGTTTCGAAATCTGCGTTTAGGTTTAGAAAAATGCCTTTTACTTCTATGTCCCTTGAGGTATTGCTTTCATAGTCGGTATGTATGTGTATATGGACAAGACCTTTACATGCACAGAAAAATTTAGACCCCTGTGACCTTGACCTTGAACTTAGGGCTGTGTTTAGGTTTAGAAATCTGTGTTTAGGTTTAGAAAAATGCCTTTAACTTCTATGTCCGTTGAGGTATTGCTTTCATAGTTGGTATGTATGTGTATTTGGACATGACCTTTTGATGCACAGAAACATTTAGACCCCTTGACCTTGAACTAAGAGCCTGTGTTTAGGTTTCGAAATCTGCGTTTAGGTTTCGAAATCTGCGTTTAGGTTTCGAAAAATGCATTTAACTTCTATATCCTTTGAGGTATTGCTTTCATAGTTGGTATGTGTGTGTATATGGACAAGACCTTTCCATGCACATATAAATTTGGACCCTTGTGACCTTGACCTTGAACTTAGGTCCTGTGTTTAGGTTTTGAAAAATGCCTTTAACTTCTATGTCCCTTGAGGTATTGCTTTCATAGTTGGTTTATGTGTGTATATGGACAAGACCTTTCCAGGCACTGCAAAATTTAGACCCCTGTGACCTTGACTTTGAACTTAGGGCCCATGTTTAGTTTTCGAAATCTGTGTTTTGGTTTCTCAAAATTTTTATTACTCCTATGTCCATTGAAATATTCCTTTCATATTCAGTTTGCATGTGTATATGGACAACATCTTTCCTTGCATGCAAAATGTTTGAGCCCTCTGACCTTGACCTTGAACTTAGGACCCGCGTTTAGGTTTCAAAGTCTGCTTTTAGGTTTCTCAAAATTTCTTTAACTCATATATCCATTGAGATATTTCTTTCATATTTGGCATGCATGTGTATATGAACACGACCTTTCCATGCATGCAAACAAAATTAGCCCAGTGTCATTGACCTTGAACTAAGGTCACAAAAGGTTTTAGGTTTCGAAATCTGCGTTTAGGTTTCAAAAATGCTTATAATTCCTATGTCCCTTGAGGTGTTATTTTTATCCCCTGCCGAAAGGCAGAGGGATACTGTTTTAGGTCTGTCCGTCCGGCTGTGCGTGCGTGCGTGCGTCACGTTTTCCGTCCGCAACTGTATCTCCGAAACCTATAAACAGATTTGGATTAAAATTGGTATACTTATTTGTCATCATAGGAGCACCGTGGGAAATCAAATTCTTTCAGAAAATTTTAGGAATTTATGAGTTATCTGCCCTTTTTGTGTTAAAAATTCCGTCCGTCCGTGCGTCCGTCACGTTTTCCGTCCGCAACTGTATCTCCGAAACCTATAAACAGATTTGGATTAAACTTGGTATACTTATTTGTCATCATAGGAGCACCATGGGAAATCAATTTTTTTTCAGAAAAGTTTAGGAATTTATGAGTTATCTGCCCTTTTTGTGTTCAAAATGCCATATTTAACAGTTTTTACACTCTAGCAACTACAGTATTCAACATATTTTGTTTATACTTGCACACATTGTCTATAAGTACAAGTTCTTGCAGGTGTGCAATTATTGTAAAAAAAGGATACTTGTGACAAGAGTTATCTGCCCTTGATGTACTTAGAAATGCTAGAAAATGCTTTATTTTGGTATTGTTTACATACTAGAGCCTATAAATATGCATGGATTTTTGAAAAAACTTTCTTGAATTATGTATGGCTATTAGTTTTCAAATGAATTTGATTATTGTTGAAAACGGAGAAATTAGTCATGAGTTATCTGCCCTTGATAAGTAAAAAAAGCCATATTTAACTGTTTTTACTCTCTGGCAACTACAATTATGAATGGATTTAAATGATACTTGCACACGATGTCTATAAGTAAAAGTTCTTGAAGGTGTGCAATTATTGTCAAAAAAGGATACTTGTGGCAATAGTTATCTGCCCTTGATGTACTTTGAAATGATAGAAAATGCTTTTACATCCTAGTATCTATAAATATGCATGAATTTTGATAAAACAAATTCTTAAACTATGTATGGCTATTAGTTTTCAAATAATTGTTATCATTTTTGAAAACGGAGAAACTAGTCAACAGTTATCTGCCATTGATGAGTAAAAAAAAACATATTTAACAGTTTTTACCATCTAGAAACTACAGTCTTTAATGGATTTTGATTTAACTTACACATGATGTATATAAATATAAGGGTAGCAATTATTGTCAAAATAGGATACTTTGTGGCAAGAGTTATCTGCCCTTTATGTACTTAGTAATGCTCAACATGGCTTTATTGTTTACAATGAGTTCAATTATTATCGAAAATGTGCAAATTAGTCAAGAATACTCTGCCCTTGATGAGTTGAAAATGTGTTTACACTCTAGTAAATTCTACAGTTCTGAATTTTTTTTAATAATACTTGCACACAATTATAAGTTCTTGAAAGTGTTTAATTACTGTTGAATTTGAATCAAGAGTTACCTGCCCCTGTCATACTTAGATTTATAATGCTACAAACGGCTTTATTTTTTGTATTGTTTAGGCTTTAAAATGTATAAAATTGAATGGATTTTATAAAACTTTGTAAAAAGCTTTTGAATGTTGATCTTTAAAGACAGGTGATCACCATTTGCCCCTTCCTCCCACAATAAAGTTTGCCACTTTCTTCTGGACAATCCCTGCGGCAGGGGATATCAGCTCTAAGGTGCTTGTTATATTTGATTTGCCAGTGTATATGGACAAGACCTTTCTATGCAGGCAAAAAGGTTGACCTTTGTGACCTTGAGTGTGCTTTTAAGTTTCTAAAGGTGCCGGTGGCGAGCTTTGTTGTCTCTCTGACCACTCTTGTTAGTTTAACACTAACCACAAGTTGTATGTGTTTACTGTGATTGATCTGTCTGTATGTTTTAGGTATGGGAGACATAGAAGGCCTGATTGACAAGGTCAATGAACTGAAGCTGGATGACAATGAGGAACTGATGAAGAAACTCAAACAAGGTAAAATAGCATTTATACCATGGCTCAAACTTTTCACCAAGGTACAGCAAGTTCCCTTTTTTCTGAGGTCATAAGGACCATTATCCCAAAATGTATAAATCCGGTGAGATTTACAACTGATTTGTTGTATCTGTTTGAGCAATGAGCGTGACCAGATTTATTTTTTTCAGAGAATGATAAAGAATGTGCACAGGCGGTACTTTTTCAACTTAAGTGTAGTTTAGAGGAAATCGCTCCAAATTTTGACAGATTAAACATTTATATGTGAAGATGTTCATGTGGTTTTGAATATGAGCTGTGACCATTTTCACAGAAGTTAGGCCCTTTAAATTTTGTCCTTTAACCCTCTTCTCAATAGCCTGTTTCTAGTTTTGAAGACATGAATACTTAAATCAGATGGAAAGTAAAGCAGAATGTGCCTTAAGGCACATTCTGCTTTACTTTCAGCCTACTTTAAGCTACCATCTACAAGAACATAGAAAACTTTTCATGATACATACTCATGCCTATAAATTAGAATTATTTTCTTCATTTTAGGAATACATTGGGTTAAAATGAGTATCTATGGCATAAAAGTTTAATTTCATGGTATGTTTTACAGGTCATTTTACACTGAGAGACATGTACGAGCAGTTTCAAAACATCATGAAGATGGGACCCTTTGGCCAGATCATGGTAAATCCATATTTGAGTTTTTAACTTGTTCTAAAAATATAACTTCAGGAACGTGAAGTATGAAATAGTAAAAAAAAATCTTTGTATCCATGGAGACAATTTTGAAGTAAAAATTCAGTAAGCATTTTGGTGGTAATTTTTAGGAATAGAAAATCTTAAAGATTCCTGGTCAACTGACATGAAAATAATTTCATTTTATACATTCATGAATATACACCATAAGAAGTATTTTCTATTTCCTTGCAGATGGTAGCTTAAAACATGTTGACAGTAAAGCAGGATGTGCCCTTGCCTTTAGGCATTTTCTGCTTTACTCTCAACCTGTTTAAAGTGATCACCATTTTTCCAAACTAGAAGGTAAAGGGTTAAAACTTTAAACAGTTGTACATACAACTAAAATGGTTAATTGATGTTATTTTTACATTGATAGAACATGATACCCGGGTTTGGCTCAGACTTTCTCACAAAGGGTGGCGAGCAGGAGAGTATGGCCCGACTGAAGAAACTAATGACTATAATGGACAGTATGAATGATGAAGGTAAGAATCTAACTAAGAAACCAGTGCATTCAGATAGTGCTTCTTGAAACTACCAATTGTAACAAAATCTTATTGCTTATGAATTAATCAAAACATTCCATTTGATTTTAGACATTTCAATGTCCCTTTACTAGGGCTGACTATTGAGGCCAATTTCTACTATCGCGATAGTATTGCTATTGCAAGAAACGCTATTGCGATAGTATTGCTATTGCCAGGTTACTATTGCAATACTATCGCGATAGTTCAATGTCTTACAATAATCAATATTAACCCTTTCCTGCATAGTTTGCTTTCATTAATGAAGACAGATGTTTGTTCTCTTTTTATTCAGCTGTCCATTTTCTTTTACGTAGCCGTAATAGTCCCAGACCGGCGATTTTGCGCTTTCGTTTTTTACCGAACAAAATCTCATAGTGTTCGACGCCATATTATTGTTAACGATAACATTGACTAAAACGTGAGCATAAAGGGACCGAATACTACGTACTTAATAAAAGCATTTTTTGTAATTCGAAGGAATAGTTATCTTTTAAAGTATAATGAATTTTAAATTCATTAAAAAACTTGTTATATCTCATGACTTTATTTGTTTTCGCCGTTTTATCATAAGAAAATCACGGTCCCGCATTGCGTTCTAACTAGGGGTGTCCACGTTCTAGATTATACATAGTCATGAAACTGACAAGGGAAGGTACTCTTACTTCATCGTTAACTTCAGCTATTGTTCACCGTTGTTTACATTTCGGAATAGAATGCTACGAAAAAGACTCATTGCAGGTTTATTACTTCGAAATTGCCATTTATATAGTATTAAAGAACTATCGAAACTATCGATAGTCGGAGCAACTATCGCAATAGTCTATCGGCATTTGGAAACAACTATCGATAGAGTAACTTGGACAGAGAACTATCGCGATGCATCGATAGTTCGATGTATTGTTACACTCCTACCCTTTACCCATATCCCCATTACCTGTATTCTAGATTTGAAGACAGGTGTCCACTTAACCCTTTCCCCAATACAAACGCCTTTTAGCGGATATGATTTATTCTTCCGCTGAAGAAAATAGTTCCAATTTAATCAGTCATGAATAAATAGCATCGGGAATATTTTCTATATTCTAGCACATGGAAGCTTAAAGCAGGCTGAAAGTAAAGCAGAATGCGCCTTAAGGCGCATTCTGCTTTTCTTTCAACCTGCTTTAAGTAATCACCTATCTTCAATACTAGAATCAGGCTATCAGGTAAAGGGTTAAAGCAGGTTGTCAAAGATATGTATCTATAGAGTAAAAGGTTAAAGTGTACATGTTAGGCTTTCTGTATTTCTTTTGTCCTGCATTAGTCACTCAATTCTCCACTGAATGACTGCTCCACACAAGTATGACTATTAACTACATGAATAAAACTGATTGTATTGTTCTACCTTTTTCATCTGTAGAGTTGGACAGTCTAGATGGTGAGAGACTGTTTAGCAAACAGACCGGGCGAGCACAGAGGGTAGCTAGAGGTGCTGGTGTATCTATACGAGAAGTCAACGAGCTGCTCACACAGTACAAGAAGTTTGCTCAAATGGTGAAGAAAATGGGAGGAATCAAGGGCCTTTTTAAAGGTAAAACAGGTAAAATATAGTTTCTTAATACGAACCCCTGAGCTCAGCTGAAAACTGCAAAATTTGCTGATTCCATAGGTTTACTTCAGGAACATAACATAATAACCCTTTACCCCATAGTCTTGTTTATAATTTTGAAGGCAGGTGACTACTTGAAAAGGTTTAAAGTAAAGCAGAATGGCTTAAGGCACATTCTCCTTTTCTTTCAGCCTGCTTAAAACTACTATCTGCTAGGATACAGAAACTATTTCTTACGGTTTGTGTACCTGAATGTATTCATTGGAACAATTTTTCTCAGCAGAGGAATTAAATAAATATGCTAAAAGGCTCTTCCATTGGGGAAAGGGTTAATTAAAATTATTCTATGACGATATCATTTTTCATTTTAGCCCTACAGAGTTATGTTCCTTTTCATATCCACATGTTTATCTGTGGCTGTCAATTTCACAATACCCACAATAATATATTGAGGACAGGCCCCCTTACATGCTTATAAAGCGTTTTTGATGTGTCTGAGATCGTTTTCAAGCTTTTGATTATGCTCAAGGTATAAAACTTAGGCCAAATAAAAAAGTACCTCTGTTTCCGGTAACCCGACCGACCCTAGTTTTTTTCTCCGACCCAAACTTTTTTTTCACATTTCGAAAAATGTATTGGCAATTGTCGCTCATTTTTACGATAATCATTTTTCGAGGAACGTGTAATAGAAGGTGTTCTCCATTTAATTGTTAAAAATCTAATTTTATAGACGTTTAATTGTTCTAAAAATTAATTTTTAAATAAGATTTTATAATTTAGCAAATATCGAAGTGAAATATTCTCTAAATCTGTCTTAAAGTAGCTTCCTTAGATATGATTTGCTAGTTAGTTAACCATTGACACATTCAACATGCAGACAGCACGTTTTAAGGACACATTTGACATGCATACAGCACATTTCAAAACATTATTCATTCCATCTGTCATATTTAAGTCACTTCTTTGCCGTCTTGGTATATCAATGTTTTAAACAATCATACCGGTTTAGATTTTTAAGATAATTTTGGTAATGGGACCTATAAATGAAATAAACAACTTGAATGTATATTTATAAGGTTTTTATGTATGGCCCAGGACTCTGCACAATAAATGCATTCATACATTATCATATATAAAATACTCCATCAGAAAGTTAAATGTATTATTGTATGTGTGTAAAAATAAATAAAAAAAATAAAATATTTCCGACCGTCCGTCCCTAATATTTTTGGGCATGTAATAGGAAACACAGGTATTTTTTTATTTGTCCTTATATGTTTCCATTTCTTTCAAAAAACGATGTCAAAACACTATCAGAAATACAAGTGACAGAATTGTCAGCATAGAGATAAACAGAAACAATCTGTCCATCAATATTTGTGTGTTCCTCCAAAACCTGGGGGCCTCCGTGGCCTAGTGGTATAGTCACTGTGACTTACATCACTAAGCTCCTCACCGCTGTGAGTTCGAACCCCAGTAGGGTCGTTCGGATTTTTCATGTGGGGAAGCCTTCCAGCTGGCTTGCGGAAGGTCGGTGGTTCTACCCAGTTGCCGATTTGTGCCTGAAACAGTGCATAAATGACTTCTGGGGTCTTCCTCCACCTGTAATTAGCTGGACGTCGCGATATGACTGAAATACTGTTGAAAGCGACGTAAAAACAAAACAAATCAAATCAAATCAAATCCTCCAAAACCCTGTCTAGTCTGGTGTTATGTAGTAGGCAGTGCTCCAGATAAGATGCATATTTCAAAACCCAAAATACTTATGCTTACACAAACCCTATGTTGTGACACCTCGTTAGAAATATTGCATTGCAATGACTAATGAATACTCACCATAGAGGCATAAAGGAGAAAAGTGTAGGAAATTACACACTCTTATGTGGAGCCCTTACAATGGTTTCAAGAATTACTGTATTAAGTGTGTATAAATTTCATTGGGATCCAAAACGTGTGACAAGTTATGGGGAAAAGGGTTAATCAGCTGGAGTATTGTTTTCAACATTTATTCCATTTTGTTACAGGTGGTGATATGAACAAGAATGTCAACCCAGCCCAGATGGCCAAACTAAACAACCAAATGGCAAAGTTGATGGACCCAAGGGTACTACACCAAATGGGTAAGTTTAAAGTTAAAGAGTTTTTTTCGCTTGATTTCCATCTAACTTTAAACTGCTATCTGTTTAACACAACCATTTAGTCTTATTTTGTTAATGAATAATAACGAGGCTGCTAATTTAGAGAAAGCTGACTTAAAGTTTTTCAACTTCTTTGGACCAAAGTCAGTCAGTGCAACCTGACCGGGGGACTTGTGTCTGCCAGCGAGAAATCAGCTGGGGGCTCCTGCCCAGTTGGACTCATGTCCTTCCATCCTTTATCTGAATTTTCTGTATTTGAAATACTTTTATCTTGAACACTAAAATCCTCATTTGTACCCATAGACAATGTGAAGGTTTCCATAAACAATATAATTATGTTATTATTCAAAATTAACTAATATTTAGATAGACTTAACCCATTACTCCATAACCGGTTTCTATTTTTGGAGTCATGTGACCGCTTAAAGTAAAGCAGAATGCACCTTAAGGTGCATTCTGCTTTACTTTCAGCATGCTTTAAGCTACCATCTGCAAAAATGTAAAAAATAGTTCTTAGTATTCATATTCATAACTGTTTAAAATGGAATTAATTTTTGCAGCGGAGGAATAAATCAAATATGTTAAAATGTGTTTGTATGGAGTAATGGGTTAACCCATTTGTGCCCACGATCCCTTATATGGGACATAGGCAAACAGTGTAGACTCTGATCAGACACCGCATTATGCGGTGTCTGATCAGAGTCTACACTGTTTGTGGATAGGAAATTCAAAATGAAACAAAATGAAAATGAAAATTTTGACCAGGCATCCCTTTGATAAAAAATGGACTTATCCAATATATAAGCATGGAATAATCCACTGGGCTCAAATGGGTTAAATATGGTGTTTTGTTTGTTTGTAGGTGGTATGCAGGGTCTACAGAGTATGATGAGACAGTTCCAGCAGGGGGCAGGTGGCAAGATGGGCGGAAACATGTTCAACTTCGCCGACAGATAGGCACTGACTTTCCTGCGTTATTTCCCATAGAGAGACTTTATCTTTCTACCTGTGTCACAAGCCTGTGACAGGAGATTGGTGCCAATTCAGCTCTGGATTTTGTCCTTGCCATTTATCCTTTCCTTCTTAAGAGTTCTATCAGTGTTAAAGTAAAGTTTAGTTAGCTGCAGGTGAAGCTGAGATTTCCTATATGAGCTTTCTGCTTTACAGTTTTACAGCAGGCTGAAAGTAAAGCAGAAAGTTTGTATTGAAACTTTCTGCTTAACTGTCAGCAACTTGCAGCTACCTTTCAGGATTCAGTAAAAGGTTTTTAAAGGCTCAATATCAGAACATTGTAGATGCAGGAAAGAGAATTCTTTAAGGTGAAGGTCTAAAAAGGATCAACTTTGAATGAAAGGGTCAAAGGAAAAGAGACACATGGAGTTGAGTTTTAGATGGTTCTCAAGCATTTGATTGGTCAGATTTGAGCTTTTGCTAGCAAAAGCTCAAATCTGACCAATCACATGCTTGAAAATGATCTAAGAATCTATTAAAGCTCTTGAAAACCTTGGACCCAGTTGTTGAAGTTTTAACATTATGGACATGGGGCAACAATGCTGTTTGTTAATTTCATAAGATATAAATAGAGCATGATTGATATTAGTGTATTTTGATTGCTTTCAGAAAAAAGCATTATGTAAATTAGTGATGTTTGTGATCTTTCCATGAAAATGAACAGCTGAGAAAAACTTGTCCACATTCATTCGAGTCCAAAATAAGCAAGTTTTGCAAATTGTGGAATAGAGTTCAGCCTCCCCTGAGTCCCACTCTAACTAAGATTCAAGTTGTGTTTTTAATTCTTTACTCCACAGATACCCATTTTAACACCTGTTTTTACTGATAACTTGTGCTCTATTAAGTGGCCAATTTACACAAAGATATATCAGATATCTGTATTTTATAGTTCAAGTTGATAGTTTAAATGACGATTATGTCATATTGTAAATGATCAATGTGTGTCAGTTGTGTGACCTGCAGTACAGTTGGAAACAGAGTAGTCACTTTATCCACCTCTCTCTCATTAGTCTGGAAGTCTGTAATAGTGTGTTGAGATTGTCAATCTATAAGTTATGGCTGTCAGATTAGAATAATCAAAACAGTTTAAATACAGTTAAACCTCCATATTATGACCTAAAAATAGTACTTATTCATTATAATATTATGAGAAAGTAGTAGATTTAAGCAAGGTGAAAGCAAAACAGAAAGCTCCTAAAAGAGCTTTTTATATGAAATAGTTCATGTAATGTAATGGTGGTAATAGAGAGGTTTTACTGTATAGGAACATCGCATTCAGTGCTATTGAACTACACAAAAATCATGTAAAATAAGACTGTTCAATTCTAGATGGTTACTGTTAACCCTTTGCCTGCTGGTCGCGACTTTTATTGATTTTTGCAAACAGTTTAGATCCAGATCAGACACTGCGTAACGCGGTGTCTGATCTGAATCCAAACTGTTTGACACTCTTCTTTAGCTTTCTTTACTTAAAAAATGTATAAATCAAAATTTAACAAACTTTGCAGACGACATCGCCGCAGGATAAGGGTTAAACCATTCATTGTCTACAAAGAGTAAATAATGGTTATTTGTAAACAGTTGGATCCTGAAATTTCGTGTCTGATCGGGATAAAAACCCTTTGACATTCATCATTATCTTACTTTAAAATCAATTTACCTAAAAATTAGATAATAACAGTCCTGGTTAAAGCAAGTTTTCATTTCTTGTTGCTTTTAGAAGCAAGCTATTTGAAAAAGAATGCTAGCCTTCTTTTGAGTGTTGGTAAAAGCAGGAATTGTACTTCTTCATCGCCATGGCGTCATCTGCTTTAAACAAATGTTTTCTGACTTAATTTGTCAATGTTACACAACATCTGATCAGGATAACTGTGTGCAAAATAACCATGATTGTACTCTGGGTTTAGGCTGTGAAGTGGTTAAAAGAATTCTAATTGTTGTTTCTTAGTCTTTGGCGATGGATTTCAAGGTGTTTGGGATCCAACAGCTATAAATACAGTAAAACCCATCTATAACGACAAAAAAGAAGGCTAATTGATTGTATGCAAGAAATATACCTGGTTAAAGAAAGCTCAGAAACACAGAAAGCTCATTAAGGAGGTAGCTGAAAGAAAGGTGACAGTTAAACAGAAAGGTGTCATCTTGCTTTAACTCTTTCCTCCCTAAAACTTTAAATGGACAATTCCAGTTTCCATTTTAGTCTAGTCCATTTCTGACTTTTAAGGGTTGTTTTTGTCAATGTTTGGCATTATGACAAACAGTGAAGACCCTGATCAGAGGGCTCCTTTCGGAGTCCTCTGATCTGGGTCTTCACTGTTTTCATAGGACAAGTGTACAATTCACATGTATACTGGTTGATAACTGATAAGGACGCCTATATGCGGGACTAGGGTTCAAAGCGTTAAGCAACCGCTTGTGTTAAAAATCAAATTATTAGCATAGTGTTAAGTGGTTGTAATGGATGGGTTTTACTGTATATTAAAATGTTTAGTATACAGTCATTTGTATGTATTTATATACTGAGTTAATCAGTTGTTTTATGAGAAAATGTTAAAAAAAGAAGAAGAAAAATGGCTGTTAGACAGTGCAGCCTTGTAATTAATAAACTGTTAAAAAATGTGGCAGTGTTTTTATATTATATGCCTACTATGGTTTAATAGTTTTAAATGTATTCTATACCCAAACCAGTACAGCGCTCCCTGACTACAACGACATCCAATGGGAGACAACAATTATGTGTTGCTTTGAGGGAGTCATTATAGGGTGGAACATTTGGGTACATTTGCAAACAGCTTGAATCCAGATCAGAGGCCGCGTAACGCGGCCTCTGATCTGGATTCAAGCTATTTGTCACTCCTCATTAAGTTTTTTCTGTCAAAATGTTCATTATGTAAACAGTAGATGACATTGCAGCAGTAACAGCGTTAGATATGATTGTCCTACTTGGGGAACTGTGGCAAAGGCCGTTGTAAGGAGGGAGTCGTTGTTGGGAGGGCCGTTGTAGAGAGGGAGCACTGTATATGTTATGTTTCATGATCTAGTACCAATCTAATCTATGTTATCGATTCAAGTAAACTGTGTTCCCATCTAAAATGGTAATTAATTTCGAAACTAAGGCAACTGGACAGCTTTAAACAACATGTGCTTGCAACTCGGGTTTAAAGAAGAAAAAGAAACAGTGTATAATACACCCTCCAGGGGCATAACTTGTGTAAAACTTGACCAATTTTAACGAAATGCAAACTCAATATGCTGGTCATCAAGACGTCGTATATCAAATTTCAGCTCAATTTTTCAAAGTATGTTTGGGAGGGGGGGGGGGGGGGGGTGCAGAAAATGACATATGTTATGGGGCATAACCTCGTGGAGAAATCGAGACAAGTTACAACAACACATAAAACATTGAAATGAGTGTGAGACAGTTAGGATACTGATCAGACGCCATGTTATGTGGTGTCTGATCAGGATCCAAACTGGTTGAAAACCTTGTACTCCGGGTAAGGCAGTGATGGGGTTAAAATACAATCGTTTTAACCTGACTAGCCAACAGTTTAGAGTATGGTCAGACATAAATTGCTTGGCATCTAATCTGGACTAAATTTGTAATGTCACAAGGCATTCAGAACCAAAACTGTATCACATTAGATCACAGATATCAATGGGACTCCTAGTTTATTGACAAATGAGTCTTTTTGCAAGAACTCGGGATTCAAAGCTAAAATAATCATTGCTTAAATTGTTTAACTTGACCCATTATCTTGTAGCATGTTTCTGGTTTTGAAAATAGGTCATAACTTAAAGCAAGTTGAAAGTAAAGTGGTGCATTCTACTTTACTTCAACCTGCTATAAGCTACCATCTGTCAGGATAAAGAAAATATTTCTCAAGGTTTGTGTTCATGTATCGGGAACCTATTTTCTTTAGTTGAAGAATAAACTAAATGCCTAAAAGGGTGTACTTATGGGGTAGTGGGTTAAATAGATATTATGATCAGTGTTTACACTCTAGAGGCCACACTTTTTTCCAATCTTTCTCAAACTTGCTCAGATTGTATATTACCATAAGGTTTCGAATGGGTTGGATTATGGTTGAAGTCAGACCAATAGGTAAAGAGTAATTTACCCTTGAAGTGTTTAAAATGCCATATTTAACTGTGTTTACACTCTATATAGATAGAGGCCACAATTTTTATCCAATCTTTCTCAAACTTGCTCAGATTGTATATTACTAAAAGGTCTCCGATGAGTTAGAAAATGGCTGAAATCAGACAATTTAGTCAATAGTTTTTTGCCCTTGCTGTGTTGAAAATATCATATCTAACCATGTTAACACTCTTCCAACAACAGTTTTCAATAGATTTTAATTATACTTGCACACAATGTATATAGCTATAAGTTCTCGAAGGAGTGCAATTAATGTTGAAATCTGATCATTGTTGCAAGAGTTATATGCCCGTGATATACTTCGAAATGCTAGAAAAGGCTTCATTTCAGTATTGTTTAGGCTCTAGTTATCTGCCCTTGATGTACTCCACTATACCAGAATAGGTCGTATTCAAATATTGTTAACATGCCATACTACAAATTTGATTGGATTTAGATTAAAACGGGTGAAAATCAAAGGTATAACTATCAGGTTTCATTACAACAGGTGAGCGATATCAGGGCCATCATGATGCAATGCCCTCTTGTTAACAAAAAGTAATTGTTTATGTCCCTTCATGACTTAGTCTAGGACATATTGTTTTTGGTTTGTTCGTCTGCCTGTACCGTGACGTGTTCTCAACTCAAAAAACTCTTGAGCTCAATACAAGTTCGGCCATGTCAGACCAAGGTCAAGGTCATTTTACAGGTCAAATAGACTGAAATTTAAATTAGCCATAACTTTGGAAATACATGTGATAAGTCTGCCCGTACCGTGACGTGTTCTCAACTCAAAAAACTCTTTGAGCTCAATACAAGTTTGGCCATGTCAGACCAAGGTCAAGGTCATTTTACAGGTCAAATAGACTGAAATCAGGGTGCCCACGGACTCTGGAAAACAGGGAAAATGGTTGAAAAATATTCCCTGCAGGGAAAAATCAGGGAATTTGAAAATTTGCTAAAAATCAGGGAATTATCAGGGAATTTGGCAGAAATTGGAGAGAGAAAATCTTGACTACTGATAGCCTCTCTTCCTGACTTTCTTTTAAAGTTTATTCATACGGTTAGGATCATGTAGTAATTAAGCAATTTACAATGTCTATTTAGCTTTCTGATGGGTTAATTAAAATTATTCATCAGTGCCGACTCTGATTACTAGTTGAAATAATCAGCATCTTAACTGAAGAGAAGGGATAATGGAGTTAAGTAACCATTGTCCTAGAACTCAAGTGTCAAAGCAGTCAGAGATTGTTATGCAGCTGAAAAGTAAAAGTGATTGAATGTACCCTTTTCATCCACA
Source organism: Gari tellinella (assembly GCA_922989275.2). Classification (NCBI taxonomy): domain Eukaryota; kingdom Metazoa; phylum Mollusca; class Bivalvia; order Cardiida; family Psammobiidae; genus Gari; species Gari tellinella. The sequence continues at coordinate 455,987 of OV277857.1, forward strand.
AAACCAAATCAGAGAATGATCAATATCAGCATGATAGTAGTATTAGCATATCTAAATGAAACTTTATATACTTGGGAAATATTTTGCCCATTTTGAGTCGATTTTTCTACACAGAATTATGTTGGTTTTATACCTGCCTGGAATGCTGGAAACGCCCTCAGAACGCACCAGAGACCATCTAGGAATAAAATTTTCTCGGGGGAGCATGCCCCCGAATCCCCCTAGTAAGACGTAAGTTCATAAGTAATAAATGATTGCAATTAAGGTGCTGGATTTTTTAGACCTAGCTGTGAACACTACTGATACAGTTCTTCTGTAAAATGTGACATGTTACATAAGAAATAGATAAATTTATACAAGACATGACAAAACTCAATAGGTACGAGTAAAGAGTAAGTGTGACTTTATGATGTTGAAGGTATGGCTATATAAGGGGAGGTTGGAAGCCATCTTACACAGTTGTATTTGAGCAGTGTAGGCCGCGAAAAAGATCAGGGAAAACTACATTTCAGTCAGGGAAAAATCAGGGAATTATCAGGGAATTTCAATTTTGAATTTCTGTGGGCACCCTGGAAATTTAAATTAGCCATAACTTTGGAAATACATGTGATAAAGACTTCATATTATGCATGTCTAATAAATTCAAATGGGTCTTTATCTCATTAAACGTTGGGTCATGTCAGATAAAGGTCAAGGTAATTTGGAGTCAAATGCCCACCGGACTGAATTTAACAATGGCCATACTTTTTTAACTTCATGTGATTAGAGACTTCATCATCATGTTATACATATTTACTCAACTCAAGAAACTCTTAAGCTCAGTACAAGTTTGGTTATGTCAGATTAAGGCCAAGGTCATTTAAATTAGAGGTCAAGGTCACATCAGGACATAGTGTCTCAAAAACACATCTTGTTTTTAATTTTAATTTTAATTTATTTTTTAAATTTAACTTGTTCAATGAAACTTTTAGTGTCCGGATAGTGCAGTGTTTAGCGCCCCCGGATTCTCACCCAAGCAGTCACAATTTGATCCCTGGTTGGTTTTGATTTGATTTTGATTTGTTTTGATTTTACGTCGCTTTCAACAGTATTTCGGTCATATCGCGACGTCCAGCTCTTAATCACAGGTGGAGGAAGACCCCAGAAGTCCTTTATGTACTGTAACAGGCACAAATCGACAACTGGGTAGAACCACCGACCTTCCCCACATGAAAAATCCGAACGACCCTACTGGGATTCGAACTCACAGCGGTGAGAAGCTTAGTGATGTAAGTCACAGTGACTTTAATGAATACCACTAAGGCCATGTAGGCCCCCGATCCCTGGTTGGGGCAGTATGTGTGAGGGTACATTGGTCGCATGTCCGGACATGGACATGTGGGTTTTCTCAGGGGGTTACTGGATGTTATCCTACCTAGAATTTTAGCTACTTTAACATTATGGCTTTTGCGGCTGCATGGTCTTTTAGCTACCCAATTTTATTTTTCACAGTACCTCTTATTCACTAATAAGCAGGCGCTTTATGCAAACATAATGGATTTTTATTCACTGATCTGGATCAACTCTAACGGACAGAAATAAAAAAAATTGACAAAATATTTGCCATGCATCCACATAAGAGATTTTCATTACAATGTGTGTATTAATCTAGATCCAAACCAATGGATTTACCATATATATGTGATTGTTATTCAATAATCTGAAGTCTAACTATCTGAACATAAGAGGGTTTAGTTAAAAATCTGGATCCCAACTCACAGACATAAATAGATCTAGAAGATATTTTTATTCACTAATCTTGATCCAACCTAGCAGCGATAGATCTTATATTGTCTGTACAATTTACTTGAATGTATAGAAATTATTGAGTTACATTATTTTATCAAGAAATTCAAATATTCCTGTGTATCAAAAATGGAACATTTCCCAACAAAAGGCCCAATTTGAAAAAATCAGATATTTTTATAGACTAATCTTGATCTAACCTAGCAGCGATAGATCTTATATTGTCTATACAATTTACTTAAATGTATAGAAATTATTGAGTAAATTACATTACTTTATCAAGAGAATATTCCTGTTTATTAAAAATGGAACATTTCTAGACAAAAGGCTCAATTTGAAAAAATCGGTAATGCACTTTTTTATTGTAACATTTTTTCAATCTCCATATGGCAGACCTATTTCAGTTTAATCATGGTTTCAAGCAGTTTGACAGGGAGAATATTAGCAGACCCGCGAACCACCTTAACTGGTCAGTGTAACCGTCAGTATATTACCCCTAACCCATCTTGAAAGGGAGATAACTCTTAGCACCCTTAGGCGATAATGGATGTTGTTTAAAGAAAGTTGACACATCACTCGGGAAAGTTTACAATTGACAAACTATGTCGGAACGAAATACTGGAAATACAGTGAAACGAAAATCTGCAGTAAACAGTGCGGCCTCATCTCATAATAGTGAAGATGTAACAAGGAATAGCGGAATGGACAGTGAGACGGACAATCCAACTGACAATTCACAAAATGTCAAAGAAAAACAAACGTTATGTGACACTTCCAAACAGCAGAATGATCCAGCAAGTCATGGTCCAGGTGTAAAAAGTGGAGAAAAGTCTAAAAGATCTAGAGATATTGATTGGTTGTACTATAGTTTACTGACAATTGTCACCCTGACTGCATTCATTACAAGATTGTACAATATAGAACAGCCACCATGGGTTTGGTAAATATCTTTAATTCGTTACAGTTCGGTTCAGTGTGTTGATTTAATATAGTAATTAAACTAGTCTAGACCGCTACTTTACCATTCAGTGTAGTGGCTGTGGATGTGGGATCGATAGACCGCCCGGTTAGCTCTGTCGGGTGCTGGTTAATTCGCCTAGAGACGAACTCGCCTACAATTAAATATATACATGTAGTATTTAAGTTTTAACCTAAATGGTGAATTCGCCTAGAAAGCAATTATATAGTGATTGTATTTCACACCTTGTAGTACAGTATAAGAATCTACCGTTTACAAGTAGATAAAATAAAATAAAAGGTAGTGACTAGGAGTCCTGTGAGGGTTGACTAGGGGTACGTGAGTCATTTAAACTATGAATCAACACATTATTCTGCCTGCAGATACGTTTTAATTATGGTAATATTAATAATCTCTCATTGTTATCTTATTTTGGGGATATTTAATGGAGACAAAGAAAGAAACTTCGACAAATATTTTCCACCCAAACTTGTTTACACGGCAGCGATGAGAATAGAAGTATTCCGCATATAGGGTATATTGTGTTAAAACAGATACGCCCGATATCTGAAATCCGTAACCAATTTTATTTTTTCTGATAAAGATTCAAATGTAACTTTAAATATATAATACTTATTAATAGGCTTGTTCGAAATTACTACCGTTGTAGCTATCTAACTTAATTAGCGTTGAATACATAGTGGTAGACCTAAGAATATAGAAACTAGCGAAACTTCGGCTCTCATCAGGTATCGATACATGCAAGTTTGCTGGTTATATAATGACAGACCTGTAACAAAATCAAATCGAAAACACGTTTGACAATGGATTGAAATTAAACAGTGCAGTTATTCTAAACAAAGCTGGTATTGGATAATTATACATGCTTGTAAAAATGTGTGTAGGTCCTTTAAATTCAAAGATATAGTTTTCGTTGCCGTGAAAAAAAAATGCCGATTGGAACTTTTTTGTAGATAAAGTTTCTTTACTTTTCTGCGTTAAACAGTCACATATAAGGTAGATATGAGATATTATTAATATTAGCATCGATATTAACGTATCTACAGACAAAATAAAGTGTTGCTTTATATAGTTTTTGACTCACGTACCCCTAGTCAACACTCACAGGGCTTGCTAGGGGTACGTGACCGTACCGCTAATTTCAAATATTAGAGGTACGGTCACGTACCCCTAGTCACTACCAAAATAAAAATTGTAAAGGATCTACATATCTTGTTGTTTCTTTCCAGATGTTTTCTTAACAAAATGAATGATCAGTGTAGCCCCTATTAAATCACTACACCCAGATTTGACAACCTGTTTGAAAGGGGGTGATGCCAACGTAGAATACATCATTTATCATATTGAAAGTAAAAATGCTGCTTGTACAGGTCTACATGAAAATTATTAAGACCTGCATATGATGATCAGGGGCTACACTTATCATCCCATCTTAGTAAACACTACCTGAAAACAAGTTGTTATGTTATCGATACCTTACAATAGTTGCGAAATACAATCACTATATAATTGCTTTCTAGGCGAATTCACTATTTGGGTTACTATATATCTAATTGTAGACGAGTTTGTCTCTAGGCGAATTCGCCATAAACCAACTCAGTCGGTAGAGCGCCGGACTAGTGTTGAGGTGGTTGTGGGATCGAGTCCCACCTCGGGCGGACATTTTTTCCCTGTTTCACTTTAATGGTGTCAGAAGTGTTTGACGGCCCGGGCCTGGGAGTCATTCGGTCTTCATGAGAGCTGGGTTAGGCTCTGAAAAGTGAAGGGGGAGGAATGTAGTGGCTGTGGAGGTGGGATCGATAGACCATCCTGTTAGCTCAGTCGGTAGAGCGCCGGACTAGTGTTGAGGTGGTCTTGGGTTCGAGTCCCACCTCGGGCAGACATTTTTCCCCTGTTTCACTTTATCAGCGTGCTGTCTTAGTGTATATTTTGATGGTGAGACGTTTCAAAATGTAATGTTAAATTCGAAAAGACGAGCACTGATTCTAAGTTAACATTTTTATCTTGCAGTAATGTTACTTATTTACATAACTCACCTCTCGTCCGTCTCATTCTTTTCATATATCGGCTATTTATAATTCCGGGAAACCCAGCACTTAACACATGCACACAATTGATAGCCCGGCTTCAAAGTTACCTGCTTTGAATAGACATAAAAAAGGGTAACCAGTCTATTACCTAGCGAACGCAAACTGCGAATGGCGATATAAATCAAACTCAAATATCAGCGACATTTTCAGTAAAATAATAACATAATTGGAGCTGAATAGTTATTCTAGCGCTTATAACAGAAGGTCGATGAGGCATTTGAGGAAGACCAGCCAGAATGCCAAACAAAACAGCCTGAAAGCATGCCCAAACCAAGTAACGAAACTTCAATGAAAAAAATGTTGGGATGAACCATGGCGTCTCTACAATCTGTCCTAAAATGGTAGAAATAAATGCACATCTTTCTCAAATAAAAAAAAAATATGGATGACAGTGATAGCATTTTCGAAAAAAAAGTGTACTGTCTGCGTAGATATGTGCCAGTAAATGAGAATTATTTTCAGGGTGTTTTATCAAGTTCTTTATCCTTTACCCAAATCGAAAACCGAAAGGGTCTACTCAAAATCAACCAAACCGTGAAGAACCTGAAGCCCTAATAGGCCTACATGGAACAGGATTTCAAGAAAAATATTCATACAATAAAAAATATATACACTTTAAAATTAGATCTGAATAGTGATCTTCTATCCGAATATTGGGTTAAGTATTTGAATATTCGGATATATATATTTAACTTCGTTGACATCCCTATTTATTACACATTTTAATATTACAATGTATGATTATGAACCCATAAGGATGGTAGCTTAAACCAGGCTGAAAGTAAAGCAAAATAGGCATTCAGGCACATTCTGCTTTAATTTCAACCTGCTTTAAGCAGCCATCTGTCTTTAAAGCGACTCGCAACCAGATGGTGCATTAAAAATAGTAATTTGTAAATATGTGTCAAACGCTTATATAAATGGTAAAGAATTAGTTTAGGATAAGAAATTCTGTTTAAAAAAATGTATTTCAATAAAAAAAAATACTGGTCTCTGGTGGGATTCGAACCCGGGGCCCGGCATTGGCGGACAGAAGGCAAAATAGGGGAAACCGCTTAGACCAATGGACCACGGAACTATCCGTTTATCTCGGATCGATTTAACGTATTTCAATGTGTAGCGATCGAAAGTGCATACAACTTCGGCTCGTGTTTATGTCTGAGCCCGTGTAGAGAAGCAACAACAACAACTATACCGTCTACTAGTCGGTATAGAAAAACGATGGAAAATATCTAAAAATCTAAGATTCGGTGACGATTCTTGAAACTTTTTTTGGACTGATCATATTTTTTTAATGTCAGAAGCCAAATAATGCCACAAATTTGCTTTTATTTGAGTATTTTATTTTATTTTGACAAGTACACCATCCGGTTGCGAGTCCCTTTAATATTGAAAACAAGCTAAAAGGTAAAGGATTAAAAAGAGACTATAAACACACACTGGGGACAAAATCAAACGTACACACACTGGGGACAAAATCAAACGTGCTATCTCGAAACTTGCGGAGAGAGATACATTGTACTTGTAGCTTAGACTATCATTGATAGTATCGAAATTTTGATTATGTAATCTATAGTAGACTTTTATGACTTCAGCTATTGCAATAAGTTGATACAGTGTTCCCTCCCTACAACGGCCCTCCCAACAATGATTCCCTCCTTACTACCACCCTTGCCGCTTTTCCCCAAACAAGACATTTATGTCCAACCTTTTTCACTGCTGCAATATTGTCTGCTTAAATTGTCTGCTGCTGTTGTTCTTAAAGTTTGATAATGGGCATTTTGACAGATAAAACTTAATGACGAGTGACAAACAGCTTGAATCCGGATCAGACGCCGCGTTACGCAGCGTCTGATCTGGATTCAAGCTGTTTGCAAATGTACACCACTTTCTCTCACTATAACAACTCCATCCTAACAACTCTCACAATCTTTGTCTCCCATTAGGTGTCGTTGTAGAGAGGGAGCGCTGTACTATCAACTATTATGCCACCCCTAACATGCACCGTAAATTGCTCCTTGTCACCCAGGGGTTAACATCCATGGGTACCTGTGAGCCAATATTTTACCTCAAATCAAGCTGCAGGATGCTGTAAGCCCATTTTAACTTTTCAAAATACTCCAGCTGAGGGCATTGTTATCAATGTTTACGGGACAACTTCATGTAGTACACATTGGGTTTAAAACGTTTGAGTAAAATGTTTATGACACAAATGTTTATGACACATATAACTTATGTTCCATTTAAACAGGCTCAAAGGGAAGGTAGTAACTTTCACTGTCAAAATTCTTGTTTGCATGTGTTTTCGTGTGGTTGTTTATTTCTAGAGGTTTGTTTTCACTCCTCTTCCAGTAAATTTGATTTTATTTTACTAAATTAATTTTGTTTTCAAAACATTAACTTATTTTATTGTTTATTGCTTTTGCTTTAACCCGTTACCCCATAGCTTCTTTCAAATTTTGAAGACAGGTGACCTCTTTAAGCTGGCTGAAAGTAAAGCAGCATGTGCCTTAAGTCACATTCTGCTTTACTTTCAGCCTGCTTAAAGCTTGGCTAGAATTCAATATAGAAACTTTTCTAATGGCGCATATTCTTGACTATTAATAGAAACTTTTTCTTCAGTGAAGGAATAAATCAAAGCCAGAAAAAGGTGTATTCATTCATCATCATCGGTATTTATATTAACGTGCAGGAGTGGGAGTGTTGTCCACATCGGTAGGCCCCCTTCCAGGCAGCTGGCTAAATGCACGCATAGCAGATCTCACATTGGATCTCCATACATCCCTATCACAAGGGTCGACTTCAGAAAGTTTCCACTCTTGTCTATCTCTCTCTGATAAAGTCTTCCATGTCATCTTGGGTCGTCCTGGACCACGTCTTTCCTCAATCTGTATGGTGCAAACTGTCTTAATTGCGCCACTGGAGCGTTCAACGTGTCCGAACCAGCGGAGTCTTTTCTCTCTCAGAATGATGTCCAGGTCATCAAGGCCAAGTTGTGTTAACAGCTGATCTGACGTAACAGTAGCCACATCCTCTGGTTTCACATTGCAGATCTGTCTGATCATGGATCTGTCATTGCCACGTAAACGCTGGAGATTTGTCATGGGCAAAGTCTCACTTGCATGCAGCATTGCGTTCCTCACACATGAGCTGTATACACGACCGCGGGTCTTGTAGGAGAGATGGCGGGTTGACAGAACTGGTAGCAGTTCCTTGAACTTCTTCCAGGCGGTTTTCACATGCGTGGTTGTTGCAAGTTCACATCCCCCGGCTAAAGAGAGCATATCCCCAAGGTAACAGAAGGATGATACCACTTCTAGCTTGTCATGTCCGACCTGAACCTCTTTCTGTGGCCTTCCGTCGATGGGCCGTGCAGTTCCTTGGCATCTAGTGCATCTGTAATTGGAGTCCTCTGTCAGACGCTTGAGGCCACTACATTTCTTATGCACCCAGTGTTTGCAGCCATTGCAGTAGATGCTGTTACTGCCTACACCGGTGCGGCAGATGGCGCATGGGAAGTCGCCCGAGCTCTGCAATGGGTCCAGGCCTGTACCACAAATCATAATATTGGTGTTCCTGGTATTTACCCTCAATCCCTTCTGCTCCATGCCATCCTTCCAAATTTGTAGCCTTCTGACACACTCGTTTAAGGAGTCTGCAATGATGACAAGATCATCAGCGTAGAGGTCCTCCCAAGGTACTCCAACCCGGAACTCACATGACAGAGCCTCAAGTACGATGATGAAGAGCAGAGGGCTGAGCACAGAGCCCTGGTGTACACCAACCTTCACCTCAAACTCTTCACTGAGACCCTCTCAAACCCGAACTCGTCTCCGCACATTCTCATACATTCCCTGAATGAGCTTCACGATCCACTCCTGGACACCAAGCTCTCTCAATGCCCACCAAATCACTTGCCGAGGGACCCGGTTAAATGCCTTCTCTAAGTCCACAAAAGCCATATAGAGCCGCTTGTTCACCGCGAGGTATTTCTCCTGCAATTGGCAGACGACAAAGATTGCATCTGTTGTACCTCTGCCTGGGACAAATCCAAACTGAGATTCATCAATTGACACCACCTTTCTTATGAGGCTATCCACAATCCTCTCTATGACTTTCATGGCCTGCTCTGTCAGTTTGAGTCCTCTGTAGTTGCCTCGGTCCAGAGCATCACCCTTTCCCTTGTAAAGACAAACGATGAAGCTCTGCTCTCAGTCAGTTGGAATCTTGCCATCACGGATGATTGCCATAGCAAGGTCACGGATCATGGTTGCACCAGCATCACCTGCTGCTCTGAACATCTCAACCACTACACCTAATGGTCCAGCTGCTTTGCCAGTCTTCATCTTGGAGATGGCCTTTGTAACCATATCAATGGTGATCAGTATGGGTGGACCTTCAAATGGTGGTTCATCAGTCAGGTGTTCAGGGTCCCACTCAAATTCAACAGTGAGGAGTCTCTTGTAGTGTTCAAGCCATGCTCCTTGTTTTGCCTCTTCAGTCAGCATCATCTCGCCTGAATCATTTCTGATTGGCTTGTCACCCACGACATCCACATTCTCTCTCCTCATCTGGTTGGCAAGGCGGAATACTTCTGATGACTTGGGATTGATATTCTTGTAGACCGCCTTGTCTGCATCCTGGCGTGCATGGTGCACTACGCGTCTGGCAATGCGCTTGGCCCTATAGTATGTCTCCTTGGTGTCATAATTGCCAGCTTTCCATGCCTTGAAAGCCTGCCTCTTAGCTGCAATAGCCTCATCCACTTCACTACTCCACCACCAAGTTTCACGTCGCCATCGGTGAGGACGTGTCGTGCCACACACCTCTTCCGTTGTCTTCAATAGGCCTGTCTTGAGCTTATCCCTGACTTCCTCAGCGGTTGGGACTGTTTCACTTTCAGCTGAGAGCATGTGGTTTTGAAAGACTTCTTGGAAGCTTTCAGACGAGGAGAGAACTTGTGTTTGGTCTTTGGTGGCATAGCTATCCCCATGTCACATACCAGAAGCTGATGTTGCAGAGCAACCTCCTCTCCTGGTATCATCTTAACATCTGTCACAAGCTTGCGCATTCTCTTTCGGAACAAGATGTAGTCAATCTGCGTAGCTGCATTTCCTGACTTGTATGTGATGAGGTGGCTGTCCTGCTTCTTGAAACATGTATTGCCAAGGACCAGGTCGTATGCAAGTGCATATTCCAAGATTCTCTCCCCCTCGGTGTCAGGATTCAGTCTGCCATATCCCAAGCCACCGTGCACCTCACGTAAGCCTGTGCCGGTGCTGCCTACATGGCCATTCCAATCACCACAAGGGATGAGGAACTCCGTTTCTGGAATCTTGGCAGTCACGGCATGCAGTTGATCATAGAAAAGTTCCTTGACAGCGTCGCTAAGGCCACACTGTGGGGCATAGACAGACAGGAAGGTAAGTACACATTGCCCTACAACAAGCTTGACTAGAATTATCCTGTCGGAAACTCTCTGCACTTCAAACACCTTTTCTATCAGCTCCTGACTGCCACAAACACTCCCACTCCTGCAGTTCCTCTGTCATTACCTGACCAGTACAACTTATACCTGGTGTCCTTGCCCTTGATAGTGCGGCAGTGACCTCCACGGTACCTGGTCTCTTGAAGACAGCAGATGTCAACTTTCCTGCGAGATAGCATCTCTTCTACCTCGCACACTCTTCCTCTCAGGGTGTTTACATTGAGTGTGCCCACCCTGAGCTTCCTCAGGTGCTTGCGGGATTTGCCGAAACGGCCCGACCCTGCCCCCCCGCACCTGAGTGGGGGCCAAGCCGGAGACACCACTGACAAAACTTTGGGTAATGGATTAACCCTTTCTTCCATCACCTATAGCCAATAGTATTGAAGGCATGTTATTGCTTAAAACATGATGAAAGTAAAGCAGAAAGCTCCTTCAGGAACTGTCTACTCTACTTTCAATTTGCTTTAGCTGTCATGTGTATTATCAGAATCAATGGACATTCATTTGTAGTGGTTACCTATTATGAGTATTATAGAGAGAAAGAGAGCATTTGTAGTGGTTACCTATTATGAGTATTATAGAGAGAAAGAGAGCATTTGTAGTGGTTACCTATTATGAGTATTATAGAGAGAAAGAGAGAAGGGGTGACATTCATTTGTAGTGGTTACCTATTATGAGTATTATAGAGAGAAAGAGAGAAGGGGTGACATTCATTTGTAGTGGTTACCTATTATGAGTATTATAGAGAGAAAGAGAGCATTTGTAGTGGTTACCTATTATGAGTATTATAGAGAGAAAGAGAGAAGGGGTGACATTCATTTGTAGTGGTTACCTATTATGAGTATTATAGAGAGAAAGAGAGAAGGGGTGACATTCATTTGTAGTGGTTACCTATTATGAGTATTATAGAGAGAAAGAGAGAAGGGGTGACATTCATTTGTAGTGGTTACCTATTATGAGTATTATAGAGAGAAAGAGAGCATTTGTAGTGGTTACCTATTATGAGTACAGTAAAACCTCTCTATAACGGCCACTAAAACGAAGGCTAATTTATTGAATAAAAGACAGGTGACAGCTTAAAGCAAGATGACAGTGAAACAGAAAGCTCCTATAGGAGCTTTCTGTTTTACTGTCACCTTGCTTTAAGCAGTCACCTGTCGTAAACATCTAATATTTAACACAATTTGGTGGCCGTCATAGAGAGGTTCTACTGTATTATAGAGAGAAAGAGAGAAGGGGTAAAGGTGTCCTCTGACACTTTTGTGGAGGAAAGAATTTTTGTGTTATTGAATGAGTTCTTTATACAAATTATTTGTATACTATATTATGTTTCAAGGCCATAGCATAATAGCATTTATTGATTTTCTTAAATCAGAAATGGAAATTGTAGAAAAGAAAAGGCAGAAGACACTCATGACCAAGGCAATATGGTATTTCCGATCTTTTATTTGCTCCAACGTTTTGATCCCTCACCGGGTCTTTTTCAAGGAAAATGAAATTGAGTAAACTCTTTCAGCATCATGGAGTGTTTTTAAAAATATACTCATTACATTTGAAAACAGTGTAGACCCAGATCAGAGGACTCCTGTTTGTTAATTAAGAGCAGTATTTTTCACACTACATAAAAATTCTAAGTAGATCGAATCACGTCTTGATATTGAAAAAGATCCACAAGAGAACCCAATAAACCCACAATAGTTACTAAGTGTTGAATGAGTTAACTGTTAAGAAGCTTATCGATGTATGTGCATAAATGCACTGTTAGGAAGCGACCTTTTAGTGAAAAGTAGTGTACATTTATATAAAGTCTTGTATTAACCCTTAGCCTGCCACTCACGACTATAGCTCCATATGCAAACAGCTTGGATCCGGATGAGACGCCGAGTAACTCGGCGTCTCATCAGGATCCAAGCTGTTTGACACTCGGACAACATTTTCAGCAATTTTGAGCGACTTTGAAGCACTTTGAAACTTGAAGCAGACGAGAAATATAGCAGACGACAATTTATTTGGTGGGCTAAGGGTTAAGCAACCACTTATCAAAGCAATGTTAAGATCTCTAAAAACAGGTGGCTACTTTCATGATGCAGGAAGCTCGTAAAGGAGCTTTTTTAATTGTTACGGTTCTTCATTAGTCAGGGCTGCCTTTCTCCGGATATTTCCTAAATCTTTGGATCTTTTTCTGGTACATTGTAGCTTAAAGCAGGCTGAAAGTTAAGCAGAATGCGCCTTAAGATGCATTCTGCTTTACTTCCAGTCTGCTTTAAGTAGTCACATGTCAACAAAACTAGAAACAGGATATGTGGTAAAGATACGATTTGTAAAACTTGAAAAATGCAAATTTGGAAATCTTAGGATTTTTCGTCAATTGTATTCCAAATTTCTTTTTAAAACACTGTATGAGTGTCAAACAGTTTGGATCCTGATGAGAGGCTGTGTTATGTGGCATCTCATCAGGATCCAAATTGTTTGCAAAGGTAGTCACTGTGGCACGTACATCTGTAGCTAGCATGCAAAGAGTGAAGGTATATACAATGCACATAAATTGCTTTGAAAAAGAATTTTTATTTGTTCCTAAAGAAACCAGTTAAAACCTTGAATAAAGTATAACATCCATAAAAACGAGAAAAAATAAATATCAACATTTGTGTGTTTGAATAACCTGACCTGCATTCATGATATGAATCAGTATTTACTCGTAATATCAGGACTTCTGATTGGTTGTCAAGGCTTGTTACTAGGGAGGGGAGAAATACTTCAGTTCAGTTTAATAATTATAATTATGGAAACTTTTTGGCATCTGTGGCATTATTTTTTACATGTGAAATTTCGAAAAAAGAGAATTTCAATCCAATTGATGTTTTATCGGCCTGTCTTGCATGTTTTAGCAGAAATTTATCCAAGGAAAAATATGATATATTTCTTGGTACTAAGCAGTGTCAGGAGAATCCATTATTTTTCAGTTTTTCAAAAATTATGAGATTATGGGAACCCCTGAGAATACAAGAGTAAGGGATATATCATTTTCATCTCCAAAAGGACACATATCATGTATTTCACCTATGAAGAGTGATTAATTCTACATTTTGTTTGACCTGATAGTAGATTCATTTTATTTTTTGTGAAGCTGGGACGAAACTCACTTTGGGAAAATGGGAAGTTGGTACATCAACCGCAGCTTTTTCTTTGATGTCCACCCACCTCTTGGAAAGGTAAGCAAGTTTAACCCATAGATAAGCATTATATAGAGGATAACTGTTTTTTTCAGTGTAAGATCGAAATTTAATCCATTGAGTGAACATCAGACGTTATATTTTCACGAGTGGCGAAGCCACGAGTGAAAATATAACAGTCTGATGTTCACGAAATGGATTAAATTCGATCTTACACTGAACAAACACAGTTATTCTATTTATTTATGCTTTTAAGCCACTTTTTAAACGAAATTGTTTAAAAATTGAAAGCGAACGTACATTATTTATCCCGTGTTGAGCCCCACGTTTTATGTCGAACACATGTGCGTGACAGTTGGCGGTATAATTTGACGTCATCCGAATGACTTCGTTGCTCCCGAGTTTGGATTCGTGCTCTTCCGGTGAGTAGTTCGCGACAAATCGGACTGCCGGAATTTAACGATAAGACACGATTGACTACGATTCTTGGGGAGCCCTACGGGGAAAATTCATAATAAAAGCGATTGGTGATAATCCACTGCAGTGGATTACCAAGTGATCATCCACTGCTATATCGTGGTAATCCACCGAAAAGCATAAATAAAACACATTTAATCTAATAATCCATTGAAAAAAATAATTCCATTCTACCGTTACAGTCACAGTTACTTGACACATACATCTTGATCTATTAACCCCCCCCCCCCCCCCCCACCCTTTAAAAAAAAAAAAGATACAAGGTAAACAGTGCAATTCGACACCTAGTCTTTACTATCTACTTAAACTGATGCTAAAATAGACTCGGTCGCCGATATTCTCTTGTGGTACCCTCGGGAAAGGATTAATTCATCAATATCTACTTTTTATTTTATCAAATTTCGTCAAACAATGCCACAGTACCTGAATTATAACGAAAATGTGCATCAAAAAGTTTTATGTCGTTTTCACGGTCCTCTCCCCATGGTAACGGGCCTACATGTATGTAGGGATTATCTGTTACGTGCTCACAGTTAACGACCTATGCCACTTGAACTCTCACCAAATATTATAAATCACCTTTAAATGAAATATATTCATTTTTATATAATTTATTTAGAATGCAAAATGAAAAGAAGCTTTTACCTGTGTAATTTTGCCCAATGAAATCGCACCGTTCATTCGATCCATTCCGGTATTCAAAATGGCATTGAAAATGAAATGAGTCTTTCACTTGTCAATTCCGTGCCAAATTACATGTATATTTCATATAGCTGATAGTGAAGAGGGTCATGTTCCGACATAAACACATTTGCTCTAATGAAATTAGGTGCAAGTTCCAGCCGTAAAGGCCGTTAAATGTGCAAACCGACTAGATTACCCCTTATTTTGGGCAATAAAAACCGGACTGTGAGAACGAAATAAAACTTTTTGATGCACATTTTCGTTATAATTCACGTACTGTGGCATTATTTGACGGAATGTGATAAAATAACAAGAGGGCCTGAAGGCCCTGATATCGCTCACCTGTTGTACTGAAGCTTGATAGCTAGAATTATGAGGTTGTATTCCAAAACTGTTTACATGCCAAACTACAAATTTGAATGGATTTAGATAAAACTGATGAAACAGTAAGATAAAGCTATCAAGCTTCAGTACAACAGGTGAGCGATATCAGGGCCTTCAGGCCCTCTTGTTATTTTATCAAATTCCGTCAAATAATGCCACAGTACGTGAATTATAACGAAAATGTGCATCAAAAAGTTTTATGTCGTTCTCACGGTCCGGTTTTTATTGCCCAAAATAAGGGGTAATCTAGTCGGTTTGCACATTTAACGGCCTTTACGGCTGGAACTTGCACCTAATTTCATTAGAGCAAATGTGTTTATGTCGGAACATGACCCTCTTCACTATCAGCTATATGAAATATACATGTAATTTGGCACGGAATTAACAAGTGAAAGACTCATTTCATTTTCAATGCCATTTTGAATACCGGAATGGATCGAATGAACGGAGCGATTTCATTGGGCAAAATTACACAGGTAAAAGCTTCTTTTAATTTTGCATTCTAAATAAATTATATAAAAATGAATATATTTCATTTAAAGATGATTTATAATATTTGGTGAGAGTTCAAGTGGCATAGGTCGTTAACTGTGAGCACGTAACAGATCATCCCTACATACATGTAGGCCCGTTACCATGGGGAGAGGACCGTGAAAACGACATAAAACTTGTTGATGCACATTTTCGTTATAATTCAGGTACTGTGGCATTGTTTGACGAAATTTGATAAAATAAAAAGTAGATATTGATGAATTAATCCTTTCCCGAGGGTACCACAAGAGAATATCGGCGATCGAGTCTATTTTAGCATCAGTTTAAGTCGATAGTAAAGACTACGTGTCGAATTGCGCTGTTTACCTTGTATCTATAATGGTAAAAAACCCCGTCAAAAGTCGTATTTATGGGGGAATGGGTTAAGGCACATTCTGCTTTGCTTTCAACCTTCTTTAAGTGGTCTCCTATCTTCAATACTAGAAACAGGTTATGGGGTAATGGGTTAACACTTTCTTTCATAGATACACCTTTTAGGCATTAAACTTCTTCCACTGAAGAAACAGTTCCATTTTTAGCTCGACTATTCGAAGAATATGGAGAGCTATTACATGCTATCCTCTTAAAACATATACATTGAATGTCACTTATGTTGCTTTTTAGCTCACCTGGCACGAAGTGCCAAGGTGAGCTTTTAGGATCGTTGGATGTCCGTCGTCCGTCGTCCGTCCGCGCCACTAAAGTGGGTTAGAGGGCCAGATAACGGTAAACATAACAAAAGAAGACAATAGAGTTCATTCCGTAACAATACACTAAGGGGCCGTGGCCCGTTATTCGAACAAAAGAAAATAACAAAAGAAAAGGCCCTCTAACCCAATTCGGTGGCACGTCCTTCTGTCTGTCTGTCTGTCCGTTCACAATTGGTTCGTTAACACTCTAGCGGCTACAAATTTCATCCAATCTTCATGAAACTTTATAACAATGTTTGTCTTGATGAAATCTAGGTCAAGTTCGAATGTGGGTCATATCGGGTCAAAAACTAGGTCACTAGGTCAAATCATAGAAAAATCTTGTTAACACTCTAGAGGCTACAAATCTTATTGGATCTTAATGAAACTAAGTCAAAATGTTTGCCTCATTGATATCTAGGTCAAGTTCTGATATAGGTCATGCTAGGTCAAAAACTAGGTCACTAGGTCAAATCATAGAAAAACCTTGTTAACACTCTAGATGCTACAAATCTCATTGGAATTTAATGCATTCTAGTCAGAATGTTTGCCTAATTGATATCTAGGTTAAGTTCGATTATGGGTCATGTCGGGTCAAAAACTAGGTCACTAGGTCATAGGAAAACCTTGTTTAGACTCTATAGGCTACAAATCTCACCTTACCTTCATGAAACTTTGTCAAAATGTTTGCCTCATATATATCTAGGTCAAGTTCGAATATGGGTCATGTCGGGTCAAAAACTTGGTCACTAGGTCAAATCATAGAAACACCTTGTTAACACTCTAGAGGCTTCAAATCTCATTGGATTTTAATGAAACTTGGTCAGAATGTTTTCCTAATTAATATCTAGGTCAAGATGGAATATGGGTCATGTCGGATCAAAATTTAGGTCACTAGGTCAAATCAAAGAAAAACATTGTTAACCCTCTAGAGGCTACAAATCTCATTAGATCTGAATGAAATATTGCCAGAATGTTTGCCTACATCAATTCTAGGTCAAAATCAAATGTGGATTGTGTCTGGTCAGAAACTAGGTCAAATCATAGAAAAATCTTATTGACACTCTAAAGGTTGATTGTGGGTCATGTCCAGTCGTAATCTAGGTCACTATAGGTCATGTTTTACATGGAGTACCAGGTGAGCGATTTAGGGCCATGGTGGCCCTTGTTAATTTTTCCATACACATCTAACCAGCCCTCAATAATTAAGGAGAAAAATTCTAGATGGTATTTTAGGTGAATTATCTCGCCTTTTGGACTTAGACATCCACATAAAGATTTTTGATCAACCTAGAAAATGCCATCCTCTTAAAGCATATATCACTGCAACTACAGTAAACCTCACTTATTACGAGCTCGGTTATAACGTACACTCGGTTATAAGGAACGGTTTTAAAATCCCCGAATCTTACCCTTCTTTGTTCTATATAAAATAATACGGTTATAGCGTACTCGGTTATATTATAACGAAAACTCGGCTATAGCGTACACCATTTTCCAGTCCCGATTCATCAAATTTCATTAAAATATCATCGGTTATAGCGTACCGTCGATTTCGAGTGTTTCAACTGTATGTCCCGAGTAATTATCGATCGATAATTACCACATGGGTAAAATGTTTGTCAGCGATCGTCTTCATACTTTGTGTGTAGATGTGAGCGATATTAACAGACAAGTATAATGTTGGAATGACTTAAGATATGAGTGTCAAACAGTTTGAATCCTGACCACACACCGCATTGCGCAGCGTCTGGTATGGATCCAAACTGTTAACAAAGTCAACATTAAGCGATAAACGGGTTGAATAAGTCAACAAATGATCTCTGTGTTTGTTCCTCCAAGTAAAGTGGTCTATTGATTGATTAAAAATATTGTTTTGTCAAGAGAAATACATGTATTAGTTATTTGTTGCCCCGTAATGCGGAAATGATAGAGCCTCGTTTTCGGTATCTCAGTCACCTGCAAGTTAGGGTTTTTCCGAAAGTTAATGTTTTTTTAGCCTGACATGAAACTGAGGCATGGATGCAAATGGTGACCAGTCGTCAAAGTTTTGTCAGATAAACAATGAAAATAAGACTACCTCCGCTCAAGCTGTCATGTTGAAGGTAAACAAACTTGCAAATTACTGAAATACTATTTCGTTAAAACATTAATATTCTTATTTGCCAAATTTATAATGTTTCATTTAAACACATAGGTTTACACATGTACACAAGTACATGTACATGTCTGGTGTTCGTTATAAGTCCGATCAGTTCGTTATACTAACCTCGCCTATAGCATACTAGTTCGCTATACGGTTATAACAAACTGCGGCTATAGCGAACACTTTTTTGAGGTCCTGAGGTATTTGTTATAAGCGAGGTTTACTGTAATGTTTTAATTCAATAATCATTTTACCTCAAACAACTTACTTGCCCCAGACTAGAGGCGGATAATTCTAGATGGTATTTTTGGTGAATTATCTCCCCATTTGGACTTGGACATCCACATTAAGATTTTTGATCAACCTAGAAAATGCCATCCTCTTAAAGCATATATCACTGCAACTAAAGTTTTTATTCAATAATCACTTTACCTCAAGCATACTGCTTTCCCCAGTCTAGAGACAGATAATTCAAGACGGTATTTTGTATGAATTATCTCCCCTTTTGGACTTAGACATCCATGTTAAGATTTTTGATCAACCTAGAAAATGCCCTTCATTTAACGCATATATCACTACAACTAATATTTTTATTCAATAAACGCTTCACCTCAAACATATTATTTGTCCTACACTAGATGTGCATAATTCTAGATGGTATTTTGTATGAATTATCTCCCCTTTTGAACTTGGACATCCTACATATTGGGACATACAAACCTGAGGAAACAGCGTAGACCCTGATCAGACTGCTCCCTCAGGAGCAGTCTGATCAGGGTCTGCACTGTTTGCCATTTGGTTTGCATCTTTTTGACTAATTACTTTACGAAGCAGGTATTTTTTTCAAATTTTATGATGATTACAACAGTTAAACAGGCTGTCGCAATGTTACGTTTTTATCAGGGCTGTCATTTCTCGATTTCTCCTAAATCTTCGGATTTTTCCCCAGTACATGGTAGCTTAAAGCAGACTGAAAGTAAAGCAGAATGTGCCTTAAGGCGCATTCTGCTTTACTTACAGCCTGCTTTAAGTAGTCGCATGTCAACAAAACAAGAAACAGACTATGGGGTAAAGCTGCGATTCGTAAAATCACACTTGAAAAATGCAAATTTGGAAATCTTATGATTTTTCATGTCAACTTATGGCAGCCCTGATTTTTACGATACCCTGTCTTACCTGGGCCCCTGTTGGGTGTTATTGTCTTTCAGATGCTGATTGGCCTAGCTGGTTACATGTCAGGATATGATGGACAGTTTGCCTTCAAGAAACCAGGAGACGGTTATTATGAAACAAAATATGTTGGCATGAGAGTGGTACGATTACTTTAACCCTTGGAACCCTAGTCCCGCATATGGGCGTCATTTTCAATCAGTGTACATGTGAATAGTACACTTGTCCTGTGCAAACAGTGAAGACCCAGATCAGAGGGCTCCTAAGGAGCCCTCTGATCAGGGTCTTCACTGTTTGTCGTAATGCCAAACATTGACAAATACAACCCTTAAAAGTCAGAAATGGACTAGACTCAAATGGAAACTGGACTTGTCCATTTGAAGTTTCAGGGAGGAAAGGGTTAATTAATTAAACTTATCTGTGACAAAAATTGTATCACAAAATATGTTAGCATATTGTTATTATCCCCTTCCGAAAGGCAGAGGGATACTGTTTTAGGTCCGTCCGTCCGGCCGTGCGTCCGTCACGTTTTCCGTCCGCAACTGTATCTCCGAAACAATAAACAGATTTGGATGAAACTTGGTATACTTATTTGTCATCATAGGAGCACCGTGGGAAATCAAATTTTTTTCAGAAAATTTTAGGAATTTATGAGTTATCTGCCCTTTTCCGTCCGGCTGTCCGTCCGTCCGTGCGTGCGTCCGTCACGTTTTCCGTCCGCAACTGTATCTCCGAAACCGATAAACAGATTTGGATGAAACTTGGTATACTTATTAGCTCACCTGAGCCAAAGGCTCAAGGTGAGCTATTGGGATGGCCCTGTGTCCGTCGTCCGTCGTTGTGCGTTGTGCGTCATCGTTAACAATTGCTTTAAATGACATCTTTTCCTATACCGCTTGACAGAATTCAACCAAACTTTACAGAAATGTTCCTTGGGTCAAGCTCTTTCAAATTTGTTCAAAGAATTAAAAACAATGCAGAACTCTGGTTGCCATGGCAACCAAAGTGAAAAAATAAGGAAATCTTAAAAAATCTTCTTGTCAAAAACTGCAATAGTCAGAGCTTAGATATTTGGCACATAGCATCATCTACAGGTCCTCTATCAAGTTTGTTCAAATTATGCCCCTGGGGTCAAAATTGGCCCTGCCCCAGGGGTCACAGTTTTACATAGAGTTATATAGTAAAATGTTCAAACGTCTTCTTCTCTGAAACTAATATGGCCAGAGCTTTGATATTTGGCATGGTTGCACTTCTAGATGACCTATACCAAAATTGGTCAAATGGTTCTGGTCGGTTGCATAACTAGGTCACAGGAGCTAAAAATAGATTTTTTCAATGAAAACTTAAAAAATCTTCTTCTCTGAAACTACAAAGGCCAGAGCTTAGATATTTGGCACATAGCATCACCTACAGGTCCTCTATCAAGTTTGTTCAAATTATGCCCCTGGGGTCAGAATTGGCCCCGCCCCGGGGGTCACAGTTTTACATAGAGTTCTATAGTGAAATTTTCAAACGTCTTCTTCTCTGAAAGTAATATGGCCAGAGCTTTGATATTTGGCATGGTGACATTTCTAGATGTCCTATACCAAAATTGTTCAAATGGTTCTGGTAGGTTGCATATGTAGGTCACTGGAGCTAAAAATAGATTTTTTCAATGAAAACTTTAAAAATCTTCTTCTCTGCAACTACAAGGGCCATTATAAATGTTAGATATCTGACACATAGCATCGCCTACAGGTCCTCTATCAAGTTACTTCAAATTATGCCCCTGGGGTCAAAATAGGCCCCGCCCCGGGGGTCACAGTTTTACATAGAGTTATATAGTGAAATTTTCAAACGTCTTCTTCTCTGAAACTAATATGGCCAGAGCTTTGATATTCAGCATGGTGACACTTCTGGATATCCTTTACCTATTTTGTTCAACTGGTTTCAGTCTGTTGTATATGTAGGTCACAGGAGCTAAAAATAGATTTTTTTTCCAATGGAAACTTACAAAATCTTCTTGTCTAAAACCCTACTACCCTGATCTTAGATATTTGGCACATAGAATCATCTACAGGTTCTCTTACAAGATTGTTCAAATTATGCCCCTCGGGTAAAAAATGACTCCTTCCTGGACATAAATATTTATCTCCATTTTGTCAGTTATTCTCAGGTGAGCGATAATGCCCCATGGGGCTCTTGTTTGTCATCATAGGAGCACCGAGGGAAATCAAATTTTTTTCAGAAAATTTTAGGAATTTATGAGTTATCTGCCCTTTTTGTGTTAAAAATGCCATATTTAAAAGTTTTTACACTCTAGCAACTACAGTATTCAACATATTTTGTTTATACTTGCACACAATGTCTATAAGTACAAGTTCTTGCAGGTGTGCAATTATTGTAAAAAAAAGGATACTTGTGACAAGAGTTATTTGCCCTTGATGTACTTAGAAATGCTAGAAAATGCTTTATTTTGATATTTTTTACATACTATAGAGCCTATAAATATGCATGGATTTTTAAAAAACTTTCTTGAATTATGTATGGCTATTAGTTTTCAAATGAATTTGATTATTGTTGAAAACGAAGAAATTAGTCATGAGTTATCTGCCCTTGATAAGTAAAAAAGGCCATATTTAACTGTTTTTACTCTCTGGCAACTACAATTATGAATGGATTTAAATGATACTTGCACACGATGTCTATAAGTAAAAGTTCTTGAAGGTGTGCAATTATTGTCAAAAAAAGATACTTGTGGCAAGAGTTATCTGCCCTTGATGTACTTAGAAATGCTAGAAAATGCTTTATTTTAATATTGTTTACATCCTAGTATCTATAAATATGCATGGATTTTGATAAAAAAAATTCTATAAACTATGTATGGCTATTAGTTTTCAAATAATTGTTATCATTTTTTAAAACGGAGAAACTAGTCAACAGTTATCTGCCCTTGATGAGTCGAAAAAAACATATTTAACAGTTTTTACCATCTAGAAACTACAGTCTTTAGTGGATTTTTATTTAACTTACACACGATGTATATAAATATAAGGGTTGCAATTATTGTCAAAAAAGGATACTTTGTGGCAAGAGTTATCTGCCCTTTATGTACTTAGTAATGCTCAACATGGCTTTATTGTTTACATGCTATTGTGTACAAATGTGAATGGATTTTGAAAAAAAACAATTAAATCATATATGGCTATTATTTATAGAATGAGTTCAATTATTGTCGAAAATGTGCAAATTAGTCAAGAATACTCTGCCCTTGATGAGTTGAAAATGTGTTTACACTCTAGTAAATTCTACAGTTCTGATTTTTTAGCTCACCTGAGCTAGCTCAGGGTGAGCTTTTGCAATCCTTGAATGTCCGGCGTCCGTCATGCGTCGTCCGTCGTGCGGCGTCCGTCGTGCGGCGTCAACAATTTTAGTGTTTACACTCTAGAGGCCACAATATTTATTCAATCTTTCTCAAACTTGCTCAGATGGTATATTGCCATAAGAGTTCGGATGAGTTCGATTATGGCTGAAATCTGACAATTAGGTCATGAGTTATCAACCTTTGAATTGCTGAAAATGCCATATTTATCAGTGTTTACACTCTAGAGGCCACAATATTTACCCAATCTTTCTAAAAACTTGCCCAGATTGTATATCACTATATGAGTTCGGATGAGTTTGATTTTGGTTGAAATCGGACAAATAGATCAAGAGTTATCTACCTTTGAACTGCTGAAAATGCCACATTTAACGGTGTTTACATTCTAGAGTTCACAATTTATCTCAAACTGCTCAGATTGTATATTACCATAAGACTTCGAATGAGTTCAATTATGGTTTTAATCGGACCAAAAGGTCAAGAGTAATCTACCTTTGAATTGCTGAAAATGACATATTTATTGGTTTTTACACTCTAGAGGCCACACATTTTATCCAATCTTTCTCAAACTTGCTCAGATTGTATATGACCATAAGAGTTTGGATCAGTTCAATTATGGTTGTAATCGGACCAATGGGTCAAGAGTTATCTACCTTTGAATTGCTGAAAATGACATATTTAACAGTGTTTACGCTCTAGAGGCCACAATATTTATCCAAGCTCTTTCAAACTTGCCCAGATTGTATATGACCATAAGAGTTCGAAAAAGTGTAATTATGGTTGAAATCGGACCAATAGATTAAGAGTTATCTACCTTTGAACTGCTGAAAAATGCCATATTTTACAGTGTTTACACTCTTGCAACTACATTTTTCAATGGATTTTCATTATACACAAAGTATATAGCTATACCTTCTCGAAGGAGTGTAATTATTGTTGAAATCTAATCATTGTGGCAAATTGGCAATAGTTACCTGCCCTTGATATACTTTGAAATGCTAGAAAAAGGCTTCATTTCAGTATTGTTTAGGCTCAAGTTATCTGCCTTTGATGTTCTCTTCTATACTAGAATAGGTCGACACAAACTTGAATGGATTTAGAATAAAAATGGTGAAATTCAAAGGTAAAGCTATCAGGCTTCATTACAAATGGTGAGCGATATCAGGGCCTTCAGGCCCTCTTGTTTAATAATACTTGCACACAATTATAAGTTCTTGAAAGTGTTTAATTGCTGTTGAATTTGAATCAAGAGTTACCTGCCCCTGTCATACTTAGATTTATAATGCTACAAATGGCTTTATTTTTTGTATTGTTTAGGCTTTAACATGTACAAAATTGAATGGATTTTATAAAACTTTGTAAAAAGCTTTTGAATGTTGATCTTTAAAGACAGGTGATCACCATTTGCCCCTTCCTCCCACATTAAAGTTTGCCACTTTCTTCTGGACACTCGCTGCGGCAGGGGATATCAGCTCTAAGGTGCTTGTTAAATCTAACACACCACAGGCACACTCCCATTTTAACTAAGAAGGAACATATATGTGTTTAAATTCTCCAAAAAAATATGCACACACTGTTACAGCTTTATAGTGTGACGTAATATGGCTTCAAAAATTTGTGCAACAAAAAATGTAGTGCTGTTGCCTTGCTGCAAACTGGTTAAGTTGAAGTGTTAGAATCAAAATAATAATCTCATACCAGTGGTTTATCATGCAATAGAACACGATTAGTCGTTGAGATGCTAGTAATTAAATCACTTGGCCTTCGGCCTAGTAATCTCAACTCCTACTTGTGTTCTATTGCACGATAAAACACTGGTAGTATATTGTAAATGTGCTTTTTCTTGGTTAACTAGATTCTACTGTTTCTTCTAGCATCAACACAACTAATTAAAATGCTTTAACCTTTTTTTAGCTCACCTGAGCCAAAGGCTCAAGGTGAGCTATTGGGATGGCCCTGTGTCCGGCGTCGTGCGGTGTGTGTCGTCCGTTGTCCGTCGTCGTTAACAATTACTTCAAATGACATCTCCTCCTATACCCCTGAACAGATTTCAACCAAACTTTACAGAAATGTTCCTTGGGTCAAGCTCTTTCAAATTTGTTCAAAGAATTAAAAAACAATGCAGAACTCTGGTTGCCATGGCAACCAAAGTGAAAAAATAAGGAAATCTTAAAAAATCTTCTTGTCAAAAACTACAAGGGCCAGAGCTTAGATATTTGGCACATAGCATCACCTACAGGTCCTCTATCAAGTTTGTTCAAAATTGGCCCCGCCCCAGGGGGTCACAGTTTTACATAGAGTTATATAGTGAAATTTTCAAATGTCTTCTCCTCTGAAACTAAAATGGCCAGAGCTTTGATATTTGGCATGGTGACACTTCTAGATGTCCTATACCAATATTGTTCAAATGGTTCCGGTGGGTTGCATATCAAAGTCACAGGAGCTAAAAATAGATTTTTTCAATGAAAACTTAAAAAATCTTCTTGTCTTAAACTACAAGGCCCAGAGCTTAAATATTTGGCACATAGCATCGCCTACAGGTCCTCTATCAAGTTTGTTCAAATTATGCCCCTGGGGTCAAAATTGGCCCTGCCCTGGGGGTCACAGTTTTACATAGAGTTACATAGTGAAAATTTCAAACGTCTTCATATCTGACA
The DNA here is from genome assembly GCA_922989275.2 of Gari tellinella. Taxonomy (NCBI): domain Eukaryota; kingdom Metazoa; phylum Mollusca; class Bivalvia; order Cardiida; family Psammobiidae; genus Gari; species Gari tellinella. The sequence continues at coordinate 481,601 of OV277857.1, forward strand.
CTAATATGACCAGAGTTTTGATATTTGGCATGGTGACACTTCTAAATATCCTTTAGGTATTTTTATCAAATTGTTCTGGTTGGTTGCATATCTAGGTCAAAGGAGCTAAAAATAGATTTATTCTATAAAAACTTAAAAAATCTTCATCTGGTCAAAAACTACTAGGGCCAGAGCTTAGATATTTGGCACATAGCATCATCTACAGGTCCTCTATCAAGATTGTCCAAATTATGCCCCTCGGGTAAATAATGACCCCGTCCTGGACATAAATCATTATCTCCATTTTGTCAGCTATTCTCAGGTGAGCGAAATATGCCCCATGGGGCTCTTGTTTGATCTTGATCTTATCTGGACCTAGAATATGTAAACTGGCTACTTCTTGGTTAACTAGATTTTACCGCTCAATCCACTGTGGGGTTAAGAATATTGAACACAGTCTTGTTTTAAAACTAATTTAGGCATTTTAATGTGAGTTGCAAACAGTTTGAAGTCTTATTAGACCTGTCCTTAATACTAGAAATGGGCTATGGAGTAATAGGTTAAAACTAGATTAGGCATTTTTATCTGAGTTGCAAACATTTTGAAGTCTTATCAGATATCCAGGTACTCTGCATCTGATCAAACATCATTGTTATAGTATAAACATATTGTAGAAGTATAAAGTGTTGTGACATTTCAGGGGGCCTCCGTGGCCTAGTGGTACAGTCACTGTGACTTACATCACTAAGCTCTTCACCGCTGTGAGTTCGAATCCCAATAGGGTCGTTCGGATTTTTCATGTGGGGAAGCCTTCCAGCTGGCTTGCGGAAGGTCCTTGGTTCTACCCAGTTGCCCATTTGTGCCTGAAACAGTGCATAAAGGGCTCCCGGGGTCTTCCTCCACCTGTAATTAGTTGGACGTCGAGATATAATTGAAATACTGTTAAAAGCGACGTAAAATCATAACAAATCAAATGTGATATTTCCTTGCAGTTTTGTGGATGTCTAGGGGCAGCTCTGATACCGCTGACTTACATGTCAACTTGGCTCCTCAGTAGATCTGTCATTGCTGCCCTTTTTGCTGCATGCTTTGTATTGTTTGGTAAGTTCAATATCTAATCAACTTATAATATGAGTTATCCCCTTCACTGCCTACACCGAGTGCAACAGTTTTTAGCAAACAGTTTGGATCCTAATCAGACGCCGCTTTAAGCGGCGTTTGATCAGGATCCAAACTGTTTGACACTCATTTCAATATTTCTTCAGTCAAAATAGCAAAAACTAAAATTTAAGAAATAAAAGTAGACGACAATTGTTTAAAATTGATGACGTCATGACAGTGAAGGGGTTATATATTATAAGGTCTGGGCATACTGAGTTTTTCATGTGTGGAAGTCTTCCAGCGTGCTTGTGGAAGATTGGTGGTTCTACCCATTTGCGTGAAGCATTGTTAAGAACATCTGGGGTCTTCCCCAACTTGTATTTAGATGGACATAGCGAAATGACTGAAATAATGTTAAAAGTAATGTAAATCATAAGAAAATCTGGGGAATGGCAGGTCAATACAGTACCTCTGAAATTTATTACTTTCTATTATAGAAATGTCTATCTAAAGTGAGCTTTTTTGTCAGTTCATAAGGGTTTGGCTCGTCTGGTACATAGTGCTACAGTGAACTATTTTGATCCTTGTATCTATTGTCATGGTCACATCAGAGGGCATAGTGTTTCACAAACACGTCTTATTTGTTCTACATTAGCAGCTGCCTGCTTTTGAAAATCTTTTTCCTACCCGTATGCTGCTCAAAACAGTTTGCCTTTATGACTAATTATTCACATTTGTCTTTCAGATGTTGGAATGGCCACACTGTCACGGCATATCCTGCTGGATCCTATACTCATGTTCTTTATTATGCTGTCAACATACTGCCTACTAAAATTCATTACCAGCCCACACAGGTAAACTGCACCATACAAAATCACTGAATCATGCAGAACTCCAGATAAGGGGGAGTCAACCAGACATTTTCAGAATTTTCTCCTTTATATTCAAATTAAACCCTATGGTGTTAAACTCATTAGAATGGTCTGGATGAGACGATTCTAATGAGTAGTGACACTATAGGGTTTAATGCAGAAATAAAAACTTTAGATTTGAAATACTCTCCTTATCTGGATCGCTGTGAATGTCATTCGTACATAAAAAAAAATCCTCAAAATATCGATTATTTACAACTGTTGATACAACTCCTGGTTAAAAATATCTACAACTTGAATCTGAATTCCAGTCTTATGAAGGATAAGGAAGAGTCTTGTAACCCTTTACTCCAAAGCCTCTTTCATCTTTTTGAGACAGGTGCCACCTAAAGCAGGTTGAAAGTAAAGCAGAATGTGCCTTAAGGCACATTCTGCTTTACTTTCAGCCTGCTTTAAGCTACCATCTTCTAGGATATTTGATTTTTGTCTAATGTTGCATATTAATTACTGTACAACTATTTTCTTCAGTGGAGGAATGAATTCAATGCTTAAAATGGTGTATCTAGTGAGACAAGGATTAAGTTGTCCACTATCTTTAGGGATTTCCATGTAATGTCAGATAATGGTCAAGTATTACAAGTTGTTCTCTTATGAAATAAATATGCTTTCTTGTTTCAGGCATTTTTCTCCTAGATGGTGGTTTTGGTTGTCTTGTACAGGTGTTGCCCTATCCTGCTCCATAAGGTGAGTCCTCCTCGTAAATCATTGCCTCTGCCCTGCAGGGCATTCTCTCACTAATCCACACCAAATTCTATGGTGTTGCTGTTCATTAGAATCGTCTTGAAGAGACAATTCTGAGTAGTAACACTGTAGGGTTTAATGCAGAAATAAAGATTTTTTTTAAATACTCCCTTTACCCTTTGCCTACCCCTGTAGGGCATGGTACACCAAAACGGCTCTCCTATATAACTTATATAAAATGCGTCATTTCCAAGGTCCAAAAAATACAATTTTTATTCCAACCACAGGTGCTACCCTATATTTCCCACAAAGATACACCCTTGCACAAGTGAAAAATGTAGAGAAAACAGGGGGTCATGTGGCATATAAGAAAAATCTCTTGGCTTCAGTGACATGACTGGTGTTTTGCTACATTTTGAAATAGGCACCGGCTAAAACAGGGACATGTCACTTCAGCTCACATAATTTCTACAAAAACCCATCTATTATGATAGAAAGTCTTTGTATCTATTCTCTAGCACCCATGTATTAAATAAAAAGCTCAAAATAGTAAATATTTCTTGACAAAAAGCTATTCTGAGGCAAAGAGTTTGGCACTATTTCTTTGCCGGACTTCTTTCGACTACACCATGAAGCACTTCCGGTCTATTTGGTGGCCCTATACCTGTAGGGACACCCGCAGCAGTTGACAAATAAACTCAGGATTTAGTAGTTAGTAGTTTAGTATCCGGAGCCTCTTTGAATGTACAATGAACCTTCTTTACAGCAATATTTTGTGAAGTTAAGCTGAAGTTGCTAACCAAGTTTATAACTGTCAAATCTGTGTTAACCCATTCCCCAATGGAAGCACCTTTTAGCACATTCAATTTATCCCTCCATTGAAGAAAAAAGTTCCAACTTATACCATCATGAACATGTACAATAAGAATTATTTTCTATTTCCTAGCAGGTGATAGCTTAAATCAGATTGAAAATAAAGCATAAAGCAGAATGTGCCTTCTGCCTTATTTTCAATCTGATTTAAGTGGTCACATGTCTCCAAAAATGAAGGGTGGATGAGTTACTGATTTTTTGTGTGTGTACATTTCAGTGTAAAGTTTGTTGGTTTATTTGTGGTACTTCTTGCTGGCTATACTACCGTCTCTGATCTTTGGCGGATTCTCGGAGAAGAGAAGAAATTTACTCTGGTAAGATATTATTTTTGTGAATTTATCACTGAGCTCAATTATATTTTGAAGTTTTAACCCATTACTCAGGGCTCCAGGTAAGAGGGAGTAAACTGAACAAATCCAACATTTTCTCACTTATTTTAGCATCAAATCCTATGGTGTTACTACTCATTAGAATCGTCTCTTTGAGACGATTCTAATGAGTAGTGACACCATAGGGTTTTAAGCAGAAATTAGGATTCTAGTTTTTGAAATACCCCCCTTATCTGGAGCCCTGATTTACTCCATAGAGATCCATTTGTACCCATTATTACTGTACTGAAGAATTAAGTTTGTACAGACATTTTGTAACATACGAAATATTTTCAACTTTTTAGCAGGTGGTAGCTTAACCCTTTACCTGATAGTCTCTTTCTAGTATTGAAGATAGGTGACTTCTTAAAGCAGGTTGAAAGTAAAACAGAATGCGCCCGAAGGCGCATTCTGCTTTACTTTCAGCCTGCTTTAAGCGTTCATTTGCTAGAATATAAAAAATATTCCCTGTAATATATATTCTTGACTGATAAAATTGGAACTATTTTCTTCAGCGGAGGAATAAATTATATTCGCTAAAAGGCGCTTCTATTGGGTAAAGGGTTAAAGCAGGTTGAAATAAAATCAGAACACCCATTCAGGCACATCCTGCTCTACTTCAGGCTGCTTTAGGTGGTCACTTGTCTTCAAAAGTAGAAACAGTCTATAAAGTAAAGAGTTAACAAAATGCTGTAAATCAGGAGATCCATGTTTTGGATAATAAATGAATAATGAAGTTTTGATATTTATTACATGAAGTATCATCATGTTTGATCAGAATCCAAACTGTTGTTCTCTCATATCAATAATAAAGTCTGTAGAGCAATGAGACCCTTCATAACATAGCTATGAGACTACGAGCAGACTCCTATATACCCATGACAACCTTACTAAAAAGTACATCACCTAATCTAGAAAATAGTGTTGGGCAAGAGTATTTGTATTGTCTACAATGCCTTGTTTGTTCATTGTAAGAATAACATACAGTCGAACTTCGATATCTCGAACTCAGTTAAGTCGAACATACCCGTTTTTCAAAGTTAAAACGCGGCTTTTCCACGTTTTAACTTTGAAACACTGGTATGTTCGCCTAAACCAAGCTTGAAATAAGGCAATTCATGTTTCGAAATATCAGATAGTTTGAGTTAAGCGAGTTCGAGATATTGAAGTTCGACAATATGTTACATGATGTATTTTTTTCTCTGTTTCAAAGGTGGATGTTTTTAAACATTTCATGGCGCGGGCTGTCTGCCTGATTGGTGTACCTGTTGTGTGCTATATGTTAATATTTGCTGTCCACTTCTCCGTACTAGCAAACAGGTGAGTAACTGTCCAATTTGTGTTAACCCTTTGATTCCTAGTCCCGCATATAGGCGTCATTTTTAAACAGTGTATATATAAATAGTACACTTGTCCTGTGCAAACAGTGAAGACCCAGATCAGAGGGCTCCAAAAGGAGCCCTCTGATCAGGGTCTTCACTTTTTGTGATAATGCCAGTCATTGACAAAAACAACCCTTAAAAGTCAAAAATGGACTAGACTTAAATGGAAACTGGAATTGTCCATTTAAAGTTTCAGGGAGCAAAGAGTTAAACCCAATATCCCATAAATACGCCTTTTTATGCCTTTAATTTATTTCCCACTGACGAACAAATACTTACACTTTATACCGTCATGAATATGTTTGATAAGAAATTTTTTATACATCCTAGAAGATGGTAGCTTAAGGCAAGCTGAAAGTAAAGCTGATTGCACCTTAAGGTGCATTCTACTTTACTTTCAACCTGCTTTAAGATATCACCAGTCTTCAAAACTAGGAATGAGCTATAGGCTGGTGGGTAAAATAGTAACTACTTCAAAAAGAAGGATAGACACATCTCAACCAATACTGATACATATTTTTATGCCTTAATTTTTATTTCCATGGAATGAAAACCTCCACTTTATACAGTCATGGATTTATATAGTCATAATATGTCAGACATTTTCATTCATCTCATGAAACCTTCCAAAATTTGAAATTGAATGTAGATAATTTGTATTTAAAGCCAGAATGTCGCCCAAATTTATGTTTAAATCGCGCAATTTCTTATATAAGAACATTTTCTATGTATTAAAACTAAGCCAAATCCGTTGTCAGGTGCCTGAAACATGCCCCCCTTTCTTTAAGAACCATACATAAATGTGCCGATTTCTTATCGAGATGGTTGGAAAAATAAGCTTTTTGTTTACATAACAAATCTTCGTGTCGGCTTCCGAGAGTTTCCGCAAGGTCGAATAAGAGTCACGAGCAGAATAGTTCATAACCATTAAGGTAACGGTGGAGAAGACGTTATTCTTTCCCGTTTAAACGCAAACGCATCGCAATAATACGCATAAATGGACAACCTTTAGACAATTCTGACCATTCATGTTAGTCTGAGTGGCAAACAGTTTGGTGCGTGATCAGACGCCGGGTTACCCAAACTGTTTGCAATTGAAATCATGGTTTTAGCGTTAACGCGTTTATTGGGAAAGAATAACATTTTCTCCACTGTAAGCAAGGTAACATCGACTACATCGTCGTACACTTTCCTACTTGAGATAAGTATGGTTCCCGTGCAGCACGAGACCGCTGCGCTAACTTTACTGATATTTTATTCTCTCCCAATAAACGCATTTGTATACAAAACTATTATTTCCATTGCAAACAGACTTGAGCCAGGTCAGACGCCGGGTAACCCGGCGTTTGATCAGGCTCCAACCTATTTGCTACTCATATTAAAAAATAATAGTTAAAACTTCTAAAAGTAAATTTCCACAGTTACGTGCATTGCGTTTGCGTTTAAACGGGAAAGAAAATGTATTCTCTACTGTAAACTGCGCACAATAAACACAGCTATCAATGTTTCTTGCTGGATGTAGGGAATACTCATCCCTTTTAAAGTTTTAGAATGTTCCAATTTAAAAATAACTCCGACAGGTCATAAGAAAACATCTTTACCGGGCGCAAGCCGAACGAACTCGGAAAATCTCCGTCGTTGATCGGATGTCAACAAACCGATTTAAAAGTCGATCTTTTTCCATCAAATTCATGTGTTTGTCAGATTTATTGCCTCCATAACCATCGAGGATTACTTCTTTTTATTATGCCCCCGGCATCGACAGATGTGGGAGCATATAGTAATTGTCCTGTCCGTCCGTCCGTCTTTCCGTCGAGAACGTCCGTCCGTCCGTAACAGGTTAAGTAGATTTTACCGTTTCTTCTAGCATCAACACCGCTTACTCAAATGCTTTGATACTTATACAGTTGTTGCCTTGGACCATTCCCTATCCACCAATATCACCCAACCTTGATTTTGACCTTGACCTTGACCTAATTTGGACTTAGAATATTTTGAATGGGCTATTTCTTGGTTAACTAGATTTTACCGTTTCGTCTAGCATCAACACTACTTACTACAATGCTTCTATACTTATACAGTTATTGCCTTGGACCATTACCAACCCACCAGTAATACCCAAGCTCAATTTCACCTTGACCTAATTTGTACTTAGAAAAGATTCAGAATATATTGTCAAGGATGCCACCGGGGGCATAAGCGTTTATTGAACGCAGTCTTGTATGTTTAGATTACGTATCTGCCTGAATATTCAGGTTTAAAAAATGCGCTAGTCTGGCTTACATACTGCCTTTAACTAATGTTAATTTTGACAATTGACCCTTTAACATATAGAAGCGCCTTTTAGCCCATTCCGTTTAATCCTCCACGGCAGAAAATAATTCAAATCTATACAGTCATGAATATGTATCAGAAGGAATATTTAATTAATTCTAGCAGGTGGTAGTTTAAAGCAGGCTGAAAGTAAAGCTGAATGTGCCCTAGGGCGCATTCTGCTTTACTTTCAACCTGTTTTAAGTGGTCATCTATTGGGTAAAGGGTTAAACACAATTATTTCCTTATTTTAGTGGCAATGGAGATGGGTTTTACAGTTCACAGTTCCAGTCCCAGCTGGAAGGAAACAAGCTGTATAATGTCAGTATGCCCGAACGTAAGTTACCCTACTCTTTTACAGGGCCCTAGTTAAGAGGGTGCGAACTGAACAAATCCAACATTTTCTCTCTCATCTCAGCACCAAATCCTATGGTGTTACTACTCATTAGAATTGTCTCTTCGAGACGATTCTAATGAGTAGTGACACCATAGAGTTTAATTCAGAAATAAAGATTTTGTTTTTAGTTCACCTGAGCCGAAGGCTCAGGATGAGCTATTGTGATCCCATTCCGTCCGTCGTCCGTTCAAACAACATCTTCTCAGAAACCACTTAACCGATTTCAACTAAACTTTGTCAGAAGCATCAGTGACAAGGGGGAACGAAATCTTGTTCAAAGATTTTGGCTAGAGTTATTCCCCTTGCTGTGTGACCAGATTTTCTAACATGACCCTATAGACAACTTTTAATGCATAAGAAAATCTTAAAAAATCTTCTTCTCAGAAACCCAAAGGCCCAGGCCTTTGATATTTGGTATGTATCATTACCTAATGATCTTCTACCAAGAGTGTTCAAAGTTTGACCCTGGGGCCAAAAATGGCCCCGCCCTGGCGCTTATAAGTTTTTTAGCTCACCTGAGCCAAAGGCTCAAGGTGAGCTATTGTGACCGCTCATTGTCCGTAGTACGTCCGTCCGTCTGTCCGTTCACATTTACTTCAAACGACATCTCCTCTGAACCCGACGATTGTATGGAGAGTTCAAACTGCTCATGATGTTCCTTGGATGCTTCTCTACAGAAGTTGTTCAAATGAAAGGAAAAAAGCACAAACTCTGCTTGAAAAAGCAAAAAAGCAAAAAACTTTAAAAAATCTTCTTGCCCAAAACTACTTGGCCCTAAGCTTTGATATTTTTACAGTAGAATCTCCTGGTGGATCCCTCTATAGTTTGTTAAAATGAAATACCTAGGGTCACATTTGACACCACCCTGCACAGTTAAAGATCTGCTCTAGGCAGGTTTCAAAGTATTTTTAGCTCACCTGAGCCAAAGGCTCAAGGTGAGCTATTGGGATGGCCCTGTGTCCGTCGTCGTGGGTCGTCCGTCGTCGTTAACAATTACTTCAAATTACATCTCCTCCTATACCGCTTAACAGATTTCAACCAAACTTTACAGAAATGTTCCTTGGGTCAAGCTCTTTCAGATTTGTTCAAAGAATTAAAAACAATGCAGAACTCTGGTTGCCATGGCAATAAGGAAATCTTAAAAAATCTTCTTGTAAAAAACTACAAGGGCCAGAGCTTAGATATTTGGCACATAGCATCACCTACAGGTCCTCTATCAAGTTTGTTCAAATTATGCTCCTGGGGTCAAAATTGGCCCCGCCCCGGGGGTCACAGTTTTACATAGAGTTATATAGTGAAAATTTCAAATGTCTTCTTCTCTGACACTGATATGACCAGAGCTTTGATATTTGGCATGGTGACACTTCTAAATGTCCTTTACCTATTTTGTTCAAATGGTTCTGGTCAGTTGAATATCTAGGTCATAATTCACATTCAATATATGTATAGCAGACAGCAATTCAGCATTATAAGAGTTAGACCCTAGCCACATTTCCTACTGGCAGAGTTACATAACTGAACTCAGGTCAGCTGAGGTTCACTATAACAGTAGCATATGGTGTTGTCTGCTACATTTTTTATGCCCCTGCAGTTGGGGGCATATTGTTTTTGTCTGTCTGCTTTTTTTTGTCTGTTTGTCAATTTGTTTGTCTGTCAGTCCACAACTTTAATCTTAGCCATAACTTTGTTAAAGTTAGAAACTTTATAACTTAGGTCATGTTCTGCAAAGGTCAATGTCATTTTTGAGTTATTTCCCAGTGTCATATTTTCTTGTCTTTGAGATAACTCCAGTTCTACTGATGTTAACCCATTACCCCATACATATGCCTTTTTACGCATTTAATTTATTCCTCCTCTAAAGAGAATAATTCCTCTTTATACAGTCATAAAAATGTAAGATATAAGAAATGGTATCTATATCTTAGTAGATGATAACTTAAAGCAGGTTGAAAGTAAAGCAGAATGGGCAATAAATAATCATATGGAAATACATGTAGCTTGATAAGAAGAAGTGTCATGGATAAGGGCCATAACTCTGCCAACAATATCTTTTTAAGTTATTCCAATTTGTCATGGGTTTTTTGTCTGGAAGATAATTCCATTTACAGCTATATTAAAATGTTGTCTTGTCTATTACGCTAAGGCACAATGACCTCAGGTGAGCGAATTAAGGGCCATGGCCCTCTTGTTTATTTAAGCAGAACTGTATTTACCTGAGTTACCCTTAATATACTAAGGGCAAATAGCCAATATTTGCAAACAGTTTGGATCCAGATCAGATGCAACATAATGCTGCATCTAATCTGGATCCAAACTATTTGTCACTCATTTACCAACTTAACATTTTCTAAATTGTTTTTTTTGTACATTTTTCACATACAGTAGGTATTTAGCAGACATCATTTCAGTCTGGTAAGGGTAAGCCCCCAGTAGCTGCTAATGCTACCATAGTCCCAAACTATTGCATAATATTTGACCTCAGTGATCAGGCCAACAGAACAACATGTTGTCTGCTAAAGTTTAGAAATGGTTCAGTCTGCTTCATACTTAGAGAAACAGGATCTGGAAGTGATCCACTGACAGTTATGTAATTATGTCTTATGCCATATTTATACATATGTTTAATATTGGTTTTGTCACAGTTATCTGTATGTCTTGTCATTTTTTCTTGTCCAGGATTCAACCCTTTCCCCCCATAAATACTGACGTTTGTTAACCCATTACTTCATAAATGTGCATTTTTAGGCCTTTAATTTATTCCTCCACTTAAGAAAATAATTTCCCTTTAAACAGTCATGAAAATGTAAGATGCGAAATAAGTTTCTATATCCTAGTAGATGGTAGCTTAAAGCAGTTTGAAAGTAAAGCAAAGTGTGCATTAAGACCCATTCTGCTTTACTTTCAACCTGCTTTAGGTGGCCACCTATTTTCAAAACTAGAAACAGGCTATGGGGTAATGGGTAATATTTGGAAAGAGCCTAATGAGAGGAAGTGCCATTTGCAAAGGCCATAAATCTGACATCATTGTTTTTTGAGTTATTTCCCTTTGTGATATTTTCTTGTCATGAAGACAACACCAGTTCTACTGATGCTATTGTAATGAAATTTTATGTATGGAAAGAAATTGATGAGAGAAAATGCCATGCACAAGGGCAGCAATATTTTGTTTTTCCCCTTTGTCATATTTTATTGTCAGGAAAATAACTCCAGTTCTGCTGACGCTAGTGAAATAATTATCATTTACCGGAAATGGAAATAGCTTGATAAGAGGATGTGTCATGGATAAGGGTCATAAGCTTGGCAACAAAGTTCACTTTTGTCATGTTTTCTTGTCCGGAACTCCATTTATAGCTATATTAAAATGTTGTCTTGCCCAGTCAACTTAGGTACAAACTTCAATGTCCTCAGGTGAGCGAATTTAGGGCCATGGCCCTCTTGTCTTAGGAAAACCTTTAACATTCTTCTCCTCAGAAACTGTATGGCCTAGATCATTAATATTTGACATGTAGCTTTGCCGTATGGTCCTCTACCAAGATTGTTCAAATTATGACCCCAAGGTCAAAATTGGCCCCGCCCCGGGGCTTATCAGTTTTACATAGACTTATATAGGAAAACCTTTAAAAATCTTCTTCTCTGAAACTGTAAGGCCCAGATCTTTAATATTTGACATATAGCTTTGCCTTGTGGTCCTCTACCAAGATCGTTCAAATTATGACCCCCGGGCCAAAAATGGCCCCGCCCTCGGGCTTATCAGTTTTTCATAGGAAAACCTTTAAAAATCTTCTTCTCTGAAATTGTAAGGCCTAGATCATTTATATTTGACATGTAGCTTTGCCTTAAAGTCCTCTACCAAAGGTGTTCAAGTTATAACCCCTGGGTCAAAATTGGCCCCGCCCCGGGGCTTATCAGTTTTACAGAAACTTATATAGCAAAACCTTTAAAAATCTTCTTCTCTTAAACTGTATGGCCTAGATCTTTAATATTTGACATATAGCTTTGCCTTGTGGTCCTCTACCAAGATTGTTCAAATTATGACCCCTGGGCCAAAAATTGCCATGCCCTCGGGCCTATTAGTTTTTCATAGGAAAACCTTTAAAAATCTTCTTCTCTGAAACCGTAAGGCCAAGATCATTTATATTTGACATGTAGCTTTGCCCTATGGTACTCTACCAAGATTGTTCAAATTATGACCCCTTGATCAAACTTGGCCCCGCCCCGGGGCTTATCAGTTTTACATAGACTTATATAGGAAAACCTTTAAAAATCTTGTACCGTGAAACTGTAAGTCCCAGATCATTAATATCTGACATGTAGCTTTGCCTTGTGGTTCCCTACCAAGTGTGTTCAAATTATGACACCTTGGTCAAAATTGGCCCCACCCAGGGGCTTATCAGTTTTTATAGGAAAACCTTAAAAAATCTTCTTCTCTTAAACCGTAAGGCCCAGATCATTAATATCTGACATGTAGCTTCGCATTGGTTTTTCATAGGAAAACCTTTAAAAATCTTCTTCTCTGAAACCGTAAGGCCAAGATCATTTATATTTATAATGTAGCTTTGCTATGGTACTCTACCAAGATTGTTCAAATTATGACCCCTTGATCAAATTTGGCCCCGCCCCGGGGCTTATCAGTTTTACATAGACATATATAGGAAAACCGTTGAGAATCTTCTACTCTGAAACTATAAGGCCCATATCTTTAATATTTGACATATAGCTTTGCCTTGTGGTTCCCTACCAAGTGTGTTCAAATTATGACACCTTGGTCAAAATTGGCACCACCCAGGGGCTTATCAGTTTTTATAGGAAAACCTTACATAGACTTATATAGGAAAACCTTTAAAAATCTTGTACTCTGAAACTGTAAGACCCAGATCTTTAATATCTGACATGTAGCTTCGCATTGTGGTCCTCAACCAAGATCAAATTATGGCACCTTGGTCATAGCTATATCAAAATATTGTCTTGCCCAGTCAGATTCTATGGTACAGTGTCCTCAGGTGAGCGAAATGTGACCCTCTGGGTCTCTTGTTTTAAATACTCCCCATATCTGGAGCCCTCCATTTTATCTTGACTTCTAAACATGTAGTTGATCCTTTATTTAGAATATAAATATCATGAGCCGTGCCATGACAAAAACAGACTTATTGAATAAAAAACAATGTAAATCCAGTTCAAACCATTGCATCTCTGACACAGCAGATGGCCTTAGTCTACACTGTTAGTCACGTCTGTAGGAGCTGTCTGATCAGGATCTGCACTATTTTATTATAGGATCTTTTAAATATGAGTCTGTAGTCCTTCCGGGGTTAAAGTTGTTCTTATTTTACTAGCCAATGTTAAATATCTATAGTTGGCAGAGTTTTAAATATGAATTTTCATCGGGACAATGGCTAATGGCCGACACATCCGTAGACTTGAACCTATTACTCCATAGATATATGTACTTTTACACATTGAATTTAATCCTCCACTCAAGAAAATAGTTCATTTTATAATGTCTGGAATATGAACCATAAGAAATGTTTTTATATACAAATAAATGGTGGCTTAAAGCAGACTGGAAGTAAAACAGAATGCACCTTAAGGTGCATTCTGCTTTACTTTCAACCTGCTTTAAGTGGCCAACTGACTTCAATAATAAAAACAGAATATGGAGTAAAGGGTTAAGACTCCAGAATAATTCCCCATATGGTTTATATTTTAGATATAGCCTATGGCAGTGCGTTTACGTTGAAGCAGAGGAGGACAGGTGGGGCTTATCTGCACTCTCACTGGCACCTGTACCCTGAGTCCCACCCACCCAGGCAACAACAGGTATACACAGTAGTCAAAACTATAATATGCTAAAACCACTTTATTATAACCACTGAAAAGAAGGCTAATTGGTTGTATGAAAGACAGGTGACAGCTTAAAGCAAGGTGACAGTAAAACAGAAAGCTCCTAAAGGAGCTTTCTGATTTACTGTCACCTTGCTTTAAGCAGTCACCTGCCTTAAACACTTAATAAATAAACACAGTTTAATGGTTGTAAAAAAGAGGTTTTACTGCAATTCAAGCTGGCTTAAGTTAAAATGTGTCAGTGTATGTTTGAGATGAACTAAGACATCATTTTTAGCTGACTGGGATGTCTCAAAAAGGACTTGCATAAATTATATTGGCATGCTATCAATGAAACCAAGATAACCAAGATAAAGCGGCGTCTCATCAGGATCCTAACTGTTTGACACTGATCCTGTATTGAAAAAACTTTTGAAAAAATCTACTTTAAGAACTGTAGCAGGCAACAATTGTTGCAGAGGAAAAAAAATTACCCAGCATGCAATGAGTTATTTTGTATATATTGACAGATCACCACTTACAGTCATAAGGACACTAACAACATGTGGCTAATGAAACATCCCTTTGAGGAGCCAGACCCAGATGCCCTACCCATAACTGTCAAAAATGGCGACCTTGTCAGGATGGAGCATATTACGTAAGTTACATTGTGTCAGGGCATATTAACCCCTTCACTGCCATCACCAAGACTCCAGATAAGAGGGAATAACTGAACAAACTCAACATTTTTTCACTCATTTCAGCATAAAATCCTATGCTGTCACTACTCATTAGAATCGTCTTGAAGAATCATACTTTCCTGTAATCATGACGTTTCTTTAGTTGACCCATACTAGAATAGCCTTGGTGTTTCCAGGGCTCCAGATAAGAGGTAGTTATTTCAACAAATTTAAACATTTTATCACTCATTTCAGCATCAAATCCTATAGTGTTACTACTCGTTAGAATCGTCTCGAAGAGACGATTACTACTCATTAGAATTGTCTCGAAGAGACGATTCTAATGAGTAGTGACAACATAGGGTTTAATTCAGAAATAAAGATTTTAAGTTTTGAAAAACTACCCTTTTCTGTTTCTCTGTGTTTTTTTTAGGTTAGTTTACTGTTCCCATGTATTAATGTTGTAGGACTAGAAGAAACTTACACAGTCATACAGAGCCATCTCCGTTGACCTCCAGACATTTTCAAGTGGCCGGCTATGGTGAGGTAAGGCCTTGGTTTACATTTTACAGCTTTGTCTCACTATCCATACTGGGAATCAGTGTTCCTATGTTCAAAATAATTATCCTTTATCCCTTAATCCATTACCCCATAGCCTATTTCAAGTTTTGAAGATAGGTGACTACTTAAAGCAGGTTGAAAGTAAAGCAGAATGCGCCTTAGGGCGCATTCTGCTTTACTTTCAGCCTGCTTTAAGCTACAATCTTCAAGAATATAGAAAATATTTCTTATGACACATATTAATGATGGTATAAACTGGATCTATTTTCTTTAGTGGAGGAATAAAATATAGGCGTAAAAAGGCGTAATTATGGGGTAATGAGTTAAAGAGACTGTAAATCAGATTGAAAATAGACAGTTTTTAGTGGAAAAAATCACAAAAACAAAAAATTATGATATCATTTTTCAATGGTCATTAAGATTTTACTTGTTGACATAAAACTTATCCTGAGGAAACATAACTGGGATATATTTGCTAGCTTGTCTGTATATAGAAGAAAAAAATAAGCTATTGTTGTCACTCCTTTGTTGTTGTCCTAATCTTTGTTATCTGAAATCTTAACGTTGGCCGTAACTTCTTCAATGTTTTCATCTACAACTTTCACTTTTTCAAAATATTTTACCATTTGACCCTGACCTTACACTTTGACCTAACTCTACTGTATTTTTCACTGGTCTCAAAAACATTTGAGCATTAGCATTCACATGCCACGCTCTTATTTTGACTTTTAAATCGCATATTTCTACTCTGTATAAATGCTTTTCAGTGACAGGAATTGTGCAATAGATACTTAATACAGTTTTCTGGTAGTGCAGCTTAACTCTTGTCATACCTGCGATGAATATATGTACCACAGACTGCAGTAATTACCTTTTCAAACAGTTTGGATCCAGATGAGACGCCGCATAATGCGGCGTCTCATCAGGTTCCAAACTATTTGAAACTCTGAAACTGTTTTAAAAAGAGATGTTTGAAAAATCTATTTTTAGCTCACCTGAGCCAAAGGCTCAAGGTGAGCTATTGGGATGGCCCTGTGTCCGGCGTCCGTCGTCGTCCGTCGTGCGTTGTGCGTTGTGCGTCGTCCGTCGTCGTTAACAATTGCTTCAAATGACATCTCCTCCTATACCGCTTGACAGAATTCAACCAAACTTTACAGAAATGTTCTTTGGGTCAAGCTCTTTCAAATTTGTTCAAAGAATTAAAAACAATGCAGAACTCTAGTTGCCATGGCAACCAAAGTGAAAAAATAAGGAAATCTTAAAAAATCTTCTTGTCAAAAACTGCAAGGGCCAGAGCTTAGATAATTGACACATAGCATCATCTACAGGTCCTCTATCAAGTTTGTTCAAATTATGCCCCTGGGGTCAAAATTGGCCCCGCCCCGGGGGTCTCAGTTTTACATTGAGTTATATAGTGAAATTTTCAAACGTCTTTTTCTCTGAAACCAATGTGGCCAGAGCTTTGATATTTGGCATGGTGACACTTCTAGATGCCCTTTACCAAAATTGTTCAAATGGTTCTGGTCGGTTGCATAACTAGGTCACAGGAGCTAAAAATAGATTTTTTCAATGAAAACTTAAAAAATCTTCTTGTCTGAAACTACAAGGGCCAGAGCTTAGTTTTTTGGCACATAGAATCGCCTACAGGTCCTCTATCAAGTTTGTTCAAATTATGTCCCTGGGGTCAAAATTAGCCCTGCCCCGGGGGTCACAGTTTTACATAGAGTTATATAGTGAAATTTTCAAACGTCTTCTTCTCTGAAACTAATATGGCCAGAGCTTTGATATTTGGCATAGTTACACTTCTAGATGTCCTATACCAAAATTGTACAAATGGTTCTGGTCCGTTGCATAACTAGGTCACAGGAGCTAAAAATAGATTTTTTTCAGTGAAAACTTAAAAAATCTTCTGTCTAAAACTACAAGGGCCAGAGCTTAGACATATGGCACATATCATCGACTACAGGTCCTCTATTAAGTTTGGTCAAATTATGCCCCTAGGGTCAAAATTGGCCCCGCCCCGGGGGTCAGTTTTTTTGCATAGAGTTATATAGAGAAAATTTCAAACGTCCTCTTCTCTGACTCTAATATGGCCAGAGCTTTTATATTCTGTATGGTGACACTTTTAAATATACTTTACATATTTTGTTCAAATTGTTACGGTCTGTTGCATATCTAGGTCAGTCCTGGACATAAATCAATATCTCCATTTTCCCAGTTATTCTCAGGTGAGCGAATATGCCCCATGGGGCTCTTGTTAGAATAGTAGCAGACGGCAATTGTTACAGACGAAAAAGTTACCCAGCATTCAAGGAGTTATTTAGTGCTTGTTGTTTTTCCAGGATGGTAGAGGAGATGCTAATGATATCTGGCAGATTGTGGTACCGGGCCTGGAGAGCGGAGCCCCTGTACAAGTGGTCACCTCCAAACTCAAGTTAATACACTACCATGTACAGTGTGCTCTACAGTCCCACGACAAGAAACTGCCAAAATGGTAATGTTGCTTCATATAGATTTTACTAGACTTGTCCCATTCAACCCTGGCAATGAGTATACTTGTAATTTACAGTGTAAAAATAGAGGTAGGGGCCTCCCGTTTGCACATGCAAAGTGGACCAGAAACATAGACTTATTGTTGGAATAGAACTAAACTTATGTTTAATGCAGTACAAAATAATGGCGACAGATACACATTCAACCATAGTTATGAGTACATGTATACTTATCATTGACAACTAGTGTCCATGTGAGGAGAACACATGTCATATGCAAACAAAGAAGACCTAGGTTTGCTTCTATCTGATCTGATGAGAAGCTGCATTATGCTGTGTTTCATCTGAATCCATACTGTTCCGCCACAAGCAATCTAAGAGTTAACACTTCCCCCATAGAAGTGCCTTTTATTAATCCACAGAAGAAAATAATTTCAATTTTATACAGTCATGAAAATGCATAATAAGAAATATTTTCTAAATCCTAGCAATTGATAGCTTTAAGCAGGTTGAAAGTAAAGCAGAATGCGCCTTAAGGCGCATTCTGCTTTATTTTCAACCTGCTTTAAGTGGTAACTTCTCTTAAAAACTATGGGTATGGGGTAATAGGTTACTCAGAGTTTGATGAAGACATAAACATGATCTGTATGTTTTTACAGGGGACATGAACAGCTGGAGGTAACCTGCAATCCAAACTTAAAAGATTCTTCTAAAACTTTCTGGAGCATAGAGGAAGTGTATGATGAAAGATGTAAGTACATTTAACACACCTAATTGCTGAAACTTAAGAGAAATACTTAATGGTCTATATAAAGTTTCAGTGGTAAAAACGTTTATGCAGGTCAGCCCTATTATCCCTTTCCCTCATAGAAGCGCCTTTTGCACATTTGATTTATTCTTCCACTAAAGAAAATAGTTCCCATTTTAACAGCCATGAAAATGAATAATAAGAAACATTTTGTAAATCCTAGCAGAATATAGCTTAAAGCAGGCTGAAAGTAAAGCAGAATGCACCTTAAGGCGCATTCTGCTTTACTTTCAGTCTGCTTTAAGTGGTCACCTATCTTCAAAACTAGAAACAGGCTATGGGGTAAAGGGTTGACTGTCAGATTAGATAATCCATGTAATTAAGCTCAACTCATTAACCCCTTATAATGAGTATAGATGTCCTTTGCACATAGTATAACTGTGAATAGGTTACTTGTCCCATGCAAACAGAAGACCCAGATCAGAGGGTTCATTAAGGGCTGCACTATATGCTTCATCAAGATCAGAGAGCTACTTTAGGAGCCTTCTGAACAAGGTCTGCACTGTTTGTCATATTGCAATATATTGATAAAAACAATCTGAAATAATAAAAGATGGACTAGACTTAATTGGAAATGGAATTGGCCATTTAAAGTTTCAGGGAGGAAATGATTTTAAACTCTTTGCTACATAGCCAGTTTCTAGTTTTGAAGACAAGTGAAGACATAAGGCAGGTTGAAAGTAAAGCAGAATGCACCTTAAAGGTGCATTCTGCTTTACTTTCAACCTGCTTTAAGCTACCATTTGCTAGAATATAGAAAATATTTCTAATGATATATATATATCCATGACTGTATAGATTCAAACCATTTTCTGCAGTTGAGGAATAAATTTAATGTGTAACAATATGTAAATATAGAGGAATGGGTTAATGTCTTCCTTTCTTGCTATTAAATGTTATCTAATGCCTTCCTTTCATGCTATTTTTATCAATTGTCAAATTACCTTTGTATTTCAGTACCAAACGTCAGTATTGCAGTCCATGCTCCATCCTTCCTTGACATGTTTATAGAAAGTCATTCAGTGATGACACAGGTATTTATAATGATCCAGATATGGGGAGTATTTTAAAATCTAAAATCTTTATTTCTACTTTAAACCCTAAGGTGTTACCACTCATTAGAATCGTCTCTTTGAGACGATTCTAATGAGTAGTAACACCATAGGATTTGTTACTGAAATGAGTGAGAAAGCGTTGGATTTGTTCCATTTACACCCCTCTTATCTGGAGCCTTGTTATAATGATCAAGATCATTAGCTTTATGTCAGAAGGGTATTTAGTCCAACTCTTGGCAAGCACTTAACCCATTATTCCAAAGCCTTTTTCTAGTATTGAAGGCAGGTGACCACATAAGCAGGGTTAAGGCACATTCTGCTTTACTTTCAGCCTGCTTTAAGCATTCATTTGCTAGAATATAGAAAATATTTCTCATGGTATGTATTCATGACTGTATAAACTGGAACTAGTTTCTACAGTGAAGGAATAAATTAATTGTGTTAAAATATGTATCCATGGAGTTATGGGTTAATGCCCCTCCACTTTAGGTGGGGGACATAATTAGAACCATTATTTCCAGCCATAGATCATGTCAGATTATAGATAAGATAATGTGAATAATTCAGTTAAATGATGAAATTCACACATCCTCAAAATATTATGCTATTATAAATTATTATGTGAAAGGTATTTTCCCATGTATTTCAACAGGAAATTATTTAACCAATTACACCATAAATACGCCTTTTATACCTTTAACTCTTTCTACAATGAATAAAGTACTCCCCTAGAAAACCATGGACATAAAGCGCAGAGAGTATTTCAAGTTTATTTCCAGATGGCAGCTTCAAGCAGGTTGAAAGTAAGCAAAATGCCCCTGAATTCTGAATTCTTTCAACCTGCTTTAAGTGGTAACATGTTTTCAAAACTAAAAACACCAGGTTATGGGGTAATGGGTTTCACTCAATGTTTTTCAGGGCAACTCTGGGTTGAAGCCAAAAGTAGGTGAAGTGTCTTCCAGGCCTTGGGAATGGCCTCTTGACTGGAAAGTAGGTAGACTTTGAATTTTATTGTGTCATGATTGGTAAGACAAAACAGTTTGGACCCAGATCAGATTCTAGTGATTTTTTGGTAAATTTGCAAATCATTTTGTTCTTTATTTCGCTTTAACGCCAAAAAAACCGTTCATTTCTTATATTAACATTATATTTGGTGTAATTTCTAAAATTAATTTATTAGTATTCATGTATGTTTAATCCATATTAGAGGTTGTTAACACCAATAATGTGTACCCTGAAAGGAACAG
This sequence comes from Gari tellinella, assembly GCA_922989275.2. Classification (NCBI taxonomy): domain Eukaryota; kingdom Metazoa; phylum Mollusca; class Bivalvia; order Cardiida; family Psammobiidae; genus Gari; species Gari tellinella. The sequence continues at coordinate 502,290 of OV277857.1, forward strand.
CCACAACCACATTACTGAAGCAACAAAAAAGATTTGTGGCGAGCAGATCCATAAGCACTTCTGCGAAACATATCCACAAGTCCCACCCTCTCGAGAAATTGCATCTAAACAAATTAAACTTTTTTTTTTCAAATGGAATTGAATGGGGGGCAAATATTGATTATGTTTTTTTGATTTCCAGGGTCAAGTATTCTCAGGGAAGGAGCATAGAGTGTACCTGTTGGGTAACCCTGTGATATTCCTGATATTACTGGTCGCTAAAGGTCTCTTCCTAATCCTGTATGTCTTGTATGCAGTGAAACGACAGAGAAAAACCAAAATGACTCCACGTATGAGATGTATGTAAACACTTAAAATCTTTCCTCCCTGAAACATCAAATGGACAGTTCTATTTTTTCATTAAGTCTAGGTAGCTGAAATTTTGTATGGAGGATCATTTGGAGGTAAACATTGATGTTATGAAGTTGGAATTTAAAAATAATCTTAATTTTTGTCAATTTTTGACATGTTTTGGACTTAGTTGTTTTGACCTCAAATCACCAGGTTAAATTTTTTGGACGGGTTGTTTTAAAGTTTTATATAACTACATTAAGATTCATCATTCATTTAATAATCTTTCTTAGCTGAAAATTGATTTGTTTTGGATTCAAGATGTTTTTAGACTTAAATTTAAAGCAGGCAAGCATCAGGTGGCTTTGACACCCATTTCTGGTTTGTTAAATACATGTAATATCATATTCTTTTGGAAAATGAATTTTGGCAATATTTTTATAGGGAAGCAATTTTACGCTGGCAGACTGGAACCTCAACATATACTAGTTAAAATTTGGTAAATCTTTGATGATACTCTAAATTTATTACTCAACCTGTTACCCCATAAATACTCCTTTATTACGCCTTTTATTTATTTCTCCACTGAAGAAAAAAGTTTAAATTTAAACGGTTATGATGATAAGAATTATTTTCTGTATTCTAGCAGATAGTAGCTTAAAGCAGGGTGAAAGTAGAGCAGAATGTGCCTTAACCCATTACCCTATAGACTATTTCAAGTATTGAAAATAGGAGACCACTGAAAGCAGGTTGAAAGAAAAGCAGAATGTGCCTTAAAGCATTCTGCTTTACTATCAGCCTGCTTTAAGCTACCATCTGCTAGAATATAGAAAACATTTCTGAAGATGTATATTCATGACTATAAAAAATGGAACTATTTTCTTCAGTGGAGGAATTAAATAAAGGCGTAAAAATGTGTAATTATGAGGCTATGGGTTAAGCTGGTCACCTATTTTCAAAACTACAGTCAGGCTTTGGGGTAATGGGTTTATTGGTTGCGGTTCAAAGAAACTTCAGACTTGTATAGATTCAGCAATTACTCACTTGTTATTACTGTTATTGTAGGTGTAAAGATTACTCTTTTTCAGTGTATTCTGAGAAAACATTTGCTTGTGGATGGTGGCTTCTGATTGGCTGGGGCCTCCACTACCTTCCATTCTGGCCAATGACAAGGATTCTATACTTCCATCACTATTTCCCAGCATTCCTCTACAGTGCCATGCTAGCAGGTACCATTTTTTTGCAATGTCCATTCCAACTTGTGTTAACCCTTTACTCTATAGAAGTGCCTTTTAGCACATTTAATTTATTTCTCCTCTAGAGAAAATAGTTCCATTTTATACGATCATGAATATGCAACACAAGAAACATTTCTTTTATCTGAGTAGATCCTAGCCTAAAACAGGATGAAAGTAAAGCAGAATGCACCTTAAGGTGCATTCTGTTTTACTTTCAATCTGTTTTATAGTAGTCCCCCATCTTCAATACTAGACACAGGCTATGGGTTAAAGGGTTAAACAGTCACTAAAAAGGAGGTAACTATTATAATGTATATTCATGACTTTATAAAGTGGACCTATTTTCTTCAGTGAAAAATGAATTAAAGTCGTAAAAAGGCATATGTATAGGGTATTGGGTTAAAACAAGTGTCCCTGTAGTTACATTTTCAACTTAATGATTACAGAATACATTTGATAAAGATTTAAAAAAAACACAGATCTAAATGCTTTAACTCAATCAGCCCTGAAGTAGACTAGACTTGATATGTCCATTACTATAATACTTCTCTTTAACCCTTTCACCGCCAGATTCGCCTAAAGTCGAATTTGCAAACAGTTTTGATCCTGATCAGACGCCACGTAACGCGGCGTCTGATCAGGATCAAAACTGTTTGACACCCGTTTCGATATTTCTTATGTCATACTCTCTTAATTCTAACTTTGAAATGATATTGCAGACAATAATATTGAAGCAGACGACAGTATAACGGTGTAGGGGTAAAAAACTCAAAAATAATTTGGCGGTGAAAGGGTTAAAGCGACTCGCAACCAGATGGTGCATTAAAAATAGTAATTTGTAAATATGTGTCAAACGCTTATATAAATGGTAAAGAATTAGTTTAGGATAAGAAATTCTGTTTAAAAAAAATGTATTTCAATAAAAAAAATTATTGGTCTCTGATGGGATTCGAACCCGGGGCCCGGCATTGGCGGACAGAAGGCAAAATAGGGGAAACCGCTTAGACCAATGGACCACGGAACTATCCGTTTATCTCGGATCGATTTAACGTATTTCAATGTGTAGCGATCGAAAGTGCATACAACTTCACAATTCGGCTCGGGTTTATGTCTGAGCCCGTGTAGAGAAGCAACAACAACAACTATACCGTCTACTAGTCGGTATAGAAAAACGAAGGAAAATATGTAAAAATCTAAGATTCGGTGACGATTCTTGAGACTTTTTTTGGACTGATCATATTTTTTTAATGTCAGAAGCCAAATAATGCCACAAATTTGCTTTTATTTGAGTATTTTATTTTATTTTGACAAGTACACCATCCGGTTGCGAGTCCCTTTAAAGAGCCCCATACTTTTTGTTACAGAAATGTTGGTGCAGATTTAAAAATGAGACTTTACTTTTTTTTTATCTTTCTGTTTTCTCTAGGTGTCACAATTGAATATATAGTTGTCAAATTGTGTTTGACACTATCCGGTCCAATGGCAACCACGTTTTTCCACATATGTGTAGGACTTGTGATGTCTATCTGTGGTTACAGGTAACAAACATTCTGCTTACAACCAGCTTTAAACAACCATATGCAAGAATTAGCTGGACGTCGCGATATGACTGAAATACTGTTGAAAGTGACGTAAAATCAAAACAAACAAACAAAACAAGAATTTAGAAAAAAACCTTATGGTACATATTTATGACTATAATCAGTGGAACTATTTTCTTGAGCGGAGGAATACATAAGAGGCATAATAAGGTGTATCTATGGAGTAATGGGTTAAATGACAAACGCAATACTTCTTGCTTTCATCAATAGTCATTAGCTCAAACCCCTAATGCCTCCATTGCTTTGTTAACCTTAATGAGCTGGAAATGGATATATAATTATATCCTTTGCAAATACATGTAGTGTAAACCCAAATCAGATTTCCCTTAGGAGTCCTCTGATCAGGATTTGCACTGTTTGCCTTACTTCTAAGTATTTTTGGGACAAACTTCTAGAGAGTTGATGTAAACTTGTCATTTATCAGAGTCCAAGTTGAAAACAGCAAGTATTGTAAGGGTTAAAGCACAGGTACTTGACACATACTTTATTATCTATTAACCCCCCCCTTTTTTTTTTTTACTATACTTCTATTATAGATACAAGGTAAACAGCGCAATTCAACACCTAGTCTTTACTATCGACTTAAGCTGATGCTAAAATAGACTCGATCGCAGATATTCTCTTGTGGTACCCTCGGGAAATGATTAACTTATCAATATCTACCTTTTATTTCATCAAATTCCGTCAAATAACGCCACAGTATGTGAATTATAACGAAAATAGGCATCAAAAAGTTTTTTTAAGGGGGGGGGGGGGGGGGGTGTTAATAGATAATAAAGTATGTGTCAAGTACCTGTGGGTTAAAGTAAAGGAACACATTGTTCACTTAAAGCAGGTTGATTGTAAGCAGAATGCGCCTCAACCCTATTCCCCATAGCCTGTTTCTAGTTCAGAAGACATGTGACCACTAAAAGCAGGTTGAAAGTAAAGCAGAATGTGCCTTAAGGCACATTCTGCTTTACTTTCAGCCTGCTTTAAGCTATCTACTAGGATTCAGAAAGTATATTTTACAATACATTATTATAAAATTTAAACTTTTTTCTGCAATGGAAGAATAAATTTAATGTGCTAAAAGGGGCTGCTGTAGGGGAAAGGGTTAAGGCACATTCTTCTTGACTTTCAGCCTGCTTGAAGCTATCTGCTCGAATATAGAAAATACTTCTTGCCATACAAATTCATAACTGTATAAATTGAAACTATTTTCTTCAGTGGAGGAATAAATTAAAGGCGTAAAAAGGGTGTATTTATGTGGTAATGTGTTAATTTAGATCACTTTCCTGATTAAGAACCAAATGGTCGAAACTAGAAGATAACTTAAGTTTAGAAACCATACCAGTGCCTTTGATAATTCATATATTTGTCATAGATAAATTAAAAAAAAAAATTGAAGTTAAAACTATATCTTGTTTTTCAGCTTCTATGTGTTCCATCCACTGACCTATGGGATGTCTGGTCCCAATTCCCACGATGAAAAGAGCATGATGTATGGGCTCAAGTGGCTTGACACCTGGGAATTCTAGACACAAAAACTTGACACCTGGGAGTTCCAGACATAAAAAACTTGACACCTGGGAATTCTTCACGTAAAACTTTACACCTTGAAGTTTTAGACACAAACATTTCTCGTATAACAGGATTGAATTTGTGGTTACTAATGCAAACATTTTGGATCCAGATGCGGCACAGAGTAACTTTGCCTTTCATCTTTATCCAAGCTGCTTGACTCTGGTAATCTTATCTGAAAGAAATTGCCTTTTAACCCTTTCCCCCATATAAGCGACTTTTGGCGTGTTTAATTTATTCCTCCGCTAAAAAAATAGTTCCAAGTTATAACCTCATGAACAATTACAAAATCTTGATATAGCCTAGCAGATAGTAGTTTAAAGCAGGCTGAAAGTAAAGCATAATGTGCCTTAAGGCACATTCTGCTTTACTTTCAACCAGCTTTAAGTGATCACCTGTATTTAATGTTATAAACGGACTATTGGATAAAGGGTTAACCATTTACTCGATTTTCAGTTTTTGCCCTAACTGACTTGCCCCATGAACAGGACAAATGGTTTCTGATTTGGGCAAGTGATATTTGTATCAAAACTTTGCATCTACTCTGCTAATTTAGACAAGCATTTATTAAACTACCAAGAATTCCAAGTAGACTGGTTCATGGTTTGATTACTAAAAAGATCAACAAGGGATCCTAATAACCTACAAGAGTTACTTAGTGTTAAAAGAGTTAAGAACACCCACGACCAGCTGGGGCTCCAGATAAGATAAATATTTACATCATTTTCATTTATATCTCCCCAAAATCCACTGTGACTGACAATCGCAAAGCTTCTCACCGCTGTTTAAATCCTGGTCTAGACACTTCAGATTTTTTATGTGAGGAAGTCTTCAAGCTGGCTTGCAGAAGATCATTGGTTCTATCAATTTGGGGATTTTGTGCCTGAAACTGCATTTAGGGTTTCTGGGGTCTCCATCCACCTTTAACCCTTTACCCCATAACCTGTTTGTAGTATTGAAAATAGGTGACTGCTTAAAGCAGGTTGAAAGTAAAGCAGAATGCACCCTAAGGCGCATTCTGCTTTATTTTCAGCCTGCTTAAAGGTACCACCTGCTAGAATTAAGAAAATGTTTCTTCTGATACATATTGATTGGAATTATTTTCTTCCGCGGAGGTTAAAACAGAATGCGCTAAAAGGCGCTTCTATGAGGTAAAGGGATAATAAGCTGGACGTCACACTATGACTGTCATACAGTTAAAGTGACTTAAAATCATAACAAATCCAAATCCAAACAAAATCCACCACATCCAAAGTTGTGACCCATTTTCTATGTTTTCACTACATGTACTTCAGGGCTGCCATTTCTCAGTGTTTTTCCGAAATCTTAAGATTTTTATTCTAGCAGATAGTAGCTTAAAGTAGGCTTAAAGTAAAACAGAATGTGCTTTAAGGCACATTCTGCTTTACTTTCAACCTGCTTTAAATAATAGCTCTTGAAAAATAGAAAATTTGGAAATCTTCTAATTTTTCATGATCGACTTATGGCAGCCCTGGTACTCATAAGAATCCTGTCTCCAAGTGTGTAGGCTTTTAGTATTTATGATATTTCTCTTATTTTTTTATCTGATTTTTTGTTTCTTGGAGGCTGGATCTTACATTTTACTTGACTAGAATGAAAATTGAGAAAAAATAAACAGTGCCGGAAGATTCAAAAGTTTAAAAAGTGTGGTATGTTTTAAAACGGGAAAATTCAGACAACGGGAATCAATAAATTAGTGCATTGTTGACCGTATAGGTCAAAATAACCAATAGATGAATTTTTAACTAGTTTGGGTAATTAACCATGCGGTTAATTCTGTATATACAGTAGTTTAATTGATCTGGTTAGCTAACCAGAATAGTAAAGATTTAACCCGTGATTAGAGTTTAACCCTGGGTTTAACTAACCAATGTTTATACAATTGGATGCAGATGTTTTATTATGCCCCCAGAATCTACGATTCGGGGGCATATAGTTTTTGTCATGTCTGTTGGTTCGTCCGTCCGCGCCACTAAAGTGGGTTAGAGGGCCAGATAACGGTAAACATAACAAAAGAAGACAATGGAGTTCATTCCGTAACAATACACTAAGGGGCCATGGCCCGTTATTCGAACAAAAGAAAATAACAAAAGAAAAGGCCCTCTAACCCAATTCGGTGGCACGTCTGTCCGTCCGTCCGTCCGTCTGTCCGTCCGCACAACCGAAATGGGTTAGAGGGCCTTTTCTGGCCAGATAACGGTAAACATAACAAAAGAAGACAATAGAGTTCATTCCGTAACAATAGAATAAGGGGCCGTGGCCCGTTATTCAAACAAAAGAAAATAACAAAAGAAAAGGCCCTCTAGCCCACTTCGGTGGCACGTCCGTCTGTCTGTGCCAAAAACCTTAACCTTGGCTATAACTCTTGCATTTTTGTACCTGGACCTTTTATACTTGGCATGTGTCTTCCCTGTATCAAGACCTTTCCATCCATACAAACCTTTTTGACCTTGTGACCTTGACCTTGACATTTGACCTACTTTTGTAAAAATCTTAAAATGACTATAACATTTGCACCAGTAGGCCCAGGGCTTTCATATTTTGTATGTATATTTCTTTTGTCAAGACCTTTCCAATCATACCAACATCATTGACCATGTGACCTTGACCTTTGACCAATTTAATCAAACTTTAACCAAAAATCTTAACCTTGGCTATAACTTTTGCATTTTTAAACCTGGGCCTTTTATACTTGGCATGTGTATTCCTCATGGCAAGACCTTTCCAACCATATAAAACTTTTTGACCTTGTGACCTTGACATTGAAATTTGACCTACTTTTGTAAAAAATCTTTAAATGGCTATAACATTTGCACCAGTAGGCCCAGGGCTTTCATATTTTGTATGTATATTTCTTGTGTCAAGACCTTTCCAACCATACCAACATCTTTGACCATGTGACCTTGACCTTGACCTTTGACCTATTTAATCAAACTTTAACCAAAAACCTTAACCTTGGCTATAACTTTTGCATTTTTAAACCTGGGCCTTTTATACTTGGCATGTGTATTCCTCATGGCAAGACCTTTCCAACCATATAAAACTTTTTGACCTTGTGACCTTGACATTGAAATTTGACCTACTTTTGTAAAAATCTTTAAATGGCTATAACATTTGCACCAGTAGGCCCAGGGCTTTCATATTTTGTATGTATATTTCTTTTGTCAGGACCTTTCCAACCATACAAACATCTTTGACCATGTGACCTTGACCTTGACCTTTGACCTATTTAATCAAACTTTAACCAAAAATCTTAACCTTGGCTATAACTTTTGCATTTTTTGCACCTTGGCATTTTATACTTGGCATGTGTATTCCTCATGGCGAGACCTTTCCAACCATACAAAACTTTTTGACCTTTACCTTGACATTTGACGTTCTTTTGTAAAAATCTTTAAATTGCTATAACATTTGCACCAGTTAGCATAGGGCTTTAATATTTTGTATGTATATGTTTTGTGTCAAGACCTTTCCTACCATACCAATATCTTTGACCATGTGACCTTGACCTTCACCTTTGACCTATTTAATCAAACTTTAACCAAAAACCTTAACATTGGCTTTAACTTTTGCATTTTTGAACCTGGCCCTTTTATACTTGGCATGTGTATTCTTCATGGCAAGACCTTTCCAACCATACAAAACTTTTTGACCTTGTGACCTTGACATTTGACCTACTTTTGTAAAAATCTTTAAATGGCTATAACATTTGCACCAGTTGGCCCAGGGCTTTAATATTTTGTATGTATATTTCTTGTGTCAAGACCTTTCCAACCATACCAACATCTTTAACCATGTGACCTTGACCTCGATCTTTGACCTATTTAATCAAACTTTAACCAAAAACCTTAACCTTGGATATAACTTTTGCATTTTTGCACCTTGGCCTTTTATACTTGACATGTGTTTTCCCTTTCTAACCATACAAAACTTTTTGACCTTGTGACCTTGACATTTGACCTACTTTTGTTGAAATCTCTAAATGGCTATAACAATTGCACCAGTAGGCCTACGGCTTTCATATTTTGTTTATATATTTCTTGTGGCAAGACCTTTCCAACCATACTTACGTTTTTGCCCTTGTGACCTTGACCTTTGACCTTTATTTGTATAAATCTTTATACGCCTATAACATTTGAACCAGTAGGCCTAGAGCTTCCATACTTTATATGTTTCTTGTGTTAAGACTTCTCCAACCATGCCAATGTTTCATTTACCCTACGACCATGACTTTTGACCTACTTTTGCAAATAAGCATTACATTACAGAACATGATGCTGGCTGGGGGCATTTGTGTTTCACAAACACATTGCTTTTCATCTGATCATCACCAAACTTTCTGAAAATGTTTGTTGACATAAAATGGAGACCAATTTGGATAACCAGCGGCACCAATTTATGCTAGGCCCTTTGGAGTAATGGCCCTTGAAGTCCTCAAAATGGCGCTCCACTACAGTTTCAGCTCTCTAACTTTTACGTTTGATAGTCTGGATTCCCCTCCCTGTATCATCGGGGGCATTCGTGTAACTGAGACACGCTCTTGTATTACTCTACTTTTCACTGGTGAAAAATATACTTTGGTTGTATCTTTTTAGCTCACCTGAGCTAGCTCAGGGTGAGCTTTTGCTATACTTGAATGTCCGGCGTCCGTCGTCAGTCGTTCGTCGTTCGTGGTCAACAATTTTAGTGTTTACACTCTAGAGGCCACAATATTTATCCAATCTTTCTCAAACTTGCTCAGATTGTATATTACCATAAGAGTTTAAATTAGTTCGATTATGGTTGAAATCAGACTAAGAGGTCAAGAGTAATCTACCTTTGAATTGCTGAAAATGCCATATTTAAGGGTGTTTACACTCTAGAGGCCACAATTTTTATCAAATCTATCTCAAACTTGCTCAAATTGTATATGACCACAAGAGTTCGGATGAGTTTAATTATGGTTGAAATCTGATGGATAGGTTGAGAGTTATCTACCTTTGAATTGCTGAAAATGCTATATTTAACAGTGTTTACACTCTTGAGGCCACAATTTTTATCCAATCTATCTGAAACATGCTCAGATTGTATATAACCATAAGAGTTCAGATGAATTAGAATTTGGTTGAAATCAGACTAAAAGGTTGAGAGTTATCTACCTTTGAAATGCTGAAATTGTCATATTTAAGGGTGTTTACTCTCCAGAGGTCACAATTTTTATCCAATCTATCTCAAACTTGCTCAGATTGTATATGACCATAAGAGTTCGATTGAGTTCGATTATGATTGCAATCGGACTAATAGGTTGAGAGTAACCTTTCAATTCCTGAAAATGTCAAATTTAAGGGTGTTTACACTCTAGAGGTCACAATTTTTATCCGGTCTTTTTCAAACGTGCTCAGATTGTATATGACCATAAGAGTTCAAATAAGTGTGATTATGGTTGAAATCGGGCCTATAGTTCAAGAGTTGTCTGCCCTTGAATTGCTGACAATGCCATATCGAACAGCGTTTACACTTTTGCAACTACAGTTTTAAATGGATTTTGATTTTACTTGCACACAAAGTATATACCTATAAGTTCTCAAAGTGCAATTATTGTTGAAATCTAATAATTGTAGCAATAGTTATCTGCCCTTGATATACTTTGAAATGCTAGAAAAGGCTTCATTTCAGTATTGTTTAGGCTCTAGTTATCTGCCCTTGATGTACTCTACCATACTAGAATTATGAGGTTGTATTCCAAAATTGTTTACATGCTATACTACAAATTTGAATGGATTTAAAACAGTAAGATAAAGATATCAAGCTTCAGTACAACAGGTGAGCGATATCAGGGCCTTCAGGCCCTCTTGTAATGATATAGTTTTCATGTAAATTGTTTTTGAAAGGACAGCGTTGTATTATTTTTATAAGAAAATTAAATTATATAAAAAAAAGCTGTATAAAAACTATAAATAGATTTTTACATTTATTGTGTGCATATTTATCCCTTTCTTGACTTGGTTTAAATGGGTTGCTCTTCTGTTCTATTCTGAAGACAAGTGGCCACTTAAAGCAGGTTGAAAGTACAGCAGACAGCACTCTGCTTTACTTTCAACCTGCTTTAATTAGGCGTAAAACGGCTCTTTTGTGGAGTAATGGGTTTAAAATATTAATTTGCCAAATTGTAAAGTAATTTATTTATAAGCTTGTCAGTTTTTCAAAGAAAAAGCGAGCTATTGTTGTCACTTCATCCTCCACATTGTTGTCGTCTTTTGAAATCTTGATGTTGGCCATAACTTCTTGTTGGCCACTTTTTCATCTACAACCTTAAACTTTGTTATAATTATTCATCGTAACTAGTCCTATCAAGACAATACCAAATATTTTACGAGTTGACCTTGACTCTGACCTTTAAATATCCAAAGATTTCAGAAAAATCCATACATCCAGAGAAAGTAAGAAAATCTAAAGATTTCGGAAAAATCCAGAGAAAACGCAGCTTATTTTATTGTTTGATGTACATGTATCATTATAATCCAGGTAGGATGTCTCTCTTGTGTTCATCTGTTGTTTTGTTTATTTTTGTTTTCTTGTCATAGCACTTGATCAAAATTCACTTACTGCATTATAGAATCAAATTAGTTTTTCAGCTGAACACATTTCTTCTGTGTTTGAGAGTGTTAGTTTTGTCTTATTTTTCATCATACAGTCATAGATCTACTTAAGTTAACCCAATGCCCCGTAGCCTGTTTGTAGTTTTGAAGACTGGTGAGCACTTAAAGAAGCTTGAAAGTAAAGCAGAATGTGCCTTAACTTTTGACTAACTTTAAGTGATCACCTATCTTCAAAATTAGAAACAGGCGATGGTTTAATGGTTTTGAAGACTGTCAACAAATGTTCTTGTGAATGACAACATAACACAAGTTTTGACTGTAGAAGACAGCAAAATAGCCTTAAGAAAAAATACAGTAAAACTTCTCTATTACGACCCTTTAATAGCATTAATTATTGGGTGTTTACGACAGGTGACTGCCTAAAGCAATGTGACAGTAAAATACTCCTTACAGTAAAAGAAAAGCTCCTTAAGGAGCTTTTTGTTTAACTGTCATCTTGCTTGATGCTGTCGTCTGCCTTTTTAGCTCACCTGAGCCAAAGGCTCAAGGTGAGCTATTGGGATGGCCCTGTGTCCGTCGTCGTGCGTCGTCCGTCGTGCGTCGTCGTTAACAATTGCTTCAAATGACATCTTCTCCTAAAAGGCTGAACAGATTTCAACCAAACTTTACAGGAATGTTCCTTGGGTCAAGCTCTTTCAAATTTGTTCAAAGAATTGAAAACAATATAGAACTCTGGTTGCTATGGCAACCAAAGTGAAAAAATAAGGAAATCTTAAAAAATCTTCTTGTCTGAAACTACAAGGGCCAGAGCTTAGATTTTTGGCACATGACATTATCTACAGGTCCTCTATCAAGTTTGTTCAAATTATGCCCCTGGGGTCAAAATTGGCCCCGCCCCGGGGGTCACAGTTTTACATAGAGTTATATAGTGAAAATTTCAAACGTCTTCTCCACTGAAACTAATATGGCCAGAGCTTTGATATTTGGCATGGTGACACTTCTAAATGTCCTTTACCTAGTTTGTTCAAATGGTTCTGGTCGGTTAAATATCTAGGTCATAATTCACATTCAAAATATGTATAGCAGACAGCAATTCAGCATTATAAGAGTAAGACCCTAGCCAAATTTCCTACTGGCAGAGTTACATAACTGAACTCAGGTCAGCTGGTCAGCTGATGAGGTTCACAGCATATGGTGTTGTCTGCTATATTTTTATGCCCTGCAGTTGGGGGCATATTGTTTTTGTCTGTCTGCTTTTTTGTCTGTTTGTCCATTTGTTTGTCTGTCAGTCCACAACTTTAATCTTAGCCATAACTTTGTTAAAGTTAGAAACTTTATAACTTGGGTCATGTCCTACAAAGGTCAATGTCATTTTTGAGATATTTCCAAGTGTCATATTTTCTTGTCTTTGAGATAACTCCAGTTCTACTGATGTTAACCCATTACCCCATACATATGCCTTTTTACGCCTTTAATTTATTCCTCCTCTAAAGAAAATAATTCCACTTTATACAGTCATAAACATGTAAGATATAAGAAATAGTATCTATATCTTAGTAGATGATAACTTAAAGGAGGTTGAAAGTAAAGCAGAGTGCGCAATAAATAATCATATGGAAATACATGTAGCTTGATAAGAAGAAGTGTCATGGATAAGGGCCATAACTCTGCCAACAATATTTTTTTAAGTTATTCCAATTTGTCATGTTTTTTTTTGTCTGGAAGATAATTCCATTTACAGCTATATTAAAATGTTGTCTTGCCTATTAAGCTAAGGCACAATGACCTCAGGTGAGCGAATTAAGGGCCATGGCCCTCTTGTATACATTCCATTAGCCTTCCTTTTGATGGTCCTGAAAGAGAGGTTTTACTGTATATAAATTAAGTTATCAGTGATCATACTGATGGTATTGCGAGTGGCAAGCCTGTTGAAGATGAGAACATTATAATATACATACTTGTAGATAAATTGTCATGCCACACTTTGTTTTATTATACAATGTAAGTAGCACAAACATACGCATTATATGTTGACATTTTCATTGGTGCTTTAACGAGGGTAAGAATAGATTATTGTGAAACATTTAAATTGTTTGAAATGTTTGAACGGTCCAGTGAAGAAATCCAGTTTCCAATAAAGTATTTAGAGGACACTGTTAATGTGATAAATAGAGTATTAAATTTGTGTGTTTTTTTTAATTGAATTTATTGAACGAGTTGAATAAAATAATATGTTATGAGCCTTTGGAGAGCAACATATTTTATTCAGTGAGATCAATAAATTCAATACTGAAAACACAAATTTAATATTCTATTTATCACATCTGAAACTCAAAAAATTAATTCATGCTACAAGCTGTTTTATCAGCAGTCTTATTTTGAGTCACTGTTGTTACTACTTAGCCTTTTGTGGGTTTCTTCAGGAGAAGAAAAGAAATTTATATGTACCAGTTTGATACGTGGAAAAGTTTTGTTTACTCATGACGTTCCAAGTTTGTTAAACTAAACTGTTTTTACAGTCAGCTTAGTAGTAGTGTATTTTTGGTGATTAAAAAATCAGTATATGTGCAGTGTGCCATATGATTTATATTGCACTGTATATTTTGCACATTTAATTTAGACTATTTAGGGTTGTTTTTACATTGTATTTGCAAAATTGCAAACAGTGTAGACCTCTGATCTGGGTCTACACTGTTTGCATAGTACATATATACTCTATACAGGCATACTGTTTGTGAATGACAATTCTAACACACTTCACACACGTCTCTATAAAAACAGAGAAGGAAAGTATCTGTGTTTAAATACTCAATAAAACACTCACGCCCTGTAACTTCTTAATGTGACGTCATATGGCTTCGAAAATGGGTACGCCAAGAAATGTAGCGCCCTTGCGTATGTGCAAATTCTGGTTTACCTGGTTAAATTGAAGTGTTAGAATCAAAAAAATAAATTTATACAAGTGTTTTATTGGGAAATAAAACACAGGTAGCCTTCGGCCTCGTGATTTAATTACTACACATCTCAACTCCTACCCGTGTTTTATTGCCACGATAAAACGCTGGTATGAATTCATTATTTCTTAAATATACTCATCATTAGGGTTGAATGAGTTCTTACATGTTTAGTAAAAGCCTTCCATTATTACCATTCAATTTGTTTTCTATGTATTTATACGTATGCTTTAAGAAAGATGAAAGTAAATAATAGGCTTTAAAAGGACACACTGCTCTACTTTAAAGAGACTAAAAACCAGATTTAGCTTGAAATAGTTCAGAAATGGATGCCAGGCACTCAAAAATGACCCCAGGAGTCACAATTTATATAGAGTTAAACTGGGAAATCATAAAACATCATCTCCCCTGCAACTAACTTGGCCAGAGCTGAGATATTGGTATTGGTGGAACATTTTAAAATCTGAAAATATTAAATGAAATAGTTATGGTCTGTTGCATGTCTAAGTCACAGACACTAAACAAATAGGGGAGTTGTTTCAATTTTTAATGAAATCCTCATATAAAAACCTTCTCGCCTCAAACCAGAATGCTTAGAGCTGAGCTGTTTGGTACAAAGTATGATCTACAGCTCTTCTATCAAGACTGAACAAATCATGCCCCATTGGATTAAAAAAGTGACCCCCGTCTGGGTTTCCTGGTTAGCAATTTAGACCTGTATGGTCCCCTTGTTATATAAAATGTTATCTGTACAGTTTCAAACTCCTGTGTAAAAAATGTATTTTGAACTGGATGGTATGGCTTAATCCTTTACCCAATGGTTTCTTTTTAGTATTAAAGACAAGTGATCACTCGTAAAGCAGAATGCTCCTTCAGGAGCATTCTGCTTTAGCCTGCTTTAAGTTTTTTGTCTGGAAAAAGTGCTTGAAGTGCCACTGGTGTATAATTCCCAGAACTTCCTGGCTGAGGACTACTTTTCTTAGTGTAAGAACAATTAGAGATGTTAAAAGGCGTATTATAAAGAAATAGGCTAACCAATACAGCACTTCAATATTGTTTTAAGTGACCAATAGAAAGAAGTAGTAAAGTTAAGTATCGTGCAGTATTCAGCAGAAAATTGTTATGTGTTCAATAGTTATAGTTTTCTTAGAGTTTCTTTAATAAGAAATAGCAGCTTAGCCCTTCCCCCAATAGAAGTGTGTTTTAGAGCAGTTTAATTCTCCATTGAACAAAGTACATGTAGTTCCAATTTATACAGTCATAAACATGTACTATAAGAAATATATATAAAAAATATTAATCCTACCAGATGATGGCTTAAAGCAGACTGAAAGTAAATCAGAATTTGCCTTAAGGCACATTCTGCTTTACTTTCAGCTTGCTTTAAGTGGTCACCCATCTTCAAAACTAGAAACAAGCTATGGGGTAAAGGGTTAACAGAAAACATACAGAATCTCATATTTATAAAAGTTGTGTTGTTTTTGTGTCAAAATATCTCAAACTCAATGCTATAGGGCCATTTTCATCAATCATTTTCTAAATACATTTAAAAATGTGTTCAACTGCTTTTAAAAGCAATACTTTTGTCATTTCTTTTCGCCAAAAAAGTTCTTGTTTAACTAGGCAATAGCTTAACCCGTTACTCCATAACCTGTTTCTAGTATTAAAGAAAGGTGAACACTTAAAGCAGGTTGAAAGTAAAGCAGAATGCGCCTTGAGGCGCATTCTGCTTTACTTTCAACCTGTTTAAAGCTACTATCTTCTAGACTACAGAAGATATTTGTTATGTTCATGACTGTATGAGTTGGAACTATTTTCCTTAGTGGAGAAATAAATTAGTGTCATACAAAATGTGTATCTATGGAGAAAATGGTTAATGCTCCTTTAGGAGCTTTATGCTTTATTTTGTTGTATATTTAGCAATTGGCTATATAGGTCTACATTTTTTTCCAAAGAAATTCTGTTGAACAGAAATTGGAACGCATTCTGTATTTAATGCAGGTCATTGGGTAAAGCAAGCTCAAAGTAAAAAAATAAAAATACAAATCATCATCTCGTGTAGGAGTTGCTTGAAGCAGCATTCTGCCAGTATTACTCCATTGATTAATAGGTTTTGCAGTAATTTGACATTTGAGAATTCTCTTTATTGATTGGCTTCTGTACAATGTTTAACTCATTATCCCTTAAATAACCTTTTTATGCCTTCAATTTATACCTTCATTGAAGAAAATAATTACACTTTATAGTAATGAATATGTAACATTAGAAATATTTTCTGTATTTTATCAGATGTTAGCTTAAAGCAGGTTGAAAGTAAAGCAGAATGCGCCTTAAGGCGCATTCTGCTTTACTTTCAACCTGCTTTAAGTGATCACATATTTTCAATATTAGAAACAGGCTATGGGGTAAAGTGTTAAATGTAACTGTCTGTTTTTACATGTATCAGTATATGAATCACAGTTATATATACTTATGAATATTTATTTTATACTAAGAGTGATGGGGAATGCATAATCATTCTTGATTAATAAAAGTTTGAAGAAAAAAAGAAACACAGTCTTGTTTTAGTTCTGCAATTAATTACCAAATATCTTTGAAAAGCAACTTAAAGCAGAAACTCATATACATATAGGAGCTTACTGTTTCATAGGCATCTGTCTTTATGCTACCATTAACGATTCTTTTGGATGATAATCACTGTTACATGAAGCACTGTTAAATTCAGCTTGAAATGTAGATAAATATACAGTGGTCCCTCTCTGCAACGACATCCAATGGGTGACAAAAATTGTGTGCATTGTTTGGAGGGAGTCATTATAGGGAGGGAAATTGGCTTACATTTGCAAACAGCTTGAATCAAGATCAGAAGCCAGGTAATGCGGCGTCTGATCTGGATTCAAGCTGTTTGTCACTCGTCATTAAGTTTTTTCAAAACGTCCAATATGTAACTTTGAGAAAAACAGCCATTGACAATTTTAAGTGCATGAAAAGGTTGGACATAAATGTCTTGTTTAGGGAACAGCGGCAAGGGTCGTTGTAAGGAGGGAATCATTGTTGGGATGGCTGTTGTAGGGAGGGAACACTGGATGAACAAGGAAAACCAGCCGTGTAATCACATATTCTAAACTTTTTTACCAAACCAATGCCAGGGTAATTGGAATAGGTGAGCTAAAAATTGAAATGAAGTAAAGAAAGAAAACAAGGCAAATAATTATTTTACAAGTTTTATTCTTCATATCTCATATCAAGGCACATACCATAGTGAGCTGTGACAAACTGAAGCCCCATGTCTGTCAATAACAACAGGAATGTATGCATATCAGGGATTTGTTGATACATTCAATATTGTGTTAACACATTCAACCCTAGTTAAGAGAATGGCCATTTACAAACAATGTACCTGTGAGGATTACACTTGTCCTATGTTAACAGTGTAGACCCTGATCAGAGGGCTACTTAAGGAGCCCTTATCAGGTCTACACTGTTTGTCATTTTGAAATATATTGTTAAAATCATCCCTAAATAGTCAAGAATAGATGGGTTCCTCGAAACATGTGTGTCACCTGCCAGCAAGTATCAGTATAACATTCTCTTTCCATAAAAGAAATTTCATTTCAAAATCTTCAGTAAAACAAGAAATCTGCATGAAAAGAAAATGTTGAAAAGGGGAATAACTCTCACAAAATTGATGCAAGGGTTATGTTACTTGTGCAATACTCTTCCACTTATCAAGCTCTTTTCATAAATGAAGTTTCATCTTAAAAGCTTCAGTAGAACAGGAGTTATGAGGTGTGACGCAAAAAGCGTGATGGA
Source organism: Gari tellinella (assembly GCA_922989275.2). Lineage (NCBI taxonomy): Eukaryota > Metazoa > Mollusca > Bivalvia > Cardiida > Psammobiidae > Gari > Gari tellinella. The sequence goes on from OV277857.1 coordinate 520,388, forward strand.
CAGACAGACGCTGGAAAAGTGATCCCTAAGTGTCACTTCTGCCTACAGCAGGTGACACAAAATTGGACTAGACATATTTGGAATTTGGAATTGTGCATTAAAAGTTCCAGCGGTGAATGAGTTAAGCCGCTAAATAACTGTCAAACAGGAATGTATGCATAACATGGATTTGTTGATACATGGTCAATACATATTGTGTTAAGCAGCCACTCAATGCAGATTTCTTATAGGAGCTTCAAGCTTTACTTTTGATATGCATCAAGCAGTTGTGTGTCTTTAGTCACCTTCATGTTTCTTTAACCTTTTCCTCCACAGAAAAAGCCTTTGAGCATCTCACCATAACAACAGAAACCAAATATTCAATTGTGGTGTTGAATGCAGGTGAAAGCTTAAGCAAGATAAAAGTACAGCAGAAAGCTCCCAAATGAGCTTTCTGCTTTACTTTCATCTTGCTTCCTTAAACACATGTAAGCCATTTCACTTTTGGCTATGGAGGAAAAAGTTAAAAGGGTGCCAGCTTAATGCAAGTACATGTATATATAGATAACAATATTACAAATAGGAAATTTAAATAGTTTTGATTATAAAATTGCTCTATTCTAAGATTTCAACATTTAAAGGTCTATAGAGATCAAAATACAGTCGAAACTCAATACTTCGAACTCACTTAAATCGATCGTACCAGTACTTCATTAGTTGAACTTTGATAAGTCCATCTCTCTTAAGTCGAACATACCTGTATTTCAAAGTTAAAACATGGCTAAGCCAAGTTTTAACTTTGAAATATGGGTTTGTTCCGAGTTCAAACTATCTAATTTTGACTGTTTAAGAATAAAGCAATTTTATTTAATATTTAAAATAAAAGTATACAGTAGAAATACTTTATGCATTACCATACATTACAAGACTGTCAAAATCCAACTACAATTGTAAACAGTTGAGGTGATCAGATAGCACTAAATCCCTAAATACAAAATGTAATGTAAAATGGAGAAACATTATTTATTCATACAGAGTGCACCAAACGTAAACAAAAAAATATTTTTTAACCCTTTTGTCCACAGAAGTCCTACTACATTTCCATCCTCTTAAGTGCCAAATGTTGAAAGTCAATTACAGTTTTGAATATATATGGCACTTGAAGCAAGATGAAAGTAAAGCAGGTTTTAGCTCCTTAAGATTTTAAGTAAAACCTCTTTATTACGACCACTAAAGTGTCAGTTGATTGATTGTTTAAAATACAGGTGACTGCTTAAAACAAGGTGACAGTGATACAGAAAGCTCTCAAAGGAGATTTCTGTATCACTGTCACCTAGCTTTAAGCAGTCACCTGTCATAAATAGCTAACAATTCATATACTTATGTAGTCATAAAAGAGATGTACCTTTAACCTTGTGGTAAACAACACAATTGGCTATAGGTGCATTGCCGTTTTGTTTATGGAGGAATGGGATAATCCTTTTTCTCACCATCAGTGCTTCGAGTCTTTGCCCATTCCCCTTCATAATTACCTAACAATGTCTCTACCCTGTTCTGATAAATTCACTCAGAAGATGATTCAATAATAATGCTTTATATGAGTGGCATCTTAAAGCTAAATGAAAGCTTTTGCATTACTTTTATCTCAATAGATATGCAATTTTTTGCATTTCATTTATTCATCCACTGAAGAAAAGATATCTTATTTATATAGTCATGAATATGTTTCAATAATATTTTCTATATTCTAGTAGTTAGTAGTTTAAAGAAGGCTGAAAGTAAAGCATAATATTCATTCAGACCCATTCTGTTTTACTTTCAAACTTCTTTAAGTGGTCACCTATCATCAATACTAGAAATAGGCTATGGAGCAAAGGGTAAAGGCTTTTGCATTACTTTCAGCTTGCTTTAAGCAGCCATCTGCCTTAAACAGAAGAATTCTTTTTATAACTATGTTATATTAGTTGGATATAGGTCATTTTCATTGATGACTATGGAGGAATGGAATAAAGTAGCAAAAATAAGTCTTACCATTTGAAAGAAGCATGAACAATATCAAATTGATTAAATACAACCCATTGAATGAAAATTTCTAGCACATGATTTTCAAAATACATTTGCATCAATAGTAGCACTGGAAAAATACCCATAACTTAATAAATGCACAGAAACACAGCAAAACCTGTGTTAAATGCCATTCCATTCAGCTTGATAAAAATCTCAAACCATTTCTATGCTGACAACCAGTATATGTATATTTTACAAACAGTATAGACCCTGATAGAATCTGCACAAACTGTTTTACACATAGATCTACTTGTATTTTTTTTTTTTTAATATCGTCAACAAATAGTTAACAAATCAGCCCAAACCTGTTATATTTCAACAGTGGAATAAACCACACAAACAATTCAGCACAAAAAGTTGGTTCAAGACATCTTGCTGCTTAGTGCTTAACAAAAAGAATGCACAAGGCTCCAATAGAAGCTATACATTACACATACTTTTGTCCTGCATCAAATTACCTATAAGTTATTGTTTGTATGTCTATAAATTCATCTTCTTTAATGGCAGTTTAAAATGGGGTTCATTGTATAAATCTTAAATAACAACTGAAAACATATCCTAAATATTTCATATATTACTCTGTTGGAAAACACAACCATAATGTGTACAAAGAATACTACTTATGTCCCCAGAAACTTATTACCATAGTTCTGTCAAAGTCCAATTAAGGTTATAAAGCTTTTGAGTTGGGCGTGAGATCGTTCTCAAGCATTCGATTGGTCAGATTTGAGCTTTTGCTCAGCAAAAGCTCAAATCTGACCAATCAAATGCTTGAGAATGATCTCAGATTAACCCTTTACCCAATAACCTGTTTATAACATTAAAGACAGGTGATCACTTAAATCAGGTTGAAAGTAAAGCAGAATGTGCCTTAAGGCACATTCTGCTTTACTTTCAGCCTGATTTAAACTTACATCTGCTAGGCTATATAAACAATTTTGTTATGGTAAATGTTCATGAGGGTATAAACTGGAACTATTTTCTTCAGCGGAGGAATAAATTAAATACGCTAAAAGTCGCTTCTATGGGGGAAAGGGGTTAAACTTCAAAGCTTAGACAATTTGCCCTGTTGACTATGGAGGAAATGGCCAAGAGGAGTGACTGATTATTGCTAGGTAAAAGTAAATGTGAAAGATCCTATATTCATACTTTTCTGCTTAACTTTGGATATGCATTAACCCTTAACCTGATAGCCTATTTCTAGTTATGATGATAGATGACCACTTAAAGTAGATTGAAAGTAAAGCAGAATGAACCTTAAGGTGCTTTCTGTTTTACTTTCAGCCTGCTTTAGTTTACAATCTGCTAGGGTATAGAAAATACTCCTTTCTGAACATATTCACAACTTAATAAATGGAGCTTGTATTTTCTTAAGCAGAGGAAAACATTAAAGGGGTATGTATGGGGCAATGGGTTAAGATTCTACAGGTATGAGAGACTGCCAATTAAGTGGCAGGTAAATATTACTTATACTGTATATTTTTAAAGCCTGCCATTAAAGGATAATCAATATTGGCGTATACTTGAATATACTCTACAGCATTACATGGTTACATATTTCAGACACCGTACCAAAAATACTTATCAGGCAAACCGTTCATCCTTTATTCCATAGCCTTTTTCTAGTTTTGAAGAAAACTGACAACTTAAAGCAGGCTGAAAGTAAAGCAGAATGGGCCTTAAGGCACATTCTGCTTTACTTTCAGCCTGCTTCAAGCTACATGTACCATCTGCTAGAATACAGAAAATATTACTTATGTTACATATTCATGTCTGTATGAATTGGAATTATATTTTTTAAGTTGAGGAATAAATTAAAAGCGTAAAAATGTATCTATGGACTAATGGGTTAATTAAAGTCAAACTTGTATTAAGCTATCACATGTGTTTAAAGACTGCTATGAGTCCTCTTCCAATGGTCACTTAATACAAGTTTGAATATACACAGAAAGCACTATTTTCACATACCCACAATTTCTCACATACATGCTTACCACTGATCAGTAACTTTTACTGAGTCTCTATTATAAGTTGGAACAGGCAAACTTAATCGATATTTTCATTCCATTGCCCTCAGTTATTATTTGACTCTCATAGAAATACAATAAAACCTCTTTATTCAGCCACTAAAATAAGACTAATTGATTGCTTACAAGACAGGTGATAGCTTAAAGGAGCTTTCTGTTTTACATTTGCCTTGCTTTAACCGATTACCCCATTGCCTGTTTGTCATTCTGAAGGTGACCACTTAAAGCAGGTTCATGAAGATGCACTGTGAGATTTCTCACAGTGCATCTTCATGACTGTATAAAGTAAAACTATATCTTTTACTTGAGTGATACATTAAAGGCGTAAAAAGGTGTATCTGAGGTAATGGGTTAAGCAGTATCCTGACTTAAACACCTGAAAGTAAGCACAATTTAGTGGTCATTATGGAGAGGTTTTACTGTACCTTTTCAACCTTCTATCCTGTACTGAAAGCTTAAAAACTGTTCTTTTTGGAGCCCTTTGATCGGGGTCTGCACTGTTCATCATTTTGAAATACATTGCATATTGTAACTACAACCATTATAAGTAGAGCTAAAACAAAATATGACACCATGCCCCCTAATGTGACAATGTCTTCTAAATGACCTTGACCTTCAACTGCCATAACCTTACATGCACTGAGATCTATGGGCTTAAGTGGAGTATACATTCCTCATATAAAGTTTCTATCACATGTAGTTCAAAAGTTATGGCCAAGATTAACTTCTGTCTATTTGATTTCTATATGACCTTAACCTTTGTCATGTATGATCCACGTTGTACTGAGATGAAGGGCTTCTTGAGTTGAGTACACAACTTAAGTTATGGAAAAGGTCAAAGATAGACAGACAAACCAAGACAGACAGACAGACCAAAAACAATATGCCCTGACTGCATCATGTCAGGGAGCATAAAAATGGACAATACATGTACTTCATTAGAAGCTGGAATAGTCCATTTGTAAGTGAGTTAAACGATGAACACAAGCAGTGAAGGAAACATTAAATTTGTTAGTTAACTACATGTACTGTGCTCCCTCTCTACAACAACGCACACTGGGAGACAGCAATTGTTTGTGTTGTTTGAAGGAAGTTGTAAGGGGGAGGGAAATTGACTTACATTTGCAAACAGCTTGAATCCAGATCTGACAGCGGGTAAGGCATCTGATCTGGGTTCAAGCTGTTTGTTGCTTGTCATTATGTTTTTTCTGCCAAAACGTCTGATATGTGACTGAGCAAAACAGCAGACAACAGTTTTAAGCAGACGATATTGTAGCTGTGAAAGCCTTAGACCATAATATCTTGTTTTGGGAACAGGGGTAAGTGTTCTTGTAAGGAGGGAATTGTTGTAAGGAGGGTCATTGTGGGGAGGGAGCACTGTACAATCTTTCTGTAATTAGCATACAATGCAAATCATAGATTGTTCAAGCCAATTGATAAGTCAATTCCTATCAGCCATCACATATTCTAGGACTAGATACACACAAAAAGCCATTTAACAATAACAATAATAATAGGAGCGATACAAGTTTTTAACTAAAAGCAAGATAAAAGTATATCAGAAAGCTCACACAAATTTTCTGAAATTATCTTGCTTTAAGCTGTCAACTGCCTTAACTCTTTACTCCATAGAGTTATTCTAGTTTTGAAGACATGTGACTACTTAAAGCAGGTTGAAAGTAAAGCAGAATGTGCCTTAAGGCACATTCTGCTTTACTTTCAGCCTGCTTTAAGCTACCATCTGCAAGAATATAGAAACTATTTCTTATGCTAAAAATTCATGACTATAAATTGGAACTATTTTCTTCAGAGGAAGAATAAATCAAATGCGAAAAAATGTGTATCTATGGAATAATGGGTTAGATACAGATGACATACAAGCTATATCGGTTGGAGGGATACACTAAAAGCATGAAAAAGGCACATTTATGGAGTAACGGGTTAAAAGCAATGGCGTGAGTATTACAAACATATATCACATAGAACACCATTACATAAATATAACCCAGTAAATCTCAGATCATTTTGTACAGCTAACTACAAGCAAATAACTATGACTAATAATGCAATAAATAACAAAATAAATAAACTAGCTACTATAAAAAATCTGTATGCATGATAGTATGAGTACCAGTACCATAATACAAAATGTACAACATAAAAAACAAATTTTATAGATTTCTATAAAAAAAAAAGTAGTTCTGTATTAATCCTTCACAAGCCATCTAAAACTTAGACATGTAGTCAGAAAGCAGTTGGTTAATGTGACTTAAAATACAGTCTAAACTAGTTACTTCAAACTCGCTTAATTCAACCTTACCATATTCGAAACATTTTGATAACTCAACCTAGTCAAACATACCCATATTTCACCTTTTTACTCAGAAATATGGGTATGTTCTAACTAAAGCAAATATAATAAATAATACATTACTGTAAAGCGACTACCTTTGTTTACTAACAGTTTTTATCTATGTTTGTTATTACACTACTTCATAGTGAGCATAAAAGGAATCTTTAATATGTTTTGTTGTTACACAAAAATAAGGAAGAAGTGTAACATTTCTTACTTTAAAACAATACATCTAAAACATGGTATAGTATTAGCAAAATAAAACCACAATAAGCCTTTTGTAAGAAAGAGAGGCTAATTAATAATGTTAAACCATGTATTCTGTACTAAACTGGCGGCTTTTCTTACAGACTGACTTGTCCATAGTCATCTTTTTTCAAAAGAACACTTTACCCTTAACTCCATAGATAACCTTTTTACACATTAAATTCCTCCAATGAAGAAATTTTTTTAATTGTGCAACATAAGAAATAGTTCCTGTATATCCTAGCAGATGGTAGCTTATTCTGAAGCAAGCTGAAAGTTAAGCAGAATGTGCCTTATGGCACATTCTGCATTACTTTCAACCTGCTTTGAGTAGCCACCTGTCTTGAAAGCAACAAACAGATTATGGAGTAAAGGGTAAGTTTGGATTATACAGCGGAGATATCAGAAACTAGCTATAATCTTTTCAAGTGTTGCATGAAAAGTACCACAGATTACTATCTAAATACCAGGTACAATGGCAAATACAATGTATGTAAAATCTCATTTCTGGCTGTGATACACTGTTCAATCGCCCTATTGATAACACATAACAATGATTCAAGCAAAACATAACAAATTCTGCATAGCTATCTACACTAACAAAGATTACATGGAATTACATGTCTTGCCACAGAGACAAGAACAGTAATGTATTTAACTCTTTGTACGCTGGGTGATTTTTTTCGTCTGCAACAATTGTCGTCTGCTACTTTTCTAAAAATAAAATTTTCAAAATCTCCTTTTAAAACATTGCCATAGTGTCAAACAGTTTGGATCTGATGAGACGCCACGCTACGTGGCATCTCATCTGGAACTAAACTGTTTGCTGAGGTAATCACTACGGTAAATATCCATTGCTAACATGGTAATAGTTAAGTAATAGCATAAACAATAATTAACACTGGAGCTAAATGTTTGACATCTTTGTTTCTTACTTCATAGGAGTAGACAGAAAGTCAACCCCTCAGCTTGACTTTCTCTCAATGTTTTGTCACAAACAATTATACTATATGCTTCTAAAGATTTTTTTTAAAGATTGTTTTTTAAAGCATGTATGGATTCTGTTTAGTTAAAGAACATAATAATCAATGTTCTATATTGCATATAAAAATATGTGGATTTCCTTTATTGCCATCTCTTTTAACCCATTCCCCCATAAATATGCCTTTAATTTATTCCTTCACTTAAGAAATAAGTTCCAATTTAAACAGTCAAAAATAGAAATCGTAAGAAATATTTTCTACATTCTAGCAGATAATAGCTTAAAGCAGGCTGAAAGAAAAGCAGAATGCGCCTTAAGGCGCATTCTGCTTTACTTTCAACCTGTTTTAAGAAGTCACCTATTTTCAAAACTAGAAACAGGCTATGGGGTAATGGGTTAAAAGTCTACTGAGAGTATGTACAACAAACATGGGTAATGAAACTACTGGCAAGAATGTCAATGTTTTAGGAATGAAACAAAGTGGGATTTCATTATCCCTCAAGCATTTGATTGGTAAGATTTGAGCAAAACCTCAAATCTGACCAATCAAATGCTTGAGAACGATCTCAAACTAAACTAAATCTCTTTCTAACCTTGGACCCAGGATTTTGCTTATATCAAAGTTAAAATATACATACATGTATCTACCTTTTACACACCTTAAACCATCTACCGTCAAGTTTGTGTTGAGCTGTCACTCATTGATGAAACTCTCCTCTATCCTGATAAAGAGCCATATAAAACTGTTCCTAAACAGGCGCAGTTTACCCATTATCCCATATATACCCCTTTTTACGCCTTAACCCATTACCCTATAAATACACTTTTTACGTCTTCAATTAATTCCTCCAAAGAAGAAAATAGTTTCAATCTATACAATCATGAATAAGTACTGAAATATATTTTTTCTATATTCTAGCAGATTTTAGCTTAAAGCAGGCTGGAAGTAAAGCAGAATGTGCCTTAAGGCACATTCTGCTTTACTTTCAACCTGCTTTGAGTGATCACTTATTTTCAATACTAGAAACTGGCTATGGGGTAATGGGTTAAATTCTTTCCTCCACTGAAGGAAATAATTGCCATTTATACTGTTATAAATAAATATGTATGATTAAAATTAATTTCTATATTTTAGCAGATGTTAGCTTAAAGCAGGCTGACAGGCACATTCTGCTTTACTTTCAAAATGCTTTAAGTGGTCATCTGTCTTCAAAACTAGAAACAAGCTATGGGGTAATGGGTTAAACTGTCACCTGTATCAAAGACTGCTATTTTGTCTTGTCTTGATGTTGTTGGTTTTTTAGTTGACATCCATTTCTGTCATCTACAGGCTTTTTCCCAAGAGAGAGGGGAACGGATACAGAAAACTCTGGTGCGATGACCAACTCCTATTATTGACAGAGTTCTCTGGTTCTTTCAGATGCCCAGTGTAAAGCACTGATACATTTGGACCTTGGTTTATAGTCACAATAGAAGGACTTTGCCGGGCAGGGGATCAAACTCATGACCCCTGGTATCATAGTCGAGCACATTACCACTGGACCACATCTGTTGGTGTCTTGTTTTGAGTGTCAGCTGAATACAAGATTGGTTGTATACAGACTAAACACTGTATCAATATACAGGGCTCCAGATAAGAGGTAGTTATTTCAACAACTCAAACATTTTCTAACTCATTTTAGAACCAAATCCTATGGTGTTACTACTCATTAGAATCGTCTCTTCGAGGCGATTCTAATGAGTAGTGACACCATAGGGTTTAATTGAGAAATAAAGATTTTAGTTTTTGAAAACTACCCTTATCTGGTGCTCTGAATATACCATTAAATATTGTTTGATATGTTGAATATTCATAGCTAGATACATAATTAGACACAATGCTCTACGTTGTTCCATATTTGGAGTTTTCAAACAGACCCTTCCTGAAGAATGGATCAAAGTCACAGAGTATTTGCTTGGTGAGGAATTTATTCTGGTCCCTATGTAGACAACAGACAGGCACCTTGGAGCAGATTTCTATCACACTCTTCAGGTAAAACTGGAAAATAAAACATGAACAAATAGAGATAGACATGAAATAAATGTATCAATTAATCCTTTTCCGTACAGAAGTGCCTTTAGACATCTTTATCTATTCTCATAGATAAGATTTGGATTTGGATTTGTTTTGACTTTAATTTGCTTTAGCAGTATTTCAGTAATGTCGCAAAGTCCAGCAAATTACAGGTGAAGGAGGACCAAAGAAGTTCTTTATTCACTGTTTCAGGAACAAATCAGCAACTGGGTAGAATCACCACCTTCCGCAAGCCAGCTGGAAGGTTTCCATACATGACAAATTCCAAAGTGCCGAGACAGGGATTCGAACCACAAGCAGTGAGAAGCTCAGTGATTGTCAGTCACAGTGACTATAACCACTAGATCACTGAGGCCCCCTAACAGATAACCAATGAGAACATCTCTACATGATATATGCTCTCAAATGGTGTAAAATGCAAGTTATAGCTTAAAGCAATAGTAAAGCAGCCAACTCTAATAGGACATTACTATTTCACTTTCATCCTGCTTTCACCTGCCAACTGCTTGAAGCACAAATGCACATGTACAGTAATATCTTTCTATTACTAAATTGTGTTAATTATTAGGTATTTACGACAGGTGACTGCTTTAAGCAAGATGAAAGTAAAATAGAAAGTATCTAAGGAGTTTTCTGTTTTACTGCCAAATTGCTTTAAGCGGTCACCTGTCGGTCTTTTACACTATCTATTAATCAATTAACCTTCATTTTATTGGTTGTTATAGACAGGTTTTACTGTACTATATATGCTATATCTTTAGTTGCAGCGAGAAAGAAAAAAGAAGATAAAACTCTACTCTACCTCTAGTTGCTGTCTCCGCTCTGCAGCCACTTTTGCATTTTTACTGAAGAGTTTCTTGGGAGGGAAGACCAGGGCACCAACCTGGAAAAAACAGACAGGGAGTGCAGGGTTAACAAAGTATTAGCCCTGAAACTGCCTTTGCTTTGTGTGGTGATGGTTTTGACAGAGCTCTAGGTAAGATGGGTGTTTCAAATACCAACTTTTTTTTATTTCTCCACCAAACCCTATGTTGTGACCATTCATTAGAATTGTCTTGAAAAGACAATTCTCATGAGAAATCACAACATACTGAACAATGGGTTTAGAGGACATACAAAGAATTGTTCAGACCTCTCTTATCGGTTTATCAGTAGTCCTGAGCGAATTTCTCTTTTCCTATTCCCTTCTCAGAAAAGTTAACATTTCCCCCACTTAGACTTAGATCAGAGAGCTCCTACAGCAGTCCCACAATTAAGGTCTGCACTGTTTGGTCTTTCAATTATGTGTAAATAACAACCCTAAATAGTCAAAATATTGGCTAGGAATTATCCATTTTAAGTTTCAGGGGTCAAGAATACTTGACCGCCTATCTAAGACATGTTATCATTTTTCTCTATTAACCCTTAGCCCGCCAAATAAATTGTCGTCTGCTATATTTCTCGTCTGCTTCAAGTTTCAAAGTGCTTCAAAGTTGCTCAAAATTGCTGAAAATGTTGTCCGAGTGTCAAACAGCTTGGATCCGGATGAGACGCCGAGTTACTCGGCGTCTCATCCGGATCCAAGCTGTTTGAATATGGAGCTATAGTCGTGAGTGGCAGGCTAAGGGTTAAAAACCCTCCCTATTTGTTTGCCTTTAAGTGAAAAACCCTATGTTCTATTATCTTACCTCTGGAATTCTTCTCTTCAAGGTCTGGTGAAACTCATAAAACTTGCTGTACCGCCTCATAATGGACCACACATCATCACCAATCACAATCTAACAAATCAAATAGATCTCAAGATAAGGTGAATATTTCAACAAGACTGCATTCAATAACACTCATAAAACTTGCTGTACCGCCTCATAATGGACCACACATCATCACCAATCACAATCTAACAAATCAAATAGATCTCAAGATAAGGTGAATAGTTCAACAAGACTGTATTCAATGACACTCATAAAACTTGCTGTACCGCCTCATAATGGACCACACATCATCACCAATCACAATCTAACAAATCAAATAGACCTCAAGATAAGGTGAATATTTCAACAAGACTGCATTCAATAACACTCATAAAACTTGCTGTACCGCCTCATAATGGACCACACATCATCACCAATCACAATCTAACAAATCAAATAGACCTCAAGATAAGGTGAATATTTCAACAAGACTGCATTCAATAACACTCATAAAACTTGCTGTACCGCCTCATAATGGACCACACATCATCACCAATCACAATCTAACAAATCAAATAGACCTCAAGATAAGGTGAATAGTTCAACAAGACTGTATTCAATGACACTCATAAAACTTGCTGTACCGCCTCATAATGGACCACACATCATCACCAATCACAATCTAACAAATCAAATAGATCTCAAGATAAGGTGAATATTTCAACAAGACTGCATTCAATGACACTCACGCCCCTGGAAGATATTTTTTTTTTTATCTTTCTTCTTAATTTCTTCAAAAGCAGACAAAGATGATTGTTCAAGGTAGTAAATAGGTGAAAGAACTCATCTAAACCTTAGCTATATCAGCTATTAAATATTCAAATTAATGCTCAAACCTCCTGTTTTAAGCACAGAAAACATACAGTGACCCATTAATCCTTGAGAACATATTTTCTTGCCTTTGGTTTATTCCTCTACTGATGAGGATATGTCTAAATTTATACACCATAAGAAATCTAGAATTATTTTTTTTACATCCTAGCAGATGATATTTTAAAGCAGGCAGACAGTAAAGCTTTTTTAGCAGAATATGCATTTTGCAAAACTAGAAACAGGCTATGGGGTAATGGGTTAAGTAAAGAGCCTGTTTCTAGTTTTGACGACTGGTTACCACTTAAAGCAGGTTAAAAGTACAGGAGAATATGCATTATGACGCATTCTCCCTTACTGTCAGCCTGCTTTAAGCTACAATCTGTCGGAATATAGAAATTATTTCTTATTTTACATATTCATGAAAATTGAAACTATTTTCTGCAGAGGAGGAACAAATTTAAAATGTTAAAGGCGCATTTAAAAAGTAATGAGTCAAGTGGCTTTTTTTTATTATTATCTTCACAGGGCTCCAGATAAGAGGGAGTCAACTGAAGAAAACCAACATTTTCACATTCATTTCAGCATCAAATACTATGGTGTCACTACTCATTAGAATCGTCTCTTCGGAATCATCTCGACTAGTAATGACTAGTAACACCATAGGGTTTAATGCAAAAAAAAAGATTTAAGTTTTTGAAATACTCCCCTTATCTGGAGCTCTTTCTTCAATGGAGTTAGACAGTTAAATACGCGTACCTTGACCTCGTACTCATAGTGGTTGTCTGAGCTGTAGTTCTGGAGTCTATAGTAGGGAATGGAGATTAGTACGGAAGGAGGAAGCTCTGCTTCAAGGCTTCTCGAAACACTACCAGTCTGTAGAAGGCAACAAGATATTAATACAGTAAAACCCTGGTCTTGATGATCAGTACAGAGCTCCAGATGAGTGGAGTATTTCAAAAACTAAAGTCTTTATTTCTGTTTTTAACCCTACGGTGTTACTACTCATTAGAATCATCTCATAGAGACAATTCTAATGAGTAGTAACACCATAGGATTTGGTGCTGAAATAAGTGAGAAAATGTTTGTATCGTTTACTCCCTCTTATCTGGAGCCTCTGTTAGTATTGATGGTACTAGAAATTAGTAGCAGCTTAACCCAGTAATAAATAGTTACACATTTTTTACACCTTTAACTTATTCCTCCACTGAAGGAAATAGATCCAATTTATACAGTCATGAATGTGTATCATAAGAAATATTTTCTATTTCCTAGCAGATGGTAGCTTAAAGCAGGTTGAAAGTATAGCAGAATGTAATAAATAATTATCAATGCTTATCTCAATACAAGCTAGTGGATTAAAGTGTGTCAAAATGAGTCAGTATGAGGCTAGTGCTCAATGAGTCAATATGAGTCAGTATGGCTTAATGGGTTATGGTGCATTCTGCTTTATGTTCAACCTGCTTTAAGTGGTCAATGGTCTTCAAAACTAAAACACAGGCTATTGGGTTAAGGGTAAAAACAAGGATGAAAGTATCATCTAAACTAAATCAGGTTATTCAGGTTCAATTTTGAGTCCTTACTTAGGCTAACTACAACTTGACTAGCATGTGCAAAACAGTTTGGAACCAGATCAAGGTCCATGCTTATAAAGCATTTGAAATGAGTTTGAGATTGTTCTGAAATTTTTGATTGGTCATATTTGAGCAGAATGCTCAAATCTGACCAATCAAAAGCTTCAGAATGAGCATTGACTCAACTCAAACATTTTATAGGCATGAATCAAGATATAAAACCACTTGAAATCATAATTAACCCTAAATTGTCAAAAATGGACTAGACTTTGTTGGATACTGGAATTGACCATTTAAAGTATAGGAGTGAAAAGGTTAATGCAGGATAATGTAATGCAGAAAGCTCCTTAAGCAGCTTTCTGCATTACTGGTGACCTGCATTAAGCTACAACCAGTTTTAAAATACTGCTGATTGAAGGTTTTTTTTATAGATCACTAAAATCAAATCACCCTACCCTGAAAACCTCTCTAAATCCAACTTAGTCTTAATATGAAAGATTTGTTTTTCGGAGGTTTGAAAATATACTTTTGTGGTCACTAAAAAGAGGGCAAATTGATTGTATAAAAGACAGGTGACAGCTTAAAGCAAGATCCTTTAGGAGCTTTCTGTTTTACTGTCACCTTGCTTTAAACAATCACCTGTAATAAACAACAGAAAGTTAACAATTACACTATATCCAAAAATATATCCTACGAGAAAATGTGACTATAAGTAAATGTTACAGGTTTTGGGAAACAAAGTGCATACTTACACTCTTCCGTCTTGGCACTTCTTTATCAGAGTCTGTCGACTGCAATACAAACAAGGAACACACTGCTGAATCAGTACATATCGAAGTTCTTAAATATTTCTGGGAAAAAGCAAAATTATACAATCTTGTCTAAATGAAATCGACAGGTTATTATTCACACCTTCCTTTCGTCATAGAAATTCGAAGTCAATAATCGCTGCATCCATAAAGTAGTCTGTTTTCGAAACATGGATAAATGGAAATGAGAAAAGAAAACAATTAGAATCATTATCATCCATATGACGTATATTTGTTTGACGATACTATGAAATTATTTTAACTGTAGAGTGAAATAATTACAAAAGAACACTTCAAAACACGTTTTGAAGTTTTAATCTACACACTTTTACACAATAAAAACATGGGCTTTATGTCCGCAAGTGCTAACTGACCTGGGGCCTATGTAAAACAGGCGAGGCTTGTGTCCTCCCGAACAAGATCAATCTGAGGGGGTGGGGGTTTTCATGTCCGCTAGCTGAGTTAACCCATTACCCCATAAATATGCATTTTTAAGCATCTAACTTATTCCTTCACTAAAGAAAATAGTTCCACTTTATACAGTCATGAATATACAGCATGAAAACTATTTTCTATATTCTAGTAGATAACAGCTTAAAGCAGTCTGAAAGTAAAGCAGAATTCCCCTTACTTCATATAATTATAATTATAATTATAAATAATTTATGCATTTAATTCATTTCTCCACTGAAATAGTCATCCAATAGTCATGAATATGTATCATAATATTTTTATGATTTTCTATGTTCTAGCAGATCGTAGCTTAAAGCAGGCTGAAGGTACAGCAGAATGCGCCATGAGGTGGTCACCTGTCCTCAAAACTGAAACCAAGCTATGAAGTAAAAGGTAAGTAATTTTCATCTTTTCTTTAAGCCTGCTTTACTTGCTTTAAACCACTGACAATAACTATGACAGAAAGAGTAACAATAAAACTAATGAATTTAATTGCATACCATCACTGTGACATATGGGTTGGAATGGCTTGGTGTCAAAGATGTCCGAGGACCAATCCTGTAATACAAAAAATATGTGTTTTAGTTAAGAGCATATAAGTACAACAAGACGGCCAAGATGGCCCTTAATTTGTTCACCTGAGAAAGGTTGCAGATAAGGAGAGTATTTCAAAACCTAAACTTTTCCTATCTGCATCAAATCTCATGGTGTGACTACTCATTAGAACTGACTATTTGAGCCAATTCTAATGAATAGTCACACCATAGGATTTCATTCTCATATAAAAGCAAAAGAAATGAATTTGTTCAATTTACTCCCTCTTATCTGCTGAAGATATTATTATTATTATTATTATTATTATACCAGATTTATATAGCGCTCTTTTCACACAGGAGTTGTGCGTTCAAAAGCGCTTCACATGAAATTATATAAATCTGAATGAGTCTCAACTGTAATCAAAATGCTAGAAATTTATAGCCTATGGTGTTTATGAAAGCTTGATCAAAATCTAAACCAATTTGTTGACACTTCGGTATAAACATGGTTAAAATCTTGCCTTTTCTAGTATATCTGAGAATATCAAGGTCAAATATTCATGGTCATTGGTCGCCACCCAATTCATAAAATATGTCGCACCTTGTATGATCAGATTGCGCAGATGTGATCCACTGGGCTCCAATGGCAACCACTGCCATCTATTGCGCTCAAAAGAGATCCGATAGCGATGTCGGCCATGATAGAGATCCATTACCACTCTGTTAGCACTCTACTTGATCTGATTAGGGACATATCCTATGAAGACCTGTGGCGCTCTGCCGCGCTCATTTGTTTTAGATTCGGCAGCAGATGTTTAGGCAAATAGCCATACATATAGCTGCTTTCTTTTTGACATGTGTCCACTTGATGCAGTAACATAGTAATGCAGACGATTCCTATAAGAGCTTTCTGCATTACGTTCGTACTGCCACAAGTCTTTAGCAATCTGTGTTTTTTCATTTAATAGCTACTACAGATGATCCAACGCACATCAAAATCTATGTTGAACGCCATTATATTAACACTCTTTTTGGTATCATCATTGTATGGGTGTATAACAGTTTGGATCCGTATGAGACGTCGAGTTACATCATGCAATTTTGATATATTGATAGAAAATACTATTGGGTATTTTAAGATGCAGATAATTACTACATGTATCAGATCGCCACTGAGCGCGAAGTATATACTGATTTGCTTTGTTGGATTATGATGGTGCTTTAAGGTGATCCGATAGCGCTCCAATTACGATCTTGGTGATCAAATAGCGCTCCGATGGCGACTTAGGCGCTCAATTAGCGATCTGATGGCGTTCTGGCCGGAGCGCCACGGATCTTTGTGCAGGGGAGTAAACCGACGGCGATCTTGACGCTCATGGTGATCAGATAGCGATCCATTTGCGCTCAGGTAGCACATCTGGCAGTCTAGGCGCTCTGTATGGCAACCTGCAGCACTCTCACAGAGAGCTGTTGATCACCATCTAGTGAAATGGGGGTATAAGGAGGGTTTGAAGAGATAATTTGGTATTTTGCAAACTTTCTATCATCTAGAGTTATTCTTATGTTCAAAATGAAGTACAATGATTAATGAAAAGTAACTTCACCTTCTCTCATATTTTGCCTTAAGCTGTTTAATCTCTCTATGGTAAGATTCCTTCAGTCTCTTTATCTCTTCATCCCTCTCTCTGCGCTCCTTGTCTCGTTCCAGCTGTAGCCTCTGTTCTCGCTCAAGTTTCTCCTCAAACATCTGCCGCCGAACCTCCTGTTCCACCAGTGCATTAATTCTAAATGTAAATATGGAAAAGCCTTAAATCCTTTACCTTATAGTCTGTTTCCAGTTTTGAAGATAGGTGACCACTTACAGTGGAGAATCTGTTATTCTTGCCTGTTTAAACGAAACGAAACGCAAACGCAAAGCACTAAAACGTAGAAAAGAACAACTTTTTGACAATTCTGATAAATCATCTTTATCTTGGTGGCAAACAGCTTCGAGCCTGATCAGACGCCGGGTTACCCGGCGTCTGATCTGGCTCCAAACTGTTTGCACTGCAAATGATAGTTTTAGCGTAAACGCGTTTATTGGGAAAGAATAACACATTCTCTACTGTAACCCATTAACCCATAAATATGCCTTTTTGCCTTTAATTTATTTCTGCACTGAAGAAAAATGGTACCAATTTATACCGTCATGTAGATTTACTATAAGCAATGTTTTCTACATCTTGGCAGATGGTAGCTTAAAGCAAGCTGAAAGTAAAGCAGAATGTGCCTTCAAGGCACATTCTGCTTTCCTTTCAGCCTGCTATAAGCTATCATCTGCTAGAATGTAGAACAAATTTTTATGATACTTATTCATTATTGTATGTTTTCTTCAATGGAGGAATCAATATTGAAAGAAGTAAACAGGTGCATTTTAGAGATATTGGTGTCAAACAGTTTGAATCCATATAAAATAAGTTATCCAGCGTCTTATCTAGATCCAAATTGTTTTTACTAATCATCACAACCTTACCCACATCATCCAGGAGGATAAATATTCAACATTCAATGAACAAGCATAGAAATAGCTCAACAAAAATAACCCTTAGCCTGCTGATAGAGACTTTACTGGTTTTTCCAAACAGTTTGGATCCAGATTAGACGCCGCAAAATGCGGCATCTGATCTGGATCTAAAATTATTTGACACTCTTCTTAAGGTTTCTTCAATTCTAAACTGTATAAATCTTAACTTAACAAACTTTGCAGCCAACAATTTCAAAGCAGACGATAATACAGCAGGATAATGGTTAAGACAAGTCTGGCTTTTACTTAATCTCTAAAACTTGAGCAAACCTTGAGTTCATATTTCCTCTCAAACTCCTGATAGATTTTCCCACTAATATCTTGTGCTCAAATTGATCTTTAATAAACATTTTGAGAATTTGTTCAAGAGGACTTGAGATTTGTGAGTGCACACATGACCTATTGTTTAGGTTTCTCTGAGTGTAAAGTTTGATGACATATTTAAATTGAACATATGCTGCATGAACTTTTGTAATTCAATCCTATATTATGATATTGTAAATTTGCTTTTATAACACATATTGTGTTTCATCAATCAATATTTACATATGTTCCTGACATAAATCTTAGTATATGATAGTTTGTATATATGATTTCAACGTGACTGACGTAACTATAAATGCATTATTGATCTGGATCATGAAGGTCATCATCTCGAAATTGTGTTTAGAAGATAAATTAACATCTTGCTAAGTTTAAAGCTAAAGTGTTACATGAATTATTGTATGACCCACGACAGTAGTCAGTTGAATATAATTGTTGTACACATAGACTATGGAGGTAAAAAATTAGGATTTAAGTTAAGCCTCCTTAAAGCAACGACCTGTCTTAAAATTGAGGAGAATTTAGCTTTACCCATAGCCTGCTTTAAGCAACCAGCTGTCTTAAACACAGGAAAAGCCTATGAATAATAAATGGGTAAACCTACCTGTCTTGTCTAACTCTCTCTTGTAAGTTCACCTTTTCTACTTCTATTGTGTCGAGTTCATAGTCTCGAGCCTGGTCAAACTTGAGAACAATATCATCGAGCTCCTGACTTGCCTTCTCAACTGCCTTTTGTAGATCCTCTAACTCCTACAACAGACAACAGATACAGTTCTTACACCTTTCCCTCACTAAACCATATACATATACCCTACACAGTTAAACCTTACTATAATCATTTACCTTACCTTTCACTCACTAAAGACACATAATCATTTACAGTAAACCCTTTCTTTTATGATCCCCAAAATTGTGTTACGTATGTGTTAATTATAAGGTGTTTAAGGTAGGTAGCTGCTTAAAGCAAGGTGACAGTAAAACAGAAAGCTCCTAATGGAGCTTTCTGTCTTACTGTCACCTTGCTTAAGCTATCACCTGTCTTCGATACAATCAATTAGCAATCTGAATACTTCCTAAGTGAATGACAACATAACACATGATTTTCTATACCTTCTTCTTCATGTCAATGTTTCGCTGTTCTTCTTCTGATAGAGGCACTTCCTTCAGTCGTTCCTCCACGCTTCCATCCATGCTCTCAGCTGGTGAGCAGCTCTGAGCTCTCTTTAACAGCTGTAAACTATAGAAACAGGAAGATATGTTTTACCTGTATGGTTAACCAATTACAACTTAGATACCTCTTTTTATACCTTTAATGTATTCCTCCTGAAATAGTTCCACTTTTTACAGTCATAAATACAGTCGAACTTCAGTATCTCGACAGTCTCGGGACAATCGAAATAGCGTCGAGATAAGCATGAGCTCGAGATAGCCAAACTGAAAAAAAAGTAATAGTACTTGACCAGGGAGATTATATTGAATAGCTGCGAACGTAAAATGGTTTTTTTGCAAACACCAAACATGAAATTATACATAGGTTGTTTTGGTTATGACGGTAAGTCCGGTAAAGCTGCGCATCAACAAACCCGTTTACCTTCGGCTGTCAAATACTCACGAAAACCTCGTTTTACTGAGGACATCACAGTGAAAATCATTGGAGCTAGTAAAAAACCGTCCTAGGTTAAGAAAAAGTAATTGCGATTAGCATGATTCGTAAAAAATCCTTACATTTAGTATTTAAAGACACGTGGGTCAATTGTGTACATTTCATGCATTTGACCTCATGAGACATTGACCTGGATTCCGCAAGACATCTCGGTCGATTCGGCTCAATATTTATTTGTCGGACAGTTCATAACAATAAAACATAAGCTATGTATAGCTTTTTACCACTCTGTTTTGTTTATCGCGGAATTTCGTGTATTATTCGTATTTTCCTTCCTTCTGCGCGGTACTATTTTCCTTAACATCCGTTTTATCAAGGGGCGCTACTCTTGATGAGTTGAATCAACACCGATAATGACGGTTATAAGAAGACTGATTTTAAGTATGCGGCGACCAGACTTTAAGCGATTATTTACTGTTGTTTGACAATTATCACCTAACAATCATTCAGCCAACGTGTAAAGCTACCGATAGTTCCGGTTAATGATTTTATGTGTGATTTCCACAGTCCGATACTCGCGATCAAAGTCGGCGAGCCTTTCAGTGCATGATGGCTTACAGTCGTCGAGCTACTGGGTGTTAATTGAGAACAATTAAATGGATATGGCCAAAATCTATAGTCGAAATACCGGGGGTAATCGAGATTAGCCATAGTCGAAATAGCTAGGTCATGTAAGATTACATTAGAATAAGAACAAATATTTCCGGGACTTTAGACAATCGTCGAGATAGGCATTGCAGTCGAGATTCTGACGTTCGAGATACTGGTGCTCGACTCTATGTACCATAAGAAATCTTTTATATTCGTATATCCTAGCAAACAGTAGCTTCAAGTAGACAGAAAATAAGCAGAATGCAGAATTTTCAGTCAATGTTTTATTTAAGAAACTGCCCATTTAACCCAATACTCCATTATTTCACCTTAAATTTACTCCTACACTGAAGAAAATAGATCCAATTTATGCAGACATGAATATTTACATAAGAAATGGTGTCTATATCCAAGCAGATAGTAGTTTAAAGCAGGCTGAAAGCAAAGCAGAATGTGCCTTAAGAACCTGCTTGAAGTAGTCATCTGTCTTCAAATCTAGAATAAGGCTATGGGGTAATGGGTTAAAGATGTTTTTATATTTATTAAAGTACACCATCACTATCATTTCCTACAAACTCTCATTTCCAGGACTCCAGATAAGGAGGGTATTTCAAGAAATAAAATCTTTATTTCTGCATGAAACCCTATGGTGTCACTACTCATTAGAATCGTCTCGAAGAGACGATTCTAATGGGTAGTCACACCTTAGGATTTGGTGCTGAAAAGAGCAGAAAAACGTTGAATTTGTTTTGTTTAATCCCTCTTTTCTGAAGCCCTGATTCCCATCTATTTCTCTGATTCTCATACCACTAACCTTTCTCTCTCTTCCTGTATGTCTTTCAATTCTTCACTTAAACTTGTATCCAATTTATTGAGTTCTTCATTAATAGTTATAATCTCCTCTTGTATTTTGATCACAGCCTTGCTTTGCCTGTCTTGTAGAACTACCTTATCCTTCACTATCTCCTCTTTCTCCTCTACGAATTTCACTTTCTTTCCTTCCACTGTCTTTTCAAACTCCTTCAAGTCTTTATCTTGCTTCTGTAACTCTTCAGTAAGCTCGGTTACAGCTGCCTCTTTCTCTTCTATCTTAACATTCAGCTGAATCAGATCTGCATTTCCAGTCTCTTTAGCAAGAAGAGTCTTCTTTTCGGCTATAATTTTCTTTTCTGAACTCTTGTGTCTCTCCCATTCATCCATTTCAATCTCTATACTATCTAACACCTTCCGTTCCTTCACAGCCACTTTCTCTTCCTCGATCTTTAACAGTGTCTTTGCCTCTTGCAGCTGCTCCTTTTCTATTGCAATGTCATTCTTTTCTTTTCCAGACAATTTATCTGAGGCCAGTAGCTCATCATATTCCTGTTCTTGCTCTTTCAGATCATTCCATGCCTCCTCTATTTCTTTGTTCTCTTCAGCAATGAGATCAACATCCTTCTTCCACCTTTCTCTCATCTCCATTTCAACTGTCTCAAATTCGTTGTCCATTTTCTCCTCTGCCACCACTATTTCTACAAGTCTCTCTTTCACTGAGTCCTCCTCCTCTGCCTTCTCATACAACAGCTTGTCAAACTCAACATGTAATCTATGGAGCTGCTGCTGCTCCCCGTCTATAACTTTCTGGTCCTGAAACATACAACAGCTTGTCAAACTCAACATGTAATCTATGCAGCTGCTGTTGCTCCCCGTCTATAACTTTCTGGTCCTGAAACATACAACAGCTTGTCAAACTCAACATGTAATCTATGCAGCTGCTGTTGCTCCCCGTCTTTCTGGTCCTGAAACATACAACAGCTTGTCAAACTCAACATGTAATCTATGCAGCTGCTGTTGCTCCCCGTCTATAACTTTCTGGTCCTGAAACATACAACAGCTTGTCAAACTCAACATGTAATCTATGCAGCTGCTGTTGCTCCCGGTTTATAACTTTCTGGTCCTGAAACATATAGCAGCTTGTCAAACTCAACATGTAATCTATGGAGCTGCTGTTGCTCCCCGTCTATAACTTTCTGGTCCTGAAACATACAACAGCTTGTCAAACGCAACATGTAATCTATGGAGCTGCTGTTGCTCCCGTCTATAACTTTCTGATCCTGAAACATATAGCAGCTTGTCAAACTCAACATGTAATCTATGCAGCTGCTGTTGCTCCCCGTCTATAACTTTCTGGTCCTGAAACATACAACAGCTTGTCAAACTCAACATGTAATCTATGGAGCTGCTGTTGCTCCCCGTCTATAACTTTCTGGTCCTGAAACATATAGCAGCTTGTCAAACTCAACATGTAATCTATGAGGCTGCTGTTGCTCCCCGTCTATAACTTTTTGGTCCTGAAACATACAACAGCTTGTCAAACTCAACATGTAATCTATGCAGCTGCTGTTGCTCCCCGTCTATAACTTTCTGGTCCTGAAACATACAACAGCATGTCAAACTCAACATGTAATCTATGCAGCTGCTGTTGCTCCCCGTCTATAACTTTCTGGTCCTGAAACATACAACAGCATGTCAAACTCAACATGTAATCTATGCAGCTGCTGTTGCTCCCCGTCTATAATTTTCTGATCCTGAAAAGTAGGTCTATCTTTAGCTCTTTCCTTATAACTCTTGTTAATTGTGTTAAAAGGGGTTACCTCAAGTAGGCTGAAAGTAAATCAGAAAACTCCTCAAAAAGCTTTCTGCTTTATTTTCAGCTTGCTAGAACCTATCATTTTAACCTTTTATCCCATTGCTTGCTTTAATTTTTTGAAGACAGACGACAACTTAAAGCAGATTGAAAGTAAAGCAGAATGTGCCTTAAGGTGCCTTATGCTTTACTTTCAGCCTGCTTAAAAAAGCTATCATCTTTGATTCTCTAGCCAGCAAGACCTATATAGTATATAGCAGATTACAAGTTTAAGAAAGATTAACTCTTCAACTGTTTTTGAATTGTTGTTAACCCTTTGCCTGTTGGTCGCGACTTTATTGATTTTTACAAACAGTTTAGATCCAGATCAGACGCCGCGTAACACGGCGTCTGATCTGGATCCAAACTGTTTGACACTCGTCTTTCGGTTTATTTACTTAAAAAATGTATAAATCTAAATTTAACAAACTTTTCAGACGACAATTTCAAAGCAGACGACATCACCGCAGGATAAGGGTTAAACCTTTGTAACCTGGAAACATTGAAAAAACTGAACAGTTTGATGAGTCCAAGTTCAAGAGCTCCAGATAAGGGGAGTATTTCAAAAACGAAAATCTTTATGTCTGCATTAAACCCTTTGGTGTCACTACTCATTACAATCGTCTCTAAGAGACGATTCTTACTAGTAACACCATAGGATTTGGTGCTAAATGAGTGAGAAAGTGTTGGATTTGTTCGCTTTACTCCCTCTTATCTGGAGCCCTGAAATTCTACTATGTAGCCATACATCATTGTCCTGTGCTTGTGCAGCTTCTTTCCTCTCTCTCAGCTGCTGTTCTAGTTGATCAAGGTCTTTGTCTTTTTCCTGAAGGCTTTCATCTAGTGATGCTATCCTTTCCAACGTCTCCTTCTTATCTTCTTCATTTTGACTTGTTATAGTTTCAAGTTTCTGTGAAATACCAAAATACTTTTATCATATTTTGATATAAACTTAATTGTTGCTTAGATAAATTGTGTTTTTAAAATACTCTTATGGGGCCATTTCAATTTTTATAAGGTTGAATGCTTCCACTTAACTAAAACAACTTTTTGTTACTGTAAGACAGGGCTCCAGATAAAAAAAATTTTTTTTAAATGTTAAATCCTTATTTCTGGATCAAGCCCTATGGTGTCACTACTCATTAGAATCGTCTCAAAGAGATGAATCTAATGAGTAGTAACACTATAGGATTTTGTGCTGAAATGAGTGAGAAAATGTTGGATTTGTTCAGTTTACTCACTCTTATTTGGAGCTCAGTTTTAAAGAACCATCTATTGAACATATATTCCAAATTTCATGACATTCACCTGAACGGATACAGAGATGTGTTCAAAAACTTAACATACAGTCTTATTACATGCAGCTAAACCGTTACCCCATAAATATGCCTTTTTACGTCTTTAATTTATTCCTCCACTGAAGAAAATACATGTAGTTCTAATTTATACAGTCATAAACATGTACCGTAAGAAATATTTTCTATACTCTAGTAGATAGTAGCTTAAAGCAGGCTGAAAGTAAAGCAGAATGCGCCTTAAGGCACATTCTGCCTTACTTTCAACCTGCTTTAAGTGGACACTCATCTTCATAACTAGAACCAGGCTATGGGGTAATGGGCTAAACTCATGCTTGAAACAAGAGAGCCCCGAGGAGCCCTAATGAGCTCACCTGAGCCCAGAGAAGATAGGACTGTACACATCGTTCTCTCTAGAAACTTATATGACCAACAGACCTGCTGAGAGTAAAGCAAATTGCGCCTTTAGGCATATTCGGCTTTATTTTCAACTTGTTTTAAGTGGTCACCAATCTTAAAAGCTAGAAACAGGCTATGAGATTATCGGTTAATTAACCAATTATCCCATAAATATGCTTTTTGACGCCTCTAATCAATTCCTCCACTGAAGAAAATAGTTCCACTTTATACAGTCATGAACATGTACCATGAGAAATATTTTCTCTATCTTAGCAAATTTCTTTAATGATACCTTAAAGCAGGCTGTGAGTAAAGCAGAATGTGCCTTTAGGCACATTCTGCTTTACTTTCAACCTGCTTTAAGAAGTCACCTGTCTTGAAAACTAGAAACAGGCTTTGGAGTAATGGGTTCATTAAGTTATGAACTAGTAGCCAAGTGCCTCTGCCTGTACTCATCATGTAGATTTTGCTAACCTCAACCATGGTC
This sequence comes from Gari tellinella, assembly GCA_922989275.2. Classification (NCBI taxonomy): domain Eukaryota; kingdom Metazoa; phylum Mollusca; class Bivalvia; order Cardiida; family Psammobiidae; genus Gari; species Gari tellinella. The sequence goes on from OV277857.1 coordinate 546,015, forward strand.
TCCCGAGTAATTCTTGTTCTTTCAGTTATAGTGTGTTCCTTCTCATCCAGTTCCTTCAGAAGTTCATCAATCTGTGCTCCCTGTCAAAATATAAAAGTAACAACTTTATAAAGTCCATAATTATCTATACGTGGATTGCTGCTTAATCCATTATTCTATAGATTCGCATTTACCCACAATCTCCATTTAAGTTGCCATCTCCTTCTTTATTCTATCTCTTTTATGTGGTTAAGCCACATAAATTAAATCTAACTTTGTTATAGAATAATCTGGAGGCTAACCCTACCCCTAACCCTAATTATCCCACAACTTGCCAGGTTAATGTCACAAGAAATGGCCAGGTTAATGTTACAAGAAACTGCCAGGTTAATATTTTTTCTCTTATGTGTCTGGTTATTTTAGTCAATTTTAGCCACGTAACTATCATTTTGTGAGCACGCATTTAACATATTTAAATTATTCCTCAACTGAGGAAATTACTTCTATTTACATACAGTCACAAATATGTATAATAAGAAATATTTTTCTATATTCTAGCAGATGGTAGCTTAAAGTCTGTTGAAAGAGAAGCAGAATGCGCCTTCTATAAAGGTATGTAATACCATGTGTGCTGCAAGTATGAAAGCTATAGCTCAAAGGCTATAGCAGTTGAGAGCACTTTTTTAAAACGTATCTATGAAATATGTCCAAATATCTTAGATCTTATACATATCTATGAAATAGGTCCAATATCTTAGATCTTATACATATCTATGAAATAGGTCCAAATATCTTAGATCTTATACATATCTATGAAATAGGTCCAATATCTTAGATCTTATACATATCTATGAAATAGGTCCAAATATCTTAGATCTTATACATATCTATGAAATAAGTCCAATATCTTAGATCTTATACATATCTATGAAACAGACCCATATATCTTAGAACTTGTTTATATTTCTTCTATTGGTTGTTAAGTTAAACTCATGCAGATTTACATTGTTTGTTTCCATGTCCTATATGAGCTATTATTTTGCTGTAAGCAGACACTTGTTTTAACCCACTACCCCATAAATAAGCTTTTTTACACCTTTTAATTATCTCTCAACTACAGAAAATAGTTCCACTTAACAGTAACTATTATGCATCACAAGAAATATTTCCTATATCCTAGCAGATTGCAGCTTAAAGCAGGCTGAAAGTAAAGCAGAATGTGCCTTAAGACACATCCTGCATTTCTTTCAGTCTGCTTTAACAGGTCACCTGTCTTCAAAACTAGAAACAGGCTATGTGGTAATAAGTTAAAGACAAATAAATATACATGTAGATTTGCACTTTTGTCAATGATAGAAAAAGTAAAAATAAAGTAATAAATATTTACAGATGTTAAGTATAACTAGCAAAATAAATTAAGTATAAACTATGAAAAATTAAGTACAAACTATGTGTTAAGAGTTTTTATACAATACCTTTGGTAGTTTTTTCAAGACTCCATCTTTCTGGTGAGCCTGTAAAAAAGATTTTAGATTTTATTAGAGTTCCTTTGATGTGAGGTTTCAACTAATTTATCGAACATGTGTAGTTGAACATATTACCCCATACTGACTCATATTGATGCATTGTGTAATATTCTCATTTTGACACACTTTTATCCACTAGCATGTATTGAGATAAGCATTGATAATTGTTTATCGCTTATGAGTTAATGGGTTAACATGATCTTTAACCCTTTCCCTTAGGCCACCTCTATCAACCCCTCAATATGAACACTAACAACGATTACAAATGTATTCATTAACCCTTTCCTCCCTGAAACCTCGAAAGGACAATTCTAGTTTTCAATTAAGTCTAGTTGATTCTTGACTTTTACTTTTTAGGGTTGATTTTTACAAATTATGTCAAAATGACAAACAGTGTAGACCCTGATCAGAGGGCTCCTTATGAAGCCCTCTGATCAGGGTAAACACTGTTTGCATAGGACAAGTGTACTCCTCACAGGTACACTGTTTACAAATGACGCATTTATGCGTGACTAGGGTTCAAAGGGTTAATGATAATAAGACAGCAGCAATATGAAAGTCAAGCAGAAAGATTCATAAGGAACTTTCTTATTTTCTTAAGAAATAATAAATTCATACCAGTGTTTTATCCTGCAATCGAACATGGGTAGGAGTTAGGATGCATAGTAATTTATCACGAGGCCGTAAGCAGAGTGATTTAATAACAAGCATCTCAACGACTAACCATGTTTGATTACAAGATAAAACACTGGCATTAATTTATTATTTTGATTCCAGCACTACAATTTAACCACAATTTGCACCCACGCCACGGCGCTTCATTTCTTGGTGTATGCATTTTCGAAGCCATATTACATCAGTGACATCACATTTTAGCCGTTACAGAGCGTGCGTGTTTTACTGAGTATTGCAAACACAGTTGCGTCCTTTTTTGTTTGCGTCCTTCTTTAACCCATTACCCCATAGCCTGTTTCTAGATTTGAACACATGTTACCACTTAAAACAGGTTGAAAGTAAAGCAGAATGTGCCTTGAGGCACATTCTGCTTTACTTTCAGCCTGTTTTAAGCTACAATCTGCTAGGATATAGAAAATATTTCTTATCATACTTATTCATGACTGCATAAATTAGAAATATTTTCTTCAGTGGAGGAATAAATAAGAGGCATAAAAAGGCGTATTTATGAGGTAATGGGTTAAACACAGTTTGTGATTTGTACTATGGAGGAATGGGCACTATGTACAAAGGCACTATGAACAAAGGGACTAAATTGACAGTTATAAACAAGAGCTCAAGATAAGGCGAGTATTTCAAAAACTAAAATCTTTATTTTTGCTTTTAACCCTATGGTGTCATTACTCATTAGATTCGTTTCGAAGAGACGATTCTAATGAGTAGTAACACCTTAGGATTTGGTGCTGTATGAGTTAGACAATGTTGGATTTGTTGAAATCACTCCTCCTTATCTGGAGCCCTGATAAACAAACTGAGCACACCTGTAATGTTTCTTGCTTCACAGTCTCTAGATCTCTGTAGGTTTTTTCCAGCATTTTCTGCTTTTTTTCCAGCTCCATTTCCATGGAAACCTGATGGTTTAGTCGCTCTTCTTCCTCTGCATGATACTTGTCCTCCAAGGATTTTATTTGATTTCTGAAATAGTAAAGAACTTGTGTTAACCCATCACCCCATAAATATGCCTTTTAGCGCATTTAATTTATTCCTTCACTGAAGAAAATAGTTCCAATATTATACACTCATGAACATGTATCATTAAGAAATATTTTCTATATTCTAGTAGATGGTAGCTTAAAGCCGACAGAAAGTAAAGCCAAATGCGCCTTACAGCACAGTCTGCTTTACTTTCAACCCGCTTCAAAACAAGCAAAGTATGGGTTAATGAGTTTAGGCACAGTCTGATTTTCTTTCAACCTATTTTAAATGATCACATGTCTTCAAAACTATATTGAGGAACAGGAAAAAGGTTAAGCTGCAATTCAAACAAGAGGGCCTGAAGGTCCTGATATCGCTCACCTGTTGTACAGAAGCCTGATAGTTTTATCTTCCTGTTTCACCCGTTTTTATCTAAATCCATTCAAATTTGTAGTATAGCATGTAAACAATTTTGGAATACAACCTCATAATTCTTGTATAGTACAGTACATCAAGGGCAGTTAACTAGAGCCTGAACAATACTGAAATGAAGCCTTTTCTTGCATTTCAAAGTATATCAAGCGCAGATAGCTATTACCACAATGATTAAATTTCAACAATAATTGCACTCCTTCGAGAATATATAGCTATATACTTTGTGTGCAAGTATAATCAAAATCCATAGAAAACTGTAGTTGCAAGAGTGTAAACGCTGTAAAATATGGCATTTTCAGCAATTCAAAGGTAGATAACTCTATATCTATTGGTCAGATTTCAACCATGATCACCTGTTTTTGAACTCTTATGGTCATATACAATCTGGGCAAGTTTGAGAAAGTTTGGATAAATATTGTGGAATCTAGAGTGTAAACACTGTTAAATATATCATTTTCAGCAATTCAAAGGTACAATGTATATAATTCTTGACCTATAGATCCTATTACAACCATAATCAAACTCATCTAAACTCTTATAGTTATAAACAATCTGAGCAAGTTTGAGATAGATTGGATAAAAAAGTGTAAACACCGTTAAATATGGCATTTTCAGCAATTCAAAGATAACTCTTGATCTATTTGTCGGATTTCAACTATAATCGTACTCGTCTGATCTCTTATGGTAATATACAATCTCAGCAAGTTTTAGAAAAATTCGACAAATATTGTGGCCTCTAGAGTGTAAACACTGTTAAATATGGCATTTTCAGCAATTCAAAGGTAGGTAACTCTTGACCTATTTGTCCGATTTCAACCATAATCGAACTCATCTGAACTCTTATGGCAATATACCATCTGAGCAAGTTTGAGAAAGATTGGATAAGTATTGTGGCCTCTAGAATGTAACCAATAAAATTGTTGAAGACGAACGACGCATGACGCATGCCGGACATTCAAGAATTGCAAAAGCTCAGGTGAGCTAATAAGACAAAATATATCAATTTTGAATACTACGCATGTCCTATGCAAACAGCGTAGACCCAGATCCAAAAGGAGCCCTCTGACATTGGTCTGCTATATTTGTCATTTTGTTATACATGTATAATGTTAAACACCTAAATAGTCCAAAATGGACTAGACTGAATTGGAAGTTAATAAGTATCCGGGGTGAAAGAATCAAAACGCTATTAATATTCTATCAACATACTCACTTTAGCTCTTCAATCCTTTCTTGTTCTTCTCTGTGAGATTTCTCCATTTCCCAACTTTAAAAGAAATTTATAAATACATCAGGTCAAGTGGTGAAAACATGAGAACAATACGGTATAGCAACATCTTTTCTACTATCCTGACCCCAGAAACCCTCCTACCTTGCAGCGTTCTGGGGCTTATAATTGTCATATGGGATGTCTTTGGGTTCTTTTTTAAAGAAATTATCGCCTCTGCCAAGAACTAAAAGGAATGCTGATCAGCGGTTTTGATCCCATGGGCTGCTTAACAGCCAATGAAATTAATTAGTTAAAATCACCTTTCTGAAAGCATTCTAATGCATTTATAGGGATGGGGCATCTTGATATTTCTTCATGTTTCTTTTCATGCTTGTACACACTCGCTAATCGTTTATCTTAGTGTTTGCATATACATGTATGTGGTTGTTTCTTGGCGCCAAATGACTATTTCATCGGTTGCAGTGCCTTGAAATCCAACCCAATCAATCATACTATCTTGAGCAGCTGCATGCTATTGAAGAATGGTAGCTTAATTAACCCATTACCCAAAAAATACACCTTTTGACACCTTTAATTATTTCTTCCACTGAAGACAACAATACTTCATTATACAGTCATGAATGTGTATCATAAGAATTTTTTTTATATTCTAGAAGATAATAAAACACCAAAGGAGTAGAGGACACGATCAAGCAGTATTGTGTTGACTGATTTTTATTCACCAACGTTTCGGCCTTTGACAAAGGCCTTCATCAGGGTGGTACACATTCTAGAAGATGAAAGCTTAAAGCAGATTGAAAGTAAAGCAGAATGTGCCTACAGGCACATTCTGCTTTACTTTCAACCTGCTTTAAGTGGTCATATATTTCTAAAACTAGAAACAGGCTATGGGGTAATGGGTTAAGGACCAAAGTAACACAAAAGGTATGCTAAAGGGAAAATTTCTAGCAGCTCATATTACATGTATAAAAGGCAAAAACAGCGCTCCCTCTCTACAAAGACACTAATGGGAGACAAAAAAATGTGTGTGTGTTGTTCGGAGGCAGTCGTTATAGGGAGGGAAATTGGCATACATTTGCAAACAGCTGGAACCTAGATTGAGGCGTCTGGTCTGGATTCAAGCTGTTTGTCACTCGATCGTCATTTAGTTTTTTCTGCCAAAAATGTCCATGATGTTACTTTGAGAAAAACAGCAGACAACAACTTCAAGCAGACAATAATGCAGACGTGACACGGTTGGACATATTTGTTTTGCCTGGGAAACAATGGCAAGTGTTGTAAGGAGGGAGTCATTGTATGAATACAGTATGAAGATTTTGTTCTCCTACCTGCTAGAGTGACTGAGGTTCTCTGAGGATCTGTAAAGATCTGTCATGGACTGACTTATCAGCGAGGTTCTTGACAGGGAGAAATTCATTCCGCTCTGAAAATACAAAATACATCACTTTATGCCCACTTTCCTCTCATTTATAAATTTGGTAAGCGGACACGAGCCCCCCGCCTGTTTTGCTTGTGCGGACATGAGCCCCCCGACCCACCATATGATAAGATACATATTTTACTTTTCCTACGAGGTATCAGGATTGAAATGAAACAATTAATAATTGGCAAATTATTACTTACAAGCAAGGCAATATTAATAGCCGAAGAAAAACTTATTTTTTTGCTACAAATATTACAAAACATTAGTTAATTATCTGTCCGACCAGTGTGGCTTATGTCTGCCCGAGCAAAACAGGGGGGGGGCTCATGTCAGCCCCGCAAAATCGGCCGGGGGGCTCGTATCCGGGGGGCTCATGTCCGTCAATCATAAATTCTGCCCACTTTTATTTTAGTACATTTCCTTGTAACTCTTAATGCTAGCTTCGGATATGACTGCCATAGTGATTACCTTTGCAAACAGTTTGGATACTGATGAGACGCCGCGTAACATGGCGTCTCATCAGGATCCAAACTGTTTTCTATTCTGACCCTGAATTTAAAAGAAATTTTGAAAATTCTCATTTTAGAACAGTAGCAGATGACAATTGTTGCAGACGAAAAAAATTACCCAGCATGCAAAGAGTCGATATGACAACTGATATTTCTTTGACCTTCTACACACTCAGACTAAATTGAGCTAAATGTTGCAACCAATCTGGATTCATTTGAAACTCACTGTCCCATCTTAATCCAAAATCTTTGAAACCCTAATGATAATTTCTGAAAACAAAAACACCACATGCAAATGCCAAAGTTCTATGAGGCAACAGTTCCACACTATAATAATGAATCAGGGGCCCGTTTCATAAAAAATGTACGACAAATGATGTTGTAAGACAGATTATAAAAGTCTCAATTAATATTTATTCCTCCATCAAATCCTGTCTTGTGACATAACTTTGGAATCGTCTTTGGGCCCCTGAGCCCTAGACAAGAGGGAGTGAACTTAATAAATCCAATATTTTCTCACTTATTTCAGCAATAAATCCAATGGTGTTACAACTCATTAGAATTGTCTCAAAAAATGGGTCTAATGAGTAGCAACACGATAGGGTTTAATACAGAAATACCGATTCTAGTTATTGAAATACTCCCCTTATCTCAAGCTCTCTATGAATATGTAAAATAATATTTTCTATATCCTATCAGCTTAAAGCAGGATTAAGGCACATTCTGGTTTACATTTAGACTGCATTAAGTGGTAATTAACTTGTTAACAAAACAAGAAACAAGCTATGGGGTAATTTAATAATCATACAATAATTTATCTTCAGGATACTTTACACATTTAACCCTAGCGACGAGTATACTCGTCATTTACAAACAGTGTACCTGTGAAGATTACACTTGTCCCATGCAAACAGTGTAAATTGGTAAGCGGACATGAGCCCCCCCCCCCCCCCCCCCCGGCTGATTTTGCGCGGGCGGACACGAGCCCCCCTCCTGTTTTGCGCGGGCGGACATAAGCCCCCCTGTTCGGACAAATTATAAATGAATGTTTTGTTGATATTTGTAGAAAAATTTAACTTTTTCATCGGCCATTAATATTGCCTTGCTTGTTAGTACTAATTCGTCAATTATTAATTGTTTCATTTTAAATCATGATACCTCGTGAAGAAATATAATGCTGATAGATCTAATAATTTATATTGTGAAGTTGTTTACACAATAGTGACAAAATAAGATAAACGTTGCCTATTAGCGAACTAACTGTCGGTAACGCTTTGATGATTCATGGAATTAATTGTTTAATTGACTCTTTTTACTCAAGAAACACCGCCAGTAAAAGGTGTACGGTAAGTTTGATAGATTGTTTAAATCTATTGTCCTTATAATCGTAGGTGTTGTTTGTGTCTCATAATTCTCAAACATATCAAAGTTCTCAAACATTTTGGGTTAAAAGTATCATAATTATATAAGAGCAATAATGACAAAATAACACTTAAAACACGTTTGGGAGTTTTAAATCTACAATTTTACACAATAAAACATGTATATTATCATACGGTGGGTCGGGGGCTCATGTCCGCACGCGCAAAATAGGTGGGGGGCTCGTGTCCGCCCGCGCAAAATCGGCCGGGGGGCTCGTGTCCGGGGGGGCTCATGTCCGCTTACCTATTTACACATGTGTCAATTGCTAATTAAAGAATAAAGAGTGATACGGTTCTGTCGGTGTCCTTTTAGTTCCTTAATGTTTAAATTGTCCTCTTATCTTTTACAATAGAGACTCTCGGTATAATTACCAAATATGTTTGCATAACCTTCACGCAAAAATGATGTGTGATAAACGATAATGATGATTACATAAATTTTAAGTTCACCTCAACACAAAATCGGGACGGAATTTGAAAAAATATAAATCAACATTTCAATATAGAAGGGGCAATATTTCGATACGGAAGGGGCAGAATTCCGCTATGGAAGGGGCAAAGTTCCGTGTATGAAAAAACAGGAAGGGGCAAAAGGCCATGTACGTAAAATGAAGAAGGGGCAAAGTTCCGTGTTGCTGTTTTTGAGGAAGGGGCAAAAGGCCGAAGGGGCAAAAGGCCGTTTACCATTACTATCTATCCCATCAGCGTAAAACAGGCTGAAATTAAGTAAAGAAGAATGTGTCTAAACCCTTTCTTTACCCCATAGCCTGTTTCTAGTATTAAAGTCAAGTGACCACTCAAACAGGGTGAAAGTGAAACAGAATGCACCTTAACCCTTTGAACCCTAGTCCCGCATATAGGCGTCCTTTTCAAACAGTATACATGTGAAAATTGTGCTTGTCCTATGCAAACAGTGAATACCCAGATCAGAGAGCTCCTTACGCAGCCCTGTGATCTGCGTCTTCACTGTTTGTCATAATGCCAATCATTGACAAAACAACCCTTAAAAGTCAAAAATGGACTAGACTATTATGGAAACTGGGATTGTCCATTTGTAGTTTCAGGGAGGAAAGAGTTAAGGCGCATTCTGCTTTACTTTCAGCCTGTTTTAAGCTTCCATCTGCTAGAAATATAGCACATGTTTCTTATGATGCATATTTGTGACTGTATAAAGTTATAAACTATTTTCTTCAATGGAGGAATAAATCAAGTGTGTAAATATGTGTATCTATGGAGTAAAGGGTTAAGGCACATTCTGATTTATTTCTAACCTACATTAGAGGTCACTTGTCTTCAAAACTAGAAACAGGATATGGGGTAATAGTTATTGGGGAAAATACTGACCATTATAACTTAAGGGTGTATCAATGTCATGAATTTGGGAACTTTTCAAAGTACATGTACATGAAAACACTCTATGATGGTTTTGTATTGAAGAGCTATTTAAGATGAATGAAAAAATAGAAAAAGTGTACATTTTGGTGAACAACAGTTGGCTCTACGGCCATGTAAAATTTACCCCACCCACTTCCTCTTATTTTGTCCTTTTCAAACAGCCCGCTTCAATAAAACCCATTTTAAATGAAAACAAATATGATAATTTGGTTTTGTGTTATTTATTTCCTATCTATGGTAGTATTTCTTCATACAAAAACTAATTGAAGAAAAAAAAGGAACCAAATGTGAAATTTATAAAGCTCTAAATATCATCGGTATGGTACTTTTTTGTAAATTTTGTAAGGGGCGATAACTCTTTTTACTTTAATAACTCAAAATTTTCAACACTGACCTTTCAATTTCTTTTCATATTTTGAACTGCCTTAGTATGGGCTTTCATCTGGTAGAATATAAGAAAAAGTTAAATACTAGAACTATTTCATTTTCAAACTTTTTTACTTTTTTTCATAAAATAAAAAATCTAATAAAATCATGCCCTATATTAAGCATATTTTTGATATTCAAGGATCCATATTGTTCAAACCTTGTGCCTGCTTTGTCTAAATTTGGTTTATATATGTGAATATACCACCATAGACATGAAATAAATAAAGAAAACCCAAATTAACAATTTTGTTTTGTTTTGAAATAGATTTTACTGAAGCTTGTACTCTGAATGGGTAAAATTTGAAGGAAAAAAATCCAAATTTGACATACCTTTTTCAAATCGCTGTAGCTAAAAAAAAAGGACACCACCATATATATTTTTTTACATTTTTTCATTCATCATAAATAGCTCTTCCAAAAAAACAATGCTAGAAAAAAAGTTTAATTCTTTAAAAAAATGGCTCATGACATTGATACACCCTTAATTATCAGCCAGTTTGACATCCTGCTGTCTAGTCATATAACAACAATTATAATTTAATTGGCTAGTCTAATCACAAACAAAGCCACAACCTAGTCAGTACAAAGCTGACCAAAGTGTCATAACAATTATCAGTTTCTCTTTACTTGAAGTGAAACTCACTCTCAATTATCAGTCAATTGTGTTCCCCCAGGTAAGCGTGAAAATCTGCTAGGGAGAGACGTTAAAACGCTACAAGATGAAGTTATCAGTCAGTTTGACATTCTGCCCCAGGGCCTTCAGATACACGTATAACAACTGTCCAAGTTTCTATCTATAGACATCAGAAGTTTGTCTCTTGGAGCAGGTAGGACACCTTATCTTTAACCCATTGCTCAATAGTATTATGCCTGTTTATGCCTTTATTCCTCCACCAGAAGAAAGTAGGTTTATATTATACAGTCATGAATATTTACTCTAAGAAATAGTTTCTATATTCTAGCAGATGGTAGCTTAAAGCAGGTTGAAAGTAAAGCAGATTTGTTCATAAAACAATTCTGGAAATATGTAAAATCTAAAAAGCAAGATGCAGGGGGCATTGCTCCTCTAAAAGAAGGGACATCACTGGTATCAGATAGTAAAGGCAAGGCAGAAATCCTTCTGAAACAATTTAAGTCTGTATTCACAAAAAACACAAACCAAGAACTACCATACATGGAAATGAAATCAAAAGACACAGTAAAACCGATCCAAATTGATCAAAACAGTTTACAAAAATTACTAGAGAAAGTTAACCTATCTATAGCTGCAGGCCCTGACAACATACCAAATCGTATCTTGAAAGAATGTGCAGTCCACCTAGCTCCAATCCTAAAAATCATTCTACAGGCTTCACTAGATACAGGTGAGCTCCCAAGTGACTGGAGATCAGCAAATGTCTCCAGTATCTTCAAACAAGAGCCCCATGAGGCATATTTCGCTCACCTGAGAATAGCTGACAAAATGGATACTAATTTATGTCCAGGACTTGGTACAAACTTGATAGAGGACCTGTAGAAGATGCTATGTGCCAAATGTCTAAGCTCTGGCCCATGTAGTTTCAGACAAGAAGATTTTTTAAGTTTTTTATAGAAAATCTATTTTTAGCTCCTGTGACCTAGATATGCAACAGACTGAAACTATTTGAACAAAATTCTTGAGGGATATTTAGAAGTGTCACCTTACCGAATATCAACGCTCTGGTCATATTAGTGTCAGAGAAGAAGACGTTTGAAAGTTTCACTATATAACTCCATATAAAACTGTGACCCCAGGGCAGGGCCAATTTTGACCCCAGGGGCATAATTTAAACAAACTTGATAGAGGACCTGTAGATGATGCTATGTGCCAAATATCTAAGCTCTGGCCCATGTAGTTTCAGACAAGAAGATTTTTTAAGTTTTTATAGAAAAAAATCTATTTTTAGCTCCTGTGACCTAGATATGCAACTTTGAATAAAATACGTCAAGGATATTTAGAAGTGCACAGTCACCATACCGAATACAAGAGGGCCTGAAGGCCCTGATATCGCTCACCTGTTGTACTGAAGCTTGATAGCTTTACCTTTCTGTTTCACCCGTTTTAAACTAAATCCATTCAAATTTGTAGTATAGCATGTATACAATTTTGGAATACAACCTCATAATTCTAGTATAGTAGAGTACATCAAGGGCAGATAACTAGAGCCTAAACAATACTGAAATGAAGCCTTTTCTAGCATTTCAAAGTATATCAACGGCAGATAACTATTGCCACAATGATTACATTTCAACAATAATTGCACTCCTTTGAGATCTTGTAGCTATATACTTTATGTGCCAGTAAAATCAAAATCCATTGAAAACTGTAGTTGCAAGAGTGTAAACACTGTTAGATATGGCATTTTAAGCAATTCAAGGGCAGACAACTCTTGACCTATTGATCCAATTTCAACCATAATCACACTTATTCAAACTCTTATGGTCATTTACAATTAGAGCAAGTTTGAAAAAGACTGGATAAAAATTGTGGCCTCTAGAGTGTAAACACCCTTAAATATGGCATTTTCAGCAATTCAAAGGTAGATAACTCTCAACCTATTGGGCGATCAAACTCATCTGAACTCTTATGGTCATATACAATCTGAGCAAGTTTGAGATAGATTGGATAAAAATTGTGACCTCTAGAGTGTAAACACCCTAAAATAAGGCATTTTCAGCAATTCAAAGGTAGATAATTCTTGAACTATTGATCTGATTTCAACCATAATTGATCTCATCCAAACTCTTATGGTTATATACAATCTGGGCAAGTTTGAGATAGATTGGATAAAAATTGTGGCCTCTAGAGTGTAAACACAGTTAAAAAATTGCATTTTCAGCAATTTAAAGGTAGACAACTCTTTACTTATTAGTCTGATTTCAACCAAAATCGAACTCGTCTGAACTCTTGTAGTGATATACAATCTGAGCAATAATGAGAAAGATTGGAGAAAAAGTGTGGCCTCTAGAGTGTTAACACTGTTAACTATGGCATTTTCAGCAATTCAAAGGTAGATAACTCTTGATCTATTGATCTGATTTCAACCAAAATCAAACTCATCCAAACTCTGATAGTAATATACAATCTGGGCAAGTTTGAGATAGATTGGATAAATAATGTGGCCTCTAGAGTGTAAACACTGTTAAATATTGAATTTTCAGCAATTCAAAGGTAGATTACTCTGGACCTATTGATCCGATTACACCCATAATTAAACTCATCCGAACTTTTATGGTAATATACAATCTGAGCAAGTTTGAGAAAGATTGAATAAATATTGTGGCCTGTAGAGTGTAAACACTTAAATTGTTGACGACGAACGACAGACGACGAACGACGAACGACGGACATTCGAGTATTGCAAAAGCTCACCCTGAGCTAGCTCAGGTGAGCTAATAAAAGCTCTGGCCATATTAGTTTCAGAGGAGAAGATGTTTGAAAATTTCACTATATAACTCTATGTAAAACTGTGACCCCCGGCCCCGGGGCCAGGCCAATTTTGACCCCAGGGGCATAATTTGAACAAACTTGATAGAGGACCTGTAGATGATGCTATGTGCCAAATATCTAAGCTCTGGCCCTTGCAGTTTCAGAGAAGAAGATTTTTTAAGATTTCCTTATTTTTTCACATTGGTTGCCATGGCAACCACAACCAGAGTTCTACATTGTTTTTTATTCTTTGAACAGATCTGAAAGAGCTTGACCCAAGGAACATTCCTGTAAAGTTTTGTTGAAATCTTTTTGTAATTTCAGTTGCTCTGCAACCCATTTATTTCCCCGTCATAGGTATGATGGGGTCGGGGGTCCATCCACCATCACATCTTACATTTATATAGTGTACATTGTTGACATATTCAATGGTTACTATTATTTCCGTTAACCCTTTCCCCCGTAGAAGTGACTTTTAGCGTATTTAATTTATTCCTCCGCTGAAGAAAATAGCTCCAGTTTATACTCTCATGAACACTTACCATTACAAATATTTTATATATCCTAGCAGAAATTAGCTTGAAGCAGGCTGGTAGTAAAGCAGAATGTGTCTTAAGGCAAATTCTGCTTTACTTTCAACCTGCTTTAAGTGGTCACCGGTCTTCAAAACTAAAAACAGGCTATGGGGTAAAGGGTTAATAGGTATCACGTACCTGTAACATGTTCTACATTGTCTGGGGTTTTGTATTTCTTCCAAAAAGGAAGTTTTGTTGAAATCTGTTAAGCAGTATAGGAGGAGATGTCATTTGAAGCAATTGTTAACGACGACCGACAACGCACGGCGACAGACGACGGACACAGGGCCATCCCAATAGCTCACCTTTAGCCTTTGGCTCAGGTGAGCTAGAAAGGAGATAAACATCTTGCTTAATATTTCAGACCAGTGTCATTAACATCTGTTATTTGTAAAATTTTAGAACACATAATATGCAGACACCTAAAGATACACCTCTTAAACAATAAAATCTTTACAAACCTGAGAAAGATTGGATAAAATATGTGGTCTCTAGATTGTAAACGCTGTTAGATATGGCTTTTTCAGCAATTCAAAGGTAGATAATCAAACTCATCTGAACTCTTATGGTAGTAATCAATCTGGGCAAATTTGATAAAGATTGGATAAAAATTGTGGCTAGTTTAATGCTGTCTTTTTCTATTTCAGATTTGATGTACAGTACTGTTTAAGCTAAAGTATACACAAAGTGCACTGCCAGTGCACTGGGTTTAAACTGACAGTGCACTGAGAGTAAACTAATTTTGCACTGACAGTGCACTGACAGTGCACTGATAGTGCACTGGGATTTCAATATCAAACTGATAGTGCACTATCAGTTTAAAACAGGTAACTAGCAGTGCACTTGGGAATGACTACAGCTTTGAATTTAGAGCTGCAGTTTTTATTATGCATGAATACGGTTACCAGTTTACGCATACATGTATAATATATATTTTAGACCTTTTTCAATATTTAAACATTGGACAAGACAGGTGTAATTTTTATGTCATGAATATTCTGCAAAAACATTGTATAATTTAACAACCAAAATAATTTATTATTGCCTAAAATCAATTCTCCTAAAATAGGAACTCTGTCACTTTTAATCAAGCAATACAAGCAGACGGTAACTAAAAGCAGACTGAAAGTAAAGCAGAATGTGCCTTCAGGCGCATTCTGATTAAATTCAACCTGCTTTAAGTCATTCAAAACTTCAAAACTAGTAACAGGCTAATAGGGGAATGGGTTAAATGTGCCAGAAACTAAAGAGAGTACATGTCCATATAACATGCTGTAATGTTGTCGTACCAGTGTTAATTCTATAAGCTGTAGCTGCAGCATTTTAACCCATTACCCAATAAACGCGACTTTTTACGCCTATAATTTATTCCTCCTCTGAAAAAAATCCCTTTTATATGACAAAAATATTGTATGTCCTAGCAGATAGTAGCTTAAAGCAGAATGCCTCTTGAGGTGCATTCTGCGTTACTTTCAACTTGCTTTAAGTGATCATCTTTCTTTCAAACTTCAAACAAGCTATGGGGTAATGGGTTAAGGAAAACTAATCCGTCCCTCATCATGGATCCCCATATCACAGCTTGATACTTATACTTTCTGATAAGGGCACCCTTATCAAATTGCTTATCAATTATCACAGTAGGGTACTAATTGATAGATATGCATCAATCTAGGGGATTAAAGATAGTTGTTGCAATTAACACTTACCCTGCTGATCACGACTTGATTGTTAAGTGAAAAAAGTGGATTTAGATCAGACGCTGCATTATATTGCGTCTGATCTGGATCCAAACTGTTTTACATTCGACTCAGAGACTTTCTGAACTACAAAAATGCACAAATCTTATTAAATATTTTTTTTGCATACAACAATATCAAAGCAGACAATATTACTGCAGTAGAAGGGTTAAGCATACATCAATTTTATCTGCAGAATAAAATTATTGCAAACCTGATCAGAATGATCCTTCAGGAAACCTCTGATCCGGTTTACACTGTTTGCATAGGACTAGTATGCTTTATAAGGGTACACTTTTTAAGACAAATATATACTTTTAAGATATTTTTATCCTTTAATTTCGAAATCTTAGGATTCTCCATGATCAACTTATAGCATCCCCTTATCAGATGGCAGCTTAACCCATTACCCCATAGCTTGTTTCTAGTGATATGTGACCACTAAAAGCAGGTTGAAAGTAAAGCAGAATGCGCCCTAAGGTGCATTCTGCTTTACGTTCAGCCTGCTTTGAGCTATTATCTGCTAGAATATAGTGGTTCTCTCCTCCTGATAAATTTAACTATACATTTAACCTGTACTTAAAGGCACACTGTGAATTGCGATATGCAACAATAAATTATGCATATTTTTCAGTTTCTTAATTTTAAGTCTCAAGTTCTGATAAAGTAATTAGCCTTTGATTTAGAGATCGCAGAAAAGAGAGTTTACTGCTCCTTTCAAACGTTTAACAATCAAGGAATAATTCATTGAAGAAGCCCTGATCTCCATTAACCCGTACCCCATAGCCTGTTTCTAGTTTTGAATACAGTTGACCATTAAAAGCAGGTTGCAAGTAAAGCAGAATGGGCCTTAAAGCCAATATCTGATAGGATATAGAATAGATTTATTTCCATCAGTGGAGGACTAAATTAAAGACGTAAAAATGTGTTTTATGGGCTAATCGGTTAAATATCATTCAAGTTATTCAAATGAAAGTATTTATTTTGATAAATATTCATAATTGTATAAATTGAGACTATTTTCTTCACTGGAGGAATAAATTAGAGGCATACAAAGGCATATTTATTGGGTAATGGGTTAAAGCAAGCTGGAAGTTAAGCAGAAGGCACATTCTACTATACTTTCAAACTGCTTTGAGTGGCCACCTGTCTTCAAAACTAGGCAGTGGATATGGGGTAATAGGTTTAGACAAGTGGCTGCTTAGTACAATAAAAAATGTTATGCATGGGATCTCTCTGTGTGACTTTCTTAGCGGTTTAATCTGCCACCTGCCTAAATACCCAAATACAACTTTTAACATTTATTTAATATAAGAATATTCCAGATGGGGAATTCAATTAGTACTAATTCATAAAACAGCTCTTTTCTAAAATTTCGATATCTAAGGATTTTCATTGAAAATGGACCTTAGAGGTCGAAGTTTTAGAAAAATGCAGTTTTATAAATTAATTATACTCTAATCAAGACTAATTATTATACTCTTTGTTGAAAAGGACTTTTTGTGTGTTTGTATGTTATCTACACGTATGAACATTGTAGTAAATAAAGGTTATAAATTCATTGACTTATTAAAGATTAAATATCCCTGGAGTAGAGGGTCAATGTGCCCCTTATCTTCAACTGTCATGTAATAACCAGTGGATTGTCTCTGTGGAAATGTTACATAACCTAACGACCTCCCAGCGGGATGGCAACAGAGTTTATTGCTTTTAAGGATGGGCTTTACATGCATGGGTTCAATAGGATGTCTTATCTATTGAGGCTGTACATTTAAAAAGAACTATATAAAATAAAAGTAATATTTTATTGCTGTTAATTCAAACTTTCGGAAATAATAAGAAAATATTTCATACATTATAATAATGCACTAGTTGCAAAAAAATAAATGTCTTAAAATAAGTCCTTTATTCAGATAATTATTCTGTTGCACTTTTAGGTAAAAGCTCTATAGCCAGGTGGCTGCTTAATGCAGTATGAAAGTCATACAGAAAGCTCCTTGAAGGTTTTCATGCGTGACTTGTAATCTACATTCCACAACCACCTGTATTAACCCATTACCCCATAAATACGCCTTTTTACGCCTCTTCTTTACTGGAGAAAATAGTTCCAATTTATACAGATATGAAAATGAATGATAAGAACTATTTTCTTTATTCTAGCAGATGGTAGCGTAAGCAGGCTGAAAGTAAAGCAGAATGAGCCTTAAGGCGCGCATTCTGCTTTACTTTCAACCTGCTTTAAGTGGTCACCAATTTTGAAAACTAGAATCAGGCTATGGGGTAAAGGGTTACAGGCCAAACCCGTGATATAGTCGTTGAAGTGAGGATTAGCAATTGTAAAAGGTGTAGATCCAGTTGAAAGGCCATTTGATGGACTCATTTGGATCCAAATTTTTTGCCATTTAGTGTTTTGAAAATAACTCCAATAAAATCCACAGCGATGTGTCACTTTTTAACCAATTTCTTGATTGAACAATATTTTTACGTCTGATCAGGGTCTGCTCTGCTTTATTATATATATCCAATTCTTCACTGTTTGCTGTGTACATAAAATCCTTTGTTTTTATATTTCAATAGAACAATCAGTCAATTATTCAGAATGGGTGGAGTATTGACCAGAGAAATTGTTAATAGCCTGAACCAGTACCCTCCGCCTTAATCACAGCTGGAATCACTTTATACAAATGGTCAATGTATCTGTTGCAAATCTCTGGAGTCACAGTTCTCCTTAACTCCAAAATGCCTTCAACAAGTTGCGCTTGATTTCGGGTTTTTTTGTTTTTCCTAATATAATGTTTCAAATTTGCCCACATATTGTCAATTGGATTCATGTCTGGTGATTCTGGAGGAGTGATCCAGTGGTTAATTACATGTTCAGCCATGAATGATTTTTACCCCATAGCCTGTTTCTATTTTGGAAAAGAGTTGACCACTTAAGGCAGGTTGGAAGTTAAGTAGAATGCACCTTAAGGTGCATTCTTCATTACTTTCAGTCTGCTTTAAGCTATCATCTGCTAGAATATAGAAAACATATTTTTTATGATTCTTATTTGTAACAGTATAAATTAAAAAAATTTCCTTCAGTGGATAAATAAATTAAAGGCATAAAAAGGTGTATTTATTGGGTAATGGGTTTAAAGTTTTAGTTTCTGTTTACCATCAATACATCATCCCCCCCAAACAATGCAGAAAAAACTGCAGCTCTAAAATAAAGCTGTAGTCCTTCCCCAGTGCACTGCTAGTTACCTGGTTTAAACTGATAGTGCACTATCAGTTTGTTATGGAAATCTCAGTGCACTATCAGTGCACTGTCAGTGCAAAATTAGTTTACTCTCAGTGCACTGTCAGTTTAAACCCAGTGCACTGGCAGTGCACTGGGGTGTATAGTTTAGCTTAAACAGTACTGTATGTGGAAAGTCATCCAGCTTACCAAGTAGTTCAGGCTATTACACGAGGCTACATACATGAGTGTGACCTTGTAATAATGAACTGTATGAAAACTCAGGAAAGTGTAACCCATTTGATAGATTATTTAATCAGAACTACAGTAAAATGGAACACGTGATGGTTCAAACAGGAGAGAGACCTTACAAGTGTGACTTGTGTGACAAGTCATTTAGCAAGAAAAGTAATTTAGCAACACACATAATGATACATACAGGAGAGAGACCATACAAATGTGACTTGTGTGAAAAGTCATTTAGTGTTAAAAGCCATTTAACAATACACATGAGGATACATACAGGAGAGAGACCTTACAAGTGTGACTTGTGTGACAAGTCATTTAGTGTTAAAAGCCATTTAACAATACACATGAGGATACATACAGGAGAGAGACCTTACAAGTGTGACTTGTGTGACAAGTCATTTAGCAAGAAAAGTAATTTAGCAACACACATAATGATACATACAGGAGAGAGACCATACAAATGTGACTTGTGTGAAAAGTCATTTAGTGTTAAAAAGCCATTTAACATTACACATGAGGATACATACAGGAGAGAAACCTTACAAGTGTGACTTGTGTGAAAAGTCATTCAATCTTAAAAGCACTTTAGCAAGACACATGAGGATACATACAGGAGAGAGACCTTTCAAGTGAGACTTGTGTGAAAAGTCATTCAATCTTAAAAGCACTGTAGCAACACACATGAGGATACATACAGGAAAGAGACCATATAAGTGTGACATGTGTGAAAAGTCATTCAGTGATACAAGCAATTTGGCAAGACACATTTGGATACATACAGGAGAGAGATCTTACAAGTGTGGCATGTGTGAAAA
This sequence comes from Gari tellinella, assembly GCA_922989275.2. Taxonomy (NCBI): domain Eukaryota; kingdom Metazoa; phylum Mollusca; class Bivalvia; order Cardiida; family Psammobiidae; genus Gari; species Gari tellinella. Next base: position 566,056 of record OV277857.1, read on the forward strand.
GTCATTTTTGTCATAAAAGGGATTTGGCAAGACACATGATGATACATACAGGAGAGACACCTTACAAGTGTGACTTGTGTGAAAAGTCATTCAATCTTAAAAGCACTTTAACAAAACACAATTGGATACATACAGGAGAGACACCTTACAAGTGTGACTTGTGTGAAAAGTCATTTAGCCAGAAAAGTAATTTAGCAACACACATTAGAATACATACAGGAGAGAGACCATACAAGTGTGACATATGTGAAAAGTCATTCAATCTTAAAAGCACTTTAACAAAACACATGAGGATACATACAGGAGAGACACCTTACATGTGACGTGTGTGAAAAGTCATTCAATCTTAAAACACTTTAGCAGTACACATGAGGATACATACAGGAGTCTGACACCTTACAAGTGTGACGTGTTTGAAAAGTCATTCAATCTTAAAACACTTTAGCAGTACACATGAGGATACATACAGGAGAGACACCTTACAAATATGCATTTCAATGCCCTTATTTCCTCCACTGAACAAAATAGTCCCACATTATACAGCCATAATCATGTGTCGTAAGAAATATTTTCTACATCCTATCAGATGGTAGCTGTGTCTGATCAGAATAAAAACTTTTGGACACTCTTAATCACATTTCTTCAGCCTTAAAGTTTACTTTTAAAATATTGCAGAAGACACTACCAATGTAGACAATAATTTGGCAGTAACAGGGTTAATGCAGACGATAAAACTTGGCAGTCAAAGAGTTGTCATTCAAAATTAAGATTTGCTCTGTTTATAAACATTATGAAATAAAAGAGCCAGAATGGTCCTTAATTGTTCACCTGTCGATATTTCCTATCACCATGGTGACATTAAGATTGGGCATATGATGCCCCTTTATATGCAAATGTTAATACTTTGGAATAACATAGTAAACAGCTTTATTGGCAGAAACTACTCATATATACATCATTATTTCTTAATTAACCCTTTCCCTCATAGAAGTGCCTTTAAATGCCTTTAATTTATTCCTACAGGAAAGAAAATAGTTCCACTTTGTACAATCATGAATATGCACCACAATATCTTAGCAGAGGGCAGCTTAACTCATTATCCCATAGCCTGTTCCTATGTTTGAAGATAGCTGACCACCTAAAGCAGGTTGAAAGTAAAGTAAAAAAAAATGTAATACATTGTTATAGTTAAAGTCTACTTTCAGTCTGAATGACCGCTCAGCTGACTGTACATTTACTCCCCTGGGTACCGTTTTACTAACATACTTACGCTAGCGTAACTCTTAAGTTGCGTAAGTTTTTACGTAACTTTACGATGGGGTGTTTTACTAACATTTGCGCAGCTACGAACTTGCGTAACTTCAAGCGTAACTTTACGCAAACGAATAGGGGGCGTAATCTATGAGTCAACTAGAAAACCTTACATATAAAGGCCCCTTTTTGCATTTGTAACAGTAAAATGTCACTATTTTGTGATGATACAAGAGTGATTTGACCGATTTTTATCGTTATATTTTAAATTCAAGTAAAATAATCAATATTTACAATCAATTAGGATTTATTTTTCCTAATTTATCGAAGATAAGTGTTATAGTTTTAACAATGAGTTTCACATTATTTTAGTTCAAATTATAAGAAAAATGTGAAATACTAACATACATTTGGATAGTTATTTCGAGATGAAAAAAAAAATATTAAAGGGGGGTAATAAAAGAAAAACTGCAGATTAGTAGACTATATATTGCGTGTCTGTTATTATTTAAAGATTCAAAGACTCCTCGTGAAAAGTGACAAAATATGCAGTCTCACTCTACATAGATCTAAATCTAGATAACCTTTAGACACTTAGATTGGCGCATTTTAGATCTAGATCTATATGACCATGTTATGAGTGGCGGTGCCGTAAAACCCAACTTAAATCTAAATCAATTAGATCAAATTTGTCAGATCTAGATCTATTGTTCAGGAAAAAGCAAGAAATGGACATCAAAGCTTCAGCAGCTAAAAGTTAGACAAACATCTTTACCTTTTACTTTAAAATTAGAAACAGAAATGGAGCAATGTTCATACAAAAGGAGCATTAGTCTCAGGTCAGGTTTGGGTAGATTAATCTACTTATCCTGGTTCACCCAATTACCGGTGATCTAAGGATTCGTCTGACTATTTCTCATCAATTAATAAGGTTTTTAACTAATAAATATATTAAACATATAAAGTAAACATTTCTTTATGATTTTCAGCTTTAATATATAAATACACCCATAATTTGACATAAATAATCATAGTCAACTGTAGCGAGTGCGCCGCCATGTTTGTTTTGGTTACTCGTCCTATTATCGGTGATGAGGTAAAATGACACCCGGAACAATTTTCAGGTATCGGCTTGAACTTCTATCAAACATTATTAAGAAAGGCTATCTGTTAACATAATTTTTAACTGAAAAGTTGTAATATTTTCCGTCACATTTTTTCACAGTGGGGGCAATGGAATATGTCACATTATACAAATGGGTTAAATGGTTTTATATGGGGAGAAAATGATTTATCTTGAGTAATTAATAAAAAAATGCACACTTTCCCTTTAGGAAAGTTTTTTTTGCTTTATACACATTAGTCTTGAGCAGCAGCCGAAAGATAAACGGAAGTTACATTCTGACACATGCGCATAGCGGCGCTATGCAGAATACTCGGAAATCACCGGTAATAGGATGTCCACGGTAAACGGGTCAATGGCGGTATATGATTGTAATTATCGTCCCTCGATCATCATTGTCTTATCATGGACGGGACGGCGGCCCCCAGCGGATGTTAGTTTAGTTCGGTGGGAGGTTCAATTAAGGATAGGTCTACATATGGAATCCCACTGCTGAAGAAACCACTGGTTCGTCGACATGCCCGATAGATCTGTATAGATCTAGATTCAATAAATCTATATATGGGTACTCGGGCAATCAGAATCTATTTATTTGATTTGGTGAAAATTGAGCTTGAACTAGCGACCAAATGTTAAACTTAAACCTATTTGGCAATCGCGAACAAGTTTATCGCTACAACACGAATCTGACCCATTTCTGTCCAAAGGAACAAAACTCTAATATAAATTTCTAAAAACTTAATATGTTTTAAATTTATATATTTGTTTGGAAGAATTGTATTAAATTTATTCCTTTTTTTATATAATTGCCATTATAAAAGCTGTGTTTGACACTTTTAAAAGTTCAATCACCCATATAAGTTAAACCAAGGGAAAAAATAACATAAGGTAAATAAAGGGAGGTAATCGCATAAATATTATTTTATGCTCAAACGGCCTAATTCGGGCCTTCTTGCATTAAAGGGACCTATCAATCAGCACCCAATTAGTTAAGCAAAGTTACTAGATCTACCTCCGATTGAAGAGTTACGTTAAAAAATTGCTTACGCAAAATCTGAAAGTTACGCAGTTTTAGTAAAACAGTTTAAGAACTTGCCTAAATATTGTCGGAAGCGTAAAGTTACGCAAATTCCTACGTTCAAACTTACGCAATGTTAGTAAAACGCTACCCTGATCATTGAGCCATCTTGCCTACAATATTGAGCACTGCTAACATATGGCGCAATCAAATGCAGTCGCAGTGCCGGTGTCATATGGTATTTTGACCCGCGGGTCAAAATAACTTAAATTATTCGGTATTTTGAAACATATACATAATCTAAACAAAAGGGTCATCTTTGGTTGAAAGATGATTGAAAAAAGATTAAATCTGCTTCAAGGGGCGGGGGGGGGGGGGGGGGGGGGGTCAAAATACCATGGCTAATCTACCTGCGGTATTTTGACCCGCCGGTGAAAATACTGCTTTAAGTAGTCAAGTGTCAACAAAACTAGAAACAGGCTATGGGGTAAAGGTATGATTCGTCAATTCGCAATTGAAAAATGCAAATTTCGAAATCTTAGGATTTTTCATGTCAACTTATGGCAGCATGGGAGCCACACCCCTATCATACAGGGGCCCGGGGTAAATTGAGTCAGTCCAGAAAGGGTTTACGTTGGACAAATGAGCCTGCAGTTCCCTCTTAACCCTTTCCCCCATAGAAGTGCCTGTTAGCACAATAAATGTGTTCCTCCACTGAAGATAATAGTTCCAATTTATACAGACATGAACATGTGACAAGAAATATTGCCTATATACTAACAGATGGTAACTTAAAGCAAGTTGAAAGTAAAGCAGAATGCGCCTCTATGCACATTCTGCTTTACTTTCAGCCTGCTTCAAGCTACCATCTGCTGGAATATTGAAAATATTTTTTATGATACATATTAAAGACTGTATAAAAGGGAACTATTTTCTTCAGTGGAGGAATAAATTGAAGGCATAAAAAGGTGCTTCTATGAGGAAAAGGGTTTAGCAATAATGATGTGTATAAAAAAGCTGTATTTATGAGGTAATGGGTAAATAAACATTTCACTCTTTGCATGCTAGCAGCTGATAATTATGATTACCTTTGCAAACAGTTGCTACACCTTCAACCTTCTTCACATTCAGACTAATTTGAGCTAAATGTTGCAACCAATCTGGATTCATTTGAAACCCAGTGTCCCATCTTGATCCAAAATCTTTGAAACCCTAATGAAAATTTCTGAAAACAAGAGCACTGCCGGAAGGTCCCAACGTTTTATGAGAAAACAGTTCCATTTTATACAGTCATGAATATGTACAATATTTTCTATATACTATCAGCTTAAAGCAGGCAGAAAGTAAAAGAGAATGCTCCTTAACTCTTTCCTCCCTGAAACTTTAAATGGACAATTCCAGTTTCCATTTAAGTCTAGTCCATTTCTGACTTTTAAGGGTTGTTTTGTCAATGTTTGGCATTATGACAAACAGTGAAGACCCTGATCAGAGGGCTCCTTTTGGAGCCCTCTGATCTGGGCCTTCACTGTTTGCACAGGACAAGTGTACTATTCACATGTACACTGTTTGAAAAGCATGCCTATATGCGGGACTAGGGTTCAAAGGGTTAAAACACCAGGGCTGCCATTTCTCCGGATTTTTCCTAAATCTTCGGATTTTTTTCTGGTACATGGTAGCTTAAAGCAGGCTGAAAGTAAATCAGAATGCGCCATAAGGCAATAATAATACATGAATTTCATTCTGGTGATGCAACATTTCGATATGGGATGTTCTGTATTTGGTAAAGTATTAACGGAACAGTGTTTTGTGAACAAAGGGAGACAACTGCATCTTTGTTAATTCAGTAGTAGTGATGGAGTTGTCTTCCATATAGCCAACATGCATTACTTCCCTTGTGGGAACTCTTAAGTGATAGGAAATTATCTTTAGAAAATACAATTTCAAAGATTTGCACTGTTTAGTGTTGCCTGTGGGTGAGTTTGAATGGTTTTCTTGATGAAAACTGGTTATTTGTGGTCATTTCCACCAAAATGGCATTTAGGGGTCTCATTTCAGGAATTTTTCCCCAGGCGGATGCATATGGAAACACAGTGAGTGGGTTGAAAGTTGTTTACCTTTATTTTGACAGTGACCTTAGGAAAGCATTGAAATGATTGATAGCAAAAAATGTAATCGCAGATGTTATGGGTTTACTGGCCTCAATCAACAGCTTACAGGGAAATGTCTATAGAATTGAAGGGTATGTTTGTTAACCCTTTCCCCCATAGAAGCGCCTTTTAGCGCATTCAGTTTGTTCTTGCCCTGAAGAAAATAGTTCCAATTTATACATTCATAAATATGTATAATACAAAATATTTTCTATATTCTAGCAGATGATAGCTTAAAGCAGGCTGAAAGTAAAGCAGAATGCGCTTAAAGTGCATTCTGCTTTACTTTCAACCTGCTTTAAGTGGACACCTATATTCAATACTAGAGATATGCTATGTGGGAAAGGGTTAAAGCCTAGATCATGTTTTGGAGGGAGCTGTTGGCTCTGAAAGTTAGGCATTTTACTAAAGATTATATAGGGCGAAATTAGACCTGGCCGACACCAGAAGAAATTCAGAGTTTTTATCATCTAAACCAATTCCCCGAAGAAAGAAACCTCAGACCTAACATGGTGGAGAATCCAAATTTGTTAAGTGTACCAGTGTTACAGATTTTCCTAGACCAAAGAAACAAAACTTTAACCTTCTGCATGCTACGGGCGAATTTGTGAATCTTACCATTCTCAACAGTTTGGATCCTGATAATCTGCCACGTCTCGCAGCGTCTCATATGGATCCAAACTGTTAGACACTCTGATGCTATTTTCTGAAAGAAAATACGTTAACGGTTAAGGGCAACTCATAATTGTTGCAGACGACACATTTTTGCAGACGACAATTAGTCTATATAGTTAGTGTGTAGAAAGTTAATACAACCACTAACAGGTTGATTATTTTGGTGTGTTAAGACAGCTCCTTTAGTCATAAGTTTTCTACTTCAGTTTCATGTTGCTTTTTAAAATCTTTCACTCATCTTGCAGCAGCAGATGGCTTTTAAAGTGGTCGCCTGGCTTCGCGTTCTACCAGCCGCATTCTACCGCAGTCGTAAAGAAGATGAACAAATTTCTTCGTACCTAATTATATTTATACCCGTGTCCGATCGTACCCGACAAGTGTCCGATTGTACCAGGCATGCAGTAACAATGTGAAATGGCTTCAAAACTATTTGCTATGAGGAAGATTGTGTTAAATCAATATAGAAAGACGTTTTTAAAACTTAATTATGTTAATGGACAGATACAAAAACAAAACCAGTAGCTACGCTGATTGAGCTACACTGTAATAAAGACCAAGGTGTCCGAACGTACCCACCTCGACCCTATTGGGGTATTTACCCAATTAAAATTGTGGAAAAAGCAATTGTTTTTCGCAACAAGGAGTAACACAACAAGGGCCACCATGGTCCTAAATCGCTCACCTGGTACACCATGTAAAACATGACCTATAGTGACCTAGATTTCGACTAGACATGACCCACAATCAACCTTTAGAGTGTAAAAAGATGTTTCTATGATTTGACCTAGTTTCTGACCAGACACAATCCACATTTGATTTTGACCTAGATTTGACATAGGCAAACATTCTGGAAATATTTCATTCAGATCTAATGAGATTTGTAGCCTCTAGAGGGTTAACAATGTTTTTCTATGATTTGACCTTATAGTGACCTAAATGATCCTACATGACCCATATTCGATCTTGACCTAGATATCAATTAGGCAAACATTCTGACTAGGATGCATTAAATTCCAATCATATTTGTAGCCTCTAGAGTGTTAACAAGGTTTTTCTATGACTTGACCTAGTGACCGAGCATGACCTATATTCGAACTTGACCTAGATATCAATGAGGCAAACATTTTGACTTAGTTTCATTAAGATCCAATAAGATTTGTAGTCTCTAGAGTGTTAACAAGATTTTTCTATGATTTGACCTAGTGACCTAGTTTTTGACCCCGACATGACCCACATTCGAATTTTGCCTAGATTTTATCAAGACAAACATTGTCATCAAGTTTCATGAAGATCGGATGAAATTTGTAGCCGCTAGAGTGTTAACGAACCAATTGTGAACAGACGGACAGACAACCGACATCCAGCGATCCTAAAAGCTCACCTTGGCACTTCGTGCCAGTTGAGCTAACAAGAGGGCCTGAAGGCCCTGATATCGCTCACCTGTTGTACTGAAGCTTGATAGCTTTGCCTTTCTGTTTCACCCGTTTTAATCTAAATCCATTCAAATTTGTAGTATAGCATGTAAACAATTTTGGAATACAACCTCATAATTCTAGTATAGTAGAGTACATCAAGGGCAGATAAATAGAGCCTAAACAATACTGAAATGAAGCCTTTTCTAGCATTTCAAAGTATACCAATGGCAGATAACTATTGACACAATGATTAGATTTCAACAATAATTGCGAGAACTTATAGCTATATACTTTGTTTGCAAGTATAATCAAAATCCATTGAAAATTGTAGTTGCAAGAGTGTAAACGCTGTAAGATATGGCATTTTCAGCAGTTCAAGGGCAGATAACTCTTGACCTTTGGGTTCGATTTCAACCATAATTGCACTTATTCAAACTCTTATATGGTAATATACAATCTGAGCAAGTTTGAAAAAGACTGGATAAAAAGTGTAGCCTCTAGAGTGTAAACACTGTTAAATATGGCATTTTCAGCAATTCAAAGGTTGATAACTCTTGACTTATTGGTCTGATTTCAACCATAATTGAATTTATCTAAAGTCTTATAGTAATATACAATCTTGGTAAGTTTTAGAAAGATTGGAAAAATATTGTGGCCTCTAGAGTGTAAACACTGTTAAATATGGCATTTTCAGCAATTCAAAGGTTGATAACTCTTGACTTATTTCTTGGATTTCAACCATAATCGAACTCATTCGAACTCTTATGGTAATATACAATCTGAGAAAGTTTGAGAAAGATTGGTTAAATACATGTAATGTGGCCTAGAGTGTAAACACTGCAAAATATGGCATTTTCAGCAATTCAAAGGTTGATAACTCTCGACTTATTTCTTGGATTTCAACCATAATCGAACTCATCCGAACTCTTATTGTAATATACAATCTGAGAAAGTTTGAGAAAGATTGGTTAAATGATGTGGCCTCAAGAGTGTAAACACTGCAAAATATGGCATTTTCAGCAATTCAAAGGTAGATTACTCTTGACCTATTGGTCCGATTTCAACCATAATCTAACTCATTCGAACTCTTATAGTAATACACATTCTGAGCAAGTTTGAGAAAGATTGGATAAATAGTGTAGCCTCTAGAGTGTAAACACTGTTAAATATGGCATTTTCAGCAATTCAAAGGTTGATAACTCTTGAACTATTGATCCGATTTCAACCATAATCAAACTCATCCAAACTCTTATGGTAATATACAATCTGAGCAAGTTTGAGAAAGACTGGATAAAAATTGTGGCCTCTAGAGTGTAAACACCGTTAAATATGTCATTTTCAGCAATTCAAAGGTTGACAACTCTTGACCTATTGGTCGGATTTCAACCATAATCGAACTCATCCAAACTCTTATGGTAATATACAATCTGAAGAAGTTTGAGAAAGATTGGATAAATATTGTGGCCTCTAGAGTGTAAACACTAAAATTGTTGACGCCGCACGACGGACGCCGCACACCGCAAATTCAAGGATTGCAAAAGCTCACCCTGAGCTAGCTCAGGTGAGCTAAAAACCAAAGAAATGTAGCAAAATGCAAAGAAATTTTGGAAACCTAACCAGAATATGAATAATACCCAATTACGAAAACTTCCAATACCCAATAAAAATTTCAACAAGAGGGCCTGAAGGCCCTGATATCGCTCACCATTTGTAATGTAGCCTGATAGCTTTACCTTTGAATTTCACCTGTTTTATTCTAAATCCATTCAAATTTGTAGTAAAGCATGTAAACAACATTGGAATATAACCTACTTTAGTATAGTAGAGTACATCAAAGGGACAAGGGCAGATAACTGGAGCCTAAATAATACTGAAATGAAGCCTTTTCCAGCATTTCAAAGTATATCAAGGGCGGATAACTCTTGCCACAATTATAAGATTTCAACAATAATTGCACCCCTTTGAGAACTGATAGCTAAAGCCTATATACATTCAGGGGCTCGACATTAACATTTATTTCCACTAGCCCAGTCGGGCTAGTAGTTGCAAAAACTACTAGCCCTGACCAAATTTCAAATAGCCCTGACTTGTGTCATAAATCGCAAACAAATTAGATCTATATTCTACCAGATACTCCATTGTTTGCTAGTGTTATAGGCCTACGGTAATCAGCAAACAATGTTTAAACAGTTTTACAAGTTTTAACGTTTTTGCTGTCTGAGAACTAGAACTAGGAGTTTGTTTCATGAATTTGATTACCTATTTTATACATTTATATTCAGTGTTTTTTAACGCAGAATTCTTGCGATTTTATACGGACCTGTATTCATCATATGCCTGCGTCGCCATGTCTAACAGATTGAGCCATACTGACTTCGACAAAAATGCTCTTTTTCAGAAATCTAGATTTCTATTTTTTCTGTATTGCGGTTACAAAATCATACCTTGTCCATCAATTTGCCCAGAAACAAAAAGGACATAACTTTGGCTACATTACACGATTCCCGAGGAATGTGTTTATTGTTGCTATTTAAAGATTTAAGGACAAATAAATCTTATTGAATAGATCTAGAAATCTAGCTCTTTTCTAATATTTCGATCACTTCGGGCCAAAGTATCATGTCAAAAAGACTCAAAATACACATCAATATTATTAACATGCATTCAGCTATAAAATCAAAGCGTTTTTGTTCAATCGTTAATTCTAAAAAGCAAAGAAATGTAGCAAAAAGCAAAGAAATTTTGGAAACCTAACCAGAATATGAATAATACCCAATTACGAAAACTTCCATACCCAATAAAAATTTCAACAAGAGGGCCAGAGGGCCTGAAGGCCCTGATATAGCTCACCATTTGTAATGAAGCCTGATAGCTTTACCTTTGAATTTCACCTGTTTTATTCTAAATCCATTCAAATTTGTAGTAAAGCATGTAAACAACATTGGAATACAACCTACTTTAGTAGAGTACATCAAGGGGACAAGGGCAGATAACTGGAGCCTAAATAATACTGAAATGAAGCCTTTTCCAGCATTTCAAAGTATATCAAGGGCGGATAACTCTTGCCACAATTATAAGATTTCAACAATAATTGCACCCCTTTGAGAACTGATAGCTAAAGCCTATATACATTCAGGGGCTCGACATTAACATTTATTTCCACTAGCCCAGTCGGGCTAGTAGTTGCAAAAACTACTAGCCCTGACCAAATTTCAAATAGCCCTGACTTGTGTCATAAATCGCAAACAAATTAGATCTATATTCTACCAGATACTCCATTGTTTGCTAGTGTTATAGGCCTACGGTAATCAGCAAACAATGTTTAAACAGTTTTACAAGTTTTAACGTTTTTGCTGTCTGAGAACTAGAACTAGGAGTTTGTTTCATGAATTTGATTACCTATTTTATACATTTATATTCAGTGTTTTTTAACGCAGAATTCTTGCGATTTTATACGGACCTGTATTCATCATATGCCTGCGTCGCCATGTCTAACAGATTGAGCCATACTGACTTCGACAAAAATGCTCTTTTTCAGACATCTAGATTTCTATTTTTTCTGTATCGCGGTTACAAAATCATACCTTGTCCATCAATTTGCCCAGAAACAAAAAGGACATAACTTTGGCTACATTACACGATTCCCGAGGAATGTGTTTATTGTTGCTATTTAAAGATTTAAGGACAAATAAATCTTATTGAATAGATCTAGAAATCTAGCTCTTTTCTAATATTTCGATCACTTCGGGCCAAAGTATCATGTCAAAAAGACTCAAAATACACATCAATATTATTAACATGCATTCAGCTATAAAATCAAAGCGTTTTTGTTCAATCATTAATTCTCGGCAAAGCTCGTAAAAGGCGGGAAACAGATTCTTTGTTCCCAGACTTTATGTCTAAATTTATCAACCAATGAAACGCAGCATTTCGACACACCCTCAAAGAGAAAGTCACATGTTTCGCAAGCGTGATTTTTGGGCAAAACAAATATGGCGCGCCATAAAACTGAGAGGAACCTACAGAAATAAAACAAATATGAGGGAAAGAATACTGTAGAAGCTAGAAAAGGCATACGAAGGCAATACAATTACGTGATGATAGTTTGACGAAATATGGTAATATACAATCTGAGCAAGTTTGAGAAAGACTGGATAAAAATTGTGGCCTCTAGAGTGTAAACACCGTTAAATATGTCATTTTCAGCAATTCAAAGGTTGACAACTCTTGACCTATTGGTCGGATTTCAACCATAATCGAACTCATCCCAACTCTTATGGTAATATACAATCTGAGCAAGTTTAAGAAAGATTGGATACAAATTGTTGCCTCTAAAGTGTAAACACCGTTAAATATGGCATTTTCAGCAATTCAAAGGTAGATAACTCTTGACCTATTGGTCCCATTTCAACCTTAATCAAACTCATTCGAACTCTTATGGTAATATACAATCTGAGCAAGTTTGAGAAAGATTGAATAAAAATTGTAGCCTCTAGAGTGTAAACATTGTTAAATATGGCATTTTCAGCAATTCAAGGGTAGATAACTCTTGACCTATTTGTTCGATTTCAACCATAATCAAACTCATCTGAACTCTTATAGTCATATACAATCTGAGCAAGTTCCAGTAAGATTGGATCAAAATTGTGGCCTCTAGAGTGTAAACGCCGTTAAATATGGTATTTTCAGCGATTCAAAGGTAGATAACTCTTGACCTATTTGTCCGATTTCAACCATAATCAAACTCATTTGAACTCTTATGGTAATATACAAACTAAGCAAGATTGAGAAATATTGGATTAAAATTGTGGCCTCTAGAGTGTAAACACTAAAATTGGAATACGACCTACTCTAGCAGAGTAGAATATATCAAGGGCAGATGACTAGCCTAAATAATACTAAAATGAAGCCTTTTCTAGCATTTCAAAGTATATCAAGGGCAGATAACTCATGCCACAATCATCAGATTTCAACAATAATTGCACTCCCTCGAGAACTTACTATTATAAACATTGTGTGCAAGTATAACTAAAATCCATTGAAAACTGTAGTTGCAAGAGTGTAAACAAAGTGTTAGATAAGACATTTTCAGTAATTCAAGGGCAGATTACGCTTGACATATTTGTCTGATTTCAACCATAATCAAACTCATCTAAACTATTATGGTCATGTACAATCTGAGCAAGTTAGATTGGATTAAAACTGTGGCCTCTAGAGTGTAAACACTGTTAAATATGGCATATTCAGCAATTCAAAGGTAGATAACTCTTGACCTATTGGTTTGATTTCAACCATAATCAAACTGATCCGAACTCATATGGTAATATACAATCTGAGCCAGTTTTAGAAAGATTTGATAAAAATTGTGGCCTCTAGAGTGTAAACATTGTTAAATATGGCATTTTCAGCAATTCAAAGGTAAACTAGAGCTTGTTTTTGAGAAAAACACATGCCCCCCCCCCCCCCTGTACCCCGCCCCAGCACCCATAAGAGGAATAAATTCACCCCCCTGGCAACCTCCACTCTGGCATAAGGAATAAATTCATATGTCAAAATACTGACATTGTAAATTGTAAGCAATTTATTTTCAGATTAAAATTGTGTGTATACTTACTGTGTGACTTCTGTCACAATTGTTGCAGCCCATATGCCTATCTACATGACCATCCTCACATATAGCTGGTTCATATGTAAAAGTTTGAATGAAAACTCTTACATAGTATAGGAGAAGTTAGCTGCACAAGACTTTTTCGCTATATATAAAGAAAAACTTCAAAGGGCCATAACTTCTGTCAAAATTGTTGGAGTCAAAATTCCAAACCACATGACCATCTTCACATAGCTGGTTCATGTGTAAAAGTTTAAAATAAATGCCTCAAATAGTGTAGGAGGAGTTAGTTGCACAAGAATGTTTCGCTATATATCTATATAAGGAAAAACTACAAAGGGCCATAACTTCTGTTAAAATTGTTGCAGCCAAAATTCCAAACCACATGACCATCCTAACATATAGCTGGTTCATTTGTCAAAGTTTGAAGTAAATCCCTCATATAGTATAGGAGGAGTTAGCTGCACAAGAATTTTAACAGACAGACAAACAGAAAGCACAACACCAATATGTCTCCCTCCCCTAAAGGGGGGAGACATAATAACTCTTCACCTATTTGTCCGATTTCAACCATAATCAAACTCATTTGAACTCTTATAAACATATACCATCTGAGAAAGTTTGAGAAAGATTGGATTACCGGTAAAATGGTGGCCTCTAGAGTGTAAACACTGTTAAATATGGCATTTTCAGCAATTCAAAGGTAGATAACTCTTGACCTATTGGTCCGATTTCAACCATAATCGAACTCATCCAAACTCTTATGGTAATAAACACTCTGAGCAAGTTTGAAAAAGATTAGATAAGAATTGTGGCCTCTAGAGTGTAAACACTGTTAAATATGGCATTTTCAGCAATTCAAAGGTAGATTACTCCTGACCTATTGGTTATATTTCAACCATAATCAAACTCATTCAAACTCTTATGGTAATAAACACTCTAAGCAAGTTTGAGAAAGATTAGATAAACTTGTGGCCTCTAGAGTGTAAACACTGTTAAATATGGCATTTTCAGCAATTCAAAGGTAGATAACTCCTGACCTATTGGTCATATTTCAACCGTAATCAACTCATTCGAACTCTTATGCTAATATACAATCTGAGCAAGTTGCAGAAAGATTGGATTAAAATTGTGGCCTCTAGAGTGTAAACACTAAAATTGTTGACGACAGACGACGGATATTCAAGGTTTGCAAAAGCTCACCCTGAGCTAGCTCAGGTGACCTAAAAATTCAGTGGATATATCCTCGAGTGACCCATTGCTGCATTCTATCTTAATCTAGACTAGCCCTGGCATGGTTTAAAAACTTGGGCGACCACATTAAAGCATCCTGGGGGGACGGTCAAAGCAGCATTCGATACCGAATATTTGACAGTTAACAACCCTGCCCTTATAGCTAAGGCAGCAGATTTAATAATCTTAAACTCAATTCGGCTCAAAGCATTGAGGAATTTTATTGGGTTGTTCTTTCCAAAGGACAAAACTTGCAAAAGGTAGAATGTTGACGAACCAATTGTGAACGGGCGGACCGCCCACAACGCACATATCAACCAACATTAATAACTTCATGCTCTGACATGGCGCAGTATGCCAGATGTCGGAGGTGGGAGATAGTAAGGTGTAGGTCTTTTGGAAATAAGGCCTCTTAATACCATGGACATATATTACGTCATGTGCAAGCACTGACATGGCTCAGTATGCCAGATGTCGGAGACCAACTGTGCGAGATAGTAAGGAGTAGGTGTTTGGAACAACAATGACTTTTAAATTTCCGTTTTTGATAATGCCATTAATCTTTCTTTATCTCATTATGTCTCCCCTATATAGGGGGAGACATATTGATGCTGTGGTTACTGTCTGTCTGTCTGTTGGTTTGTCTGTCCGTCTGTCAGTAGGAAATTTTGTGCAGCTAACTCCTCTTACACTACTGGAAGAATTTGCTAAAGAAAATCACAGAATAACAACTTATATGGGAAGATATTCATGTGGTTTGGAATTTGAGCTGCAACCTTTTTGACAAAAGTTATGGCCCTTTGAATCTTTTCCCTACATAGAATATACAGGGAAAGGTTTTGTGCAACTAACTTCTCCTACACTTCTTGAAGGATTTGCTCCAAACTTTAACAGAAAAACAACTTATATGGGAAGATATGCTCATGTGGTTCGCAATTTAAACTGCGACCCTTTTGACAAAACTTATGACCCTTTGAATTTATGTAGTATTACAAGTAATATAGTGTTCACTTGTAATGCAAACAAATATCCCTAACCCTAACCCTTAGTAACCCTAAATTGTGTGCAGCTAACTCCTACACTACTGGAAGGACTTGCTCCAAACATTGCACACATTAACCCATTACCCCCATAGTCTGTTTCTAGTATTGGAGATATGTGACCACTTAAAGCAGGTTGAAATTAAAGCAGAATGCGCCTTAAGGTGCATTCTACTTTACTTTCAACCTGCTTTAAGCTACCACCTGCTAGAATATAGAAAATATTTTTTATGATGCATATTCATAGCTGCATAAATCTGATCTCTTTTCTTCAGAGGAAGAATAAATGAAAGGCATAAAAAGGCGTATTTATGGGGTAATTGGTTAACAATTTTTTAAGGCTAGGTGTATATGGGGGAGACATCATTTTTCTCAAAAGCACATTCTAGCTTTGAAATTGATTTTATTAACTTATAATAACAATTCTTATAATCTTAGTGACTATATGGAAAGAATTACAAGTAGGATGTCATTACTGTGTAAATGTAGTTATTTGTCTTTTCTCATTTTGTAAGTTATATTATTTCATGTGAAGCGCTTTTGAATGCACAACTCCTGTGTAAAAAGAGCGCTAGAGCTATAAATCTGGAATAATAATAATAGTAACATCCAGTGATCCTAAAAGCTCACCTTGGCACTTCATGCCAGGTGAGCTAAAAATTGTCCTCTGTGTCAAAGAAACCAAATACTCAAGATCTGAGTTAGTTTAATGCAGTCATTTTTTATTTCAGATTTGAGTAAGTTTAATGCTGTATATTTTCTCTTTCAGTTTTGATGTATGTGGAAAGCCATCCAGCTATAACCAAGTAGTTCAGGCTAGTACACAAGGCTACATACAAGTCTGAGACCTTGTACTTATGATCTGTATGAAAACTCAGGACCTGTGAAGTGTAACCAATGTGATAGATTGTTTAATCAGAACAACAGTAAAGTGGAACACATGATGGTTCAACCAGGAGGCAGACCTTAATTACAAGTGTGACTTTTGTGAAATTCATTTAGCAAGAAAAGTCATTTAGCAACACACATAATGATACATGCAGGAGAGAGACCTTACAAGTGTGACTTGTGTGAGAAGTCATTCAACCGGAAAAGTCATTTAGCAACACACATAATGATACATACAGGAGAGACACCTTACAAATGTGACTTATGTGAAAAGTCACTCAATCTTAAAAGCCATTTAACAATACACATGAGGATACACATACAGGAGAGAAACCTTACCAATGTGACTTATGTGAAAAGTCATTTAGTGTTAAAAGCCATTTAACAATTCACATAATGATACATACAGGACAGAGACCTTACAAGTGTGACTTGTGTGAAAAGTCATTCAATCTTAAAGGCACTTTAGCAAGACACATGAGGATACATACTGGAGATATACCTTACAAGTGTGGCTTGTGTGAAAAGTCATTTAACCAGAAAAGTCATTTAACAATACACATGAGGATACATACAGGAGAGACACCTTACAAGTGTGACTTGTGTGAAAAGTCATTCAATGATAAAGGCCATTTAGTAAGACACATGAGGATACATACAGGAGAGACGCCTTACAAGTGTGAAATGTGTGAAAAGTCATTCAGTCTTATATGCACTTTAGCAAGACACATGAGGATACATACAGGAGAGACACCTTACAAATGTGACTTGTGTGAAAAGTCATTCAACCAGAAAAGCACTTTAGCAACACACATGAGGATACATACAGGAGAGACACGATACAAGTGTGTCTGTGACGTGTGTGAAAAGCCATTTAATCATAATAGCAGTTTGGCTAGACACATGAGGATACATACAGGAGAGACACCTTACAAGTGTGACTGGTGTGAAAAGTCATTCAATCTTACAAGCGTTTTAGCAAAACACATGAGGATACATACAGGAGAGACACCTTACAAATGTGACTTGTGTGAAAAGTCATTCAATCATAAAAGCCATTTAACAATACACATGAGGATACATACAGGAGAGACACCTTACAAGTGTGACTGGTGTGAAAAGTCATTCAATCTTAAAAGCGATTTAGCAAGACACATGAGGATACATACAGGGGAGACACCTTACAAATGTGACTTGTGTGAAAAGTCATTCAACTGGAAAAGCTCTTTAACAAAACACATGAGGATACATACAGGAGAGACACCTTACAAGTGTGACTTGTGTGAAAAGTCATTCAACTGGAAAAGCAATTTGGCAACACACATGAGGAAACATACAGGAGAGACACCTTACAAGTGTGACTTGTGTGAAAAGTCATTCAACTGGAAAAGCAATTTGGCAACACACATACTGATTCATACAGGAGAGAAACCTTAAGTGTGATTTGTGTGAAAAGTCAGCAATTGATCAACAAACAGAGGAATTCATACAGGAGGAGTGTGACAGTTATTCAAGCAACACACAAGCTTTCATACAGGATAGACCTTACAAGTGTTATCTGTGAAGAAGACAAAAAGGAGTAGAACCAACGACCAAGGCAGGATGTGGTAAACTGGCTTTTATTCAACCGACGTTTCGTCTAATCAATAGACTTCTTCAAGGTTACATATGAAATTATCACAAATATCAATCGCTGAAGTACACTGTTTTGGATGTAGTAAGTCACATGACTTCTATGAATAATTTTTATATGTGAAAGGCAGTTTATGGGGGCATGTGAGGATACATACAGCTGAGACACCTTACAAGTG
Source organism: Gari tellinella (assembly GCA_922989275.2). Taxonomy (NCBI): domain Eukaryota; kingdom Metazoa; phylum Mollusca; class Bivalvia; order Cardiida; family Psammobiidae; genus Gari; species Gari tellinella. Next base: position 584,265 of record OV277857.1, read on the forward strand.
CAACCTCTGTGATCAGTCATTTCCTCAAAAGAACATTTTAGTGAGGCAGTACACAAGGATACATACAGGAGCGAGGGCTTACATGTACAAATGTAACGTATGTAGAAAGTCATTCTTACACGAACATAGCTTAAAGACTTATTTTATTTTATTTGTTATGATTTTACTTCCCTTTTAACAGTATTTCAGTCATATCTCGACATCCAGCTAATTACAGCTAGGTGAGGAAGAACCCTGAAACCTTTCTATGGACTGTTTCAGGCATAAATCGGCAACTGGATAGAACAACCGACCTTCATCAAGCCAGCTGGATATTCGGCTTCCCTACTTGAAAAATTTGAAACGAGTGAACAATTTCACTTGACATCACGGTAACTGTGAATGCATCTTATGCACTTATGTTTTGGAGAAGACACTGCTAAATATGATTCGGCTTGATAAATGTGTTTATCACATAATTTGCGGTCTGGGAGTTGCATAAAGCGATTGTATAAATATCGTAATCCACTAGTGGAATATCGTTTTATTGACTCCGGCCCAACTTGTACGTCCACAAGCGCTGCATGTAGTGGGACGCCAAATGACGTAATTTACTATGACGTTAACGTAAACAACCTAACGTTTTGGCGGAAAAACTATATAGCGGAGGGTCTACAAACTACGGTTTAAAACAATTTAATAAGTGTTTAAACTTATTATGTTATAAACAGAATCTCACATTCGTGCTCATTATTTATCATTTTTAATAAACTCGCGTCATATTAATTTAGTCAACTCGTTTATTTAAAAATGATAAATAATGAGAACTCATACAAGATCCTCTATACATTAAATATTTCACCATGTATAGGAGCACTGTTTAAAGGTACTTTGAAGGCCACTTGAATATTGGATCTGGAATCTTTGTTAACATGACTGTGCTGTGTTTGACTGTGTTGCAAATTTTGGGAACTGACATGTGACAGGAGCCTCCAGAGGACTTTCTTTGAAAAAATGTTTGAGATTTGTCTGTGCTGATTCTAATGAACCCATTACCTCATAAACACACCTTTTAACGCCCCTAATTTATTCCTCGACTCAAGAAAATAGTTCCAATTTATACTGACATGAACTTTTTTCATGAGATTTTTTTTCTCTTTTCTAGTGGTTAAATAAAGAAACAGATAAAATCACATCTGCCTTGGTTGTTCATGTTCTACCACCGATTCACCTTTAAGTTTTCTAGTAGATGGTAGCTTAACCCATTACCCCATACATACGCCTTTTGACGCCTTTAGTTTATTCCTCCACTAAAGAAAGTAGTTCCAACTTATACAGTTGTGAATATTTAATATGAGAAATAATTTCTATATTCTAGCAGCTGGTAGCTTAAAGCAGGCTGAAAGAAAAGCAGAATGCGCCCTAAGGCGCATTCTGCTTTACTTTCAACCTGCTTTAAGTGGTCACCTATTTTCAAAACTAGAAACTGGCTATGGGGTAATGGGTTAAATCAGGCTGAAAGTAAAGCAGAATGCGCCCTAAGGCGTATTCTGCTTTACTTTCAACCTGTTTTAAGTGGTCACCTATCTTCAATACAAGAAACAGTTAATGGGGTAATAGGTTAATATAGCTGTAATTCTCGATGGATTCTAGATTAAACTGTCTATACTGATGTCATGTTGATTTTTGACATTGCATAATACAGTGCTCCCTCTCTACAACGACATCCAGTGTGAGACACAGCTTGTGTGTGATGTTCGGAGGGAGTCGTTATAGAGAGGGAAAAACAAGACTAGGCATACATTTGCAAACAGCTTGAATACAGATCAGACGCCGCATGTAACGCGGCGTCTGATCTGGATTAAAGCTGTTTGTCACTCATAATTATATTTATTCTATCAAAATGTCCACTTATATGTAATTTTAAGAAAAACAGCAGACAACAATTTTAAGCAGACGACATTGCAGCAGTAAAAGTGTTAGACACAATAGTCTGGTTAAGGGAACTGAGATAAGGGTCGTTGTAAGGAGGGATTTGTTTTTGGGAGGGCCATTGTAGAGAGGGAACGCTGTAAAATGTGATTCGCCTCATTTGCATCTTAACTCAAGCTGAATAAAGACTTCTTGAATAAAGAGAATCTTCAATGGGTTTACTACCCACATGCACCGCTGGTCATGTTATAAAGGGATATATTGTTATTGACTAATGAAAATGTCATTTATAAGCACTTTTCACTTTGGACACATTTTCTTTAAATATGACAAATGACACATCTCTAACCTTAAGCATGCTCAGAATAATTTGAGTTGAATGTTACAATCAATCTGGAATTGTTTGTAACCCAAGTGTCCCATCTTGATCTAAAATGTTTGAAACCCTGATGATATTTTCTGAAAACAAGAGCACTGCAGGCAGGTGCCAACGTTTTATGAGAAAATAGTTCCATTTTATACAGTCATGAATATATACAACAATATTTTCTATATCCTATCAGCTTAAAGCAGGCAGAAAGTAAAAGAGAATGCACCTTAACCCATTCCCCAATAAATACACCTTTTTATGCCTCTAATTTATCCCTCCACTGAAGAAAATAGTTCCAATTGATACAGTTGTGAATATTTAACATTAGAAATAATTTCTATATTCTAGCAGCTGGTGGCTTAAAGCAGGCTGAAAGTAAAACAGAATGTGCCTTAGCCTTAGGGCACATTCTGCTTTACTTTCAATCTGCTTTAAGCAGTAACTTAGCTTAAAAACTAGAAATAGGCTAAGGGGTAACCTACTGTCACCTGGCTTTAACCCATTACCCCATAAATACACCTTTTTACGACTTTAAATCATTTCCCCACTGCAGAAAATAGTTCCTTTTTAGACAGTCATCATCATGAATATGTACCATCAGAAATATTTTCTATTCCATCAGACAGTAGCTTAACCCTTAGCCTGCCACTCACGACTATAGCTCCATATGCAAACAGCTTGGATCTGGATGAGACGCCGAGTAACTCGGCGTCTCATCCAGATCCAAGCTGTTTGACACTCGGACAACATTTTCAGCAATTTTGAGCAACTTTGAAGCGCTTTGAAACTTGAAGCAGACGAGAAATATAGCAGACGACAATTATTTTGGCGGGCTAAGGGTTAAAGCAGGCTGAAAGTAAAGCTCAATGTGCTCTATACACATTAATAGCTGCTTTACTTCCAACCTGCAGTAAGTAGTCAACTATTTTTATGCTCCCCTTTAGGGGGGAGCATATAGTCGCCGCTTTGTCCATCCGTCTGTCTGTCCGTCCATCACGCTTTTTTGTCCGGAGCATATCTCTTGAACGGTACACCGTAGGTTGATGAAACTTGAAACAGTGATAGAGAATGACAGGAGGAGGTGCAGTACATAAGAACCGTAACTATCTCATCTCCCTATTTTGAATTATCTCCCTTTTTCTCATAAAAAAAAATCAATTTTGTCCGGAGCATATCTCTGGACCGTTACACTGAAAGTTTATGAAACTTGTAACAGTGATAGAGGATGACTAAATGAAGTGCAGTACACAAGAACGGTAACTCTGTCATATCCCAATATTGAATTATCTCCCTTTTTCTAAAAATAAAAAACAATTTTGTCCGGAGTATATCTCTTGACTGCTACACCGTAAGTTAATGGAACTTGATACAATGATAGGTGATGACATAAGGAGGTGCAGTACACAAGAACCATGACTCATTCATCTCCCAATATTTAATTATCTCCCCTTTTCTATTTCAAAAAAGTCAAATTTTTTGTGGAGCATATCTCCTGAGCATTGCATTGTAAGTTGATGAAACTTGGTACAGTGATACGAGATGACAGAAAGAGTGCTGTACTAAAGAACCATAACTCTGCCATCTCCTTTTTTCTACATAAATTTTTAAAACAAGGGCCACTATGGCCCTAAATCGCTCACCTGGTAACCATGTAACCATGTACACCGTGTGACCTAGTTTTTGACCGGGCATGACCCTCATTCTAACTTGACCTCGATTTCAATGAGACAAACATTTTGTTCAAGTTTCATGAAGATTCAATGAATTTTGTAGTCTCTATAGAGTGTTAACGAGGTTTTTCGATGATTTGACCTAGTGACCTAGTTTTTTAACCGGACATGACCCACATTCGAACATGGCCTAGATTTCATTGAGGCAATCATATTGATGAATTTTCATGAAGATCCAATGAAATTTGTAGCCTCTAGAGTGTTAACAAGGTTTTTCGATAATTTGACCTAGTGACCTAGTTTTTGACCGGACATGACCCACATTCGAACTTGGCCTAGATTTCATTGAGGCAATCATATTGATCAAGTTTCATGAAGATCAAATGAAATTTGTAGCCTCTAGAGTGTTAACAAGGTTTTTCGATAATTTGACCTAGTGACCTAGTTTTTGACCGGACATGACCCACATTCGAACTTGGCCTAAATTTCATTAAAGCAATCATATTGATGAAGTTTCATGAAGATCAAATGAAATGTGTAGCCTCTAGGGTGTTAACAAGGTTTTTCTATAATTTGACCTAGTGACCTAGTTTTTGACCGGACATGACCCACATTCGAACTTGGCCTAGATTTCACTGAGGCAAACATTTTGATGAAGTTTCATGAAGATCCAATGAAATTTGTAGTCTCTAGAGTGTTAACAAGGTTTTTCGAAGATTTGACCTAGTGACCTAGTTTTTGACCGGACATGACCCACATTCGAACTTGGCCTAGATTTCATTGGGGCAATCATATTGATGAAGATCCAATGAAATTTGTAGCCTCTAAAGTGTTAACAAGGTTTTTCGATAATTTGACCTAGTGACCTAGTTTTTGACCGGACATGACCCACATTCGAACTTGACCTAGATTTCATTGAGGCAAACATTGTGACCAAGTTTCATCAAGATCCAATGAGATTTGAACCTGGTAGAGTGTTAACGAACAATTGTGGAATGACGGACAGACGACGGACATCCAGCGATCCTAAAAGCTCACCTTGGCACTACGTGCCAGGTGAGCTAAAATTCAAATTTTCTGCCGCACCATCACTTGAACCTTGATACTGTGTTAGCGGATGCCAAAAAGAAGTGTAGTACACAAGAAATATAACTGTCATCTCCAAATATTGAATTGCCTCCCTTTTTCATAATAAATTCATTTTTGTCCGAAGCATATCTCCTGAATGTTACATCGTAAGTTGATGAAACTTGTTACTGTGTTCACCTACTAAACATGCTATACTGGGCTTTTTCTTTGTGGGGAGCATCCATCGTTGGGATAGATATTCTTGTTAATACTAGAAACAGGCTATGGGGTGAAGCTGTCATCTGTCTCTGATACAATCTATTAGCATTCATTTAAGTGGTCGCTAAAGAGAGGTTTAACTGTATTACAAGGTCAATATATTTATCCTTCATTTTATTGGTTGTTATAGAGAGATTTAACTGTAGTATAATGTCAATCTGTTAGCCTTCATTTACTAGAAACAGACTATGGGGTTAAGCTGTCATCTGTCTCTGTTACAATCTATTAGCCTTCATTTTAGTGGTCGTTATAGAGAGATTTAACCCATTTTATGCGGGATACACTTTTAGGTGTACCTCTAGGCAAACAGTTTTGATCAAAACTGCAGCAAAGTCAATATTCTATCAGAAACTGCTAAAAACTTTTGTAAATATTTGAGTTATACCCACTGCAGACAACATTTTAAAATGGCCACCAAATATTACCCAGCATACAATGGGTTAACTGTAGTACATGATCAATTACTGGTCTGAGCTTAGAATATGGTAAGCAATGTACAACATATTACAACACTGAGGAAACAAATAAAATAATAATGGTAACTGCAAGATGTTCTAATTTTGCTCTTGAATCCAATTTCTTAGCCTTCCTCTGTCTGAAGAAGTAATGCTTTTTAAAAAGCAAATATCATTGATTTAACCCATTATCCCATAAATACAATATTAGTTATACAGTTTCTTCAAAGTGTACATGAGGATTTCTTCCCGGCTGAGGTAAATCATGTTGCCCGAGCCGTCAGGCGAGGGTTACATGATTTTACCAGCCGGGAAGAAATCCTCATGTACACTGTGAAGAAACTGTATAACGATTTATTATACTGCAAAGTTTTCACTGTTCAAACGAAATATTTCGAAATTTGTCGTGTACAGCCCTCACAATAAACTATAAAACAAAATCGCGCCAAAGCAGATAATGTTGAACGTAAGTGACGTCATGTCGTCACGTCTGATGGTTGTTATTCAAAAGAAAAATGGGCATACTCGGCATACTTCAACGTCAAACTTTCCCAGAAATAATGCGACTGTTGAAAGATCCAAACACCGTTGTTCTTAGCCGAAATGGACTTAAAACGGAGGATGCACGATTGAAGGCACTCAATCCTGTCGAGCAATCGGCCATCTTATTTTCTGCAAATCAAGACTCAGGGACCTGTCAGCCAATGAAAACAGCTGCATTTCCATGTACCCTGTCAGCTCACAGGGTACATGGGATTATGTCTAAGGAATTTACTTTGCAGTATAATAATTTTTAACGCCTTTAACTTCTTCCTCCAATGAAGAAAATAGATCCTATCCTGTCATGAATATAATAAAGACAAAAGAAATATTTTCTATATTTTAGCAAATGATAGCTTAAAGCAGGCTGAGAGTAAATATGGCACATTCTGCTACTTTCAACCAGCTTTAAGTGGTCACCTATTTTCAATTCTAGAAACAGGCTATGGGGTAATGGGTTGGTGGCTATAGGCCATCATTGGTAAATTCACCCCACCAACTGGCAGCCATGTTTGAGCTAGGAAGATTATTTGAAGAAAACTGGCAAAGGGTCACCAATGAATCATTATTTGTGTAAAAATATTCTTAAATGAGACCAGTTTCAGAGAAACAGATTTTTAAAGATTTTCTATACAGAAATAAAAGGAAAACTTGCCTCACCAACCGGCGGCCATGTTTTTTAAGGTAAAAAAAATGATTCTAAGAAATCTGGTAGAGAGTCATAAATGGATAATTTGTGTAAAATTATTTTCAATTTGGACCAGAAGTTTCACACAAAAAGATTTTTAAAGTTCTACTATACAGTTACATAAGGAAAATGTGCCCCGCCTGTAGTATTTTCGTTGTCTTAATAACACTAATGTATTACTATATAACGATAAAGGATCTCAAATGAGAAAGACACAAATGTGCTGTTGATCAATCTACACTCAGTACAAAAAGAAACGCACATTTTGTATCACAATCTTATTCTTATGTGGAAGGAACGTATTTGTGAATTATTATTAAATCATTATTGAATTGGTAGAATCACAACCTGCACTAATCGGTGCGGTATTTTAAACAAGCTGTAGTTAATTCTTTCGCTGCCAAATTAATCGTGAGGTTTTTACCCCTTCACCGTCTTATTGTCGTCTGCTTCAATTTTGTTGTTTGCAAGATCGTTTCAAAGTAAACTTCAATGTAGATTGACTTAAATGAAATCGGTAAGAGTGTCAAACAGTTTGGATCCTGATCAGACGCCGCGTTACGCGGCGTCTGATCAGGATTCAAACTGTTTGCAAATGCGCTTTTTGGCGTCATTAAGAGTGAAAGGGTTAAAAAGCAGCACACTGGTTTTGAGTTTTTTGTTTCTGAACTTGTTACAGAATTAAATCAATCTTGAAATATGGTATTAGTATTCTAATTTTCTTCAAGAAAAGATTCTTAATCTGCGCATGAGCACGATGTGCGTTTCTTTTTGTACTGAGTGTATTTCTACAAGCTAAGTGATGTATATGAATGGTACAGCAGACCGAACTCTGACCTATATAAACTGAGCCTGCGCACTGGCTAGCTAGGCTATAGTCTATTTCATTAAATAGGAACTATGATAATACAACATCTCCCTTCTTTTAAAATTGATTTAAAAGAATCAAGTTGCTTTTTAAATTTTAAGCTCAGTGGCTAATTTTCAATTTCCGTTAGATGAATGGAAGTTTCATAAACAAGCGTCAAAGCAATTATGAACCAATAAATGTAACATAAACAAATGCAGGTTAATGCGATAATTAACTGTGGCATTTACGCTTAGGATAGTAAAATAAACAATGTGCGGTCTGCTCTACTAAAAACAAATTCATACATGTAATTATTTACAGACACTTTCAATACAAATATACTAACATAGAACACACAGAACTGTTTCTATTTTCATATTAATATGAGGTTGCTTTTAAAAACATGTTCTTAAAACATTTGATCTGGATCAAAAATATTTACAGTGTGTATGATCTATGTAGTCCAATCCTGGCTGTCGAAGCACTTTTTCTTCACCACTCTCCCAGACCGTGTAACATAAGGGGTACTTGAACTGCTATTAGGGGAATTGTCAGGTGTTGGAGGTTTCTGCTGGGAATTCTGACCATGTTTATTATCTGCCAAAATGTTTGGATTGAATGGTGAGATATCAGTCACATTCTCATTAGTTTTGTGGAGGGCCAACCTATTTCTGCGATAAATACCCCCATCATCAGTTTGAACTGTGAATGATCGTTCTCCGTGTGTTCCCATGACCTTTGCTTTCTTCCATGTTTTTCCAAACTGAACTCTAACAGGGTCATTAATGGAAAGCGGTTTTAAAGGCTTGGCTGTCAAGTCGTACCTTTGTTTTTGCAATGATTTTGAATGGATCATGTTACCCTTAACCTTTTCAGGATTTACAGTCTGGGGTTTCAGGGCCTTATTGCTAGTTGGTAAAACAGACTTTGTTCTACGGCCTAGCAAAAGCTGTGCTGGTGAATATCCACATTCAAGTGGTGTATTTCTGTACTCTAGAAATACTAAATACGGGTTTTGACCAGATGTCTTTGCCTTTTTCATGAGCTTTTTGGCTATTCCTACACCTTTCTCCGCCATACCATTACCTTTAGGGTGCAAAGGTGAGGAAGTATGATGCTCAAAATCCCAAATCCGAGCAAAGTTTCTAAAGTCGTCACTGCTAAATTGAGGACCGTTGTCAGAAATCAAAGTCTCTACAATCCCGTTACGTGACATATGCACTTGTAATTTGCGAATTACAGTAGTCGACCGCGTGTCCTTTAAGTAGTCTACTTCAAAGAACCGACTGTAGTAGTCTACAGTTAAAAGGTAATGTTTACCTTCGAACTGAAACAAATCCGCGCCTATCTTTTGATACGGGCGATCAGGAAATTCGGTCGAAATCATCGGTTGTTTCGCATTCGAATCTCTATGCGTGAGATAGGTTGAACATTGAAGAACATGTTCAGTGATTTGTTTCGTCATACCTGGCCAGAAAATGCTGTCTTTTGCTCTTTCTAGCGTTTTCGTTACCCCGAGATGACCAGTATGTACCTGTTGTAACATGTGTTTACGCAAGTTTCGCGGGATAATCAATGTTTGACCTCTGAAGATTAGATCATCTTCTACTGATAATTCATTTCTGTGATTCCAGTACTCGCAAATTTCCGGTTTGCAGTCTGACCTCTCGTTAGGCCAACCGCTAACTATAGTCCGTTTCAACAGCTGCATTTGCGGATCGATTGCTAGTTCGCATTTCAAGTTTTCGATTCGCCTGTCGGTAACAAACAGCTGCTTTTTCACTGTATGTACATGAAGATCAAGTCCTTCAATAAGTGCTGGATACGTTTGATTCAAGTATTGCCGCGAAAGACAATCACTGACAGGAATGTTTTTTCCGCTAACATGACGCACGTTTATGCGGTATTTCTGCAACTGCAAGAGCATTCTTTGCAGACGCGGCGGTGCAGCATGCAAAGGTTTGAGCATGATTGAAGCGATGGGTTTATGATCTGAATGCACAATAATGTCGTTTCCGTATGTGTACTGATGAAAACGTTTGCAGCCAAACAAAATCGCCAGTAACTCTTTTTCTATCTGGGTATAGCCAATTTCTGCCTGCGTGAGACTTTTCGAAGCGAATGCAATCGGCCGTCCGTCTTGCATTAAGCACGCACCTATCCCAAATTTGCTTGCATCGACCTCTAACGTAAGAGGCTCCAATGGGTTGTAATACCCGAGAACTGGGGCTGTTGTTATGGCATTTTTGACCTCGTTAAATGCCTTTTTCTGAGGCTCGTCCCACAGAAATTCGGTTTCTTTCTTTAGAAGTGCGCGAAGAGGCCCTGTGACCTCGGACAGATTTGGGGCAAATTTCGCTAGATAATTCACCATACCTAGGAAAGTTTCCAGTTTTGCGCGCGAATCTGGGGCTTCTAACTTGACAATAGCCTCAATTTTACTTGGGTCTGGTTTCAAGCCTGTGTTGCTTATAATGTGCCCAAAAAACGGTACTTCCGGCACCCCGATTACGCATTTATCAGGATTGAACCTAATCCCTTTTGCGCGAGCACGGTCTAGTGCGTTTTTCAAGTTTCTGTCGTGTTCCTCCGTCGTGCGACCGTGTATGAGGATGTCATCGACTATCGCGTGTATGCCTGGCAGTCCTTCAAAGATTTCATTAACCTTATGCTGAAAAATATCGCCACTGGCAGAAATGCCAAAGGGTAACCGGAGATATTTATACCGTCCCATTGGCGTCCCAAAGCATGTCAAGTTTGACGACTCGTCGTCCAGTTTCACACTCCAATATGCATGCGTGATATCGAGTATGCTAAATCGCGTCGCACCCGAGAGTTTTGACGTGACGTCGTCAAGCGTAGGTGACGGATAGTGCGGTCGCCTTATAGCCTCATTCAGGGCCTTGGGGTCAAGACAAACGCGTAGCTTACATGTCTTAGGTTTTTCGACCACGACAATCGAATTCACCCAATCGGTGGGTTCTGTGACTTTTTCAATGATCTTGTCGCGCTCCATTCGGTCAAGTTCGGACTTCAACCTGGACTGTAGAGCTTCCGGCACTCGACGCGGCGGATTGACTACCGGAACCGCATTTTCTTTCAAATGCAAGTGACATGAGCCGGGAATGACACCTATTCCTTTGAACAAATCTCCATATTCTTTCATGACTACCGATTTGTTCAGTTCGCATGTGCTACCCTTGGGTGTTTTGTTTGAGTCTGCTGACAACTCTGAGTCTACCGAGTATGTCAGTCTGATCAGTTCTAAGTCTAAGGATGACTGTAATCCTATCAGACAGGGTGAAGAACTTTCAACTACATAGAACGGAGCATTAATTATCCGATCTTTGAATTTGCAAGCCATGCTGATTTTGCCCTTAACCTTAATGGCGTTGCCTGTATAAGACGTGAGTCTACAATCATGGGGCTCTAGGGGCTTTTGTAAGGACATTGATTTGAACAATTTTTCAGAAAGAGTGTTAACAGCACTCCCAGAATCAATTTTGAATTTGACCGGGACTTGATTTGGACCAATTTTCAAGGAAACGAATGCACGGTCTGGTGAATGAGAAAAAGTGCTTACCGTGTCCAGAAAATGCTCTTCCAACATGTCCTCTGCTTCAAAATCTCGGTCACTTCTGTTAATGTCATTCACTGTCCTTTTCGATTTACACATAGATTTGAAATGGTTGTATTTCTTACAATTATAACACTGCTTCTCATAAGCAGGACACAATTTTTTGTCCTTTTTGTGTAAAGTTCCACAGTTTGGACATTTTGTCGCATGTGGTTGTTGTTGTTGTCCCTGTTTCTGCTTCCAGCTTGGTTGACGTCGACGTTGGTGCTTTACGTCATCAACGGTTGAGTGTCCACTGGCCTGCGCCCCGTCGCTTGTCCCCGACATAGTCCTCAGTTGTTCCCGAGAATATTCGAATGCCTGTGCGTTTTCAATGGCAGTGTCTAATGTCAGCTTTTCACCAATGTTAATTAACTTCTCGCGTAACCGAGCTGACGACGCTCCAAATACAATCCTATCACGGATCATGTCGTCTTGGTCTTTAAATTGACAGTCTTGTGCTGCAATTTTCAATTTTGTCACAAATGACTCAATGGCGTCTGTCCCTTGCGTGATATTATTGAATTTAAACCTTGCGAAAATTGGGTTAAGCTTTGGTTGGACGTATTGTTTAAACTTAGTGTAATAAGTCTCCAACAACTTTGCGTCCTCTTCGCCAATTGTCCATGTGTGTTGGACGTCTCTGCCTTTGTCCCCTATCCAGAGGAGCAGGTAAGACACTTTCTCTGCCTCTGATTTGCTCTTTAGAGGACCAGAGAACACTAGTTTGGCATGTCTTATAAATTTGTCCCATGCTTCTGGTAAGTTTGAACTTTCCCAGTCCATAGATGGAATTGACACACCACACATTTCCATTGTGTTTAATTCACGTGTCCAAGTATTTAATATCCAAATGTAAATAAAGGTAGTGAGCGTTCCAATTGTTAATAAATAGTTTCTTCTGACACCATGTAGTATTTTCGTTGTCTTAATAACACTAATGTATTACTATATAACGATAAAGGATCTCAAATGAGAAAGACACAAATGTGCTGTTGATCAATCTATTTTTACAAGCTAAGTGATGTATATGAATGGTACAGCAGACCGAACTCTGACCTATATAAACTGAGCCTGCGCACTGGCTAGCTAGGCTATAGTCTATTTCATTAAATAGGAACTATGATAATACAACACCGCCCACTGGCTGCCATGTTTTTTTTTAAATCAAAATTATTTTAAGAAATCTGGTAGAGAGTCATAAATGGATCATTTGTGTAAAATTGTTTTCAATTTGGACCAGTGGTTTCACAGAAAAAGATTTTTAAAGTTTTTACTATACACAAGATAAGGAAAATGTGCCCCACCCACTGGCGGCCATGTCTTTTTAGAAATCAAAATCATTTTTAAAAATCTGATAGAGGTAACCCATGGATCATTTTGCATAAAATCACTTTCAAATCAGACCAGTGGTTTCAGACAAGAAGATTTTTAAAATGTTCACAATATATAAGGAAATCTTCTCCATCCACTCGCTGCTTTTAAAATAGGAAAATTATTCTAAGAAATATGATAGAGGGTCACCAATGGCACATTTGGGTAGAATTATTTTCAATTCGGACCAGTAGTTTTTGACAAGAAGATTTTTAAAGTTTTTTCAATAGGTTGCCATGGCAATCATAATTTCATTTGGATGACCCCTATTTGAAGAAATCTGACAGTACCCAACAAGGAACAATCCTATGAAGTTTTGAAGAAATTGGCCCAGTGGTTTCCCAGAAGTATAACTTCCCAAGAAGAAAAACTTTGACGACGGACAGAAGGACGGACCACAGACACATGGCGATGATAATAGCTCACCTTAGCACTTTGTGCTAGGTGGGCTAAAACACATGAGAACCATTAAAGTAAGGTGTAATTTTGACGCTTATTATGATAGTGGATAAGTATGTTACACACGAAGCTGCATGATCGGAAAATAAAAATAGCATAACCACGGAAATACATGACATGGTATAGATAGGAAAATAAAAATTCTTAGTTGGGCTTTATCTACATAAAGGAGTTCCTTTGACCATAAAGTTTTTGTCTGGAAATTAGTGATATTCTTATTTAACCCTGGCGTTTCGTGCCCCTTGGCCCCCACAAGGCCTTGCCCTGGACCCTACGGGAGCCCTGTGGCCCCCAGGATCCCCAGCCATTTTTTCAGGATTTTAAGTTTTTTCAACTTTCATCCATGTATAATACAATCTGAGCTAGATTTGGATAAAATATGTGGTCTCTAGATTGTAAACCCTGTTAGATATAGTATTTTCAGCAATTCAAGGGCAGATAACTCTTATTGGTCCGACTTCAACCATAATCAAACTCATCTTAATTCTAATGGTCATATACAATTTGAGTAGGTTTCAAAATGACAGTAAAAATTGAGGCCTTTCGAGTGTAAACAACGTTAAATATGGCATTTTCAGCAATTCAAGGGTGGATAAATCTTGATCGATTTTTCCATTTTAACCATAATCGAACTCAGATCTGAACTCTTATACATGTAGTCGGATAAAAATTGTGGCCTCTAGAGTGTAAACACTTTTAAAAATGGCATTTTCAGCAATTAAGGTAGATAATCGAACTCATCTGAACTTTTATGAAAACTAGAACTGCTATCACTAAAGGTGATAAACACCCCCACTCCAAACTGACCTGTCACAAACACCACAATGACATGTAGAAGAATAATACATGCATATTAAGGAACTAAATTTCAAGTTGAAAAGGGGCATAATTCTGTCAATTTTATGCAAGAGTTGTCATACTTGAAGAAAAGTCTCACAATATAACACATATAATGTGTACCACTATGAAGACAATATCATGAATAGTTTTCAAGAAAATGGCATGTTCCAAGAAAATAGAAAAAAATGTCAAGTTAAAAAGGGGCATAATTCTGTAATTTGTTAGCAAGAGTTATGTAACTTCAAGTAGAGGCTGCAAACATCACACTTATAATTTGTACCAAGTTTGAAGACAATGTCATACGGACCGACCGACCAACATACGGACGGACGGACAAAGTGATTCCTATATAGCCCCCCACCATCGGTGAAAGATTGGATAAAAACTGTGGCAAGTTTAAAGCTGTCATTTTCTATTTCAGGTTTAATGTATGTGGAAAGTCATCAAGCTAACCAAGTAGTTGAGGCTATTACACGAGGCTACATACAGGAGTGAGACCTTGTAATTATGAATGAAAATTCAGGAAAGTGTAACCCATGTGATAGATTATTTAATCAGAACAACAGTAAAATGGAACACATGATGATTCAAACAGGAGGCAGACCTTACAAGTGTGACTTGTGTGAAAAGTCATTTATCAAGAAAAGTAATTTAGCAAAACACATAATGATACATAAAGGAGAACGACCTTACAAGTGTGACTTGTGTGAAAAATCATTTAACCGGAAAAGTCATTTAGCAACACACATAATGATACATACAGGAGAGACACCTTACAAATGTGACTTGTGTGAAAAGTCATTCAATCTTAAAAGCAATTTAGCACGACACATGAGGATACATACAGGAGAGACTCCTTACAAATGTGACTTGTGTGAAAAGTCATTTAGGGATAAAAGCGATTTGGCAAAACACATGAGAATACATACAGGTGTCACACCTTACAAGTGTGACTTGTGTGAAAAGTCATTCAATCATAAAAGCCATTTAACAATACACATGAGGATACATACAGGGAAGACACCTTACAAGTGTGACTGGTGTGAAAAGTCATTTAACCAGAAAAGCATTTTTGCAAGGCACATGAGGATACATACAGGAGAGACACCTTACAAGTGTGACTTGTGTAAAAAGTCATTCAATCGTAAAAGCAATTTAGCACGACACATGAGGATACATACAGGAGAGACTCCTTACAAGTGTGACTTGTGTGAAAAGTCATTTTATAATAAAAGTGATTTGGCTAGACACATGAGAATACACACAGGAGAGACACCTTACAAGTGTGACTTATGTGAAAAGTCATTTAGGGATAAAAGCAATTTGTCAAAACACATGAGGATACATACAGGAGAGACACCTTACAAGTGTGACTTGTGTGAAAAGTCATTCAATATTAAAAGCAACTTAACACAACACATAAGGATACATACCGGTGAGACACCTTACAAGTGTGACTTATGTGAAAAATCATTTACGGTAAAAAGCCATTTAGCAACGCACATGAGGATACATACAGGAGAGACACCTTACAAGTGTGACTTGTGTGAAAAGTCATTTAGCCAGAAAAGTACTTTAGCAAGACACATAATGATACATACAGGAGAGACACCTTACAAGTGTGACTTGTGTGAAAAGTCATTTAAAAGCGATTTGACAAGACACATGAGGATACATACAGGAGAGACACCTTACAAGTGTGGCTTGTATGAAAAGTCATTTAAAGATAAAAGCGATTCGACAAGACACATGAGGATACATACAGGAGAGACACCTTACAAGTGTGACTTGTGTGAAAAGTCATTTAAAGATAAAAGTCATTTAGCAAGACACATGAGGATACATACAGGAGAGACACCTTACAAATGTGACCTGTGAAAAGTAATTTAATTTGAAAGGCAGTTTATGTAGGCATGTGAGGATACATTCAGACGCCTTACAAGTGCTCAGCCATGCTTCAAAAGAACATTTTAGTGAGGCAGTATATGAGGATGCATACAGGAGAGAGAGAGAGCTTACAAATGTAACCTATGTGGAAAGTACTTCTTACACAAACATAACTGTTATAGAGAGGTTTAACTGTATTACAAGGTCAGTTATCACTGGTCTGTTCTTAGAATATGTTAGCTATGTACAATATATTACAACACTAAGGACACAAATAAAGTAATGCCAACTGCAAGATGTTTATCTTATTTTGTTCTTCAATCCTATTTCTTAGCCTTCCTCTGTCTGCAGCAGTTATAATTATTATAATGCTTTTTAAAAATAAACATCAATGCTAGTATTTGGTTAATTTTAACCCGTTACCCCATAAATACTTCCTCCACTGAAGAAAATAGATCCTATTTATACAGTCATGAATATAATTATGTCATAAGAAATATTTTCTATATTTTAGCAAATGATAGCTTAATTTAAAGCAGGCTGAAAGTAAAGCAGAATGTGCCATATGGCGCATTCTGCTTTACTTTCAACCAGCTTTAAGTGGTCACCTATTTAGAAGGCATCTACGGGTCCTCCTTCAGCAGGGGGAGGGTATGGGAGCAACACCCCTATCATACGGGGACCCCAGGTTAAATTGAGCCTGCCTGGAAAGGGTTTACGATGGACAAACATGCCTGCAGTTGTAGTCCTCTCTTAACCCTTTCCCCCCCATAGAATCCCCTATTTGCACATTTAATTTATTCCTCCGCTGAAGTTAATAGCTCCAATTTATACATACTGACGGCTGGTAGCTTAAAGCTTAAAGCAGGTTGAAAGTAAAGCTCATTCTGCTTTGCTTGCAACCTGCTTTTATTAATGGTATCTTGTCTTCGAATCTAGAAACAAGCTACATTTGTATGTGGTAAAGGGTTAAGGAAAACTCTTGTAAATTCAGTCAAAATGGCTTGTACTACTAATCCAAAACAGCCAATTTCAAATAATTCAAGAATGAACGATATAACTTTTGAAGAAAATGACAAATAAAGACAAACTTTAAGCAGCCAATACTATGACAGTGATAAAGTAAACAATAATAGCTATGAGTGTTTTGAGTATGAATGTATATGAGCAATTGGTTCTTTTTAAAACTTAACCCATTACCCCATAGCTTGTTTTTAGTTTTGAAGACAGGTGACCATTTAAAGCAGGATGAAAGTAAAGCAGAATGTGATACATATTCATGACTTTATAAAAGGGAACTATTTTCTTCAGTGGAGGAATAAATTGAAGGCATAACCAGAAATGGGTGTCAAAGCCACCTGATGCTCGCCTGTTTAAAGTTTAAGTCTAAAACAAGACTGCGTTCAATAAACGCTTATGCCCCCGGTGGCATCCTTGACAATATATTCTGAATCTTTTCTAAGTCCAAATTAGGTCAAGGTCAAATTGAGCTTGGGTATTACTGGTGGGTTGGTAATGGTCCAAGGCAATAACTGTATAAGTATAGAAGCATTGTAGTAAGTAGTGTTGATGCTAGACGAAACGGTAAAATCTAGTTAACCAAGAAATAGCCCATTCAAAATATTCTAAGTCCAAATTAGGTCAAGGTCAAAATCAAGGTTGGGTGATATTGGTGGATAGGGAATGGTCCAAGGCAACAACTGTATAAGTATCAAAGCATTTGAGTAAGCGGTGTTGATGCTAGACGAAACGGTAAAATCTACTTAACCTGTTACGGACGGACGGACAGGACGATTACTATCTGTCGATGCCGGGGGCATAAAAACATCTTGTATCGAGGCAAATCAATTTTCAGTTTAGAAAGATTATTAAATTAATGTTGAGTCTAAATCTAGTTATATTAAACTTTAAAACAACTCGTGTAACATTTAACAAAATTTCAGCACCCTAGCACAAATATTAAGCTTTAAAACAACCCGTCCAAAAAACTTTAACCTTGTGATTTGTAGTCGAAAAAATCTAAGTCCAAAACATGTTGAAAATTGACAAATATTAAAACCATCTTTAAATCTAAGTCCAAAACCTGTCAAATATTGACAAAAATTAAAATTATTTTTAAATTTCAACCTCATAACATCAATGTTTGACCCCTAATGGACCTCCATACAAAATTTCAGCACCCTAACACAAATATTAAGCTTTAAAACAACCCGTCCAAAAAACTTTAACCTTGTGATTTGTAGTCGAAAAACATAAGTCAAAAACATGTAAAATATTGACAAATATTAAAATCATTTTTAAATTCCAACATCATAACATCAATATTTGACCCCTAATGAACCTCCAAACAAAATTTCAGCACCCTTGCACAAATATTAAACTTTAAAACAACCCGTCCAAAAAACTTTAACCTGGTGATTTGTAGTCGAAAAACCTAAGTCCAAAACATGTCAAAAATTGACATATTTTAAAATTATTTTTAAATTCCAACATCATAACATCAATGTTTTACCCCAAATGAACCTCCATACAAAATTTCATAACCCTAGCACAAGTATTAAACTTTAAAACAACCCGTCCAAAAAACTTTAACCTGGTAATTTGTAGTAAAAAAACCTAAGTCTAAAACATGTCGAAAATTGACATAAATTAAAATTATTTTTATATTCCAACATCAAAACATCAATGTTTAACCCCAAATGAACCTTCATACAAAATTTCATAACCCTAGCACAAGTATTAAGCTTTAAAACAACCCGTCCAAAAAACTTTAACCTGACCACGCTCACGCTCACTCACGCCGGGGGTATGACATTAGCTCTACTGTTCTACGAACAGGCGAGCTAAAAAGGTACTTCTATGAGTAAAATGGTTTAGCAATAAAGATGTGTATGAAAAAGCTGCATTTATGAAGTAATAGGTAAATAAACATTTCACTCTTTGCATGCTAGAGTCCCAGGGTTGCCATAAAAATTAGTTGACATGAAAAATCCTAAGATTTCCAAGTTTGCATTTTTCAAGTGTGATTTAACGAATTATACCTTTACCCCATCGTCTGTTCCTAGTTTTTTTGACATGTGGCTGCTTAAAGCGCATTCTCCTTTACTTTCAGTCTGCTTTAAGCTACCATGTACAAGAAAAAAATCCGAACACTTAGAAAAAATCCGGAGAAATGGCAGCCCTGGCGTCCCAGCTTGATCCAAAATCTTTGAAACCCAAATGAAAATTTCTGAAAACAAGAGCACTGCGAGCACCAACGTTTTATGAGAATAGGGTTCCACTTTATACAGTCATGAATATGTACATTATTTTCTACATACTATCAGCTTCAAGCAGGCAGAAAGTAAAAGAGAATGCTCCTTAAAGCACATTCTGATTTATTTTAACCTTGTGGTCACTTGTCTTCAAAATTAGAGACAAGTTACGGGATAATTTAATATTATACAATAATTTATCCTGGATACCCCAGCTTATCATAACCAAACCCACAAAACATGGTAAATGAAAATAATAATACATAAATTTCATTCTGGTGGGGCAACATTTCGATATGGGATAAAGTAAGGGAACAGTGTTTTTTTGTGAACAAAGGGAGACAACTGCATCTTTGTTAATTCAGTAGTAGTGATGGAGTTGTCTTCCATATAGCCAACATGCATTACTTCCCTTGTGGGAACTCTTTAGTGATAGGAAATTATCTTCAGAAGTAGTACATTGAAAAATACAATTTCAAGGAATTGCATTGTTTTGTTTTGCCTGTGGGTGAGTTTGAATGGTTTTCTTGATGAAAACTGGTTATTTGTGGTCATTTCCACCAAAATGGCATTGTTTTAGGGGTCTCATTTCAGGACTTTTTCCCCAGGCGGATGCATATGGAAACACAGTGAGTGGGGTGAAAATGAAAGTTGTTTACCTTTATTTTGACAGTGACCTTAGGAAAGCATTGAAGTGATTGATAGCAAAAAATGTAATCGCAGATGTTATGGGTTTACTGGCCTCAATCAACAGCTTACAGGGAAATATCTATAGAATTGAAGGGTATGTTTGTTAAAGCCTAGATCCTGTTTTGGAGGGAGCTGTTGGCTCTGAAAGTTAGGCATTTTACTAATAGATTATATAGGACGAAATTAGACCGGGCAGACACCAGAAGAAATTCAGAGTTTTATCATCCAAACCAATTCCCCGAAGAAAGAATCTATCTATCTCTTCATACGGCATACACCCTCAAATGAGTATTACGTGCCGGGTTTCCCGCAACATGCGTTTAAAGTTAAAGATAAAATAAGTTTGACAGTAAAAGTAGATGAGCAGTAGATCTATTCATCATTAGTGTATTATACAGGTTTTAAAAAGAACAGTGAAAGTGAAGATAAAAATAGATGTTGTACAGAGTACGGTCTAGCATGGTACACCTGACTGATAGCTTGTTTGAAGCTGTCAAGATCAGTCAGGGTAGCAACTGGTGATGGCAGGTTATTCCACTGAACCACTGCTAGAGGAAAGAATGAATATTTATAATAGTCGGTTCGGGTTTGGATTTGTCTGTAGGCCAGTGGATGTAAAGTCCGAGGGATGCGTGTCAGAGGGATGATGTATGATGGGATCGGTACTGCGACTAGGCCGTACACTATCTTAAAGAACAGGACTAGTCGTGAGTCAGCACGTCGCTGTTGCAGAGTACGCCATCCCAGCTTCCAAACCATGTCTGAGACACTAGAGTAGGGCGAAAAGTCACTAAGAACCCAGCGAGCTGCCCGCCTCTGTACCATCTCTACTCTATGTATGTCTTCGAGGGTGTAAGGGTCCCAGATAGGGGCAGCATACTCAAGTTGGGGACGAACCATGGCTTTGTATGCTTTCTCTCGGAGAACTGGACTTTGGGCTTTGAGGTTTCTTCTCAGGAAGCCGAGGGTTTTGTTAGCATTTGTGGTTATTCTGGTGATATGGGATTTCCAGGAGAGATCATTTGTGATGTCCGCACCCAGGTACTTGGCAGAAGAAACCACCTCGAGTGTTTGACCATGCATAGTATATGTGGTAGGGAGGGGTGTTCTTGATCGCGTTACCTGGACTACTTGGCATTTGTTGGGGTTAAACTCCTTTATGACCATATCCCAGTCTGCTTCCCATTTTTGGAGGGTGTCAAGGTCATCTTGTAGCTGTTTTGTCTCAGCAACCTTTTTGAAAGCCAGGTAAGCTGCAGTATCGTCTGCAAAAAGTCTTACCTGGGATTTGGCCTTGTCAGGGAGGTCATTTATGTAGACCAGGAAGAGGATTGGTCCAAGCACTGAGCCCTGAGGAACGCCTGAAGTCACAGGCACTTGCTCGGAACAATCCCCCTCGAGGACTACGGTCTGGGATCGTAGAAACCTCAAGACTTAACATGGTGGAGAATCCAAATTTGTTTTAAGTGTACCAGGGTTACAGATAAGGCAAAGAAATGTAGAAAATTAAAGTAAAGAAATTTTGGAAACCTATTCTTTAAAATATCAACGAGTAAATACCCAATTGCATCAAACCCTTTAATCTGTAACCCTGGTGTACTGTCACGTTTGACGATGGACAAATATTCACATACATGTAATCCCATGCTGAATACCAGCACACATGGTCAAGATACTACAACTGTAGAAATGGACCCATTAATTATCAATCGTATCAACATGTTGGAGCCAAAAATATGATGAACTCATCCAGTATACATGTATCAACAGTGCTGAATTCGCCCCAACAACCAGTGGTACGTTCAGTTCCAACCATTGTAACAGACAAAAGTATTAAAATATTCAGTGGATATATCCTCAAGTGACCCATCGCTGCATCTTAATCTAGAGGGACCAGCCCTGGCGTAGTTTGAAAACTTGGGCGACCACATTAAAGCATCCTGGGGGGACGGTCAAAGCGAGCATTCGATAACGAATATTTGACAGTTAACAACCCTGCCCTTAAAGCTGAGGCAGCGGCCTTTAATAATCTAAAACTCAATGTGGCTCAAAGCATTGAGGAATTTTATTGGGTTGTTCTTTCCAAAGGACAACACTTGCAAAAGGTAGAAAGGGACATGGTGACCCAATTTATAGAGGATTTTCCAGCACAGTTGGCCTTCTTTTGATAATACTGTGGTACAAGGCATCAACAATAGCTCGACTTTTCGAAAAACTCGAGCTAAAAACTTGATGACATTATTTGTTTTGAATAAATCTAAGTCAAGTTTGAATGTGAGTCATGTCGGGTCAAAAATAAGGTCACTAGATCAAATCATAGAAAAACCTAGAGGTTACAAATCTGTCGTCTGCGTCTTGAGGTAGTAAGTTTTAGACTAAGGTTTTTGTAAGACATCATTGAGACATCAAAAGGGCAACTCATTACAACAAGGCAGGTAACCCTGGTATTTGTCATTTTAGAGTTATTGCCCTTGTTTTATTTACTTGAAATTTGTAAATTGAAATACCTTAATAACTATCAAAGGTATTAACTTGAAACTTTATAAACCCTTTATCAAAAGGGCAACTCATTACAACAAGGCAGGTAGCCCTGAGATTTTTTCAGTCTAGAGGTATTGCCCTTGTTTCATTTATTTAAAATTTGTAAATTGAAATATCTAAATAACTGTCAAAGGTATTAACTTGAAGCTTTAAATACTTGGTTAGTATCAAAATGGCAACTCATTACAAGGCATGTAACTTTGGGATTTTTTAATTCCAAAACTCTTGCCCTTGGGGATTTTTTAACTTAAAAAAATGTAAATTGAAATACCTAAACAAGAGCCCCATGGGGCATATGTCGCTCACCTGAGAATAGCTGTACATCAAAATGGAGATAATGATTTATGTCCAGGACGGGGTCATTTTTTACCCGAGGGGCATAATTTGAACAATCTTAATAGAGGACCTGTATATGATGCTATGTTCCAAATATCTAAGATCAGGGTACTAGGGTTCTAGACATGAAGATTTTTTTTAAGTTTCCATTGAAAAAAATCTATTTTTAGCTCCTGTGACCTACATATGCAACAGACTGGAACCATTTGAACAAAATAGATAAAGGATATCTAGAAGTAACACCATGCCGAATATCAAAGCTCTGGCTATATTAGCTTCAGAAAAGAAGACGTTTGAAAACTGTGACCCCCGGGTGGGGCTAATTTTGACCCAGGGGCATAATTTTTACAAACTTGATAGAGGACCTGTAGATGCTATGCAATCGACCAGAACCATTTGAACCTTATTGGTATAGGACATCTAAAAGTGTCACCATGCCAGATATCAAAGCTCTGGCCATATTAGTTTCAGAGGAGAAGACGTTTGAAAATTTCACTATATAACTCTATGTAAAACTGTGACCCCCGGGGCGGGGCCAATTTTGACCCCAGGGGCATAGTTTGTACAAACTTGATAGAGGACCTGTAGATGATGCTATGTGACAAATGTCTAAGATCTGGCCCTTGTAGTTTCAGACAAGAAGATTTTTTAAGATTTCCTTATTTTTTCACTTGGTTGCCATGGTTGCATCTACATTGTTTTTAATTCTTTGAACAATTTTGAAAGAACTTGACCCAAGGAACATTCGTGTAAAGTTTGGTTGAAATCTTTTCAGCGGTATATGAGGAGATGTCATTTGAAGCAATTGTTAAAGACAACAATGACTGTATAAAGTGAAATTATTTTCTTCTGTGGAAGAATAAATTAAAGACATAAAAAGGAATATGTATGGGTTAATAGGTTAATAAATATCATTATTTACATTTTCTAAATATAAGAAACTATATGTAAATGAGTGGCAATTAATTTGGATCCAGATTAGATGCAGCATTATGTGGCATCTGACATGGATCCATACTGTTTATGGCCAAGAATTAATTGTGGACTGATAGACAGAAAGATAAACAAACAGACAAACAGACAGACCAAAAGTAATATGCCTTGAACTAAGTTGTGCTTGAGCATAAAATAGCAGACATCATCATTTCTGCTATGTATCTCAGTGACCTGAGTTCAGAGCTAGCTATGGGTCAGTTTAGCAATAAGAGACGGTCTCAGGGAGAAATGACTATTATCATGCTGAACTGTTGTCTGCTCCAAATGTTTGTATGTGAAATATGTAAAAAATAATAACTTATATTTTCTAAATATAAGAAAATATGTAAATGAGTGGCAAATAGTTTAGATCCAGATTAGATGCTGCATTATGTGGCATCTGAGATTCTGACCTGGATCCAAACTGTTTGCAAAATTGAAAAATGTTGCATTTATTATAAGGGTAGCTTCTTAGCCTGGAAGATACAATGGGTCTGTATAAAAACGGATCATTAGAGAGTTTTTACTGTCAGACCTGCATCAAAAAGCACTGATACGGCCAGGGTTGAGTCAAATTTGACCCTAGGGTTTTGATTTTTTACAATTTTGAAAGTGATTTAGTAGAAGATACTATTCCTGCAATATCTAAAGTGTGGGAACAGTAGTTTTTTACAAAAAACTTGTTTAAAGTTTTTCACTTTTTTTAATAAATTTCAATAAGTAGTCAACATTTGAATTTTATTTTAACGATTTCTGTAGAGAAGCATCCAAGGAACACCATCAGCAATTTAGTTTTTCCCTCAAACTCGCAGTTTCAGAGGAGATGTCGCTTGAAATAAAATTTGAACGGACGGACGGACGTGCCACCGAATTGGGTTAGAGGGCCTTTTCTTTTGTTATTTTCTTTTGTTCGAATAACGGGCCACGGCCCCTTAGTGTATTGTTACGGAATGAACTCTATTGTCTTCTTTTGTTATGTTTACCGTTATCTGGCCCTCTAACCCACTTTAGTGGCACGGATGGACAGACGGACGGCGGGCGATCACAACAGCTCACCTTGAGCCTTCGGCTCAGGTGAGCTAAAAACTATCAAAGGTATTGACTTGAAACTTTGATTACTTGTTAGGTATCAGAAGGGCAACCTATTACAACAAGGTAGGTAACCCTGGGATTTGTCATTTAAGAGTTATTGCCCTTGTTTCATTTATTAAAAATTTGTTAATTGAAATATCTGAATAATTATCAAAGGTTTTAACTTGAAACTTTGAATACTTATTCAGTATCAAAAGTGCACCTTATTACAATAAAGTTGGTAAACCTGAGATTTGTAATTCCAGAGTTATTGCCCTTGTTTTATTTACTTAAAATTTGTAAATTATAATATCTAAACAAGAACGCAATGGGCTCTAAGGCGCTCACTGGAGTACCAAGATCCCAGATTTAACTAGACTTAACACCCTGGCTAGTGCCTTGTCACAAGAAGCAAATGTGTCAGAATAATGTTGATGTTCTCAATTTGAACTAGAGGGTTCAGAAGCCTTTTCTAGGCTTTGACCTAATAACCTACTTTTTGACCTGACACAACAAGTATTCATACATTGCTAGGATTTGCTAAAAGATTTCACAGAATAACAACATATATGGGAAGATGTTCATTTGGTTTGGAATTTGAGCTGCAACCTTTTTGACAAAAGTTATGGCCCTTTGAAGGTTTTCCCTTCATAGAATATACAGGGAAAGGTTTTGTGCAACTAACTTCTCCTACACTAACTTCTTAAAGGATTTGCTCCAAACTTAAAGAGAAAAACAACTTATATGGGAAGATGCTCATGTGGTTTGCAATTTGAACTGCGACCCTTTTGACAAAACTTATGGCCCTTTGAATTTATGAAGTATTACAAGGAGTATAGTGTTCACTTGTAATGCAAACAAATATAATTATTCTTATGCCAGTAACATCATAACTAGTTTGTGATAAGAAGTCTACATTTTTCTTTCAAGAATAATTCATAATTTAACTAATGCAATATGTGATATTTTCATAAACTATGTGATATTGAAAACTTGCTAAATATTTTCATATCGTTAAATTATTATTTTGTTTATGTAACCAATGCATGACTTTCATGGATCTGCCACTAGTATTGGGGACCACAATGGAAATAAGGGAAAATATATTTTCCCTTTTTTGTGCAATCCTTGGTATTGGTGAGCATATCATGTGCATTTCATGTACATGTATATGCATTATTTGTTATAGTTTTCATTATATGTGTATGCATTTGTATTGCCATGTTATGCCACTATTGCCAAAATAAAATCAATCAATCAATATAATCCCTAACCCTTAGTAACCCTAAATTGTGTGCAGCTGACTCCTACACTACTAGAAGAATTTGCTCCAAACATTGCACATATAAACCCTTAGCCCGCCAAATAAATTGTTGTCTGCTATATTTCTCGTCTGCTTCAAGTTTCAAAGTGCTTTAAAATTGCTCAAAATCGCTGAAAATGTTGTCCGAGTGTCAAACAGCTTGGATCCGGATGAGACGCCGAGTTACTCGGCGTCTCATCCGGATCCAAGCTGTTTGCACATGGATCTATAGTCGTGAGTGGCAGGCTAAGGGTTAACCCTTTACCCTATAGCCTTTGTCTAGTTTTGAAGACAGGTGAACACTTAAATCAGGTTTAAAGTAAAGAAGAATGTGCCTTAAGGCACATTCTGATTTACTTTCAGTCTGCTTTAAGCTCCCATCTGCTAGAATATGGAAACTATTTTATAATACATAATCCTGACTGATAAAATTGGAACTATTTTCTTTAGTGGAGGGATAAATTAAATGCACTAAAAGGCGCTTCTATAGGGGAAAGGGTTAACACTTTTTTCGGGCTAGGTGTATATGGGGGAGACTTCCACTTTTCTCAAAAACACATTCTAGCTTTGAAATTGGTTTTATCAACTTATAATAACAATTCTTATAATCTTAGTGACTATATTGAAAGAATTACAAGTAGGATGTCATTAATTTGTAAATGTAGTTATTTGTCTTTTCTCATTTTTAGCTCGCCTGTACGTAGTACATGACGAGCTATTGCAATACCCCCGGTGTAGTCGTCGTCGTCGTGAACGGCGTAAACAATTTTAAGAAAATGTCTATAACTTCTATGTCCCTTGAGGTATTGCTTTCATAGTTGGTATGTGTGTGTATATGGACAAGACCTTTCCATGCACAGAAAATGTTTGACCCCTGTGACCTTGACCTTGAACTTAGGGCCTGCGTTTAGGTTTCGAAATCTGCGTTTAGGTTTTGAAAAATGCCTTTAAACTTCTATGTCCCTTGAGGTACTGCTTCCATAGTTGGTATGTGTGTGTATATGGACAAGACCTTTCCATGCACAGAAAAATTTAGACCCCTGTGACCTTGACCTTGAACTTAGGGCCTGCGTTTAGGTTTGGAAATCTGCGTTTAGGTTTTGAAAAATGCCTTTAAACTTCAATGTCCCTTGAGGTATTGCTTCCATAGTTGGTATGTGTGTGTATATGGACAAGACCTTTCCATGCACAGAAAAATTTAGACCCCTGTGACCTTGACCTTGAACTTAGGGCCTGCGTTTAGGTTTCGAAATCTGCGTTTAGGTTTTGAAAAATGGCTTTAACTTCTATATCCATTAAGGTATTGCTTCCATAGTCGGTATGTGTGTGTATATAGACATGACCTTTCCATGCACAGAAAAAATTAGACCCGTGTGACCTTGACCTTGAACTGAGGGCCTGCTTTTAGGTTTCAAAATCTGTGTTTAGGTTTCGAAAAATGCCTTTAACTTCTATGTCCCGTTGAGGTTTTGCTTCAATAGTTGGTATGTGTGTGTATATGGACAAGACCTTTGCATGGACAGAAATTTTTTTTTTACCCTTGTGACCTTGACCTTGAACTTAGGGCCTGCATTTAGGTTTCAAAATCTGTGTTTAAGTTTAGAAAAATGCCTTTAACTTCTATTTCCCTTGAGGTATTGCTTCAATAGTTGGTATGTGTGTGTATATGGACAAGACCTTTCCATGCACAGAAAATGTTTGACCCCTGTGACCTTGACCTTGAACTTATGGCCTGCGTTTAGGTTTCAAAATCTGTGTTTAGGTTTCGAAAAATGCCTTTAAACTTCTATGTCCCTTGAGGTATTGCTTCCATAGTTGGTATGTGTGCGTATATGGACAAGACCTTTCCATGCACAGAAAAATTTAGACCCCTGTGACCTGGACCTTAAACTTAGGGCCTGCGTTTAGATTTCGAAATCTGCGTTTAGGTTTTGAAAAATGCCTTTAACTTCTATATCCATTAAGGTATTGCTTCCATAGTCGGTATGTGTGTATATAGACATGACCTTTCCATGAACAGAAAAATTTAGACCCCTGTGACCTTGACCTTGAACTTAGGGCCTGCGATTAGGTTTCGAAATCTGTGTTTAAGTTTAGAAAAATGCCTTTAACTTCTATTTCCCTTGAAGTATTGCTTTCATAGTTGGTATGTGTGTGTATATGGACAAGACCTTTCCATGCACAGAAAAATTTAGACACCTGTGACCTTGACCTTGAACTTAGGGCCTGCGTTTAGGTTTCGAAATCTGCGTTTAGGTTTTGAAAAATGCCTTTAACTTCTATATCCATTAAGGTATTGCTTCCATAGTCGGTTATTGTGTGTATATAGACATGACCTTTCCATGCACAGAAAAAATTGGACCCCTGTGACCTTGAACTTAGGGCCTGTGTTTAGGTTTCGAAATCTGTGTTTAGGTTTAGAAAAATGCCTTTAACTTCTATGTCCTTTGAGGTTTTGCTTTTATAGTTGGTATGTGTGTGTATATGGACAAGACCTTTCCATGCACAGAAACATTTTGACCCCTGTGACCTTGACCTTGAACTTATGGCCTGTGTTTAGGTTTCGAAATCTGCGTTTAGGTTTTGAAAAATGCCTTTTACTTCTATATCCCTTAAGGTATTGCTTCCATAGTCTGTATGTGTTTGTATGTGGACAAGACCTTTCCATGCTCAGAAAAATTTAGACCCCTGTGACCTTGACCTTGAACTTAGGGCCTGCGTTTAGGTTTCGAAATCTGCGTTTAAGTTTCGAAAAATGCCTTTAACTTCTATGTCCCTTGAGGTATTGCTTTTATAGTTGGTATGTGTGTGTATATGGACAAGACCTTTCCATGCATAGAAAAATTTAGACTCCTGTGACCTTGACCTTGAACTTAGGGCCTGCGTTTAGGTTTCAAAATCTGAATTTAGGTTTCGAAAAATGCCTTTAACTTCTTTGTCCCTTGAGGTATTGCTTTCATAGTTGGTATGTATGTGTATATGGACAAGACCTTTACATGCACAGAAAAATTTAGACCCCTGTGTCCTTGACCTTGAACTTAGGGCCTGTGTTTAGGTTTAGAAAAATGCCTTTAACTTCTATGTCCTTTGAGGTATTGCTTTCATAGTTGGTATGTATGTGTATATGGACATGACCTTTCGATACACAGAAATATTTAGACCCCTGTGACCTTGACCTTGAACTAAGAGCCTGTGTTTAGGTTTCGAAATCTGCGTTTAAGTTTCGAAAATCCATTTAACTTCTATATCCTTTGAGGTATTGCTTTCATAGTTAGTATGTGTGTGTATATGGACAAGACCTTTCCATGCACAGATAAATTTGGACCCTTGTGACCTTGAACTTAGGGCCTGTGTTTAGGTTTTGAAAAATGCTTTTTACTTCTATGTCCCTTGAGGTATTGCTTTCATAGTTGGTTTATGTGTGTATATGGACAAGACCTTTCCAGACACTGCAAAATTTAGACCCCTGTGACCTTGACTTTGAACTTAGGGCCAATGTTTAGTTTTCGAAATCTGTGTTTTGGTTTTTCAAAAATTTTATCTCTCCTATGTCCATTGAAATATTCCTTTCATATTCAGTTTGCATGTGTATATGGACAACATCTTTCCTTGCATGCAAAATGTTTGAGCCCTCTGACCTTGACCTTGAACTCAGGACCCGCGTTTAGGTTTCAAAGTCTGCGTTTAGGTTTCTCAAAATTTCTTTAACTCATATATCCATTGAGATATTTCTTTCATATTTGGCATGCATGTGTATATGGACACGATCTTTCCATGCATGCAAAAAAATTAGCCCAGTGTCCTTGACCTTGAACTAAGGTCGCGAAAGGTTTTAGGTTTCGAAATCTGCGTTTAGGTTTAAAAAATGCTTATAATTCCTATGTCCCTTGAGGTGTTATTTTCATATTTGATTTGCCAGTGTATATGGACAAGACCTTTCCATGCAGGCAAAAAGGTTGACCTCTGTGACCTTGAGTGTGCTTTTAAGTTTCTACAGGTGCCGGTGGCGAGCTTTGTTGTCTCTCTGACAACTCTTGTTTAAGTTATATTATTTCATGTGAAGCGCTTTTGAATGCACAACTCCTGTGTAAAAAGAGCGCTAGAGCTATAAATCTGGAATAATACTAATAGTAACATCCAGTGATCCTAAAAGCTCACCTTGGCACTTCATGCCAGGTGAGCTAAAAATTGTCCTCTGCTTCAAAGAAACCAAATACTCAAGATCTGAGTTAGTTTAATGCAGTCATTTTTTATTTCAGATTTGAGTAAGCTTAATGCTGTATATTTTCTATTTCAGTTTTGATGTATGTGGAAAGTCATCCAGCTATAACCAGGTAGTTCAGGTTATTACACAAGGCTACATACAGGAGTGTGACCTTGTACTTATGATCTGTATGAAAACTCAGGAAAGAATAACCCATGTGATAGATTGTTTAATCAGAACTACAGTAAAATGGAACATATGATGGTCCAAACAGGAGAGAGACCTTACAAGTGTGACTTGTGTGAGAAGTCATTTAACCAGAAAAGTCATTTAGCAAGACACATGAGGATACATACAGGAGAGAGACCTTACAGGTGTGACACTTGTGGAAGGTCATTTAATGATAAAAGTGCTTTGGCAAAACACATGAGGATACATACAGGAGACAGACCTTACAAGTGTGACTTGTGTGATAAGTCATTTAACCAGAAAAGCAATTTAGCAAAACACATAAGGATACATACAGGAGAGACACCTTACAAATGTGACTTGTGTGAAAAGTCATTCAATCATAAAAGCTATTTAGCAAAACACATGAGGATACATACAGGAGAGACACCTTACAAATGTGACTTATGTGAAAAGTCATTTAGTGTCAAAAGCAATTTAACAATACACTTGAGGATACATACAGGAGAGAAACCTTACAAATGTGACTTATGTGAAAAGTCATTTAGTGTTAAAAGCAATTTAACAATACACATAATGATACATACAGGACAGAGACCTTACAAGTGTGACTTGTGTGAAAAGTCATTCAATCTTAAAGGCACTCTAGCAAGACACATGAGGATACATACAGGAGAGACACCTTACAAGTGTGACTTGTGTGAAAAGTCATTTAACCAGAAAAGCAATTTAGCAAAACACATAAGGATACATACAGGAGAGACACCTTACAAATGTGACTTGTGTGAAAAGTCATTCAATCATAAAAGCTCTTTAGCAAAACACATGAGTATACATACAGGAGAGACACCTTACATGTGTGACTTGTGTGAAAAGTCTATTAGGGATAAAAGCGATTTGGCAAAACACATGAGGATACATACAAGAGAGAGACCTTACAAATGTGACTTATGTGAAAAGTCATTTATTAATAAATGCGATTTGGTTAGACACATGAGGATACATACAGGAGAGAGACCTTACAAATGTGACTTATGTGAAAAGTCATTTAGTATTAAAAGCTACTTGGCAAGACACATGAGGATACATACAGGTGAGACACCTTACAAGTGTGACTTGCGTGAAAAGTTATTGCAGATTAAAAAGCAATTTAGCAGTACACATAAGGATACATTAAGGAGAGAGAACTGTGACCTGTGAAAAGTCATTTAATGTGAAAGGCAGTTTATGTGGGCATGTGAGGATACACACAGCTGAGACACCTTACAAGTGCAACCTCTGTGATCAGTCATTTCCTCAAAAGAACATTTTAGAGGGGCATTGCATGAAGATACATACAGGTAATTACAGGTGAGGAAGACCCCAGAAACCCTTCTATGCACTGTTTTATGCATAAATCGGCAACTGGGTAGAACCACCGACCTTCTGCAAGCCAGCTGGAAGGCTTCCCTACTTGCAAAATCTGAAACCAGTGAATCATTTCACTTGACATCACTGTAACTGTGAATGCATCTTATGTACTTATGTTTTGGAGAAGACACTGCTAAAGATGATTTGGTTTGATAATTGTGTACATTAAATATTTCACCATGTATAGGAGCACTGTTTAACCCATTTCATGCGGGATACACTTTTAGGTGTACCTCTAGGCAAACAGTTTTGATCTGAGATCAAAACTGTTTGCAGCAAAGTCAATATTCTATCAGAAAATGCTAAAATCTTTTGCAAATATTTGAGTTGTACCCGCTGCAGAAGACAATTTAAAATGGCCGCTAAATATTTCCCAGCATACAACTGTTTAAAGGTGCTTTGAAGGCCACCACAAACTTGAATATTGGATCTGGAATCTTTGCTAACATGACTGTGCTGTGTCTGACTGTGTTGCCAATTTTGGGAACTGACATGTGACAGGAGCCTCCAGAGGACTTTCTTTGGAAAAGATGTTTGATATTTGTCTGTGCTGATTCTAATTAATATAACTGTAATTGTCGATGGATTCTAGATTAACATGTCTATACTGATGTCATGGTGTGAATTTTTGACATTGCATAATAAAATATGATTAGCCTAATTTGCATCTTTACTCAAGCTGAATAAAGACTTTTTGAATATCCTCAATGGGTTTACTGCCCTCCTGCACCGTTGGTAATGTAATAAAGGGATATTGTTACAGGGCTGCCATAAGTTGAAAATAAAGTCCGTGGTAAGATTTCATAATTTTTCAATTTTTCAAGCGTGATCTTCCAAATTATACCTTTTACCCCTAGTCTGTTTCTAGATTTAAAGACATGTGATGCTTAAAGCAATTTGAAAGTAAAGCAGAATGCGCCTTCAGGCGCATTCTGCTTTACTTTCAGCCTGCTTTAAGCTCGTTGGAATAAAAATCCAAAGATTTCGGGAAAATCTGGAGAAATGGCAGCCCTGTTGTTATTGCTTAATGAAAATGTGTTTTATCCTGTCATTTATAAGCACTGTCCACTTTAGACACATTTTCTTTAAATATGACAAACGACACATATCTAACCTTCGGCTTGCTCAAAATAATTTGAGTTAAATGTTACAATCAATCTTGGTTCGTTTGTAACCCAATGTCCAGTCTTGATCTAAAATCTTTGAAACCCTAATGATATTTTCTTAAAAAAATTAGAGCACTGCAGTAAGGTACCAACGTTTTATGAGAAAACAGTTCCATTTTTTATTATATGCCTTCGAGTGATATCGAGCGTTTCCACGTGTATTTGCAGAGTAAAATACAAGAGTCTGTATCAGCCACCTTGTATCAGCCACTTTGTATTTTACTCTGACCTCGCTTTCGATTTGACGTGACGTCATTTACGTACATGTACGAGTGCCGCGTTATTCTTTGTGACATACAAAAAATCTTGTTCTGCTTCAAATAACTAATAAATTTTGGATATAAAATGATTTAAACAACTATTTAGTTGTTTCTGGTTTGTATTCAAGGCATATAATAAACACATCACCAGTTGGCAGTGCGCAACAGAGTGTTGCATTTAGCTCTCGACGTTTTTGGCGGAAACAACCGATCAGACTCGCGCCAAGGCGCTCGTCAGATCGGCTATTTCCGCCAAAAACGTCTCGAGCTAAATACATCACTCTGTATCGCGCTGTCAACTGGTAATGTGTATATACAGTCATGGATATGTACAATAATATTTTCAAAACTGGATTATCCTATCAGCTTAAAGCAGGCGGAAAGTAAAAGAGAATGTTCCATAAAGCACATTCTGATTGATTTTAACCTGCATTAAGTGGTTACTTGTCTTCAAAACTAGAAACAAATTACGGGATTATTTAATAATTATACAATAATTTATCCTCTGGATACCCAAGCTTATCATAAACAAACCCACAAAACATGGTACAGTACAACCTCTCTATTAGCACCACTAAAACGAAGACTAATTGATTGGATGAAAGAAAGATGACAGCTTAACTCTTTCCTCCCTGAAACTTTAAATGGACAATTCCAGTTTCAATTTTAGTCTAGTCCATTTCTGACTTTTAAGGGATGTTTTTGTCAATGTTTGGCATTATGACAAACAGTGAAGACCCTGATCAGAGGGCTCCTTTCGGAGCCCTCTGATCTTGGTCTTCACTGTTTGCATAGGACAAGTGTACTATTCACATGTTCACTGTTTGAAAATGACGCCTATATGCGGGACTAGGGTTCAAAGGGTTAAAGCAAGGTGACAGTAAAACAGAAAGATCCTGTAGCAGTCACCTGTCATAAACACCTTATACTTAACACAATTTAATGGTCGTAATAGAGGGGTTCAACTGTAAATGAAAATAATAATACATAAATAGAGGATATTGTATGAGTGTTCATTATTTATCATTTTTAATAAACGAGTTGACTAAATTAATATGACGCGAGCCTTGGCGAGCGTCATATTCATTTTAGTCAACGAGTTTATTAAAAATGATAAATAATGAACACGATTGTGATATTCTATTTATCACATTACAAGTTCAAGCACCTATTAAATTGATTTGAAGCCGTAGTTTGTAGACCCTCCGCTATATAGATTTTCCGCCAAACGCTACGTTGTTTACGTTAACGTCATAGTAAATGACGTCATTTGGCACCCCGCTACATGCAGCGCTTATGGACGAACAAGTTAGGCCGGAGCCCAAAAAACGATATTCCACTAGTGGATTACGATATTTATACAATCGCTTTATGCAACTCCAAGACCGCAAATTATGTGATAAATTTAATTCCTGAAGGGTATCATTTCGATACAGAAGTAGCAAAAGTCCACTATGAAATAGACAAATTCCGCTGCAGCATATGCAAAATCTGGTGGGGGCAATCGTCCGCATTTTACATTTTGACTAGGAAGGCAAAGTTCCTGTATCCACACAATATTACTGCAGTACAAGACACATCAACACAATTATCTGCTCATAAATACACCTTGGTGTGCCTTTAATTTTAACTCCTCCACTGAATAATAAAAGAATTCCAATTTATACAGTCATGAATATGTACAATAATCATTTCTATATCCTATATCAGCTTAAAGCAGGCTGAAAATAAAGCAGAATATGCCATAAGGCACACTTTGGTTTACTTTTAACCCGCATTAAGTAGTCACTTGTCTTCAAAACAGGATATGGGGTAACAGACTAACAGTTATTGGGTACAATCCTGACCATTAAAACAAGAGGGCCTGAAGGCCCTGATATCGCTCACCATTTGTAATGAAGCCTGATAGCTTTACCTTTGAATTTCACCTGTTTTATTCTAAATCCATTCAAGTTTTGTCGACCTACTGTAGTATAGTAGAGTACATCAAAGGCAGATAACCAGAGCCTAAACAATACTGAAATTAAGCCTTTTTCTAGCATTTCAAAGTATATCAAGGGCAGGTAACTATTGCCACAACGATTACATTTCAACAATAATTGCACTCCTTCCAGAACGTATAGCTACATCCTTTGTGTACAAGTATAATCAAAATCAATTGAAAACTGTAGTTGCAAGAGTGTAAACGCTGTAAAATATGGCATTTTCAGCAATTCAAAGGTAGATATCTCTTGATCAATTTGTCCGATTCCAACCATAATCACCCTTTTTCGAACTCTTATGGTCATATACAATATGGGAAAGTTTGAGAGAGCTTGGATAAATATTGTGGCCTCTAGAGCGTGACCACTGTTAAATATATCATTTTCAGCAATTCAAAGGTAGATAACTCTCGACCTATTGATCCGATTACAACCATAATTGAACCCATTCGAAGTCTTATGGTAATATACAATCTGAGTAAGTTTGAGAAAGATTGGATAAAATTTGTGGCCTCTAGCGTGTAAACATCGTTAAATATGGCATTTTCAGCAATTCAAAGGTAGATAACTCTCGACCTATGAGTCTGATTTCAACGATAATCAAACTCATCTGAACTCTTATAGTAATATTTAATCTGAGCAAGTTTAAGAAAGATTTGATAAAAATTGTGATCTCCAGAGTGTAAACACCTTTAAAAATGGCATTTTCAGCAATTCAAAGGTAGATTTCTCTTGATTTATTTGTCCGATTTCAACCAAAATCAATCTCATCCGAAATCTTATGGTCATATACAATCTGGGCAAGTTTTAGAAAGATTGGATAAATACTGTGGCCTCTAGAGTGTAAACACCGTTAAATATGGCATTTTCAGCAATTCAAAGGTAGATAACTCTTGATCTATTTGTCAGATTTCAACCAAAATCGAACTCTTCTGAACTCTTATGGTCATATACAATCTGGGCAGGTTTTAGAAAGATTGGATAAATACTGTGGCCTCTAGAGTGTAAACACTGTTAAATATGGCATTTTCAGCAGTTCAAAGGTTGATAAGTCATGACCTATTTGTCCGATTTCAACCATAATAGATCTCATCCGAACTCTTATGGCAATATACCATCTGAGCAAGTTTGAGAAAGATTGGATAAATATTGTGGCCTCTAGAGTGTAAACACTAAAATTGTTGACGACGAACGACGAACGACGCACGACGGACGCCGGACATTCAAGGATTGCAAAAGCTCACCCTGAGCTAGCTCAGGTGAGCTAAAAAAACTTACATATATTTGATGTATCAAATGTCTAGGTTTGATGGTTTGGCGTTGACGAGGGAGGGGGTGAAATTATAATGCCATACATTTTTTACCCCCTCCAAAAATGAAGTTATTTGTAGAGCATAGTATCCTAGGTATAGGACTGGTGTAAACTCACCATCAAAACTAAACAACTAATTGAAAATTTCATATATTTGATGTGCAGATCAAATGACTAGGTTTGATGGTTGGGTGTGGACTAGGGAGGGGGTGAAATTTTAATGCAATCAAATTTTCACCCCCATCTCCAACTGAAATTATTTGCAGGGCAAAGTACCCAAGGGATAGGAATGAACTCATCACCAAAACTAAACAACTTAGTGAAAGGAATTATAGATGACGTGTAGATCAAAGGACTAGGCTTGTAAACAACTTCAGTCTGAGTTCAGGCCTTTTTCTGGTGCATCCAAAGGCCCGTTAATAGGCCGTGAGCCAGGCACCTGAAATTTGAGGTACGGGTACCATTCGGGTGAATAAGGTTCACTATGATTTTCAGGAAGCCCAAACCCTCTGCTTTTAGGAAATGTATGATAGCAGTAAATTCATGGCAGCTTTGTTGGCTTTTGAGGCATTTTTGTTACCCCACCCACCGAGTTAACGTTGTAAAAGGATCATTGTTGTCACAATCGTACTTTTTGTACTGCATGCATTTTTATTGGTGCCTAATATCAAAACGGGTATTGAAACATGCCATTAAATGTTATTGACATTATTAAAGGTTTTAACTTTGGTAAAAACCAAATTTCCACCATTTTTATTGACGAAAAAATCACCTTTTTATGCCTTTAGACAAATGTCTTTTGATGAGGATGGCATATAGTGATCCTACTGGCGGTGCGTACGAGTTAAACATATTTTACCGATTCTTGTAGCAATAACACCGTGTAATAAAATGCTTTTGTACTTAAACAGTTGTTGTTTAGGGTAATTCCCAATCCAACCATATCATCCAATATGATATTTGACATTGACCTTGACCGAATTTTGTCTACGAATATGTTATTAGGGTTGTTTATTGGTTAACTAGATTTTACTGTTTCGTCTAGCATCAATACCGCATATAAGAATGATTTGATACTTGCTGCTTTTGATCATTGCCAATTCACCCATATCACCTTACCTCAGTTTTGACCTTGACCTTCACCGAATTTGGAACTAAAATATGTTATAAGGGCTGTTTTATTGGTTCACTAGATTTTACCGCATCGTCTAGCATTATTACCGCTTAGTAGAATGCTATGAAACGTTCACAGTTATGGCTTAGAATCACTCTCAGTTCACCCATATCACCCAACTTCCTTTTTGACCTTGACCGTGACTGAATTCGGACTTAGAATATCTTCATAAGGGATGTTTATTGGTTAACTAGATTTTACCGTTTCATCTAGCATTACGTGTAACAACTTTTATTAGAATGCTTTGAGACTTGCACAATTGTTACATTCGATAATTCCCAATCAACGAGTATCAACAAAACTTAATTTGGCATTGACCTTGACCTTATTGTGGACTAAGAATATGTTTTATGTGCTATGTCAAGGTTAAATAGATTTTATCTTTTCGTCTAGCACCGCTTACTCAAATACTTGGATACATAATTATACAGTTGTCGCCTTATACCATTCATAATCTATCCATATCACCCAACCTTGTGTTTACCTTGATACTACCACAGAGATCACTGTCAATGAGGACACACAAACTCGCAAACTTCCGCTTGAACACTTGTGCCACCAAGCGTTACTATATAACAGTGCATCTATCTATGGTGTATAATGCTGCTCGAGCAGCATATATGCTGCCTAGGCAGCATAACGCTGCCCGAGCAGCAAATATGCTGCTCGAGCAGCATCTAGATGCTGCCCGAGCAGCATCTAGATACTGCCTGAGCAGCATCTATACTTTAGACCCCTTTGGTACACCATATCTATCAGCCAATTTAGAGACATTCTTGAAGATACGAAACACGAGAACTCTCACACACAGCTGAAAAGGTCACAAATGCAGAAATACGAGGAAAAAGTTACTAAAGTAACATATCTAATAAGAGGCTGGTTCAACCCATTTGAAATCAATCAAGATCTGATTAGCATATCCACCGTTAATGCAGTACCTTGAGACATCGCAACATACCTTCTGAGTGCGCATGCGATTGGTCAATGATGAGATTGGTCAATGCTCGTATGCACAATTTAAAGGAGATCAACCATGATGGAATAAAGAGCAACAAAGTTTAGACCTCAAGCAGCATGAAAGTGAAATCCAGTGGAAGACTGGCAGTTCTTATAGCTGATAATGCTTTTGTTCGGTCGCATCATAGTTATGGCACACACACGCAATCTCCAGATAAATTTCATTATTTTACTTATTGCTCTTTGACAATAGTCTTTCTCAACATCAAATGGTTTGCTAAGAAATCAAACAATGCTGCATTAGCATTGAGCTAACAGAAAACGCTTGGCTTAGCTGAAGGTGTCCCGAAAAAGTTTGTCTCTGTGATTGACGGAATGAACCTCGTATAGAAAGTCAAAAGATACCAATGCATTTTTGTGGCTGCGCAAGCACTATTCTATCGATGATACTCGAGGCGGCAGTGACAGTGATATAATATATGTATACAGGGGAGACGTTTCTGTAGTAATAAGGTCAATAATAATATTCTTATAGCATTCCTGGTGCATCAATGGATGAAAACTGAGCACAGTCAAATGTTACAGAGGATTTGATTTGATTATTTTTTTTACGTCGCTTTCAACAGTATTTCAGTCATATCGCGACGTCCAGCTAATTATAGGTGGAGGAGGACCCCAGAAGTCCTTTATGCACTGTTTCAGGCACAAATCGACAACTGGGTAGAACCATCGACCTTCCGTAAGCCAACTTGAAGGCTTCCCCACATGAGAAATCCGAACGACTCTACTGGGATTCGAACTCACAGCGGTGAGGAACTTAGTGATGTAAGTCACAGTGACTATACCACTAGGCCACGGAGGCCCCTAGGTTACAGAGGAAAATATCGAACCTTACGTTGAAATCAAATGCTTCAAAATAAAATACAATGGATGCGAGGAGGTACAGGGTCTTTGAAGCAGCCAAGAAGAAGCAAATGAACATATTTAAGAAATGCTGGACAAAGACATGCACAAGTTATATATGATATCCTGAAAATTGAGGACGCGATTGACACTGATGTTTGCAAGTCACTGAATTGAATGTATGTGACACGGTCAGCGCATTTGCTGGTAAGAATAAAACACGAGCACTGATATTGATGAATGGTAATGCTGAAGCTCAATAATGTTCCCAGACGTTGAATAGGAAAGGGGTACCCCTCCTGCTTTGATATACAGACTTGAGATATAAACGTCAGCTCTATGCCCTGTAAGCGTCATCAGCAAAAGTGAATGTTCAGCGGTACGGCTTATTATGTACCACATAGGGTAAGATAGAGCGCCACCAGCTACACCTCATGCCTGGATGGATGGATTAATTTATTTTGGTTTACGGCACTGCGCCACAAAATGGGTCATAAAGCGCCAGTGAATGATGGGGAAATGATGAGACGCGATGATGACGATGACTTCGCGCAGATGATTTTGACTAATTTCGTCCTTTGCAAAACAGCAAATAAGATCAAAACCAACACCCTGTCTTCCTTAATTTTAGTTCTTAGAAGAGGGTGTAATCTCGTTCTAACAAAGAGAAACAATTCCGTATGACAATTAACCCACAAAAATACAACAAGATAGGAATGTCTGGACTGTTTAGTAAAGCACACTTTAAGAGCTAACCTCAAGGCTACTATTTGGAGTCGATGATATTCCAAGTCCTGTAGGGAGAGGATGAAAAGTTGTGAAAGAGGATGAGATTGATCAGCTATTAGACGACTTGCTGGATAGAAAACAGCTCCGACGTAGATGCTTGACCTACTAGCGGGGAGCTGTGCTAGTAAATGTACTTTGCCTAAATGTGTATGCATTTCTTATGGTTTGAATAGTACGAACATGTGCAACTGTGATAATCAGGCAACTAGTACAGAATCAGATGATGAAGAACGTCCACTGGAAGAGGCTGAAAACATTGAGAGTGAAGGAAATGTGAGAATTAATATTCTTACATAAGAATTACAACCTACACTTCAGTGGTTGTAATGCATTGATTATTCGTCAATGCCGACTAGATGTTTAGACATTTTCATAACACTGTTGTCAATGGTTTGTAAGTTAACGCCAATAGATTGCCTTTAAACTTAAATCCTTTGACCCGAAATATTTGTTTTTCATCTGTTATGTGCTACAGTGGAGAATCTGTTATTCTTTCCCAATAAACGCGTTTACGCTAAAACTATTATTTGCAGTGCAAACAGTTTTGAGCCAGATCAGACGCCGGGTAGCCCGGCGTCTGATCAGGCTCCAAACTGTTTGCCACCAAGATAAACAAGAATTATCAGAATTGTCCAAAAGTTGTTCTTTTCTACGTTTTAGTGCTTTGCGTTTGCGTACGTTTGCGTTTAAACGGGAAAGAATAACAGATTCTCCACTGTAGCAGGTGTATTTGAAAATTGCAGAGTCAAGGATTTGTACAATATTAGCCTTAGCATAAGAAGAGAGTAACAATGTCTTAGAACATTACTGCTTTAAGAGAACCACGGAGGCACCCTTAGCAGTACTGTTTATTCTGAATTTTTTAGAGGTCCAAATTAGGTCAAGTCCAAGGCCAAACCAAGCTTTGGTGATATTTCTGGATTTCGAAAGGTTCAATGTATTCAGTATGCAATGATCAAATCATTCCAGAAAGAAGTAATAACTCTGGAGAAACGGTAAAATCTATTTTACCAAGAAATAGCTCAAAAATAGCTGGGAATGGTTCAAGGCAACAACTGTAGAAGTGTAAAATCATTCTAGTGAGCTGTTTTCATGCTATATAAAATGTTAAGATATGGTTGACTTCGTACGAACGAACAGGGCGATTACTTTAATTATGTCACCTGCATCAATAGATTCCAGGCGTCAAAACAGGGATTTTTCGTTATGAAAAGGATGACGTAATTTATTGTTTTCGCTTAAGTAAATTACTTAAACAATTCCAATAATGCCTAATGGCATGTTACAATACTTTTTTAATGTGATGCTTAAAAAAAACGTATGCATGACCAAATGTATGATTGTGATAATGATGGTCCTTTTACAATGTTAAACTTGGTGGGTGGGGTAACAAAAATGCCTTTTTTGCTAGAGTAAATTACTTCAACAATTCCAATGATGTCTAATTGCATGTTACAATACATTTTTATAATGATACTTCAATAAAAATGCATGCGCTACCAAGAGTATGATTGTGATAATGATGGTCCTTTCACAATATTAAACTTGTTGGGTGGGGTAACAAATATGCCTATTTTGCTAGAGTAAATTACTTCAACAATTTCAATAATGTCTAATGACATGTTTCAAAACATTTTCAATATGATACTTCAATAAATTTGCATGCATTACCAAAAGTATGATTGTTATAATGATGGTCCTTTTACAATGGTAAACTTGGTGGGTGGGGTAACAAATATGCCTTTTTTGCCAAAGTAAATTACTTAAACAATTCCAATAATGTCAAGTGGCATTTTACAATACATTTTCAATATGATGTTTCAATAAAAATTCATACATTACCAAAAGTATGATTTTGATAATGATGGTCCTTTTGCAATGTTAAACTTGGTGGGTGGGGTAACAAAAGTGCCTAAAAAGTCAACAAAGCTGCCATGATTTTACTGCTATCATACATTTCTTAACTAGTCACACATTGATCTTTCCGAAAATCATAGTGAACCTTATTCACCCGATTGGTACCAACCAACCCCTCCGGCTCACGGCCTATAAACGGACCCATTCCCAAATAGAAATTGTTAAACTAATTCCCAATTTGTTAAAAAAAATAAAAAAAATAAAAAAATAAAAAATTATGAAAAAAAAGGCCTAGCTGGAGCACTGATTATACACTTTCAACACTTAGTAACTCTTATGGGTTATTATGTTCCATGTGGGTCTTTTAAGTTACCAAAATATAAACCAGTCTGCTTAAAATTCAGGGTAGCTAAATAAATCCTGCTCTAAATAAGCAAACAGTGTAGACCCTGATAAGAGGAGCCAATAGGAGCCATCTGATCTCTGTCTACACTGTTTGCAAATGTAATGAGAATATTTTAAACAGGTCCACAGTGTTGAATTAGTGGAGGAATAAATAAAGTGTGTAAATGTGTGTATCTATGGAGAAAAGGGTTAAGGCACACTCTTGATTTATTTCTAACCTGCATTTAGTGGTCACTTGTCTTCAAACTAGAAACAGGTCACACGGTTTGGTTAGTGGGCAAAATACAGTCGATCAGCATACATGTGATATTTTCTTGGACCCAAATAGGGAGATCTAGAAATTTTAATAGGGAGATTGGGGTACCAAATTATGAAATAGGGAGCTTTTCTCGCGACATGTTTTTCGCGACAAAACTAGGCGCAGACGATGAAATTCCAATACATTTATTTATTTTCATAAGTTAATCACTAATTGCTTCTTTTTTTTAAATAAGTGAATTAAGATCTAGATAGATCACCGAGACAGAGACAATTTTCACCTAGAGATATAGTTCTTATAAAACTGACATGGGCCCATTATTCAAGTATTTTAGTACTGCAGAAAGATGATTGTGTAAAGCAGGCTGAAAGTAAAGCAGAATACTCTTCAGGAGCATTCTGCTTCACTAAATTAAGCCTGCTTTAACCTAGATCTACAATCTGCTAGGATATAAGAAATATTTCTTATGGTTCTTATATTATTCATGACTAGTAAAGATAAAGTGGAACTATATCTATTTTCTTGAGAGAATGAATTAGTAAGTTCAAATGGCCTAGATTTCTATCTATGGAGTAGATCTAGAATTAAAAGAGTTAGCAACTTAACAATCTGTTATTAATGTTGCAAACAGTATGGATCTCATCTAGATACAAACGGTTTGACTCAGATAATTGTTGCAGACAACAAAATCTGCAGACGACATTTACTTGCGTCATAAACTGGGTGTGGTTAACAACAAAATAATGCACAAATCGTATGTAATAAACAGAAGAGTTAAGGTCCAATGTTTAATTTTAATTGATTGTATCGGTATTTTTCTGTTACGTGAATATTCAAAGTATTTTGTGGTGGAAATCAATTCATATAATGTTAAATTCTGATTAGCTTTCATACAAAATGTGAGTTTGTTCAGAACTTACGGAGAATTATCTGATTTTAATCCGATCCGTAATGGGGACATAGATTATCCTTCGCATCACCGCTTCTAAAAATTGTCGTTGTTAAGGTCTCTGATTCGGGGCGAACCTGTCAATCACTTTTTTGATAACCAATTAGATCTACAACAATTAAAAGTAATCTGTCAAACCCCGACTTGGCGGGGTGTGGACAAACTTTTATCACGCAGCCTGCCATATAGTGCTACACAATCACTAATCGATGATTGCGTAACGTGTTTAGACGCATCAGTAGCCATTCGGTGATAAGAGTGTGTAGGAATTGTACCAATTAGCCAGAGAACTCTGCAGCAAATTTTAAGATGTTTAGAGTCGACGAACACGGTAAATGATATAAAAATTCATATTGAAAAAAATGAACCTGGTTAAATGAAATATCGGGAGATTTCGTCTCCCGACCGGGAGATCGTGAGTAGAGGTCTTATTTCGGGAGCTCCCGACCAGATCGGGAGATATCACATGTATGACTGTCAGTCAGCTTGACATCCTACTGTCTAGTCATATAAAACAATTATAATTTAATTGGCTAGTCTAATCACAAACAAAGCCTCAACATTGTTACAATCAGGAATGTATATATATACATATTCACAAACAAATAAATCAGTTTCTGTAAATGATTCCGGATTTGTATATGATTTGGGGAGAGTTACGAGTAAAATTCACAAAATACTATACTCAATTAGCAAAATGAATATGAAAAGTCAGACCTAATCACAAACTAAGCCTCAACCTTGTTACAATACAAAGCTGACTAAAGTGTCAAAACAATTATCAGTTTCTCTTGTAGAAGTATTAAACTCACTTTTAATTATCTGTCAATTTGACATTCTGCCCCAGGGACTTCAGATACATGTATAATAACTGTCCAAGTTTCTCCAGACATTATTCTGAGCTTGGACTGTCCAGCAGCAAACATTCATGTCAAC
Source organism: Gari tellinella (assembly GCA_922989275.2). Taxonomy (NCBI): domain Eukaryota; kingdom Metazoa; phylum Mollusca; class Bivalvia; order Cardiida; family Psammobiidae; genus Gari; species Gari tellinella. Next base: position 629,194 of record OV277857.1, read on the forward strand.
ACCAGAAGTTTGTCCCTTTGAGCAGGTAGGACACCTTATCCTATACTTGCTCCATAAATCAGCAAAAACGAGTTAAGTTAATCAATTGCCAAAATTCCATGTCCCGCGGCCATAAAAATTTAAGTAGACATATGTTTTTATGTTAATGGGTATTTTTAGCTGGTATAAGGTGCGACCTAATAGGGAAAAATCAATAAGGGATATATTCCACTTACACATTTGATTTTTTTGGACTCAAAGTGACTAAAATAGCGAAAAAACCCTGTCCCTCACAAGGGGTTACATCTTTTAGGCATGCCATTCAAGAGCTCTACCACTTCCAGCGACAGAAAAATTGACCCAAAAGTATTTAAAAGGCATCAAATTTGGATTTTGAAGACGAACCAAAACAGACAATAGTATAAAAATATAATTTTTGCTTAAAATATGTGTGTCCCCTAATATGGGGTGAATTACGTTACTGTAAGCTCTCCAATATTTTATACAATTATAATTTGGTGCAAATAAAACCAAAATAATGTTAAATATAGTTTAACATCTGTACATATGAAATATCAAAAGTTTTCATGGAAGGGATACACATTTTTTTTGTTATTTCAACCTTAAAATCAGCACCTACAATTTTTAGTAGACAATGTGAATTACGTTGCTACCCCACTATACATAGTAGATCACAGCTAGTTGTTTTATACTCTTTCTCCTTGAATAAAGCATTGTATGCAGATTATAGAAAACCTACAGGTGACTCCCCATAACCAAAATATACTGTCAAAATTCGTCATTTGTGAAAAAATATGACTTACGTTATCGTGACTTACGTTACAGTCCTCAATAGTTATTCATAGTTTAAAAGCTGTAGGACAACTTTACATGGGTGTTTTCTTCTGTAACGCAAAGTTACTCATCATGTTGCTATAAATAAACACTTTTATTGGTGACAACACATAGTTTTTCTCCAAAACTTTTGAAAAATTGGTTACAAGGTAAGTGTGTTGTATACTGCTGTACTTTACACAGCAGCAGTGCCATTCTTCTGTCTTTTGCTTTTATTGGTACTCAAACATCATTGTGTTTTGTCTGAAACGTTCGTATGTATTGACGTTTCATTTGTTCAGAGTACAAGCGCTGCTTGAATTGGTAACGTAAATCACAAAATGGTAACGTAAGTCACTCTCTGCTTCTCTCTCTCCTGGATGACACCGCAAACTTTGTGCAGATGTAAAAAGACGTATAGAGTTAGATAACAAGAGTTGTCAGAGAGACAACAAAGCTCGCCACCGGCACCTTTAGAAACTTAAAAGCACACTCAAGGTCACAAAGGTCAACCTTTTTGCCTGCATAGAAAGGTCTTGTCCATATACACTGGCAAATCAAATATGAAAATAACACCTCAAGGGACATAGGAATTATAAGCATTTTTGAAACCTAAACGCAGATTTCGAAACCTAAAACCTTTCGCGACCTTAGTTCAAGGTCAAGGACACTGGGCTAATTTTTTTTGCATGCATGGAAAGGTCATGTTCATATACACATGCATGCCAAATATGAAAGAAATATCTAAATGGATATATGAGTTAAAGAAATTTTGAGAAACCTAAAAGCAGACTTTGAAACCTAAACGCAGGTCCTAAGTTCAAGGTCAAGGTCAGAGGGCTCAAACATTTTGCATGCATAGAAAGATGTTGTCCATATACACATGCAAACTGAATATGAAAGGAATATTTCAATGGACATAGGAGTAATAAAAAATTTGAGAAATCAAAACACAGATTTCATAAACTAAACATGGGCCCTAAGTTCAAAGTCAAGGTCACAGGGGTCTAAATTTTGCTGTGCCTGGAAAGGTCTTGTCCATATACACACATAAACCAACTATGAAAGCAATACCTCAAGGGACATAGAAGTTAAAGGCATTTTTCAAAACCTAAACACAGGACCTAAGTTCAAGGTCAAGGTCACAAGGGTCCAAATTTATATGTGCATGGAAAGGTCTTGTCCATATCAGGGCCGTATCCAGAGACTAAAAAGCACCGAGGCACATCTTTTCTAGGGGGGTCCGGGGGCATGCACCCCCGGAGAATTTTTTTTCGAGGGTGCGATTTGGCGTATATTTGGGGTGTTTTTTCTTAAACTTGCATACTTTAAAATCTAAAATTTTCTTGTAATCATCATTATTCATCGGCGCTGTATGACCTACTCATTCATCCTGTAAACCAGATATTGTATCACTAATACATTTTCATACGGAAAAGTAACAGCAATAAATGCGTGTGATCCCCGAACTCCTTGTTCGCTACAAACAAAAATATCGCTATTAACCCTTTACTTCGTGGCCTGTTTCTAGTTAAAGCAGGTTAAATTAAAGCAGAATGCGCTTTAAGGCGGGGGTCCGGGCGTCCCCCGGAAGAAAAATGAAAATCTGAACTGAAATGGTGAGCTCTGAAGTGTATTTGGGGCACTGAATACGATCTATCTGATGTCACTGAACCATACAATTTTGTTCCTTTATATTAGAGGTAACATAATTTTATGACGAAAATTGTTTTCTGCTAGAATTATTCAACTTTTAGACGCACGAGAGGTACCGAAAGCACCGTACATTTTAGGCTGCGAACTCTGTAGTTAGAATCTACTAAGTTCTTGAATTTCTGAAAGGGTGTTTGAGTCTGCAGAAACTTGAATTTAACATAATTTATTTGTGGTGGGAATATTTTGAGACAATTATATGAGAGGTACATGAAATACTGTAGATTTTGGGTTGCCGACTTGGTAGTTACATAGTTTTTGAATTTCTGAAAAAATGGAAATTAGAACTAAAATAGTGAGCTCTGAAGTGTAGTTAAAGATATTTGGGACACTGAAAAGGACTTATGTGAACCATACAATTTTATTAAAATCTCTGTTATACTTAACATTGTTTTATGACTAAAATTGTTTTCTGCTAAAATTATTCAACTTTTAGACGTACGAGAGGTACATGAAGCACCGTATTTTTCAGACTACGATATGTTTCATGTAGGTACTATTTTTGTGAGTTTCTGAAATTTGACAATTGACAAATGCTAGAGGGGGTCCGGGGGTCCTCCCCCGGAAGAAAATTGGAAATTAGAACTGAAATGGTGAGCCCTGAAATGTGTTTGCGACACTGAATACGACTTATGTAAACCATAGAATTTTTTATCAAAGCTGCGTATATTTATAAAGACATAACATTATTTTGCCACTTACGTCCACTTCTGCTAGAGCTATTCGACCTTTAAACACACGAGAGAGTACATGTTACGTGATGTAGCACTGTAGATATGCAGCCATCGTCTTTGTAGTTATCAAGTTATTGAGATTTAGAAACTTGATATTGACAAATGCTGATGGGGTCCGAGGTTTCTCCCCTTGGAGAAAAACGGAAATTAGAACTAAAATAGTGAGATCTGAAGTGTAGTTGGATATATTTGGGACACTGAAAAGGACTTATGTGAACCATACAATTTTATTAAAATCTCCGTTATACATAACATTGTTTTATGAATTAAATTGTTTTCTGCTAGAAATATTCAACTTTTAGACGTACGAGAGGCACGTGTAACACTGTGGTGTTTAGGATGCCGACTTAGTAGTTACTCAGTTCTTGATTTTCTGAAACCTGAAGTTGATAAATGCTGGTGGGAATCCGGTGTCTTCCCATTGGAGAAAATTGGAAATTAGAACTGAAATGGTGAGCTGTGAAGTGTAGTTGGAGGGATTTTTGACACTGAATACGATCTATGTGTGGAACAAAAAATTGTCCCAATTTCTGTTATATTTGTGTGTGACTTACAGTGTTTTCTGATAGAAATATGAAACTTTTAGACGTACGAGAGGTACATAAAGCACCGTATCTTTCAGACTACGATACGGTACATTTAGGTACTAAGTTCTTGAGTTTCTCAAAATTGAATTTGACAAATGTTAGAGGGGGTCCGGGGGTCCTACCCCGTGAGAAAATTGGAAATAAGAACTGAAATGGTGAGCTCTGAAATGTGTTTGCGACACTGAATACGACTTATGTAAACCATAGAATTTTTATCAAAGCTGCGTATATTTATAGACATAACACTATTTTGCCACTTAGTCCACTTCTGCTAGAGTTATTCGACCTTTAGACGCACGTGAGAGTACATGTTACGTGATGTAGCACTGTAGATTTGCATCCGTCGTCTTTGTAGTTATCAAGTTGTTGAGATTTAGAAACTTGATATTGACAAATGCTGGTGGGGTCCGGGGTTCTCCCCGGGAGAACACGGAAATTAGAACTGAAATGGTGAGCTCTGAAGGGCGTTTGGAATTTTCATTTAGACAATATGGTCTAACCCCCCTTGGCTTTGAATTTTTATGTCAGTTTTGGCCATGTTTGAATTTTCATTTTTCAAATTCATGTTGCGTAAGTGCGTATCGCTGGCTACGTCCCTGTTACCTGATCAATGGGGAAATGCCCTGGGTTGAGCTCTATGCCCGCCATGAACAACAGCAGCCCTACAAAACCTACAACCCCAACCACATGCGGCATTTCCAGATCGAACGTAGTCGAGTGACCTTCAAAAAGACCAATTTGGCATGGATAAGTTTACAGATCCACCATGTTTATGTTGCAGAGCTGAAACCGGTGTGGGCGTAAAAAATGTATGACGTCACGGTTGCATATTCTATGACGTTGCATAGGACAACGCCAATCTCCTGAGCAGAGGCTTGTTGATCTAGTCATACGTGATTGAATGTAACTTGAGAAGATACTTTTTACCAAATAACATGTATCATAATTCACTCTGAGTGATTTTAATACATTTTTTAATAGATTTCTAATTTAATTTTTCGGAAATTGCTTCATTTTACTTTTGGTCACTTTTGAAAATTTCACCGAGGCAAGTGCCTCGGTGTGCCTCAGCGTGGCTACGGGCCTGCCATATACACACACATACCAACTATGAAAGCAATACCTCAAAGGATATAGAAGTTAAATGAGATTTCGAAACCTAAACACAGGCTCTTAGTTCAAGGTCAAGGGGTCTAAATGTTTCTGTGCATCAAAAGGTCATGTCCATATACACATACATACCAACTATGAAAGCAATACCTCAAAGGACATAGAAGTTAAAGGCATTTTTCTAAACCTAAACACAGATTTCGAAACCTAAACACAGGCCCTAAGTTCAAGGTCAAGGTCACACGGGTCTAAATATTTCTTTGCATGTTAAGGTCTTGCCCATATACACATACATACCAACTCTGAAAGCAAAACCTCAAGGGACATAGAAGTTAAAGGCATTTTTTCTAAACTTAAACACAGATTTCGAAACCTAAACGCAGGCCCTAAGTTCAAGGTCAAGGTCACAGGGGTCAAAAATTTTCTGTGCATGGAAAGGTCTTGTCCATATACACACACATACCAACTATTGAAGCAATACCTCAAGGGACATAGAAGTTAAAGGCATTTTTCGAAACCTAAACGCAGATTTCGAAACCTAAACGCAGGCCCTAAGTTCAAGGTCAAGGTCACAGAGGTCTAAATTTTTCTGAGCATGGAAAGGTCTTGTCTATATACACACACATACTGACAATGGAAGCAATACCTTAATGGATATAGAAGTTAAAGGCATTTTTCAAAACCCAAACACAGATTTCGAAACCTAAACGCAGGCTCTAAGTTCAAGGTCAAGGTCACAGGGGTCTAAATTTTTCTGTGCATGGAAAGGTCTTGTCCATATACACACACATACCAACTATGGAAGCAATACCTCAAGGGACATAGAAGTTTAAAGGCATTTTTTGAAACCTAAACGCAGATTTCGAAACCTAAACGCAGGCCCTAAGTTCAAGGTCAAGGTCACAGGGGTCAAAAAATTTCTGTGCATGGAAAGGTCTTGTCCATATACACACACATACCAACTATGAAAGCAATACCTCAAGGGACATAGAAGTTATAGACATTTTCTTAAAATTGTTTACGCCGTTCACGCCGACGACAACGACAACGACGACTACACCGGGGGTATTGCAATAGCTGGTCATGTACTACGTACAGGCGAGCTAAAAAGCACAATAAGTTGTAATTTCTCTTAGGAGCAGGTTCTGACTCTGTGATGGGTGTTTTCATTTGTAAAATTTACTGTGTGTTGTATTCTTGCAACGGATTTGTAAAGCACAGTCTAAAGTACGAAGTCGACGCACAGGCTGATTCCGACTTACCTGTGAATAAATTCAGCCAGAAGTTGATTCTGGACCTGAAACTGTTGCCACTTAACCCTCTGTATTTTCCAATGTGGCTGTCAACAAACTACACCTCCCTCCCTCCCTACTCCCCCATCCCTCCCTCCCTATACCCCCATAACGGTGGTATGAGGAGTGGGGCAGTGGGGGGAGGGGTTACTGGAATCTACATACATACTAGCAACTAATTTTGCTAAACTTTTACAGCCAATCTTACTGTGATAAGAATATGTGCACCTGCGGGTTTCATTGCGAGTTTCATTGTTCCTTATGAGATTTGAGAAGTATGTTCAGTTATACAATTTTGTCCGTGCTACTTCTTCCAAAGGTTTTGTTTGTGTTTGGGGTTTTTTGGTAGTGGGGGGGATGGGGGGGGGGGGGGGGGGGGGGTTCAATTTAGCTTAAACTTTAGATTCACTATCTATACCCGTCATTGGAACCTGTGCACCTGCAACTTTCATTATGATTTAGCAATTTTATTTACAGAAACTGTTATGATGTTTATGTAGGATTTTTAGGAATTCATTATTAAATGTACACTTTTATCCGCGTTTCTTCTTGCTGAAACTTGATATTCACTATTTTTATCTTGGGAACCTATGCATCTGCAAATTTCGTTAGGATTCATCTACTATTACACGAATTATTGCACAATAGTACAAAAACATTAATATTGACCGTAGCTTCAAAAGTCTTTGTTATAGCCTCGTAAAACTTAACACACTTTTTATTAATTATCAAAAGACTGCAATCTGACCAAATGCCGTAATTCTATCACACACTTTAGAATAATCAAATTACCCCACTTTTCTTACTTATGAAAAACTAAGCATTTTTCTTTCCCTGTAAAATTCTTGATACCAATTGTGCGTTTGTGCTAGCAAACCTTAAGCCTAGAGGTTTCGGTTGGGTTGGGTGGGGGTATACCCCTACCTAGACCGTGTTGTACCTGTAAACAATTATGTCGCTGCAGTGTATAAAGGTAGATTGTATGTGGGCTTTATGTCTTGTTTTTAGCTTAACGTAAGCAAGAAATTTCCTTCGTTACATTCCACATTATGCCTCAGAGTGGCTGTTATGGAGAGAGTTTACTGTATTCAAAGTTTAGCTCTTTTAGTATCACTATTGAGGGGTGTGCATTTTGCAGACAACGAAGTTTGATCAAATTCAGTGTTGTTGTTACAAGCGTCCATTAAAGTTCAAAATATATTATAAGGTCTGAACATTGTTCATAATGTTGCGCAGATAGTAAGTAGACAGTTTTTTTATGCCCCCATCGACAGATGCGGGGCATATAGTAGTAATCGTCCTGTCCGTCCGTAACAAGGTTAAGTAGATTTTACCGTTTCGTCTAGCATCAACACCGCTTACCCAAATGCTTGGATACTTATACAGTTGTTGCCTTACACCATTCCCTATCCACCAATATCACCAAACTTTGATTTTGACCTTGACCTTGACCTAATTTGGACATAGAAAATTTTAAATAGGCTATTTCTTGGTTAACTAGATTTTACCGTTTCGTCTAGCATCAACACAACTAACTACAATGCTTTGATACTTATACAGTTGTTGCCTTGGACCATTATCAACTCACCAATATCACCAAACTTTGATTTTGACCTTGACCTTGACCTAATTTGGACTTATAAAATTTTAAATAGGCTATTTCTTGGTTAACTAGATTTTACCGTTTCGTCTAGAATCAACACAACTGACTACAATGCTTTGATACTTATATAGTTGTTGCCTTGGACCATTACCAACTCACCAATAATACCCAAGCTCAGTTTGACCCTGACCTTGACCTAATTTGGACTTAGAAAAGATTCAGAATTTATTGTCAAGGATGCCACTGGGGGCATAAGCGTTTATTGAACGCGCAGTCTTGTTTTTTAAAGGTTTGTTATCTAGCAACAATGCTTAAACTTAGTTAAATGTTAAAGGGAAAATAAATTGTGCTAAAAAGGCAAGGATCGCGAAAATTTGTGAATTACGTTACTTATACCAAGTATTGATAAACAGGCAGTTTTGACTTGCGTAGGAGTCTTGCTTCCAAACAAACTTTACAATTGTACATTAAAACTATTTTCTGTGTGTGTATCACTAAATTAGGAGTACTACTGAGGAGAACATATTTCAAACTTGGGGAAATTTGGAAAAAAAGACAGAATTTATTAAAATGTCCCTAATATACATCTATAGCTGACAATAATTAGTTTATTTCCTGAAATTAACTTCAAAGAGGTGGTTTGGATGCTTTAATGATTTTAAATTGCTGTCTATGTTATAATATAGTTAGATATAATTAGAATAAGAAACTATTTTGAATGACGTGAATGTGTGAATTACGTTACTCATACCTAGTATTGACTAACAGACAGTATTGGCTAGCACATGGTCTTGCCTCCAAAACAATGTTAAGATTTGTAAAATTAAATTATTATCCTTAGCTTTGGTTACAGAAGTAATGGTTTACCTTTGCCTTGCATAACTTTAAAAATTATTGCAAAATCTCAAATATAATTGACAGTATAAAATCGAGATACATTTTTAGGCATTCGTGTTTAGAAGAAATACTGAGAGATTGATGTCCTGTTTTGTTTACATGTTGTTGGTTTTTTGTTCAGTTTGACGTTCAATAAAATTGAATGTAGTGTCAAATCGTATGTCTGTCCATCTAAACATGTGCAATTTCCAAATCAAAAAAATGTAAGATGTTGGTCTCGTAAGTCACATCAGAGTTTTAGTGTATGTTTTGAAATGCATGCAAATCGCAAAGCAGTTGTATGTTTTTACCAATTTTGTGTAAAATCTACATAAGAGATATGGTACTTTGATATTATAAAGTCAAACATAATGTTCTTGAGTATAAAAGTCGCAGGACAAAATTCTCTATTAATTGCTTAACTTAACTCGTTTTGGCTGAAATATGCCTGTTCATGCCTTTATTCCTCGACAGAAGAAAGTATGTCTACATTATACAGTCATGATACAGTCAGCTGTTAGATATGGCTTTTTCAGCAATTCAAAGGTAGATAACAGGGCTGCCATTTCTCCGGATTTTTCCTAAATCTCCAGATTTTTCAGCGGAGCTGCCTATTATCTATTTAGACCTACATTTTTATTTAGACAAACATTTCAACCAATCATATTTGATCAGAAATTTAGAATTAAGAGCACCTGTTGAAACTGAATTGTCTGATTGGATAGTAGCCAGGGCTCCAGATAAGAGAATTATTTCAAAACTTAAAAACTTTATTTGTGGATTAAACCCTATGGTGTCCTACTCATTTGAATTGTCTCTTCGAAACAATAAAAATGAGTGGTAACACCATAGGTTTTGGTGCTGAATTGAGTGAGAAAATGTTAGATTTGTTCTGTTTACTCCCCTCTTATCTGGAGCCCTGTAACTAGCCTGGCTGGTTTATGCTCTGAGGCAGTGTGTAGTACTGAGCTAATAAATGACCTCAAGTGAGTTAAACACAATTTTGTTGTTTCATCATTTATTTACAAGAGTGAGGTGTTATAGAACTGTTGTTCTGTAAGGGCATGCACAGTTTATTTAGTTATAGTTTGTTTCAAGAAACTCCCCATGAATGAAGTTTGATATATAGAACAGTAGTTTAATCTGAGGATCTCCTACCAGTAGCTAGGATACGGGTTATATTATTGTTTTGCATTTCTGTACATTTATAGTTTTTTAGTCAGAGTTATAGTTATCCTTGAATGTGTATTTTTTGCTTATTACAATTCTTTGAAAAACCCCAATTTCATACAATTTTGCACACCCATCTACAGCATGAATTCCACCACCCATTCCGCTTAATATCTTTTTTAAAGATATTTCTTGTTTCCCAGTACTTGGTAGCTTAAAGCAGACTGAAAGTAAAGCAGAATGCGCCCGAAGGCGCATTCTGCTTTACTTACAGCCTGCTTACAGTTGTCGCATGTCAACAAAACAAGAACAAGGGCCACCATGGCCCTAAATCGCTCACCTGGTTCACCATGTAAAATTAACCTACATGTATATAGTGACCTAGATTATGACTTGACATGACCCACAATCAACCTTTAGAGTGTTAACAAGATTTTTCTATAATTTGACCTAGTGACCTAGTTTTGGACCAGACACAATCCACATTTGATTTTGACCTAGATTTGATGTAGGCAAACATTCTGAAAATATTTCATTCAGATCTAACGAGATTTGTAGCCTCTAGAGGGTTAACACTGTTTTTCTTTGATTTGGCCTAGTGACCTATGTTTTCACCCGACAAGACCCATATTCAAACTTGACCTAGATATCAATTGGGTAAACATTCTAACTAAGTTACATTAAAATCCAATAAGATTTGTAGTCTCTAGAGTGTTAACAAAGTTTTTCTAAGAGTTGACCTAGTGACCTAGTTTTTAACTGGACATGACCAACGTTCGAACTTGACCTAGATTTTATCAAGACAAACTTTTTGATCAAGTTTCATAAAGATCCATTGAGATTTGTAGCCTCTAGAGTGTTAACAAGGTTTTTTAGCTCACCTTGCACGAAGTGCCAAGGTGAGCTTTTAGGATCGCTGGATGTCCGTCGTCCGTCGTCTGTCCGTCCGCTCAACCGAAATGGGTTAGAGGGCCTTTTCTGGCCAGATAACGGTAAACATAACAAAAAAAGACAATAGAGTTCATTCCGTAACAATAGAATAAGGGGCCGTGGCCCGTTATTCAAACAAAAGAAAATAACAAAAGAAAAGGCCCTCTAACCCATTTCGGTGGCACGTCCGTCCGTCCGTCCGTCCACAATTGGTTCGTTAACACTCTAGCAACTACAAATATCATCCAATCTTCATGAAACTTGGTCACAATGTTTGTCTAGTAGATATCTAGGCCAAGTTCGTATGTGGATCATGTCCGGTCAAAAACTAGGTCACTAGGTCAAATCATAGAAAAACCTTGTTAACACTCTAGAGGCTACAAATGTCATTGGATTTTTATGAAACTTGGTCAGAATGTTTGTCTCATTGATATCTAGGTCAAGTTTGAATATGGGTCATGTCCGGTTAAAAACTAGGTCACTAGGTCAAATCATAGACAAACCTTGTTAACACTCTAGAGGCTACAAATCTTATTGGATTTTAATGAAACCTAGTCAGAATGTTTGTCTTATTGATATCTAGGTCAAGTTTGATTATGGGTCATGTCCGGTCAAAAACTAGGTCACTAGGTCAAATCATAGAAAAACCTTGTTAACACTCTAGAGGCTACAAATCTCATTGGATTTTGATGAAACTTGGTCAGAATGTTTGTCTCATTGATATCTAGGTCAAGTTTGATTATGGGTCATGTCCGGTCAAAAACTAGGTCAGTAGGTCAAATCATAGGAAAATCTTGTTTACACTCTAAAGGTTGATTGTGGGTCATTTCCAGTCATAATCTATGTCACTATAGGTCAAGTTTGCCATGGTGTACCAGGTGAGCGATTTAGGGCCATAGTGGCCCTTGTCTATGATTTGACCTAGTGACCTAGTTTTTGACCGCACATGACCCACATTCGAACTTGGCCTAGATATCAATGAGGCAAACATTCTGACTAAGTTTAATTAAGATCCATTGAGATTTGTAGCCTCTAGAGTGTTAACAAAAATTTTCTATGAGTTGACCTAGTTTTTTAACCGGACATGACCCACATTCGAACTTTACCTAGATATCAATGAGGCAAATATTCTGACAAAGTTTCATAAAGATCCATTGAAATTTGTAGCCTCTAGAGTGTTAACGAGGTTTTTCTATGATTTGACCTAGTGTTTGACCGGACATGACCCACATTCGAACTTGACCTAGATATCAATGAGGCAAACATTCTGACCAAGTTTCATTAAGATCCATTGAGATTTGTAGACTCTAGAGTGTTAACAAGGTTTTTCTATGATTTGACCTAGTGACCTAGTTTTTGACCGGACATGACCCACATTCGTACTTGGCCTAGATTTCATCAAGACAAACATTGTCATGAAGTTTCATGAAGATCAGATGAAATTTGTAGGCGCTAGAGTGTTAACGAACAAATGTGAACGGACGGACGACGGACATTCAGCGATCTTAAAAGCTCACCTTGGCACTTCGTAGCTGGTCATCAAGACAAACATTGTCATGAAGTTTCATGAAGATCAGATGAAATTTGTAGGCGCTAGAGTGTTAACGAACAAATGTGAACGGACGGACGACGGACATTCAGCGATCTTAAAAGCTCACCTTGGCACTTTGTGCCAGGTGAGCTAAAAATGCTATGGGGTAAAGGTACGATTCTTATAATCGCACTTGAAAAATGCAAATTTGGAAATCTTAGGATTTTTCATTTCAACTTATGGCAGCCCTGAGATAAATGGAACTCATATGGTAGTATTCAATCTGGGCAAATTTGATACAGATGGGATAAAAATTGTGGCGAGTTTAATGCTGTCATTTTCTATTTCAGATTTGATGTATGTGGAATGTCATCCAGCTATAACCGAGTAGTTCAGGCTATTACACGAGGCTAAGTGACGTACAGGAGTGAGGCATTGTACTAATGATCTGTATGAAAACTCAGGACCTGTGAAGTGTAACCCATGTGACAGATTGTTTAATCAGAACAACAGTAAAATGGAACACACGGTGGTTCAAAAACAAGACAGACCTTACAGATGTGAGTTGTGTGACAAGTCATTTAACCAGAAAGATCATTTAGCAAAACACATAATGACACATACAGGAGAGAAACCTTATAAGTGTGATGTGTGTGACAAGTCATTTAACAGGAAAAGTCATTTAGCAATACACATGAGGATACATACAGGAGAGACACCTTACAAGTGTGGCTTGTGTGAAAAGTCATTTAAAGATAAAAGCCATTTAGTAAGACACATGAGGATCCATACAGGAGAGTCACCTTACAAGTGTGACTTGTGTGAAAAGTCTTTTAGCCAGAAAAGTAATTTAGCAAAACACATAATGACACATACAGGAGAGAAACCTTATAAGTGTGATGTGTGTGACAAGTCATTTAACAGGAAAAGTCATTTAGCAATACACATGAGGATACATACAGGAGAGACACCTTACAAGTGTGGCTTGTGTGAAAAGTCATTTAGTGATAAAAACGATTTGGCAAAACACATGAGGATACATACAGGAGAGACACCATACAAGTGTGACTTGTGTCAAAAGTCATTTAGTGATAAAAGTTATTTAACAAAACACATGAGGATCATACACATAGGAGAGACACCTTACAAGTGTGACTTGTGTGAAAAGTCATTTAGCCAGAAAAGTAATTTAGCAACACACATGAGGATACATACAGGAGAGAGACCATACAAGTGTGACAAGTGTGAAAAGTCATTTAGCCAGAAAAGTAATTTAGCAACACACATGAGGATACATACAGGAGAGCGACCATACAAGTGTGACATGTGTGAAAAGTCATGTAGTGATAAAAGGGCTTTGGCAAGACACATGAGGATACACACAGGAGAGACACCTTACAAGTGTGACTTGTGTGAAAAGTCATTTAGCCCGAAAAGTAATTTAGCAACACACATGAGGATACATACTGGAGAGAGACCTTACAAGTGTGACTTGTGCGAAAAGTCATTCAATCTTTAAAGCAATTTAACAAAACACATGAGGATACACACAGGAGAGACACCTTACAAGTGTGACATGTGTGAAAAGTCATTTAGTGATAAAAGGGCTTTGGCAAGACACATGAGGATACACACAGGAGAGACACCTTACAAGTGTGACTTGTGTGAAAAGTCATTTAGCCAGAAAAGTAATTTAGCAACACACATGAGGATACATACTGCAGAGAGACCTTACAAGTGTGACTTGTGCGAAAAGTCATTCAATCTTTAAAGCAATTTAACAAAACACATGAGGATACACACAGGAGAGACACCTTACAAGTGTGACATGTGTGAAAAGTCATTTAGTGATAACAGGGCTTTGGCAAGACACATGAGGATACACACAGGAGAGACACCTTACAAGTGTGACTTGTGTGAAAAGTCATTTAGCCAGAAAAGTAATTTAGCAACACACATGAGGATACATACAGGAGAGCGACCATACAAGTGTGACATGTGTGAAAAGTCATTTAGTGATAAAAGGGCTTTGGCAATACACACAGGAGAGACACCTTACAAGTGTGACTTGTGTGAAAAGTCATTTAACCAGAAAAGTAATTTAGCAACACACATGAGGATACATACTGGAGAGAGACCATACAAGTGTGACAAGTGTGAAAAGTCTTTTAGTGATAAAAGGGATTTGGCAAGACACATGAGGATACATACAGAAGAGACACCTTACAAGTGTGACGTGTTTGAAAAGCCATTTAATCTTAAAACACTTTAGCAAGACACATGAGGATACATACAGGAGAGACACCTTACAAATATGCATTCCAATGCCCTTAATTATTTCCTCCACTGAACAAAATAGTCCCACATTATACAGCCATAATCATGTGTCGTAAGAAATATTTTCTACATCCTATCAGATGGTAGCTGTGTCTGATCAGAATAAAACTTTTAGACACTCTTAATCACATTCTCCAGCCTTATAGTTTACTTTTAAAATATTGCAGAAGACACTTCCAATGTAGACAATAATTTGGCAGTAACAGGGTTAACCCTTAGCCCGCCAAATAAATTGTCGTCTGCTATAATTCTCGTCTGCTTCAAGTTTCAAAGTGCTTCAAAGTTGCTCAAAATTGCTGAAAATATTGTCCGAGTGTCAAACAGCTTGGATCCGGATGAGACGCCGAGTTACTCGGCGTCTCATCCGGATCCAAGCTGTTTGCATATGGAGCTAGAGTCGTGAGTGGCAGGCTAAGGGTTAATGCAGACAATAAAACTTGGCAGTGAAAGAGTTGTCATTCAAAATTAACATTTGCTCTGTTTATAAACATTATTGAATAAAAGAGCCAGAATGGTCCTTCATTGTTCACCTGTCAATATTTCCTATCGTCATGGTGACATTAAGATTGGGCATATGCAAATGTTAATACTTTGGAATAACATAGTAAACAGCTTTATTGGCAGAAACTACTCATATATACATCATTATTGCTTAATTAACCCTTTCCCCCATAGAAGTGCCTTTTTATGCCTTTAATTTATTCCTACAGGAAAGAGAATAGTTCCACTTTGTACAATCATGAATATGCACCACAGATAGTATTTTCAGTTTCTTAGCAGAGGGCAGCTTAACCCATTACCCCATAGCCTGTTCCTATGTTTGAAGATAGCTGACCACCTAAAGCAGGTTGAAAGTAAAGCAGAATGCACCTTAGGGGCATTCTGCTTTACTTTAAGCTACTATCTGCTACGCTATAGAAACTAATTGTTTTAGTACATGTTTATGACTTTAAAAAGGAACTATTTTCCTCAGTGGATGAATAAATTAATGCGCTAAAAGACGCTTCTATTCGGGAAAGGGTTAAAGCAGGCTGGAAGTATGCACCAAAAGGTATATTCTACTTAATTTTCACCCTGCTTCAAGTCACAGGTCACCTGATTTCAATACTAGAAACAGGTTATAGGGTAATTGGTTAAGCAGCTACCTGTCTTTACAGATCTATTTTCCATTATTGTAAAACCTCTCTATAACAACCACTAAATTGTGTTAATTTATAGGTGTTTAAGGCAGGTGACTGCTTAAAGCATGGTGAAAGTAAAACAAAAAATCCTTAAAGAACTTTCTGTTTTACTGTCACCTTGCTTTAACCCATTACCCCATAAATACACCTATTTAAGACTTTAAATCATGTCTCCAATGCAGTTCCTTTTTAGACAGTCATCATGAATATGTACTATCAGAAATATTTAGCCTTCATTTTAGTGGTCGTTAACCCTTTGAACCCTAGTCCCGCATATAGGCGTCCTTTTCAAACAGTGTACATATGAAAAGTGCACTTGTCCTATGCAATCAGTGAATACCCAGATCAGAGGGCTCCTTAGGGAGCCCTCTGATCTGGGTCTTCACTGTTTGTCATAATGCAAAACATTGACAAAAACAACCCTAAAAAGTCAGAAATGGACTAGACTAAAATGGAAACTGGGATTGTCCATTTGAAGTTTTTAGGAGGAAAGAGTTAAAGAGATTTAACTGTATTACAAGGTCAGTCTATGAGCCTTCTTTTTAGTGGTCCTTATAGAGAGGTTTAACTGTAGTACAAGGTCAATCTATTAGCCTTCATTTTAGTGGTTGTTATAGAGAGATTTAACTGTAGTACAAGGTCAATCTATTAGCCTTCTTTTTAGTGGTCCTTATAGAGAGGTTTAACCCTTTCCCACATAGCCTGTTTCTAGTACTGAATATAGGTGTCCACTTAAAGCAGGTTGAAAGTAAAGCAGAATGCGCCTTAAGCGCATTCTGCTTTACTTTCAGCCTGCTTTAAGCTATCATCTGCTATAATATAGAAAATATTTTGTATAATACATATTTTTGACTGTATAAATTGGAACTGTTTTCTTCAGCGAAGGAATAAACTTAATGCGCTAAAAGGCGCTTCTATGGGGGAGAGGTTTAACTGTATTACAAGGTCAGTCAACACTGGTCTAACCTTAGAATATGGTTACAATGTACAATATATTACAACACTAAGGAAACAAATAAAACAAGCACCTTAGAGCTGATATCCCCTGCCGCAGCGATTGTCCAGAAGAAAGTGGCAAACTTTATTGTGGGAGGAAGGGGCAAATGGTGATCACCTGTCTTTAAAGATCAACATTCAAAAGCTTTTTACAAAGTTTTATAAAATCCATTCAATTTTGTACATTTTAAAGCCTAAACAATACAAAAAATAAAGCCGTTTGTAGCATTATAAATCTAAGTATGACAGGGGCAGGTAACTCTTGATTCAAATTCAACAGTAATTAAACACTTTCAAGAACTTATAATTGTGTGCAAGTATTCAGAACTGTAGAATTTACTAGAGTGTAAACACATTTTCAACTCATCAAGGGCAGAGTATTCTTGACTAATTTGCACATTTTCGATAATAATTGAACTCATTCTATAAATAATAGCCATATATGATTTAATTTTTTTTTCAAAATCCATTCACATTTGTACACAATAGCATGTAAACAATAAAGCCATGTTGAGCATTACTAAGTACATAAAGGGCAGATAACTCTTGTCACAAAGTATCCTATTTTGACAATAATTGTAACCCTAATATTTATATACATCATGTGTAAGTTAAATCAAAATCCATTAAAGACTGTAGTTTCTAGATGGTAAAAACTGTTAAATATGGGTTTTTTGACTCATCAAGGGCAGATAATTGTTGACTAGTTTGTCCGTTTTCAAAAATGATAACAATTATTTGAAAACTAATAGCCATACATAGTTTAAGAATTTTTTTTATCAAAATCCATGCATATTTAAGATATTAGGATGTAAACAATATTAAAATAAAGCATTTTCTATCATTTCAAAGTACATCAAGGGCAGATAACTCTTGCCACAAGTGTCCTTTTTTGACAATAATTGCACACCTTCAAGAACTTTTACTTATAGACATTGTGTGCAAGTATCATTTAAATCCATTTATAATTGTAGTTGCCAGAGAGTAAAAACAGTTAAATATGGCTTTTTTTACTTATCAAGGGCAGATAAGTCATGACTAATTTCTCCGTTTTCAACAACAATCAAATTCATTTGAAAACTAATAGCCATACATAATTCAAGAAAGTTTTTTCAAAATCCATGCATATTTATAGGCTCTAGTATGTAAACAATACCAAAACAAAGCATTTTCTAGCATTTCTAAGTACATCAAGGGCAGATAACTCTTGTCACAAGTATCCTTTTTTTACAATAATTGCACACCTGCAAGAACTTGTACTTATAGACATTGTGTGCAAGTATAAACAAAATATGTTGAATACTGTAGTTGCTAGAGTGTAAAAACTGTTAAATATGGCATTTTTAACACAAAAAGGGCAGATAACTCATAAATTCCTAAAATTTCTGAAAAAATTTTGATTTCCCACGGTGCTCCTATGATGACAAATAAGTATACCAAGTTTCATCCAAATCTGTTTATCGGTTTCGGAGATACAGTTGCGGACGGAAAACGTGACGGACGCACGGACGGACATTTTTAACACAAAAAGGGCAGATAACTCATAAATTCCTAAAATTTTCTGAAACATTTTTGATTTCCCACAGTGCTCCTATGATGACAAATAAGTATACCAAGTTTCATCCAAATCTGTTTATCGGTTTCGGAGATACAGTTGCGGACGGAAAACGTGACGCACGCACGCACGCACACACATCCGGACGGACAGACCTAAAACAGTATCCCTCTGCCTTTCGGCAGGGGATAATAATAATGCTAACTGCAAGATGTTCTAATTTTGTTCTTGAATCCAATTTCTTAGCCTTCCTCTGTCTGAAGAATGTACACTTTTTAGAAATAAACATCAATGCTGGTATTTGATTTCAAGATATTTGTTGATTTCAAGATAAATGCATGTCTCCAATGTATCCCGCTATCCCTCATAACTCAAGGTTTTCCTTAAGAGTTAGAGTAGAAGGTTACTTTTAAATTGTAGAAGGCATCTAGGGGTCTTGGGTCCTCCCTCACTGGGGGGGGGGGGGGGGGGGGGAGGGGGGGCATGGGAGCCACACCCCTATCATACAGGGGCCCTGGGTAAATTGAGCCAGTCTAGACAATTGTGCCAGTCTGGAAAGGGTTTATGTTGGACAAATGTGCCTGCAGTCCCCTCTTAAGGAAAACGCTTGTAAATTCAGTCAAAATGGCTGAACATTCTAAACCACTTGAACACTTTCGCAAGTTTTGTGAAAGTTTGGAGCCAATGCCTCTATTGGTGCAGAAGACTGACAGATCTATACTACTAGTGATTATTGTTTACCACCAACCATGGTATTACCATGTATCTCAAACAGCCAATTTCAAATACAGTGGAACCTCTCCAAACCGGAACCTCTAAATACCTGAATTCTTCCTATCCGGACAAAAGCTTTGGTACCGTTTCCAATCTTTCTTGATTGTCACCCATTACAATATCAATTCGCCTTTTTACGTCTTTGGTTTACTCCTACTCTGAATAAAATAGTTTATACATTCTAGCAGATAAAGCAGGTTGAAAGTAAAGCAGAATGCGCCTTAAGGCACATTCTGCTTTACTTTCAACTTCCTTCAAGTGGTCAGCTATTTTCTATACTAGAAACAAGCTATTTCGTTATTGGTTAAAACCCCTCTAAACTGGAAACCCCTCTAAACCGGACATTTCCGTTGTCCCCACACATGTCCGGTTTAGAGGGGTTTCACTATAATTCACTAACCATATAATTTTTGAAGAAAAAATTTAAGAAAAAAGGAAAAACTTAAGAAGACAAAAATAATGGCAGTGACACTGTGACAGTGTAAACAACTATAGAGCTCTATAACTATTTTGAGTATGCATGTAGATCTATAATTATATGAGTAAGTTTGATTTTTTTTTTCCAAAACTTAAATAAACATTTTAACTCTTAGCATGCTAGTGGCGAATATATCCCAAAGTGAATACCTTTGCAAACAGTTTTGATCCAGATGAGATGCCACATAATGTGGCATCTCATCAGGATCTAAACTGTTTGACAGTCTGATCCTGTTTTGAAAAGAAAATTTTGATTTTTTTTTAGAACAGTAGCAGACAACAACTGTTGCAGACGCAAAACTTTACCCAGCATGCAAAGAGTTAAGAGGAGGGAGCTACAACAAATGATTTCTAAAAGGGTAACCAAATAAACATTATTATATTACCATCCCATAGTGAGTTTCCTGAAATATGCACCATACAGGTAAGAAAATTAGCAAAAACAATCAAAAGAAATAATAGTGGTCTGTGTTACCCAGTAGTTACCATTAAGCCATACTGACTCATATTGACTCATTGGGCAATAGCCTCATACTGACTCGTTTTGACACACTTTAATCCACTAGCTTGTATTTAGATAAGCATTGATAATTGTTTATCGCTTATATGAGTTAATGAGATAGACATGCAAACATATCTACAAATACTTGTGGTGTCCTTCTTCATGCAACATTTATCAGCAAATCGGGCTGGGCCAGAGCCCATATCGACAATACCATAATAATTCTAAATATTGGGCCACCCTGTACAATTGCTGTAAATATCCTGAAAATTGAACTAATTGCTTTTTTCACACAGTTATTCGTCCAAAAGATGCAATCTGAATGACAAACAGTGTAGACCCTGATCAGACTGCTCCTGAAGGAGCAGTCTGGTCAGGGTCTACACTGTTTGCTTAGGTCTGGTTGTCACAATACCTAGGGTCATTAGGGTAATGCATGGCTTTAATACACTGCGAAACGGGTTTTATTTGATTTTTCTTTTTTTTATCCATTGAGCTATTTTCAGATTGTACGTTTAAGGTTATTGTAGTAAATTAGCCATTTTCCTACAAGAAGCGGGTATTGATGCATTTTGAAAAACAGTCCAGAATCAAATCTGCTCCTAAAGGAACTGTCCGATCAGTATCTGTGTTCTGATAGCCTGTTTCTGCATATTTTTACAAACTGCTTTAAGCTACCATCTGCAAGAATATAAACAAGAAGGCATTGAAGGCCCTGATATCACTCACCTGTTTAATGAAGCCTGATAGCTTTACCCATATTCATCTAAAACCATTCAAATTTGTAGACTATAGAGTGTAAACAATATTGGAATACAACATATTCTAGTAAAATCAAGGGCAGATATCCCTTGATACAATGACCTGATTTCAACAATAATTGCACTTTTTCAAGAACTTATATATTCTTATAGTATATTGTGTGCAAGTACATTGTATAATCAAAATGCATTCAAAACATACTGTAGTTGCTAGAGTGCAAAGACTATCAAATACGGCTTTTCAACACATCAAAGGCAGATAACTCATGACCAATTAAACTGATTTCAACAATAATTAATCCCATTTGAGAACTTATAGTTATAATTTTGCAAAGTTTTATCAAAATCCTTTCTCTTTTGTGGATATTAAAACGTAAACAATACTGAAATAAAACCTTTTCTAGCCTTTCAAAGTATATCAAGCGAAGATAACTCTTGACACAATGACCAGATGTCAGAAGTATTTGCTTTTTTCAAGAACTTATAGCTATATACATTCAGTTCCAGTATAATCAAAATCCTTTGAAAACTGTAGTGGCTAGAATGTAAACACTGTTAGATATGGCATTTTCAACAAATCAAGAGCAGATAACTCTTGATCTATTGGTCCAATTTCAACCATTTACAAACTCATCCTAGACCTTATAGTTATATACAATCTGAGAAGTATGAGAAAGATTGGATAAAATTTGTGGCCTCTAGAGTATAAACGCTGTCAGATTTGGCATTTTCAACATGTTATAGCCTGATTTCAGCAATAATCAAACACATCTGAGAACTTATGGTGATATACAATCTGAACAAGTTTGAGAAAGATTAGATAAAAATTGTGTCCTCTAGAGTGTTAGATATGACATTTTCAACAATGCAAGGGCAGATAACTCTTGACCTATTGGTCCAATTTCAACCATAATCTGCCAAATTTCAGTACAGCAAGAAAATGCAAAGCAGTGGCTTTAAAGACATCTATCTAAGTGAAGCCTGAAAAAACAACATACTTGCCTGTGCTCAAAGCAAACAACAGCTTAACCCATAACTTCATTAATATGTCCTTTTACTCTTTTAATTCATTCCTCCATTGAAGAAAACAACTCTACTTTATACAGTCATGAAGATGCATCATAAAAACATTTCACTTAACCTAGCAAATGGTAGCTTAAAGCAGAAGGCTGAAAGTAAAGCATAATGCACCTTAACCCTTTACCGCATAGCCTGTTTCTAGTTTTGAAGACAGGTGATCAATTAAAGCAGGTTGAAAGTAAAGCAGAATGTGCCTGAAGGCACATTCTGCTTTACTTTCAGCCTGCTTTAAGCTAAAACTTGCTAGGCTATATAAAATATTTGTAATGGTAATTGTTCATGAGGGTATAAATTGGAACTATTTTCTTCAGCGGAGAAATAAATTAAATACGCTAAAAGTTGCTTCTATTGGGGAAAGGGTTAAGGTGCATTCTGATTTACTGTCAACCTACTTTAAGTAATCACCTGTCTTCAGACTACGGGGTAATGGGTTAATGAAAGGTAATTGTGTCATTCTAGACAAACATGTGCTCTCTTCAAAGCTTTATTCATTACTATTGGCCTGTGCTTCATAAGTTGTCACCTGTCCTAAATACTATTTATGTCTTCTTCTCGCGTAGTGAAATAGATGGTTAATGAGACTGAAATTAACCCATTACCCTATAAATACGCTTTTTTACACCTTTAATTTATTTATCCGCTGAGGTAAATAGTTTCAATTTAAATTGTTATGAATAAGTATGGTAAGAACTATAAATTTCAATATTCTAGCAGAGGGTAGATTAAAGCAGACTGAAAGTAAAGCAGAATGCGCCTTAAGGTGCATTCTGCTTTACTTACAACCTGCTTTAAGTAGTCATCTGTATTCAAATCTAGAAACAAGCTATGGGGTAATGGATTACACAAAGAAATCATGCATATGGCTGCTTATGGCATTAAAGAAATGTGATTGGTGTAAAAAATTCCTCAAGAAAAATCACTAAATCTTATTTTTTTAAGATTCTTCTCATAGCTTTTCCAATTCAGACCTAAGGCAGAGAAGGTTTTCGCATTGACGCTACATTCAAGTCATAAAGAATAAAAATAGATCTTAAGATTAAGAATAGCACTGTGGTGGCTGGTATTTTAGTGTATTTCTTGTGTTGCTTTCTCCGCAGTCTTCAGAAAAAAAAGGATGAGTCTATTAAAAGTCTATTCAGCGCTGTAAGAGTTATAATCCATATTTTGACATGAATTCAATGTTCCTGGAGAAAGTAGTAAGCTTCATCCAAACAATATCAAGTGGACATCATAATACAGTAAAACATCTCTAATATGACCACTATTAATAAGGCTAATTGATTGTATGAAAGCAGGTGACAGCTTAAAGCAAGATGACAGTCAAACAGAAAGCTCCTAAAGAAGCTTTCTGTTTTCCCTTCACCTTGCTTTAAGCAGCCACCAGCCTTAAACACAAAATAACTAATGTAATTTAGTGGTCATTGTGGAGATGTTTTACTGTAACAAACACAAGAAGCTGGGGTGTTCAACCTTTTCCAAAACCCTCGTTAGAACATATAAGCAGGCTGGTTAAACTTTGCAACACAAAAAAAGCTGTGAACCAAAATGAAATTAAGCCAGGGGTAGAAAGTGAATGCATTTAACAATCAAACCCTTATCAAACTGATAATAAATCAAAGGCCTAAAAAGGGAAATGGGTTAAACTACCAGTAATTGAAGAAGCGTGGAAATCTAAATGTATAAACAAAGGTGACTGCTAAATGCACAACAGAAATAGTTATTACCTCTATGCTGCATTAAGCAATCGCCTGTCCTTCAAAGTAACAAAGGGTTTTCTATTGATAAGTCAGTTAATACAAGACTTACTGCAGTATTATCTTCCCCTTCATTGTTGACCTATTAAGTTATTAAACCTTTACGCCTTTTTACTCCTTCAGTTCATTCTTCCCTTGAAGAAAATAGTTGATATTTAGACAGTCATGAATAGGTAATGATAGAAATATTTTCTATATCCTAGCATATGTTATCATCTTAAAACAGGCTGAAAGTAAAGCAGAATGCGCCTTAAGGCACATTCTGCTTTACTTTCGACCTATTTTAAGTGATCACCCATCTTAAAAACCAGTATCATGCTATGGGGTAATGGGTTAACTCTTTCCCCCATAGCCTGTTTCTAGTTTTGAAGATAGGTGTCCACTCAAAGCAGGTTGAAAGTAAAGCAGAATGCGCCTTAAGGCGCATTCTGATTTACTTTCAGCCTGCTTTAAGCTATTATCTGCTAGAGTATAGAAAATATCTTTATGATACATATTCATGACTGTATAAATTTGATCTATTTTCAACAGTGGAGGAATAAATAATATGCACTAAAAGGCGCTTCCAAGGGGGAATGGGTTAAATCAAATGCCATGCTCAGTAAGATAGGGTGATTGTCCATCATGCATGGGTGTCAGCTTAGATGACCGATCTCAATGAGGCCGAGTCAAAACAGTAAATTTGTATTCATACCTGTCGTTTAGTACTAGGGTGCTGGAAAACAGGGGGAAATGCACTAACATGAACTAGAGAAAACATGACATAACACACAACAGACAAAAGAAAAAAAAAGACAAACCACTCTTACTGATGCACATCACAACAAATTAATCAACACAATGAGAATTAACCCTTTTCCCTATAGAAGAATCTTTGGGGCATTTATCAATTCAGCATAGATGTACTTTTCATGCCTTTACCATGCTCTGTTAAAGAAGCATAGAACAGTGTTCCTGCATATTAAAAAGTGAATGCTTAAAGCAGGCTTAAAGTCTGCTTTAAGAAACTACCATTCATAAAAACTGAAAACAGGGCTATGACGGGAGGGGTTAATAATGAAAAGGTGTTAATTTATTATGGAACAGTTTCTTTTCTGATACCTCAGATTCAATCTCTGTATCCCATGCAGTGTTCATGGAGAAATTTGCAATGAAATTTGACACTTTGCTTTGTTTACTGGCTACCCTAATGTCTCTTTAGTCCTAGCAACGAGTATACTCATCATTTACAACAGTATACCTGTACAAAGTACATCAGTTATGCAAACAGTGCAGACCCTGATCAGAGGGCTCCTAAAGGAGCCCTCTGATCAGGTTCTGTACAGTTTGTTATATCGCAAAAAACTATTGAAAACGGACCTGAATAGTCATAAATGGACTAGATTTAATTGTACACTGGAATTGTCCGCTAAGTTTCTGGGGTGAATGGGCTACTGTTCATACTGTGTAACTATCGTACCTTTTGTAACTCTTCCTTCATCTGTGCAGCCTCAGCGGGGTTGTTGTACCTAAACATGTTAGTCTTTCCCAGTAACACTACAGCTCCTACAATAAAACAAGAAGGGTGTCTCAGTGAGGTGTTTTGTAACTGAAATGTATTCAATTTACTGCAAAATACAATCATATAGCAGGTATGGTAATCATCACTGCTGTTTCGAAGAAAATGTACAAAAACACAAGCTTGATTTTGAATTTTGCCATTTGACCTCAAAATTACCTTGACCTTTGCAGGGCATGGCCCAATTTGTACTAAGCTCAAGAGCTTCTTGAGTTGAACACACATGCCAACTATGAAGTCTCTATCACACATAGTTTTGAAGTTCTAACCAAATTCAAAATAAGTCAATCTGACCTCTAAATGACCTTGACTTTTGTCGTGGTGACATTTGTTGTACTGAATTGAAGAGCTTCTTGAGTTGAGTACATATGCCAAATACGAATTTTCTACCATATGTAGTTCTGAAGTTATGTACAAGGTTAAAATTTGTAGACAAAATGACTAACAGACAGATAAACAAACAAACAGACAGACAGAAAGACGGCCATACCAAAAACAACATCAGGATCTACACTCTTTGTCAATCAGTTTACACAATTTGTGTGAATTACTGTACAAAACAGACCCATGATCTGGAACTATGCCATAAAGCTGAGCTGATGTTCCTAATGACATTCACTGTAATGTTACTGCAGTTTGAGGTCAAACTTTAGGCATGTACTAGTTAATGCCTTGTCCATATACTCTTGCATATCAAATATGTAAATACCTCAAGGGACATAAGATTTTTAAGCATAATTCGAGACCTAAAATAGACTATGCTGGGGGCATAGCATAAGCTCTTCTTGTACTTTGAACAGGCTAGCTAAAACTGGGTCTTCTTTTAAATGATCCCCTGATACAATATTTAGAGCAAAGATGCATACATCTGTATCTATACTTTTTTCCCGTACAGCTGAACTTCAATATCTCTAACTCGGTTAGGTCGAACATACTCGTATTTCAAAGTTAAAACGTGGCTAAGCCACGTTTTAAATTTGAAATACGGATATGTTAGACTTAACCGAGCATGAAATAATGATATTCATGCGTCGACAAATCGGATAGTTTGAATCAAGCAAGTTCGAGACATCGAAAGTTCAACTGTATTTTATAATAAGTCCGCACTAACCTTGTGTGAGTTTGGTTGGTTCGGTAACAAGATTGCCATTCACAGAACATAGGGCATCCTGGGCTGGTATTAGTGTAACAAGAGAACTGGTGTTCTCTATAGTGCAGTGGTTCATTTCAACCTCCTGGCCCGTTAAAACTAAAACAGAAAACCATGCATACTGACAACTATGGTGATTAATGGCATTTTAATGAAGAAGCATAGATGTCACCATGAACACAGGTAATGCAGAAACGAGAGCACCGCAAATGGGTGCTGGACGCTCGACTTTCATATACTTGAGATGGCTACATTTTCCAAACTTAAAGAATGTGTATGGGTGTTTAATGCCCTATTGATCATAGAAGTTTGTAAGCAACAACAACTTTAACATACTTGGACAGCCTGCATTCCATTTAAAGTAAACTATAAGTCAAAACAAGGACAATATCTTTATATCTTTATATCTATAAACAAGAATTCTAATATATTGGAAGTTTGAAATTAATAACTTTCTACAGTTACTGAATAATTTCATATACAAATTCTTAGTCAAACAAGGGCAGTAACTCTGCAATGACAAATCCCATGGTTATCTGCCTTGTTGAAATGTGATGCCCTTTTGAAACTGAACAAGTATTCAAATTTCAAGTTAATACCTATGGTAGTTATTGAGAAATCTAATTAAATTCTAAAAAGTCAATAACAAAGGGCAATAACTCTGGAATAACAAAACCCAGGGTTACCTGCCCTCTTGTAATGAGTTGTCCTTTTGATACTTAACAAGTATTTAAAGTTTCAAGTAAATACCTATGGTAGTTATTGAGAAAATTCAATTGACAAGTTTTATGTAAATAAAAACAAGGGCAATAACTCTGGACTGGCACATTTCTTGTTTGAATGAGTTGCCCTTTTGATATAACACAATTACTTAAAATTTCAAGTTAATACCTTTGACAGTTATTAAGATATTTCAATTTACAAGTTTTAAGTAAATAAAACAAGGGCAATTACTCTGGAATGACAAATCACAGAGTAACCAACCTTGTTGTAATGAGTTGCCCTTTTGATACTAAACAAGTATTCAAAGTTACAAGTTAATATCTTTCATAGTCATTTAGATATGTTAATTTATAAGTTTTAAGTAAATAAAACAAGGGCAATAACTCTGAAATGACAAATCCCAGGGTTACCTGCCTTGTTGTTATGAGTTGCCCTTTTGATACTGAACAACTATTCCAAGTTTCAAAAGGATACCTTTGATAGTTATTGAGATGTGTTAATTTATAATTTTTAAGTAAATAAAACAAGGGGAATAACTCTGAAATGACAAATCCCAGGGTTACCTGCCTTGTTGTTATGAGTTGCCCTTTTGATACTGAACAACTATTCCAAGTTTCAAATGGATATCTTTGATAGTTATTGAGATATGTTAATTTATAATTTTTAAGTAAATAAAACAAGGGCAATAACTCTGAAATGACAAATCCCAGGGTTACCTGCCTTGTTGTTATGAGTTGCCCTTTTGATACTGAACAACTATTCCAAGTTTCAAATGGATACCTTTGATAGTTATTGAGAAATGGACTCTTACAAAAACCTTAGGCAAAAAACTTAACCGACGCAGACGCTGACGCAGACGCAAACGACAGGGTGACGACAATAGCTCGACTTTTCGAAAAAGTAGAGCTAAAAACTAAAAAAAAAAATCTGCATTACAGTAGTTTAGTCACCTTTTCATAAAACTTTAACTTTACAGTAAAACCTCTCTAGCTATAACAACCACTAAATTGTTTTGTGTTTAAGGTGAGTGACTGCTTAAAACAAAGATAATGGTTTTCTTTTGTCTTGTTTTAAGTTCTGACATGTCTTTTATACAATCAACTAGCCTTCTTTTAACCCATTACCTCATAAATATGCCTTTTTACGCTCTTTATTTATCCCTACGCTGAAGAAAAAAGTTTCAAGTTATACCTTCATAAATACATACCATAATGTATATATTTTCTTTATCATAGTAGATGTTAGCTTAAAGCAGGCTGAAAGTAAAGCAGAATGTGCCTTAAGTGGTCATCTATTTTCAAAGCTAGAAAAGGCTATGGGGTAATGGGTTAAGGACATCCTACCATAAGCAAGCAATACTTGTAAATACACATCCCTCAAGGAGTAAAAATAAGTTAACTCTTTCCTCCCTAAAACTTTAAATGGACAATTCCAGTTTCCATTTTAGTCTAGTCCATTTCTGACTTTTAATGGTTGTTTTTGTCAATGTTTGGCATTATGACAAACAGTGAAGACCCTGATCAGAGGGCTCCTTTTGGAGCCCTCTGATCTGGGTCTTCACTGTTTGCATAGGACATGTGAACTATTCACATGTACACTGTTTGAAAAGCACGCCTATATGCGGGACTAGGGTCCAAAGAGTTAAGTGGTCATTACTTAAATATGGAAGAGTTCATTTGATAAACCAGTACTATCAAAGTTAGCCCATTACTCCATATATTTACCTTTTTATACCTTATTTATTTCATCACTGAAGAAAATAGTTCCAATTTATGCAGTCATGAAAATGCACCTTAAGAAATATATTCTCTATCATAGCAGGTGATAACGTAAAGCAGGCTGAAAATAAAGCCTTTGGGCACATTCTGCTTTACTTTCAACCTATGTTAAGTGGTCATCTGTCATTGAAACAAGAAACAGGATATGAGTAATTAAAGGAGTAACGAGAGCACCGCAAGCGGTACATTATACACCCACTGGCAAAGAAATATATAGTTTTATCAAAATTTATTCTAACTTGTAGACACTTAGAGCTCTGAGAGCATAAACAATACTCAAATAAAGCCTTTTCTAGCAGATAACTCTGTAACAAAATATCAAATAAATCTGAAACTGAATTCAGCTTCAGATCTTAATGCATATAACCTTTCTATGAAGTTTCATTAATATCCTTCAAATTGTTTTTCAAGAAAACTCTGGACAAGCTTTTTATAGCATATTTGAGTACATCAAGGGAAGATAACTCTGTAAGGAAAATTCGAATGAACCTCAAACTTGACTCATCTTTAGATCTTGATGCATATAACACTTGTGTGAACTTTCATAAATATCCCTCAAATATTTTCCCCAGAAAACTCCAGATAAGCTTTTTATATAGCATATTTGAGAACATAAAGGGCAAATTACTCTATAAGTAAAATTTGAATGAACCTCAAACTTGACTCAGCTTTAGATCTCGATGCATATAATATGTGTGTTAAGTTTCATAATTATCCCTCAAATAGTTTTCCAGAAAAACTCTGGACAAACAAGAAGTTAACGTACGGACGGACAGGGCCACGCCAATATACGACCACCTTCAGAGGTGGGCGTATAAAAAGGTGTATTTTGGGGGTAATGGGTTAACGACATGTATTAGTGTACCTATGTCTACTGGATGCTCGGCATCACTTCTACCAATCCTGGTGGTCCCTTCCTATAATGAGAATGTCACATGTCAAGTTACAGTACAACCTCTTCTAAGTCACATAATCACTGAAATATCATAAAACACCTACATGTATATTACCATCACTTAATATTTACATTCGCCCCGCATTGTCCTTATATAACACTATTCTAAAAAGAAACTTGCATATTTCAATGAATGCTCACTTAAAATCCAGTTCTAGCCGGCTGGTTTAGGGGCGGAGCTATACTGATCACTTTCAAATCGATACAGAGAAGTACCGTATGGTAGGCGTGGTTAACCCGAAGTAATCAAGTATGGCGTGTGAGTAAATCTGTTTTAAAAAACGCGACCTAAATTTAAGATGCTTATAATACAAATATTTCGTCAATTCGTATGCTTTTAAATGTCTCAAAAGGGGTTTTAAACATAACGAGAAAGCTTACTGGTTAAAAGTCTAAATTTATCCAGTTATTATAATATGTGATTGTGACTATTTTAAGTCCATATATAGAGATCGTTACTATGATAGCAACGGGCAAAGTGTGTGTACATTTCTGGTTCATTTCTCAGCTCACAATGGAATATAAATATAAGAAATAAATTGCGTACTTCGGGCTTCACGCACTTTGCTAGTAAAAGCATGGAAGTGCCATCAGCTCATGAATGCCGGAAGTACGCAATTCATTTCTTAAATGCGACCAAATTTTCTATGATTCAAGACAGGCCTTAAAGCAAAATGAAAGAAAAGTAGGAAGCTCCTACTAGAAGCTTCCTGCTTTACTTTCATCTCACTTTAAGCAGCCACCCTATCTTTAATTCCATCATAAAGTTTTATTTTCAGTTGTAGTAATAGAATGGTTTTACAGTAAAATTTTCTCAAAAAAGTCTTCTTGCAAAAACATTCTACTAACAGTTGTAGTTTTTGCCGTATACATGTACTTTTAATGAGTGTATGTCAAAATCCCCTTGGTCCAAAACTAACAGGGTAGTCAAAATCCCCTTGGTGAAATTTACAGGGTAGTCAAAATCCCCTTGGTCAGATTTACAGGGTAGTCAAAATCCCCTTGGTGAAATTTACAACCTAGTCAAAATCCCCTTGATCAAAATTACAGGGTAGTCAAAATCCCCTTGGTCAGGAATATTATACTATAGATTTGAAGTAATAATGAAGTATATTGCTTGTAAAAACATGTCAAAATTTAGTTGTTGTGTTAACACTAATATTATGTAGCCTTGGTGTAATTCTAAAGATAAAGAAACAGTTCTTTCTTTTCTTGACACATTTCCTTAGAAGGCACCAGAAGGAATCTGTCATATAATAATAAATGAGTAGATGTTATATTAGTCAATGATTTACATGCCCAAAAGATATTTTGCTGCTCAACTCACAAAATGTTGACAGGAGTACACTGATCACAGAAGTTATACAATAGATTAACAAATCAACAAAATGTGCTTCACTAGCAGAGTCACACCCTCTACAGCCAATCTATTGTTTGCTTACATATTGCTGTCTGCATTTTTGTTGCTGTAGACATTATTGTAAAAACATATATTGGTCCAGATCAATCCCAAGAATATTCCAGAAATCATTTAAAATGTACAAGTTAACAAAGTTTGGATCCCGATCAATCTTCATAATAATTCAAAAACCAGTCTCAATATCCAACTATTTGTTTGTATTTTAACAAGTTTGTCCTGATCAATCTTCAGAATAACTCAGACACCAGTCTCAATATCCAAATATTTGTTTGTATTTTAACAAGTTTGGAACCTGATCAATCTTCAAAATAATTCAGGAACCAGTTTTAATATCCAAGCATTTATATGTATTTTATCAAGTTTGGATCCTAGTCAATCTTCAGATTAATTCAGGAACCAATTTAAACATCATAGCATTTATCTGTATTTTAACAAGTTTGGATCCTGATCATTTTTTATAACTGGATCAGAAACCATTTAAGTATCCCAACATTTATCTGCATTTTTACCAAATTTGGATCCTGATAAATCCCCCAGAATAATTCACAAATCATTTTACATAATCCAAGCAGTGATCTATGTTTTTAACAAGTTTGGATCCTGACCATTCCCAAGAATTATTCTGAATCTATTTTAGTATCCAATCATTTTTCTGTATTTTTAAGTTGTTTGGATCCTGATCAATTCACTAAATAATTCTGAAACCATTTTACATATCCAAGCATTAATTTGTATCTTTACCAAGTTTTGATCCTGATCATTCTTTAGAATCATTCCTAAATAGTTTCAATATCCAAGCATTTATCTGCATTTTACCAAGTTTGGATCCTGATCAATATTCAGAATAATTCAGCATCCTTAAAAAACTCATTACCCCATAAAAACAGTTGACCAAGAGGTTAACTCATTACCCTAATAAACTACTCCAAAAAAGGCTATGGGGTAATGGGTTAAGTTACCAGTAAACAAATCATACCAAATTATTTCCCTGACCAAGGGGATTTGACTACCCATCAAGGGGATTTTGACTACCCTGTAATTTAGATCAAGGGGATTTTGACTACCTTGTAAATTTCACTAAGGGGATTTTGACTACCCTGTAAATTTCAACAAGGGGATTTTGACTACTCTGTCAGTTTTGGACCAAGGGGATTTTGACCAAGGGGATTTTGAGCGGTACCCACTTTTAATGGCAAATTCAAATTTCCAATTAAGTCTAGTCCATTTATGACTATTGAGGCTTGATTGTAACAATATATTGCCAAATGACAAACAGTGCAGACCCTGATCAGACCCAGACCAGACAATGTTTGAATAGGACAAGAGTACTCTTCAAAGGTACGCTATTTGTTTATGACAAGTATACTCGCTGCTACGGTAAAAATTGTTACTACAAGTTGAGCTGTATGTTGCAGTTCTTGTGGATTTACTATTATTTCAGGGCTTCAAATAATTGTCTCACTTTTTTAGCATCAAATCCTATGGTGTTACTACTCATTAGAATCGTCTCTTCGAGACGATTCTAATGAGTAGTGACACCATAGGGTTTAAAGCAGAAAATTAATAAAGATTCTATTTTTTAAATACCCTCTTATCAGGAGCCCTGTTATTTACCTTCAGATGGAAGAGCATTATGCCAGTGCTGAGTATATTATTTACCTTCTGATGGAAGAGCATTATGCCTGTACTGAGTATATTATTTACCTTCTGATGGAAGAGCATTATGCCTGTACTGAGTATATTATTTACCTTCTGATGGAAGAGCATTATGCCTGTACTGAGTATGTTATTTACCTTCAGATGGAAGAGCATTATGCCAGTGCTGAGTATATCATCATCTATGCCTATAAGATGAGGAAGAGTTGACTCCAGGACCACACCAAGACCTTCCTTTCTCAGTGCTAGAGTCCCTTGCTCCTGTAAAATATACAACACAACAGTGCTACTATATGCAGAGTTCCAGAAAAGTAGAGTATTTCAAAAACTAAAATCTTTATTTCTGCATTAAACCCTATGGTTTGACTACTCATTAGAATCGTCTCTTTGAGACGTTTCTAATGAGTAGTCACATCATAGGATTTGGAGAAAATGTTGAATTTGTTCAGATTTCTCCCTTATCTGGAGCCCTGCCATATGATTATCTGTATGGACAAAAGCGCTTGAATATCATTCTCAACTAGTCTATGACAGGAGTAATTACTTCACTTGCGAACAGATCTGAACCAGCCAATTTGGCTGTAAAAAGTCGCCCCGTACTTCATTCTCAGTGTTGTTATACTTTCTGGTCCTTTGGAATCATTGATTTCAGCGCATTTACAGTTGAAAGTTGAATTCCGCTTAAGCTGGTGCTAGGGGGCGTGAGCACTGTTGCATATTTCAGTATTGCTCATGAACAGACTCAATTAAACCGAGTCTGCAATTTTCCGTATTTGCTTTGTTTTCTGTGCTTTCAAAGGATCTCCCCTTATTCAGATTTATTAAAGAATATCTTCAGGAATGTCTAACCAAGAAATACATAACAGTATCTTAGATAAAGAGTTTAGTTTTGAACTGTTGCAGCAGGTGGCTATAGTGTCTAAACCTCAATCTCCGCTCCGTTCTATTCAGTTAATCAATGTCGCCAATGTCGCATACATCCATGTCTGACACATCCAGACTGACGTACATTCTGTCTATCTCAGTGTCCCATGCCCACTGGGGCCATGCAGGACTTGGCAAGTTCAATCGAGGCATTACATGAAGTGGTACATGCAACATGACCATAACATCTTAATCCATTACCCCATAAATTCACCTTTTTATGCCTCTAATTTATTCCTCCACTGAACAAAAAAGTTCCAATTTATAGTCATTTATAAGTATCATAAGAAATATTTTCTATATTCTAGCAGATAATATAGGCACATTCTGCTTTACTTTCAACCTCCATTAAGTGGTCTAGAAACAGGCTCTGTGGTAAAGGGTTACCTATGTGGTAACCTTGAGCTAAAGGCCGCTGTTACCAAATGAATACCTAGTTTTGCATATAGCGTGTACTCACAAAGACATCATTATGGGGTTTAACTCTACAAATCCAACCGGACGTAAGGTTTGACACTGTCAACATTACAGCGATTAGCAATTTTCAAGAAAAATTTATTATCACATCACGTAGCTCATCACGTAGCTCGCTACATAGTTCAACTGAGGAAAAACAACACTTACCTTGAGTATGTTGGCTATGTCTGTCCATTTCTCTGACCACTCTTCAGTAAGAACTTTCATCTGGAAAACACATTAAACCAATTTAAGCCTAGTGTCTATTTGAACAAGTTTTAAAGAGTTTCAACCAAAGAAAATTCCTATAAAGTTTGGTTGAAGTGGATAAAGTGATATACTAGTAGGAGAAGATTTCATTTGAAGATATTGTTAACGACCACACACAACACACAAACTGACAACAGACGCAGGTCTATCACAATTATAGCATATCTTGAACCTTTGGCTTAGGTGAGCTAAATATTCATCATTGAGCTAAAAAAAAATAAGTTCATATAGGCAAAGAAAGAGAGATTTTTGGACTTTCAAATTACTTTGTGTCATTGAAAAACTGACACAAGCAAGTTTGATATACAGTGGAGCCCCTCCAAACTGGAACCTCTAAAATACCGGAATTCTCTCTAAACCAGAAAAAATGTTGGTCACATTTTTTATAGATTCTTTCCACTTTATACATTCATGAGATATGTATCATCAGAAATATTTTCTTTATTCTAGCAGATGATAGCTTAAAGCAGGTTGAAAGTAAAGCAGAATGCGCCTGAGGCGCATTCTGCTTTTCTTTCAACCTGCTTTGAGTGGTTAGCTATCTTCCAAACTAGAAACAAGCTATGGGATAATGGGTTAAAACCCCTCTAAACGGGAAACTTATGTTGTCCCCACATATGTCCAGTTTAGAGAGGTTTCACTCTAACAGGAGTGGACTGTTTTTACATTGTGTTGATTATATTGCATTAATTGCATAATTATTCAAAATGTTATCTCTTACAATTCCATTTTGAGGTAAGCGGACATGAGTCCCCCCAGACACGAGCCCCCCCCCCCCCCCCCCCGGCCGATTTTGCGCGGACATGAGCCCCCTGACCCACTGTATGATAAGATACATGTTTTCTTGTGTAAAATTGTAGATTAAAACTTCAAAACGTGTTTTTAAGTGTTATTTTGTCATTATTGCACTTTATATATTATGCTTTTAACCCCAAATGTTTGAGAACTTTGATATGTTTGAGAATTTTGAGACACAAACAACACCTTTAACTTACGATTATAAGGACAATAGATTCAATAAATCTATCAAACTTATACCTCTTACTGGCGGTGTTTCTTGAGTAAAAAGAGTCAATTAAACAATTAATTCCATGTATCATCAAAGTGTTACCGACAGTTTGATTCGTGAATAGGCTACGATTATCTTATTTTGTCACTATTGTGTAATCAAGTTGACAATATAAATGATTAGATCTATCATCATTATCTTTTTCCTACGAGGTATCATGATTAAAATGAAAAAATTAATAATTGGCGAATTATTGCTAACAAGCAAGGCAATATTTATAGCTTAAGAAAAACTTCATTTTTTGCCACAAATATTAACAAAACAGTAGTTAATTATCTGTCTGACCAGGGGGGCTTATGTCCGCACGCTCAAAACAGGGCTCATGTCCGTCAATCTATAATGTACTTTAATAGGGGATGTATGATGTGTGGTTATATAATGAAGATTACTGCTTATAATTAATACTCTTCCTTAAAATATCACTGGTCCAGGTATCACATCCTAAGGTAGTTTAAATGCCTCACCTTGATTGGAGGAAACCCCATATGAGTGAGAATAGTTAACGGACCAAACTCAACAAGTAAAAACGGCAATCAAGTTGTGGTCTAACCCCCCACCCCTAGCACCAAAACCAAACAAGCCCCTCAGAACCCTATCCTATGAGTCTCTTTGTTGCAGGCAGTGTGACTACATAATAACGTACCATTCCCGACAATGTGTGACCTTCAAAGATGAGCCTACTAGCAAACACGAGCAGCAAGACATATCCAGTATCCGGGCATGTGTGGTGCTCGGGGTGGAGGCCCTGGGGTGCACGGCCGAACAGGGGTCACAGGTATGAATACCACCTTATGGTCGGACGGGTGCCCTGTGGCTGATGGGAACAGACCGAGCGCTGCACAGGCCACCTGAGGATCCAGAACCATGGTACGCACAAGGTAAAAGGGGGATTGCATTTGGATGCCTGGATGGTCGAATCTGAGCAAGGCTCGGGAATAGCCTGACAGGTTTCCGCTGGGAGCCCCGAATCAGATAAGGTGCATCATGGATCTGTTAACAGCCAACCACTGGGAACCAGAAACAACAACACCTCCAGGACAAGACAGCATTTTCCTCCTTCCCGACGACCAGCGGCAACAAAAGGCCCTTTTCAGGGCCACCACAGCAAAGAGCACTCAATATTAGGCATGCTGCTGACCATTGTCCCAATCCTCAGACAATGGGATGAGGCATCTGATAAAGCTTATGCAGGACTATAAACCTTAGCAGAAACAACAACAAGAAATAAAGATTGTCATATAATTATCAGTCAATAATGTCACCCCACTTCTCCTAAAATGGAACAAATAAAAAATAATAGTAATTATCCATCTATTAAACAGTGTAGAGAGAGAAATTGTTTATTATAGTGACATGTGATATTTACATAACAAAATACAAATTATCAAAAGTAAACACATATGATTAATCACCCGGCCCCATGGGCCTATATGTCACCTTAAGGGTGTATCAATGTCATAAGCGATTTTTTCAAAGTATTAAACTTTTTTTCTATCATTGTTATTTTCGAAGAGCTATTTATGATGAATGAAAAAATGGAAAAAAATATATATGGTGGTGTCCTTTTTTTTTAGCTACAGCGATTTGAAAAAGGTATGTCAAATTTGGACTTTTTCTCTCAAATTTTACCCTTTCAGAGTACAAGCTTCATTAAAATCTATTTCAAAACAAAACAAACATGGTAATTTGGGTTTTCATTAATTAGTTCATGTCTATGGTTGTATTTTCACATATAGAAACCAAAATTAGACAAAGCAGCCACTAGGTTTGAACAATATGGATCCTCGAATATCACAAATATGCTTTTTATAGGGCATGATTTTATTAGATTCTTTATTGTATGAAAAAAAAGTAAAAAAGTTTGAAAATGAAATAGTTCGAGTTATTAAAGTAAAAAGAGTTATCTCCCCTTACAAAATTTACAAAAAAGTACCATATCAATGATATTTAGAGCTTTATAAATTTCACATTTGGTGCTTTTTTTTGCTTAAATTGGTTTTTGTATGAAGAAATACTACCATAGACAGGAAATAAATAACACAAAACCAAATTATCGTATTTGTTTTCATTTAAAATAGATTTTATTGAAGCGGGCTGTTTGAAAAGGACAAAATAAGAGGAAGTGGGTGGGGTAAATTTTACATGGCCATGGAGCCAACTGTTGTTCACCAAAATGTACACTTTTTTATTTTTTCATTCATCTTAAATAGCTTTTCAATACAAAACCATCATAAAGTGTTTTTATATACTTTGAAAATTTCTTAAAGTCATGACATTGAAACACCCTTAATGATATAAATATACAAATTTTAGTAAAGTTTCAGAGTGTTAATTAATATGAAACATTGATCAGTTTTTATTATTCAATCTTGCAACAGTTTAAACGTTTGTTATAAACTGACTCAAATAAATTGATTCAATCTAGCAACAGTTTAAACGTTTGTTATAAATTTACTCAAATAAAGGAATTCATTCTTGCAACAGTTTAAACGTTTGTTATAAATTGACTCAAATAAATTGATTCAATTTTGCAACAGTTTAAACGTTTGTTATAAATTGTCAAGTATATACACACATATATATATAAATTATTAAGAAAGCAGATAAAGTGCAGTAGGGAGAAGACTGACGCTCTTAGACCTTTAGGCCCTATTGTAGAGTGAATCTCGTCTTACTAAGTATGCCTGTAACAGAAACTTTGCTGTTTTACGAGTATACCCAGTAAGAAGAATTTTCAATTTATCCGTATTAGAGCTCTGTATGTATCGTTCATTTGTTATTACGTTGCCAAATATCTGCTTTCGTACTTCCTTATACTTTGGACAGCAACACAGAAAATGCAGCTCATTTTCAATAGAGTTATTCTCACAAAATTTACAAATTCTGTCCTAAAAAATCCTATGTGTGTCCGGATGCGGAATCTGGGTGATTTGGGTTGGCTGGGTCGTTGTTACGCTGTCTTATGCGCCCGTTGGCGTCAATGCGGAAATTTCTGCCTTGTGGTAGGTTACGTAATAATGTCCGTGCATTTTGTTCAATTAACCGTTCCGCGTGAGATTTGCTACTCTTTAAATAGACTCTGCTGTACGTCTGGTTGTCCTTAAGAGACATTTTATTCCTTAGAACTAGCACTTTCTCCTGTAATGATCTAAAGCTGATTTTCACAGCACCAGGCCTATTACGATAGTATGATTGTAGGCGACATGCGTCAGTAACGGACACAGTAGATTTGACTTCCTCCCCGAGGGCTTGTATTAGTTCTCTTGCCTTTGAAAGAATATCCTCACCCTCCCGAAAAGATAACCCGCTAGCCATGATTGTCAAATCTGGATCATCCAATGGGTTGGTGGGCTGTCTGATCGGCTGTCGATGCTCATTAACGGGAAATTGTCCGTCAACGTCACGCGACTGTTCCAAATTGTCTAATCTCGAGTGTAGCGAGTGAACAGTTGTCAACAATGCATCAATACGTGTACACTCTTGTGTGATGTTTGAGCTCACTTCATGTCGCAAATCCCTCACTTTATTGTCAATATTTTCAATCATTTCGACCCGAATTTTATCTATTTTCTGTTCTAATGCAATCCGCAGACCCTCCTGAGAATTTTTAATATCAGACACTGTAGCCAATATCAAGTCCACTTTACTAGCAAGATCAATGTTTGAGTCTGTTTGTACGTGCCCATGTTTGCTGTTATTTCCTAAACCCGACGCCATGTTTTCAAGAGTTTTATTCGAGTGACTGGCACTCGGCGTAGCAGGGTTCTGTTTATCACTTGTAGACTTAGTTCCGGGAGAAGGAAACACGGAGGGCAAATCAGAATTTGTGTAAAGGACTGAATTTGTCTCATTCAAAATGTCACTTACTGATACAGAACCAGTTGATTCTACGGATCCGCCATCTTTCCTTTGTTTGGGACTTTTGTCGTTCAAATCACTATTGCTACTCTTTTTTCTCTTATTCTTTCTCTTGTCTCTAGCCATTTAAAGCACCTTTACACTCAAATGTTTATGCTGAATCGTTCGATGACACTTTTTTACTGATAATCCAAACATTGAGTCCAAATAACCAAAATATTCTTCAGAGTTATAAAAACGTTTCCGCCATTGTACTGATCACGTGTAGATCCAGATCAGAGGGCTCCTATAGGCCATGGAAAGATGTCAACCTGTTGTAATTGGTCATTTATCTTCAGCTACTTACTAGAAACCTTTCTATGGTTTGAGGGGTTAGACTTAGTTGTTTGGTTTTGGGGTGTGAATAGATCAGAGGGTCAGCTCTATAGCTGGTTCAATGCTTTGGAATTGGCTCCTGTCATTTGCTTAATTGGTTGAGTTGATTCTTATTGACACTTGGTTTTCAGGCAGTACTCAGTGTCACTGGTAATTGGTTTGTTTATATAACAGCTATGTTGTGTTGATTAGATTTTGACAGTTTTGAGCTAGGTGCTGGCACTTATGTCTCATTAAAGTGTATGTATCTGGCCTACCATATGTGAAACTATTTAATACAGAGCGGGAGAGAGCCAGTTTTTAATGAAATACATGATGGAACATAGAAGAGAGAGATCTTATAAGTGTGACATGTGTGGAAAGTCATTTTATA
Organism: Gari tellinella; assembly: GCA_922989275.2. Taxonomy (NCBI): domain Eukaryota; kingdom Metazoa; phylum Mollusca; class Bivalvia; order Cardiida; family Psammobiidae; genus Gari; species Gari tellinella. The sequence continues at coordinate 669,535 of OV277857.1, forward strand.
CGAAAAGCCATTTAGTGACACACAAGAGGACACATACAGGAGACATCCCAAAACCTTACAAGTGTGAAATGTGTGAAAAGTATTTTACTACTCTCTCCAATTTACAGCGACACATAATGATACATACAGGAGAGACACCTTACAAGTGTGACATGTGTGAAAAGTCTTTCAGACAGAAAAGTGCTTTATATATACACATGAGGATACATACAGGAGAGAGACCTTACAACTGTTACATGTGTGAAAAGTCTTTTACTACTAGCTCCAATTTACGGAAGCACATAATGATACATACAGGAGAGAAACTATTCAAACTATACATTAAGTGTAACATGTGTGAAAAGTCTTTCAGTGAGAAAGGTCTTTTAGTGACACACATGAGAATACATACAGGAGAGAGACCTTACAAGTGTGACCTGTGTGAAAAGTCTTTCACATGTGGCTCCAATTTACAGCGACACATAATGATACATACAGGAGAGAAACTATACAAGTGCGACCTGTGTGAAAAATCTTTCAGTGAGAAAGGTAATTTAGTGACACACATGAGAATACATACAGGAGAGAAACCTTACAACTGTTACATGTGTGAAAAGTCTTTTACTACTAGCTCCCATTTACGGAAGCACATAATGATACATACAGGAGAGAGACTATACAAGTGTGACCTGTGTGAAAAATCTTTCAGTGTGAAAGATGTTTTAGTGACACACATGAGAATACATACAGGAGAGAGACCTTACAAGTGTGACCTGTGTGAAAAGTCTTTTACTACTAGCTCCAATTTACGGAGGCACATAATGATACATACAGGAGAGAGACTATACAAGTGTGACATGTGTGAAAAATCTTTTAGTCAGAAAAGCAATTTAGCCAAACACATGCTTACACATAGCAGAGAAAAACCTGTGTCATAATTGTAGTAAGGCATTTAATAGGAAAAGAAATTTAGTCAAACATGAAAGGATACAAACAAGCTAGAGACTCTACACTTGTGTGAAATGATCTTCATTCAGAAACACAGCTTAGACACACTTGAGAGTACATTAACTCTTTCAACACTAAGTAACTCTTGTGGGTTATTAGGTTCCCTTTTAGATCGATTTAGTTTACAAACCATTACCAGTCTACTTTGAATTCTGGGTAGTTTGATTAATACTGGTCTAAATTAACAAACAGTGTAGATCCAGATAAGAGGGCTCCTATAGTAGCACTCTGATCTGGGTCTACACTATTTGCATATGTTATGAGTATATTTTAAACAGGTTCATGGAGCAAGTCAGACAATTCTTGAAATAAATTGGTAACCTTGATTTCCAATATAGACTCCTATAGTAGTACTCTGATCTGGGTCTACACTATTTGCACATATGTTATGAGTATATTTTAAACAGGTTCATGGAGCAAAAGTCACACAATTCTTAAAATAAATTGGTAAACTTGATTTCCAATATAGACTCCTATGTTAATATAAGCATTTATGGCATGCCAGTAAACTTGAACATTAAGCATTTCTGTAACTTTCTTTTGTTTCCTTTTGAACGTGCATGCTATTGTGAGGCAGAATATATTTTCAAATTAAACATTCTTTAATTCTAGTTATTTCTCCCATTGATGTCAGGACGTTTCGCTACCTGGATTTTCGCTACACTAGCATGTTCGCTATCCTGTGGCTTTCGAGGCTGGTCTTTTCGTAATCTAGACTTCAGGCTACCCAGTTTTATTTTTCACACCTCTTGTTTACTGCAGGCGCCGTGCTCCCACGTAATTGATTTTCATTTACTGATCTAGATCCAAAATAATGTAAAGAAATGGGAGAGGTAGCGAACTGACAGGCGCAAACTGACAGGGTATCAAAACGTTCAGTTACCGTCCCATTTATTACCATGGTAACCAGTTCTGTGGAACAAGTCAACTTCTAAAGTCGCGTTGCAAAAGAGGTTCTGGCCAGATCAATAGAGAAATTATCTTTATTATTTGAAAAGTTAACGTCCCGACTTTTTAACTGGCGTACACTGTGGTGTAATTTTGTGGCATCACCAGTTATGTAAAATATATGTGGAAAAAATTACAAAAAATCCGTAGATGGGCGAATAATTATGACACATGACAGTAGTAGATGGTAGATGGAAATTTGAGTTAAAAAATTAATTTCGTATCGGCAAAGAAGGAGAGAAATTTTGGCTTTCAAATTACTATGTGTCAAGGAAATTTTTGTCACAAGTGAGTTTGATGATATACAGTGGAACCAAGCCTAACGGGAACCTCTAAATACCGGAATTCTCTCTAAACCAGACAAATAAACTTTGGTCACGTTTTTCGATTTATTCCTTCCACTTTATACATTCAGGAATATGTATCATCATTCATCAGAAATATTTTCTATATTCTAGCAGACGATAGCTTAAAGCAGGTTGAAAGTAAAGCAGAATGTGCCTTAAGGTGCATTCTGTATTACTTTCAACCTGCTTTAATTGGCCAGCTATCTTCCATACTAGAAACAAACTATGGAATAATGGGTTTACTAAACCAACTAAACCAGAAGTTTATGTCCCCACACCTGTCCAGTTTAGAGAGGTTTCACTCTAATGGTGGACTGTTTTTGTGGCTATATAATTAAGACTATTTCTTATAACTACTACTCTGCCTAATGGAGGCAATATAATTATCATTGGTCCAGGTATCATGACATCTTAGTTTAAATACCCCTCCTTGATTGGAGGAAATAAAGAATGTCATATAAGTTTAGTATATAGTAATAATCATAAATGAAATGAATTCTTTATATGCTACTTGAACTGTGAATGGCTGTGTACGCCATATTACTGTATGTATACTATTTGTTATTATATGCTATGTATGTACACAGATGAGACTTAAATAAAGATATAAACTAATAATCAGTGTGACCCGGCTTCTCCTTAGAATGGTGGAAATCAAAAATAATATTAATTATATATATATATATCTTTATTCAAGTCTCATCTGTGTACATACATAAATATTAACAAACATCATATATACAGAAACTATGGCGTACACAGCCATTTTTACTAAGAATTATAGGAGATTCAATTCATTAACGACTATTACAATTTATTTACATAAGTAAGACCATGTGCATGCTGCTAATCGATGTATTAAAATCTGCTTTAAGAAAAAAGCATGTGAAAATTTGAAAATGAAAACGTACACTACAGCGTATTTTTAATAAACGATGTAAAAAAGCCGTTATCATCTTTGATCAGATCAAAGATGAACTGATTAGCAGCAAGCACATGTGATAGGTAAAACGTTAATCTATAAAGAATAAAAATAATATGCATTACTTACATAAAAGTTGGGTTCTTCTTTTTAAAATATTAAAACAGGTTTTGGCATATATACGTATTAGACTGGGATGGGTAAATAAAACCTTTAGCTGATCAAGTTTATTAAAATTCATAAAGTTAACAAATGCATTAGAAGCTTTAAGAAGTAAATCTGTTCTAAAATCCTTATACATAGGGCAGTCTAAAATAACATGTTCCTCGTCCTCGACAACAGTTTTACAAAATGGGCATTTGCAATCTTCTTCAGCCATATTTTCATATCTTCCTGTCTCGATACGTATAGGGGCAACCCCGTATCTAAATTTGCAGAAAGCTGACCTATGATTTGGTGGTAATATGACAAGGCAATGCTTTTCAACATCATAATTTTGTTTAAAAACTCTGTAAGTTCTCAGTTTGTTTCTCCCTCTTCCAGAAATGGCAGTGGTCCTATTTATTTTTCTAGTCCAGGATGTTTTGAAATCAGACATTGTGGATTGTTTTACATTTTCTACCAAAGTATTCTTACAAATTCTAACTTCAATGTTGCTAAAAGTAGTTTAATCAAGACCAGAAAGTATTGATTTCATGTTATAAAACCAGTTTCTACAAGACGCAGATGCTTTCTTGTTGGCCCACAGAGCAATGCTTTTGTTTAGCCGATCACAGTGCATACGAGACAGTCTGCACCAGTAATTAGCTAGACAACCCCATTGCTTTACTATTGAAGGTTCCCATGCCATTTCACCATACACAGTGGCAATTGGCGTATATTTACCTATGCCTAAGAAATACCGCATAGCCCTAGTCTGAACAGCGTTGATACAGGTATATTCCTTATTTCCCCAAATAGGAGCACTATAGTTAATAACTGGTCAAACGATTGAATCATATAATTTCAAGAAAACATTAAAAGGCACTCAAACTAGTAATTTACAGCGAGAAATCAAAATACCTAAAGCTCGATTTGCGCTTTGCAGTTCTGTTGAAATCAAAATGTTCATTCAACACAACTCCTAAAATGAACAATATTACGTTTACTTTCATTAACAGTCATACTATTAAGGCCACACCAAATATTTAGGTTATCTAAAAGAGACTGGAGCGCATTACTATTTTCTGCAAGGAGTACAATGTCATCAACATAACAGAAGACACATACCTTTTCGTCTCCAACTTGAATACCAATATCCAAAGACTTCAAAAAAGTGATTAAGTCATTAATGTATAAATTAAAAAGGATCGGGGAGAGAATACAGCCTTGCCTTAATCCACATTTAATATTGAACCATTCTGTACTATAAGAACCAAGCCTTATACTAGACTAGCAGTAACTGTGGTATATAAAGATTTAATAGCTTTAATCATATTACCCCCTATTCCAGAGTCTATCAGTTTTTGCCAAAGTTTTTCTCTGTTTACCATATCATAAGCTTTCCGAAAATCAATAAAAGCACAAAAAGTAAGCTTCTTCTGCTTTTTCCGAGTTTCAATAATATTAGTCAAAGATAAAATTTGATCAACTTTCGGAATCCATTTTGCTCTTCAACAATGTTGCCGTTTCTCTCAGGCCAAGTATTCAATCTTAAATTCAAAATACTAGTATAAATTTTGTAAATGGCAGAAGCCAGAGAAATTCCACGATAAGAAAGAGGGTCTCGAGGGTCAAAACTGGAAGACTTAGGAATAGGATTAACCCTTAGCCTGCCAGTCACGACTATAGCTCCATATGCAAACAGCTTGGATCCGGATGAGACGCCGAGTACTCGGCGTCTCATCCGGATCCAAGCTGTTTGACACTCGGACAACATTTTCAGCAATTTTGAGCAACTTTGAAGCACTTTGAAACTTGAAGCAGACGAGAAATATAGCAGACGACAATTTATTTGGCGGGCTAAGGGTTAATAATTGTTTTACCCCAGTTATCAGGTATTTTTCCAGTTGTAAAACAGACATTAAAAAGTGAATGTAGAAATAACGAAGCTGTATCGTTAATTATGAGTCAATCTGACTTGTCTAAGACTCTTTAAAATGGAGGCAATTACTTAATTATCAGTCAATTTGACAAGTTGTCTGAGACTCCTTAAAATGGAGGAAATGAAAACAATATTTAATTATCTATCAATCAGACAGACTGCCTTTTATAATGGACATGAAATTATCATCAGTTATCAGACAATATTATCCCCTGCCTGTCCTGACCTAGAGGAAATAGAGATTATTATCTATTATCAGTTAATTTTACACTCTACACCTCTTTAATATCTGATCAACTAAAATCTAATTTGATACTACAGTAGAACCTCTCTATTACAACCACTAAATTGTGTCAAATATTAGTCGTTTAAGACAGGTGACTGCTTAAAGCAATGTGAAAGTGAAACAGAAAGCTCCTACACTTTCACATTGCTTTAAGCTGTCACCTGTCTTTTATACAGACAATTGGCCTTCTTTTTAGAGGTCGTAATAGAGAGGTTTCACTGTATTTTTTCTGTCAATTAACATCCTGTCCCAGGGAATTCAGATACATACAAAAGTATTCTCAAATCTACCTAATTGCCACCAAATCCCAACAACATTGAGTCAAAGCTGACTGAGAGCTGCAAGGAGTCGAATGATGCAATATTACATGGTGGATGTAACTATTTCTTAGAAACAACAACAACTCATTGCCCAGGTACAAGTAACCATTGAGTCAGGACAAGTCAATGTTTCATACAAGACACACTGATTGAAAGCAATTGTTTTGACTAAATTATACATTGTATAATCATATAAAATGTTTATTAGACAATAATTTAGTGAATACATGTAGCCGGGTCTTCTTATAAAGAAGCATCCGCTCAGACCCCGGTTTGAACCCGGTGTCATATAGTGGATTAACCCCCCATTGTAGATTAACCCCGGAGTTAGATTTCAGCAATTGTAATTTAACCCCCACTATTGTAGATTAACCCTCCCCCTTCATGAAATTTTTTTTGTCAAATATTTTTTTAAATCCAACTATCAGAAATGAAAATATATGTGTACATGATTAAATTGCAACTGTTTTTAACTTTGTAACTCAAAATTTTATGCGTTAAGATTTCTAAAGGGGGGGGGATAAATTACAATGGCCATTGTAGATTAACATGCCCCCCCCCCCCCCCCCCCTCAATGAATTCCCCCCCCCCCCCCCTCATGAATTTTTTTTGTCAAATATTTTATTTTAAATCCAACTATCAGAAATGAAAATATATGTTTACCGGTACATGATTAAAAACCCCTCTAAACTGGAAACCCCTCTAAACGGGAAACTTATGTTGTCCCCACATATGTCCAGTTTAGAGAGGTTACACTCTAACAGGAGTGGGCTGTTTTTACATTGTGTTGATTATATTGCATTAATTGCATAATTATTAAAAATGTTATCTCTTATAATACCATTTTGGGGTAAGTGGACATTATTATGAGCATTCCATGTATCATCAGAGTGTTACCGACAGTTTGATTCGTGAATAGGCTACGATTATCTTATTTGTCACTATTGTGTAATCAAGTTGACAATATAAATGATTAGATCTATCCTCATTATCTTTTTCCTACGAGGTATCATGATTAAAATGAAACAATTAATAATTGGCGAATTATTGCTAACAAGCAAGGCAATGGGGGGCTGGCTCATGTCCGTCAATCTATAAGGTACTTTAATAGGGGATGTATGATGTGTGGTTATATAATGAAGATTACTGCTTATAATTAATACTCTTCCTTAAAATATCATTGGTCCAGGTATCACATCTTACAGTAGTTTAAATGCCTCACCTTGATTGGAAGAAACCCCATATGAGTGAGAATGGTTAACGGACCAAACTCAACAAAAACGCGGCAATCAAGTCGTGGTCTACTCCCCCCCCCCCCCCCCTAAGCACCAAAACCAAACAAACCCCTCAGAACCCTATCCTATAAGTCTCTTTGTTGCAGGCAGTGTGACTACATAATAACGTACCATTCCCGACAATGTGTGACCTTCAAAGATGAGCCTACTAGCAAACATGAGCAGCAAGACATAGCCAGTATCCGGGCATGTGTGGTGCTCGGGCTCGAGGCCCTGGGGTGCACGGCCGAGCAGGGGGTGGTATGAATACCACCTTATGGTCGGACGGCAGGGGGTGGTATGAATACCACCTTATGGTCGGACGGGTGCCCTGTGGCTGATGGGAACAGACCGAGTGCTGTACAGGCCACCAGGATCCAGAACCATGGTACGCACAAGGTAAAAGGGGGATTACATTTGGATGCCTGGATGGTCGAATCTGAGCAAGGCTCGGGAATAGCCTGACAGGTTTCAGGTGGGAGCCCCGAACCAAATAAGGTGCATCATGGATCTGTTAACAGCCAACCACTGGAAACCAGAAACAACAACACCTCCAGGACAAGACAGCATTTCCTCCTTCCCGACGACCAGCGGCAACAAAAGGCCCTTTTCAGGGCCACCACAGCAAAGAGCACTCAATATTAGGCATGCTGCTGACCATTGTCCCAATCCTGAGACAATGGGATGACGCATCTGATAAAGCTTATGCAGGACTATAAACCTTACCAGAAACAACAACAAGAAATAAAGATTGTCATATAATTATCAGTCAATAATGTCACCACACTTCTCCTAAAATGGAACAAATAAAAAATATTACGGAAAAAAGGCTTGCCTTTTTTCCGTTCTTAAGTAATGCATGATAAAATCAAAGGTATTCCAATTTTATTCAATCACTGACAGACTTTGAAAAGTGTTTGATTTGCGCGTGAATATTTTCCTCAAAACTAGGCAACTACAAAAAATGGGGGCTGACATCTTGGATGATGACGTCACGGCTTTTACGAAGAGTTGTGCGTGACGTTTCGGAATTCCCGATTTCGGTGCTATTTTTAAACCATTTTAAGCATGAATAACCCCCAACACTCACTTGAAATGATTTTCTCCAAAGAACAAAGCTTCAAACAGTTCAATTCATACCTTTAAACGCTTAAATGAACGTTATTTACAAAAATCTATTTCTCAATCGAACCGATAAAAATAACGGATTACCAATACGCCATCGATATAAATAATGACATCTTTATTGGTGGTCATATGACTTCCAAAAATAGTTTCAGATTGCATTATAGGTGTACGGGGGAGTTTTAACTTTTTACATTGTATACACGGGTGCTTATAGATCTATTTGATTATTTGGTTTAACAACATATAGATCTTGTCCCAAACAATTTAGGTATATAATAAAAGTTCGAGTCGGTTGTGTAATCAAGATCTCAGTCACGAGAGGCGTAGCCTCGAGTGTGATCTGAAATACACAACGAACTGATACAAGAGCGCTGATAACACACTGGTGATATATCTATTCCGTTTTCATTAGTATAATTTTGCTTTTTTCCGTCCATAGGCAAAGCCTAAATACATATTAGTAATTATCCATCTATTAAACAGTGTAGATCCAGATCAGAGGGCTCCTATAGGCCATGGAAAGATGTCAACCTGTTGTAATTGGTCATTTATCTTCAGCTACTTACTAGAAACCTTTCTATGGTTTGAGGGGTTAGACTTAGTTGTTTGGTTTTGGGGTGTGAATAGATCAGAGGGTCAGCTCTATAGCTGGTTCAATGCTTTGGAATTGGCTCCTGTCATTTGCTTAATTGGTTGAGTTGATTCTTATTGACACTTGGTTTTCAGGCAGTACTCAGTGTCACTGGTAATTGGTTTGTTTATATAACAGCTATGTTGTGTTGATTAGATTTTGACAGTTTTGAGCTAGGTGCTGGCACTTATGTCTCATTAAAGTGTATATATCTGGCCTACCATATGTGAAACTATTTAATACAGAGAGAGAGAGAGCCAGTTTTTAATGAAATACATGATGGAACATACAAGAGAGAGATCTTATAAGTGTGACATGTGTGGAAAGTCATTTTATACGAAAAGCCATTTAGTGACACACAAGAGGACACATACAGGAGACATACCAAAACCTTACAAGTGTGAAATGTGTGAAAAGTCTGTTACTTCTCTCTCCAATTTACAGCGACACATAATGATACATACAGGAGAGAAACCTTACAAGTGTGACATGTGTGAAAAGTCTTTCAGACAGAAAAGTGCTTTATATATACACATGAGGATACATACAGGAGAGAGACCTTACAACTGTTACATGTGTGAAAAGTCTTTTACTACTAGCTCCAATTTACGGAAGCACATAATGATACATACAGGAGAGAGACTATACATTAAGTGTAACATGTGTGAAAAGTCTTTCAGTGAGAAAGGTCTTTTAGTGACACACATGAGAATACATACAGGAGAGAGACCTTACAAGTGTGACCTGTGTGAAAAGTCTTTTACTAAAAGCTCCAATTTACGGAGCCACATAATGATACATACAGGAGAGAAACTATACAAGTGCGAAATTTGTGAAAAATCTTTCAGTGAGAAAGGTAATTTAGTGACACACATGAGAATACATACAGGAGAGAAACCTTACAACTGTTACATGTGTGAAAAGTCTTTTACTACTAGCTCCCATTTACGGAAGCACATAATGATACATACAGGAGAGAGACTATACAAGTGTGACCTGTGTGAAAAATCTTTCAGTGTGAAAGATGTTTTAGTGACACACATGAGAATACATACAGGAGAGAGACCTTACAAGTGTGACCTGTGTGAAAAGTCTTTTACTACTAGCTCCAATTTACGGAGGCACATAATGATACATACAGGAGAGAGACTATACAAGTGTGACATGTGTGAAAAATCTTTTAGTCAAAAAAGCCATTTAGCCAAACACATGCTTACACATAGCAGAGAAAAACCTGTGTCATATTTGTAGTAAGGCATTTAATAGGAAAAGAAATTTAGTCAAACATGAAAGGATACAAACAAGCTAGAGACTCTACACTTGTGTGAAATGACCTTCATTCAGAAACACAGCTTAGACACACTTGAGAGTACATTAACTCTTTCAACACTAAGTAACTCTTGTGGGTTATTAGGTTCCCTTTTAGATCGATTTAGTGACAAACCATATACCAGTCTACTTTGAATTTTGGGTAGTTTGATTAATACTGGTCTAAATTAACAAACAGTGTAGATCCAGATAAGAGGGCTCCTATAGTAGCACTCTGATCTGGGTCTACACTATTTGCATATGTTATGAGTATATTTTAAACAGGTTCATGGAGCAAGTCAGACAATTCTTGAAATAAATTGGTAACCTTGATTTCTAATAAAGACTCCTATACGGACCTATAGTAGTACTCTGATCTGGGTCTACACTATTTGCATATGTTATGAGTATATTTAAACAGGTTCATGGAGCAAAAGTCACACAATTCTAAAATAAATTTGTAAACTTGATTTCCAATATTGACTCCCATGTTAATATAAGCATTTATGGCATGCCAGTAAACTTGTTCATTAAGCATTTCTGTAACTTTCTTTTGTTTCCTTTTGAACGTGCATGCTATTGTGAAGCAGAATATATTTTCAAATTAAACATTCTTTAATTCTAGTTATTTCTCCCATTGATTTCAGGACGTTTCGCTACCTGGATTTTCGCTACACTAGCATGTTCACTATCCTGTGGCTTTCGAGGCTGGTCTTTTCGTAATCTAGACTTCAGGCTACCCAGTTTTATTTTTCACACCTCTTGTTTACTGCAGGCGCCGTGCTCCCACATAATGGATTTTCATTTACTGATCTAGATCCAAAATAATGTAAAGAAATGGGAGAGGTAGCAAACTGACAGGCGCAAACTGACAGGGTATCAAAACGTCCAGTAACCGTCCCATTTATTGAAATTTTCCGTTAAAAGTTTCAGGGGTGAATGTGTTAAGGCAGGTTGGTATTTTTCAATTTGTCGCCGATAGTTAGCCAACAAAGACAACCTTTTTTATTGATTAATACTTATAATACATATCGCCATATATGTTTTGAATCCTATTACCTTTAGTAAACCCGTTACTCCACATCCATTTCATACCGTCGCCAATTTTGGTCAATAATAAGCATTTTTATCGGAAAGGGGGCATTATTAATTCATTATAAACCATTTAATTGAAATATATGCTTTTAAATACGTTTTCTCAGAGTGTGATATTAGTACACAAATCATACTTTCTCTACTGTTTTCGTGTTACATTAGTTATTACGGACCGATATTTTTCATAGCGTCGCCGATTAGGGTCAATTTTATTGGCGACTGTAGGTCATGAAAGGCAACTTTTTTAGCCTAAATGACTGTTATTAGTTTAAATTATTATTATTAAACAGTGTTTATGTCTTTGAATGCGATAGTAGCACACAACACATATTTTCTATGCTGTTTTCGTCTGATATTACAGACCAACATTTTTCATACCGTCACCGATTTTGTTCAATAAAAAGCATTTTTTATTGAAAACTAAATATATAGAAGCACTATTAATATATTATAAACCAATAAATTGAAATATATCCTTTTAAATACGTTTCCAGTACATAAAACCTTTTTTCTAGCCTGTTTTCGTAAGCTCAGCCTGTTTTCGCCTGTTTTCGCGAAAACAGCTGTTTTCGGTTTTTCGGGTAACCGCATTTATTACTATGGTAACCAGATCTGTGGAACAAGTCAACTTCTAAAGTCGCGTTGCAAAAGAGGTTCTGGTCAGATCAATAGAGAAATTATCTATATTTGAAAAGTTAACACCCCGACTTTTAAACTGGCTTACACTGGTGTAATTTTGTATCCGACAATTTTGTGGCATCACCAGTTATGTAAAATATATGTGGAAAAAATTTAAAAAAATTCGTAGACGGGCGAATAATTATGACACATGACAGTAATAGATGGTAGCTTATAACCCATTACCCCATATCCTCTTTTTAGTATTGGAGATAGGTGACCACTTAAAGCAGATTGAAAGTAAATCATAATGCACCTAAAGGCAATCTTAATTCTTCTTAATTAAATTCTTTATGCTTAACCCATTGCACCATACCCTTAAGGCACATTCTGCTTTACTTTCAGCCTGCTTTAAAATACCATCTGCTAAAATATAGGATATATTTCTTTCAATACATATTCATAACTGTATGAATTAAAGCTACTTTCTTAAGTGGAGGAATAAATTATAGATGTAAAAATGCATATTTATGGGGTAATGGGTTAAATCAGTCTGCTTTAAGTCACTAGAGTGTTAACAAACCAATTGTTTATGCACAAAAGGATGGACACCAGATATCCAGCTCACCTTGGAATTTTGTGCCAGGTGAGCTACAAAGTCGACACATCAAAGCTTCTACATGCATTCAGGATGGGTTCGGCATGAGTTTTTCTTTGTTTTAGGGCCTTCTAAAAATTTCTTTTCAAGGGTAAAACCCATCAAACAAGTTATAGGCTTTAACATTTGTTTTATATTTGATTTTAATAGGGTTGTTAACGGTCTAACTTTTAGTTAACCATTAGAACATCAGTTAATCTGTTACAGTTTTCCTTCAAACAGTTGACCTGAAGAAAAAAACGGAATTTGGGTCATAAAGTTTGCTGTACCTACACAGCAGACGTCATCTCCATTGCTCGTTTAAACCTGCCTTGACATCTCATTGAATTACACGCCCGCGGGGTGTAAACCTTGTCTACAGCGGTTGCAAGGTAACCTCGACATTAAACCAGTGGAAAGAGGTAATTGACAGGACGCCAATTAAACCAATTTAAGCCTAGTGTCTAGACCCTACATTTTGTTCACCCATCTACAGCATTTCTTCCACCACACACCCTGCTGAATATCTTTATTAAAGAAAATTCTTGTTGAAGCTTTCATTGCAACACATCTATTTCTAGCTCCTATGACCGATATATGTAACAGACTGAAACCAATTTCAGTAATATTGGTTAAAGGACCTACAGAAGTTACACCATGTCAAATATCAATGCTCTGGCCATATTAGTTTCAAAGAAGACATTTGAAGATTTCACTATATAAATCTTTGAGAAGTAGGTAAAACAAGTAGAACGAACGATCAACGGCTGTAATGGAAACGATTTTATTGAAACCAACGTTTCGCCTATACAATAGGCTTCATCAGGGATGATATTCAAAGATGATATGTGGCATGAAGTATACAAAATTGGGGTCTGTTTCTATGAATCGTTTGTGACGTAGACCTTCATAAAAAGGGCCGGTAAGTATGAAGAGATAGTAATGGTTACAAGTTGATAATAAAAACGGCAGAATTATAAATGGTAAAAGTTTGAAAAATGGAAAGTCCTGTTTTATGAAGTTGATATATAAATCTTTGTAAAACTCTGATCCAAGTGGAGGGGCAATTTTAGACCCCAGGGGCATCATTGATAGAGGACCTGTAGAAGATGCTTGATGCAAAATATCTAAACCCTGTGTACTATATGGTTTCAGACAAGAATATTTTTTAAACTCCGATGACCAGAACCATTTCAACAATATTGGTAAAGGACCTCTAGAAATTACACTATACCAAGCATCAAAGCATTCTAGCAGATGATAGCTTAAAGCAGGTTGAAAGTAAAGCAGAATGCGCCTTAAGGTGCATTCTGTTTTACTTTCAACCTGCTTTAATTGGCCAGCTATCTTCCATACTAGAAACAAGCTATGGGATAATGGGTTAAAACCCAACTAAACCAGAAGTTTATGTCCCCACACCTGTCCAGTTTATAGAGGTTTCACTCCAGGAGTGGACTATTTTTGTGGTTATATAATTAAGACTATTGCTTATAACTAATACTCTTCCTAATGGAGGCAATATAATTATCATTGGTCCAGGTATCATGACATCCTAGTTTAAATATCCCTTCTTGATTGGAGGAAATAAAGAATGTCATATACATGTAATTATCAATCAATGTGACACTCCGCTTCACCTTAAAGGCACAATCCCGCTCAAATTGGTGTTTAAAACGCGCAATTTCTTATATGTGTGCATTTTCTATGTATTAAAACTAAGTGAAATCGAGTGTAAGAAGCCTGACATATGCACCCACTTCGTAAAGAATCCTACCTAAATGTGTCGAATTCTTATCGTGGTGGTTTACATTATAAGCGGGTTTGTTTACAAATAAGATTACGGGCTGGTTCCGAGAACTCTCGATCGATCGCATAAAGGTCACGTGATTGATTCGGCCGCGACAATGTGTATCATTGCATCAGATTAACGGCCAAACTTAAAGGAGTTGTCTCTCTTTGGTTGTAAAGCACTCGACTTATTGTATAGAATTATGCAAATGAGCTTTACCGAGTATGTCCGTAAATTTTCGTCGCTATTCAAAAATAAACAAACTTGATTACTTGTTTCCACAAATTTCACTGTTCGTTAGCAATATTGCTTCAAATATCACCACGTATTACTTCTTTTTATATGGAACGCTTACGATAGTGACATAAATTTCATGTAAGAAAAATGTTTGATTCTGTTTATGTGGGAGTAATATAGTGGCTTTAAAATGGACGAAATAAAAAAAAATTATGAGTAAATCTGATTTGTCTAAGACTCTTTACAAGAGGGCCTGAAGGCCCTGATATCGCTCACCATTTGTAATGAAGCCTGATAGCTTTACCTTTGAATTTCACACGTTTTATTCTAAATCCATTCAAGTTTGTCAACCTACTCTAGTATAGTAGAGTACATCAAAGGCAGATAACTAGAGCCTAAACAATACTGAAATGAAGCCTTTTTCTAAAATAAAACAAAGTATATCAAAGGCATGTAACTAATGCCACAATGATTAGATTTCAACAATAGTTGCATTCCTTCGAGAACGTATATATACTTTGTGTACAAGTATAATCAAAATCCAATGAAAACTGTAGTTGCAAGAGTGTAAACGCTGTAAAATATGGCATTTTCAGCAATTCAAAGGTAGATAACTCTTGAACTATTTGTCCAATTTCAACCATAATCACCCTTTTTCGATCTCTTATGGTCATACAATCTGGGCAAGTTTGAGAGAGCTTGGATAAATATTGTGGCCTCTAGAGCGTAAACACTGTTAAATATATCATTTTCAGCAATTCAAAGGTAGATAACTCTCGACCTATTGATCAGATTACAACCATAATTGAACTCATCTGAAGTCTTATGGTAATATACAATCTGAGTAAGTTTGAGAAAGTTTGGATAAAATGTGTGGCCTCTAGAGTGTAAACAACCTTAAATATAGCATTTTCAGCAATACAAAGGTAGATAACTCTCCACCTATTAGTCTGATTTCAACCATAATCAAACTCATCTGAACTCTTATTATAAGTCATATACAATCTGAGCAAGTTTGAGATAGGTTGGATAAAAATTGTGAACTCTAGAATATAAACACCGTTAAATATGGCATTTTCAGCAGTTCAAAGGTAGATAACTCTTGATCTATTTGTCCGATTTCAACCAAAATCAACCTCATTTGAACTCTTATGGTCATATACAATCTGGGGGAGTTTTAGAAAGATTGGATAAATATTGTGGCCTCTAGAGTGTAAACACTGGTAAATATGGCATTTTACCAGCAATTTTCAGCAATTCAAAGGTAGATAACTCCTGACCTATTTGTCCAATTTCAACCATAATCGATCTTATCCGAACTCTTATGGCAATATACCATCTGAGCAAGTTTGAGAAAGATTGGATAAATATTGTGGCCTCTAGAGTGTAAACACTAAAATTGTTGACGATGCACGACAGACATTCAAGGATTGCAAAAGCTCACCCTGAGCTAGCTCAGGTGAGCTAAAAATGGAGGCAATTACTTAATTATCAGTCAGTTTGACAAGTTGCCTCAGACTCCTTCAAATGGACGAAAAGAAAACAATGACTTATTATCTGTCAATCAGACAGACTGCCTTTTATAATGGACATGACATAATTATCAGTTATCAGACAATATTACCCCCTGCATGTCCTTACTTAGAGGAAATAGAGATTATTATCAATTATCAGTTAATTTTACACTATGCACCTCTTTAAAATTTGAGGAAGTGAACAACCTGTCAATTAACATCCTATGTCAGGGAATTCAGATACATATATTCTCAAATCTGCCTTTTTGCCACCACATCCCAACAACATTGAGTCAAAGATGACTGAGAGCTGCAAGGAATTGGATAGAGACAGACATTTTGTGAATGGTGTATGAAGTTGAGTATATAATAATAAAGTAATTTACCAGTAGATATATGAGGCCACAAAAGAATGATATAACAAGTATGACCTACCATATGTGAAAACTATTTAATACAGACAGGGAGATAGCTAGTTTTTAGTGAAACACATGATGGAACATACAAGAGAGAGACATCATATGTGTGACTTAATTGTGTGGAAAGTCATTTTATAAGAAAAGCCATTAAGTGACACACATGAGGATACATACAGGAGAGAGACCTTACAAGTGTGACATGTGTGAAAAGTGTTTTACTAATAATTAACTCCAATTTACAGCAACACATAATGATACATACAGGAGAGAGACATTATAAGTGTGACTTGTGTGGAAAGTCGTTTAATAAGAAAAGCCTTTTAGTGATACACATGAGGATACATACAGGAGAGTGACCTTACAAGTGTGACATGTGTGAAAAGTGTTTTACTAATAACTCCAATTTACAGCAACACATAATGATACATACAAGAGAGACACATCATAAGTGTGACTTGTGTGGAAAGTGTTTTACTAATAACTCCAATTTACAGCAACACATAATGATACATACAGGAGAGAGACCTTACAAGTGTGACTTGTGTGAAAAGTGTTTTACTAATAACTCCAATTTACAGCAACACATAATGATACATACAAGAGAGAGACATCATAAGTGTGACGTGTGTGAAAAGTCGTTTAATAAGAAAAGCCTTTTAGTGATACACATGAGGATACATACAGGAGAGAGACCTTACAAGTGTGACTTGTGTGAAAAGTGTTTTACTAATAACTCCAATTTACAGCAACACATAATGATACATACAAGAGAGAGACATCATAAGTGTGACTTGTGTGAAAAGTCGTTTAATAAGAAAAGCCTTTTAGTGATACACATGAGGATACATACAGGAGAGAGACCTTACAAGTGTGACTTGTGTGAAAAGTCTTTCAGTCGGAAAGGTGTTTTAGTGACACACATGAGGATACATACAGGAGAGAGACCTTACAAGTGTAACATGTGTGAAAAGTCTTATACTGATAGCTCCAATTTACAGCACCACTTGATGGTACATTCAGGAGACATCCCGAGCCCTCACAAGTGTGACCTGTGTGAAAAGTCATTCAGTCAGAAAAATCATTTAGTGAGACATTTGAGAATACATACAGGAGAGAGACCTTACAAGTGTGACGTTTGTGAAAAGTCTTTTAATAATAGCTCCAATTTAAAGCAACACAAAATGATACATACAGGAGAGAAACTACCGATATACAAGTGTGACTTGTGTGAAAAATCTTTTACTGAAGGTAACACTTTAAGGAGACACATAATGATACATACAGGAGACAGACCTTACACATGTGACCAGTGTCAAAAGTCTTTTATTCAGAAATACAATTTAACCGAACACATGCTTGTACATACCGGAGAAAAACCTTTCAAATGTCATACTTGTAGTAAGGCCTTTTATAGGAAAAGAAATTTAGTCAACCATGAAAGGATACATACAAAATGGACTTAACACTACACTTGTGTGAAATGACCTTCATTCAGAAACACACTTCAGAGTACATAAACTCTTTCAACACTAAGTAACTCTTGTGGGTTATTAGGTTCCCTTTTAGATCGTTTTAGTTTACCAAAACATGTAACAGTCTACTTTGAATTCTGGGTAGTTTGATAAATACTGGTCTAAATTAGCAAACAGTGTAGACCCTGATCAGAATGCTCCTATGGGATCTGGGTCTACACTGTTTGTAAATGTAATGAGTATATTTAAACAAGAGGGCCATGGCCCTAAATTCGCTCACCTGAGGACATTGAAGTTTGTACCTAAGTTGACTGGGCAAGACAACATTTTAATATAACTATAAATGGAGTTATCTTCCAGACAAGAAAACATGACAAAAGTGAATTTTGTTGCCAAGCTTATGACCCTTATCCATGACACATCCTCTTATCAAGCTATTTCCATTTCCAATAAATGATAATTATTTCACTAGCGTCAGCAGAACTGGAATTATTTTCCTGACAATAAAATATGACAAAGGGGAAAAACTAAATATTGCTGCCCTTGTGCATGGCATTTTCTCTCATCAGTTTCTTTCCATACATAAAATTTCATTACAATAGCATCAGTAGAACTGAAGTTGTCTTCTTGACAAGAAAATATCACAAAGGGAAATAACTAAAAAAACAATGATGTCAGAGTTATGGCCTTTGCAAATGGCACTTCCTCTCATCAGGCTCTTTCCAAATAGGCAATTTCATTTTACCCATTACCCCATAGCATGTTTCTAATTTTGAAAATAGGTGGCCACCTAAAGCAGGTTGAAAGTAAAGCAGAATGTGTCTTAACCCTTAGCCTGCCACTCACGACTATAGCTTTATATGCAAACAGCTTGGATCCGGATTAGACGCCGAGTAACTCGGCGTCTCATCCGGATCCAAGCTGTTTGACACTCAGACAACATTTTCAGCAATTTTGAGCAACTTTGAAGCACTTTGAAACTTGAAGCAGACGAGAAATATAGCAGACGACAATTTATTTGGCGGGCTAAGGGTTAATGCACACTTTGCTTTACTTTTGCATCTTACATTTTCATGACTGTTTAAAGTGGAATTATTGAAAAGACATACAGATAACTCTGACAAAACCAATATTAAACATATGTATAAATATGGCATAAGACATAATTACATAACTGTCAGTGGATCACATCCAGATCCTGTTTCTCTAAGTATGAATCAGACTGAACCATATCTAAACTTTAGCAGACAACATGTTCAGCTGATCATGACCAGTTCTGTGATACTCACTACCAGTTCAGAGTTGCATAATATTTGACCTCAGTGGCTAGAACTCTTGGGCTTACCCTTACCAGACTGAAATGATGTCTGCTTAAAACCTACTGTATGTGAAAAGTGTACAAAAAAACAATTTAGAAAATGTTAAGTTGGTAAATGAGTGGCAAATAGGTTGGATCCAGATTAGATGTAGCATTATGATTATGTTGCATCTGTTCTGGATCCAAAATGTTTGCAAATATTGGCTATTTGCCCATAGTATATTAAGGGTAACTCAGGTAAATACAGTTCTGCCTAAATCAAAAATACTGTAAAACCTGCCTAGAGCAGCACTTAAACTGTGCAGGGTGGTGTCAAATGTGACCCTAGGGATTTCATTTTAACAAACTATAGAGGGATCCACCAGGAGATTCTACTGTACAAATATCAAAGCTTAGGGCCTAGTAGTTTTGGGCAAGAAGATTTTTTAAAGATTTTTGCTTTTTTGCTTTTTCAAGCAGAGTTTGTGCTTTTTTTCCTTTTTTTTGAACAACTTCTGTAGAGAAGCATCCAAGGAACATCATGAGCAGTTTGAACTCTCCCTACAATCGGCGGGTTTCAGAGGAGATGTCGTTTGAAGTAAAAGTGAACGGACAGACGGACAGGACAGACGGACAGACGTACTACGGACGGTGAGCGGTCACAATAGCTCACCTTGAGCCTTTGGCTCAGGTGAGCTAAAAAGGTCCATGGTGTTGAAAGAGTTAAAATACGCTTAACCCATTACCCCATAAATACACCTTTTTACGCCTCTAATTTGTTCCCACACTGAAGAAAATTCTTACAATTTATACAGTCAAGAACATGAATCCTATCCTAGCAGATAGTAGTAGCTTAAAGCAGGCTTTACTTTCAGCCTGCTTTTAGTAGTCACAAATCTTCAAGATCAGAAACAGGCTATAGGGTAATGGAGTCACACAGTTCTAATTAATCTGTAAACTTGATTTCCCGAAGACTATTAGCATTTATGGCATGCCAGTTAACTTGAACATTAAAGGCAGTATGTAAGCCAAAATAGCGCATTTTTTAAACCTGAATATTCAGGTAGATACGTTATCTAAACATATAAAAAAGAAGTAATCCGCGATGATTATGGAGGCAATAAATCTGACAAACACATGAATTTGGTGGAAAAAAGTCGACTTTTAAATCGGTTTGTTGACATCCGATCAACAACGGAGATTTTCCGAGTTTGTTCGGCTTGCGCCCAGTAAAGATTTTTTCATAGCTCATTATTAGTGATTTCTTCTGACTTGACATAGTTATTTTTAGATAAGAACATTCTAAAACTTTAAAAGGGATGAGTATTCCCTACATCCAGCAAGAAACATTAATAGCTGTATTTATTGTGCGCAGTATACAGTAGAGAATACATTTTTTTCTTTCCCGTTTAAACGCAAACGCAATGCACGTAACTGTGGAAATTTACTTTTAGAAGTTTTAACAATTATTTTTTAATCCGAGTAGCAAATATGTTGGAGCCTCAGATCAAACGCCGGGTTACCAGGCGTCTGACCTGGCTCCAATCTGTTTGCAATGGAAATAATAGTTTTGTATACAAATGCGTTTATTGGGAGAGAATAAAATATCAGTAAAGTTAGCGCAGCGGTCTAGTGCTGCACGGGAACCATACTTATCTCAAGTAGGAAAGTGTACGATGATGTAGTCGGTGTTACCTTGCTTACAGTGGAGAAAATGTTATTCTTTCCCAATAAACGTGTTAACGCTAAAACCATGATTTTAATTGCAAACAGTTTGGAGCAGATCAGACGCCGGGTGACCCGGCGTCTGATAAGGCATCAAACTGTTTGCCACTCAGACTAACATGAATAGTCAGAATTGTCTAAAGGTTGTCCATTTATGCGTATTATTGTGATGCATTTGCGTTTCGTATGCGTTTAAACGGGAAAGAATAACGTTTTCTCCACCGTTACCTAAATGGTTATGAACTACTCTGTTCCTAAAATAACCCTGACAAGTCAGGAAAATCGGATCGATCTCATGATTCTTATTCGACCTTGCGGAAACTCTCGGAAGCCGACACAAAGATTTGTTATGTAAATAAAAAGCTTATTTTTCCAACCATCTCGATAAGAAATCGGCACATTTATATATGGTTATTAAAGAAAGGGGGGCATGTTTCAGGCACCTGACAACGGATTTCGCTTAGTTTTAATACATAGAAAATGTTCTTATATAAGAAATTGCGCGATTTAAACCTAAATTTGGGCGACATTCTGGCTTTAAGCATTTCTGTAACTTTCTTTTGTTTCCTTTTGAAAGCGCACTATGGTGAGAGAATATGTTTTCAAATTAAAACATTCTTCAGTTCTAGTTATTTGTCCCATTTGTTACTGTGGTCACCAGTTTAGTTGAACAAGTCAACTTTTTTTATTTATATTCTAAAGTCACCTAGCAACAGAGGTTCTGGCCCGAACAGTAGAGAAATACATGTACTCTATATTTGAAAAGTTAAAACCTAATTTTTAACCTGGATCACACCGTGGTGTAATTTTGCGCTCAACAATTTTGTGTCATCACCAGTTGTGTAAAATATGTGTGGAAAATGGAGAAAAAGATTGTACGGTGATGAATATTTATGTCCCACGACAGTAGTAGACGGTAGCTTATAACCCATTACCCCATATCCTCTTTTTAGTATTGGAGATTGAAAAAGCAGGTTGAAAGTAAATCAAAATGCACCTTAAGGCATTCTTAATTCTTCTTAATTAAATTCTTTATGCTTAACCCGTTACCCCATATCCTCTTTTTAGTATTGGAGATAGGTGACCACTTAAAGCAGATTGAAAGTAAATCATAATGCACCTAAAGGCATTCTTAATTACTTAATAAAATGATTTATTCTTTAACCAGTCTGCATTAAGTCCCTTGAGTGTTAACAAACTACTTGTGGATGGACAGAACGATGGACACCAGTTATCTAGTGATTCTTATAGCTCGCCTTGGAATTTTGTGCCCGCTGAGCTAAAAAGTCGACACATCAAAGCTTCGATTCATGTTCTCTTGAAAAAAATTCAAATATACTCCATATCCGTTTAAGCAGACCGGTCTGTATGCTAATTGATATCCATTTATTCAAGTTAAACATTCAAACAGAAACAAATTCACAATTGTAATTCATCTTCACATGGTGCATATTTACTCATTTTTACCAAAATGAATCTTAAAGGTGTATGTTGGATTAAAATACGTTTTTTGTATCTGGATTTTCAGATTATAACAGCATGACGGTATGAGAGGAAGCAAATCGTTATTTGCACACCAGTTCTTTTACCCACTTATGCATTATCCTCTCGAAACACTGGAACCAGCTTCAGGGAAAACCCTTATCTTAAAGTAGTATACCTTACCTACGTACGCTCCTTCTTTATCTTTATACAAGCTAGCGGGTATTATACGATAGTGCCCGGTAATAGTGACTGATTAGCATGATTGCGTCATATGATGACTGGGTCATGAAATTTGAAACTGCTTTAGGAAGTGTTACAGTAACTTTAAGCAATTATTAGCCTTTTTGATTTTATGGGTACTTGTAACTAAAATGTGAAGTGTTTTTTGTAAACTATCTATGATAAATCTAAGACTCATAGTAGAGGTTGGTGTAAAGCCTTCTGCTTTCGGCCGTAAACTATTTTGGGGCTGACTGGTCGGTCACTATAATGCAAGAAGGCCCTCAGCGAGCTGTTTTATTTCTGAAATCTCCCTAGAGGGATATGGGCAATTGCATGACTATTTATGCTACATATTTTGGGATGGATTTGGCAGGAGTTTTTCTCTTCTTTTTTTTTGGCCTTCTACAAATTTCTCTTCAAGCAAAAAACCCCATATACCAAGCTATAGGCTTTAAAGGGACTTGCAACCGGATGGTGTACTTGTCAAAAAAAAAAAAATACTCAAATAAAAGCAAATTTGTGGCATTATTTGGCTTCTGACATTAAAAAATATGATCGGTCCAAAAAAAGTCTCAAGAATCGTCACCGAATCTTAGTTTTTTTAGATATTTTCCATCGTTTATCTATAGCGTCAGCTGACGGTATAGTTGTTGTGCTTCTCTACACGGGCTCAGACATAAACCCGAGCCTATTAAAGTACTATCAATCGCTACCAGTGAAGTACGTTAATTCGCTACCATATATATAGAGAGCGCTGGTAGCCGAGGGGGTAAAGGCGTTTGCTCATTTTTCATGTTTGTCTCCGCATGGAGGGTCACGGGTTCGAATCCCACCAGAGCTTCTTCTTCATTTTTTTTGAAATGCATTTTTTAACAGAATTTATTATCCTAAACTAAATCTTACCCATTTATATAAGCATTTGACATATATTTAAAAATTACTATTTTTAAGGCTAAATCCGGTTGCGAGCCTCTTTAACATTCGTTTTAGATTTGATTTTACACACAATGGAATAAAGGAGTTATTAAGGCCATGGCAAATATATAAGGAAAAAACAAGAATGCGCGTTTTATAAACACTTATGCCCCCGGTGGCATCTTTGACAATATATTCTGAATTTTTTCTAAGTCCAAATTAGGTCAAGGTCAAGGTCAAAATCAAGGTTGGGTAATATGGGTGGATTGGTAGTGATCCAAGGCAACAACTGTATAAGTATCAAAGCATTGTACATGTAGTCAGTAATGCTGATGCTAGATGAAACCGTAAAATCTAGTTAACCAAGAAATAGCCTATTTAAAATATTCTAAGTCTAAATTAGGTCAAGGTCAAAATCAATGTTGGGTAATATTGGTCAAAGGGAATGGTCCAAGGCAACAACTGTATAAGTATCCAAGCATTTGAGTCAGCGGTGTTGATGCTAGATGAAACGGTAAAATCTACTTAACCTGTTACGCACGGACGGATGGACGGACGTTCTCACAGTTGGACATTTGTTGGGTATTTTTTTTGTTTAAAAATACCCAACAGTACACTAAAATACCCAACAATAACAATAGGGCAATCACGGAATGAATGGAATCTATTGTTCTCCCTACCCAACAAAGGACCTTTCGTGCGCTCGGACGGACGCACAGGACGATTACTATATGCCTCCGCAACTATAGATGCCGGGGGCATAAAAATGATTGGGGGGTTTAAATTTCTATACAAGATAGGAATCAGCGAGATTACTGGGCTTTTTTTTTGACATGCTATGTTGGTCTGTTTGTCCTGGATAATAGTGCAAGCAAATAATCAAGCAAGTAAAGATGATCCAGGAGGTGTGATAAATGCCAAACGACATTTTGACAATTCCACTACTTCATACAGGTAGTCAAACATCAACACATGTTTTGATTTGATCAAAGAGGTTAAATGTTTTTTCTAATTGTTTTTTCCCCATGCATTTTTGTGCTTACATTATCTGTCAAATTTTAATAGCTCATTTTAATACATTTTAATACATTTTAAGCATTATTTGCAATGATAAGCAGCTATTAATTAGTCTTATCGTGTATATATACATTAATACTTTTTGAGCAATACGTTTGTGGTACTTATTGTGATAAAATGTGACATAGTCTCTTATAATTCTATTCAGAATGGTTGTATGTATTGCTTTGTGTTATTTAAATGTTTAATTTGACATGTATGTATGCAAATGAGACTTAAATAAAGAATTTGTCTATGTGTAGTGAATTTTGAGTGAAAAAGTTATAATGTACAGACCGAGAAAAAAAGTCGGTATAGCGAAAATCTTGATTTATAAAAGTTTGAGTCATAGGTTGATTTGATATAAAGGTTATATAAGGAGAAAAGTTTGGACTTTAAACCGTTCCTCCATAAATATGCCATTTTAGCCAACTGGCACGAAGTGCCAAGGTGAGCTTTTAGGATCGCTGGATGTCTGTCGTCCGTCCGCCGTCCGTCCGTTCACAATTGGTTCGTTAATACTCTAGCAGCTACAAATTTCCTCCAATCTTCAGAAACTTGATCACAATGTTTTTCTAGTAGAAATCTAGGCCAATTTCGAATGTGGGTCATGTCCGGTCAAAAACTAGGTCACTAGGTCAAATCATCGAAAAACCTTGTTAACACTCTTGAGTCTACAAATCTCATTGGATCTTAATGAAACTTGGTCACAATGTTCGCCTCAGTGATATCTAGGTCAAGTTCGAATGTGGGTCATGTCCAGTCAAAAACTATGTCACTAGGTCAAATCATCGAAAAACCTTTTTAACACTCTAGAGGCTACAAATCTCATTTGATCTTAAGGAAACTTATTCACAATGTTCGCCTCAATGATATTTAGGTCAAGTTCGAATGTGGGTCATGTCCGGTCAAAAACTAGGTCACTAGGTCAAATCTTCTGAAAACCTTGTTAACACTCTAGAGGCTACAAATCTCATTGGATCTTAATGAAACTTGGTCAAAATATTTGCCTCATTGATATCTAGGTCAAGTTGGAATGTTGGTCATGTCCGGTTAAAAACTAGGTCACTAGGTCAAATCTATGAAAAACCTTGTTAATACTCTAGAGGCTACAAATCTCATTGGATCTTAATGAAACTTGATCAAAATGTTTGCCTCATTGATGTCTTGGTCAAGTTTGAATGTGGGTCATGTCCGGTCAAAATCTAGGTCACTAGGTCAATCTTTGAAAAACAGTGATCGGCTACAAATCTCATTAGATCTTAATGAAATATTGTCAGAATATTTGCCTACATCAAATGTAGGTCAAAATCAAATGTATATTGTGTCTTGTCAAAAACTGGGTCACTAGGTCAAATCATAGAAAAAATCTTGTTAACACTCTAAAGGTTGATTGTGGGTCATAATCTAGGTCACTATAGGTTTACATGGTGTACCAGGTGAGCGATTTAGGGCCATAGTGGCCCTTGTTACGTTTATAACGTATTCATCTGCTGAAGAAAATAGTTCCCTTTTACACAGTCATGAATATGTATCAAAAGAAATGTTTTCTATATCCTAGCAGATAATAGCTTAAAGCAGACTGAAAGTAAAGCTTTATTTTCAACCTGCTTTAAGTGATCATCGTTCTTTAAAACTAGAAAAAAGCTATGGGATAATGGGTTAAGAAAAGACCAATGCACCAAGAAGCTGGGTCAAGTGGGTTGAAATGGGTCAAGTGGTATAGGAGAATATGTCATTTGAAGAAATTGTAAACGACGACACGCAACACAAAATTTGACAACAGACACAAGGCCAACACAATAGCTTACATTGAGCCTTTGGCTCAGGTGAGCTAAATATTTGTCATAACGAAATCTGAGTTAAACATTTAACTTCATATAGGCAAATAAGGAGAGAATTTTGGGACTTTCAAATTACTTTGTGTCAACAAATTTTTTGTCACAAGTGAGTTTGATGATATACAGTGGAACCAAGCCTAACGGGAACTTCCAAATACCGGAATTCTCTCTAAACCAGACAAAAACTTTGGTCCCGTTTTTTATTTATTCATTCAGGATTATGTATCATCACTCATCAGAAATATTTTCTATATTCTAGCAGACAATAGCTTAAAGCAGGTTGAAAGTAAAGCAGAATGCGCAATAAGGCACATTCTGCTTTACTTTCAACCCGCTTTAAGTGGCCAGCTACCTTCCATACTAGAAACAAGCTATGGAATAATGGGTTAAAACCTCTCTAAACTAGAAACCCCTCTAA
Organism: Gari tellinella; assembly: GCA_922989275.2. NCBI lineage: Eukaryota > Metazoa > Mollusca > Bivalvia > Cardiida > Psammobiidae > Gari > Gari tellinella. Next base: position 696,509 of record OV277857.1, read on the forward strand.
ACCAGAAGTTTATGTCCCTACACATGTCCAGTTTAGAGAGGTTTCACTCCAGGAGTGGACTATTTTTGTGGTTATATAATTAAGACTACTGCTTATAACTACTACTCTTCCTAATGGAGGCAATATAATTATCATTGGTCCAGGTATCATGACATCCTAGTTTAAATACCCCTCCTTGATTGGAGGAAATAAAGAATGTCATATACATGTAATTATCAATCAATGTGACACTCCGCTTCACCTTAAAATGGACGAAATAAAAAAATAATTATGAGTCAATCTGACTTGTCTAAGACTCTTTAAAATGGAGGCAATTACTTAATTATCAGTCAATTTGATAAGTTGCCTCAGACTCCTTCAAATGGAGGAAAAGAAAACAATGATTAATTATCTGTCAATCAGACAGACTGCCTTTTATGATGGACATAAAATTATCATCAGTTATCAGACAATATTATCCCCTGTCTGTCCTGACCTAGAGGAAATAGAGATTATTATCAATTATCAGTTATAAATCAGGAAATAAATATGTTTAAACTAATTATCAGTTAATTTTACACTCTGCACCTCTTTAAAATCTGATCAACTAAAATCTAATTTGATACTACAGTAGAACCTCTCTATTACATCCACTAAAAAGAAGGCTAATTAACTGTATAAAATACAGATGACAGCTTAAAGCAATGTGAAAGAGAAACAAAAAGCTCCTGTAGGAGCTTTCTGTTTCACTTTCACATTGCTTTAAAGGCCTATATCTGGCTCAGCAGGATGTCAATTAGATTGTATATTGTCACCTGTCTTAAAAGACTAATATTTGGCACAATTTTGTGGTCGTAATAGAGAGGTTCTACTGTATTTTATTTGTCAATTAACATCCTGTCCCAGGAAATTCAGATACATATATAAGTATTCTCAAATCTGCCTAGCTGCCACCACATCCCAACAACATTGAGTCAAAGCTGACTAGAGCTGTAAGGAATTGGATGATGCAACATTACATGGTGGATGTAACTATTTCTTAGGAACAACAACAACCCATTGGCAAGGTACAAGTAACCATTGAATCAGGACAAGTCTGTATTTCAGACAAGACACAATGATTTAAAGCAATTGTTTTGACTAAATTATATATTGTATAATCATATAAAATGTTTATTAGACAATAATTTAGTGAATACATGTAGCCGGGTCTTCTTATAAAGAAGCATCCGCTCAGACCCCGGTTTGAACCCGGTGTCATATAGTGGATTAACCCCCATTGTAGATTAACCCCGGGGTTAGATTTCAGCCATTGTAATTTAACCCCCCCCCCCCCCTATTGTAGATTAACCCTCCCCCTTCATGAAATTTTTTTGTCAAATATTTTTTTAAATCCAACTATCAGAAATGAAAATATATGTTTACATGATTAAATTGCAACTGTTTTTAACTTTGCAACTCAAAATTTTCTTTCAACCTGCTTTAAGTGGTCAACTATCTTCCATACTAGAAACAAGCTATGGGATAATGGGTTAAAACCCCTCTAAACTGGAAAACCCTCTAAACGGGAAACTTATGTTGTCCCCACATATGTCCAGTTTAGAGAGGTTTCACTCTAACAGGAGTGGGCTGTTTTTACATTGTGTTGATTATATTGCATTAATTGCATAATTATTCAAAATGTTATCTCTTATAATACCATTTTGGGGTAAGTGGACATTATTATGAGCATTCCATGTATCATCAAAGTGTTACCGACAGTTTGATTCGTGAATAGGCTACGATTATCTTATTTGTCACTATTGTGTAATCAAGTTGACAATATAAATGATTAGATCTATCATCATTATCTTTTTCCTACGAGTATCATGATTAAAATGAAACAATTAATAATTGGCGAATTATTGCTAACAAGCAAGGCAATGGGGGCTGGCTCATGTCCGCCAATCTATAATGTACTTTAATAGGGGATGTATGATGTGTGGTTATATAATGAAGATTACTGCTTATAATTAATACTCTTCCTTAAAATATCATTGGTCCAGGTATCACATCTTACAGTAGTTTAAATGCCTCACCTTGATTGGAAGAAAACCCATATGAGTGAGAATGGTTAACGGACCAAACTCAACAAAAACACAGCAATCAAGTCGTGGTCTACCCCCCCCCCCCCCCCTCCCCTAGCACCAAAACCAAACAAACCCCTCAGAACCCTATCCTATGAGTCTCTTTGTTGCAGGCAGTGTGACTACATAATAACGTACCATTCCCGACAATGTGTGACCTTCAAAGATGAGCCTACTAGCAAACATGAGCAGCAAGACATAGCCAGTATCCGGGCACGTGTGGTGCTCGGGCTCGAGGCCCTGGGGTGCACGGCCGAACAGGGGTCACAGGTATGAATACCACCTTATGGTCGGACGGGTGCCCTGTGGCTGATGGGAACAGACCGAGTGCTGTACAGGCCACCAGGATCCAGAACCATGGTACGCACAGGGTAAAAGAGGGATTACATTTGGATGCCTGGATGGTCGAATCTGAGCAAGGCTCGGGAATAGCCTGACAGGTTTCCGCTGGGAGCGTGAATCGGATAAGGTGCATCATGGATCTGTTAACAGCCAACCACTGGGAACCAGAAACAACAACAACACCTCCAAGACAAGACAGCATTTTCCTCCTTCCCGACGACCAGCGGCAACAAAAGGCCCTTTTCAGGGCCACCACAGCAAAGAGCACTCAATATTAGGCATGCTGCTGACCATTGTCCCAATCCTGAGACAATGGGATGACGCATCTGATAAAGCTTATGCTGGACTATAAACCTTACCAGAAACAACAACAAGAAATAATAATTGTTATATTATTATCAGTCAATAATGTCACCCCACTTCTCCTAAAATGGAACAAATAAAAAATAATAGTAATTATCCATCTATTAATTTAACCCTTTGAACCCTAGTCCCGCATATAGGCGTTCTTTTCAAACAGTGTACATGTGATTAGTACACTTGTCCTGTGCAAACAGTGAAAACCGAGATCAGAGGGCTCCAAAAGGAGCCCTCTGATCAGGGTCTTCACTGTTTGTCATAATGCCAAACATTGATAAAAACAACCCTTAAACGTCAGAAATGGACTAGACTAAAATGGCAACTGGAATTGTCCATTTAAAGTTTCAGGGAGGAAAGAGTTAAACAGTGTAGATCCAGATCAGAGGGCTCCTATAGGCCATGGAAAGATGTCAACCTGTTGTAATTGGTCATTTATCTTCAGCTACTTACTAGAAACCTTTCTATGGTTTGAGGGGTTAGACTTAGTTGTTTGGTTTTGGGGTGTGAATAGATCAGAGGGTCAGCTCTATAGCTGGTTCAATGCTTTGGAATTGGCTCCTGTCATTTGCTTAATTGGTTGAGTTGATTCTTATTGACACTTGGTTTTCAGGCAGTACTCAGTGTCACTGGTAATTGGTTTGTTTATATAACAGCTATGTTGTGTTGATTAGATTTTGACAGTTTTGAGCTAGGTGCTGGCACTTATGTCTCATTAAAGTGTATATATCTGGCCTACCATATGTGAAACTATTTAATACAGAAAGAGAGAGAGCCAGTTTTTAATGAAATACATGATGGAACATACAAGAGAGAGATCTTATAAGTGTGACATGTGTGGAAAGTCATTTTATACGAAAAGCCATTTAGTGACACACAAGAGGACACATACAGGAGACATCCCAAAACCTTACAAGTGTGAAATGTGTGAAAAGTCTTTTACTGCTCTCTCCAATTTACAGCGACACATAATGATACATACAGGAGAGACACCTTACAAGTGTGATATGTGTGAAAAGTCTTTCAGACAGAAAGGTGCTTTAGATATACACATGAGGATACATACAGGAGAGAGACCTTACAACTGTTACATGTGTGAAAAGTCTTTTACTACTAGCTCCAATTTACGGAAGCACATAATGATACATACAGGAGAGAAACTATACATTAAGTGTAACATGTGTGAAAAGTCTTTCAGTGAGAAAGGTCTTTTAGTGACACACATGAGAATACATACAGGAGAGACACCTTACATGTGTGACATGTGTGAAAAGTCTTTCAGACAGAAAAGTGCTTTAGATATTCACATGAGGATACATACAGGAGAGAGACCTTACAACTGTTACATGTGTGAAAAGTCTTTTACTACTAGCTCCAATTTACGGAAGCACATAATGATACATACAGGAGAGAAACTATACATTAAGTGTAACATGTGTGAAAAGTCTTTCAGTGAGAAAGGTGTTTTAGTAACACACATGAGAATACATACAGGAGAGAGACCTTACAAGTGTGACCTGTGTGAAAAGTCTTTTACTACTAGCTCCAATTTACGGAGGCACATAATGATACATACAGGAGAGAGACTATACAAGTGTGACATGTGTGAAAAAACTTTTAGTCAGAAAAGCAATTTAGCCGAACACATGCTTACACATAGCAGAGAAAAACCTGTGTCATATTTGTAGTAAGGCATTTAATAGGAAAAGAAATTAAGTCAAACATGAAAGGATACAAACAAGCTAGAGACTCTACACTTGTGTGAAATGACCTTCATTCAGAAACACAGCTTAGACACACTTGAGAGTACATTAACTCTTTCAACACTAAGTAACTCTTGTGGGTTATTAGGTTTCCTTTTAGATCGATTTAGTTTACAAACCATATACCAGTCTACTTTGAATTCTGGGTAGTTTGATTAATACTGGTCTAAATTAACAAACAGTGTAGATCCAGATAAGAGGGCTCCTATAGTAGCACTCTGATCTGGGTCTACACTATTTGCATATGTTATGAGTATATTTTAAACAGGTTCATGGAGCAAGTCAGACAATTCTTGAAATAAATTGGTAACCTTAATTTCCAATATAGACTCCTATAGTAGTACTCTGATCTGGGTCTACACTATTTGCATATGTTATGAGTATATTTTAAACAGGTTCATGGGGAAAAAGTCACACAATTCTTAAAATAAATTGGTAAACTTGATTTCCAATATTGACTCCCATGTTAATATAAGCATTTATGGCATGCCAGTAAACTTGTTCATTAAGCATTTCTGTAACTTTCTTTTGTTTCCTTTTGAACGTGCATGCTATTGTGAAGCAGAATATATTTTCAAATTAAACATTCTTTAATTCTAGTTATTTCTCCCATTGATTTCAGGACGTTTCGCTACCTGGATTTTCGCTACACTAGCATTTTCGCTATCCTGTGGCTTTCGAGGCTGGTCTTTTCGTAATCTAGACTTCAGGCTACCCAGTTTTATTTTTCACACCTCTTGTTTACTGCAGGCGCCGTGCTCCCACATAATGGATTTTCATTTACTGATCTATATCCAAAATAATGCAAAGAAATGGGAGAGGTAGCAAACTGACAGGCGCAAACTGACAGGGTATCAAAACGTCCAGTAACCGTCCTATTTATTACTATGGTAACCAGATCTGTGGAACAAGTCAACTTCTAAAGTCGCGTTGCAAAAGAGGTCCTGGTCAGATCAATAGAGAAATTATCTATATTTGAAAAGTTAACACCCCGACTTTTAAACTGGCTTACACAGGTGTAATTTTGTATCCGACAATTTTGTGGCATCACCAGTTATGTAAAATATATGCGGAAAAAATTACAAAAATTTCTTAGAGGGGCGAATATTTATGTCCCACGACAGTAGTAGATGGTAGCTTATAACCCATTACCCCATATCCTCTCTTTAGTATTGGAGATAGGTGACCACTTAAAGCAGATTTAAAGTAAATCATAATGCACCTAAAGGCAATCTTAATTCTTCTTAATTAAATTCTTTATGCTTAACCCGTTACACCATAGCCTGTTTCTAAAATTATAAAATAGATAACCACTTAAAGTAGGTTGAAAGTAAAGCAGAATGTGCCTAAAGGCACATTCTGCTTTACTTTCAGCCTGCTTTAAAATACCATCTGCTAAAATATAGGATATATTTCTTTCAATACATATTCATAACTGTATGAATTAAAGCTACTTTCTTAAGTGGAGGAATAAATTATAGATGTAAAAAGGCATATTTATTGGGTTATGGGTTAAATCAGTCTGCTTTAAGTCACTAGAGTGTTAACAAACCAATTGTTTATGCACAAAATGATGGACACCAGATATCCAGCTCACCTTGGAATTTTGTGCCAGGTGATCTACAAAGTCGACACATCAAAGCTTCTACATGCATTCAGGATGGGTTCGGCATGAGTTTTTCTTTGTTTTAGGGCCTTCTAAAAATTTCTTTTTAAGGGTAAAACCCATCAAATAAGTTATAGGCTTTAACATTTGTTTTATATTTGATTTTAATAGGGTTGTTAACAGTCTAACTTTTAGTTAACCATTAGAACGTCAGTTAATCTGTTACAGTTTTCCTTTCAACAGTTGACCTGAAGAAAAACGGAATTTGGTTCATGAAGTTTGCTGTACCTACACAGCAGACGACATCTCCATTGCTCGTTTAAACCTGCCTTGACATCTCATTGAATTACACGCCCGCGGGGTGTAAACCTTGTCTACAGCGGTTGCAAGGTAACCTCGACATCAAACCAGTGGAAAGAGGTAATTGACAGGACGCCAATTAAACCAATTTAAGCCTGTAGTGTCTAGACCCTACATTTTGTTCACCCATCTACAGCATTACATCCACCACACACCCTGCTGAATATCTTTATTAAAGAAAATTCTTGTTGAAGCTTTCATTGCAACACATCTATTTCTAGCTCCTGTGACCGATATATGTAACAGACTGAAACCAATTTCAGTAATATTGGTTAAAGGACCTATAGAAGTTACACCATGTCAAATATCAATGCTCTGGCCATATTAGTTTCAAAGAAGACATTTGAAGATTTCACTACATAAAATCTTTGTAAAACTCTGATCCAAGTGGAGGGGCAATTTTAAGGGGCATCATTGATAGAGGACCTGTAGAAGATGCTTGATGCAATATATCTAAACCCTGTGTACTATATGGTTTCAGACAAGAATATTTTTTAAACTCTGATGACCTAGATATGCCACAGACCAGAACCATTTCAACAATATTGGTAAAGGACCTCTAGAAATTACACTATACCAAGCATCAAAGCATTCTAGCAGATGATAGCTTAAAGCAGGTTGAAAGTAAAGCAGAATGCGCCTGAAGGTGCATTCTGTTTTACTTTCAACCTGCTTTAATTGACCAGCAATCTTCCATACTAGAAACAAGCTATGGAATAATGGGTTAAAGCCCAACTAAACCAGAAGTTTATGTCCCCACACCTGTCCAGTTTAGAGAGGTTTCACTCTAACGGGAGTGGACTGTTTTTGTGTTTATATAATAAAGACTATTACTTATAACTACTACTCTTCCTAATGGAGGCAATATAATTATCATTGGTCCAGGTATCATGACATCCTAGTTTAAATATCCTTCTTGATTGGAGGAAATAAAGAATGTCATATAATTATCAATCAATGTGACACCCCGCTTCACCTTAAAATGGACGAAATAAAAAATAATTATGAGTCAATCTGACTAGTCTAAGACTCTTTAAAATGGAGGCAATTACTTAATTATCAGTCAATTTGATAAGTTGCCTCAGACTCCTTTAAATGGAGGAAAAGAAAACCATGATTAATTATCTGTCAATCAGACAGACTGCCTTTTATGATGGACATAAAATTATCATCAGTTATCAGACAATAGTATCCCCTGCCTGTCCTGACCTAGAGGAAATAGAGATTATTATCAATTATCAGTTAATTTTACACTCTACACCTCTTTAATATCTGATCAACTAAAATCTAATTTGATACTACAGTAGAACCTCTCTATTACATCCACTAAAAAGAAGGCTAATTAACTGTATAAAATACAGATGACAGCTTAAAGCAATGTGAAAGAGAAACAAAAAGCTCCTGTAGGAGCTTTCTGTTTCACTTTCACATTGCTTTAAAGGCCTTTATCTGGCTCAGCAGGATGTCAATTGGATTGTATATTGTCACCTGTCTTAAAAGTCTAATATTTGGCACAATTTAGTGGTCGTAATAGAGAGGTTCTACTGTATATTATCTGTCAATTAACATCCTGTCCCAGGAAATTCAGATACATATATAAGTATTCTCAAATCTGCCTAGCTGCCACCACATCCCAACAACATTGAGTCAAAGCTGACTGAGAGCTGTAAGGAATTGGATGATGCAACATTACATGGTGGGTGTAAACTATTTCTTAGAAACAACAACAACCCATTGGCCAGGTACAAGTAACCATTGAGTCAGGACAAGTCTATGTTTCAGACAAGACACATTGATTTAAACCAATTGTTTTGACTAAATTATATATTGTATAATCATATAAAATGTTTATTAGACACTAATTTAGTGAATACACATGATAGAACATTCAAGAGACAGACAATTTGTGAATGGTGTGTGAAGTTGAGTATATAATAGAAAGTAATTTACCATAGACATATGAGGCCACAGAAGAATGATATAACAAGTATGACCTACCATATGTGAAAACTATTTAATATAGACAGGGAGATAGCTAGTTTTCAATGAAATACATGATGGAACAAACAACAGAGAGACATTATAAGTGTGACTTGTGTGGAAAGTCATTTTATAAGAAAAGCCATTTAGTGATACACATGAGGATACATACAGGAGAGAGACCTTACAAATGTGACATGTGTGAAAAGTCTTTTACTACTCGCTCCAATTTACAGCGACACATAATGATACATACAGGAGAAATCTCAAAACCTTTCAAGTGTGATGTGTGTGAAAAGTCTTTCAGTGATAAAGGTAATTTAGTGATTCACATGAGAATACATACAGGAGAGAGACCTTACAACTGTTACATGTGTGAAAAGTCTTTTACTAATAGCTCCAATTTACAGCAACACATAATGATACATACAGGAGAAAGACTTTACAAGTGTGACTTGTGTGAAAAGTCTTTCAGTCACAAAAGTGGTTTAGTGATACACACAAGGGCACATACAGGAGAGAGACCTTACAAGTGTGACCTGTGTGAAAAGTCTTTCAGTGAGAAAGGTGTTTTAGTGACACACATGAGAATACATACAGGAGAGAGACCTTACAACTGTTACATGTGTGAAAAGTCTTTTACTACTAGCTCCCATTTACGGAGGCACATAATGATTCATACAGGAGACAGACCTTACACATGTGACCAGTGTCAAAAGTCTTTTATTCAGAAAAACAGTTTAGCAGAACACATGGTTGTACATACCGGAGAAAAACCTTTCAAGTGTCATATTTGTAGTAAGGCATTTAAAAGGAAAAGAAATTTAGTCAAACATGAAAGGCTACATACAAGCTAGAGACTCTACACTTGTTTGAAATGACCTTCAGAAACACAGTGTAGACACATTTGAGAGTACAGTAACTCTTGTGGGTTATAAGGTTCCCTTGTGGATCTTTTTAGTTACCAAAACATGAACCAGTCTACTTTGAATTCTGTGTAGTTTAATTAATATTGGTCTTAATTAGCAAACAGTGCAGACCCTGATCAGAGGGTTCCTATGGGATTTGGGTCTACACTGTTTGTAAATGTGATGAGTATATTTAAAACAGGTCCATGGTGTTGAAAGAGTCAATATATGCATAACCCATTACCCCATAAATACACCTTTTTCATGATTAAAAAGAAACAATTAATAATTGGCAAATTAATACTAACAAGCAATCAACAAGCAATGTCCCTCAATCCTTTTCCACCTCTAATTTGTTCCCACACTGAAGAAAATTCAATTCATACAGTCAAGAACATGTATCCTAAGAAATGTTTTCTTTATCCTAGCAGATAGTAGCTTAGAGCAGGCTGAAAGTAAAGCAAAATGCACCTTAAGGTGCATTCTGCTTTACTTTCAGCCTGCTTTTAGTAGTCACAAATCTTCAAGATCAGAAACAGGCTATGGGGTAATGGGTTAAGTAGAGTAAAGCAAGCAAAAGTCACACAGTTGTAATTAATCTGTAAACTTGATTTCCCAAGACTACCATGTTAATATTAGCATTATCGTATGCCAGTAAACTTGAACATTAAGCATTTGTGTAACTTTCTTTTGTTTCCTTTTGAAAGCGCACTATGGTGAAAAAATATGTTTTCAAATTAAAACGTTCTTCAGTTCTAGTTATTTGTCCCATTTGTTACCGTGGTCACCAGTTTAACGAGTCAACTTTTTTCATTTATATTCTAAAGTCGCCTTGCAACAGAGGTTCTGGTCCGAACAGTAGAAAAATTATCTATATTTGAAAAGTTAAACCCAATTTTTAAACTGGCCTACACCGTGGTGTAATTTTGTGTTTGACAATTTTGTGGCATCCCCAGTTATGTAAAATATGTGTGGAAAAAATTGAAAAATTTCGTAGGTGGCGAATAATTATGACACATGACTGTTGTAGATGGTAGCTAAACCCATTACCCCATATGATATCCTGTTTCTAGTATTGGAGATAGGTGACCACTTAAAGGAGGTTGAAAGTAAATCAAAATGCACCTTATTGCATTCTTAATTCTGAATTTCTAAATTAAATTCTATATTCTTTAACCAGTTTGCATTAAGCCTCTACAGGGTTACCAAAACACTTTGTGGATGGACAGAACGATGGACGCCAGATATCCAGTGATCCTTATAGCTCACCCTGGAATTTTGTGCCAGGTGAGCTAAAAAGTTGACATATCAAAGCTTCGATTCATGTTTTACCTTCATGTTCTCTTGAGTCATAGGTGGATTTTATATAAAGGTTATATTGGGAGAAAAATTGAGACTTTAACTCTTTCCCCCACAGAAGCGCCTTTTAGCGAATATGATTTATTCCTCCGCTGAAGAAAATAGTTCCAATTTATACAGTCATGAACACATATAAAAAGAAATATTTTCTATATCCTAGCAAATGATAGCTTAAAGCAGGCTGAAAATAAAGCAGAATGCGCCTTAACTCTTTGAACCCTAGTCCCGCATATAGGCGTTCTTTTCAAACAGTGTACATGTGAATAGTACACTTTTCCTGTGCAAACAGTGAAGACCCATATCAGAGGGCTCCGAAAGGAGCCCTCTGATATGGGTCTTCACTGTTTGTCATAATGCCAAATATTGACAAAAACAACCCATAAAAGTCAGAAATGGACTAGACATAAATGGAAACAGGAATTGTCCATTTGAAGTTTCAGGGAGGAAAGAGTTAAGGCGCATTCTGCTTTAAGTGGTCACATGTTTTCAGAACTAAAAAGTGTTATGGGGTAAAGGGTTAAACTCGACTCTTCAAAGCGATACATGGAAGTTCTACTGAAGACTTGGTGACTTACCCTTGCTTCACTTTCGTGCAGTCTTTCTTTCATTTTTGGTGCTGATATGTTGTCCTGAAAGACAAGCGAAAAATAATACATCAAAACCTAAGCGTAAAATTATATAAAATTATGTCAAATACCAGGTGTTTATGATAGGTGGCTGCGTTAAGCAGGGTGAAAGCGAAAGAGAAAGCTCCTTCTGTTACATGTTCACCTTGCTTTAACTCTTTGAACCCTAGTCACGCATATATGCGTCATTTGCAAAAAGTGTACCTATGAGGAGTACACTTGTCCTCTGCAAACAGTGTAGACCCTGATTAGAGGGCTCCTTAAGGAGCCCTCTGATCAGGGTCTACACTGTTTGTCATTTTGACATATATTATAAAACTCAACTCTAAAAAGTCAAAAATGGACTAGACTAAATTGAAAACTAGAACTATCCATTTGAGGTTTCAGGGAGGAAAGGGTTAAGCTGCGACCTGTCTTTTATACCATCAATTAGCCTTCTATTTAGTGGCTGTAATAGGGTGGTTTAACTATAATTATTTTGTGTGTGATATCACTGTGTTATTTACCATGCTTGCTATAAGCATACAATGTACGTTAAATGTAATAAAGAAATTGAATTGAATTGTAATGTTATGTATTTATCTTAAAACCTTCAAACAATGAATAAATGACATTGAGGCAAAACTGATCACTGCTGAATTAAGAAATTTCTTAAAACTCTTAAATTTTCAATGAGACAGTTACAGTCAGCAATTATCATGAGAAAAGTCAAATCTAATACAATGTACAGTAAAACCCATCTATAACGGCCACTAACTTGTATTAATTATTATGTGTTTTAGACAGTTGACTGCTTAAAGCAAGGTGACAGTAAAACAGAAAGCTCCTATAGAAGCTTTCTTTTTTACTGTCACCTTGCTTTAAACTGTCAGCTGTTTTCTTATTATAAAATCACTCAACTCTTTGAACCCTAGTCATGCATACACTCAGCACAAAAAGAAACGCACATCGTGCTCAGGCGCAGATTTAGTTACCTTTATTGAAGAAAATTAGAATATTTAGACTATATCTCAAGATTCATTTAATTCTGTAACAAGTTCAGAAATAAATACTCAAAAACACTGCCGCCTTTTAACCCTTTCACTCCTAATGACACCAAAAAGCGTGTGAGCAAACAGTTTGATCAGGATCCAAACTGTTTGACACTCGTATCGATATGCTTTAAGTCGAATTACATTGGATCTTACTTTGAAACGATCTGGTAAGCAGACGACAATGAAACGGTGAAATGTTAAAATCTCACGATCAATTTGACAGCAATAGAGCAAACTGCAGCTGTTTAAAACACCGAACCGATTTGTGTAGGTTGTGATGCTACAAATGCAATAATAAATCTCCCTTTTTCAACATTGATAACCCTAGGCAGAACTACTGACAAATAATATTGTGATGACAAAATTGTGCGTTTCTTTTTGCACTGAGTGTATATATATATGCGTCATTTGCAAAAAGCATACATGTGAGGAGTATCCTGGTCCTATGCAAACAGTGTCAACTCTGATCAGAGGGCTCCGTATGGAGGGTCTACACTGTTTGTCATTTTGACATATATGGTAAAAATCAACCTTAAAAAGTCAAAAATTGACTAGACTTAATTGAAAACTAGAATTGTCCATTTAAAGGGACTCGCAACCGGATGGTGTACTTGTCAAAATAAAATAAAATACTCAAATAAAAGCAAATTTGTGGCATTATTTGACTTCTGACATTAAAATAATATGATCAGTCCAAAAAAAGTCTCAAGAATCGTCACCGAATCTTAGATTTTTTCAATCGTTTTTCTATACCGACTAGTAGACGGTATAGTTGTTGTTGTTGCTTCTCTACACGGGCTCAGACATAAACCCGAGCCGAATTGTGAAGTTGTATGCACTTTCGATCGCTACACATTAAAATACGTTAAATCGATCCGAGATAAACGGATAGTTCCGTGGTCCATTGGTCTAAGCGGTTTCCCCTATTTTGCCTTCTGTCCGCCAATGCCGGGCCCCGGGTTCGAATCCCACCAGAGACCAATATTTTTTTTTATTGAAATACATTTTTTTAAACAGAATTTCTTATCTTAAACTAATTCTTTACCATTTATATAAGCGTTTGACACATATTTACAAATCACTATTTTTAATGCACCATCTGGTTGCGAGTCGCTTTAAGGCTTCAGGGAGGAAAGGGTTAAACTTTATTTTAGTGGTTGTGATAGAGAGGTTATACTGAATGTTTATGAAATCAACACAACCAAGGAGATGGCACATTATCAGTATCAGGGCAACAGATAAAAGGAAGTAAACTAAACATGTCAAACAGTTTCTCACTCATTTCAGCACCAAATCATACAGTGTGACTACTCATTAAAACTATCACGAAGAGACAATTCTAATGGGTAGTGACCCTATAGGGAATAATTCATAAATAAAGATTTTAGGTTTTTAAAAAAATCCGCTAATATGGAGCTCTTTTTAGACCATATCAACATTTTGCTTCTTCTTCTTAGCACTTGAACTAAATGAACTTAACCTTTTCAACACCAAATTTATTGTGAGGTTTTTCTCCTTCACCGCTATATTGTCGTGTACTTAAATATTGTTGTCTGCAAGAATATCTTAAAATTAGATTTAAGGAAATTTGACTTAAGAAATATTAAAATGGATGCCAGTTTGGATCCTGATCAGACACCGCATTATGCGGTGTCTGATCTGGATCCAAACAGACATCCATATTAATATTTCTTAAGTCAAACTGCCTACGGCTAAAACAAGGTATTTGGCACAGTAGAGTAAAAATGATGTTATAGGAAGATTGAAAGTAACTGAAAAGATAGCCAATGCTTTTTTTGGATTCAATATTTGAAGCTATGACCAATGTTGATAGCCTCCAAATTTTAAGTCAATAGCTCACTCCGTTGTTGAGATATTGTAACAGATATGCCCCAAAAATGGCCATTTTTAAGCGTTATGCTGTCCCACTTCAATAAATTTTAATTTTGAGCTTAGAATACAATATTTTAACCACCTTAAAATCAGCTGTAATTAAGACAGTCTCATAGATGTATTTGTTAACTAAGTTTTTATAGGTGGATGATGAAAATAGACAGTATTTTAAGAAAGTTATGGCTTTATAACTGAAATAGGTGAGTTGGCCTAATCATCAGATTCACAGAGGGTATGCTTTGTTATATGTCTGTAAAGAACTGTTATATTGTCAATAAACAAAAGGTTAGTGTTTAAAATGACTCATTTTTAATCAAAGTTTGAAATTCCGAAATATCTTTGAATTTGCACTTTGCATTTATAAAATTTTAGCATTCGAATGCCGAAAAGGGCAAAAAGAATTTTCTGTAGTGTCCGTAACAGGGGGTCTAGAAAGTCAATTTGTATTTACATTAGATGTTTTAAATTTCCAAATATTATTTGTATGAAGGTTTGTATGCAAAAGCTAAAATATTAAAGATTTCTTTGAACTGAAAGATAGTTGTTTGCGTGATTTTAGTGTTACGGACACTACAAAAATTGTACACTTAAACTGATAATTCATCATATCAAACTTCAAGAGCTTTTTTCTTAGTTTTGCTGCTTTGCAAAGCAATAAGTTTTGTTATGGATTATTCCATCACTTAAATACTCTTAGAAAATACAAGAAAGTCTTGTTTGATGCAACAATAGTATGATGTTATATTGCATTCGAAAGAGGGGTGTGCTTCGAAGAAATTTTCCAGTTCACCAGACCAGTGCCCAGTTTGACAAGAAAGGGCTGAAATAGTCTTCTACCATGTCAAACTGAAAGAAAGAAGTCCTGAGTAATGGACAAAACCAACAATTTGAGTCCAAATGATGACAAAGGTATGTAATAAAGAGTTAAAGCATTGCTTGTTGATAAAATGTAGTGTCCGTAACATATTACAGACATTTCTTTGTACACATGCTCAAGTAGTCCAACACTCAATTGTTACATCTGACTTTTTGAATTATTGTCCCCAAACAAAACAAATATTGAAATTAACCCAATATAAGTAATCATTATCTTTCTCTCTTATATTTCAAACACCATTTGAGTCAAATTTAGTGATGCCAATAATCTGAAAGAATTTTTTGACTCATATATTACATCAAATAAAATTGTGTTCCTTGTATCAAGTCACATAGGCCTTTTAAACAACATATTTAAAACTTTAATATCTTTTTGATTCACAGCAATCATGTCTTTCCTAAACTTATTTCTTCTTGTCAAAAATGTTACGGACACTACATGATCTATTTAATTCATTGAAGGCAATCTATATAAGTTTTTACACATCTGTTTCTTTCATTATCTATGCCATTTGACCAGGCTATAGACTTACAGACACTTTTGACTTGGTTTCTACAGAAACAAATGGTCTAAAGCACACATACCCCATCTCATGATGATCTGGGCTTGACAACATTTATGAATTCTTCTAAAATAGAATTTTGTTCAGTCAGATCTGTAGTGCAACTGGTATAATGCTTAACATGTAGGCCGAATTTGAAAATAACTAAATGTAAAGGTTCAGAGAGCTCTTGTTTAGATCCTTCTAATCTGAACTTATACTGCTTGCAAGTAAAAGAAGTGCAGTGTGTGGTCAAAGGTTACGAGATAGTTCAAATGGTATACTCACATTATTGCATGAGCTCTTGAAAGGGCCCCAGAATCTATAAGCCCAAACAATTTATGAAAAATGATTATAGATCAATATCAAAGAACTCTTTTTGACCCATTACTCCAAAGATACACATTTTAACACTTTAATGTGTTCCTTCGCTAAAGAAAATAGTTCCATTTTCTACAGTCATGAATATATATTATAAAAAAACCCATTTTCTTTATTCTAGAAAATGGTAGCTTAAAGCAGGCTGAAAGTATAGCAGCATGCACCTTAAGGAACATTTTGCTTTACTTTCAAACTGCCTTAAGTAGTCACCTGTCATAAATACTAGAAACAGAATATGGAAAAAAGGATTAAGAGCCCTTTGATCTGTATCTGCACTGTTTATTACTTGTTGATTGCATATAGTGGAGCATATTTCAATTGGGTCCAATCATGAAATTATTATTATGAAATTATCGATTAATGATTGAAATGGCAATATATCTTAAAAATATTTTGCAGATCAGAGCAAGAGTTCATCACTGTGACAAACTAGATCTGCTGTCAAAAAGTTGTACTTGAAGTGGTGAAGCTGAGAAGAAAAAGCGAATACTACGTTGAGAGTTAAGATGAGAAGAATTTGTCAGAAAACAGAAAACCCTAAAAAAATATTCAGTGCTGAAGAAGACTGACTCAGACAGAAGGAAAGACTACAGATTAACCTGATGGCATCTTTAGATCCTGAAGTACAAATGTAAAATCTGCTCTTAGAAAGAATAGAGTTGTCAGAGATACAATAAAACTCGCCGGAGGCACATTTGGAATCTTAAAGACAGAGTCTGAGGTCAATGTCATAAGGGTCAGGACTTTTTGTGTTTATGGAAAGGCCTTGTCCATAATTATACTCATGCATACCAAATATAAAAACAAGACCTCAAGAGACATAGGAGTTATAAGCATTTTTTGAAACCTAAACACAGATTACGAAACCGAAAAGCGGGCCCTAAGTTTGAGGTCAAGGTCACTGGGGAAAAGAGAAAAACTTGCCATTACAGGTACATGCAAGTCAAAGGACAATCAGAGAGTTAATGAAGACCATCAAAACTGTAGACCTTCAGCATAAACTGAGGCTCTGATCCAGAATAGGAAAAGGAAGATATTACCACAGAAAACAGACACTTCTAAGAAACAGTAAACAGCAGAAAATACCACACAGTAATTTCAACAGTCCAAAAGTTACAACTCTGGGGATTTTGTTGCTGTTGATTTGAAACCAAATAAAGAACCCATATGTGTTTATGTGGCAGAAGTATGTATGAAGAGGAGTGTTGGCTCAAATACATGAAAAAATCAGGGGGTTTGTACACATGGCCTGAACAAACATGTGACTTTGTCGTAAGAGCTGATTGACAATACCACAGGGAAACTTAAAAACCCTGAAATTGTAAATGAAAGGGGCCATTTTAAGTTTCAAACAAGTGAATTAGACAATGTAAGGGTTATCCTTATATAAAAACACAAACAAGTCTGCTTTAAATAGTTTGGCATTGTAGCTTAAAGGTACAGTTTGGAATTGTAGTGTCCGTAACAAAAGTGGTTTGAGATAATTGTATGTCAAAAAAATTGTTTTTAACACATTTTGAACATTGAAAAGTGACTGTAATATAAAACTAGTCTTTGTACTAGCAAATAGATGTGTTTTTAACATTGGGTTTGGAGGATGACAGATGTTAGGTGAAACGTTGCAAGTTCATTTTTTTGAAAGTTTTGCGCCTGTTCGTATTAAAATTAAAAAAAATCAGTTTTGAATTTGAATTCAACTATATTTCATTTCAGTTATCTTATTAACATTCCATGTTTGAAGTTATGTGTTTAAATCAATAAATATGTTATGTTTTGAAATAAATCAGTGTTGTTATATGCCTGATGTAGTGTCCGTAACATTTAGGTGACATATACTTTAAAACCTCTATAAAAATACATTTGTAGCAGCTGCAAACTTAAAACATGATTTGATATGAGTGGTCAAACCTTTAACTTTTTGATACTCTAAATTTCAAAATGCTACATTAAAGTTCATTTTTTGATCCAAGTGGGACACTGGTGTGCCAAATACCTTGTTTTAGCCGCTACTCTGATCTGGATCCAAACTGACATCCATATTAATATTTCTTAAGTCAAACTACCTACTCTGATCTGGATCCAAACTGATATCCATATTAATATTTCTTAAGTCAAACTACCTACTCTGATCTGGATCCAAACTGATATCCATATTAATATTTCTTAAGTCAAACTACCTACTCTGATCTGGATCCAAACTGATATCCATATTAATATTTCTTAAGTCAAAGTACCTACTCTGATCTGGATCCAAACTGATATCCATATTAATATTTCTTAAGTCAAAGTACCTACTCTGATCTGGATCGAAAACCATTTGCAAAGTTGAGTTTATGCAACTTCAGCAATGAAAGGTTTAACTGTATGTAGACTTACAATATCTCCCCCGATTAGAGCCTTCAGTCTCTCGATCTCTGCCTTCAAGTCTCTTATCAGCTTAACATTCTGATCCTGGAGAAAAATAGCAAATAATTACAAGTACATTCATCTGTTCCCAAACAAATCTCTGTAACAAGAAGACTTCTGTTACAATGTTCAAATTCGTGATATGTGCCAACTTACAAGAGTGCGATCTATCAGTCTGAACCCATTACTCAATAGATACCCCTTTTGACACATTTAATTAATATCAGAAGTATATGCTTTATTTTAGCAAATGTCAGCTTAACCTAGCCGTTTTCTAAGAATTGAAGATCAGCGACTACTTAAGGCGCATTCTGCTTTACTTTCAACCTGCTTTAAGCTACCATCTTGTAGACTATAGAAAATATTTTATATGGTACACATCCATAACTGTTGAAGTGGAACTATTTTCTTCAATGAGTGAAAAAAATAAAGGCGTAAAAAGGCGTCTTTATGGGGTAATGGGTTAAAGCTACTCTGTGGCTGAATGGTTATATATATAGTCACTGTTATTGACAATCATTTAGCTCCTCATTGCTGCGAGTTCAAATCCCAGTCTGGGCACTTCGGATATTTAATTTTTCAACCTTTTAGCCGGCTTGCAGAAGATCAGAGGTTCTTCCCAGTTTTGTGCCCAAAACAGTGTAAACATGGTCTCTTGGGTCTTCCACCACCTGTTATTAGCTGAACCTCATGTTATGACTGAAACACTTTTAACGGTTTAACCCTTTCCCTCATAGAAACACCTTTTAGCAAATTTGATTTATTCCTCTACTGCAGAAAACAGTTCCAATTTATACAGTGATAAACATGTACCTAAGTAAATATTTTCTATACCCTAGCAGATGATAGCTTCAAGCAAGTTGAAAGTAAGGTGCATTCTGTTTTACTTTTAACTTGCTTTAAGTGGTCACATGGGGTAACAGTTTACCAGTATAATATTTGGCTTACCTCATTGACAGTTGGTTTATTGATAATATTTTTAGCTCTATTTGCATATCGCAAGGCACTAAGGGACTCTGCATAGTTCACATCTGCTGGAGATATTGCTACAAAAATACAAAACAGAAACCACACATAAGAACAATAGTACAACAGGGTACAGTCGAACTTCGATATCTCGAACTCGGTTAAATTGAACATACCCGTATTTCAAAGTTAAAACGTGGCTTTGCCACGTTTTAACTTTGAAATATGGGTATGTTCGATCTAACAGAGCATAAAATAATACATTTCATGTGTCAAACTATCGGATAGTTTGAGTTAAGCAAGTTGGAGATATCGAAGTTAGACTGTATGTCAAACACAGAACAATATTAACTCACCTATCATCCGACATGGACCATTGTATAAAACAATACAAGACAAAACAATCAAAGAGACAACTAGTTTCATTGGTTGGAATAGTTATATGGGGCTAATGCTATTGGTTAGACAAATGGTCTTTAACCTTTACTCCATAGCCTGCTTCTAGTATTGATGACAGGTGACTACTTAAAGCAGGTTGAAAGTAAAGTAGAATGCCACTTAAGGTGCATTCTGTCTTATTTTTGGCTTGTTTTAAGCTACCATCTGCAGGTAGATAGGGAATATTTTTTATGCTGCATATTCATTATGATATAGACTAGAAATATTTTCATCAGTGCAAGAATGATTAAACGTGTAAAAAAGGCATATCTATGGAATAAAAGGATTAAGGACCATCTACAAAAGCCAAATATGTTTTTATGTACTTCACGACTTAGGGGTGTATTGTTGCATCAAATGGTAATTTTAAAACTTCAAGGTTATTAGGGTATGAGCAATACTTACTGGTCACCATTATAGTTCTAGCGTTGCCACCCAGACTATCTTTCAGGAGCCAAGTGAGCACCGAGTCACGGTATGGAATAAATGAACTCTTCCCTGCTTTACTGATATTGCCTTTCTCTGATACTTCAGCTGAAATATATCAAAATGCCATTCTAACACACCTCGCCCACACCCCTATATAAGCGAAGAAGGGTCGTCTCAGTGTACGAATTTTCAGTAGAACACTCACGCGCTAAACGTTCTAACGTGACGTCATTTGGCTTCAAAAGTGCGTACGCAAAGAAATGTAGCGCCGTTGCTTCGGTGCAAATTTCGGTTAAATTATGTGTTAGAATCGAAATAAAAAATTCATACCAGTGTTCTATCTAACAATCGAACACTGGTAGTCGTTGAGATGCTTGTAATTAAATCACTCGGCCTAAAGGCCTCGTGATTAAATTACTACGCATATCAACTCCTACCAGTGTTCGATTGCACGATAGAACACTGGTATGAATTTTTTATTTCTTAATTAACAATAGAAACATGAAGATATTTAACCCATTACCCCATAGACTGTTTCTTGTTTTGAAGACAGGTGACCACTTAAAACAGGTTGAATGTAAAGCAGAATGCACCTACAGGTACATTCTGCTTTACTTTCAGCCTGCTTTAAGTGCTCAAAACTAGAAACAGTCTGTACAGTAAAGGGTTAAGCGTGAACATCTTTAACCCTTAGTGTTGACACAAGATGAAACAGCACAATCTAGTTTACCAAAAAAAAGCACATATTAAAAAGTCCAAATTAGGTCAAGGTCAAAATCAAGGTTGGGTGATATTGGTGGACTTGGAATGGTCCAAGGCAACAACTGTATAAGTATCTAAGCATTTGAGTAAGCTGTAAAATCTAGTTAACCTTGTCATGGACAGACAGAAGGATGCATGGATAGATGGACAGGACAATCATTATAAGCTTCAGCATCTATAAATGTCAGGGGCATAAACTTACCCAGCAGTAAAGGAAAACATACACTTTTCAGAGAGGAAATAGGACAAATTCTCATCCCCCAAAGGTCCATAAGTAAGTGTGGTATTTTACCTAGCTGTTTGATGACTGTTCCCAGTGATACTAGAGACTTGTTGATGCTGCCTCCCTCCCTCAGACGTACACCAGTCGCTCCTGTCGCAGTGGCTCGCTCACTACAAAAACAACAACTTATTTGTGATTTTTTTTTAAAAAACAAAAAAAAAATTAAGATATATGGTAATACATGTACCTCCCTTCAGTGAAATTTAAATATATGTAATTGTTGGTCTTTAACCCATTATACCCAATAGCATGATTCTACTTTTGAAGACATGTGTCCACTTAAAGCAGGTTGAAAGTAAAGCAGAATGGGCCTTAAGGCGCATTATGCTTTACTTTCAGCCTGCTTTAAGCAACCATCTGCTGAGATATACAGAATATTTCTTACAGAGTATAATCATGACTGTATAAATTGGAACTATTTTCTTCAATGCATGGATAAATTAATGGCATAAAAAGGCATATTTATGGGGTAATAGGTTAACTCTTTCCTCCCTAAAACCTAAAATTGACAATTCCAGTTTCGATTTTTGTCTAGTCCATTTTTGGCTTTTAAGAGTTGTTTTTGTCAATTTTGGCATTACTGACAAACAGTGAAGACCCTGATCAGAGGGCTCCTATCGGAGTCCTCTGATCTGGGCCTTCACTGCTTGCACAGGACAAGTGTACTATTCACATGTACACTGTTTGAAAAGACGCCTATATGAGGGACTAGGGTTCAAAGGGTTAAAGAGACTGACAACCAGATTTGGCCTAACTTGTTTTTGTTAATGAATGTCAGGCCCCTATGTATACATGTTAACATTTGTTTAGGTACATGACTATACCGTATTTTCTCGCGTATAAGACGGGGTTTTTTCCTTCAAATTCTCGATCTGAAGTGGGGGGCTCGTCTTATAAGAGAGTCAAAGAATTTCCTAACTTTTTTCCCTATCATTTCAGGTCAAAAGAAGAATCTGAAAAGATCGTGACCAATTGTTTTACCAGAGTACATAATCATATGTTATTCTGTATTTAAAATAAAGACAGAGAATAAACATTGATAAAGTACGTTTAGTTTGCTTTTTGATTAACAACTCACCACAATTCCCCCTTAAAATTGCCGAAAATCCAGGTAAGACTGTCTATAAACTTCAAAACAATGTGTAAAGTGCCCGCCATATTTAATCAACATCCGGCGTATTCATATGGCTGACCTCAGTATATAGTGATTGAAGTCTTTCTCCTACTAGATTTACGTATTATTTGTTTTCATTAATAAAAGGAAATATAAATTACCATACAGGCCTTGGTGTTAAAGAGAGCTATTTAAATTGTCCATGCGCTTTCTTCATCAAGATTTTAGCAGCAGAACAATATGCCTCTCAGTCTGGCAATCAACGTATTACGCAACACTGATCACTGGCCCAAACCTTGTGTTGACTCTTTATATGACACGCTGGGCTGTTAACGGATTATACTCAACACACTTTGCCAGTACACAGGAATGCCTTTGATTGCTAGTTTATCTAGCTGCGACTGCTTATCAGTTGAAATTGGGCTTCGATCCGTGATTAACTCTATCCACTGTTCGAAGTTTTTTTTTCAAAGTCAGGATCTACACTTAAATTTCATAATCTTTTGTACACGCACACTATTCTTTCATTAAGGTCAGAAAGGTATTTTAAATCAGTAAATTTCATAATTAATGAGTGTAATCAAGCAGTCAAGAAAACTAGTGACATGGAAGCTAAGTCTTACTGTATAAACACTCAATTATGTCATTATTCTGTAACACTTGTACAATGCTTTTCATGAAATGAAGGCGGAACTTATTTTGATTGACATCTTAACACTGATCCAGACGTTTGCCGAGAATGGCACTCGGTTGTAGTTACTTTTTATTGTGTGTTTGAAATATTCAGAATCATGCCCGTATATTATTGATTGTAAATCTTAATAAGTGTTACTAATATTTAAATTAAAATCTACGAGGGTATTTTAGTATTTTAATTAAAAATATCTACGAACTTGTTCTTACTCTGAATATGCGAAGCTTTAAATGTAAATAAAGTACACCCAGAACAAAACAATGGTGGGTGTTGAAGAGCGCCGTTAGCGAGTAAAAAAATGTTTTAATTGCTGAACATTTGCAAGTAAGTAAATCTATTGAACACAGCTAGGAGAATCATAAAGTAGTCTGCCTAGATTTTACAGACCCGTTTATGGAAGCATTATTTAAGCTACGCTGTTAAATAGACATGGGTAATTCAATGGAAAAATAAAACTTCGAAGATCGTCACGAAAAAAAAATTCTCGGACCGGCCACGATTTTTCCACCCGTCTTATAAGAGGGTCAAAGCAAAATCCAAGCATTGTCTCCTCAAAGTAGGGGGCCCGTCTTATACGCGGATCGACTTATACGCGAGAAAATACGGTATATTTTCTTAAGTGAATGAATAAACTGAAGGAGTAAAAGGCATATTTATAGGGTAATAGGTCAAAAACTGTTTCCAAATATTATATGTGAATATTGTGTTTTGTGATGTAGATTATTGTATTTTCAACTACCTACCTGCCAGCAAGATCTACAAGATGTATTTTACTGGTTTTCTCACTGGGTATACCATCTCTGATAGTTGCCTGCAATAGAGAAAATAAAGAAATAATTATACATACAGTAAAACTTTAACCCTTTCCCCCATAGAAGTGACTTTTAGCGTATTTAATTTATTC
This sequence comes from Gari tellinella, assembly GCA_922989275.2. Lineage (NCBI taxonomy): Eukaryota > Metazoa > Mollusca > Bivalvia > Cardiida > Psammobiidae > Gari > Gari tellinella. The sequence goes on from OV277857.1 coordinate 720,637, forward strand.
CTCCGCTGAAGAAAATAGTTCCAGTTTATACCCTCATGAACAATTACCATAACAAATATTTTTATATAACCTAGTAGATGGTAGTTTAAAGCAGGCTGAAAGTAAACAGAATGTGCCTTAATGTGAGCTATAGTCGTGAGTGGCAGGCTAAGGGTTAATAATGAGCCTGATTTAGTAGTTGTAATATGGAAGTTTTACTGTATATTCATCTACATGTATTGTTTATATATTTTTATAATGACCATTCTTAGAGAAGTCTATGTATACTAAGTAATCAAGGCTACAGATAAGAGCCAGTAAGCTAAAAGTATTAAATATTTTCCCCTCAAGCCTTTATTGTTATTATTAGGCTTGTGTCAGAACAATAATTCTAATGAATAGTCACATACAAAGTTTTGTTGAGACATTTGTGGAAACATAATAGTATTTGAAATACTCACTATGCAGGGCTCTAGGTATTGATACAATTACAGCCAAATTTAAATTCAGCCTCACTGCTCAAAGTTCGTTTCACTCCGCTACATGTACAACATTTCTGTGTTTGATTGGAATAAATTTCTTCAAATACAAAAGCAGACAAGCAATTCCACTAAAATGCCCATTTTTGACAATAAATATGGAAAAGTTCTTTAGTCTCTGGGGCAATCTTGCTGATTATCGAACTTGACCAAGATGTTTTGGTCATATACATGCTGACCAAGTTTCAAAAGATTGGAATCAATTTCTTTGAGTAAGACAGCAGACAAGTGAAAGTTCATGGATGGACTGCACCATAACATAATACGTCTCGTCTGAAAACAGACGTACAAAAATTGAATATAAGCTATAAAGAAGGTTAAACTTGCCTGCGTGAATACAACAGTGAAGATAGCATGAGATCTACTGCTGACATCATTCATATTTGTGGACGCTGTTGTTCTGCAGAAAAAAACAACCCAGAAACTTTATGATAAAAGTAAAAGTCATACCATAATGAACAGTTGCAGCATGCTTGTGGAATGTTTATGGTTAGATCCAAGTGGTTTATGGTTAAATCCAAGTGATCCTATTGCCATAAACTTTTATCTTATTGTCAGATCTCACAGAATTGATCAGCTTGCCCAATCTCTTGTTAAGTTGATTTGTAATTTTTAATTAAATAAAATATAATAAAAATTGTCTTTTATATAAGCACCTATATTGAATACTATTCATTGATCTTCATAAATAAATGATGTAAACAGGAATAACTAGTAATTATATTATCCTTTCCCCCAAAGAAGTGCCTTGTAGTGCATTCAATTTATTCCTCCACTGAATAAAATAGTTCCACTATATACAGTGATGAACATGTTCCATAAGAAACATTTTCTACATCCTAGCTGATGGTAGTTTAAAGCAAGTTGAAAGTAAAGCAGAATGTCCCTTAAGGCGCATTCAGCTTAACTTTTAAACTACTTCTATAAGTGGTCATCTGTCTTCACAACTAAAAACAGGCAAAGGGGTAAAGGGTTAACCCATTTCATGCGGGATACACTTTAAGGTGTACCTCTAGGCAAACAGTTTTGATCTCAGATCAGGCCCCACATTGTGGGGCCTGATCTGAGATCAAAACTGTTTGCAGCTAATTCAATATTCTATCAGAAACTGCTAAAATCTTTTGCAAATATTTGAGTTATATCCGCTGCAGACGACATTTTAAAATGGCCGCCAAATATTACCCAGCATACAATGGGTTAAGCAACACTTAGATTTGTCTCTGAACAATCTTGTACAGACCTGACTGCATTTCCCTTCTGCATCAGCACTTCAATTTCCCCATAGCTGTGAACAATATACTTTGAAAGACCTGAAAAGTAAAATATTCTGTGTTAACCCTTTACTCAATTTTTATGCATTTAATTAATTGCTCCATGGAAGTGTACAGTTCCATTGTATACAACGAAAAATGTGCAATGTTAGAAACATTTCCTACATTCTATCAGACGGTAAATTAACTCTTTGAGCCCTAGTCACGCATATACGCATCATTTGCAAACCTGTGAGAAGTATATTTGTCCTATGCAAACAGTATAGACCCTGATTAGAGGGCTCCTTAAGGATCAGGGTCTACACTGTTTGTCATTTTGACATAAATTGTAAAAATCAACCTCAAAAAGTCAAACAAGAGCACCGCAAGCCGGGCACATTATACGCCCGTCAAATCGATCTTAGAATGTAGTCATACTAAAACCCTATCAAGGTAAAGTGAACAAAAGGGAAAGAACCCTGAAAGTTAGGGGTCATATGCTGTCCAAGTTTCAAAAGGATTGGAATAAATTTGTTTGAGAAAGAGAGCGGACAAACAAAAAAATGCCCGTTTTTGACGATAAAAGGGGCATAACTCTTGAATGTCAGGGGCAATCTTGCTGGTTATCAAAATTGACCGAGACATTATGGTCATACACATGCTGACCAAGTTTCAAAAGGATTGGAATAAATTTCTTTGAGTTAAAGAGCGGACAAACTAAGAAATGCCTGTTTTTGACAAAATAAGGGGCATAACTCTTGAATGTCTAAGGCAATCTTGCTGGTTATGGAACATAACCAAGACATTATGGTAATACACATGCTGATAAAGTTTCAAAAGGATTGGAATAAATTTGTTTGAGTTAGAGAGAGGACAAACTAAAATATGCCCGTTTTTTCGAAAAAGGGGCATAACTCTTGAATGTCTGGGGCAATCTTGCTGGTTATTAAACCTGACCCAGACATTATGGTCATACACATGCTGACCAAGTTTCAAAAGGATTGGAATATATTTGTTTGAGTTAGAGAGCGAACAATCTAAAATATGCCCGTTTTTTTTACAAAAAAAGGGGCATAACTCTTCAATGTCTGGGGCAATCCTGCTGGTTATCGAACTTGACCGAGATATTATGGTCATTCACATGCTGACAAAGTTTCAAAAGGATTGAAATAAATTTGTTTGAGTTAGAGAGCGGACAAACTAAAATATGCCCGTTTTTGACGAAAAAAGGGGCATAACTCTTGAATGTCTGGGGCAATCCTGCTGGTTATCGAACTTGACCGAGATATCATGGTCATACACATGCTGACAAAGTTTCCAAAGGATTAATATAAATTTGTTTGAGTTAGAGAGCGGACAAACTAAAATGCCCGTTTTTGACGAAAAAGGGGCATAACTCTTGAATGTCTAGGTCGATCTTGCTGGTTATCGAACTTGACCGAGATATAATGGCCATTCACGTTCTGACCAAGTTTCAAAAGGATTGGACTAAATTTGTTTGAGTTAGAGAGCGGACATGAAAAAGTTAACGGACGGACAGACGGACGGACGTACGTTCTCACAGTTGGACATTTGTTGGGTATTTTTTTTGTTTAAAAGTACCCAACAGTACACAAAAATACCCAACAATAACAAAAGGGCAATCACGGAATGAATGGAATCTATTGTTCTCCCTACCCAACAAAGGACCTTTCGTGCGCTCGGACGGACGTTCTTAGGAGACGGTTGTTGTGGGGTTTTTTGCTATATAAACCCTAACCCTAAAACTAACCCCACATGCGTGATTTTGAACCCCACAATACTCTCTTTCAACCCCACAATCACTAACTGGCCAGGTTAATGACCGACACGGACCCCATAAGGTAGCTCCTGTAAGCCCAGACGGACAGCGCCGCGACATAATACGTCCCGTCTGAAGACGGGCGTATAAAAATGACTAGACTAAAAGTTGAAAACTAGAATTGTCCATTTGATGTTTAAGGGAGGAAAGGGTTAATACAGGCTGAAAGTAAAGCAGAATGTTGAATATAGAAGTTAGATGACGGCCTGTTCATGTTAAATTATCCTCCTCTTATTCATTATAAATTTTCAGTTTTTGTAACTGCCAAGATTGGCAAACTGAAAGTCACTTAGATAAGACCACCTTGAAGTCCTACCTTGTACATAGGGTCCTTCTTTAGGATGTTCTCTGACCCTGAGGTTGTGTGTGTCAATTCCAGAACCAGAGGACTTGAGCAAATCACGAACTTTCTCGTTGTAAATCTCTAAATAACTGAGAAACAAGACACACAATAAATTAAACAAACAAAACATTATGGACACCGTTCTTAACATTTACAGAACTCAAGATAGAGGGAGTATAAGAAATTTGAAGAATAGAGTTCAATTTTATACAGTAACGAAGATGAAACAAAAGAAATATTCCAATAACTTAGCAGATGGTAGCTTATAGCAGGCTGACAGTAGAGGAGAATGCACCTTAGGGTGCATTCTGCTTCACTTTCAACCTGCTTTAACCTATTACCCCATAGCCGCTTTCTAGTTTTGAATACAGGTGACCACTAAAAGCAGGTTGAAAGTAAAGCAGAATGCGCCTTAAGGCACATTATGCTTTACTTTCAGCCTGCTTTAAGCTACCATCTGCCAGAATATAGAAAATATTTCTTATGATACATATTCATGACTGTATAAAGTGGAACTATTTTCCTAAGTGGATGAATACATTGAAAGCGTAAAAAGGTGTATTTATGGGTTAATGGGTTAAGTGATCATGTGTCTTCAAAACTAGACCCAGGCTATAGAGTAATGGGTTTAGCAATATAACATGAATCAGAGTCTTACCAAACTTCAGTTCTGTAACTCGTTGTCTCATCAGTCATTCTGCTGAACAACTCCTCACATATTCTTGGTATCAATCCTCTGTCATCCTTTAATAAAAGAAACTCTACTCTGATATACAATATTTACAGCATAACCTCCCTTGAAAGATCAAAGATTAAGGATTAATGGGGATCTTCTAATCTATTCATTCATAGCTTGTTTCTAGTTTTATATATATAGGTGACCATTTAAAGCAGGTTGAAAGTAAAGCAGAATGTGCCTTAAGGCACATTCTGCTTTACTTTCAGCCTGCTTTAAACTACCATCAGCTAGGAAATGACTGTATATAATGCCAATATCTTCTATAGTGGTGGAATAAAGGTGTACAAAAACATATTTATAGGGTAATGGATTAATGCAATACAAGGCAAATGCAGAAAGTTCCTTCGGAAACTGTCTGCAGTAAATCTAGTACATGTAATATAAGGCAGCTGATTGCTTAAAACAAGAAGAAAGTATAGCAAAAAATCTTCTTTAGGAGCTTTCTACTTTACCTTCACCATGCTATAAGCATAGGTGTCCGACTCAAAAAAAAATTGTAGTGCTAGATCTATCATATATATGAGAAGGTATATAACTTCACGGTCAGGGCGACCCTGACCGGGACGAATCTATCGTACTTTTTTCACTAATCATACAGAACTTCCAGATAAACACGGTTACGGTAGAAAGAGAAATGTTTTTTCTTCACATTGATACCAAATATTACACTGTATCTTCTATTTTCAGCGAGTACGAGAGTCCAATTTCTGAAGAAACACCCGTTTTTTCCGAGGTTGGAATACCTATGGCCCGGGTCTCAACTCCACTTCGACATTCAAATCTTATCCGCGAGCTGTATCGGCCCGGTTTTCTGCTCTTTGCTTTTAAGAAATGATATATATGGTCCAATTCTGATTCTACTTTTTGCCATTCAGTTTTGCACCTTTTGGACAAATTACTGAGTGACAAAAAGCAGTTTAGTTAAATTTAATGACAATTACAGCAGGATTTTTATGGTTTAAAAATATTTAATTAATAATTATTTTAACCCTTTGAACCCTAGTCCCGCATATAGGCGTCATTTGCAAACGGTATACATGTGAAAAGTGCATATGTCCTATGCAAACAGTGAAGACCCAGATCAGAGGGCTCCTTAAGGAGCCCTCTGATCAGGGTCTTCACTGTTTGTCATAATGCCAAACATTGACAAAAACAACCCTTAAAAGTCAGAAATGGACTAGACAAAAATGGAAACTGGAATTGTCCATTTAAAGTTTCAGGGAGGAAAGAGTTAAGTAATTATTTCTAAACTATTTACTGGTGTTCCCATCATGGTGTACGTTTTCCCTGAACCAGTCTGACCATAGGCAAACACACAAGCGTTGTAGCCCTCATATCCAGACTGCACAACATCCTCCCCTAGGCACTTGTACACCTGTAAAATAGGAATTAAATAACACTGAAATATCTCTGGATTTAACCTTTTTCTCCATAGATAAATGTAAAAATCACTTATACTCAACTTATTTAGATGATGGCTGCCTTATGTATAAAGCAAGATGATAGAAATCAGATTTGATTTGATTTTTTTTATTTTACGTCGCTTTCAACAGTATTTCAGTCATGTCGCGACGTCCAGTAAATTATAGGTGGAGGAAGAGCCCAGAAGTCCTTTATGCACTGTTTCAGGCACAAATCGGCAGCTGGGTAGAACCACCGACCTTCCGCAAGCCAGCTTGAAGGCTTCCCCACATGAAATATCCGAACGACCCTACTGGGATTCGAACTCACAGCGGTGAGGAGCTTAGTGGTGTAAGATAGAAATCAGAAAGCTTGTAGAGGGTTACTTTCATTACCATTATATGAATTGATTTAAATGTTTGCCGTGCTTAGTTGAAGGAGAAGGTAGAGTGTCCTTAACCCCATTACCCCATAGTCTGTTTCTAGTTTTTAAAACAAGTACATGTAACTACTTATTTAAGCAGGTTGAATTAACTAAGGGCGCATTCAGCTTTACTTTCAGCCTGCTTAAGCTACTATCTATTAGGATATAGAAAATATTTCTTATGGTATTATTCAAGACTAAATAAAGTTTCTTTATTTTTTTCATAGGAGGAATAAATTAGAGGCGTAAAAATGTATATTTATGGGGTAATGGGGTAAGGGGCTTCTCTGAATGCTGAATATCTACAACCTGCTTCAAAATATTCATATTCTACTGAGGAAAATAGTTCCAGCTTACACAGTCATGAATATGGATCATAAGAAATAGTTTCTATATTCAAGCCTATGGTAGCTTAAAGCAGGCTGAAATTAAAGCAGAATGCGCCTTAAGGCGCATTCTGCTTTGATTTCAACCTGCTTTAAGTGGTCACATGTCTTCAAAACTAGAACCAGGCTATGTGGGAATGGTATAAAACACTGCTGACTGGAAGGTAACGTTACTCACGGTCTCTTGGTCATGGTATCTTTCTTTGTCTTCTCTGTCTACAGTCCAGAAGGAGAAATCAAAGGTGAAGTTTTTTGTCCTCATAGCATCTCTAGCAGCGTCAGGCACCCCTGTAGATGCCTCACCAATCTGCGAATACAACCATGAAATAAATACTGCCAACATTCATATGGTTATGTTTGGTGTTAAGCCATTCTGCTTTCACTCAAGACATCAATTAGTAAGTTGGAGTACATTTGAAAAATCCCCCAAATGTCTGTTGTCCGAGTTAGAAATCAAATTGCAGAGAAAACAGATGTAAGTCTTGCCTCTTCTGGAAATGGCATAGATACGAAATATGCATGTTTTTCAGTTGAAAGCAGGAACCCAGATAAGGAGGAGTAAACTGCACAAATCCAACATTTTCTTACTCATTTCAGCACCAAATCCTATGGTGTTACTACTCATTAGAAGCGTCCCTTCAAGACACTTCTAATTAATAGTGACACCATGGGGTTTAATGCAGAAATAAAGATTTTAGTGTTTGAAAAACTCCCCTTATTTGGAGCACTGGGAAAGGTATTGGGTGAATGTAAATACAAATGTATTGGTTATTAAAATGCAAAGTTTTAATTAGTAGTGATGTTCAGGAATAATCATATATGTACCTACCTTGTTGTTTATTATGGTTGTTTTCTTTTCATGCATCTGGATTATAAAATTGCTTCCCATCGAAATCTCCCTGAAATAGGAGTGACTCATGGTTAGAAAATGTGTTTTCTTTACAAGTACAGTTGAGTCTGTACTGTGATGACTCCTCAATGGATATATTTCAGTTTGCTTACCCCTTCCTCCAAAGCTTGATACCAGTGTAACGCTTTTGCCGGGGTAACCGAACTCCTAATATCTGGGAGTATTGGTATATATGATTTTCCTCAGGACTACTTGTCCAATGATTGAGAAAATAGACACTAAATACAAAGTCTAAATAATAAAAGAAATATCTACGATTTTTCTCTAGGCTATTTGCCTTATGATTACATATATGTAGACTAAACTCAAATGAACAGCAATAAACTTAAAACAACACGTTGATCACAAAATGAAACAATATCTTTGTTCTATTTGCTAGACTCTTAATCTGTCTAGGTCTACAACTCTACATACCACCTGCCTCACTTAGGCCTATCTGCAATATAATCTCTACAAGGCTGTCTCGTTGAGATATGTCTCTTTGAGGCCTTATCACTAGGGCAACCTAAAAGAAGCTGTCTCTGCGAAGCCTAGACCTATCTACTATATCTGAGGTCTAGATACCCTCTAGACCTATCTACTATATGGCTTCAATGAAGCCGTCTCTCTGAGGTCTAGATACCCTCTAGACCTATCTACTATATGGCTTCAATGAAGTCGTCTCTTTGAGGTCTAGATACCCTCTAGATCTACATACTATATGGCTTCAATGAAGCCGTCTCTCTGAGGTCTAGATACTCTCTAGACCTATCTACTATATGGCTTCAATGAAGCCGTCTCTCTGAGGTCTAGATACCCTCTAGATCTACCTACTATATGGCTTCAATGAAGCCGTCTCTCTGAGGTCTAGATACCCTCTAGATCTATCTACTATATGGCTTCAATGAAGCCGTCTCTCTGAGGTCTAGATACCCACTAGACCTATCTACTATATGGCTTCAATGAAGCCGTCTCTCTGAGGTCTAGATACCCTCTAGATCTACCTACTATATGGCTTCAATGAAGCCGTCTCTCTGAGGTCTAGATACCCTCTAGACCTAGACCTATCTACTATATGGCTTCAATGAAGCCGTCTCTCTGAGGTCTAGATACCCTCTAGATCTACCTACTATATGGCTTCAATGAAGCAGTCTCTCTGAGGTCTAGATACCCTCTAGATCTACCTACTATATGGCTTCAATGAAGCCGTCTCTCTGAGGTCTAGATACCCATATAGTAGATAGGTCTAGAGGGTATCTAGACCTCAGAGAGATGGCTTCATTGAAGCCATATAGTAGATGGCTTCAATGAAGACGTCTCTCTGAGGTCTAGATACCCTCTAGACCTATCTACTATATGGCTTCAATGAAGTCGTCTCTCTGAGGTCTAGATACCTTCTAGATCTACCTACTATATGGCTTCAATGAAGCCTAATGGTCCTATTTAATCCATAAGAGTACCTATATACAATTAGAACAAGTTTGAGAAAGATTGGATAAAAACTGTGGCCTCTAGAGTGTTAACACTTAAATTGTTCACGATGAACACCATACGACTTACATTCAAGGATTGCCAAAGATCATCCTTAGCAAGCTCAGATGAGTTAACTCTTTGAACCCTAGTCACACTGTATATGGATCATTGGCAAACAGTGTGCCTGTGAGGAGTACACTTGTCCTATGCAAATTAACAGTGTGGACCCTGATCAGAGGGCTCCTTAACTCTTTGAACCCTAGTCACGCATTTATGCGTCATTTGCAAACAGTGTATCTGTGAGGAGTACACTTGTCCTATGCAAACAGTGTAGACACTGATCAGAGGGCTCCTTAAGGAGCCCTCTGATCTGGGTCTTCACTGTTTGTCATAATGCCAAACATTGACAAAACAACCCTTAAAAGTCAGAAATGGACTAGACTAAAATGGAATCTGGGATTATCCATTTGAATTTTCAGGGAGGAAAGAGTTAATTAAGGAGATCTCTGATCAGGGTCTACACTGTTTGTCATTTTGACATATATTGTAAAAGCAACCCTAAAAAATTTAAAAATGGACTAGACTAAATTGAAAACTAGAATTGTCCATTTGAGGTTTCAGGGAGGAAAGGGTTTTGGCAGATGCAGGTAGCGAGCTCCCCCAACAGAAAATCAGTCCTCATGCACCCATGCCCAATATCAAGATCTCAAAAGATGGTGTTGAGAAGCTTCTAGCGAACTTAAACCCCCATAAGGCCGCTGGGCCTGATAAAATCAGACCAATAATCCTCAAAAATGCCCATAAAGAATTTGCCCCTATCATTACAGAACTCTTTAGAAAATCTCTTGTGACCCACACCCTACCAGATATATGGAAAATGGCCAATGTCGCTCCCATATTCAAGAAAGGCTCCCGGTCAGACCCAGCCAACTACCGCCCGATCTCTCTAACCTGTATCCTGTGTAAAACCTTGGAGCACATAGTAGCTTCCAGCATAACCAAACACTTCACTAATAACAATCTCTTCTATGAGCTCCAGCATGGATTCAGGGAAAAGTGGTCATGTCAAACGCAACTTCTTATGCTGATAGACGATATCCTTCACTCTGTAAATCTCAAAAGCCAAGTAGATCTCATACTACTTGATTTTTCCAAGGCTTTTGACATGGTTAATCATGAAAAACTTCTGTACAAGCTCCACTTTTATGGTATAAGAGACCAAACACTACAATGGATCAAGAGCTTCCTTGACAGCAGATCCCAGTCCGTTGTAGTAAATGGATCCTCCTCCTCCACTATCCCTGTATCCTCTGGAGTCCCTCAGGGCTCAGTTCTTGGCCCACTTCTTTTTCTAATCTACATTAATGACCTTCCTGAGCATGTCCAGTCTTCTACTGTGAGATTATTTGCAGACGACACAGCAATCTATCTGTCTCTAACTGTCTCCTCTCACTCCAGCCTCCTACAGCACGATCTTAAACAACTTGAAATCTGGGAAAAAACATGGGATATGGCCTTCAACCCGTCAAAGTGCCAAGTACTACAAATAACTAAACGCAGGACACCTATACCAACATACTATACTCTTCATAACACCACCCTTGACACAGTTAACGCAGCCAAATACTTAGGTGTCACTCTTTCCAATGATCTTTCATGGCACACACATATTGATAACATCACCAAAAAAGCAAATCAGACACTAGGTTTTCTCAGACGAAATATAAAAGTCCATTCTGAAAAGCTCAAAGCTGTAGCCTATAAGACACTTGTACGGCCGCAGCTGGAATACTGCTCAACTGTCTGGTCACCCCACACCAGCACCCTGATAGACCAACTTGAAGCAGTGCAGAGGAGAGCGGCTCGTTGGACTAAAAGGGACTACGGCCGTACATCCTCTGTAACTGATATGCTTAATGCACTAGAGTGGAGACGACTGGATCTCAGACGCGTTGATCAACGCCTGGTTATGTTCCAGAATATTCTGCATAACCAGGTAGCCATCCCACTTCCAAATTATTTGACCCCTCCCTCTAGACCCTCTCGAAAATCTCACTCACAGGCATTCCAATTCATACAAACCAAAACTGACTACCATAAATTCTCCTTTTTCCCCAGAACAGTAGTCCAGTGGAATGCCCTACCATCTGACATTGTCACCCTGTCCGGCCCAGAGTTCAGTCTGGCTGTTAGCCAGATTGAACATGTCTCACCTTAAGTTCACCTGTCCTGTTTTTATCTATATTTTAACAAACTACTTTCTTATCTTTTAAACACTCCTTTTATATTTTCTTATTAATTTTCTCGGCATGTGACGCGCGTCAAAGTCTAGGTCCCCACAAGGGGTTTGACTAAAAGGAAGATAGATAGAAGTAAAAATCAGCCACCAGTGGCACCATACTTCAACAATGCTATGAAGTTAAGATAATGCATGTGTCATTCGATTTGTCAACTATTTTTTATCTAATTTCCTGTAATTATATGCAGAGAAGATCTGTTGACATTTTCAGTAAACTGCCAGATTTATGTACTGCACAACTTATCTCGTGAATATATATTTTTAATGAAACGTTCAAGTTCAAATAAGTGTACAGGTAAGTGACGGTAAGACAATATTACCTCTTGTTCAGCGGTCTGACACGGACCGCAACCTTAACCGAAGTCATCTTTGAGTCGATGGAGTTCGGAAAATAACTTCAAAAAATCAACTTAACGGCAAAAACAACTAGTTTTGCTCCAGGTGTTGTAATAAAATATTTCCTTTCCACCATTTTGTTTACAACGTATCACGTGACGATGACTATGGTTGGGCTAAAACGTGGGTCTGGGTAAAAACGGCAGGCGGATGTTATCTGATATTTATTTTAATTGCATTTTTCATTATATCTATATATATCTGTACACATTTTTAAATCTAAATTTTACATTTTAAAATTAAATTTAGTCTACCATGTTATCTAGCAATAGTTCTCATTGAATAAATTTTGTTTGTTTGTTTCTGTATACTCATGCTACACACCCCTTTCGGGTATTACAAGCAGGGGCACTTTTTAGGTGCACCATTGGTACTGTACCCGGCCGGTCACTTTATCCTGACACCGACGAACCAGCTGTAATGCTAGCCCGAAATCCTGAGTGCTACAAAGGACAATATGAAGGAGGGAAGCCATTACTACCAATTTTTAAGTGTTTGATTTGACCTGGCAGGGGATTGAACCCACAACCTCCCGCACTGCAAGCAGACGCTCTACCGCTATTTAAATTGCCACGCAGTCGGTATATGGTGAACATTTGGGAAAGAAAGATTGACAGCCGGGCATCCGTTAGATATAGATTAACCCTTATCATGCGTGACTTGGCTAACATTTGCAAACAGTCTGGATCCAGATCATAACAATTACATGGTGTCTGATTTGGATACAAACTGTGTGGCACCAGGAACGTATATTAGATACGTTCCTGGTGGCACTCATACTGAAATTTTTCTGCAGTTTAAGAAAAATAATAAAAAAAGATTTTGATTTATTTTGCAGAAGATATATTTGAAGCAGACAACAATTCAGCATGATAAGGGTTAAAAAAAACCTGGTGTCACAGTAATTTAAGTGACAAATGCCCCCTGTTCAATGAAATTTTTTTGACTTTGTATCAAAACTCGATTTTGTCAAGTGTTGTCAAGTGACAAGAACGGTTTCACAGCAAGTGCATGAAAATGTACATCATCGAAACAAGTTTTTTTCTAGATTTTTTAACCAGAAGTATAGCCAATGTTGAATTAACTCTATTGGACCTCTAAATGACCTTGACCTTTGTTTGACATGACCCAAGTTGTATAGAGCTCAAGAGCTTCTTGTACATGTTCCACTCAATATAAAGTCTTAATCCCACTCAGTTCCAAAGTTGAGGCCAATGTTAAATTCATCCTATTTTACCTCTAAAAGACCTTGACCTTTGTTAGACATGGCCCAAGATGAAGTTGTACTGAGCTAAAGAGCTTCCTGAGGGTACATATGCCAAATTTAAAGTCTCTATCCTATGTAGTTCCAAAGTTATGGCCAAGGTTAAAGTTGTGTACATACAAACAGACCAAAAAACAATATGCCCCAACTAACTCGTGCCGGGGCATAAAAAAGGCAGTATGCACAATAAAATATATCAGAACTGCCTCCGAGGTTATAAATCTTTTGACTCGAGTCTAAACTTGTTGCCAAGCATTTGATTGGTCAGATTTGAGCCTAGGCTCAAATCTGACCAATCAAACGCTTGGGAACACACTCAGACTCAACTAAAACGCTTTATAACCTCGGAGCCTGGTCTATCAAGCCGCATGCGTATTGAAACGAGCTAGCAAGCGTGTAACTAGACAGGCAAGCTTAAGGGAAAGAACAATTTGATGGGACTCACAGAAGACAAAAGGGCCATTGGCCCCGTTGATATCACTCACCTAAGTAACAGTGATATATTGACAATGGGGCATATATTAAGAGAGACAGATCTATATTTGACATTATTTGTTAATCTGTTTCTAACTGAATGGCAAACTACTGAAACCAGAGTACAAAAATATTTCAGACTATTTTGTCTGATAGAAATATTTTTATTACATGATGCACAGACTCCTGACTGGCAGTGACCAGTCTCATCATGCAAGCTCTTTTCATATACAGTCAAACTTCGATATCTCAAACTCGCTTAATTCCAACTATCCGATTTGTCGACACATGAATTGCATTATTTCATGCTCGGTTAAGTCAAACATACCCGTATTTCAAATTTAAAACGTGGCTAAGCCACGTTTTAACTTTGAAATACGGGTACGTTCAACAAAACCTAGTTTGAGATATCGAAGTTCAACTGTGAAATTTCATATCACTAGCATCAGTAGAACTGGAGTTATCTTCCGGACAAGAAAACATGACAAAGGGGAATACCTTGAATAATATTTATGCCAGAGTTATGTTCCTTGCAAATGGCATTTCCTCTCATCGAGTTCTTTCCATATATGAAATTAAATTTCACCAGCGTTAGCAGAACTGGAGTTATCTTCAAGACAAAATGTGTAACAGACAGACAGACAGATAGATAGGAAAAGAATGATTTGAGTCTTTTTGACAGGCACGCAATAGATATTCAATGTAGTAGAAAAGACTGGCAAACATTGAAATATATAAATGAGGCCAGTCATGGCCAGTTGAACTCTATATAATCTAATGGGCACCAGTCTTTTGTGCACTGTGCCTGTATTGTTGTTCTTTCTAACATTTGCTTGCCTTTTACTCAAACCCCATAATCCTGACATTCCTTATGCTATTAACCCTTAGCCCGCCAAATAAATTGTCGTCTGCTATATTTCTCGTCTGCTTCAAGTTTCAAAGTGCTTCAAAGTTGCTCAAAATTGCTGAAAATGTTGTCCGAGTGTCAAACAGCTTGGATCCGGATGAGACGCCGAGTTACTCGGCGTCTCATCCGGATCCAAGCTGTTTGCATATGGAGCTATAGTCGTGACTGGCAGGCTATGGGTTAAGGTAGTCAATTTTTACACATTTTCAGCAAATTTGTGGTGAAGATATGATGAAAACTGTTTGCAGAGTACAGAGCGGGCAAAAAGCATTGTTGAATTAAAACAAGTTCCCTATGGGAAAATGGCAAGCCATCACAAAACTTTAAGTAAAGAGAACAGATAAACAGACCTGATCAAAATCGTAATTTTCCTCCAGCTTCGGAGATCTAGCAGCAATATATTTTTGAAATAGAGAACACACAAAGCTTGGCCCTATAGGTTGTGTCTCTCTGTCAGTCCAATAGTATAATGGTTATGGTTTAAGTTTTGTAATTGCTCATCATTTGCTGGCGGTAGACATGTACAGTAAAACCTCTGTACTACAACAACTTAAATGAAGATTAATTGTTTAAAATAGGTGACAGCTTTAAGCAAGGTGACAGTAAAACAGAAAGCTTCTTTAGGAGCTTTCTGTTTTACTGTCACCTTGCTTTAGATTGTCACCTGTTAAAAACACCTAATAACAAACACAATTTAGTGGTTGTAATAGAGAGGTGAACACAATTTAGTGGTTGTAATAGAGAGGTTTTACTGTACTGATAATCACTCATCATTACTCTCCTGGAACCCGTTTTACGAAAGGTCGTACAACAAAAACAGCCGTAAGTCAAAACATCAAAATATGTATAACTTATGATTTCTCCAAGACGATTCCAAAGAGATGTCACAAGACAGGATTAGAGGGATAAATAAATAACAATTGAGAATTATATAATCTGACTTACGACCGTTTTTGTCCTACGACGTTTCGTAAACCGGGCACCTGGTTATCATTGGATTGTACAAACACAAACAAGGCAATAATGGTTAGTTCACATTGTTTTATTGTATGCATTATCTTCATGAATCTTAATATGGTATATATCTTTCCTATGTACATTCATACCATATTTCAACATCTCAAATTAATCAATAAATGAATAATCAGCACCCTTTCAAAACTCTCAATTCATGTACTACAGAGTTTTAATATACAGTTAAAACAGGTAGAAAACAACCCATCAAACAGATATGGAGATCTTTAACCCTTTACTCCATAGCCCGTTTCTAGTGCTGAAGACAGGTGACCACTTAAACCAGGTTGAAAGTAAAGCATAATGTGCCTTAAGGCACATTCTGCTTTACTTTAAGCCTGCTTTAAGCTACTACCTGCTAGGTTTTAACCGTTAAGGAAATTTCTCATGTTGTATGTCAATTACTGTATAAATGGATTTTTTCTTCAGGGGAGGAATTATTGAGATGCATTAAAACGCTCATCTATGCAGTAAAGGATTAATGAAAGACAAAAAACTGCTTAATGCATTAACAAATTGCAGAAAGTTCCTACAGGAAGTTATCCCATTCTTTCCTCCTGCATCATGGAACCACCTGTATTTAAAACTGCCTATGGTACTTCTATTAAGTGGACACTCATAACAAGTTTGACCGTATGCCACTATATGGTTAACCCAATACCCCATAAATACACATTCAATTCATTCCTCCACTCAAGAAAATAGTTCCACTTTATAAAGCCATAAATATGCACCATCAGAAACATTTTATATATCCTTGCAGACTAGCTTAAATCAGGTTGTATGTAAAGCAGAATATACCATAAGGTACAGTCTGCTTTACTTTCAACATGCTTTAAGTGGCCACCTGTCTTTCAAAACAAGAAACAGGCTATGGGGTAATGAGTTACAAGAGGACCATGCAACCTTAAATTGCTCACCGGAAAACACCCTGTGCTCGATTGTTTTCCTCAAAGGGGAATGATTTTGTGTTCATTAACTTTGATAGGAGCTTTCAAACTTTTACCGTTTATTTCAAAATTTCAAAACGACAGTCCAGATGTAATTAGAAAATGTGCGCTTTTCATAGCAAAACTTTTTCAAATTATAGACAGCACATGACTTTCCCTTCATGTAAGCTAACACATGCTTCGTAACTGTATTATAGAAAACAACTCAGTTAAGCATAAATGATTGTTAATTATTGTTGTATTTTGGGCCGGAGGCCTCTATTTATTCAATAAACAATCTTGTATCTTGATAGAAGTTGTGGATTACACTGGTTTTAAACAAAAAAATTATTTTTAGCGCTTACATGTGACCTAGATAAGAAAACAACCATAACCATTTCAACAATATTGGTAAAAGACATCTAGAAGTGTCACTGTATCAAAGTTCTGGCCATATCAGTTTCAGAGAAAACAGATTTCACTATATATAATTTTGTAAATTTGTGAAGAAATTGTTGATGATGGACGACAAACGAACGGACGACAAACACAGGACGATCAAAATAGCTAGCCTTTGCACTTTGTGCAAGGTGAGCTAAAACGAGGATGTGCATAACTCTAAGGACACCCCTTCCAACTTTCAGCAGGACTCAAAATAATCGAAAATTACACCAATACAGTGTACTTGCTACATAACCATGTATGAAGTCGTACAGCACCAAGTTAGAACATGGTCAAACACTAACTGATGCCTTCACTTTGCCTAGCTTTCTCGTATCTATTCATAACTCAAGATTGGCAAATTCATTTAAAAACACACTCATTGTCATAGCCCCAGTCTTTCAATTACAGTAAGCCAAGGATCAAGATAAGAGAGAGTAAACGGAACAAATCCAGCGTTTTTTCACTTATTTCAGCAAAAAATCCTATGGTGTTACTACTCATTAGAATCGTCTCAAAGAGACGATTCTAATGAGTAGTGACATCATAGGGTTTAATGCAAAAATAAAAATTTTAGTTTTTGAAATACTCCCCTTATCTGGATCACTGGTAAGCGTATCACAGGTAATGGCAGAGGGCCCTATATACAGCAGACTTTGGTTATCTGAGCTTCACCCCCTCCTCCCTTCCTATTCCAGGACAACTCGTCTTGCAGAATGACAATTGTACTGTCTGTAATGTTCCTCTCATCCCTTACTGTTCACTTCATCCTCATCCTCCATGTCCGAATTAGCATCAGAAAAATCCTCCCAATTCTCCTGAAAAATGAAACATCAAAATAGAAAGACATAAAACTCAAATGTTTTTGAGAAAAATGCATGTCTCCCACACTCCCAAATATTTCCAGTCAAAATGTCCGCAGCTCAGATTCTAAACCACAGTAACAGGAGAACGTATTTATATATAAGCTTGAAGAAATATTTCTTTTGAATAAAGTCAGGAAGAGAAGATACTACATGTAGTAGTCAAGATTTCTTCTCTTCTATTTCCTTACAATTCCCTAGTATTCAGCAAACTACCAGATTTTTCTCTGCATGGAAATTTTCCCAATAATCCAAAGTCTTGAAGAATGTATTTGTTTGGTGACATCCCTTTCTGCTATCTATGGGCTAAATGGACTCCCCAGAAAGAGAATAGAGGATACAGACAACCTTGACGCAATGCCATACTCTTACTATCTACAGGGGTTTTATGGTTTTTTTTCGGAACATCTAGTGTAAAGCACTGATATATCAGACCGTGTTTATAAAGTCTTGTCCAAAGACTTGGTCCAGCGGGGAATCAAACTCACGACCCCTGGTATCGTAGTCGAGTGTGTTACCACTGGACCACATCCGCTTTAAGTCTGTGTGAGGGACAAAGCAACCATGCATGTGTGTACATGTGTGCGTGTTGAGCATAGCAGTACATCAAATGTTGCATGTAAGAACTTACATCTGAGTCTGAAGCTCCTGGCCACATATCCAGCTCCTCTAGATCTTCATCAGATGACTCTGTAATGACACAAGAGAACGATTGTGAGATACAGTAAAACCAGACCTCCAGATAAGATACATGTTTCAAAAACTAAAATCTTCATTTCTGCTTTAAACCCTATGGTGTCACTACTCATTAGGATCGTCTCGAAGAGACGATTCTAATGAGTAGTAACACCATAGGATTTGATGCTAAGATAAGTGAGAAAATGTTTGATTTGTGCAGTTTACTCCCTCTTATCTGGATCCGTGTAAAACTCTCTATAATTACCACAAAATTTGTGTAAATGATTATGTGTTTACAACAGGTGACTGCTTAATGCAAGTTGACCTTAAAACAGAAAGCTCCAAAGGAGCTTTCCCTTTTACTGTCACCTTGCTTTAAGTTGTCACCTGTGTTTTATACAATCAACTAGTGGTCGTAATAGAGGGGTTTTACTCTACACCGCTCACTCATATAACTGCTTTTTTAAACTAAAAGGGACATGATTTGAGCAATCTTTGCAAGGAACAAGAGGGCCATGTGGCCTTTAATTGATCAACAGGAAAACCCGGGATGGGTTAATTTTTACCCAAGGGATTTAAACCATTCAATCATGATAAAGGAATTGTAGATTATGCTCCATGCGAAACAACTAAGCTCTGAACATTCTGACTTCCAAGTAAGTTTTGTGAAGCTTTCATTGAAAAGTTAGCTCCTGCGACCTCGACATGCAACAGACCAGAACCATTTCAACAATATTGGTAAAAGACCTCTGGAAGTTGCATCATGCCAAATATCAAAGCTCTGACACTATAAGTTTAAGAGAAAAAGATTATCATAGAATTATGGGCAAGTTAACTTTTCTTATTAAAAGTATGATAAATATGTGATCCTTACAAAGGAACCAATTTTCTTTTAAATATAATGTTTTAGAGAGTAAGAGGCTGAGACACTGGAAAAAATGTTTATTGGGCAGCATATTACCATCTTCAAACTGAAGTAGAGGCTGCTGTGATGTGGATGGCTCTTCTTCTCGGGTCTGGATAGAAATCTAAAACAGGAAAAATGTATCAAAATAACCAATTACCCAATAAATACACATTTTTTACTCTTACTTATGAAAAAATAGTTTCAATTTATACTGTCACACATAGAATCCTAAGAAATATTTTCTATATTCTAGCAGATAATAGCTTAAAGCAGGCTGAAAGTAAAGCAGAATGCGCCTTAAGGCGCATTCTGCTTTACTTTCAACCTGCTTTAAATGGTCACATATTTTCAAAACTAGAAACAGGCTATGGGGTCATGGGTTAAACAACCTAGCAGCATTTGTTTTTCATAAGTTAATCAACCAAATAGCTTATCATTCTTTTTATTTATTTATCCAATATGCTTTTGACAATAATTTAGTAAGAACCCTCCACTACGATCACTAAATAGTGATCATTTGGTGCACTAGGTAGGTTGCTGCTCAAAGCATTTTTGCTTTAAACAGTGTTTTACATACAATCATTTAGCCACCTTCTTCATAGTTGTAACAGAGGGTTTTCACAAAATTATATTGATCCATTAACAAGATGGGTTTGTGAAACACTATGACCATGAACTCTAAATAACCTTGATATTTGTTGGAAATGACTGGACTTGTACTGAACTCAAGAACTTCTTGTTTTGAGTAAACATGCCAAATATGAAGTTTCTATCACATGAAGTTCTAGAATTTTGGCCAATGTTAAATTAACCCTATTTGACCACTAAGGACCTTGACCTTTGTCGGACATTACCAAAGTTGTACAGTGTCCAAGGTTATAAGGCTTTTGAGTTGAGTCCAAAGTTGTTCTCAAGCATTTGATTGGTCAGATTTGAGCCTAGGCAATCAAATGCTTGAGAACAAACTCAGACTCGACTAAAACTCTTTACAACCTTGGACCCTGAGCTCAAGAGCTTTTTGAAATTAGTTCACTTTCAACCTGCTTTAAGTGGCACACAGTTTTCAAAACTAGAAACAGGGCATGGAGTAAAGTGTTAAAATCACACATGACTTACTTGTGATAACAAGATGTCGAGTCTTCCTTGTAACTTTGACAACCTCCCAAACATATTCACTCTTGAATCCATCATCTGGTACAATGAACCGAATGTGTCTATGATTTCTGGAAACTGAAATACAACACAGTAACCTGTATAACATTTGACTATAAAGACCCATCCATTTCTCTACAGAAACTTCCTAGATTGCTTTTACCAATTACTCCATAGCAGTGCAACAAGTGAATATGCATTGACGTTGTGTACAATTTCTACAAGTGACAGCTTAACCATTTCCTCCCTGAAACTTTATAGAATGGACAATTCCAGTTTCCATTTTAGTCTAGTCCATTTCTGACTTTTAAGGTTTTTTTGGTCAATGTTTGGCATTGTGACAAACAGTGAAGACCCTGATCAGAGGGCTCCTTTCGGAGCCCTCTGATCTGGGTCTTCACTGTTTGTGTAGGACATGTGTACTATTCACATGAACACTGTTTCAAAAGGAGGCCTATATACGGGACTAGGTTTTAAAGAGCAAATTGAGAATATAACAGAAAGCTCCAACAGAAACTTTCTGCGTTACTTTCATCTTGTTTTAAGCAGTTATCTGCCTCAATTTATTTAACCATTGAAATTTCAAATGAACAATTCCAGTTTGCATTTAATTTAAATTCATTGCTGACTTAAAGGATTGATATTTAAAGTTCCTGTACATATTTTCTTCTTTTCTTTCCATCTTGCTTTAAGCAGTCACATCCCTATTACAAGAACCATTAATTGGACATGGGTGATTGACACAATCGCTTCAAGAAATGGCTTCAGATGGACAATATATTCCACAAATGTCAGTTTACTTTCTAAATAAGCATTAAGCAAGTATTTTAAATTAAGAAATAATAAATTCATACCAGTGTTTTATCGTGCAATCGAACACGGGTAGGAGTTGAGATGCTAAGTAATTTAATCATGAGGCCGCAGGCCCAGTGATTTTATCACAAGCATCTCAACAACTACTCGTGTTCCATTGCACGATAAAACACTGGTATGAATTTATTATTTCAATTCTAACACTTCAATTCAACTCAAATTTGCATAGACTCAACGGCGCTTCAAAGCCATATTACGTCAGTAACGTCACATTTTAGCCGCTACAGCGGGTGCATGTTTTATTGAGATTTCAAACACAGTTGCGTCCTTTGTTAATGTGGGTAGTGCGCGAGTTGTGTTAGAATACTATTTTATGTCTTCACCAATCCCGTTGATGCAACTTTGTATTAGAATTGTCTTGAAGACGGTTTTATGGAGACAAAGTATATTCACTACAAGACATTGAGTATTACAACTGTTCAGTCACTTACCGTCATAAGGTAGGATGTATGAATCGCTAAAATAGTTTTTATCCACCGGACAATGACAGAACCACTGAAAGAAACAAGTTATAATTGTTACATATATTCATTATACTGCAAAGAAAAGTGCTGTACATAGGGGCATAAGGGATTTGTTTTAGTCTTGCCAGGGTACATAAAAACATGTGTGTCATTCTAGCAACAACTTGGTCTGTTCTTTCGATTGACTTTCTAGTAAATAATGCTGATATTTGAAACCAGGTGACTGCTTAATTCAAGACAAAAGTAATGCATAAAGCTCGGGCTAAGGTTTCTGCATTACTTTTGTTCTGCATTTAGCTTTCATCTGAAGAAAAGTGACAACTGTTAATTTACTTCTATATTTTCAGTTTACAAAGTGATTAGTGTTCAGAAACTAATGATAAAACAACTTTGAAGTATGAGTACTGAAATGACAAATGCATAATACTGTCATGAAATGTCAGCTTAAAGCAAGCTTCTACAGAAGCTTTCTGCTTTACATTTATCTTGCTTTAAGTAGCCTCCTTGTCTTAAACACTGAAAACCTCATATATTGGGATTTTACTGAATTCCCAAGAAATCTGATTCGATATGGACCAGTATTACTTAACCTAATAGAGAGACTTGATATGGACCAGTGTTTTTTTAATAGTCCAAATGTGAAATGTAAATACATAAAATTTACAACGCATTATACTACAGCTGTAAATCACCTGGGGCCCGTTTTACTAAACTACTTACGCAAAATTCAAAATTTTTGCGTAAGTCAAAATTTTAAATTTTAATTTATATTTTTTATTATCACTTGCTACAGACAGCAAATAGCCAGATCAGTGGACGCGCTTTAAGCGCGTCCTCTGATCTGGCTATTTGCTGTTTGCAAACATTTATGATCGAAAAATAAGTGTTAAAGGATTTTGACTTACGCAAAAAATTTGCGCAAGTTGTTTAGTAAAACGGGCCCCAGAGCAATTCACTCTGCTGATCTAGAAAGTGACACCTCTCTCAGCCAGACACTTATAAAATGACATTTTCAGTCTAAAGTTGACCACAGGTGTCAGCTTAATGCAGGATGAAAGTAAGGCTGAAATCTCCTGCATTAACCCTTATCCTGCGGTAATATTGTCTGCTTGAAAATTGTCCTCTACAACAAGAGCCCCATGGGGCATATTTCGCTCACCTGAGAATAGCTGAACAAATGGAGATAATGATTTATGTCCAGGACTGACCTAGATATGCAACAGACCGGAACCATTTGAACAACATATGTAAAGGATATTTAAAAGCGTCACCATACCGAATATAAAAGCTCTGGCCATATTAGTGTCAGAAAAGAAGACGTTTGAAATTTTCTCTATATAAAACTGTGATCCCCAGGGCGTGGCCAATTTTGACTCCAGGGACACAATTTGAACAAACTTGATAGAGGACCTGTAGGCAATGCTATGTGCCAAATATCTAAGCTCTGGCCCTTGTAGTTTCAGACAAGAAGATTTTTTAAGTTTTCATTGAAAATAATCTATTTTTAGCTCCTGTGACCTAGTTATGCAACCGACCGGAACCATTTGAACAATTTTGGTAAAGGACATCTAGAAGTGTCATCATGCCAAATATCAAAGCTCTGGCCATATTAGTTTCAGAGAAGAAGACATTTGAAAATTTCACTATATAACTCTATGTAAAACTGTGACCCCAGGGGCATAATTTGAACAAAGTTTATAGAGGACCTGTAGATGATGCTATGTGCCAAATATCTAAGCTCTGGCCCTTGCAGATTTTGACAAGAAGATTTTTTAAGATTTCCTTATTTTTTCGAGTTCGGCATTTTTTTTAATTCTTTGAACAAATTTGAAAGAGCTCTATGACCCAAGGAACATTTCTGTAAAAATTGGTTGAATTCTGCCAAGCGGTATAGGAGGAGATGTCATTTGAAGCAATTGTTAACGATGACGGACGCCTGACACAGGGCCATCCCAATAGCTCACCTTGAGCCTTTGGCTCAGGTGAGCTAAAAAATGGTAAACAAATTTGAAGTAAAGAAATTTGAAGACGAGTGTCAAACCGCTTAAATCCAGATAAGATGCCGCGTTACGCGACGTCTGATCTGGATCTAAACTGTTTGCAAAAATCTGTAAAGTCGCGATCAGCAGGCAGGGGTTAAGTAGTCACTTGATATTTTGTGAGCTAAACTTTTTAACCAATGAGTGTCAGATTTAGAAAAGTTTTACTCTGATCTTACCTCTGTGCATGTCCAAACATTCTTTTAGTTAATTCTTGCACCAATGGAATTATCATTTGTAAAGGAAGTTTTTGAACTGTTTTCTTTATTAAGACATTGTCTGTATTCTGTAGCACATTCTGAAACAAAGAAACATAGCTGGTAATTGAAGATTGAATAGCTCTCATCTTGAACTCATTTTAACCCATTACCCTATAAATACGCCTTTTTACGCCTATAGTTTAACACACCCCCCCCCCCCCCCCAACAGAAGAAAAAGGTTCCCTTCTATACAGCCATGAATATGTATCATAAGAAATATTTTCTGTATCCCAGCAGATAACAGCTTAAAGCAGATTGGAAGTAAAGCAGAATGTGCCTTAAGGCACATTCTGCTTTACTTTCAACCAGCTTCAAGTGAACATCTTTCTTTAAAACTAGAAACAGGCTATGGGGTAATGGGTTAACGGATATATCTACAACTAAACAAAGCAAGAAGACTACAATGACCCTGGATCATCCAACTTGTAGCTCATGGTTAATCCTTTACTTAGTCTATTTCTAGTACTGAAGGAGGGTGACCACTTAAAGCAGGTTGAAAGTAAAGCAAAATGTGCCTAAGGCACATTCCACTTTACTTCAGCCTGCTTTAAGCTACCGTCTGCTAGAATATAGAAAATATTTCTTATAATAACAACTCATAGCTGTATATAAATGAACTATTTTCTTCAGTGGATGAATAAATTAATTCGTTAAAATGCTTTTCCTGTGGAGTAATGGGTTATGGTCAAGATGACATTAAATTTGTCTAGCAATTACAGAAACAGTTTTTTTAAGATTTCTCTACAGCCAAATGGAAAACCTTCTAGAACCAATGGAGGCCATGTTATTTAAGCTAGGAAAATTACTTAAAAGAAATTAAGTTTTGCAATCGTAGTACATTTCACTTACACAGGGCTCCAGATAAGGGGAGTATTTCAAAAACTAAAACCCTTATTTGTGCTTTGAACCCTATGGTTTCACTACTCATTAGAATTGTCTCGAAGAGACGATTCTAATGAGTAGTAACACCATGGGATTTGGTGCTGTATGAGTGAGAAAATATTGGAATTTGTTCAGATTACTCCCTCTTATCTGGACGCCTACTTACATCTAATATTTGGCTGTCCTGACTCTGTAGTCCTTGTATCAACATGGTCACCAGGCTGTCTGCCTTGGGTGGATGTTTCCCATCACTGGAACTAGCACCATTCAAGCTGATTGCATTTAACCTCTCCCCCATCGTCATCTAGAAATCAAGGTAAGACAGAACAAATAGATTAATGGTACTAGATGCAGCTGGGACCTGTCTTACGAAAAGTTGTACAACGAAAATGTTGTAAGTCAAAACTTTAAAATAAGTCAAAACTTTAAAAAACATTTAACTTCTGATTTCTCCATCCAATTCCATTTTATGACGTTTCCAAAAAGATGTCTCACGACAGGATTACATGAACAAATGAACAATAATTGAGATTTTTAGAATCTGACTTACAACAATATTTGTCGTACGTTTCGTAAGACGGACCCCAGAAGTATAGATAGGTCTACATACATTAATTTTATAAACTTTGATACCAGTGTCAGCCTATCCAGAAATTTTGGATTACTGTTATGTGCAGAGTAACTCGGCGTCTGATCTGAATCCAAACTGATGACATTCAAGGCTCCAGATAAGAGGGAGTAAACTGAACAAGTCCAACATTTTCTCCCTTATTTCAGCACCAAATCCTTTGGTGTCACTACTTACTAGAATTGTCACAAAGAGACAATTCTAATGAGTAGTGACATCATAGGGTTTTATTCAGAAATAAAGATTTTAGTTTTTGAAATACTCTCCTAATCTGGAGCTCTGGGTCACATTGTAGTTAAATGACTAATGTGATGGGTGACTGAAAACATGTTGAAAAGTCTGGCAAGCAGTATTTATTAAACTACATAGATACACATTGTTAAACATATTTAATCTAATCCTCCACTAAAGAAAATCGTTCCAATATATACAGTTGTGAATATGTATCATAAGAAACATTTTCTTTATTCTTGCAGCTGAGAGCTTAAAGCAGGCTGAAAGTAAAGAAGAATGTGCCTTAAGGAACATTCTGCTTTATATTCAACCTTCTTTAAGTGGTCATCTGTCATCTAATTCAGAAACAGGCTATGATGCTATAGTTTTATTTCCTCATTTAGTTCAGATATATAATATTTTCGATTTGCAATCAGACAAATACATTGAAAGAAGAAAATAATATCACTCACTTCTCCAACGGATGCTTTTCTTTTTCTTCTTGATGTTGGTTCCTGTGTGGGCTGGTTTGGAGACATGAAGCTGGGTACCAAAACATTCAAATCCTTTGAAACCATTGGTGTCTTGACCTGAGATCAGAGTATAATTACAGTAAGAGCTCTTTATTACGGCCACTCAACTATGTTAAATATTAGGTGTTTAAGGCAGGTGACTGCTTAACCCATTACCCCATAGCCAATTTCTAGTTTTGAATATATGTGACCACTTAAAGCAGGTTAAAAGTAAAGCAGAATGCGCCTTAAGGTGCATTCTGCTTTACTTTCAGCCTGCTTTATGCTATTATCTGCTAAAATATAGAAATATTTCTATGATTTTTATTTGTGACTATAGTATAAATTGGAACTATTTCCTTCAGTTGAGAAATTAATCAAGGGTGTAAAAAGGTGTATTCATGGGGTAATGGGTTAAAACATTGTGAACCTAAAACAGTCAGCTCGTTTAGGAGTTGTGCGTTTTACATTCACCTTGCTTTAAACTGTTACCCGATTCTCATACAGTCAATTAGCCTTCTTATTAGTGGTAATTATAGAAAGGCTATACCGTTATATTTAGTAGAACTATTTTACAACAGTATATTGACAGGGGTATCAAAAAAAATCACCTTCAGCACTTTTTTTCCTGGATAAGATTTAAATAAGGTACAAAGAACACTGGCTGGAAAGGATTACCACTTATTGAAAAGCCTTGCATTGCTGGTGTAAAACCTTACATCTAATGATGTTCTTACTTTTATTATTTTTTAGTATTCTTTTTGTTTATATTTTTCTCAAGTTGAGCATTTCAACAGCAAAGAGGGGACATTATAACTTTGGGGTGAAACTTACCTTAGTAACATTTGAATCCTTCTTCACCACTGTTTTCAATGGATCTTGCCGGATCAGGCACATTTCAGCCTCCGTGGAAGAATAGGACTGAAATAAATAACAATAGAGACGTGTCTGTAAGGCACATGTCATAACCCCTAGCTACATGAAATATATACAGTCGAACTTCGATATCTCGAACTCGCTTAACTCAAACTATCCGATAGTTCGCCACATGAACTGCATTATTTCATGCTCTGTTCAGTCGAAAATACCCATATTTCAAAGTAAACTTTGAAATACGGGTATGTTCGACGTAACCGAGTTCGAGATATCTAAGTTCGACTGTATATGCGAAAAATGACTAAGTTCAACTGGATGTAATTCTTTGAAAAATTCATGCAAAACAATTTCTTAACAACATGCACATCTATGGTAGTCGTAGAAACAGCCTGTAAAAGTATAAGGCTGTAGCTTTTAAATTGTAGAAGATGTATGTACCGTATATATGGACAGACAATGCAGTCACACTACCTAGGATCACTTGAAACTACATTCGCATGTAACAATGTTTATATCACAGTGTTGCATCCAACACAGTCACCTCTCTGTGTGTATTATAAATAGCATAGCGACAGAGAATGATATATCCAACATCCAGCTAGGGAGTAGACTCTTTAACTCAGAGGTAATGGTAAAGGACTTGTCACACAATCCCCTCGCGTCTATCCCCCGGATATGCCTCGTTACCAGAGTTTCTTGTAAGACACAGTCCCATGAATATCAATATAAGAGGAGTTTACTGTAGTTTTACTTTATAAAGTTACAAATGTACACAATAGGAAATATTTTCTATATCCTAGCAGACTGAAACTTAACCCATTACCCCATAAATACGCCTTTTTACACCTTTAATTCATTTCTTCACTGAAGAAAATAGTTCCATTTTAAACAGTCATGAATACGTATTATTTGATTTTTTTGTATATCCTAGCAGATAATAGCTTAAAGCAGGCTGGAAGTAAAACAGAAAACGCCTTAAGCAGTCACCTGTTTTCAAAACTAGAAACAAGCTATGGGGTAATGGGTTAAAGCAGGCTGAAAGTTATTCAAAATGCACCTTAAGGTGCATTCTGCTATACTTTCGACCTGCTTTTAGTAGTCAATTGTTTTATAAACTAGAAACAGACTATGGAGTAAAGGATTAACTATTCTTACCACTTTTTCAAAAGTTGGTTTCAGCTGGTTCCCATGTGCCAGCACTAGCTGGTGCCTGTCTTGGTTACAAATATATGCTGATAGAATCTGTATAGGTCTGGGCACCTCATCCTTGCTGCAGTCACTCGCTATCTGTATCACACACTTCGGCTTTAACGGCTTTTTCAACTTCCTGTAAAATATTAAAATATTACATTAATCCTTCTATTCTTTTATCTTTTAAAACACAACTGATTTTATACAACAATCTGTTTTTATAACTCAAAGAAGGACAATGGAGAACAATCAAGTGACAGTTGAATTAAAGTAAACCCTCTGTTAACCCTTTACCCCATAGCCTGTTTCTAGTTTTGAAAAGAAGTGACCACTTAAAGCAGGTTGAAAGTAAAGCAGAATGTGCCTTAAGGCACATTCTGCTTTACTTCCAGCCTACTTTAAGCTACAATCTGCTAGAATATAGAAAATATTTCTTATGCTACATATTCATGATTGTATAATCATTAATGTGGAACATTTTTCTTCAGGAGAATAATAAATTAAAGGCGTAAAAAGGCATATTTATGGGGTAATGGGGTAAGCGGTAATTTTAAAGAATATCAATTTGCCATGTTATAGAAGGTTCTGTTCACGGCTCAACACAGGACAAAAGTAGTGAAGAAAGCTCATAAAGGATGGCAACTCTTCAATGATTAAAGATTAACTGAATGACTGCTTAACAGAGGTTATACTATATATATCTACCAAGATAAGACTAGTGATTGCCAATGTTCCAACCAATCATTCCAAGATGGCCTACATGAACAGACCACCCTGGCAGTACAGTTGGACATTTAATATACCTGGAGCTACGACTTGGTAAAACACTCACAGTCTTGCAAGCTGTAGAGTCCAGGAGCATGTCTAAAGTAGTCAAACTTCAAACATAGTTGTTTGCAATATGTATTGCAGTTTACCATCACAAATGATCGGTTTCAAGACATTGTGTTAAAAGAACAACAGTTTAACCCATTACTCCATAGATATGAATTTTAATGCATTTCATTTCTTTCCTCAATTTAAGGAAATAGTTTCAATTTATACATTTCATGGATATGTATTGTAAGAAATATTTTCTATATTTTAGCTAATCAGGCACATTCTGCTTTACTTTCAGCCTGCTTTCAAAGCTAGAAACAGGCTATGGAGTAAAGGGTAATAAGAACACGGTTTAACGGTATATAATACTATGTATATCTGCCAAGATATGGCTGGTGATTGCCAATGTTCCAACCAATCATTCCAAGATGGCCTACATGAACAGACCACCCTGGCAGTACAGTTGGACATTTAATATACCTGGAGCTATGACTTGGTAAGACACCTGCAGTCTTGCAAGCTGTAGAGTCCAGGAGCATGTCTATAGAAGTCAAACTTCAAACACATTTGTTCTGAACATGTATAACAGTTCAGTATCACAAAATGTTTTGGTTCAAGACACTTGTGTTAAAATGACAATAATTTTACCCATTACTGCAAAGATAGGCATGTGTACACATTGAAATTATTTCTCAATTTAGGAAAGTACTTCCAATTTATACACTCATCGATATGCATCATAAGAAATATTTCCTATATTTTAGCTGATAGTAGCTTAAAGCAGGCTGAAAGTAAAGCTGAATGTGCCTTAAAGGACATTCTGCTTTACTTTCATCCTGCTTTCCAAACTAAAAACAGGCTCTGGAGTAAAGGATAAAGAGGAGACTGGTTTAACAAGGACACTGGTTTAACAATATATATCTACAAAGATCAGACTAGTGAGTACATCTGTTCCAACCAATCATTCCAAGATGGCCTACATGAACAGACCACCCTGGCAGTACAGTTGGACATTTAATATACCTGGAGCTACGACTTGGTAAGACACCTGCAGTCTTACAAGCTGTAGAGTCCAGGAACTTGTTGTTGGCAAAAGCACACTAAAATAATCCAATTAAAAGTTCTGAGGCGTACAGAAAAGAAGCTCAAGCCGAAGAAGCTCAAGCCGAACAGTTTTGTACATTTTTGACAAACTGGAAATTGTGAGAAAAACATGTGTCTCATCCAGTATACGCCTATCCCCAACCAGAGCCATCGCAAGATGGCACGCTCGATTATTCCAGGGTTTTTTTGTTATTGGAAATTTGATAATTTTTAATTTCTAAGTATAAAATTTCTAATGTAATATATAAGGTAATTTCTAAGTCCATCAAGGGCCATAACTCACACTAAATGCAAACTTGAGTTACCTGCCTTGATTGACTGCACTAGTGGCAAGGTTGTGGTGAAGTTATAATCCCATACAAGCAGCAGTTGCAGAGATATAAGCTTATTTCTAGGTTGCACAAAAAACCTTAACCAAAATGTCTAAGTCCATCAAAGGCCATAACTCACACAAAATCCAAACCAGAGTTACCAGCCATGATTTGCTGCAGTAGTGGGGAGGCTGTGGTGAAGTTATAATGCAATTTACAAGTATTGGTTGTAGAAATACAAGCTTATTTGTAGGTTGCACAAAAAACCTTAACCAGTGCAACGCCGCCAACGCCAGGGCGACTGTAATAGCCCTTCATATTCTTCGAATGGTCGGACTAAAAACGGCAACAGCTCAAATTTGAAGCCATATGATATATAGGCATCTGTATCAAATGCAGCCACAAACTATAGCCATATGACAGCAAGGTCAGGCTCTATACTAATCAAAGCTACGTCAACATAACCTTTATCTGACAGCTAGGTCAAGCTCTATACTAATCAAAGCTACGTCAACATAACCTTTATCTGACAGCTAGGTCAGGCTCTATACTTATCAAAGCAACGTCAACATAAAAAAAATTTATTCAAACAGTTTTTGCCCGTTTATTCAAGGCGTCAGCCGTCTTATTCTAGACAACTATTGTTCATATGATATGCATACATGTGATATCTCCCGATCTCGTCGGGAGCTCCCGAAATTTGAGCACTGTTCACGATCTCCCGGTCGGGAGACAAAATCTCCCGATATTTCATTAAATCAGGTTCATTTTTTTCAATATGAACTTTTATATCATTTACCTAGTTCGCCGACTCTAAAAATCTGAAAATTGGCTTCAGCGTTCTCCGGCTAATCCATACACACCTTATCACCAAACGCTACTGATGCGTGTAAACACGTTACGCAATCGTCGATAAGTTTGATAGTGTAGCACTATACATGGCATGTTTATGGCAGGCTGCAAACAATGTTTGATCACACGCGACGAGTGGGGTTTAATGTGTTGTAGATCTAATTGGTTATCAAAAAAGTGATTGACAGGCTTGCCCCGAATCGGAGACCTAGCAACGACAATTTTTAGAAGCGGTGATGCGAAGAATAAAGATCTATGTCGCGGATACGGGTCGGATTAAAATCAGATATAATTCTCCGTAAGTTCTGGACAAGCACACATCTTATATGAAAGCTACATTTATGAATTTATTTCTACCACAAAATACTTTGAATATTCACGTAACAGAAAAATACTTCGAAAATTATACCGTTACAAAATGACGGGGCGCCTTAATATTTGCTACAGGAATCACGTATATTTTGTTAGTCTAAAAAGTTTTCCCCAGCATCGTTTTCTAACAATCAATTAAAATTAAACATTGGACCTAAATTCTTCTGTTTGTTACACACGATTTGTGCAAATGTATCATCATTAAGTTTGATTTTACAACCAATTACGCTCGTAAAATTGATTTGCAATCAGTTTTCGCGGTAGAATATTTAGACGCGTTATTTCGTGTTAAAACCACGCGCACTTAATGGCGCAAGTAAATGTCGTCTGCAGACTTTGTCGTCTAAAACAATTTCTCTGAGTTAATCTTTGTGCATTTTCTTTCAGAAACTATCATTGTCAAGCAGTTTGTATCTAGAATAGATGATGCAGCGTATCATCTGGATCCATACTGTTTGCAAACTTCAATTAATAACAGATTGTTAAGTTGCTAACTCTTTCTAGATCTACTGACTCCATAGATAGAATCTAGACCATTTGAACTACTTCATTCATTCTCTCAAGAAAATAGATATAGATATCTAGTTCCAGTTTATCTTTACTAGTCATGAATAATATAAGAACCATAAGAAATAGTTCTTATATCCTAGCAGATGGTAGATCTAGCTTAAAGCAGGCTTAAACTTTTACTGAAGCAGAATGCTCCTGAAGAGTATTCTGCTTTACTTTCAGCCTAGATGCTAGAATAAATAGCCCATGTCAGTATTATAAAGACTATATCTCTGGGTGAAAATTGTCTCTGTCATAGTGGTCTATAGACTTATCTATTCACTGATTAGAAAAAAAATAAGCAATTAGTGATTAATTTATGAAGATAGATAAATGTGTTGGATTTTCATCGCCGGCGCCTAGTTTTTTCGCGAAAAAAGTGTCGCGAAAAAAGCTCCCTATTTGGCACCCCAATCTCCCTATTAAAATTTCCAGATCTCCCTATTTGG
The DNA here is from genome assembly GCA_922989275.2 of Gari tellinella. Taxonomy (NCBI): domain Eukaryota; kingdom Metazoa; phylum Mollusca; class Bivalvia; order Cardiida; family Psammobiidae; genus Gari; species Gari tellinella. Next base: position 753,618 of record OV277857.1, read on the forward strand.
GTCCAAGAAAATATCACATGTATGGATATGCTAACTTTTAAGGAGAAGAACCTAATAAGCATTTATGCTTCCATTCTAATCCTTATTATGCTGTCAAATATGTTAATATTCATGTTATGTTTTTCCTGAATAGAATGTGTTTAAACTAACATAACCTTTATCTGACAGCTAGGTCACGCTCTATACTAATCAAAGCTACGCCAACATAACCTTTATCTGACAGCTAAGTCAAGCTCGATACTAATCAAAGCTACGTCAACATAACCTTAATCTGACAGCAAGGTCAGGCTCTAAACTAATCAACACTAAGTCAACCTAACCTACATTAGGCAATATTTAGACATCTGTAGCCAACCTGTATACAGACCAGCCCCACACTGTGGCCATCTGGCAGCAAGGTCAGGCTCTATGCTCTCCCTGTATTATTACAACTCATCCAGACACAAACAGTCTGACAAGTGGTCAGTTCAGGGATAGAATTACAACCAATTTAACAAGCAAGACAAGCTATAAACACAACCAATTTAACAAACAAGACAAGATATAAATACAACCAATTTAACAAACAAGAGGGACATAACCACAACAAATGTTCTACCTGTATACAGACCAGCTACACATTGTAACCATCTGACAGCAAGGTCAAGCTATATACTAATCAAAGCAGCTTGCTACGTCAACATAACCTACATTAGGCAATATTTAGACATCTGTAGCCAACCTGTATACAGACCAGCCCCACACTGTGGCCATCTGGCAGCAAGGTCAGGCTCTATGCTCTCCCTGTATTATTACAACTCATCCAGACACAAACAGTCTGACAAGTGGTCAGTCCAGGGATAGAATCACAACCAATTTAACAAACAAGAGGGATATAAACACTACCAATTTAACAAACAAGAGTGATATTCACACTACCAATTCAACAACAAGAGGGGTATAAACACAACCAATTTAACAAACAAGACAATATAATTATTAACACTACCAATTTAACAAACAAGAGGGATATAACCACAACCAATTTAACAAACAATACAATATATTAACACTACCAATTCAACAAACAAGAGGGATTATAAACAACCAATTTAACAAACAAGACAAGATATCAACACAACTTATTTAACAAACAAGAGGGATATTAACACAACCAATTTAACAAACAAGAGGGATATTAACATTACCAATGATCTACATGTATACCGACCAACAACACACTGTGACAATCTGACAGCTAGCTCCGGCTCTATACAATTCAAAGGTATGTCAACATAACCTACATCAGGCAATATTGAGACATATGTAGCCAACCTGTATACAGAACCCCACACACTGTGACCATCTGACAGCAAGGTCAGGCTCTAAACTAATCAAAGCTAAGTCAACATAACCTACATTAGGCAATATTTAGACATCTGTAGCCAACCTGTATACAGACCAGCCCCACACTGTGGCCATCTGGCAGCAAGGTCAGGCTCTATGCTCTCCCTGTATTATTACAACTCATCCAGACACAAACAGTCTGACAAGTGGTCAGTCCAGGGATAGAATTACAACCAATTTAACAAACAAGAGGGATATTAACATTACCAATTTAACAAACAAGACCAGATATAAACACAACCAATTTAACAAACAAGACAAGATATATAAATACAACCAATTTAACAAACAAGAGGGACATAACCACAACAAATGTTCTACCTGTATACAGACCAGCTACACATGGTAACCATCTGACAGCAAGGTCAGGATATTCTAATCAAAGCAGCTTGTTACGTCAACATAACCTACATTAGGCAATATTTAGACATCTGTAGCCAACCTGTATACAGACCAGCCCCACACTGTGGCCATCTGGCAGCAAGGTCAGGCTCTATGCTCTCCCTGTATTATTACAACTCATCCAGACACAAACAGTCTGACAAGTGGTCAGTCCAGGGATAGAATTACATCCAATTTAACAAACAAGAGGGATATTAACACTACCAATTTAACAAACAAGAGGGATATAAACACTACCATTTTAACAAACAAGACAAGATATATAAACACAACCAATTTAACAAACAAGACATAAATAAAACCAATTTAACAAACAAGAGGGACATAACCACAACAAATGTTCTACCCATATACAGACTAGCTACACATTGTAACCGTCTGACAGCAAGGTCAGGCTCTAAACTAATCAAAGCAGCTTTATACGTCAACATAACCTACATCAGGCAATATTTAGACATCTGTAGCCAACCTGTATACAGACCAGCCCCACACTGTGGCCATCTGGCAGCAAGGTCAGGCTCTATGCTCTCCCTGTATTATTACAACTCATCCAGACACAAACAGTCTGACAAGTGGTCAGTCCAGGGATAGAATTACAACCAATTTAACAAACAAGAGGGATATTAACACTACCAATTTAACAAACAAGACAAGATATAAACACAACCAATTTAACAAACAAGACACGATATAAATACAACCAATTTAAGAAACAAGACAAGCTATAAACGCAACCAATTTAACAAACAAGACAAGATATAAATACAACCAATTTAACAAACAAGAGGCACATAACCACAACAAATGTTCTACCTGTATACAGATCAGCTACACATGGTAACCATCTGACAGCAAGGTCAGGCTATATACTAATCAAAGCAGCTTGCTACGTCAACATAACCTACATTAGGCAATATTTAGACATCTGTAGCCAACCTGTATACAGACCAGCCCCACACTGTGGCCATCTGGCAGCAAGGTCAGGCTCTATGCTCTCCCTGTATTATTACAACTCATCCAGACACAAACAGTCTGACAAGTGGTCAGTCCAGGGATAGAATTACAACCAATTTAACAAACAAGAGGGATATTAACACTACCAATTTAACAAACAAGACACGATATAAATACAACCAATTTAAGAAACAAGACAAGCTATAAACGCAACCAATTTAACAAACAAGACACGATATAAATACAACCAATTTAAGAAACAAGACAAGCTATAAACGCAACCAATTTAACAAACAAGACAAGATATAAATACAACCAATTTAACAAACAAGAGGCACATAACCACAACAAATGTTCTACCTGTATACAGATCAGCTACACATGGTAACCATCTGACAGCAAGGTCAGGCTATATACTAATCAAAGCAGCTTGCTACGTCAACATAACCTACATTAGGCAATATTTAGACATCTGTAGCCAACCTGTATACAGACCAGCCCCACACTGTGGCCATCTGGCAGCAAGGTCAGGCTCTATGCTCTCCCTGTATTATTACAACTCATCCAGACACAAACAGTCTGACAAGTGGTCAGTCCAGGGATAGAATTACAACCAATTTAACAAACAAGAGGGATATTAACACTACCAATTTAACAAACAAGACAAGATATAAACACAACCAATTTAACAAACAAGACACGATATAAATACAACCAATTTAAGAAACAAGACAAGCTATAAACGCAACCAATTTAACAAACAAGACAAGATATAAATACAACCAATTTAACAAACAAGAGGCACATAACCACAACAAATGTTCTACCTGTATACAGATCAGCTACACATGGTAACCATCTGACAGCAAGGTCAGGCTATATACTAATCAAAGCAGCTTGCTACGTCAACATAACCTACATTAGGCAATATTTAGACATCTGTAGCCAACCTGTATACAGACCAGCCCCACACTGTGGCCATCTGGCAGCAAGGTCAGGCTCTATGCTCTCCCTGTATTATTACAACTCATCCAGACACAAACAGTCTGACAAGTGGTCAGTCCAGGGATAGAATTACATCCAATTTAACAAACAAGAGGGATATTAACACTGCCAATTTAACAAACAAGAGGGATATTAACACTACCAATTTAACAAACAAGACAAGATATAAACACAACCAATTTAACAAACAAGACATAAATAAAACCAATTTAACAAACAAGAGGGACATAACCACAACAAATGTTCTACCCGTATACAGACCAGCTACACATTGTAACCATCTGACAGCAAGGTCAGGATATTCTAATCAAAGCAGCTTGTTACGTCAACATAACCTACATTAGGCAATATTTAGACATCTGTAGCCAACCTGTATACAGACCAGCCCCACACTGTGGCCATCTGGCAGCAAGGTCAGGCTCTATGCTCTCCCTGTATTATTACAACTCATCCAGACACAAACAGTCTGACAAGTGGTCAGTTCAGGGATAGAATTACAACCAATTTAACAAGCAAGACAAGCTATAAACACAACCAATTTAACAAACAAAACAAGATATAAATACAACCAATTTAACAAACAAGAGGGACATAACCACAACAAATGTTCTACCTGTATACAGACCAGCTACACATTGTAACCATCTGACAGCAAGGTCAAGCTATATACTAATCAAAGCAGCTTGCTACGTCAACATAACCTACATTAGGCAATATTTAGACATCTGTAGCCAACCTGTATACAGACCAGCCCCACACTGTGGCCATCTGGCAGCAAGGTCAGGCTCTATGCTCTCCCTGTATTATTACAACTCATCCAGACACAAACAGTCTGACAAGTGGTCAGTCCAGGGATAGAATCACAACCAAGTTAACAAACAAGAGGGATATAAACACTACCAATTGAACAAACAAGAGGGAAATAAACACAACTAATTTAACAAACAAGAAGGATAGAAACACAACCCAATTTAACAAACAAAGGGGATATAACCACAACCAATTTAACAAACAGCAGATATCACTAACAGAGACTTAAGAAGCTAATTGAAGAAGTCCTAACTCTTATTCTGTATTAATAACCATTGTTTTAATTAACCCATTAACTCATAAGCGATTAACACTTATCAATGCTTATCTCAATATAAGGTAGTAGATTAAAGTGTGTCAAAATGAGTTAGTATGAGGCTATTGCGCAATGAGTCAAAACAATGGTTATTAATACAGAATAAGAGTTAGACTTCTTCAATTAGCTTCAAACCAAAAGATAGAAATACAAGAAGCACCTTTGCTTCATTTTCATTCTTCTGAATTCAGCTGCAACATGTCTTTAAATCATATGTCTGACAAAGGCTTCACAATTTATATACTTTGTGGATTGACATGTTATACAAGTTACACGACTAACAGAGATCATGTCAGAGAGAAGGATACTCACCCATTTAAAGTGTGCTCATATATTAGGGCTTTGCCACATTTTGTAACCACCACTAGCGCAATAGGCTGAAACAAGAAAAATTCATATCAAACCACAAGTATGCCTGTCACATGCTGAACCACAAATGCAAGAACTATCAGCCCACAACTGACCTAAAGGCAAAATTCAACCTAGGTCACAGGTCATCAAACAGCAGTGCAACATGCTGTACCCATTGAAGTGCATAAGAATATGAATTTGTGTGACAACTGACTCATGACTGTTCGGATGAGCATTCAATATTATTGATACATTGACATTCTGTCATTATGCCTGACTATCATCTTCCATTTGCACTAAATACTACAGTGCCCCCTCCCTACAATGACCCTCCAAACTATAACTCCCTCCTTACAATAAGGCTTGCCACTCTTCCCCAACAAGACAATTATGTCTAACACTTTCTCTGCTGCAATTTATCGTCTGCTTAAAATTTTCGTCTGCTGTTTTTCTGTATTGCATCTTTTGACAGAAGAAACATAAAGACAAGTGACAGTTTGAATCAAGATCAGATGCTGCATTAGGCAGTGTCTGATCTGGATTCAAGCTGTTTGCAAATGAAAGTCAAGTCATGATCAATCAGAGATGCAGAGAATTCGTATACCTGCTTATACGTGATGATGTTTTCTCATTTGTAGCCAGAATGGTGAGAGATAAGCTTTCTTTCTGTCATTCATTCGCCATTATTTTTCCATGCAACATTTTTCTGTCATGCTTCGCTCGTTGATTCTGAGATTTTACTTTCGATGCTCTAGTGTCAATTCATTTTTTAACTTCTCACTACATGTACTTCCTGGATTTTCAACTTTTTTCTAACTTTGGAAGCATTTCAGGCCAACATCGGAAACAATCTCTCTATATGTTGTTGCAGCGCAAAGTTTACACATGTCTGTGTACTCTGTCTGCATATGAGGTTTTGAGCGCTATTGATCAATTTATATATCCCCCTATAGAACAATCGTAAGTAGGCTTTTAACGGAAGTCTGTGAGGTATTCCTATACAGTATAGTAAAATACTTACAGAGTGTCTGTCATAAGATGATACATGCATGGACACAGGCTCATCAAGCAGTGAAAATGATGCCAATGCATTCTTATCTTGTGATGAAGTATTTATTTGCCTGGAAAAGAAATACATGTTATATAAATTATAGATGTTTATGTTTGTAAAATTTATCATATAAAACTGCCTCTGGCAGAGTAATGAAGCCATGCAGTATTTTCAATATTACACTAGTGTAGTATCGATCTCTGCTCCGGTCCACAAGCACTGCATTAAGCTGGACACCAAATGGTGTCATTTGTGATGACAATACCATAAACAACATCACAATTTGACGGAATATATATTTATGCCGGAGGGACTTTAAAACTAAATAAATTAAATAGGTGTTTAACATGTTTATGTCATTGTGCTAAACAGAATCAAGGCTCCACATTATAGGAGTATTTCAAAAACTTTTTTTTATGTCTCACTCTGCATTAAACCTATGGTGTCACTACTCATTAGGTTTGTCTTAGACTCTCTGAGAAGAATCTTAAAGAGTAGTTACACCATATGATGATGACTTGAAGAAGAAAGTGTTGGAAAAGTTCTGTCTACCTACTTGTATCTGGAGCCTAAAGCCCCATTTCATAAAGCTTCGTAAGACAAAAACTGTCGTAAGTCAACTTTAAGATATATGTACATTCAATTTCTGATTTCTCTATCTAATCCTGTCTTGTGACATTGAATTGTCTTTTCAAGACAATTCCAAAAAGATGTCACAAATGACAAGACAGAATTAGATGGGGAAATAAATAATAATTGAGACTTTTATAATCTACTTACGACAACATTTGTCGTACGAAGTTTTATTAAACGGGCCCTTGGGAATTACTCAATGGATTGTACTAACCATGCATTCACATGTCTGTCATTTAAAGCAGCTGACAAGAAATAGGAATTTTCTATTGACTGTGGTTCTTCTGGGTTGGTGGGAATATGTAATAATCTGAACACCTCTGTTGCATGACCAGTGAATACCTGCAAAATTATACAATTAACATGTACAACTCTTGGACTTAACCCTTTCCCCCATAGAAGCGCCTTTTAGCAAATATGATTTATTCCTCCGCTGAAAAAAATAGTTCCAATTTAATCAGTCATGAATATATATTATGGGGAATATTTTCTATATTCTAGCACAGGGAAGCTGAGAGCAGGATGAAAGTAAAGCAGAATGCGCCTTAAGGCATATTCTGCTTTACTTTCAACCTGCTTTAAGTAGTCACCTATCTTCAATACTATATATAGGTTATCAGGTAAAGGGTTAAAGCACTTAACAGCATAATTGACAAGACTATAAATTAATTTTAGGGAAAACTCTTTGAATATTGATACTTTTTTAGAATTTAAATAATAAACCATAAATATGGTGTGGATGTACAACAATACAAATTCCAAGATTTTATTTTACAAAGAGTTACAGAGCTGACAAAATGTGAGACTGGCACTCGCACAGAAGGATAAGCAGTGCAAGTACTATATGCCTGTCCTTTAGGGATATAAAAAACCTGTTTTTTCTATTACTGTGACTTAGATATGCTAAGAACATTGCATTTTGTTTTTACCTTTAACACTTGTTTGGTAGCAAGTGCCCATAACTTGATTGATCTGCCTGCTGACAGTAAATGATTACTGGAACATTTACAAATGCTGTGTACTGGTCCCTTATCACCCTTCCATTTACTGCAAGAGAAAAAGCTATTATAACAAATCAGAACTTGCTTACTTCGATCAATTGGTCGAGGCATGAATTGCATTATTTCATATTCTGTTAAGTCAAACATATCCGTATTTCAAAGTTAAAACGTGGCTTAGCCACGTTTTAACTTTTTACAATGATTAGCCACGTTTTAACTTTTTATAATGGATATGTTCCACATAATCGAGTTCGAGATATTGAAGTTCGACTGTACAATAATATAACCTTGGTTATAAGGCTGTGGCACCTAGCTGATTTACCATCTTTTGCTTTCAACATATTTTAAGTGGTCCCCTATCTTTAATACTAGAATCAGGCTAAGGAGTATCGGGTTAAAACATAAATGCAAATGTCACAGTGAACTAAGTCCTCAAACTGCCATTCAACATGCTGTTCTCAGAAAGGTAAATGAGCACGTGACGTTGCGCATCGTGATTCTAGCTGCATTGAAACTCTAGCAGCAGTACCAAGTCCATAACTGATCTAAATCCAAAAACTTTTGTCCCATACCACTTAGTGTTGGGGCATAATTATGTAGTCAACTCTCATATGAATTACTTTATTTCATACTCATTAAAAAAAAAAACTTATAATTACTGCTACAGAATGGCTGCTTGATACAAGATCAACTGCATTTGCATAGCAACTTACTTTTTTAATTTTGATGAAGTTATTTCCCATTCACAGATATACTGATCACTGGAGCAAGTATACAACATATTTTGTTCTGTAAACCAGCTTATGTCATTCACCCTATCTGCATGTCCATCAACCTACAAAAAACAACACAAAAACTGCTGGAGAACTGCAAACCTATTGCAAACATCTTTAACACGTTCAACACTAAGTAACTATTGTGGTTTATTAGGTTTTTAGTTACCAAAACATGAACTTGGAAATATGGGTAGTTTAAGAATATTGGTCTAAATTACCAAACAGTGTAGATCCAGGTCAGAGGGCTCCTATTATAGGAGCCCTCTGATCTGGGTCTACACTGTTTGCAAATGTTTTGAGTATAATATTATTTTAAACATGTCCATCGTGTGGAAAGTGCCCATCAATAGAACAAGAGCTGTCAGTAGTCAGCATGCTTGGCTATGGGAATGCTTGAAAGTACACGAGGGTCTTTAAGGCCCCATATAACTCATCTTTGGTAATTGTACTTGTAAAAAAGTTTTACTTTTGAGTTTTACCAATAGTCAAAGTAAGTTTAATCTAAATCCACTGAAATGTGTAGATACTACAGCACTCCCTCTCTACAACCACACCCAATGGGACACAAAAAATGTGTGCGTTGTTCGGAGAGAGTCGTTATAGTGACGGAATTTGTATTTGCATTTGCAAACAGCTTGAATCAAGATCAGACCCCGCGTAAGGCAGCGTCTGATCTGGATTCAAGCTGTTTGTCACTCGTCATTATGTTTTTTCTATCAAAATGTCCAATATGTAAATTTGAGGAAAAAAAGCAGACAACAATTTCAAGCAGACGATATTGCAGCCGGGAAAGCTATAGATATAATTGTCTTTTTGGGGAATAGTGGCAAGGGTCGTTGTAAGGAGGGAGTCGTCGTTGGGAGGGCAGTTGTAGAGAGGGAGCGCTGTAGAATGTCAACTATTTTGGAACAGGAAATGTTCTTATATAGGTGATTACATCAAGGTTAGATAACTCTGTACACAAGGGTATGATTTTACCCACATTTTATCCACATTTGGAGCCCTTCAGATGAGACTTCAAATCGAGGTCCCATGTATCAGTGCTATACACTGTGCATGGGAGAGAACCAGATGGCTCTTTCCAAATTGTTCAATCGACCTAAATTTGCAGAAACGGTAATAAATTACCCCCGTTCCCCTCATATAGGAGAGACATAATTCCTAGAAAATACAGAATAATACCTTACCAGCTGACTATGCAGATCTCCTTTTGCTACACTGTACAGCAATATGCCACCCGACACAGTACCCATAGCTACTAGGTTCAGCTCTCCAATTGCAACAGAGACATTTCCACCTCCACTTTTTCTTCTCTTTCTCCTTGGTGTATTCTGTTAGTATACAATAAATATGATTCAGAAACTAAAGATGTGGCTGAGCCTGTGTCTCTAGATACACAGGGCTGCCATTTCTCCGGATTTTTCCTAAATCTTCAGATTTTTTTCTAGTACATGGTAGCTTAAAGCAGGCTGGAAGTGAAGCAGAATGCGCCTTCAGGCTCATTCTGCTTTACTTACAGCCTGCTTTAAGTAGTCACATGCCAACAAAACAACTAGAAATAGGCTATGGGGTAAAGGTACGATTCGTAAAATCGCACTTGAAATTGCAAATTTGGAAATCTTAGGATTTTTCATGTCTACTTATGGCAGCCCTGGATACATATGGTGTCCTACTGGCTAGATAAACTGTTTGTGTTAAGAATCAGTGTTACTGCAAGACTGAAATTTTAGGGGGTCATTCTTGACCCCCTTGATGAAAATTTGGGGGTCATTTGGAAATTTTGGGGGTCACAGGATAAATTGAATTTTTTTGACGTTTATAGATAGATATTGAATAAAATACATATTGTGTTGTTCAGTGTCTTTATTTCACACTTAGAATTACTATAATTGAGAGACAAACGATCTAACCAGATAGAATAACTTCTATTTCTATAACACCTCATCAGTGAAGTATGTGAACGTTCAGTGCATTTCAAAATTACTTCAGACAAGCAAACAGTTTTCATTTTTTCAGGACAAGGTCTTTATGCAGGCAACGTGATTATGAAAAACATTTGTCAACTTTGTTAAATATGGAAGACTTCGATACCCTAAGTTTCACTTACTAATATCACGAATGAAGAACGACGTTCGTGCTAATATTTATCGTAAAATGAAATTTACAGACTGTAACACATGATCAGACAAACGAAGGTAAAATGATCCATTAAAGTAGATTACATAATACAGTCATGAGCATTTTATTCTCCTTGTTTCGGCGCTGAAGAGATAAAGAATGAAGTAAAATATTCTGGGTTTTTAGCAGACAATGCTTGAGCCTTTACGTTCATTACCTCAATCAAAACACGTTTTAGCAAAGTGAGTTCAATTAACAAACAACAATGGCGACCGGTTCTGGCGATAAGCGATACTACGGAAGTTTAAATCATTTTCATAGGAAACAATTTAAAAGCATATTCAAACACAATCAGTCTAGATCTGAGGAACTTATTAAATACTAAACACAGAATCTGTGTAGTTTTCAATATATTTCGCCCGTTTCAACTGTCGATTTTTAATTACTCGAGTGACTTTATATGCCAATCGAACTGAACTCTAATACCCACAATGCACCCGTCAAAACAACCAAAATGGCCGTTATCGCACTCTGTCAAGTTCGTAACTGACATCCCTACAACACGGAATAAATAATTATGTATTTACTCCGGCGTCGGCGGCGTGCTTTCAATGAATATGCCGATTTTAACATTATTAGTTTCAGTTAGTCGGCAGAATTGACTTGAGTCACATAAAACGCGCTTGCTAAATTTAGTTGCGCCGAAAGTGATTTTGTTGCGTGAAAAACGCAAGAAACGCGCTCTCGCGGTAACACTGCGTAAACTTCATATTGGGAAAAAAACAAGTCGTGAAATGATGACAAAAAAGAAATTGGGACATTTATTTGATAATATATGTAGGCCTATATTGATCTAACTTATCAAGTAGCAATTATGCAGTTCATATCAACAGGCAATGCTAACACTAGTAACAGAAATTCTCTTTTTTTCACTGAAAATATATCCTGGTTCAGGGTTCCCACAGGCTTTTCATTTTGAGGGTGCATGCACGTACTAGGGCTAATTTTTGGGTGTGCAGACTAATTTCAGAGGGGGCATATGAAACGTTTTTCTGTTTCTTCTGATGCGAGGACGCCAGGGACAAAGTACGATGAGGCCGGGGCCGAAAGGCTTATGACGTATCTACGACGAGTGGTCCCATAACAAAGTAGCAATCCGTATACGCACCAGGGATGATCTTTGGAAATTTGTGGTTCCACCGCTAAATTTTTATATCATTTGTTTGGATGTGTACTGTTCGTATCTCTCACATTATTTATTAACCAGGCCGTCAATTGAGACTTAGCCGACATATTTGCAGACTACACGAATGCGTAGGGCCTATGCTAAGACTGTGTCTCGCTAAATCAGGCATTTCCGCAACATTGTTAATAGACGGGATAAAATACATCTGATAACCCGTCCAGTGTGTCGTTTGGATTTCGCATAAAAAATGGCGTCGCTATTTTGAAATCAAAAGTGACCAGAAATAGACCTATGACCGGACTTTTTGTTTTAATAATTTGTCAGCATGTTTCAAACACGTAATTCTCTAAATACGTATTGAATTCTTATAAAAACAAAAATTGATAGAAAAAATAGCGATTTTATTAGGCACAGAGACGGGAAATCCCACAATCTATTTTAAACCGCGTAATCGTCATATTCGCGATGCGGGTGAACCAGGCGCTTTACGTATTAAGAATAATAAGAATTGTCAAGCGCCTGACAGACACTATAAGGAAAATGAAAACAAATCCAAACTGACGCGTCGGACTTTGACGTTTAACTTGTATTTTGTTGTTTGTTAATAAAACTGGTCTTCTTACATCCGATTTCGGCATTATCTGCAACATAAATCTGTACGTGCATGCACGTTCAGGGCATTGATTTTATGCGTGATTTTTTGAAATTATACGTGAATCACGTACATCTGTACGTGAATGGGAACTCTGTGGTTCACCCAATTACCGGTGATCGAAGGATTCTTCGGACTATTTCTTATCAAATAATATGTTTTTTTATGGTTTTATATGGAGGAAAAATATTTTTTCTTCTGGAATTCATTAAAAATGCACAATTTCCCTCAGAAAAGACATTTTTTGCTTTATACACATTAGTCTTGAGTAGCAGCCGAAAGATAGACGGAAGCTAAGATCTGACACATGCGCGTAGCGGCGCTATTCGGAATACTCGGAAATCACCGGTAATAGGACGTCCACGATAAATGGGTCAAAAGCGATACTATTTTTACCATATTGCCAGGTCCCTTCTTTGAATTGGGAACGGGTCCTGTTCTAATTGGGAACGGGTCCTTTCGGCAAAATACCTGAATATCCCCCGCTTGTATTTACATCCCCCGCCTGTGGTTCATTCTGTCTATATAACTATACGGAATGAACCACATCACGTGACATGCGGGGGATATTCCGGTATTTTGCATTCCTTTCCCGGGTACCGTCCAAAGAAGGAAAAAAAAACGCTGTCAACAGAGTTCAAATCCTTCAATTTACAAAGAGGGATGCCTTGATTTCATGAGTTAGGAGTCATTGCCTTGAAAATGTAAATGAAACACGGACTGTGACAACCAAAAAATCAGACAGGATACACCACTCAGCACTGTGAAGCACAAGACGCGAAGAAGAGCTGCCTTTACGGCAGTAAGGGGTGCTTCGTGCAGAATCAACATTAGACGAAAATTCAATGCCGGGGGGGGGGGGGCGATACCTGGTTTGAGGTCTTGCTGCACCATGACAGGCAACTGCATGTTGCTGACAGGTGTGAACTAGGTTTGTATTCGTTCTTCACTGAGTTCGTTGTTGTTTCCCACACTTTAAGAACGCCGTCGAGGCTAGCATGCACAGCTAAATCTCCATCAGGAGAGTACACAAATGGTGAAGCTTCCATTTTCTACACGTGGGACTTTATACGCATGCGCGGGTTAAATGGCGATTCCGTTGGTGTAGGCTAAAACGTCGGCAAGGTAAACGCGCATGAGCTGTATCGCGTCAATTATTTACCCTCGCCCATTTCAAAAGGGAAGTAACCAATGTGTTTACGGAAAAACAAGACTTTTTTGAGTAGGTCCTAAATAATTAGTTCTGTATAGTCAGTTTTAAACCTTTTAACATATCTTTGAAGAAGGAAACATTGCCGTATTGAAAGTTTATTTTCTACATGGTAATCAATGACTCGATATTTCACAAATACTGTATTGCCAATATTGTAATCACTGACATCACTCATCAGCTGACTGCTCGTAAGAAACTTACCTTTAAAATTAAACGGAACCTCTGAAACACCTAGATCTGTAGACAGACAAGGTAAATATCTGTAAAATTCATCCTTTTTATTCTGTTCTTTTTTGTGTCTACTGTATGTCTATACTGTATCGTACGAAACTGGTTTTTGGTTAAAAGCCCTGAAGTGTAACAGACATGTTAAACCATCTAAAATAGGAAAGTCTTTCATCCAGAAGAACAAAACAACAACTGACGATGTTCTACAAGATAATAAACAACTTGGTCGACATACAATGTAGATGCAAACATATTTTACACCGTCGTCAACGCAGACTAGGAAAAATCTCGACAGAAACATCAAACCATTTTTCATCCCTCTCCAGCCTTGAAACAACTTCTGGGTCAATTGAAACAGCTCCATTTCCAATACATACGTCAACTCCAAACAGAAATAAGAAAAGGAATACTACCAAAAAACAATTCACCCCTTTAAGGGTACTTAACATTAATTGCCAGTCAATTCGAACAAAACAATACCAAATTGAAAACGTTATTGAGAGCGTTAAGCCTGACGTAATAATAGCAACAGAAACATGGCTGGATCCTAACATAAATAACAGTCAATTTCTCCCGGGACACTTCAATGTCTACAGGAAAGACAGGAAAGACCGTAAGGGCGGAGGAGTACTTATTGCCATCCATGAGAAATATTTGAGCTCAGAACTGCCAGAACTAGACACAGATGCTGAGATAATCTGGGCCCGAATCCAACAAGCTGGAAGCAAGGAGATACGACTCTGCTCATACTATCACCCGAAAACCTCAGATGAACTAACAACCTTTGACGAATCACTAAATAGAGCAAGCAACGGACACTCGCAAATACTGATTGGGGGAGACTTCAACCTGCCAGGATGGAACTGGAAAGACAAATGCTTAAAGCCAAAAACACAACATGCCAAAAATCACTACCAATTAACAGACATTTTGGACGACAATGGTATGACACAAGTAGTCGAAGAAACAACCAGAAACAACGCAACCCTAGATTTATTCATCACTAATATGCCAAACAAAATTCAAAAAGTAGAAACAATCCCAGGCATTTCAGACCACGACATCGTGTACCTGGAATATGATGCGGATACCAAACAATGTAAACAAAAACCAAGAAAAATCAACCTATACAAGAAGGCAAACTGGAAGAGCCTGGCAGAGGAAATGGAACTGTTACAAGGGACTATCAAGTCAAAGGATGAAAATGGGGCAGACGTTGAACACCTATGGACAACTTTCAAAGATGAACTCCAGGAGAGCATATCAAGACACATTCCGACAAAAATGACCTCGACAAAAGACAAACTCCCCTGGGTAACAAAAGAAATCAAAACACTCATTAAAAGAAGGGACAGAGCATATAAAAAGAAGAAAAAATCAAACGACAAACAACACATCAACAAATATAAAGAGCTAAAACATTTGGTCCAAAGGAAATCACGACAGGCGTATTGGACATACATCAACAGCATCTTAACTACAGAAGAGGAAAATGAGACACGTGGGGCCAGCAAGAAATTTTGGACATATATCAAACACAAGAAAAACGACAAGAGTGGAGTATCACCACTTAAAAAAGATGGACTACTAGAAACTGACCCTGCAGCAAAGGCCAACATTCTAAACAACCAATTTAAATCAGTTTTTTCAAATTCAGAACCCGTCACAAAACAAGACTTTAAAAATAATAAATACATGGACGAAAATCACTACCCACAAGCTGAAGAGATCACCATAACCAAAAATGGAGTTGAGAAGCTGTTGATGGGGCTCAAACCACATAAAGCCGCCGGACCGGACGAGTTAAAACCCATCGTGTTGAAAGAACTGGCTACGGAAATAGCACCAATTCTTACAACAATATTCAATAAGTCACTGTCGACAGGTGAAATACCAACAGACTGGAAAAGAGCCAGGATAACACCCGCATACAAAAAGGGACAGAAATACCTACCAGAAAATTACAGACCCATTTCTTTGACTTGTGTTTGCTGCAAGATCATGGAGCATATAATTACAAGCAATATCATGAAACACGCCGAATCCAATAATATTCTATACCCTCTACAACACGGTTTTCGGAGCAAAAGATCATGCGAAACTCAACTCTTGGAATGCATAGACGATATTTCACAAAACCTAGATAACGGAAAACAAACCGACCTACTTATTTTAGATTTCTCAAAAGCTTTCGACAAAGTTTCACACAGCCTACTATTACATAAACTAGATAATTACGGAATCAAAGGGAAAACACTAAAATGGATTCAGGCATTTCTGGCAGATAGAACACAGGTGGTTGCTGTAGAAGGGGAAGAATCTGATACGGCAAGAGTTGCCTCAGGAGTCCCTCAAGGATCAGTGCTAGGACCCAGCTTATTCCTCTTCTACATCAACGACCTACCTGATAACCTGAGCTCCACAGTACGTCTGTTTGCCGATGATACAGTCGTATATCTAACTGTTAAAACCACAAAAGATTGCCAAACCCTACAAGAAGATCTGGACAAATTAGCAAAGTGGGAAGAAAAGTGGAGGATGGAGTTCCACCCCAACAAATGTTCAGTCCTTTCAATCTCAAAGAAAAAAACGCCCTTACAGTTTAGTTATCCTCCCATTTTAGATCACAACTCAGAAATACAAACGTTTTTATTGAATCCAAGCGATTTTGAATAGTAAAAGTTATCAAAACGTCCATTTCTTCCATTATATGCATTCTACTTTCAAGCCATAACAACAACCGACGTCAACGACGTCATATAAGAACGTAGACTACGTGACCTTACGCGTATACTCGATCATGTGAAACAATCAACAACAACAACATGAATTATTGTTTAAACATCGGATCATTGAATTGTCGAAAGCCACCGACAACTGTAGAGTCTACTGTAAAATTATCGATTTCATTTCTCTCTATAAACGTAGTTTGTGGTCCATTTAAGTTTTAGAGAATTTCTGTAAGAGTAACGTCCCTTTCCCTTGCTTTTAGCCAATCGGGCGGAAGGATACCGTACCAGACAAGGTTTGCCGCACTGCTATTTATAGTAACAAAATGTGGTCTAGCACCCCTGAAAAGCGAGAACATACCGCATGATCCCAATTAACATGAACTGTTTTTTACAAATTCACTTTCTTTCCACGTACCATTCCGATATCAATACGTATACTCCACAAATTCCTTCCTTGGACATGACGTGGAGGTGCAGGGGTGACTGTACAATATATTATATACAATATACAATTTAGTGAGTGGGCGTGACTGTACAAAATACTACAATAAGTTAATTCATACATCTGGTACTCGCTATCAGCAGTCATAACGTTGTTGAGGCCCCTGATCTGGCATCTTTCAGGGAGGGTTTTGCAACCATGACATTCTTACATTCTGTTTGGCTTTGACTGCAAGTACAGGTACCAAGGACAGGAAGAGCTGTGCCGGTTGGGTGAATTCCCAGTGGACGCTACGGGGGATCTACTAAAACCCGTGACGATTACAAAATCGAGTTATAGACTGAGCGTGCCACTGTACTAATTAAGCGTACTGGGTCTAAGCGTGTCATTTCAGGACTAAGAGTGCCACATATAAATTATATAGAGGAATTTTTAATACTGTACCATATAATATGTAATCACATTATATTTTTTATAATAATATATTTAAGAGGTGAAATTGGCACTTAGATGTTAAAAACATGAAGTAATTTTTAAATGTACAAACTTGGAAATTAAATGTTACATTTAATTACACTTATCCACATTTCTCTCCTTGAAAGAATATATATAATTATATTCAACACTTTAGATCTAATCCATTCAGTACAGCACACGAATTAAAAGTAAAAGTAGATAAGCATTTGTTTTTTTTCACACCTATAAAAAAAGTCCTATATGTGTTAAATGTCATTAGGATCCAAACTTGATCGCAGTTTGGATGCCTGTTAGAACCACAGTGACACTATAACAAACAATAATCCCTATTAAGTGTAATTAACACATCATTGTTGACCATCCCATAGATCTACCCCACATAATTTCATAGGTGGCACACTTAGTCTAGAAATGGTACACTTAGGCAGTGGGACACTTGGGTAGTGGCACGCTTAGTCTGTCACCCTACAAAATCCATGACGTCCCTTGACTGTTTAAAACTTGGTCATTACCTAAAACCTGTGACTGTCAGTTTTCATCACAGCTTTTTCATGTATGGTCAATTTCGTCAAGGGTTTTTCAGGATACCCGTGATAACAACCTATTTTTAGTAACACCATTGTGCTATTTTTAGTTGAACTACAGCCGTTACCAGGCAACCTCACGGGTTTGAGTATGCACGTTAAAAATCTAGATCTACATGGACAAACAACCATCACAGATTTTCACAAAGTTATACTGAGATGTAATATTCCTAATTTGGAGACATCATGGATATTTCAACAATGAACCTATGGAGTGTTGTCACAGATTTTTCATACAGAATACAAACAAACCTAATAGAAGACAAATGCTATGAATTGTGATTAAAAATGACATGTATTTTCATCAATAATTTTATTTCTGTTTGCATGTACATGTTCACTTATCAAATAATGGTGAACTATTTTCTTGGTTTATTCATACATTTCTTACAAAAGTAAGGAATGTCTCACTCTGGGATATTGTCCAAAATACCTTCAAATAGCAGGAATATCTGAAAATGAATCGCATGTGGTCTTTGTAGCATTTTATTTCCTCACGGGATGCGCCGTGGTCGGTGAGGAACCGTTGTACATCCTTCAGCACATGGTTCCAGCATCTCACGTCGACGAATGTGGGAACTGTGCTCACCGCATTTATAATGCTGATCTCACCATCAGTTACACACGCTAAGTTTCGTTTTGGCAGCTTTATACTTTCTTTTAAAAAGTTGAACAATGTTTCGTGGTGTTTTTGAAATTTTTGTTCATGAATGAGAAATAAAGCAGGCATGCATGGGATTTCTTGAAATAAAATGTGCCTAAATAAGTAAATACCAGGGTTTAAATGTAAAAGTTACAAAGTTGAAAAGTCTGGTCTTTTCCAGGTTCATGGAACAGGAATTTGCAAAATTCCTTTGATGCCCCCTCCTCTGTTAATATATGGAAGTATTTCTTCTTCAACCGGTGGTTATTCCTTGACAGTTCTATTTTCTCATTTCACTAGTGAGCATTTCAGGGCCTCATGCCCCTCTTGTTTCCTGAAAAATATATCAATTAAATCTGTAAAGCCTTAAGTTTTAATGAATGATGTCAAGCAAAAAGCTTGATTTGGACAGAATGTATATTAAATAGTATTTGTCAGCAGAATTTTTTGAGAAACGATATTATATTTGATGGCCTTGGAATAACGCCCAGGCCAAAAAATAGGGCATGGGCAACATGCAAATTGTGAAGAAAGTTTTGTAATTCATATATGTCAGTCCAGGAACTTTGGTCTTTGCTAAAACGACCTTTTATGACATCATGAAAAAGCATATTCCTAATTAAATATATGTAGGGCAAATAATTCAGTACCCTGGTTTAGTCATAACCTAAAACGCATGGTCAAAAGTAAAATGGGCAAAACAAACAAATAGCTGGACAGAATACAAGACTTTCAGAAAACCTGCAAAAGAGCATTACATCTTTGCATGCTAGCGGTAGATAAGGTATCTTCCCCAGTGATTACCTTTGCAAAAAGTTTGGATCCAGATGAGACGCTGCATAAAGCAGCGTCTCATCTGGATCCAAACTGTTTGAAACTCTGGTCCTGTTTTGAAAATAAATTTAGAAAATTCTAGTTATAGAAAACTAGCAGACGACAATTTTTGCAAAAGAAAAAAAAATACCCAGCATGCAAAGAGTTAAAAAACCGAATTAGATCACAGCAACAAACAGGGCTCCAGATAAATTAAAATCTTTTATCTGCATTAAACCCTCTGGTGTCACTACTCCTTAGACTCTAATGAGTAGCAACACCATAGGATTTAGTGTTGAAATAAGTAAGAAAATGCTGGATTTGTTCAGTTAACTCCTTATCTGGAACCCTGAACAAAACAAGATGGAATGGAAAATAAAAACACAAAACCTTTCTGAAGTACAGCCAAAAGTCTCATTATTGGCTCGGGGGTATCTACCCCTGGGAGCCTTTCGGTATCGTAATGTCTGAATGATGTGCAAGTCTAGCTCCCCCTACAAAAATTTCAGTCATACAGGGTTTACATAGGCTTCCTAAAATAGCTTCTAGCTGAGCACGCCACTATCAGATTCCTATTAATCTGATAAACAGTGTAACCGCAGCCAGACTGACTAGAGTTAAAGTACCACGCAGTATAAATACACCATATTTACTCCGTGGTGTGACTCGGTTACATGTATAAGCGGAGAATACCGAAGAATACACAAAGGTAAAGTACGACAAGGAGGCTACTAATCAACTAATTCAAGGCGACGTAAAATCATAACAAATCAAAATCCAATCTGCACAAAACTGAAACCCTGAGCCTGCAGTACTCCAGTACTTTGATTCTCTTTAATACCCACGGCATTGACATATTTTACTGTTTCGTCTAGCATCAAAAGCACTATCTAGAATTCTTTAATACGTATACAGTTGTTGCCTTGAACCATTCCTAATCATCCCATATCCTCCATCTCAATTTGACCGTGACCTCTGTTGGACTAAGAATATTTTAGATGGGCCATGTCTTGGTTAAATAGATTTTACCTTTTTGCCTGATTTCAACACCGCTTACTCTTATACTGTTGTTGCATTAGACCATTCCCAATCCTCCCATATCAATTCACCCGACCTCAATTTGACATTGACCTCTGTTAGACTTAGAAATGATTCTGAATATATTGGTAAGGATGCCTATAGGGGCATAAGCATTTATTGAACTCAGTCTTGTTTTAATATTTAATGGACAGCTGATTACAACTTGGTTTTAAACGAAAGTTCATGGATTCAAAATGCAAGAATTGAAAAAAAAATCTCCCAAAACTTTCAAAATAATGCTTTTATAGCATTTTCTAGTTTGGATAGGTGATCTTTCATGGAGGCCGCCATTTTGATCACCTGTGTGACATCATTTATCTCCTATCCCTATATATTTACAACTAAGAAGGCCTCGGGTTACAGTTCTCAAGGTCTTCCCTGCTACCTCGGGTCAATGATTTGACTGTTCCCTCAGAACCTATGAAACAAATGTATACTGCATCTCAACTACAACGGGATTTGGACATAATTATGTTGTTTTTACGGTAAGACAAAATTTACAATTTAAGACCAATTTTACTGGACCTGTCCATTTCCGTTTAAAGAGTTATGCCCCTTTCTACTTTCTCTAGTTTACTGTCAATGGTACTTCTGTTTACCATGGACTATTTAGAATATAATCATGACAACTACAAACAGTGTACATTTGTAGACCCAGATTTGGATCTACACTGTTTGCTAATTTAGACCAGTATTGTTCTTTCTCATCACCACACTCATGAAATGATGCAAGACCCATAGCTCTATCACAAAATTAATGTTTCATGAATTATGCCCCTTTGTACTTAGAATCCGCTTAAAATTTCATCTGCTTAAACACAGGTTTCACGTTTCAAGTACTGCACATGCATTTGATAATCAGAGATTGTGATCAATTTTTAGCTCACCTGGCACGAAGTGCCAAGGTGAGCTATTGTGATCGCCCTGTGTCCGTCGTCGTCGTCGTCAGTCCGTCTGTCGTCAAACTTTTTCTTTAAAGATCTTTTTCTCAGAAACCACTGGGCCAATTTAACCGAAACTTCATAGGATTGTTCATTGTAGGGTACTCTCTCAGATTTCTTCAAATATAGATGATCCAGTCGAAATTTTGGTTGCCATGGCAACCAATTGAAAAAAACTTTAAAAATCTTCTTATCCAAAACAACTTGTCCAGATTGAAAATAATTTTACCCAAATGCTCCATGGGTGACTGTCTATCAGATTTCTTGAAATAGTTTTCCTATCTCAAAAAACATGGCCGCTAGTGGGTGGGGCAGATTTTCCTTATATGGCTATATAGTGAAAACTTTAAAGATCTTCTACTCTGAAACCACTGGTCAGATTTGAAAGTAATTTCACACAAATGATCCATAGGTGACCTTCTACCAGATTTTTTAAAATAAGTTTGTTATCTTAAAAAACATGGCTGCCAGTGGGTGGGGCAAGTTTTCCTTATATTACTGTATAGTAAAAACTTTAAAAAACTGCATGTCCAAATTGAAAATAATTTGACACAAATTATCCATTGATGACCCTCTACCAGATTTCTTAAAATAATTATGTTATCTTAAAAAACATGGCCGCCAGTGGGTGGGGTAAGTTTTCCTTTTATTATGTAGTATAGTAAAAACTTTAAAAATCTTCTTCTCTGAAACTGCATGTCCAAATTGAAAATAATTTGACACAAATTATCCATTGATGACCCTCTACCAGATTTTTAAAAATAATTTTGTTATCTTAAAAAACATGGCCGCCAGTGGGTGGGGTAAGTTTTCCTTATATTACTGTATAGAATCTCGAAAGAAGTTCATCAGGATAGTAATATTCTTCTTAGTTTGGTTTCTAGTTACTTATCCATAATTTTGTTTACCTGTGCGACAGTTTCGGTACTCCATTGGAGCTCCTTCATCAGACTGTGACTTCAGCGGGAAAGTGACGTCACAGGGCGGGACTGTATACTGTATAGAAATTTTTAAAAAACCTTTCCTCTGAAACTACTGGTCCAATTTAAGAATAATTTGACAGAAATGATTCATGGGTTTCCCAAATCACTTGTTCAATTTGACGTCACCATGACCATAACCATGGGTACCAGGTGAGCGATTTAGGGCTGCATGCAGCTCTTGTTGCTTGGATAGCATGCGATTGATGGATACTTGGCGATAGGTCAGTTGTTTTACGTTCTGTTATCTGGAGCCCTGTGTACATTTTGAATTTTTTGTCTAGTTAAGAGGTAGGCTTCTTCCTGGTTTTCTTTACCCAAAACCAGACTTAAGAATACTAAGACATGCAGAATAATCTATACTTAACCCATTACCCCATAGCCTGTTTGTAGTTTTGAAGACAGGTGGCCACTTAAAGCAGGTTGAAAGTAAAGCAGAATGTGCCTGAAGGCACATTCTGCTTTACTTTAAGCAGATAATAGCTTAAAGCAGGCTGAAAGCTATTATCTGCTACAATATAGAAAGTTTTTCTTATGATACTTAATAATGACTATAAATTGGAGCTATTTTGTTCAATGTAGGAATGAATAAGAGGCGTAAATAGGCATATTTATGGAGTAAAGGGTTAATTGGAAGTCTCATGATGTATTCTTTGGAGTGATCTAGTAATAGACAGTATAACATATTACTGCATGGATATATAATCAGTTGATGTTTTCCGGGCTGAGGTATTTTTGGGGCCAAAATTTGGCTCTCTTTAAATTTGCCTTTCAAAAAATATTAAAAACCTAAGACCTTTTATCATAGATAAGAAACTTTTCATACACCTTGCCAGTTGGCTTCTTAACCCTTTACAACATGGCATGTTTCTAGTTTTGAAGGAAGTTAACCACTTAACCTATTGGTAATTACTCCATAAAGTCCCACACATTTGAGTTTTTCCTCCACTGAAGAAAATAGTAAAAATTTATACAATCATGAAATTTTACCATAATTATTTTTTCTATATCTTACAAGATGGTAGCTTAAAGCAGGCTGAAAAGTAAAGCTTTACTTTCATCTGCTTTATATGGTAGCCTGCCTTCAAAACTAGAAACAAGCTACGGAGTAAAAGATTTAAAGCTGGTTGAAAGTAAGCAGAATGCACCTTAAAGACATTACTTGACCTAGCTTGGGTGGTAACACCTAACCCCTTAGAATGTTTGAGTCAAAGCCTGGAAAGCATGCACTTACTTGACCAGTGTCTAGGCAAATAATCAGTCAGACGTCTAAATTGTGAGGCCAGCACCTTATATTTGATAGTTTGGTTAGTAAAACCCATTTAAAAAACCCTGGCGATATAGTATGTCAGGGCCTCTACACAAAACTTCAGATGGATGAGCCATTGCTTGCACAATTTTCTCGTGCTTTACAGTTACTTTCATGCCTAGTGAGAACAATGGGCGAGGAATCAATGAATGGACTGGGGTAATGTCTTTAACCCTTTACCTGATAGCCTATTTATAGTATTGAAGATAGGTGACAACTTAAAGCAGGTTGAAAGTAAAGCAGAATGTGCCATAACCCTTTACCTGATAGCCTAGTTATAATATTGAAGACAGGTCACCACTTAAAGCAGGTTGAAAGTAAAGCAGAATGTGCCTTAAGGCACATTCTGCTTTACTTTCAGCCTGCTTTAAGCTAAAATCTGCTAGGCTATATAAAATATTTGTAATGGTTATTGTTCATGAGGGTATAAACTGGAACTATTTTCTTCAGCGGAGGAATAAATTAAATACGCTAAAAGTCGCTTCTATGGGGGAAAGGGTTAAGGCTTTAATGTGCGTAGAATATTGAAAATATTCCCTATAATATATATTCAAGACTGATTAAATTGGAACTATTTTCTTCAGCGGAGGAATAAATCAAATATGCTAAATTATGCTTCTATGGGGGGTAAGGGTTAACGCAGCATCTGATCAGGACCCAAACAGTTTGCAATACTTTAGGCATCATTGTCAGTGAAAGGATTAAAGTTAAAGCAACAATTGCTTCAGAATTATTTTCCACATTCATATGGTTATCAACCTGATGCAGAGTGACTTGACATCTGATCTGGATCCCAGCTGCTGGCAGCTTTGAGTCTAGTTTTGAAGACAAGTGACCACTTAAAGCAGGTTGAAAGTAAAGCAGATTGTGCCGTAAGGTGCATCCTGCTTTACTTTCAGCCTGCTGCTTGGGTATGGAAAAGAATTCTTATGGTGCATGTTCATGGCTATATAAAATGAAGTGGAGGAATGAATTAGAGGTGCAAAAAGGCATATTTATGGGGTAAAGGGTTAAATCACAAGTAGCAGCCCCAGTGGTAAAGAAAAAAACACTCTGGAAAAGTGGGTTAACCCTTTGAACCTTAGTCCCATCCTAATTTACAAAAAAAAATTACCTGTGCAGAGTACAGTTGTCCTGAAGGAGCCCTCTGATCAGGGTCTGCACTGGTTGGCATATTGCAATAAAAGCCCAAAACAACCCTAAATAGTCAAATATGGACTAGACAAAATTGAAAACTGGCATTGTCCATTTCAAGTTTCGGGGAGGAAAGTGTTAATGAGTGTGACCTTTTGTATAAGTAGTCTTGTGGATTGAGTGTGACCTTTTGTATAAGTACCAGTAGTCTTGTGAATTGAATGTGCTGCTATAAATAATGTGAACTTTGAACTCAGACTTTAGATGTATACTAGTTTACTACAACACATGACTGGCAGCACAGAGTGAGTTAATACATGTACAGTTTCAGTGTTAAAGGCAGATGGTTGCTTCAAGCAGGTACAAATTTTAAAGTATATCTTATGTTTCTTAAGAATAATATGTTTTACTTTCAGTCTGCTTTATGCAGCTGCTTTTTCTCAACTTGTTGCATGATTATGTAATTTTTCTAAGTGTTGTTTAGTTAGCTTCGATAGCTTAGTAAACATATAATTATATTTATTATATGCCTTCGAATGATATCGAGCGTTTCCGCATGTATCTGCAGAGTAAAATACAAGAGTCTGTATCAGCCACCTTGTATCAGCCACTTTGTATTTTACTCTAACGTTGCTTTCCATTTAACGTGACGTCATTTACGTACATACTCGAGGGCCGAGTTATTCTTTGTGGCATACAAAACTTCTCGTTCTACTTCAAATAACTAAGAAATTTTGGATATAAAATCATTAATGATTTAAACAACTATTTAGTTGTTTCTGGTTTGTATTCAAGGCATATAATAAACACATTACCAGTTGGCAGTGCGCAACAGAGTGTTGCATTTAGCTCTCGACGTTTTTGGCGGAAACAACCGATCAGACTCGCGCCAAGGCGCTCGTCAGATCGGCTATTTCCGCCAAAAACGTCTCGAGCTAAATACATCACTCTGTATCGCACAGTCAACTGGTAATGTGTATTAGTATTACCTCAGTTTTATAGTAAATTTGTCAAATTAAAAAAGTGAAATAGTTTGGATCCAGATCCCACATTTGTGGGGCGTGGTCTGGATCCAAAGTGTTTGCGCATGTTACCAATAACTTTAAAAAGTAACCACCAAAGAGTCAACCCATTACCCAAAGAGTCAACCCATTACCCTATAGCTTGTTTATAGTTTTGAAAACAGTTGACTACTTAAAGCTTATCTATGGAGTAATTGGTTGAGCTGCTAATTGTATTTAAGATCATGATCAAAGCCATTTAATGATGACGGTAAGCAGACATGAGGCCCCCCCCCACCCCCCCCCCCCCCCCCCCGGCCGAATTTGCGCGGGCGCACACGAGCCCCCGTCTGTTTTGCGCGGGCGGACACGAGCCCCCCGTCTGTTTTGTGCGGGCGGACATGAGCCCCTGACCCACCCTATGATAAGATACATGTTTTATTGTATAAAATTGTATCAATCGATGATGACCTGTACCCACTTGATAATGTATGTATACACATTTATACATAGTACAGTAAAACATGTATTAAGTAAATTTTCATTGAGAAAGTGTGAAAGTATTCAAAACAAGATGACATCTAAATGCAAGATGAGAATAATGCAGAAAGCTTCTGCAAGATCTCCCTGCATTATTTTGATTGGCCAGTAGAAAACAAACTCTAACAAAGACAGCTAACCGACACTGTTTTGAGTGGTCACTTAACCCTTTCCCCCATAAATAGACCTTTTAATGCCTTTAATTTATTCCTGCACTAAAGAAATCCTTTCCCCCCATAAATAGACCTTTTAATGCCTTTAATTTATTCCTGCACTAAAGAAATTAGTTGGACTTAATTTTAATACAGTCATGAATATGCACCATATAAGAAATATATTCTACAATATATATTTTAACAGATGGTTGCTGAATGTAAAGCAGAATGTGCCGGCGCATTCTGCTTTACGTTCAACCTAGTTTAAGTGGCCAACTGTCTTCAAAACTAAAAACTGGCTATGGGGATAAAGGGTTTGTTAAGGGTTGACTGTACAATAATTATTGTTTAGCTCTTTCAATACTTAAGTTAGTGTCCTCTGCTGAAAATGTATGCTGCTTAATTCTTTATACATGTATTCACTGGAGCAGGATCTGACAAAGGGTTTGGATCCTGATCAACCCTCATTTTTGAGGGGGCGAGCTAGTAATTATGATCCAACCAGTATGCAACGGTCTTCAATGCAGGTGTGCAGTGTGAAGGGGTTAAGACAGTTGGCTACTTAAAACAAGATGAAATTAAAGCTGATAGCATTTATAGGGACTTTCTGGTTTAATTTCATCTTGTTGTTCAAAACTTTCATCTGTCAAAATGCTTGTACATATGCACATATGCTTCCACTTAAAACAGTTTGAAAGTAAAGCAGAATGCTCCTTTAGGAGCATTCTGCTTTTCTTTCAATCTGCTTTGAGCTATCGTTAGAAAAGATACAGGAAAAGACTTTGAGTTTTATGGTTATTAGGATTACCTAGGTGGGGGCTACTTTGCTTGTAGTGCAGAAATAAATTGAGGCTTAAAAGACATATTTATGCAATAATTGGTAAAGTGTCTCATTCCCTCTGCAGTAAATGGACTATAATTATGCATGTATGAACACAGCCTTCATTGTGAGTCTTGTGATTGTCTGTCTAAGCCTGTGACTGGTTGGTTCTGAGTCCTATGATTGTCCAAGCCTGTGATTGGTTGGTTCTATTTCAGGAAGAAGTTAAAGGATTGTAAATGAAAGGTTGAACAGGTGGTTCAATTGGTTTCTGCTGTAAAGATGGATACATCAGGAGATCCTCTACTGCCTGAGGTCCATGGCCCTATACCAAGAGATAGGTAAGAAGTCTTTATCAAATTCTGTAATTAGTCCCTACTGTTCAATAACTATCAATGTTCCAGATAAGGTGAGTTTTAAAAAAACAAAAAAACTAGAATCTTTATTTTTGCATTCAACCCATATGGTGTTACTACTCATTAGAATCGTCTCTTCGAGACGATTCTAATGAGTAGTCACACCATTGGGTTTGATTTAAAAAATAAAGGAGAGATTGTTGAAAATATTTTTTTTGCTCCTGCTTATTTGGAGCCCTGACTATGTTATCTTTCACTATCTATTGGTGTCTGGAACCTTTTGACCCTGACTGTGCAAAAAGTGCAGTGTCTGCTTTGTTTATCATATACGTAAGTACCGTAGATACCAATACTCCTAAATAGCCATTGCTAAAAATACACCAAAAAAAATCAGTTGTTATTTTTATCTTGTCACAACGAACAGGGCTCCACATAAGAGGGAGTAAACTGAACAAATCCAAGATTTTTTACTCATTTCAGCACCAAATCCTATGGTGTGACTACTCATTAGAAATGTCTCTTTGAGACAATTCTAATGAGAAGTGACATCATAGAGCTTAATGCAGAAATAAAGATTATAGTTTTTAAAATACTCTCCATATCTGGAGCTCTGAACAAAGGAGGGAAAGCCAGTCTAAGGTTCTATTTTCCTTTGTTGTCTGTGTTGTCAGCATCAAATATACTGAATTAGCTTCAATGTTAAGCTTTAGCTGTTTTGCTAAAAAAGTATGAAAGCTTGACCAACCAAACTAGTAAGTTCAGTTCACATTTATTGGCAGGTTGGCAAAGTATGCCTTTGGCCACCTACAAAGATGCATTGGTATGGCTTAGGCAAACCAATACAATTCAATACAATAAAATAATTCAACATATTATCTACATATCAAACAAGTATTAGTAAACTATACATATAAGTGAGTAGACACAATTTACTGTTGTAGGGCATTTTGTCTAATGTTAAAGGCACTTACAATAAATTTTCCTAAATTATACAATGTTCTTTTGTTTGTAGAACTCATTAAGAACTCAGGAATATATTCATTAACAGTAGGCCAAGTAATATAATCAGATATCTTTGTACATGTATTTTGGACAACACATGATTAAATTATTTTCCAATTCAACTACATGTACATTTAAATTACATACCGTATTTCTTCCAAGTCTTGGGCCACTCCAAATCTTGGGCCACCCCTAATTATTTCTGAAAATAATTTTTTTCATGCCTCTAACTTTGGGCCACCTAAAATCGGCATTTGATTTTTTTTGTTTACCTTTTCTACAGATGTCGCAGAATCGGCGACTGTAGCATATGCTTCTATTAACCCTAGTGACGAGTAAAGTTCAAAGGGTTTAGATTTTGGTGACAGTCTACAACTTTATGTCGATTTCAGTGTCAAACTGCAGCTGCAGATTGTGTCCAGTGTCAGATATATATCTTGATAAATATATATAAGTGAACACACACAGAGCAAGGTCATTGAATCAAAATGGGCGGAGCTCCTCAAATCTGCTGTGATGTTTTAACATCGTGTCTGAGTAACTCAGTATGAAAAGTGTCATGAATAAAAAGGATAATTTTGGATGCTATTAGAGGCAAACATTCAAGGTGATATTATTTATTTTTGACTTTTTACTGTCAACGGTATAGGAAAACATTTAGAAATGCCGACATTTCTTTTTGACGTTCCGCCATATTGGCATAAGTTTTACTAGTAGTGGTACGTTTTAACATTGATCTAGATGTTGGACCAAACATTTTCAACTTTTTTTTTGGTATCTAATTCTTGGGCCACTGAAAAAAATAATTATTTTTTGCTGGCCCAAGACTTGGAAGAAATACATTTTCTTTGACTTCTATCTGAAATATAGATGTACATGTATCAAGTCTAAATGCATGGACTAAAGAGCGAAGCATTTTGTCTAATGTTAAAGGCACTTATAATAAATTTTCCTAAATTATACAATGTTCTTTTGTTTGTAGAACTCATTAAGAACTCAGGAATATATTCATTAACAGTAGGCCAAGTAATATTTCCTAAATATTTTAATCAGATATCTTTGTACATGTATTTTGGACAACACATGATTAAATTATTTTCCAATTCAACTACATGTACATTTAAATTACATAATAAACATTTTCTTTGACTTCTATCTGAAATATAGATGTACATGTATCAAGTCTAAATGCATGGACTAAAGAGCGAAGCAAGAAATATAAGACATCTCATTCTATGGAAATCTTGCTCACAGTTTTACATAGAGTTATATAGTTTATTTTTTATAATGTCTTCTTCTCTGAAACTATATCACTAATATTGTTGAAATGGTTCCGGTCTGTCGCATATCTTGGTCTCAGGACCTAAAAATAGATTTTTTCGATGAAAACTTAATAAATATTCTTGTAACCCTAGTACACAGCTTAGGTACTTGGCACATAGCATCATCAACAGGTCTTATATCAACTTTGTTCAAAAAATGCCCCTGGGGTCAAAATTGGGTCAAAATTGGCCTTGCCCCGAGGTCACAGTTTTACAAATAGTAATATAGTAAATGTTTTAAATGTCTTCTCCTCTTAATTAAACTAATATAACTTTATGCATAGTCCATTTACTGCAGAGCTTTTATATTTGGCATGGCTTTTTTCTAGACATCCTTCACCAACATCGTTTAAATCGTTCCGGTCAGTTGCAGATCTAGGTCACAGGAACTAAAAATAGATTTTTCAATGAAAACTTAAAAAATCTTCTCATCTGAAGCACTTGTACACAGAACTTAGGTATTTGGCACAAAGCATTATCATTCCATAGGTCCTCTATCAAGATTTTTCAAATTATACCCTTGGGGTCAAAAACGACCCCGCCCGGAACATAGATCATTCTCTCAAATGTTGTCAGCTTCTCTAGGTTGAGCGAAATATGGCCTGTGGACCTCTTGTTAGTCTGTCTGTTAGTCCACAACTTTAACTTTTTTATTATTTTATTATTATACCAGATTTATATAGCGCTCTTTTCACACAGGAGTTGTGACCAATCAAATGTTTGAGAACGATCTCAGACTCACTCAAACATAACCTTGGACCCTGACATGTATTTAATGTTCAGTTTGTTCTTGTCACTCCAGGTGGAACAAGGTGTACTTTATATTCTATCTACTTGGACTTGGTTCTCTAATACCATGGAACTTTTTCATAACTGCCAGCGATGTAAGTATATAACAACCTTATCCCTTTACTCCATAGATATGCATACTTACGCATTTTATTTATTCATACCCTCAAGAAAATAGTTCCAATTTATACAGAAATGAATATGTTAGAAATACATGCTGTGATTATCATAAACTTTGAACAAATGGCTTTCATCACAAAGAAAATGGTCCAAAAGGTGTAAGTTGAATGGCAAACTGTGTAGACCCTTGTCAGACTGCCTCTCAGGAGCAGTTTGATCAGGGTCTACATCATTTGTTTAGACAAATGTGTCCTAAACGTTTAGGATCATTACAGTAGGTTTTGTCACATACATAAAACCTTTACCCTTACCCCCAAGTCCATTTGTTATTTGCAAACAGTTTGGATTCAGATCAGACACCACATAAAAGATTATGCATCATCTGATCAGGATCCAGACTGTTTGAAATGCATTTCAATATTTCTTGAGTCAAAATACCTAACATTTTAGAGTTAAAAGCAGACAACGCATTTTTAACCCTTTACCCAATAACCCCGTTTATAACATTAAATCAGGTGATCACTTAAGCAGGTTGAAAGTAAAGCAGAATGTGCCTTAATGCACATTCTGCTTTACTTTCAGCCTGCTTTAAACTACCATCTACTAGGCTATATAAAAATATTTGTTATAGAAATTGGTCATGAGGGTATAAACTGGAACTATTTTCTTCAGCCGAGGAGTCAGCTAAATACGCTTAAAGTCACTTCTATATGGGAAAGGGTTAAAAGTAGATGAAGTTATGGCATTTGAGAAACTTTGGAAAGATTATTATTATATTTTCCCCCTTTTTATCTGGTTAATAAGCATACATGTACAATATGATATTTTTGTCCCGGCAATGATTTATCATTCACGGATTGAATGAATGGAATGAATGATGTTTTACGGCCCCTTGACACAGATGGTCATTTAGAGCTAGCTGATTAAATGCCTATGCCCAAACATTGTTTAAACTTTTCTGTTAACTCATTCACCCCTGAAACTCTTAATGAACAATTCCATTTTCCAATTAAATCAAGCCTTATTTTGCTGTTTACTACATTGCAAAATAAACAATGCAGAGCCTGATCAGAGGGCTCCTGCAGGAACCCTCTGATCAGAGTCTTTACTGTTTGCTTAGGACAAGTGTACTCTTTACGGGTACACTGTTTGTAAGTGACAAATATATTGATCACTAGGTTGAATGTGTTGAATAGTTGATAACTTGATAAATACATAATGTGTACAGTAAAACCTCTCTATAGTGACCACTTATTTGTTCTAATTAATAGCTGTTTATGACAGATGACTTTGTTTTACTGTCATCTTGCTTTAAGCTGTCACTTGTCTTTTATACAATCAAATAGCCATCATTTTAGTGATCGTTATAGGGAGGTTTTACTGTATTTTATCTGTTCAGTATTTTTAGTCTATTTTATCTTTCAGTACTAAATGTATTTTATCTGTTAGTATTTTAAGTCTATTTTATCTTTTCAGTATTTTAAGTCTATTTTATCTTTCAGTACTAAATGTATTTTAACTGTTAGTATTTTAAGTGTATTTCATCTTTTCAGTATT
Source organism: Gari tellinella (assembly GCA_922989275.2). NCBI lineage: Eukaryota > Metazoa > Mollusca > Bivalvia > Cardiida > Psammobiidae > Gari > Gari tellinella. Next base: position 786,497 of record OV277857.1, read on the forward strand.
TTAAGTATAAGTTGCGTAACACAACGTCTGAAGACTACCTTAATCCAACGGCCCAGACGAGGATGCAGTCTATGTTTGAAAGTTATCTCACAGTGGCTAGCACCACTGCAAACTTGCTGTTTAATTTTATAACTGCTTTATTAGTGAAAAGGTAAGTCTCTATTCTAATATCTTTAGTCATTACCATATAAATATGCCTTTTAACCCATTACCCTTTAAATACACCTTTTTACGCCTTTAATTTATTAATCTACTGAAGAAAATAGTCCAATTATAATTTCTTTATCCTAGCAGATGGTAGCTTAAAGCAGGCTGAAAGTAAAGCAGAATGTGCCTAAAGGCACAATCTGCTTTACTTTCAACCTGCTTTAAGTGTTCACATGTCTTCAAAACTAGAAATATCTTTAGTCATTACCATATACATATGCATTTTAACCCATTACCCTATAAATATGCCTTTTTACGCCTTAAATTTATTAATCTACTGAAGAAAATAGTCCAATTTTATACAGTTATCAATATGTGCCATAAGAAATAATTTCTTTAACCTAGCAGATGGTAGCTTAAAGCAGGTTGAAAGTAAAGCAGAATGTGCCTAAAGGCACATTCTGCTTTACTTTCAACCTGCTTTAAGTGTTCACATGTCTTCAAAACTAGAAATAGGCTATGGGGTAATGGGTTAACCTTAGAATTATTTCTACATTAAGAAAAGTAGGAACTCCTGAACCTAAAACACAGATGGCTGATTCTGAACAGTTTGATTATTTACATCCATTTCTGCCATCTATGGGCCAATTGGATGCCCCTGAGAGAGGGAAGTGGATACAGAAAACCCAGCTGTGATGCCCTACTTTTATTATCGACAGAGTTCTCTGTTTCTTTTGGATACCCAGTGTCAAGCACAGATACATCGGACCTAAGCTTATAAAGTCTCATCGGAAGGACTTGGCTCCAGCTGGATTCTGATCAAAAGCAATGTAGAAAGCTGAAAGTAGTTTACTGCATTACTTTTATTTTGTGGAGAGTTGCCACCTGTAATCTTAAACACTTCTGTTGCATTTAACACATTCAACCCTAGCTACGAGTATACTCATCATTTACAAATAATGTACCTGTTAAGATTACACTTGTCCCATGCAAACAGTGTAGACCCTGATCAGAGGGCTCCTTAAGGAGCCCTCTGATCAGGGTCTTCACTGTTTATCATTTTGAAATATTGTTAAAATCAACCCTAAATAGTCAAAAATGGACTAGACTTATTTTGAAATTAGAATTGTCCATTAAAAGTTCAGGGTTGAATGAGTATATGAAATTGCTTAACCCCTTTGCTGCATTGGTACGAGTACAACAATTTTTTTCAAACTGTTAGGATCCTGATCAGACACCACATAATGCAGCATCTGATCAGGATCCAAACTGTTTGGTACTCATTTCAATATTTCTTAAGTCAAAATACTTAAAAAATTTGATTAAGGAAAAAAGCAGACAACAACTTTTTAACCCATTACTCAATAATATGCCTTTTTTACGCCGTAAACTTATTACTCCACTTAGGAAAATAGGTTTTTTTTATACAGTGATAAATATAAATAGTAAGAAATATTTTCTATATTATAGCGGATGGTAGCTGAAAGTAGACTAAAAGTAAAGCACATTCTGCTATACTTTCAACCTGCTTTAAGTAGTCACCTGTCGTTAAATAAAAACAGGCTTTGTGGTAATGGGTTAAAATAAATGATATCACAGCATTGAAGAGATTATATGATCGCATAATGCCAATTAGACTGATCTCACTGGTAATGACTTTGATTGTATTTCTTTTCAGGATATGTTTAAGGACAAGAATGATTTCATCTCTATTGCTGACTATTGCTATGTTTCTACTAACTGTAGTCCTTACAAAAGTGAATACAGACAAATGTAAGTACACTACAAACATTGCAAAACAATGATGAGGAAAATTGATGTTTAGAAGTACTAAGTTTTAGATAAAGACTGCAAAAAAATGCTTAGAGCTCCAGATAAAGGGAGTATTTTAAAAACCTAAATCTTTATGTCTGCATTTAACCCTATGGTGTCACTTCTCATTAGTATTGTCTCTTCGAGGCTATTCTAATGAGTAGTCACACCTTAGGATTTGGTGCTGATGTTATGCGGAAAATGTTGGATTTATTTGGTCTGTTTATCTCTTATCTGGTGCCCTGAATTTATTCTTTGGAAAATTGATGAATTAGTCAAGGCAATTCTTAGTCACTAGAGCTTGGTTTTACTATTTAACCCCTTAATCCATAGATACCCATTTTAACACCTTAAATTTGTTTCTTTATTGAAGAAAATAGTTTCAATTTATACAGTTATGTGTCATCAGAAACATTTTTTGTATTCTAGCAGGTGGTACCTTAAAGCAGGCTGAAAAAAACACAATATGCCTTATGGCACATTCTGCTTTACTTTTAGTGTGCTTTAGGTGCCATTTATTTCTAGTGATGCATATACACATATTTTTCAGATAGTGTATCAGAGAAGGAAAAGGATACACTGATACAGTGGAGAATCTGTTATTCTTTTCCAATAAACGCGTTTACGCTAAAACTATTATTTGCAGTGCAAACAGTTTGGATCCAGGTCAGAACAAAAGTTGTTCTTTTCTACGTTTAAGTGCTTTGCGTTTGCGTATAAACGGGAAAGAATAACAGATTCTCCACTGTACCTATGGGATCTTTAAAGGCAGATGGCTGCTAAATGCAGAGCAAAACTAATGCAGGAAGCTCTTAAAGATTTTTGCTGTCAGATATCAATGATTACCTGTTAAGGTGAACAAACAAGTAGAAATATCCTGCCCCTTATAAGGCTTTGTTGTTGTTATCTTTTTCAGGGCAGAATAACTTTTTGATCATAACCCTTGTGACAGCTATTATAATAAATGGTAAGCATATTTTTATAGAAGTACATTTTCACTTCAGTCTCTCTTACTAAACTTCTGTCATATAATTATGCTCCAGAAATTGACAAGACAGTTGGCTTAAAGAAGAATAAAATCTGGTAAAACAGAGATACAACCTGTTTTCGAAGACATTTGCAAGTAGTTTGAATCCAGATTTGGCCCTACTAAATGTGTGGCCTGATCTGTTCTTTAAAATGTGAAGATGTTTTTTTAACAATGTCAGAATTTTAGCAGACAGCTTTTTCAGAAGATCATTTGATGTCTGTACTGGTTTGTCATTTCTCCCCCAATAACCTAGTATTTATGAGAGTTGGTTGCTTAACCCTTTGAACCCTAGTCCCGCATCGTAAACACCCTAATAATTAACATAATTTAGTGGTCGTAATAGCGAGGTTTTACTGTAGTTTGAATCCAGAGTTGGCCCTACTAAATGTGTGGCCTGATCTGTTCTTTAAAATGTGAAGATGTTTTTTTAACAATGTCAGAATTTTAGCAGACAGTTTTTTCAGAAGATCATTTGATGTCTGTACTGGTTTGTCATTTCTCCCCCAATAACCTAGTATTTATGAGAGTTGGTTGCTTAACTCTTTCCTCCCTGAAACCTCAAATGGACAATTCTAGTTTTCAATTAAGTCTAGTCAATTTTTGACATTTTAGATTTGATTTTTACAAAATTGTAAAGGGTTACACTGTTTGCATAGAACAAGTGAACTCCTCACAGGTACACTGTTTGCAAATGACACATATATGCGTGACTAGGGCTCAAAGAGTTAAAGCAGAATGAAAGTAAAGTAGACAGCTCCTTACTTTTATCATTTTATAAGTATCTACCTGTCAGAATGGAGGGAAAATTTGCTACGACACTTTTTTAGCTCACCTGAGCCATAGGCTCAAGGTGAGCTATTGGGATGGCCCTGTGTCCGGCGTCCGGCGTCGTTAACAATTGCTTCAAATGACATCTCCTCATATACCGCTTGACAGATTTCAACCAAACTTTACAGAAATGTTCCTTGGGTCAAGCTCTTTCAAATTTGTTCAAAGAATTAAAAACAATGCAGAACTCTGGTTGCCATGGCAACCAAAGTGAAAAAATAAGGAAATCTTTAAAAATCTTCTTGTCAGAAACTGCAAGAGCCAGAGCTTAGATATTTGGCACACAGCATCATCTATAGGTCCTCTATCAAGTTTGTTCAAATTATGTCCCTAGGGTCAAAATTGGCCCCGCCCCGGGGGTCACAGTTTTACATAGAGTTATATATTGAAATTTTCAAACGTCTTCTTCTCTGAAACTAATATGGCTAGAGCATTGATACTCAGCATTGTGACACTTCTAGATGTCCTTTACATATTTTGTTCAAATGGTTCCGGTCGGTTGCATAAGTAGGTCACAGGAGCTAAAAATAGATTTTTTCAATGAAATCTTTAAAAATCTTCTTGTCTGAAACTACAAGGGCCAGAGCTTAGATATTTGGCACATAGCATCATCTACTGGTCCTCTATCAAGTTTGTTCAAATTATGTCCCTGGGGTCAAAATTGGCCCCGCCCCGGGGGTCACAGTTTTACATAGAGTTATATAGTGAAATTTTCAAACGTCTTCTTCTCTGAAACTAATATGGCCAGAGCTTTGATATTCATCATGGTGACACTTCTAGATGTCCTTTACATATTTTCTTCAAATGGTTCCGGTCGGTTGCATAAGTAGGTCACAGGAGCTAAAAATAGTGTTTTTTTCAATGAAAACTTAAAAAATCTTCTTGTCTGAAACTACAAGGGCCAGAGCTTAGATATTTAACACATAGCATCATCTATAGGTCCTCTATCAAGTTTGTTCAAATTATGTCCCTAGGGTCAAAATTGGCCCCGCCCCAGGGGTCACAGTTTTGCATAGAGTTATATAGTGAAATTTTCAAACGTTTTCTTCTCTGAAACTAATACGGCCAGAGCTTTGATATTCATCATGGTGACACTTCTAGATGTCCTTTACGTATTTTGTTCAAATGGTTCCAGTCTGTTGCATAAGTAGGTCACAGGAGCTAAAAAAAAAAAAAATTCAATGGAAACTTAAAAAAATCTTTTTGTCTAAAACCCTTGTACCCTGATCTTAGATATTTGGCACATAGCATCATCTACAGGTCCTCTTTCAAGATTGTTCAAATTATGCCAATCGAGTAAAAAATGACTCTGTCCTGGACATAAATCTTTTTCTCCATTTTGTCAGTTATTCTCAGGTGAGCGAAATATGCCCCATGGGGCTCTTGTTTATAGGACTGGTCATAGTATGAAAAGGCCTTGCTGTAAGGAATAAATAACAACATCAAACAGGGCTCCAAATAAGAGGGAGTCATGAGAACTAAATTAATCCAACATTTCTCATTCATTTCAGTACCAGATTCTATGGTATCTACTCATTAGAATTGTCTCTTTGAGAGGATTCTAATGAGTAGAAACACCATAGAGTTTAATGAAGAAATAAAGATTTTTGCTTTGAAATACTCACCATTCTTGAGCTCTTGGCGTCAAAAGATGTTTCTATGAGGTTATGGGTTAAAAGTTAAAAGTGATTATGTTTTTCTATTACAGCTAGTAGTTCTGTAGTTGGTGCCTCTCTGTTTGGACTGGCGAGTTTATTTCCTGCTAAATACATGCAAGCGACTATGACAGGCCAGGCTGTGGGTGGGCTGTTTGCAGCTCTTGCTAACATTATGTCACTTGCTATTGGATCCAGTGTTATTGAAAGTGGTCTTACATTCTTCCTAGTAGCTACAGGGTGTTCTACTATGACCTTAATAGGCTTTTGTTGCCTATATCATATAGTAAGTAAAATTTAGAGTTTTTAACCCATTAACCCATACCCTCTATCTAGTTTTGAAGATTGATTACACTACTTAAAGCAGGTTGAAAGTAAAGTAGAATGCACCTTATGTAAGTATTCCTAATATCAGTCCTTTAAGGACAATTGAAATGCGAGGTCATTAAGGTCAAAGTCACAGTGACCTTATTCTAAAAGAATCTTGTCTGCAGCAACATGACCTAAGAATTCCTATGATCAGTACAGTCGAGACTGTCTTCAGCGACCTTCCGAGGGAGAATGGAAAAAAGGTCACTGTAGACAAACGGTCGCTATACACAAATTCCAAGTTTTCCCCTGTAGTTATTGATTCAAAATGGAAAGAAGGGTTACAGTGTATTCTTATACAGGTAGTCATTGCAAGTATGAATATGTGTTAGAAAAGAAAAACGTGAATAAATCGTGATAAACTGCATTTGATTTGTGTTCATTGCCATAAACAGACATCAGAATGTAATTTTTACGTTTGCTTTCTTCATCATGATTGTTTCCGCAGAAAGATACCGCTGGCCATCCATATTACACACCCCACTTATCACTACTTAGTAAGCTTTGTGTGTTGACTCGTAATCACCGTTAACGGATTATAATAATTGCCAGTACACACTTGTTTGTATGCCTTTTAAGTTTGATTGCATATAAAAAATCGCGCCTCGATCTGCAATCATTCAAACGTTTTTTCTTCGTCGGAAGGTTTCAAGCTAAATGTGTAAACCGTTAACGCTAGCTATTCTCTCAGTAAAGAATGTCAGCGAACATAACTCACGCAAATAAACCAGCAAAATTTCATAACTAATGCGTATAATCGCGTAATCAAGAAAACATATGTCGTAGAAGCAGTCTCACTGTGTAAACACTCGGTCTCGTGTAATTAGGTCAGACGATAGGCGACTTTGTCAGTAGCAGCTGATGTATGATTTTCTAGTGTTTGAGTAAATGAAGGCGGAGCTTAGTTTGATTGACAGCTAATCATTACCAGTAGATTGACCATTCTACCAGCGTAGTACCTACCCATATATGTTTAAGTGGCAGTTTACACGACGTAGCGTTACGAAACATAATGGTTTTTTTTTTATGGCGGCCATTACGAAAGTCGCTGTAGAAGTCCAAAACGTCGTTTCGGGAGTTGAAAATCATGGTCGTTGTACGGATTTCGCAGGGAGTCGTTATAAACAGAGCCTTTTCAGTGTAAAACGCATTTGGGGGATCTAAAAGAGTCGTTAAAGACAAACCGTCGCTGAACACAAGGGGTCGCTAAGACAGTCTCGACAGTATTTTGATACCAGTCAATACCAGTATTGGAGGTTATACCCTCAAGGTCACAACAATCTAATTCTACATAAACATGTCCGCAACTGCCTAACCAAAGTAACTAGTGAAATTTCAAATTTCTATTATCAATTTCTTAAAATCAGTTGAAATTCAAGATCATTGGCTGAAGGTCAAAGTCACATAATCTTTTCTCTTATGTCAGCGTGCATATTATATACCATTCATCATACTCTTGTTTATCCCATTACCCCATAGCCTGTTTCTAGTTTTGTAAATCCAATGACCTCTTAAAGCATGTTGAAAGTAAAGCAGAATGTGCCTTAAGGCACATTCTGCTTTACTTTCAGCCTGCTTTAAGCTTACATATGCTTGGAAAGAGAAAATATTTTTTATGGTACATTTTCATGACCATATAAAGTGGAACTAGTTTCTTCAATGGAGGAATGAATTAAAATGTGTATCTATGGATAAATTGGGTAATTTGTGGTCAGTTAATCTTTACAATGTGCCTTCTGTTAGATGCAGAAACTAAACAATGGTGTGCAGTACATGTATATACTCAATTACTCATGTGTATACTTTTATTTTCAGGATTACTCAAAGTATCATATAAATGAAATAGGTATGTAACTACAGTGCTCTCTCTCTCTATAATAGCTCTCTGAGCAACAATTCCCCTTACAACAATACTTGCCACTGTTCCCCAAACAAGACAGTTATGTCTAACCCTTTTACGGCTGCAATATCCTCTGCTTAAAACTGCCGTCTGTTGTTTTTCTCAAAGTTACATATTGGACATTTTGACAGGAAAAAAACATAATGACCAGTAGCAGACAGCTTGAATCCAGATCAGACGACACATTAGGCAGCATCTGATCTTGATTCAAGCTGTTTGCAAATGTTAGCCAATTTCCCTCCCTGTAATAACTCCTTCCGAACAACACACACCTTTTCTCCCTTTGGGTGTTGTTGTAGAGCGGGAACACTTTTGCATTGTTAGCATTGCCTCATCTTGTTGTCTACTTCAAAACAGTAAACTGCTTTTATTTGTAAGTACAGTCAAACTTCGATATCTCGAACTTGGTTAAATTGAACATACCCGTATGTCAATGTTAAAACGTGGCTTAACATTGAAATATAGGTATGTTCGACTTAACCGAGCATGAAATAATGCAGTTCATGTGTCGAAATATCCGATAGTTCAAGTTAAGCAAGTTCGAATTATCACAGTTTGAGAGTATAGTGAAAGCTGGTAAACTAGGATTTGATGGAGAAATAAAGATTTTAGTTTTTGAATTACTCCTCTTATCTTGAGCTCTGTCATTTCCTTTCTTTCAGGGGATACATTTAATGGTGCACTTCAGTCTGAAGAAAATTTACATCTACTTCCTAACCAACATGGCTTTGGTTATTTTAAACATATAGTTAAACAGGTAAGTGGCATCAGAACCTGATTTGCTTCTACTCATATACCCCTGAAACTTTAAATGGAAAGTTCTGATTTCTGATTAAGTTGAGTCCTTTTTAGCTCGCTTATTTGAAAATTGGGGGGTTATAGAATCACGTTGGCGTGTCAGCATTTGTTTGGGGTAAAGTTCTGGGGTAAGTGTTGAAATTTGGGAAGAGTTTCCTATCATTCTTAAACAGTGCAAGGTAGTAGAATGAAAAACTTTTCTATGATAAATTAGTAAAGACATTTCTATGAAGACAATAGTTATTATATAAAGAATAATCAAGTTAATATATCCGGATGGCTGGATAGCACAAATGTTAGCACAACGGCTTCTCACCATTGGATAAGTTGTAATACATGTAACGTGTTTGTAATCAATCTAAAATTAACAATTCAAATCATCAGGATTGTATTATCTGGAAAAATATTGGGAATTTTAACCCTTAGCCTGCCACTCACGACTATAGCTCCATATGCAAACAGCTTGGATCCGGATGAGACGCCGAGTAACTCGGCGTCTCATCCGGATCCAAGCTGTTTGACACTCGGACAACATTTTCAGCAATTTTGAGCAACTTTGAAGCACTTTGAAACTTGAAGCAGACGAGAAATATAGCAGACGACAATTTATTTGGCGGGCTAAGGGTTAAGCTGATCTTAATTGATCTGGTTTACTTGTACTTTAGTTTTGTGTAACATTTCAAGATTTTCTGCCTTTCAGATATGGACAGAAGGACTAACAGTGTGTTTAGTTTTCTTTGTCACCTTGTCTTGTTTTCCTGCAGTTGCGTCAGCTATTTTATCTGTGCAGAAAGGCTCCGATCCTTGGACAGGTGAGAGTGGGTTTGGTTTAAGTCATTCACCCCAATAACTTTTAATGGACAATTCTCCAATTTCAAAATAAGTCTAATCCGTTTTTGACTATTTAGGGTTGAATTTAACAATAAATTTTAAAATGACAAACAGTGTAGACCCTGATCAAAGGGCTCCTTAATTAGTCAATCTTGGCCAAAGTTGAATGTTTGAGATAATATGTCTCTTAAAGCAGGCTGAAAGTAAAGTCCAAAGCTTATTAATGAGCTTTCCGTCTTATTTTCAGATTGCTTAAGTAGCTACCTGTCAGGATTCAAGAACATAAATTTCTTATACAGTAAAATGGTGATATTTCAGGGACTGTTGAGAATTCAGAAAAATGCTTGAATAACTGTTTTCCTTAGGTTATCCATGCAGTCATATCAGGGAGGTTTTCTATGCTTAACAAGTTGTTGTTGTTGTTGGCGTACCTGCGCTGAACACTCGCAGGACAGTTCGGTACAGACAGAATTGACTGCATAACAAGTAAAATCTGTCTCATTCACATGTGCTTTGAAATAACTGTTTACTCAAGAGTGAATGTTTGTATGACCCAGCATCTGTGATGGAGGAGGCATAGTTATTGTCCTGTCCATCAAATTTTAAAAAAGGTATTTTTCACATTGAATAAGCATATGGAAGAAATTTGGTTAAATAAGATTTGTGTGTAAAATTGGTACAAAGGCAGTGTAGGAATGATTTTAATATTACATTAAGATTAAAGACAATTTCTGTTAATGGTAAAAACAATTCAAGGTTATAATAAAAGTGAGGTTTAACTGTGCATTGTAGTTATATTGTTTCAATTTCAGAGAAATATTTCTCGGCCTTTGTGTGTTTTCTATTATTCAATGCTGGTGATTGGAGTGGCCGATCTATAGCTGGATCCGTGCAGGTTGTAAGTATATGTAGGGTTACAGTCATACAGTAGGGCTCCAGATCAGGGGAGTATTTCAATAAACTTAAATCTTTATTTCTGCATTAAACCCTATGGTGTCACTACTCATTAGAATTGTCTCTTGGAGACGATTTGAATGAGTAGTGACACTATAGGATTTGGTGCTGAAATGAGCGAGAAACCGTTGGATTTGTTCAGTTTACTCCCTCTTATCTGGAGCCCTGATACAGTTGTATGGAGGTTTAAATCAGGTCAAACATTCATTTTTAGCTCGCCTGTTCGTAGAACAGCAGAGCTAATGTCATACCCCCGGCGTGAGCGTGATCGTGAGCGTGGGCGTGGGCGTGGCCAAGGTTAAAGTTTTTTGGACGAGTTGTTTTAAAGCTTAATATTTGTGCTAGGGTTATGAAATTTTGTATGGAGGTTCATTTGGGATTAAACATTGATGTCATGATGTTGGAATTTAAAAATAATTTTAATTTATGTCAATTTTCGACATGTTTTGGACTTAGGTTTTTCGACTTCAAATCACCACGTTAAAGTTTTTTGGACGGGTTGTTTTAAAGCTTAATATTTGTGCTAGGGTTATGAAATTTTGTATGGAGGTTCATTTGGGGTTAAACATTGATGTCATGATGTTGGAATTTAAAAATAATTTTAATTTATGTCAATTTTCGACATGTTTTGGACTTAGGTTTTTCGACTTCAAATCACCACGTTAAAGTTTTTTGGACGGGTTGTTTTAAAGCTTAATATTTGTGCTAGGGTTATGAAATTTTGTATGGAGGTTCATTTGGAGTTAAACATTGATGTCATGATGTTGGAATTTAAAAATAATTTTAATTTATGTCAATTTTCGACATGTTTTGGACTTAGGTTTTTCGACTTCAAATCACCACGTTAAAGTTTTTTGGACGGGTTGTTTTAAAGCTTAATATTTGTGCTAGGGTTATGAAATTTTGTATGGAGGTTCATTTGGGGTTATACATTGATGTCATGATGTTGGAATTTAAAAATAATTTTAATTTATGTCAATTTTCGACATGTTTTGGACTTAGGTTTTTCGACTTCAAATCACCACGTTAAAGTTTTTTGGACGGGTTGTTTTAAAGCTTAATATTTGTGCTAGGGTTATGAAATTTTGTATGGAGGTTCATTTGGGGTTAAACATTGATGTCATGATGTTGGAATTTAAAAATAATTTTAATTTATGTCAATTTTCGACATGTTTTGGACTTAGGTTTTTCGACTTCAAATCACCACGTTAAAGTTTTTTGGACGGGTTGTTTTAAAGCTTAATATTTGTGCTAGGGTTATGAAATTTTGTATGGAGGTTCATTTGGGGTTAAACATTGATGTCATGATGTTGGAATTTAAAAATAATTTTAATTTATGTCAATTTTCGACATGTTTTGGACTTAGGTTTTTCGACTACAAACCAACAGGTTAAAGTTTTTTGGACGGGTTATTTTAAAGTTTAATACTTGTGCTAGGGTGCTTAAATTTTGTATGGAGGTTCATTAGGGGTCAAACATTGATGTGATGAAGTTGAAATTTAAAATGATTTTAATTTTTGTAAATATTTGACACGCTTTGGACTTGGGTGTTTTCCTACTAAACACCAGGTTAAATATTTTTGGACGGGTTGCTTTATAGTTTTATACTTGTGCTAAGGTGCTGAAATTTTGTATGGAGGTTCATTAGGAGTCAAACATTGATGTTATGAAGATGAAATTTAAATATAATTTTAATATTTGTCAATTTTTGACACGATTTGGACTTAGTTGTTTTGACTTCAAATCACCAGGTTAAAGGTTGCACGGGTTGTTTAAAGTTTAATGAAACTAGACTAAGACTCAACATTAATTTAATAATAGTTCTAAACTGAAAATTTCTTTTCTTTTGATACAAGATGTTTTTTAGACCTAAACTTTAAACAGGCGAGCATCAGGTGGCTTTGACACCCATTTCTGGTAAGCTTTATATAATAGAGGCTATGTATATTTGGCATTTGTACTCAACTGAAGAAGCCCTTGAACCTAGTAAAACTTGGATCATGTCGGACAAAGGTCAAGGTCATTATGAGGTCAAATAGGCTGAATTTAACCTTTGCCATAACTTTGAAACTTCATGTGATAGAGATTTTATATTTAACATGACTGTGTACCCTAGATGCCCTTGAGCCTAGTACAGCTTTGGTCATGTCAGGAAAAGGTCGACTTGACAAGATGTTGTCAGGGTCTGCACTTTATTATAACAATTGTTTGACTTGAATCTGCACTATCAAACATTTTCCTTAGTTTATTGTGTTTCCCTGTCAAACTAGTAAAAACGAGACTACTTTACAGTGTTCCTTTTTGGCTGGTATAGTAAGCACCAAACTTTATTTAGCGTAAACATCAAGATTTTGTTTTAGCTCTGTTTGTGGATATACAAGACTGTATAAATTGGAGCTATTGTCTTCAGTAGAGGAATAAACTTAATGCGTAAATATGTGTATCTATGGAGTAAAGGGTTAAACAATTCCACCTCAACATGAAATCATGACTTGGGTAAAGAGCCTATGTGTGTGTGTTTTCATTTCACAGCCCAGCGACAGGTCCTCTAAGACCCTCTTGTTTCTTGCTGTTTTACGTGTTGGCTTCATACCTCTACTGATGAACTGTAATGCTCACCCACGACACAATCCAACTGTATACTTCCATAGTGACTGGTACCCTGTGTCATTTATCACCCTGTTAGGACTGACCAATGGCTACCTGGGAACACTGGCTATGATGTATGGACCCAAGTAAGTACTCATAATATGTACAGTCATTGTGAAAATTAACACTAGTGGTTGTGTTACTCCTTCCTTTATATCTTTTTTCAGTGGTTTAACCCTCTACCCCATAAATACCCGTTTTTATGCCATCGGCATCTGAAGATGCGGAGGCATATAGTAATCCTCCTGTCCGTCCGTAACAAGGTTAAGTAGATTTTACCGTTTCGTCTAGCATCAACACCGCTTACTCTTGATTGTTGCCTTGGACCATTCCCTATCCACCAATGTCACCCAACCTTGATTTGACTTTGACCTTGACCTAATTTGGACTTATAATATTTTGAATAGGCTATTTCTTGGTTAACTAGATTTTACCGTTTCGTCTAGCATCAACACTACTTACTACAATGCTTCAATACTTATACAGTTATTGCCATGGACCATTACTGACTCATATTACCCAAGCTCAGTTTGACCTTGACCTAATTTGGTCACTGAAATTCAAAGTATATTGTCAAGGATGCCACCGGGGGGCATAAGCGTTTATTGAACGCGCAGCCCAGTCTTGTTACACCTTTAATTAATTCCTCTTCTAAAAAAATTGTTCCAGATTATACTATCGCAAGTAAAAATCATAAGAAATACTTTCTATACTCTAGCAGATAATAACTTAAAGCAGGTTGAAAGTAAAGCAGAATGGGTCTTAATGCACATTCTGCTTTTCTTTCAATCTGCTTTAAGTGATCACATATCTTCAAAAGTAGAAATGCGGTAATGGGTTAAAACAGATGGCTACTTACAGCAAACAGAAAGACTTAAGTAAAACAGATAGCGTTGAATATCATAAGTATCTGGTTAAGTGTCTGTGCATCTGTAAAATGGGGGGAACATGGGATTGCCACATTAGGAGTCATGTGCCATTGATTTAAAAAAATGGATATATGACAATGTTTACATGGTAAAATGTACAAGTATGAACTAGTTGAAGTGAAACTCACATAGCTTACAGGTGGTACATGCAATAAGAACATGGTCCCTAATGAAATTGAGCAAAATCAGATCACAGGATCAAGAGGTGCCCTTGAAGTAGAACATTTTACCGGTAATCTTTTACATTGTTTATGCAATAAAAGCCACAGTTATGCATCTTTTGTACTGCATTTAAAACAGCTATATGTTATTGTATTTTCTGTACAGTAAAACCTCTCTAATACAACCAATAAATTAGGTTCATTACTAGGTGTTTACGACAGATTACTGCTTAAATCAAGGTGACAGTAAAACAGAAAGCTCCTTTAGGAGCTTTCTGTTTTACTGTCTCCTTGCTTTAAGCTGTCACATGTATTGTATGTAATCAAATAGTCTTATTTTAAGTGGTGGTTTTACTGTACATGTATTTAATGTTTTTTCAGGCGTGTGGCGTCGGGTATGGCAGAGACTACGGGAGCCATTATGTCATCATGTCTGACCTTTGGCCTTGTGTCAGGGTCACTGTTTGCCATTCTGTTGATGCACTTCTTGTGATAAGGATCCACGGGGGCAAGGAGTGCTGGTACCAAAATACCATGAGATATAGAGGCTGACTGCATCACAAAACTGATATGGACTTTGAAATGTGGCATCTGCTTACAGATAATGGTCTTAAACCTTTCAGCATTAAAGTACCGATATTACTGCTGTGAAGTTTATGAAGTTGGACTAGTGGCAAACACTGTAGACTGTTTCAATGCCCTGTATCTGATGTATCAGTAGATCTGTAACTATCTTACTGTTTGAGTCTCGTTTTGGCCCACCTGAGCAAAATGCTCAAGGTGAGCTCTTTTGTCTTACCTAGATCTGTGAAGTTGGACTAGTGGCAAACACTGTAGACTGTTTCCATGCCCTGTTCCTGAAGCGTGTTCAATTACCATTGTTTGCAGTTTAGGTTAGCCGTTTGTGCCCAATGTGCAGCGTGCAGAGTACAGCAGAGGAAAAGTTTTCTTTCCAAATAACCCCTGTTATACTTAAACTTTTATTTTCATTGCAAACAATTTAGAGCCAGATCAGAATCTGGCGTCTGATCAGGCTCCAAACTGTTTGCCACTCAGATTAAAACCGGTAGCCTGCATTGTCAAAATGTTGTCATTTTCTATATTTTATTGCAATGCGTTTACGTTTGAACGAAAGAATTAGGTTTTCTCCACTGTGTTTTAGTCTGGTATCCAACTCGCAATCAATGGCCATCGATGGCCATCGATTTCTTTAGTGAACTCATCACTGATGTATTAGTAGATCTGTAACTATCTTACTGTTTGAGTCTCGTTTTGGCCCACCTGAGCAAAATGCTCAAGGTGAGCTTTTGTGGTCACTTACTTTTGTCTTACCTAGATCTGTCTATCCCATTTACCCCCATAGCCTGTTTCTAGTTTTGAAGATAGGTGAGCACTTAAAGCAGGTGGAAAGTAAAGCAGAATGCGCCTTGAGGCGCATTCTGCTTTACTTACAACCTGCTTTAAGGTGCAATCTGTTAGGATATAAAAATATTTCTTATGGTACTTATTCATGACTCTATAAATGGGAACTATCTTTTTCAGTAGGGGCGTAAATTAAAGGTGTATTTATGAGGTAATAGGCTATAGTCTGTCCTCATTATCTTGCTACTAAACAGGAACAGGTTAGTTTGCAGAGGTTACTCACCTGAGTCACAACAAGGCCCAGCGTTAAAAATAAAAAGTTTGAGTTGAGTCTGAGTGTGGTCTCCCTGGCCTAGTGGTAAAGTCACTGTGACCTATTACATCACTAAGCGATTAGGACTTTGAGTTTGAATCCCAGTCTGGTTGTTCAGATTTTTCATGTGAGGATGCCTTCCAGCTGGCATGCAGAAAGTTGGTGGTTTTACCCAGTTGCCGCTTTGAAAAATCATAACAGATCAAATTAAAATCTATGCACATTCTCAAGCATTTGATTGGTCAGATTTGAGCCTAGGCTCTAATCTGACCAATCAAATGCTTGAGAACGATTTCAGACTCAACTCAAACTCTTTATGAGCATCGACCCAGGTCACTCCGGCTGTCGTGTCTCATGATGCAGCTCATTGTCTTTGCAAAAATTTAATGTAAGCATTACTGTTGCTTAGATAATCCTGAATCATGTATATTTTGTTTGAGCTGTATTTCTTGTAAATATTTGGGAGTTTTAAAACCACAAAACTTTACCCATTTGCCCCTCCGATATTATTAAACCTTCAGAGCACAGAGTTCTCAAGGTGACTTTGGTGATGCCCCTGTGTCTGTTGTCTGTTTGTCCGCTAACAATTTCAAACAATTTCCTCTCAGGTACATACTGAATGGTACTGAGTTTCAAAAGTTGTTCAAAGATAATGAATGTGGCTATAGGTCCTGTTGCCATGGTAACCATGCACGATAACTAAAAAAAAATCTTCTCCAAAAGGACTGGTCCTATTTCAGTTTGGTTTGTAGAAGATCAGTGGTTCTACCCTGTTGCCAAACGGTGCTTTTAAGTGTATAAAGGGCATCTTGGGTCTTCCTCCACCTGTAATAAGCTGGATGCAGCTTTATGACTGAAATGCTTTTAAGAGCTATATAAAATCATAACAAATAAACAAATCAGATCAAGGCTTGGGTGTGCACTTCAGGACCTCACGGCCTTCTTGTTTGTTACAGGGCTCCAGATAAGGGGAGTATTTCAAAATTTAAAATCTTTATTTCTGCTTTAAACCTTATGGTGTCACTACTCATTAGAATCGTCTCTTCGAGACGATTCTAATGAGTAGTAACACCATAGGATTTGGTGGTGAATAAGTGAGAAAATGTTGGATTTGTGCAGATAACTTTTCCTGATCTGGAGCCCAGTGTTAATTGGTTTTCAGGATGAAAGTTTATAATATTTGTTTGTATTTAATTTTGCAATAACCGTGTACTATGTATTTAGTGTACAGTTAAGGTTTTACAGGGTTTTCTTGTTGAGATTGAGCACTATAATAATCTGTTCACTCATTCAACTATTGGAAACTCCTTTTGATGCATTTTAACCCTTTACCCCATAGCCTGTTTCTAGTTTTGAAGACAGGGGACCACTTAAAGCAGGTTTAAAGTAAAGCAGAGTGTGCTGTAAAAAAAAATTCTGTTTTACTTTTAGCCTGCTTTAAATTACCAACTGCTTGGATAAATATAATATTGCTTATGATACATATTCATCATTGTATAAATTGGAACTGTGGAAGAATGAATAAAATACGTTAAAAAGGGGTTTCTATATTCTTAAGTGGAGGAATAAATTTAATTTCTTATGTTACATATTCGTTACTGTATAAAATGGAACTTTCGGAAGAATGAATTAAATACGTTAGAAAGGTGTATATATGGAGTAAAGGGTTAAATCATTATAACTGGGTCACAGTTTAGCCATTGTTGGAATTTTATGTTGCGAAATTTGTCTGGAGCATAACTCTAGTCAGTTATCATTTATTCATTTTCAAACATCCTTGTTTATTAATCCTTTACCAGTACTATATAGATACACAATTATATACATTTAATTTATTCCTCCACTGAAGAAAATAGTAACCAATATGTAACAGAAGAAATATTTTCTACATTCTAGCAGATGGTAGATTAAAGCAGGCTGAAAGTAAGGCACATTTTTGCTTTACTTTCAACTTGCTTTAAGTGATCACCTGTCTTCAAAAAGAAGAAACATGCTATGTGGTAAAGTGTAAATTTGTAAGTAGACATAATAGTATACTCCTGAATTATTGTAAAGTTTAGTTTGATTTGTAACAAAACTAGGGCAATTATAATTATGCTAATGTACAAATATGATTGATGTTCTATCAAATAAAGGGACATTTTGTATAAAGCAAGATCAAGTCATAATCATGCCCCGGCACAACTTAGTAGGGGGCATTTTTTTGGGTATGTCTGTCTGTTTGTTTGTCTGTCTGTCTACAACTTTAACCTTGGCCATACATTTGAAACTACATAGGATAGAGACTTTATATTTTGTATGTGTACTCAACATAAGAAGCTCTTGGGCTTAGTGCAACTTTTACTTTTACTTTTACTTTTGTCATGTCCAACAAAGGTCAAGGTCATTTAGAGGTAAAATAGAGTCAATTTAACATTGGCCATATCTCTGGTTTAAAATCTTGTAAAAGCTTGTTTCTTTGAACATTTACATCATAACAACAGCAAGGAGTACCATACCTGCTGTATGATCTTATTTTACAGCCAAATGAATACATGTAGGTGACAAAACACCTAGGGGAATTCGTCACCTACTGTGACACAGTTCATGTTTTATTTCAAAATGATTGATCCAAGACGTGCTGTAGAAAGACTTCATGCTCATCTCCATATCTATTTATTAAAATTAAGTGAAAGATCTGTTCTTAGATATTTTTAGTTTGTATTCTAATTTACATTTTATAAAACTCTATCTACTAGTATAATAAGAAACAAGGGAAGATCTGTTTTCTTCATATGTTTAGGTCATCTGAGCACAAAGTAGTCTGTCCCAACGTTTGTGATAATATGGTATCCATTAATGTTTTTATTTTAAAATAGGTGCATTGTGCTGAACTTTCACCCTGCTTAAAGCTACCATCTGCTTGAATATAGACATGATGCATCTTCATGACAGTATAAAGTGAAACTATATTCTTAGCAGAGAAATAAATATGTAAGAATGCTTTAAGTGGTCACTGATTGGACAATGGGTTTTAACACATTCAACCCTAGTGATGAGTATACTCATCATTTACAAACCATCTACCTGTGAAGATTAAAATTGTCCTATGCCAACAGTGTAGACCCTGATCAGAGGGCTCCTTAAGGAGCCCTCTGATCAGGGTATACACTGTTTGTCATTTTGAAATATACATACATGTATATTGTTAAAATCAATCCTAAATAGACCAGACAAGGTATGGGAAAAGTGTATTATAATTCTTTTCAGGAATAGATTGAAACCTGAAAAGGTAGTTCTTTGAGGAGTAGGTAAATGTGAAAATAGATTTTGGCAACATGTGAGTTTTACTACATCTTATATCAGACAGCTGAGACACTATTTTGTAATATAATAACTAACCTTTTACTCCATATCCTGGTTCTAGCTTTGGGGACAGGCAACTTCTTAAAGCAAGTTGAAAAAAAAGCAGAATGTGCCTTAAGGCACATTCTGCTTTTCTTTTGGCTTGCTTCAAGCTACCATCTGCTAGGCTATAGAAAGCATTTCTTCTATTGCACATTTATAACTGTATAAAATGGAACTATTTTCTTCTGTGGAGGAATTAATTAAATGCCTAAAACAGCATATTCATGGAGCAAATGGTTTAATTGTACATACACTTTTTACTTAAGCAAGTTAAATCCCTTTTAAGATCTGTGATATTGTTATGCCCCCGGCATCGACAGATGCGGGAGCATATAGTAATCGTCTTGTCCATCCTTCCGTCCGTCCGTAACCAGGTTAAGTAGATTTTACCGTTTCGTCTAGCATCAACACCACTTATTCAAATGCTTGGATACTTATACAGTTGTTGCCTTGGACCATTCTCTAGCCACCAATAATACCTAACCTTGATTTTGACCTTGACCTTGACCTAATTTGGACTTAGAATATTTTGAATGGGCTATTTCTTGGTTAACTAGATTTTACCGTTTCGTCTAGCATCAACACCGCTTACTCCAATGCTTGGATACTTATACAGTTGTTGCCTTGGACCATTCCCTATCCACCAATATCACCCAACCGTGATTTTGACCTTGACCTTGACCAAATTTGGACTTAGAATATTTTGAATGGGCTATTTCTTGGTTAACTAGATTTTACCGTTTCGTCTAGCATCAACACTACTTACTACAATGCTTCTATACATATACAGTTATTACCTTGGACCATTACCAACCCACCAGTAATACCCAAGCTTAGTTTGACCTTGACCTAATTTGGACTTAGAAAAGATTCAGAATATATTGTCAAGGATGCCACCGGGGGCATAAGCGTTTATTGAACGCAGTCTTGTTTTTACTTGTTCTAACATGATTATTTGACTTGGATAAGTTATTGAAATACTATGAATCATATTTTGCATAATTTCTACCCTTAATCCGTTAACCAACATTTGAAAAGTTTTTTAATTTTGTTAATTTGTCACACACTACTGTTAACCCATTACCCCATTGACTGTTACTAATATTGAAGACAGGTGACCACTTAAAGCAGGTTAAAAGTAAAGCAGAATGCACATTAAGGTGCATTCTGCTTTACTTTCAGCCTGCTTTAAACCATTATCTACTAGGATATAGATAAAATTTCTTATGTAAAATATGCATAATTGTATAAAATGGATTTTTTCTCTTCATTGGAGGATTAAATTAAAGGTGTAAAAAGGTGTATTTATGGGGTAATGGGTTAAACTTGTCTTACACCATTAACCCCCTAGTGTCAGGTATGCATGTCATTTACAAACAGTGCACCTATGAACAGTACACTTGTCCTTTACATACACTGTATGCCCAGAACAGGATCTGAACTAATTGTCAATGCAACAGTAATCACAAAATTGCCAGTTTCACACTCAAGGTTTGGTATACATGTGTGTGGTCATTTTATCTCACAAACAGGATCTTGATCTGCTTCATATTTTCTGAAATTTTCTTGTTTTTTCTCTGTTGTTCTTTCAGTAAAAGATTGCATTTGGATAACATTGTTTATAGTTTTATTCCTTTGATATTTTGATATTCCAATAAAGTTAAACTTAACAGCAATATTGTTTTCTGTTCTTAACCCTTTCTTTCATAGCCAAAAGTGTACAGGCGGTGTGATCCAGTGGAAGCACACCCGACTGCGGTACCAGGGGTTGTGAGTACGATCCTACGCCAGACCAAGTCCTTCCGGAGACACTTTAGAAACCGAGGTCTGATGTATCAGTGCTTTACACTGGCCTTTTCAAAAGAAACCAGAGAACTTTTTCGATAATAAGAGTAATGCAATGCCCCTAGGTTTTCTGTATTCGCTCCGCTTTCTCTAGGGCGTCCAATTATCCCATAGAACGCAGAAATGGACTTTAACAAACAAACAAACAAATAACATAGCCAAAAGTGTAATTCCCCTATATCCAATAATGTTTCCATTACTCCTTAGTCTGTTTCTAATTTTGAAGACAGGTAACCTCTTAAAACAGGTTGAAAGTAAAGCAGAATGTGCCTAAAGGCACATTCTGCTTTTCTTTCAGCTTGCTTAAGCTACCATCTGCTTTACTTTCAGCCTGCTTAAGCTATCATCTGCTAGGATATTAGAATAAAAAATCTTATCGTGCAGATTCATAATTCTATTAACCCTTTACCCCATAGCCTGCTTCTAATTTTGAGGACAGATGACCACTTAAAGCAGGTTGAAAGCAAAGCAGAATGTGCATTGAGGCACATTCTGCTTTGCTTTCAACCTGCTTTAAGCTACCATCTGCTAGAATATAGAAAATACTTCTTATGATACATATTCGTGATTGTAAACATAGGGACTATTATCTTCAGGGGAGGAATAAATTAAAGGCAGGTCAACCTTACAGTCTGAAGAAGACTCCTGACCTTGTATTGGAAGACGAAGACGAAATGTGTAAAAATGCACAGCTTTGTAGTCAAGGGTTAACCCTTAGCCCGCCAAATAAATTGTCGTCTGCTACATTTCTCGTCTGCTTCAAGTTTCAAAGTGCTTCAAAGTTGCTCAAAATTGCTGAAAATGCTGTCCGAGTGTCAAACAGCTTGGATCCGGATGAGACGCCGAGTTACTCGGCGTCTCATCGGGATCCAAGCTGTTTGCAAATGGAGCCATAGTCGTGAGTGGCAGGCTAAGGGTTAAGTGGAACTGTATTCTATAGAGGAGGAACAAATTAAATGCATAAAAAGGAGTATTAATAAATTTTAATAGGGTAATGGGTTCAGGCAGATACTAGTTTAAAACAGGATGAAAGTAAAGCAGAAAGCTCCTATATATGAACGTTCTGCTTCCCCTTCATCTTGTTTCATTAATGATAAAAATGACTATGTATTTTGGATAACATATTATTTGGTTATAGATCTAGACCAATTTTCAACATGGCCCTATACAATTGCTAAGTATACATTGAACCAATATGGTTCATCAGAGAACATACAAAATACCTATGTTACTTATCAATTATACATCATACATGGTGACAGCATCTTAACATTATGACTTTGTGATGTTGGATAAATTATTGGATACCAAAAACAATGGCTCTTCTACAGCGCTCCCTCTGTACAACGACACCCAGTGGTAGACAAAAAGTGTGTGCGTTGTTTGAAGGGAATCATTATAGGGAGTGACATTTGCTTACATTTGCAAACAGCTTGAATCCAGATCAGACGGCGCAAAATGCGGCGTCTGATCTGGATTCAAGTTGTTTGTCACTTGTCATTAAGTTTTTGTCTGTCCAAATGTCCAGTGTGTAACTTTGAGAAACACAGAAGACGACAATTTTAAGCAGACAACATTGCAGCCGTGAATATGTTTGACATATTTGTTTTGTTTAGTGAACAGCGACAATGGTTTTTGTAAGGAGGGAGTCATTGTTGGGAGGGTCCTTGTAGGGCAACAAACAACAGTCCCACCTAAACTGGTCATGACTCTCTCCTGTATATTCACATGCATGCATTAATTTACTCATGATGCATTTTGAATTCAATCATTCGAAATCAAATCGGTGATATTATTATACATGTAGTATAAATGTGAGAACTACAGGGAGACAACTCAACAAATAAGAACAACCAAACAAATCTTATTTGATCAGCTCCCTTGAAAATTAAACCCTGTTAAACTTTCATCCTGCTTTAACCCATGAAAGTCTATTGTCCACATGAGGAGACATTAGCAAACAGTGTAGACCCTGATAAGAGCTAAGCTTTGTTTGCTGTTTCATATAAATTTAACTCACTGAACTGAAATATCTCCCCATATTTTTACTTGAATTTGCCAACTATAGTCTGCATGTACACCGTCTATTAACCCTTAGCCCGCCAAATAAATTGTCGTCTGCTATATTTCTCATCTGCTTCAAGTTTCAAAGTGCTTCAAAGTTGCTCAAAATTGCTGAAAATGTTGTCCGAGTGTCAAACAGCTTGGATCCGGATGAGACGCCGAGTTACTCGGCGTCTCATCCGGATCCAAGCTGTTTGCATATGGAGCTATAGTCGTGACTGGCAGGCTAAGGGTTAAGGACGAATATAATCGTCGCTGGGGTTTAATGAATTGCAGCAAAGTAGAAATATAATGCCCCTGTAACTTTTACCATGTGCAAATTATACGATGTATCAATTATAACTATCTCGAGATTGTCATGTCCCAAATGTCGATAGCAGACACAGTGGAGAAAACGTTATTCCTTCCCGTTTAAACACGGAATTATACACTCTTCTATAATTCCGTGGTTTAACTACTAAACTCAGGAATAATTACAATGTAGATCTAATAAAATGGATAAAAATGACAACTCTGAAAATATTTGCTTTTCAAATCTGAAAAATAAATAGTTTGGAGCTTGATCAGGAGTTACTCGGCATCTGATCTGGCTCCAAACTGTTCACAATATAAATTATTGTTATAGCACAAGCGCTGAAGTAAATTGGGGGAAATATAACTTTCAAATTAGAGAGGGGTTTTCTACTACAGCCACTAAAAGAAATCGCTAATTGATTGTATCAAATACAGGTGACAGCTTAAAGCAAGGTGGCAGTAAAACAGCTTCTGTCGAAACTTTCTGTTTTACTGTCACCTTGCTTTAAACATTCACCTGTCATAAACACCTAGAATAATTAACACAATGAAGTTGCCGTAATAGAGAGGTAACAGCCAAAAGCAAGGTGACAGTAAAACAGAAAGCTCCGTTAGGAGCTTTCTGTTTTACTGTCACCTTGCTTTAAGCAGTTACTTGTAAACACCTAATAATTCAGGTCTCTCGTTATAGAGAGGTTTTAGGCGTTCATGTCACTATGTCGGAGTATGTCCGCGGTGTCAGAATCAGACCCCGTCTTCAGCACACACATTTATTTCAACATCTGTCTCGGCGACTGTTTGTTCTACTTCTGTTTCGGTTTTGTCATTAACTTCTACTTCTTCAACTGGATCGTCGTCCAGATATCTAGCAATTTCACCGTCCACGAAGCCAAACAGTAGTTTGAAATTGTTCTCGGTGGTTTCGGGGAATCTCTCTGGGCCTAACGTGGACCTGATGGTTTCTATAAAGGGATCTCCCATGTTCTGAAATTAACAAGATTTAATACAGGTACAGTGGAGAAGTAGTCATTATTTCCCTTAACCCTTTGAACCCTAGTCCCGCATATAGGCGTCTTTTCAAACAGTGTACATATGAATAGTACACTTGTCCTGTGCAAACAGTGAAGGCCCAGATCAGAGGGCTCCGAAAGGAGCCCTCTGATCAGGGTCTTCACTGTTTGTCAGTAATGCCAAAATTGACAAAAACAACTCTTAAAAGCCAGAAATGGACTAGACAAAAATTGAAACTGGAATTGTCCATTTAAAGTTTCAGGGAGGAAAGAGTTAAAACGCGCTCATGCTAAAGCTCTTACGGTATTTCTGATGCAACCCCTCTGACAAGGCTGCACTGTTTGCATTTTTTTTTTGCAATTTGACTTAAACAAAAAAACATCTAAATACATGTAGTCAAAAAATGGACTAGACTAAAATTGAAATTGGAATTGTCCATTTCAAGTTTAACGGTTGAATGCTATATAAGAGTTTAATTGACGATTTAAGTCTAGTGTCTACTAAAGTGAACTGTGACAAACAGAGCAGATCCTGACGAGAAGCCATGTTACGCGGCGTCTCACCATGCAGGGTCTGCACTGCTTTCTATTACATATGCAATGTTCTGTTGTATGGAAAAAATATTACAGTGTCATTGGACCATCCTTGTATACATCTACAGTGTTCCCTCTCTACAACGGCCCTCCTAACAACGACCCCTCCTTACAACGACACTTGCCGCAGTTCCCTTAATAGGACAATAATGTCTATAACGCTTTTACTTCTAAACTATCGTCTGCTTAAAATTGCGGTCTGTTGTTTTTCTCAAAGACACGTGATGGAAAGTTTGACAGATAAGAACATTATTTCGTGTGGCAAACAGCTTGAATCCAGATCAGACGCCGCGTGACGCGGCGTCTGATCTGGATTCAAGCTGTTTGAAAGTTTAAGTTAACGACTCCCTAAAACGACTGCCCCGAACAACGCACACAATATGTGTCTCCCATTGGTTGTCGTTGTAGAGAGGGGGCACTGTATAATGAAATCTTCCAGCAATCACATAGGGGAGGTTTATTGCAATATCCAGGCAGAAATGGGTTGAATATACAAACCTTGAACATGGTTTTAGTTAGACTGACATTTGGAGCACCATTTTGTATATCCCGTAAAGCCTTGTCAACATCCTCCAGGTTTGCAATGACGTCATCAAATACTTGGAAGATATCCATGGCAGCATTTTCAAAATCTTCGTTATGTCTCATTTCTTCTTCGTCAGTCACGCCTTTCACCGAGGAGAACCTGTCTTGATACTTAGGGTGTTTGTGGAAAAGTCTGAAACAAATAGAAAGTTGAAAAGCTTCTTTTTTTCAGAAATTAGCGGAAGTTAAATGTATACAGTGGAGAAGACATTCTTTCCCAATAAACGTGTTTGTGCTAAAACAATTATTTCCATTGCAAACAGTTTGGAGCCAGGTCAGACGCCGGGTCACCCAGCGTCTGATCAAGCTTCACACTGTTTAACCCTCAGATTAAAATAAATCCTTAAAACTGTGTTGTTTTTTCTCAGAGGATACACAGTGCTCCCTCCCCACAACAGCCTTAACAACAACGATTCCCTCCTTACAACAACGTTTGCCGCTGTTCCCAAAACAAGACAATGCACAACCTTTTCACGGCTGCAATAAAATTGTCGTCTGCTATTTTTCTCAACGTTACATATTGGACATTTTGACAAAACACATAATGACGAGTGACAAACAGCTTGAATCCAGATCAGACGCCGCATAACGCGGTTTGCAAAGGTAAGCCAAGTTCCCTCCCTATAACAATTCCATCCGAACAACACACACAATGTTTGTCTCCCATTGTTGTTTGTTGTTAAGAGGGAGCCCTGTAGTACATTTTACTTAATTGCGTTTGCGTTTTGTTTGGGTTTTAATGATAAAGAATAGCGTCTATGTATATCCCTTTGTACACCAGCAAAATTGTGGTTAGCGGTCACTCTTTGGGACAACATGATGATCTATAAAGCCATGTGACTGCTTAAAGCAGCACAAAAATAAAACAGAAATAAAGCCTCTAAAGGACCGTTATGTTGTACATGTATTTTTGTTTTGCTTTAATTCTTATATCATGCTGAATATTCATATTGTTAAGGCAAGTGGCTTCTTACAGAAAGATGTTTTCTGTTTGACCTTCACCTTGCTTTAAGCTGTTATCTGTTTTTATGAATTCAATTAGCCTTCTGTTTAGTGGTCGTAATAGATATCTAGCTTTTACTGCACCTCTAAAAAGCCAAATTTCATATAAGATCAGCTTATACGGCAGTATGTAAAGCAAACGACACCAGCTAGGACAGTGAAGAAGTTAATACCCACAATGCATCTTTTATGTCATTGAAATCAAGGCTTGTTTCCAATGGTAACATGTGTCGTTTGACATACTTTGAACGCATTTAATTTTCGCCTGCAACAATTGTCGTCTGCTATTTTTCCTAATTTACAATTTTCAAAATGTTATTTTTTAATTAGGGTTAGACTATCAAACAGTTCGGATCCAGATGAAACGCCGAGTAGCTCGGCGTTTCATCTGGATCCGAACTGTTTGCAAAGGTAATCTAGATTTCTCCGTTAGAGTGCAAAGAATCAAGAAAGACAATAAATTTAGGGATACAGTGGAGAAAACAGACATTTTTTCCCAACACCGATGCGTGTTTATGTTAAAAATATTGTTTCCATTGCAAACACAATGGAACCAGATCCGACCTGGTTGCCACTCGGATAGAACTAAAATCTTCAAATTTTTCAAATACCTGTCATTTCCCCCATTTTATTGCATTGCAATTGCATTTCAATTCGTTTAAATGGATATGAATAACGTCTTCTCCACTGTATACCAAATGTCTAATATAGAATACAAAAGAATGTCATTTGAAACAGCTGTTGTTTGAGGTTCCCATGAAATAGAGCAATCCCTTATGATGTGTTCTGGTATAAAACCATACTGCAGGACTTTTTCAAACTGTTCCGTATGCATTAACCCTTCACACCATAAATACGCCTTTAACGCCTGTAATTCATTCCTCCTTTGAAGAAAATAGTTTCGCCTTACATAGTAATGAATGTGTAACGTCTGAAAAATGTGCTATGTTCTAATAGATGGAAACTTAAAGCAGGTTGGAAGTAAAGCAGAATGCGCCTTTAGGCGCATTATGCTTTACTTTCAACCTGCTTTAAGTAGTCCTATAGCTGTTTTCAAACCTACAAACAAGCTATGGAGTAATTGGTTTTAGCAAGTAATATGTCACTCGCCTGGCTGTGTTAATATAGCAAAAAAAAGAGGATTACCCCTTCTACACTAAATAGCTATTTGAACAGTCCTTAATTTACCAATGTGCTCTGACTCTATCTATGGTACAAAACAACCATCTGCCTTTTGCCAATATGATTGTATACTTTATTCCCTCAAGATGACTTCCTTTTATTTCGAAACTACAAATGCGACAGTACCTTAAGGCACTTCTTCTACACTTTGTACCCAAAGTAGTTTGGGCCTGGTGTAGAAGATAACCTTGCCTGTGTGAAAATGTCCTTGACCTCTTTATACGACGGTTCTTTTAGTTCTGACGAGATATGCCTGGAAGTAGAACCTGTTCAATTATATCACAGGTTTCAAGATGTCGTCACTGCTGATCGCCTTCATGAGTGTTGTTGAGAGTATTGCTCATCGTCTTCTCTGGAGCTTAGCTATTTCCTCAAATTTTCCTCTTCAATGTTAGGCATATGAGTACAGTGGATAAGACTATTCTCCCCCGTTCAGTACGAAACGCAAACGTACAGTGGAGAATCTGTTATTCTTTCCCGATAAACGCGTTTACGCTAAAACTATTTTTTCTTTTACAAACAGTTTGGAGCCAGATCAGACGCAGGGTAACCCGGCGTCTGACCAGGCTCCAAACTGTTTGCCACCAAGATAAACAAGAATTATCAGAATTGTCCAAAAGTTGTTCTTTTCTACGTTTTAGTGCTTTGCGTTTGCGTACGTTTGCGTTTAAACGGGAAAGAATAACAGATTCTCCACTGTAATTGCAGTAAACAGTAGAACGTTACATTTTCTTTTTTTTAAATGTTCTAACGATTTATTTTCATCAAAGTTCCAAACATTCTGGAGCCTGGGTCCACACATAGTCTAGTTTTCTCATGACACTGCTCATTTGATTAATATTATTCTGCAATTTTCTAACTACGTAACAAATTCTTATTTTCTTAACCAGGACTTAGTGAGATAACGAATACAATGCCTTAATCGGCTCTAAATACCAGCACATTAACTGTTACAATGCCTTCTTGTCGTCTGCTTGAAATTCCTCCTGTATTTCTATTGTAAATAAGGATAATTTTGCAATTTAATAAAAGAAATATTGACACGATATTCAAACAGTTTGGATACTGATCCGACGCTGACTTACTCGGCGCCAGGTCTTAATTAAAACTAGTTGCATGTGAAAGCATAAATGGCACTCACACTTAAGCATATTAAAGTTGTATTTACTCGCAGTAAATAAGTCCTCGATTAGATGATCATGTGTGTACTTTACAATTAAATGTATATTTTCCCAATTAAAGGCAAACACAAATATGTCTAGTGCGAACAGCTTGAAGCCAGATCAGACGCTGTGTAACCCGGTGTCTGACCTTCAAACTGATTGCCACTCAGATCAAAACAGAAAAGTTATAATTTTCAAAAAGCTGATTTTTTTGTTACGTTTGCGTTTAGTTTCGTTTAAACGGGAACATATTACGTTTTACCACTGTAAAGTAAAGCCTCTCTTTTACGGAACAGAACACAAAACGGCCAATTGATTGTATAAAGACAGGTGCTTAACCCTTTCCCACATAGCATATCTCTAGTATTGAAAATAGGTGTCCACTTAAAGCAGGTTAAAAGTAAAGCAGAATGCGCTTTAAGCGCATTCTGCTTTACTTTCAGCCTGCTTTAAGCTATCATCTGCTAGAATATAGAAAATATTTTGTATTATACATATTTATGAATGTATAAATTGGAACTATTTTCTTCAGGGCAAGAATAAATTGAATGCGCTAAAAGGCGCTTCTATGGGGGAAAGGGTTAAAGCAAAGTGGCAGTAAAAAAGAAAGCTTCTAACAGAACTCTCTGTTTTACTGTAATGCAGTTGTAGCCACCTTTCGTAAACTCCTGGGGCCCGTTTCATAAAACTTCTTACGACAAATGTTGTCGTAAGTCAAAACTTTAAAATACATTTAATCTGTGATTTCTCTATCTAATCCTGTCTTGTGACATCTTTTTGGAATCGTCTTGAAAAGACGATTCCAAAAAGATGTCACAAGACAGGATTAGATGGAGAAATAAATAATAATTGATAATTTTATAATCTGACTTACGACAACATTTGTCGTAAGAAGTTTTATGAAACGGGCCCCTGATAATTAACGCAATATAGTGACCCTTCAATGTCAGGTTAATTATCTTCTTCAAATGTTATAACAGCTTTTTATTTTTCAAAGTTTACAGCCAGGAATGTTGACAGAAGGGACATCAATTTGAGTGTCAAAGCATGTGGTTTCTAATCAGACGACGAGTTACTTGACTCATGATCAGGATCAAAACTGTTGAAAAGTGCCAATGTAATTGGGACAATGCTGTAAAGGAGTTATTTACCATTTTATCTTTAAGCGCAACTTAATAGGTACTCGCAAACATTTGAATCCTGATCAGACGCCGAGCAATTCTACATCCGATCTGCACCATCATTGTTTGACGCTGGTATCTGTTTTTAACTTGACCTATTGGCCAACATTTCAAAAAATGAAACTGAAGAGTTTGCAGAAGATTTTTTAAGCAGGCGAGAAATTAGCATGCTATAGGTTTTAGGTACATTATGTACAGTGGAATAATAAACATATCTTATAAATGACTACCTGCACCGTAAGTCTATTTTACTCTTGAACTGCCAATATGTCTCGTCCAATTATGATCCGACAATATAGCAAAAAGCTATTGGATTGAGATCTGCTGCAAGAAACCCGATTTACATGGTTCAAGCATTTGTAGACGATTTTTGATATGTATT
Source organism: Gari tellinella (assembly GCA_922989275.2). Classification (NCBI taxonomy): domain Eukaryota; kingdom Metazoa; phylum Mollusca; class Bivalvia; order Cardiida; family Psammobiidae; genus Gari; species Gari tellinella. Next base: position 816,924 of record OV277857.1, read on the forward strand.
GAACCAAACGAAACAAATCTTCTTTTCAATATCAGATAATAGCAGACGACAATTTTGAACCAGACGGAATAGGAACATTCAAAGGTAGTGTCTCGGTTCAGGTAGTCATTTATTAAATACACTGATTAATCTGCCAGCTTAACCTTTGCCACGCTGTGTGATTTTAGTCTTCTAGTGGTGTTGTTGTTGTTTCTGCTAAGGGTTAGCTTCCCACGCACAGGTACTTGGCACAATTTAGAAATTATATATAGTGGGTTTTTTTATACTATAAACCATATATTTTATATGGTAAAGCCAAAATAAATTGCGTCAAGTACCTGATGTTCCACCATCATCCCAATGTCACCAGAATGTCGAGTCTTGTGTGACACTGGTCAACAACATGCCTATTTTCGAATGTCTTCTAGTGTCGTCTATATGCGTCATATATAAACAGTGGAATTGTGAAGAGTATACTTATCTCTCTCAACAGTGTAGACCTTGCTCAGTGAACCTAACATGAGCTTTTTTTTTATCAGGGTCTGCCCTGTTTGTCACGTGCAAAAAAACTGCAATAAACAACCCTGATTAACCGTTTATTCGATAGCCTCTTTTTAATTTTGAAGACGAGTGAGCATACACTTAAATCAGGTTGAAAGTAAAACAGAATGTGCCTTAAGTCTTCAGTCTGCTTTAAGCTACCACATGCTAGGATATGAAAACTATTTCTTGTGGCGCATGTGAGTGGAGGAGTTAATTGAAAGCGCCAAAAGGCGCTTCTATTTGGGAAAGGGTTAATCAACAAGAGCACCACAAGCGGGTGTCAACGCTCGTCTGTTTTGTTATCCTAATAGATTAAGAAGGAACAGCGAGGTGTTCTTATTGCTTTCGTCTGTCTTGACTAGTAGTCGGTCTGTCTACTGTTGGGCTCTAAATGACCTTGACCTTTGTCAGACAAAACCCGATTTGTACTGAGCTCACGAACTTCTTGCGTTGAGTACACATGCCAAATATGAAGTATTTATCACTTGTTGTTTCAGAGTTGCGGGCAAATGTTAAATTAACCCTATTTGACATCTAAATGACCTTGACCATTTTGGTACATGATCCAAGCTGTAGTGAGCACAAGAGCTTTTTGAATCGAGTACACATGCAAAATATAAAGTCTCTATCACATGCAGTTCAAAAGTTATGGCCAAAGCCAAATTTGACCTATTTTACCAGTAAATAACCTTGACCTTTGTGGTACATTTATTTATGGCCAAAGCTAAATTTGACCTATTTTACCTGTAAATAACCTTGACCTTTGTGGTACATGATCAAAGTTGTACGGAGCTCAAGAGCTTCATGAGTCGAGTACACTAACCAAATATAAAGACTATCACATGTAGTTCACAGTTCTACTTTTGGGCTTTAAATTTCTTTGACCTTTGTCGGACAAGACCCAATTTGTACAGAGCTTAAGATCTTCTTGCGTTGAGTACACATCTCAAATACGGAATGAAGTATCTATTACATGTTGCTTCAGAGTTGTGGCCAATGGCTGTTTGATATATTATATGAAACCGAGACTTGCTGTCTAGACTCAAAATTTGAAAAAGAAAACTGCATAGGTAACTTATAGTTCAAAATCAAACCCACATTACGGTGTGGTTTTTTTTACTTTTTATTAATACATTATATGAGGATACGTGTATATTGCAATGAACTCTTCCTTTGTGCAGGCTGAATGATTGCACAATAGATCTACAATGATGATAATTATAGAATATTTCATGCGAAATAGCAATCAGTTCATACCGTAACGTGGCGGCTTATCAGGGTATACACTGCTTGCTAAATATAGCCACTATGTTTGACTCGGCTAATGTTTTACATTAAAAGTGTTGATCTAAACTACACTTGAAGTGTAATAAGTTCGTTGGGTAAAGGATTTTGAAAAGGCTATTGTCGTTGTATGTAAATAGTTTCACTAAACATACTACATAAGCAAACCTATATAATGATCCGTTTCATTTTAAGACAGTTTTAAGCTTTGTTGCAGAAAAATGGAATGCAGAATTCCTTCATTTTTAGATTTTTTCTGCCTCGTTTTCCCCTACATTGAGCATACACCTGTTTTAAAGGATACCTATCATTCTTTGCCGAGTGATAAATGAAACACACTCCGAGAATAACCTTTACCCTTCTCATACTGAATTCTGAAAATGACTCGCCCGTTTTCTAATAAATGACTACTTTGCATTGACTGTCGAGGGGTGTGTTACCAAAATACTTTAAGTACATGTATAACAAACAGTGCAGACCCTGATCAGAGGGCTCCTAAAGGAGCCCTCTGACCAGGATCTGCACTGTTTGCAAGAGACGGGTATGCCCTGTATCAGCATGATAAGGGTTAAGCTTATCTGTACACTATGTTAATGGTAGACGAGATCGAAGTGTTGAAGGAATAATCTTGGAACGTTTCAATATGCAAATTAATTTCAGTCCATTAATACAGTAAGGCCCGCCTGTTGTGACAACTCAAACGTAAAATGAGTGGTTTGGATTGAAAAATTAAAAAAACAACACTAATCCAGTGGCTTACAGCATGAGTTTCCAATAAAGTCTTGACCATTATTTGACTATCGGGGTGAGTGTTGCAAATGATTGCAAAATATCAAACAGCACAGACCCTGGTCAGAGAGATCTACAGTTTACATACAGCGATTTAACTTGTGCACAGGTACAGTGTTTGTATTTAGTGTTCGGAACTAGGGCCCAATGGGTTAAGCAGCAATCTGTCTGTAATGTTCACCAAAGTATCTTGCCTTCAGAATGTTTGAGTACGGTATTCTGTAGTGTTATTGCCCATCCCTAGTGGATACATCTTGGAATGACATGGTGTCGCGTACCATTTCAGGTCACTATGACCTTGGCCTTGACATTTGACCTCATATGAACAAAAACTTGTCTGGAGATATCTTCTAAATGTTATCAGCTATAGGGATAGCAAATTTGGCATCTGAATACATCTTGGAATGACATACTTCAGGTCACAGTGATCTTTACAATGACATTTGACCTCAATTGTACAAAAAGCTTGTCGGGGGTATATCTCGTATAGCTTATCAGCTAGGGCTAGCAAATTTGGTGAGTGAATACATCTTTGGATGACTGAGTGTCACATACCATTTTCAGGTCACTGTGACCTTGACATTGACCTACCCCCCCCCCCCCCCCCCCCAATTGTAAAAAAGCAAACTTATCCGGAGCATATCTCCTATACCTTATCAGAATGGGATAGCAATTTTGGAGTGTGGATACATCTAAGAATGACAGAATGAAGTGTATAGGACACTATGACCTTGACCGTTGACCCACTTTTGAAGGAAAATCTTGTTCTTAACATGTCCAATAGCTTTTCAGTTAAAGGTACCAATTTTGGTATGAGAGTACATCTTTGACGGACAGAGTGCAATATACTACATAACTGTATTTCAAGGTCACTGTGATCTTGACCTTTGACCTAATTTTGTAGAAAAAGCATGTCCGGAGCGTATACCCTATAGCTACAGTGGAGAATACGTTATTCATTCCAGTTTAAACGCAACGAAACGCAAACGCAAAACATTAACACGTAGAAAAGTGCAACTTTTGGAGAATTTTGATAATTAATGTTTATCTTGGTGGGAAACAGTTTGGAGCCTGATCAGACACCAGGTTATCCGGCGTCTGATCTGGCTCCAAAATATTTGCAATGGAAAAAATAGTCTAAGTGTAAACGCGTTTAGTGGGAAAGAATAACGTTTTCTTCACTGTAACCTGCTAGGGGTAGAACATTTGGTGTGTGAGTACATTTTGAGATGACAGAGTGTCACATACCATCTTCAAATGTTCTTTGTGAATATACTTACAGGTTTGCATACAATAAAGAATGCATTTTAGAGTCGGTACACGCTTTGGGGTAACTGTCACTTACTATGATACACTTCTTGTTTTTCATTGTTTTGTAAAGCAGTGTAGACCCAGTGTCAGGTCTGCACTATTTTATTATATCATATATCTGACACAAGTCTACATTAGTTTCTGAGACTTTCCCTTATCTTGTTTGCCAATGTAATACTTCAGTTGAAAGATGGTCAAAATGTGTTTGTACAGCGTCCCCTCTCTTCAAGCACACCATATGGAAGACAAATATTGTGTGCATTGTTCGGAGGGAGTCGTTATAGGGAAGGAATTTGTTTACATTTGCAAACAGCTTGAATCCAGATCAGACGCCGCGTAACGCGGCGTCTGATCTGAATTCAAGCTGTTTGTCACTTGTTATTGAGTTTTTTTCTGTCAAAATGTCCAATAAGTAACTTTGAGAAAAACAACAGACGACACTTTTAAGCAGACAATATTACAGCAGTAAAAGCGTTAGAGATAATTGTCCTGTTATGGGAACTGTGGCAAGGGTCGTTGTAAGTTGGGAGGGTCGTGTACAGAGGGAACACTGTACTTATTTAAAGTAAGTGCATGTTGTGTTTGTCACAATTCAGCCTCCATGTAACAGATGTCGTAGCAACTTTGGTCTCAAATATCAATACTTTTACTTTTCACTTGAGCATCTCTTTTATACCAACGAGATCAAAGGTTAGTGTTATATTGTTTTGTTCTGGACTGTTTGCCTGTGAGAGTGTCTGTGTGTTAGTTCGTCCGTTTGTCCACATGTGTAAACTTGGTCATAACTTTTGAACTACATGTACATATTTCAGCCTTAATGACCTGCAAATACTCAATTCAAATACGTTGTAACCTTGAACACTGGACATACGTTCTGTGTTTTATGTTTCGGAATCCCAAGACGGGGTCTACTTTCCTCGGTGAAGAAATAATTAGATGTATAAAAAGGTGTATTTATGGCTGGTGGTTTAATGCATCCTGTCGAATGTACATTTGTATTTTGCAAAATATTTTGCTTTATGGGCAAACACTTCAGTGTCTTAGGATCACATTGTATTTCCATAATGAAATAGTCCAGTAATTTCATAGGGAGGGTTCATTACAATATCCAGGCATAAATAGGTTAACTATTTCACTTAACATAGGAATATAATCTACTTATATTGTCGTTTGCTTTTATTTCAGATTTGAGACATTTTGACTGAAGAAAATTGATATGAGTATCAAACTGGCTTAATCTTGGCCAGGCACTGAGTTGAATCCAAACTATTTGCCAATGCTTAAGGTACAATATGACTTGGTGGTAAAATTGTTAAGTAGATACAGTAAACACTCTCTATAACGACTTCTAGATTAAATTAGTTATGTTGTGTTTGAAATTGTGCAGGTGGCTGCTTAAAGCAATGTGAAAGTAAAACAGAAAGCTCCTTCGGAAGCTTTCTGTTTTATTTTCACATTGCTTTAAGCTGTCAACTGTTGTCTGTAATATATAAGCCTTATCTAAGAGGCCATTATAGAGAGGTTTTACTATATTTAAATGCTCGTTTGGCCCGACGTTGATGCCAACATTTACAAAGGCAGAAGTTCGTCAACATTTTAAATGTACTCAAGTTGTAATTAAATGGTTTGCGTTTATGCAAATTGCCAAAATTGACCCTTCTGCACGCTGCAATCGAATTTGTGATAACTATTGCAAGCAGTTTTGATCCAGATGAGACGCCGAGTTACTCGATGTCTCATCTAGGTCCAGACTGTTTGACACACTGGTAATGCGTTCTTAATGGACTATAAATAAACTTTTAGAAATATTGCAGACGACATTTTTAACAGACGACAAAAACATGGCGTGTACTGAAGGTTAACCCCTTAACTGCCTTACCCGGAGTACAAGGGTTATTTGCAAGCTGTTTGACCCTGATCAGACGCCGCGTAACGCGGCGTCTGATCCGGGTCCAAAATGTTTGACGCTTCTTTTTAAGTTTCTTAAGCCAATATAACCTAAATTCAAATTTTCGAAATAAAAGCAGACGACAATTGTTTAAAGCTGATGACGTCATGGCAATGAAGGGGTTAAATGCCGCCTTACTAGGTCAAATCAGGCCCATTTTGATCAAAGCTTCTTTGCTGCTGATCGGAGAGGGATTTGGTACAGTGGAACAGACGTTAACCCTCCCCCACATCCCCCCAAAACCAAAAAAAAAAAAAAAGCGTTTGCATGGGTTAAAACAATTATTTCCACAGCAAACAGTTTGAAGCCAGATCAGCCGGCGGGTGTAAAAGGTGACCACTTAAGCAGACTGAAAGTATAGCAGAATGCGCATTAAGCCGTTGTATTCTGCTTAAATTTCATCTAGCTTTAAGCTTCCATCTGCTAGGACACGGAATTATACAAAAGTGTATAATTCTGTGGCTAGGATATAGGAAATATTTCTTATGGTGTATATTCATTACTGTATAAAGTTGCCTTATTTTCTTCAGTTGAGGAATAATTCAAAGGCGTAAAAACTAAAAAGGCGTATTTATTGTGCAATGGGTTAAACGGGAAAGAATAACGTTTTCTCCACTGTATACTCTATAACTTACCTGAACAGCGTTTCTTTCGAGCAATCTTCCATAGTTCTAGCAATCGCTTTCCATGCATTCCGTATACTAAAGATCTGTCTATAGTTTGAGAAGGGCAGTCGTTTGTCCACAATCTTCCTCGCAGACTGGGACTCCGGCAAGTCCACTACCTTCTTCTTCTTAGAACTCGGCTTCTTGTCAGATGCTGACGAGTCCTCCTTTTTTCCCTGTTTCGATTTCTTGTCCGATCTGGACCTGGAACCCCTGAATTTTGCCAGAAGTCCGCCCATGATTTCTGCCGTATAGTGAACACTCTTTACGTAACACGCATTCCAACTCTTCGTCGCCTTTCGTTAACTGTGCTACAGGATGGGAATCTTCTAATGCATTTAACACACATTCAGCAAAAACACACAGCTTATTCCAATTTGCAATCGCTTCCCATGTCGGTCAGAAGAATATATACTTATACATTAAGTATACATGATTCCATTAGAAATCCTACACCGTTATAATCCACTTAAGGCTCCGTCACCGTGTTATTTGCACACTAGATCTCTGTAAAGTGTGTCTTTCTTTTGATAAAAAAATAAACATTATAACTCGGATCAGTTCGCTATTCAGGTCCGGTCAATAGTAAATATACATTTGAAATTCAAGAGTGGGTTAGCTATTAAAAAGCTGTGCGGGTTTACTGCTAGCTAAAGCCACTATTCAACTCTAAACGATCTCCGTTCAATACCGGTACCTACATTATCTACAATGGTTAATATTTGCAATAAATTCCGCTTAACTCTTTCACCGCGAATGTCGCCACCTAGGGTACAGTCGAACCTCACTAAACCCTTATTATCCTGCTGAGTTGTCGTCTGCTTCAAATATATCGCCTGCGAAAAAGATGAGTTTTTAAACCTTTGGAACTTAAGAAAATTTGAATATGAGAGACAAACAGTTAAGATCCAGATCAGACGCTACGTTACGCGGCGTCTGATCTGGGTCTACGTTGGCTAAGTCGTTCTTAGCACGATAATGGTTAAGTCAAATTTACCCGTATTTAAAAGTTAAAACGTGCAATACGGGTACGTTCGACTTGCACTATGTGTATAATTCCTTGGATGAAATTGCTGAATGAAATTGAAAAAAAACCCCGAAAAAGTGCGACTTAAGCGAGTTCGAGATATCGGGGATCGGCTGTATTTGCAGATATGATCTTTAATATTACGACGATGAACTCGAAGTCTGATCAAGATGCACCCTGTTTGACACTCGTATAAAAAAACCTGTCAATATATATTTCTTCAATCAAAATGTAAAGATAAATTACTTTGACAAAAATTTCAGACGATAATTTTAAGCAGACGATAATATGGCGGTTACAGCTGTTCCTGAATGACAAGTTACTCCTATAGTATATCCGCGGTTGTACCTGTATAATAACCCTTATCATGCTAAGCGCGACCTGGCTATCTTTTGCAAACATTTGGAATCGAGTTACGCGGCGTCTGATTTTGGTTCCAAACTGTTTGACATTAAAAGAAACTTTTCTTTAAAAAGCATTAGAACTGGTTTTGAGGGTTTATTTTTCAGACAATCTTTTTGAAGCAGACGACTATTCAACATGACCAGGGTTAACCCCTTTACTGCCAGCGACTGTCGTCTGCGAGAAATGGTCTCCTGCTTTAATTTCTTAGATTAAGAATTTAGATTATTGGACTGAAGAAGCTTCGATATATTTGTCAAACAGTTTTGATCCTGAACAGACGCCGAGTAAATCGGCGTCTGAACAAGATCAAAACTGCTTGCAAGTGTAAATAAAGTCGCAAGAAGCGCTCTCAGAGTTATCCCCTTAACTGCCAAGATATTTTCTTTCTACCTGGAAAAACTGTCGTCTGCTCAATTTCTCAAGTTCGAATTTTAAGCAATTTGACTGAATAAATACCGATATGCTCGTTAAACAGTTTTGATCCTGATCAGACGACAAAATACTTGGTGTCTGTTAAAGGTCCAAATTGATTTCGAATAGTGCAGTAAATAGGTTACCCCTTAAACTGTTTCGTATCCTTCTAAACATGTCGCCAACATACTCTTTGATATAAATATATAGATTTTTTTTTACTGACAACATATTTACACGTGTGCCGAACGGTTTCGATCCTGATCCGACACCGAGTCATTCGGCTTGTGATCTGGATCGAAACTATTTGCAAATTCCCGTGTATAGTCTCGTTTGTCAGTGAAGGAATTATATTAAATATTAAATGTTTTCAAAAAAGTTTGGATCCTGATCAAACGCCGCGTAACGCGGCGTCTGTACAGGATCCATACTGTTTGCCACTAATTTCATATTAAGGTCAACGTGCATAAACTTTAAATTTGAGAAATCAAAACAACAAAACGATAACTGTTTTAAAATTGATGACGTCAAGGCCAAGATATATGTCTCGTCAATACTAGGTATTGTCTCCGTTATTGTTTTTAAATTTGACATGATCTGTCAATTGAGATCTTATATTCTATTGTCAGCCAATACAAACAGCTGGTTAGTCAGTGATCCACGAAAACGGGAATTAATCTTCTGCGCGCTATGGAAATGTCGTCTGCAAAATTTATCGTCTGCAATATACGTATAATGATGATATACTGTATATGTACTAGAACATGCATTTTCTTTCAGAAAATATCATCAGCTCAGATTCCAACCAACTCTTTAACTCTTCACATGCTGGGTAATTTTTTTCGTCTGCAACAATTGTCGACTTTGTCGTCTGCTACTGTTGTAAAAATAGATTTTTCTAAATTTCTTAGAACATAGGAGTTATAAGCATTTTTCAAAACCTGAACGCAAATTTCGAAACCTAAATTCGGACCCTTAGTTTAAGGTCAAGGTCAATAGGGTAATCCTTTTGCGTGCTTAGTAAAGTTGTCCATTTGCACATACATTTTTTTCTTTTTCTTGTAATATTTTATTTCTCGATTTACAAGCAAAAACAAATAAAAGTAACACAATGAAACATTTCTATCATAATTATAGTACTTATCAGTTTCTGAACAAGTATATTTTCTGTTTATTTATGTACAACAATTTATATATAGTCAGAAAAGAAAAGTAACAAAAGAGAGAAGAACAGAAGGACTGAGAAAGAAGAAAGTTTCACTCTCTTGCTTGCCTTCGATTTGTTAATACATGTACTACATGTTTCAACTGGATTTTGTCCCATTTTCTATTATGCTGTTCTACTTGTTTTGCTGCTTGTTTTGCTGTTGCTATCATTCGCTCTATATTTTCAACATGTTCCAGATATTTTATAAAATTATCGATTAAGGGAGTTGTTCTTGCATATTTATTTTTGTAAAGGAAATATTTTGCATAAATCAGTATGGTATTGAATAAAGTTGAGAAACTACTTCAATCAGTATATCCAAATGCTATTATTATATAGTTTAAGTTTATAGTTAATTGTTTCTCGTTTAGGTATACCTTTAGGTTAGTCCACAGTGCTCTGGAATATTGACACTCCCGGAATAGGTGTTTGTTTGATTCTTTGTTCATGGCACAGAAGTCACAAAAGCTTGAATTTTCTAGTCTGCATTTATACAGGAATTCGTTGTTTGGTATAATTCAAAGTATATATTTATACTGAAATTCGTATTTTAGTATCGATTACGGCTTTGAAGGGTACTTGACGTACATTGATCCTGTTGATGTGTGTGTGCATGTGTGTGTGTGTGTTTGTTTCCTTTTCCCTTTTAATATGAGGTTTTATTATGTTTTTATTATGTATTTCCTTCAGCATTTTATTGCAAAGTAATTTATTATTACGGTCGGGGTTTTGAACTTGTTGCAGTAAATTTTCTCGTATTTCTGTCTGTTTTCAGCTTTTGTTTCCATAATTTTGGTATGCTTTCTAATAAAGTGTAGTATTTGAAGAAATCTGAGGGTATTTTATTTTTACAACCTGAAATAGAATGACTTGTTTCTTTATATTATCAAAAATAAAATGTTTTCGATGTATTTGATATCTTTTGAATACCGTTCATTGTAAAATACATTGTTTTTACTGTTTTTATAGATGAGTTATTCCATATATATAAATGATTTTTTGTTTGTTTGTTCTGGTTTACTGTTAAAATTTATATTTGACCATACCTATAGTATATCTTGCAAATTGTTTTCGTTAGGAGTTATATTGTGTTTATGTAGTGTCTATTTCGTTTATATCACATTCAAGTATGAATTTCCCTCCTATTTTGGCAAATTTGTTGATATGTAAGTGTGTTTCCAGGCGCCATCGTTTTCATTATTTGTCGATCTCTTCACCTATCCGGCTTTAATTGTTCTCGTAAATATATTTAAATCTACCATTTTAATCCTCCATTTTTCGTAAGCTTGTATGATTGTTTTTCGGTTTGTTTCGTCTGGTTTTCCATCCAACAAATAATCTTATATATATGAATGCATTTCATTGATTAATTCTGATGTTGAACTTTATAAAACTGTACACGGGGGTATTAGATTTTGGAAGCGTAACAGTTTTAACTACAGTTATTTTGCTAATAATTCATTGGATTGTTTATTGTAGGACACTCTCTAAGATATCTTCCGGTTCCCAATTGAAAATAAGTTCACCCAAATGCTTCATGTGTCAGTCTCCTATTTGAAAACCCATGGTCTATATTGGTTGTGGCAGACTTTCCTTATATGGCTATATGGTGAACACTTAAAAAAATCTTCTTGTCTGAAACCACTAAACCGATTTTAAAGTAATTTCCCGTGAATGATCCATAGGTGACCATCTACCAGATTTTTGAAAATAATTTTATTATCTTACAACGCATGGCCGCCAGTGGATGGTGCAAGTTTTCCTTATATTACTGTATGATAAAAAGTTTAAAAATCTTTTTGTCTGAAACAACTGGTCCCAAGTGAAAATTATTTCATAGAAATGATCCATTGATGAAACTCTACCGGAGTTCTTAAAACCATTTTGTTATCTTTAAAAAATATGACCGCCAGTGGGTTGGGCAAGTTTTCCTTATATAACTGTATATTAAAACTTAAAAAAAAACCAAGAACGTGTCCCAGTTACACGAATGCCCCCGATGGTACGGGCCAGACTATCTCATGTTTAATGTACGAGTTAGAGAGCGGAAACTGTCGTGGAGCGCCATAAAAGCGCTATTTAGAGGAATTCAGGGACCATGACTTCAAAGGGCCTAGCATGAATTGGCGCCTCTGGTTATCAAACTTGGTCTCCATTTTATGTCAACAAACATTTTCAGAACGTTTGGTGAATCTCAGATGAAAAGCAATTTGTTTGTGAAACACAAATGCCCCCAGCCAACATCATGTTCTGTTATGTAATGCTTATTTGCAAAAGTAGGTCAAAAGTCAAGGTCGCATGGTAAATAAAACATTGGCATGGTTGAAGAAATATACAATGTACATATAAAATATAGAAGCTCTAGGCCTACTGGATCAAATGTTATAGACATAAAAAAAATATACAAAAGTAGGTCAAAGTCAAGGTCACAGGGCAAAACTTTGGTATGGTTAGAAAGATCTTGTTGCAAGAAATATGCATACAAAATATAAAAGCCGTATGCCTACTTGTGCAATTGTTATAACCATTTAATGCTTTTAACAAAAGTATATCAATGTCAAGGTCACAAGGTAAAAAGGGCGTGTATGGTTGGAACGGTTCCTGACACAGGGAAGACACATGCCAAGTACAAAAGGCACAGGTGCAAAAATGGAGTTATAGCCAAGGTTAAAGTTTTTGGTAAACGTTTGATTAAATAGTTCAAAGGTCAATGTCACATGGTCAAAACCGTTGGTATGGGTTGGAAAGGTCTCGGCACAAGAAATATACATACAACATATGAAAGCCCGAAGCCTACTGGTGCAAATGTAATAGCCATTTTATTTTATTTTTTCACTAAAGTAGGTCAAATGTTAAGGTCACGGTCACAAGGTCAAAAAGGTATGTATGGTTGGAAAGGTCTTATAACAGGAAAAACATATGGTTAGTATAAAGGCCAAGGTGCAAAAATGCACAGTCGATAGCCAATTAAGGTTTTAGGTTAAAATTAATTTAATGGGACAAAGGTCAATGTCACATGGTCAAAAACGTTGGTATGGTTGGAAAGGTCTTGACACAAGAAATATACTCACAAAGTATGAAAGCCCTAGGCTTACTGGTGCAAATGTTAAAGCCATTTAAAGACTTTTTACAAAAGTAGGTAAAAGGTCAATGTCAAGGTCACAAGGTCAAAAAACTTTGCAGGGTTGGAAAGGTCTTGACACAAGAAAGACACATGCCAAGTATACAAGGTACAGGAGCAAAAATGCAAGAGTTATAGCCAAGGTTAAGGGTTTTGGCACAGACAGACGGACGGACGGACAAGCCAACAAACAAGCAAACCAACAAACAAACAGACAGAACAAAAACTACATGCCCCCGAAACGTAGATTATGGTGACAAAAAAACTTCTCTGAAACAATTTGTCCAAATTGAAGATAAGTTTACACAAACGATCCATCAGGGCCCGGGTGCACGGCACGTAGTTAGTGCCTAATTGTATGCTAAATCCATCGCTGTTAGTTTAGATAGATAGATAATTCCACTTTCCACATACTAGATAATTATGTCAGATATTAACTGGATTTTTTTTCAGAAAAGCTAAGTGGTAACTGGTGTCAGAATCATGCCACCATAAGATAGATAGATAGATAGGATTTTATTCTTTCTTCAGACTAACAAGTCCATGAGGCATGTAATACATGTACAAACAAACATAGGCATGTAATACATATATGTATATACAAACAAACAGTTATGACAATAAAGATGCATTTAGCGGAGAAGATGTAAGTAAAGAAAATTAAAATTATGATTTTAGTGATATTGACTTTGTGGTAAATAATCAATATTTAACTCTCAGCGAGGGATTTAACATACAGGTGGGAATACAAGTAGTCTACGTGTCACGTACCCGGACCTGATTTCTTAAAAATAATTTTGTTATCTTAAAAAAACATGGCCATCAGTGAGTGGGGCAAATTTTCCCAATATTACTGTATTAAAACATCTTTTTCTTTGAAAATACTGGTCTGATTTAAGAATAATTGTATAGAAATCCATGGATGACCCTTTGCCAGATTTCTTCAAACAGTATTCCTACTTCAAACAACATGGCCGCTGGCGGGTGGGGTGAATTTACCTATGATGGCTTAAAGTGAAAACTGGCGAAAACTGATGACTGGTCCAAATTAAAAATGATTTGATACAAATGATCCATTAATGACCCTCTACCAGATTTCTTTTAATAATTTTGCTAGTTTAAAAACATGACTGTCGATGGGTGGTTAAAGTTTTCCTGATATGGCTTAATGAAAGTTAAAAAAACTTCATTTTCCGAACGCACTTGCCCAATTTGATGTAACCATGACGGTAATCATGGGTACCAGGTGAGCGATTTAGGGTCGCATGCGGCTCTTGTTTATAAATACGGTATACAGTGAAGCTCTCTTTCAACGAAGTCGTCTGGACCGTCTGATTTAATTCGTTACATCCAAAGTTCGTTATATCAGGTCCATTTTTACTAAAGATATCTAAATCAGAAATGGAGAATACATTATCATCCGTTATATCCAATGTTTCGTTATATCCAATTTCGTTGTAAGCGAGCTTCATTGTATATATACCTAAAATCCTTTTTTCTTCTTCAGAAAATGAGTTGTAAATCAGAATATGGTGTTTGATAATAGAACAAGATGTTTTATATAATGTTGTTGTTGTTGTTATGACATATAGCATGTCACGGGCACCTGTGTTTGAAACACGTTCAAAGACGTCCATACGGATGTCTATGAACGAGGTATCGCGGTCATTCGGAACTTCATGACAATTTCCGAGAAGTTGACAACTTGTCACAATGGTTATTGGACTTTCGGAAAGTGGTTCACTGTGTCCTGGAACCATATTGAGCACAGTTAAACGTCTCTAAACCTGACAATGCAGAGTGGTGATTGAAGACTTTTTACAGACGGGCGACCGCTTTGTGCAGGCTAAAAGTACAGTTTAGATATTTTCGTATTATTATAAGTGTCCTGCACTTAGCTTTTAACCTGCACCAGGAACCGCAAGGACTTATTTAAGTATCCAGTTAAAGAAGGGACTGTTTGGAACTTAACCCCTTCACTGCCATGACGTCATCAGTTTTAAACGTTTATCGTCTGCTTTTATTTCTTAAATTTCATTTTTATATACTTTGACTTACGAAATCCTGAAATGAGTGTTAAAAGCTCAACGCGGCGTCTAATCAGGATCCAAACTTTTAGCAAATAACTATCGTATTCGGGGAAAGGCGGTTAATGTGTCAATACCACAGGGGTCGCAATCACTGACGACAGGGGCTATTGAAAATACAGGAAACAAACATGTAAAAAAGACCTATTTAACTCTTTGCATGTTAGGTCAATGAATATTTTCATCTGCAACGATTGTAGTCTGCTACTGTTCTAAAAAGAGATTTTTTCTGAAGTTCTTTTCAAAAAGGGTTAGTTTGTCAAATAATTTGGATCCTGACCGAACGTCGCGTAATGCGGCGTCTCATCAGGATTCAAACAGTTTGCAAAGGTTATCATGTTTTCGTCGCTAGCATGATGGCAGTATAACATACAGTCGAGCTTCGATATCTCGAACTCGTTTAACTCGAACTATCCGATTGTTCGACATATGAACGACTTAATTTCATGCTCGGTTAAGTCGTACATACCTATATTTCACAGTTAAAACGTGACTTAGCCACGTTTTAACTTTGAAATACGGGTATGTTCGACAAAACTGACTTCGAGATATCGAATTTCGACTGTACGTTCAGCGAACGCTTTATTCAGATACACAGTTTTAGAATTCAATACAGTAAATTCCCTCTATTACGATTTTCTATTTGAGGTTAAATTGTCGGGGTTTATTACATGCGACTGCTTGAAGCAAGTTTAAAGTAATACAAAGAGCCGTTTGCTTTACTTTCGTCATGTTTTTAGCCGTCTCCTGTTTTAAATAGCACCAGTTTGTCTAATTTTGAGTGGCTGTAGTCGATGAGTTTGATTGTATTCTTTAAATTTATTCCAGAGCCTCGTTTGCAAATGAATAGATTCAATCTCAGAAGCTATTTCCGTTTCCAATCGGAATATCTCTGATAATACTGAATACAGCTGTAATTACGTCCACGGTTTATAAATTGTCTCTATTTTGATGATGCCAATTATGGTGGCTCTGTTCTTAACAAGTTACCGTAACCTATTCACAAAATTATACACACAATTCCATGACATATTCTCTGATATAGATGCGGTCATCTGCTTTAAACAAATTGTTGTCTACTTTTGTTTCTCAAATTCAAATTTTAACTAAATTGGCTTTTAATTAAAGAGATTCAAAACCGAGTGGTGCATTTGAGAAATTTCAAATGAAACCAAATGTGTGGCATTATTGGATTATTCATATGGCATTAAAAAAAGATCGATAAAATCTACATAGTTTTTATATATTTTCATTCGATTTTGCTACCCCGTCCTAGGACGGAGTAGCTCTATACAGTCAGAAGTATTACTTCACTACATACACTTCAAATAGGACTGATTAGACCTTCAGATAATACTAGTCCGGTGGCCAAGTGGCTTTGGCTTAAATTTTAGGGCATATCTTATTTTGCCTGCTTTGCACGGGTTCGAATCCCGACCGAACTCACAATATGCCCTTCTTTGATTTTTTTACACAACAACATAAACCCCTTTCCTACTGTAGTATTTACGTGTTTATATAGGCTCTAGGCAACCATTTGCAAAAAAGGGATCAACTTTGGTGTTCCAGTCTCTTTAAAGTAATTACTGTACGACAGGAAGTGAAGTATCTATCAATCCTTAATTTCATATTTTCTTTACTGTTTTTGTATAAAATTTACAAAAGTTAATATTATTTAAGATTTACAATAATGCAGATTTTTTCGCTTTATATATAGATAGATATGATATGATTTTATTCTTCCTTCAGACTAACAAGTCCATGAGGCATGTAATACATGTTGTAAACAAGCATAGGCATGTAATACATAAACAAACAAACAGTTATTACAATAAAGATGCATTTAGCGGAGAAGATGTAAGTAAAGACAAAATTAAAATTATGATTTCAGTGATACTTTAATCAGAATATCATTATCACCATTATCATATCTTAGTTTTCTTAAATCAAATATCTATCATATTTGTGTTAGAAAATACTGATGTTATATTTTATAAGAATAAAAGATATCTTATACTAGTAACATTTAAACAACTATTGGAACTCGAAGTTAAACAAATTACACACAAAACAAGCAGTTCATCCTGGTACACTCCTTTTGCATGAGTACATGTACATGAAGATCTTCATCATAACTACAGGAATAGTCATCAGATCAAAGAGGTTTAGCTTGAAATGCATAGTGAACAAACATTGATAAATTTCTAACAGTCTTAACGTCAAAACTAGTCATTAATTTTGTAAATTTCAACATACTTGGCCTTTTCCAATAATATTTTGAAATATATTTTATTCTTAGATCTTGGAATTGAATACATTCTAATACAAAATGAAATTCATCTTCCAATGTGGAACATGCACTACATTTTCTATTATTGAATGCTATTGGCAATGGTTTATTCCATCTCTCTGTTTCAACTGCTAACCTGACTCATCTTCATCATAACTACAGTAATATGGATTAGATCAAAGAGGTTTAGCTTGAAATGCATGTAGTGAACAAACATTGCTAAATTTCTAACAATCTTAACATCAAAACTAGTCATTAACTTTGTAAGTTTCAACATACTTGGCCTTTTCCAATAATATTCTGAAATTCATTTCATATTCATTGATATGTAAAAACCATGCCAGCTCCGTGAACCGTGAAATAAAACAAAGTTTGGATAATTCATTACAAAACAATTTTACTATAAAAGTTTTTAATTTAAAAAAAAATCGATAAAAATCAACCAAAAATGAAAATCTTACCACGTTTCAAAATGCAATCTTCTGCATTCAAATCGAATTAACCAAGCCGTCAAAATAAAATTACGTTTACATCATATCTGTCAAAGTCTCAAGCGACTTCCCAGAAAATTTCATAACAATCTATAAAGTTTTGAGTATTTCTTTCTACCTTTAACTGCACTAATGGTGTAAAAAGTGTTACATCTTACCTACAAAAAAATGGTTAATTTTCGCGTTTTTTATGGCATTATAATGGTGAAATTGTTCTTCTTTCGAAATGTTTTCTAATACCACTGAAATGACAATCATTCAACCTTTATAGCGATGTATAGTATTTTGAAGATTAACTTATATTGTAAAAGAAAAAACTATTTTAAGGAAAGCGACCCCTGTATTAGTACATCGTTCGCGACGTCAATGTCGTCATGAATGCCCAACAATTTGGATCCTATGCGGCGTTTGATCAGGATGAAAACTATGCGTAAAGTTGAATGCTGTCGCTTATGTATGCAACTTCGATACATCGAACTCGCTTAACTCGAACTATCCCATATGTCGACGCATGGACTACATTATTTCATGCTCGACTTAACCGAGTTCGAGATATCGAAGTTCGCCTGTACTTATGGCTTTGGAAGTGTTAACATGGTTTTATGGAACTGCTATTGACTTATCTTATAAGTCAGGGAGTTTTACCCTACCCTGAAATTAAGTACATGTCAATAGTCCAAGTTTTGGCTACTTAGTTTTTTTTTGTTTTTTTTTTTAATATATCATAAAATGACAAATAGCACAGACACTGATTAGACAGTGCATTCCTTCTGATCCGAGTCCACATTGTTTGCATAGGTGAAATTAACACTTCATTAGTATACTTTTGGGAAAATGACTCATATATACACCAATGTGCGTAAATTGGTTAAAATATCAACCTGATTAATTAAACGATTCCCTCGTGTCTGTACTGTTAACGTATCTTAAAACAGAGCAAAGCTTAATTGTTGATGCAATATATATACTGCTATCCAAACACATGATCACATATTTGTATGTTACCCTTTCAATGCCAGAAACCAATTTATTAATATTTTGCAGACAGTGTAGACTCTGATCAGAGGGCTCCTTAAGGAGCCCTCTGATAAGAGTCTGCACTGCTTGCTTTTTAATTTTTATATTTTACTGAAATATTTTCTAAAAGCATCCCTACAGTTCTACATAAACTGGTCATTTTTCCGAAAGTGGACTGGTCCATATGAAATATTCAGCATAATGAGGGTTGAAAGGGATCGATCAGTTTTTTTTCTCGCCTCTTACTTGCACGTTGACTAATGAAAAGCTGAAAGGTTTTTGTCAATATTCAATTTATATAAAAGCTTAAGATCAATATTCATAGCTTTTGATCAAAAGGGACTTATCAATATTGCCGGTGTACATGTAAAGATATTAACTCTGTTACTGCAATGACGTCATCAATTTCAAACATTTATAGCCTGCTTTTATTTCCCTAATTTAAATTTTAGGAATTTCAATTTGCAAAATATTGAAGTAAGTGTCCAACAGTTTGGATCCTGATCAGACGTTTCGTAACGCTGCGTCTGATCAGGACTCAACCTGTTTGCAAATAACTATTGTACTCCGGGTATAAGGCAGTGAAAGGGTCAACTCCTTGAAAGATAAGTATTTTTTTTTCGTCTGCAACATTTGTCGTCTGCTACTGTTCTAAAATTAGAATCTTATTATTTTTTTCTGTCTGCTTAAGGATCGGAGTCACGGTAAAAATTACTTGGATTCTGATGAGACACCGAGTAATTCAGTGTCTGATCTGGATCCAAACCGCTTTGCAAGTAATCACTGTTTCGTCGTGAGCGTGCAAAGATTGAGAGTTTGTTCACCCTGATATATACACCACTCTTATTAACGTTATTATTTCCCATGCGAATTCAATGACCTAAAATGAAGGAAATAACTTCTTTTTCTTTTTTATATGATGATTTGTTTTGATTTGAAGATCAGATACAGTAAGTCCTCGATATGTATAGCTCTAACGCCTGGGTCCATGTTTATAAAAACGTTTGAGTTGAGTCTGAAATCGCTCTCAAGCATTTGATTGGTCAGATTTGAGCCTATGCTCAAATCTGACCAATCAAATGTTTGAGAATGCACTCAGACGCAACCCAAACGCTTTATAACCTTTGACCCTGGTCTGGCACTGGGTTTCTTCGGAGTCTTATACCCGGCTCCAAATTGTTTGCAATGCATTATGAGCGTCCATTCAATCTACGTCAATCACTCCTTACAAACACGGGATAATTGAATAAATAAATCGGTTAGAACACATTCAACCCTAGCGACGAGTTTACTCGTCTTTGACAACCCGTTAAAAGTGCTCCCTCCCTACAACGGCCTTCTCAACAAAAAATCTTTCCAGTCACAACAACGCTTGTCGCTGTTCCCCAAACAAGTCAATTATGCGCAACCTTTCACGTCTGAAATATGATCTGCTTAACCCTTTACCTGATAGCCTATTTCTAGAAATGAAAATAGGTTACTACTTAAAGCAGGTTGAAAGTAAAGCAGAATGCGCTTAAGGCGCATTCTGCTTTACTTTCAGCCTGCTTTAAGCTATCCTGTGCTAGAATATATTGAAAAATTTCCCTATAATATATATTCATGACTGATTAAATTGGAACTATTTTCTTCAGCGGAGGAATAAATCAGATTCGCTAAAAGTCGCTTCTATGGGGTAAAGGGTTAAAGTGTCACATATTAGACAGTTTGACAGAAAAAAAATCATAATGACGAGTGACAAATAGCTTGGATCAAGATTAGACGCTGCGTTACGCGGCGTCTGATCTGGAGTCAAGCTGTTTTCAATGTAAGACACTCTCTCTCCCTATAACAACTCCCTCTGTACAACACACACACACTCTATGTCTCCAATTATATGTTGATGTAGAGAGAGAGAGAGAGAGGGAGAGATAGAGAGAGAGATAGAGAGAGGGAGGGAGAGAGAGAGAGAGAGGGGGGGAGAGAGAGAGAGATTGAGAGAGAGAGAGAGAGAGAGAGAGAAAAAAAAAGAAGAGAGAGAGAGATATTTAATGGATTTGACGAGTACAGTTGACGTATGCAAACAGAATAGGCACAGATCATATATGCCCAGGAACCCTCTGATAAGGTCTGCATTGTTTGTCATTTTGTAATCGGAATAATGAAAGACAATCCTAAATACATGTAGTCTAAAATGGACTAGACTTTTATTCGAAACTTAAATCGTCAACCCCGGTTACGCTTAAACTATTATTTTCATTGCAAACAGTTTGGAACCAGATCAGACGCCGGGTAACCCGGCGTCTGATCAGGCTCCAAACTGTTTGCCATTCAGATTAAAACTGTATGGTAGTCTGAATTGTCAAAATGTTGTTATTTTCAATATTCCATTGCAATACGTTTGCGTTTGAACGAAAGAATAACGTTTTCTCCACTGTATTTCAGACGGGTAGCGAACTCACAACCGATGGCCATCGACGTCCATCGATTTCTTTAACTGAACGCATGGCAGGTCGAGACTTTGCCCAGCATGAAGGTGATCAAAGGCTCGAAACCTAGTCGCACATGTAGTATTTTCAGTCTATTACAAATCAAAAATCATAAATATGACTAGATTCACCAACAGTTGTTCTTCGGTGGTTGCTGAGCACAGATAATTATGCGTTTGTGCAAGTGTTCAATACCCTATATTTACGTATACATACAGTCGAAACTCGATACTACAAACTCGCTTAAATCAATCTTACCAGTAGTTCTTAAAGCGACTCGCAACCAGATGGTGCATTAAAAATAGTAATTTGTAAATATGTGTCAAACGCTTATATAAATGGTAAAGAATTAGTTTAGGATAAGAAATTCTGTTTAAAAAAATGTATTTCAATAAAAAAAAATATTTGTCTCTGGTGGGATTCGAACCCGGGGCCCGGCATTGGCGGACAGAAGGCAAAATAGGGGAAACCGCTTAGACAAATGGACCACGGAACTATCCGTTTATCTCGGATCGATTTAACGTATTTCAATGTGTAGCGATCGAAAGTGCATACAACTTCGTAATTCGGCTCGTGTTTATGTCTGAGCCCGTGTAGAGAAGCAACAACAACAACTATACCGTCTACTAGTCGGTATAGAAAAAACGATGGAAAATATCTAAAAATCTAAGATTCGGTGACGATTCTCGAGACTTATTTTGGACTGATCATATTTTTTTAATGTCAGAAGCCAAATAATGCCACAAATTTGCTTTTATTTGAGTATTTTATTTTATTTTGACAAGTACACCATCCGGTTGCGAGTCCCTTTAAGTTGGATTTTGATAATTCCATCTCATTTAATTCGAACATATCCGTATTTCAAAGTTAAAACGTGGCTAAGCCACGTTTTAACTTTGAAATATGGGTAAGTTCGAACAAACGTGAGTTCGTAGAATCGAGTTTTTACTGTATATGTAGTCTAGTGACGTAAACAGACATTATAGGAAGTGTGGGAAATCTTCTTTAATTCTTTATAGAACACTATAGTAGAGAATCTATGATAACCTTTGCATACAGTTTGGATCCTGATAAGACGCCGAGTAACTCCGCGTCCCATCTGAATCAAAACTGTTTGTTACTCTGGCCCTATGTTGAAAAGAAAATTTTAGTAAATTGAAAAGTTTAGAACAATAACTGACGAAGACAGTATTTATATAAATTAACGCTCAAAGTGTGAAAACTGCATCCCACGGTGACTGTAATTAGAAAAAAATAGTATTTAACTTTTTATACAACAAAAAGCCCCAACGTTAAAATGAATTACACCTTTGAACTACGTGTATATATAATTATAGAGTAAGCCTTTTTATTTCCTCCGAATAGGTGCCCTTGAGTGGCTCTATACAATCATTTATTACAGTGGAAAATAGTTACTCTTTCCCGCCTTAACGCAAAGAACATTTCAATACAATGTTGCAAAATACTTTTTTCAATTTCTAAGGATTTCTTTTTTGTTTTGAGTGGCAAAGAAATTGGAGCCTGATGAGAAGTCAGGTAACTCGGCATCTGATTTAGCTCTTAACCGTTTGCAACGGATATAATTATTCTAGCATAAACGTGTTAAACTATCTAAACAAAAGACGGTCTTAGAAATACACCCTTAACCTTTACTTTAACTTTTCCCCCTGTAACTTCAAATGGACAATTCCAGTTTCCAAGTTAGCCAAGCACATCATATGCTAACTAGTTAGGGTTTGTTTTGTCAATATATTCTAATATGAGACAGTGGAGACCTTAGCCAGAGGACTCCTTTTAGTCCTTTTGGAGCCCTCTGATTTGAGTCTTCTCTGTTTGCATAGGACAAGTGTTCTCTTCACAAATACACTATTTGCAGAGAACGCCCAAATGCCTGCCTATTGTTTATATAGAGAGTGTTATTTTTTTGCTAATTGTTTTTGATTGTTCATATTGATCGTGTAATTGTTGTTAATTATATGATTTGTAAGAAATGCTTCTTTGAGGGCCTCGCGGTAGATTAATCTCCTGACTAAGTGAGTTACCCTCGTTAAATAAAGTCGTTCATTCATTCATTCATTCAATCTACGTGTATTATAGTTATTAAGGTATACTCTCTTATAATTCAAAATGAATGGCATGGTTCATTCAAACGAGTTTTTCATATGTATTTACTATGTGATGTAACCATGATGAGACTCTAATAAAGATTATATATATACTATGTAGATCTATATCGATTTTATTCTGAATCTTCAATTCTATGTTGTTGCTTTTTAATGTTTATACATGCATATGTCATTTGATTAATAAAATAATGTAATAATCATATACGTCGTACTTTTCATTTAACTTACCAATAACGAATATGACCCTGAACAATACGTAACATACATATACATTTACTTCAAAAGTTCAATGCACAGTGCAGTTTTTCACGTCGATAAGGATACCCTCATTACCTCGAACTCTGTATACCTCGATTTATTTTCTGAGGTCCATGTAACTTCGACGTAATGGCAATCGACTGTAATACATTTCTAATTTTATAAATAAGAAACCGTTAATTGACTAAATACGTACTCCGAGCTCATTCAGCAAGGTCTACACCGTTTCCTCATTCCAGTTGGGAGTGTAGCTTGGTGAGCTACCGTGAGTTTTATACTTAATAATTATATATGAAGTGCGCTCTTGTTCGTCCGTCTGTTTGGAAATGAGTTAACATTTGACATAAATTCCGGAGTCACATCAGTTAAGGATACCAAATTTGGTGTGGAAGTACATATTAGGTGTCTCACGTTACCATTTCAACGTACATTACAACTCTGACATTTACCTTGAACAAACAAGAGCCCCATGGGGCATTTTTCGCTCACCTGAGAATAGCTGACAAAATGGAGATAATGATTTATGTCAAAATATTAAACTGTGTTGGCACGATAATTAAAGAGGTTATGCACTTGCTCTCTCAACTACGTCTACACTGTTGTTTTTTCAATTCAAATTATAATAGATTAAATGACTTTCTTTTCCCCCTGTAACTTCAAATGGACAATTCCAGTTTCCAATTTAGCCTAGCACACCATATACTAGTTAACTTAGGGTTTGTTTTGTCCATATATTCTAATATGAGACAGTGGAGACCCTAGCCAGAGGACTCCTTATAGTCCCTTTGGATCCCTCTGATTTGAGTCTTCTCTGTTTGCATAGGACAAGTATACTCTTCACAGATACACTATTTGCAGAGAACGCCTGCCTATTGTTTATATAGAGAGTGTTATTTTCTTGCTAATTGTTTTTGATTGTTCATATTGATCGTGTTATTATTGTTTATTATATGATTTGTAAGAAATGCTTGTTTGAGGGCCTCGCGGTAGATTAGTCTCCTGACTAATTGAGTTACCCTCGTAAACTAAAGTCGTTCATTCATTCATTCATTCATGTCCAGGACGGGGTCATTTTTTACCCGAGGGGCATACTTTGAACAATCTTGATAGAGGACCTGTAGATGATGCTATGTGCCAAATATCTAAGATAAGGGTACTAGGGTTTAAAGGCCTATTCCAAGTCCTTCATAGCAGTCTCCCCCAATCACAGCTTGATACTTGGTGATTAGATCGCCCTTATCAGGGTATGTTTATTACAAACAAATTATCACAGCAAGGTACTAATTGATAGATGTAGACCAATATAGGTGCAAGTGATAGCTGTGCATTTAACCCTTAAGCTGTGCATCGTGAGTTGACTGTTATTTTTTCAAACAGTTTGGATCCAGATCTGATGCTGCGTAATGTTGCATCTGATCTGTATCCAAACTGTATACCAGTTATCGCTGAGACTTTTTTAATTGAAATATGTACAAATCAAATTTAAATATTGTTTGCAGACGACAATTTAAAAGCAGAAGATATTACCGCAGGGTCAGGGTTAAGCACACAGTGATATTGTCTGTAGATTAAAAATTGATGAAATTTATTTTATTTTATTATTCTGTAATTTTGGGTCTTATACTACATAGCAAAACAGTGGGATAGTAATCTAGCTTTAATAAATAACATCAAGCATACTACCAAGCAAGTCATGACATTACATTTACAATCATCAACTTTCAAACTACATTTAAAAACTGCAAACTGCATAGATCCAGATCAAATTCTCAGTTACAAAGCACATGAGCTGGGGCCATACTAATGACTTTAGGACAAATAGATATACCCTGATTACTGAAAACTAAGTTATCAGCAAAATATTTGATATGTTTGATCAGCATGAATCTTTTTAATAACAATTCCAGTTTCTCGTAAAGTCTAGTCCATTTTAACTATATGATAAGGTTGCTATAAAAGCTAATAGTCTAGTCCATTTTGACTATATGGTAGGGTCGCTATAAAAGCAAATAGTCTAGTCAATTTTGACTATTAAATCTGAAGTGTCCAACGGTATAATTTACCCCTGTATCATAGCAAATGGTAGCTTAAATCAGGTTGAAAGTAAAGAAAAACGCTTTACTTTCTTGGCATTTTCTTGTGATTTAACCCATTTCTCCATAAAAACACATTTGCTCTACTTTCAACCTGCTTTAAGTGGTCACTTGTATTCAAACAAAGAATTAATCCTCTGCAAACATGGTCTAACTATTTATATAACTCTGAATAAGTACTTTACGAAATATAGTATTTATCCTAGCAGACGGTTGCTTAAAGCAGGCTGAAAGTAAAGCACATTCTGCTCTACTTTCAACCTGCTTTAAGTGGTCACCTGTATTCAAACAAAGCATTTTAAAGGGTTAATCTTCTAGAAAACTTATACCACTGTTATTAGTTGACAAAATACAGATGTTAAAAAGTGTAGAAAAAGGTTTCATAACTTGATAATTTGACAATTAAAGGAAATGATCTAGATGCAAACCTTTAGTTTTTTGTGAAGGCCTATTCTTATCTTTATATGTATGCAATAATATCACAGTGTTGAAATGGATCAGCTAGATCCCTTATCTACCTGTATTAATACCTATATATGTATACTATGTATACTATATAATGAATCCATTGTATCATGTAACAAGAAACATGTATATGTTTACGTTACTTAATAAAATGTTTTGAATCTTGAATCTTATCTTTATATGTATGCAATAATATCACAGTGTTGAAATGGATCAGCTAGATCCCTTATCTACCTGTATTAATACCTAGTACCCTAGGCCATGATGCCCTAGGTGCCTCTGGGTAATATGATGTAACAGTTGTATATCAAGCCCAACCACAATATACAATCCAATAGACATCCTGCTGAGCCAGGAATAGGCCTTTAAGACAAGAAGATTTTTTTAAGTTTCCATTGAACAAATCTATTTTAGCTCCTGTGACCTACTTATGCAACAGATTGGAACCATTTGAACAAAATAGGTAAAGTACGAAAGCCCCGTGGTGACATTCCATATTCCTACTTCCAACTTCCATCTTCCAACTTCTTACTTCTTACTTCCAAGATAATTTGCTATTATGGTTATTGTATATCGCCCGAGTTCTAAGTTCCTACTTCTAAGTTCCTACTTCTTAGTTCCGACTTCCATGTTCCACGTTCCAAGTTCCGACTTCCATGTTCCAAGTTCCATATTTCCACGTTCCGACTTCCATGTTCCAAGTTCCATATTTCCACGTTTTGACTTCCAAGTTCCATGTTCCGACTTCCATGTTCCATGTTCCGACTTCCACATTCCGACTTCCACAATTATCCTCAGCTCAAGTATAGACTATGACGTCACAGACATTTCGCGCGTGTTCAACACATTGCAAGGAGAGTGACACACGAAGACAAAAACAAATAAAAATATGGCATACACGCTCGTTTCAACAATGATAAGTTTATGGATTTAATTTCATAAAACTTTTATTGTTTAAGAGAGATGAGTAAATCAATTAATTTCCCGGTTAAACGAATATAATAAAGAGTAAAGAAGACATTGAATCATGTCGTCCCTTCCACTTCTTTATCCAATACAAGGTACATGTACATTGATAAGACATATACATGTATGTAGCCTGGTTGAGATGGTATGTGTTTGCAGTCTGGTTTATCACTATCAGTCGGAAAACGGTTTGCCCGTAACTTTGAGCCAGGGGTCTAAAAATAGACATGCGTGAAGAAAAACGGCGCGAAACTATGACGTCATGAGCAAAGTTAAAATTTTGAAGTAAAAATGTGGAAGTTGGAAGTCGGAAGTTGGAATATGGAACAAAGAACATGGAACCTGGAACTTGGAACTTGGAAGTCGGAACATGGAACTTGGAAGTCGGAACATGGAACATGGAACTTGGAAGTCGGAACATGGAACATGGAACTTGGAAGTCGGAACATGGAACATGGAACTTGGAAGTCGGAACATGGAACATGGAACTTGGAAGTCGGAATATGGAATGTCACCACGGGGCTTTCGTAAAAAACTTATACCACTGTTATTAGTTGACAAAATACAGATGTTAAAAAGTGTAGAAAAAGATTTCATAACTTGATAATTTGACAATTAAAGGAAATGATCTAGATGCAAACCTTTAGTTTTTTGTGCAGGCCTATTCTTATCTTTATATGTATGCAATAATATCACAGTGTTGAAATGGATCAGCTAGATCCCTTATCTACCTGTATTAATACCTAGTACCCTAGGCCATGATGCCCTATGTGCCTCTGGGTAATATGATGTAACAGTTGTATATCAAGCCCAACCACAATATACAATCCAATAGACATCCTGCTGAGCCAGGAATAGGCCTTTAAGACAAGAAGATTTTTTTAAGTTTCCATGGAACAAATCTATGTTTAGCTCCTGTGACCTACTTATGCAACAGATTGGAACCATTTGAACAAAATAGGTAAAGGACATCTAGAAGTGTCACCATGCCGAATATCAAAGCTCTGGCCATATTATTGTCAGAGAAAAAGACGTTTGAAATTTTCAATATATAACTCTATGTTAAACTGTGACATCCGGGGCAGGACCTATTTTGACCCCAGGGGCATAATTTGAACAAACTTGATAGAGGACCTGTAGGCGATGCTATATGCCAAATATCTAAGCTCCCTTGTGGTTTTTGACGAGAAGATTTTTTAAGTTTTCGTCGAAAAAATCTGTTTTTAGCTCCTGTGACCTAGATATGAAACAGACCGGAAGAATTTGTACAAAATACGTAAAGGATATTTAGAACTGTCACCATGCCGAATATCAAAGCTCTAGCCATATTAGTTTCAGAGGAGAAGACATTTGAAAATTTCACTATATAGCTTTATGTAAAACTGTGACCCCCGAGGCGGTGCCAATTTTGACCCCAGGGGCATAATTTGAACAAACTTGATAGAGGACCTGTAGATGATGCTATGTGCCAAATATCTAAGCTCTGGCCCTTGCAGTTTTTTACAAGAAGATTTTTAAAGATTGCCTTATTTTTTCACTTTGGTTGCCATGGCAACCAGAGTTCTGCATTGTTTTTATTCTTTGAACAAATTTGAAAGAGCTTGACACAAGGAACATTTCTGTAAAGTTTGGTTAAAATCTTTCAAGCGGTATAATAGGAGATGTCATTTGAAGCAATTGTTAACGACGACGGACGACGCACGACGGAAAACGCACGACGGACGACGCACAACGCACGACGACGGACGCCGGACACAGAGCCATCCCAATAGCTCAACTTGAGCCTTTGGCTCAGGTGAGCTAAAAAGGAGAAGAAAAGCTTGTCAAAAGCCTTGGGCATATTTCCTATACCACATTAGATAGACCCCCCATTAAGTGTTCAAGTAATGTCTCGTTTTCCTTTCAGGTCACCTTGACCTTGATGTTGATATTCGACAACGATTTTAGAAGACTGAAACATCTCCACACTGGCACAGCATATATTTTAACTCTTTGAACCCTAGTCACGCATATGCGTCATTTGCATACAGTATACCTGTGAAGAGTACACTTGTCCTATGCAAACAGTGCAGACCCTGATCAGAGGGCTCCTTAGGAGCCCTCTGATCAGGGTCTACACTGTTTGTCATTTTGACTTATATTGTAAAAATCAACTCTAAAAAGTAAAAAATGGACTAGACTAAATTGAAAACTAGAATTTTCCATTTGAAGTTTCAGGGAGGAAAGGGTTAAGATATCCGAAAAGTGGTCGTTTGTGATTAGCAATGCCGTAATAATTTTGATCCATGTGAGTTGCCAGCAAACTGTGGGAATATGACTTTTTATCTGGATCTACATCTAACTGGTGGATAATCAATACGTCCTAAACCGGGTGGCTCGGTAGCTCACGTGGTTAGAGTGCTGGCACGGTAAGTCAGAGACGCTGGGTTCGAGTCCCGGTCGGGTCACGTTTTTTTCACTCAGTCCTGTAAAGCGTTACATTGTAAATGATTATATGAAACGCAATGATATTTTTTTCAAGCATATTTGGGGGTGGACATAGACTATAAAAAAGTAAACAACGAGTAGTGAACGATAATATTTAGCGCAGTCCACTTTTTGTGGGAGTCAGCACTTGGTCAGCATATCGACGGCTTTAATAGTTATGTACTGTAGCTATGCAAGCGTCCCTAAATCGTGGAAAGTGCCAAACTGTAAAGTACATTCACGGTTCACTGCTGATTGTTTACCTATATAGCCTTTAAAGACATCTCCTGGTGACCTTTTGGTCATAACACCTGAACAAGCTATCAAAGCATGCGGCTATGTGCAAGTTTTGGCCTTACTGCTATCTTGTCTAGGGATATACTCATACAAGCGTTTCATGTGAAGCCTGTACCTTAAATTTGTTAGTTTGGTTAGTAAACCCCATTGAAAAACGTAATGTGAGGGCCTCTCTAGACAACTGGAGATAAGTTACATGTATTTTCACACCAACTGAGATTGGTGACACCTTGTGATTTACGCTGTTTCTCACCTATCTAACAATGTGGGGGGAGTCCCTCAATGGACTGAGGAAAAGTCTTTAAATGCCATTAAACAATCTCAAGGAAATTTATTTTCAAGTGTCGCGGAATCGACCGCGGTACCGCTGTATTTCAACCAGCATGCCACTTTCCTGGTCCTGAAATTGTTCGAATATAAATGGAAGTGAAAGTAGATTCTCCTAATTTTTCAGTGTGTACTGTTTATTCGCTTTTTAAATCGTTCCACTGTTTCTTCTGATACAGATCTAAAAAATAATCGATTTTATCTTTTTTAAAGGAACTAGATCTATAGGATATTTGTTGTTGCTTTCTTGAGCGGATGAAGGCTGAGAACTCGATGCTGCCAGAAGATGGTTTCAAAGATTGAAACCATCACAAATATTGAAACCGTCGAACTTGAGTCTGTAATTTTCTCCCTTTTATTGCAACTTGCATTTACGTTTAGCTTCGTTTTAAAGGCATCTCCTGACAACCTTTCGACCATAACGCCTTGCCAGACAATTTCCTTGCAAAAAGCATGGATATTGGGGACATGTCGGTAGCAAAGAACCATTAAAGTGTCGTTGTTGTTGTTGCTGCTGCTAAGGTTTATAGTCCCGCATAAGCTTTATCAGATGCGTCATCCCATTAGAAGTGTCTCATGTGAGACCCGACCTTTATATTTGATAGTTTGGTAAGAAATAACCATTGAAAAGCACTAGAGCATGAGTATAATCTGAGCCTCATCATGTAAACTGAGATTGGTATACCCGCTGGTAGCTTTTGCTGCATGCTTTGGCAGTTACATTTACACCTATCGAGAACAATGGGGGGACTCCATAAATGGACTGAGGAAATATCTTTAAATACGGAAAATGATAACGCCTTCTGCACTAAAAAATACACAGATGAACGATGCACATGTGCACATTGGTGTTAATGAAGAGCAAATTCACGTGGAACTATGTTCCGATGTATAGTCGTCTAAAGTGACTACAGCTCCAACAGAACCCTGATGGTTCGACCCGCAGACGGTCCATTCTAAATGTTCATTGATTCAACAAACAGTGGTGTTCTGTCGACCTTAATGCGCACGCACCGGTCTCACTTTCGATTGACTATAGTTCCACGTGAAGTTGCCCGAAAAAGACGACACGAGTCTGGCCCGAAGGGGTATAAAAGCCACTACCCGGACCGAACCGAACCGAACCTAGCCGAAATTGGCCGGACCGAAAAAATTTCGGAGTTCCACTATAAGCATAAAAATAATTTAAATTGGAAAATTTTGGTACGTATACGGTCAATAACCTATTATTTACACACTGTAAAAGTTTTATAACCATCAGAAGTCTGAATGTTGAAAAAAATGCGATTTTGTAATTTTAGGGGGTATAAAAGCCACTACCTTTCAAATTTCAGTTAATACTGTTTTTCTTCTTAAAAACAGCTTTGTGTCATGTTATTTCATAATAAAATTATATCAAACCTTGTTTATTTTATGGCATGTACCAAAAAAACCATATTTGGGGAAACATAACTCTTAAATTCACATTTGTAGTGATTTTCGTACCGGAATATTGGTCCAGCGTAATATATTCATTTCCGTAAGAATGACGCAAACTGTATTTTTCCGTCGTTTTATAGATATGATATGCAGAATGCTTATATATTATCAGATATTGTATACTAATCTTTTAAAAAACACAATTTTTTATGTTCAAATTCATTAAGAATATTAAAAGGTTTTTTAATGATTGTTGAAAAAGGTCTTAGAAGATAGAACATTATTATAAACTTTGAACAATAATAGCAATTATTGACCATGCGTCTATTAAAATCATGCTATTAAACAATGCAAACAACAATTATCAAGTTATGAACCAACTGTTAAAGGCGACACACTTTTCAGTTAGTTTCATGTCTTTAAACTATCTAAGTAATTAGCAGTTATGATATAAACAATCTACATAATTAGCAATTATGACTTTCTTTGATTGCATTTCAATATATGGAAAAATGGAATACAGTGCTAACCTTGGTAGGATGGCTCATTCACTGGTCATCTGATCTAGGTCTACACTGATTGCATAGGAAAAGCTTACTCTTCATAGTTCATATTGTATCAAGCGACAACCATTGATTGCTGGTAATTACTTACAGTTTTGTAAAAATAAGGCAAAAAATTGCATTAATCAGTCATCTGTTTAAAAAATGCACTGCCACTTCTACTTCAATTAGTGATCGCTTAATACAAGATTGACTGTACACGAAGTAAGTTCAACATCCGATCTTAATAATCATAAAAATGCTCAGGGAACTAATCTCTCTCTATATATATATCGATCTCCCCCTTCCTCCCTCTGGATATAAAGGTTGTGTGATTCTTACGGAAATGAATATATTACGCTGGACCGTTATATTCAGGTACGAAAATCACTTCAAATGTGAATTTAGGAGTTATGTTTCCCCAAATATTGTTTTTTTTGGTACATGCCATAAAATAAACAAGGTTTTATATAAGTTTATCATCAAATAACATTACACAAAGCTGTTTTTAAGAAGAAAAACTGGATTAACTGAAATTTGAAAGGTAGTGGCTTTTATACCCCCTAAAATTACAAAATCGCATTTTTTTCAATATTTAGATTTCTGATGGTTATAAAACTTTTACAGTGTGTAAATATTAGGTTATTGACCGTATACGTACCAAAATTTTCAAATTTAAATTATTTCTATGCTTACAGTGGAACTCCGAAATTTTTTCGGTCCGGCGAATTTCGGCTAGGTTCGGTTCGGTTCGGTCCGGGTAGTGGCTTTTATACCCCTTCGTCTGGCCCGCGTTTTATTGTACTCATACCTGCTAAAAATGGCAACTCTTCATCACTGTTTCCCAGCCTCCTGAGCGGACATCTGTCCAATCGTCGTATGAATAGTGGTACCAGAAAGATAATACACAGGTAAAGTAGGACAGGTGTGACTATCTTGATTCAGTATCGGATTCATCACGTCATCGATATTAATTGATAACAGCTTGGTTTCAATCGGATTGTTTTTGTTTAATGAGTAAAGACAAACAATTGTGAATTATCGGAGTTTTGATTTTTAACAGATTTAGCGAGTTTGAGGTAAATACAGTGTAGATAACTTTGTCAGTTTGTGTGGATATTGACAATGTTTATGCTTTCAAATAATCTGCTATTCTAGTTTTCATGAAATATTTATAAAGTTTTGTACAGAGGTGTGTGTGTGTGTGTGACAAGGGAAAACTCTTTTACACTGAGTGACACAAGTTAACCCTAGTTAACCCTTTACCCCATAGCCAGGACAGGTGACCACTAAAGCATTTTATAAGTGAAGCAGAATGCTCCTTTAATACTTTACATTCAGTCTGCTTTAAACTTTTGTTTCATATTGAGAATTTGATAGATGGGGGCCTGACTTAATTATTCCATAGTGTAGAAATAATTAGACTAGAGGCGTGGAAAGGCTTATTTGTGGGAAAAATACCGGAATATCCCCAGCATTTCACGTGATGTGGTCCATTCCGTATATATATATATATCCAGGTACCACCATTATTCGAACACCTAAGCATCTTCCAGTCAATTACAAATTTCTATGGGAATAAAAGTTATTTTTTACATAGGTACTGGATAAACTTGTTATTTTCAACTTATAATACGATGGGTAAGTTATTGCAACTAAAATCGGTTCTCTAACAATGTAAATAAAGCAAAGTGGCCCGCTTACCTCATTCTCAGTGGAATGCCAACCTAAATTCGAACAGCAGGTTTGACACCACAAAATTTTTACTATATGTAGCCCAGGGTAAGTGTTTGTTCATAAAATGTCAGATAAAACATAAAACAAGTGTCTGTAACCTCATAAAAAGTAAATGTCAACTTTTTTACAAGTAATTTACAGTAGTTTAGACATAAGGTATCAATTGTTAATGGCTACAGACAGGGCATTTATGGTGATTAGAAGGGTCTCCCTTTTGATGAGAAATGCATCTAAAACAAAGAAGAAATTTCTTGAAAGTTGTTGAACATATTTTTCTAAAATAAAACTAGTGTACTGGAACCTGTTAGATAAACAAATATTTTGTTTATTCCCTGTTATTTCTTATATGAAACACAATTAGGAAATAAAAGAGTGAAAAAAGTGATAAAGACCCCTAGTTTGAGATTTGATCAAATTTAGTGGTCTGAACCCTCAATTTTATTTATCCGGACCATTAGGAATGAGGTAAATGTAAAAGTTTTGCAGCCGATACACCAATGGTCATTTTTGATAACAGAAAATGTAGTTTGTGGCTAAATAATGCATGGGGAAATTTGGGATTAGATGTAAATACAATATTTATAGTCAGATAAGTTCAACAAATGCCCTTTCACTTATTTACTGATCTTTTTTGCCGATTTTGTGTTCTTGACATTTCTACCGGTGTTACTGTCAAAATGTCACGCGCGGTTATGCAAATTTGTTTGTAACTATAGATGTCACGCGAAATGATTCAGGTGTTCGATTTTTGGTTGTGTTCGAATAACGGTTGTAAAGGGATATATATACGGAATGAACCACAGACGGGGGATATATTATACACATGCGGGGATATTCCGGTATTTTGCCTATTTATGGAGTAATGGGTTTAAAGGTAAAAAAAGGTAAAGGTAAGCTTTATTTAACGTCACATATGGTAAAAATCAACATCAGCCCTCTAGCGCTTTTAATGCAACAAACAAGGTATCCATTAACATCCATATTAACCTGGGCATTACAGTCACATTCCTAGCACTACCCTTATAAAGCCGAGCGTCAGGCAAGGGAGCTGCTAGTACCATTTTATAGTTGTCTTTGGGATGATCCAGCCTGTTGTATTATGGCTAAAGCTGTACTCCGTCATACTGGTCAGTAGAATACACTTTGAGTAAGCCTGCTCTGTGCACTCTGTATGTAACTTTCAACCTGTTAACTTGTAGATCATCAAACTAGTAGACTAAGATATACTTGTCTCTTATTACTAGACCACATATCACAACACACCCGGGGATCGAACCCACAACCCCGCCTCTAAAGCCAACGCTCTACCAACTGAGCTATCGAGGCGGTTTAAATGGGTTAATTGATAGACTTATATACAGTTCAGTGTGTGTTTGTGTATGTGACATCAACATAAATGTAAGAAAACTGTCCTTATTAACCCATTACCCCACATATAAAAATACACCTAAATTTATGCCTTTTATTATTCCCCCTACTAAAGAAAATGGTTTCACTTCATACAGTTATTAAAAAGTACCAGTAGAAAAAGTTTCTATTTTATTGCAGATGGTACCTTAAAGCCGACTGAAAGTAAAGCAGCAGGTGCATTCTTGCTAAATAAGTTGCATCCTGTCTTCAAAACAACAAACATGTTATGGTGTAATGGGTTGACTGTTCATTTGAAGTTTTGTTCAGCAAGTTGCCAACTACAGTAAAACTATGTACCATAAGTAGAGAGGACTTGAAGATAAGAGCTGCTTTACACTTATATTGTTTTCTGATGGAATTTTCTATTTTTGCACATGTTTATGTTACCTGTCTAGCAGTCTATCACCACATTATTTAAAAGAATGACACAAAGTGCAGACCCTGATCAGTAAGAGACCCTCTGATCTGATTCTACTCTGTTTTCTATTGGTATATCTATATGCCTAGTCCCGGGTACATTATTAGGGTTAAGGCTTTATGAAAGTATTTAAACAGGAAGTTTCATCCAGTTTCAAGCTGCTACTTGACTATTTGTCTTTAACACCAGTGATGACTCTTTTTAGCTTGACTTTTTAAAGAAAAATGTTGAGCTATAGCCTATTGATGTTATATGTGTATGTAATATTTTATGTATGGGCCGGAGGCCTTATACATTAAAATGAATTGAATTGAATTGATGTTATATGTGTCCGCATTTGTTAAGTTTTAGGATTGAGTTGTTCAAAATTTATCAAAGGGTTCCATTTGAAACTTGGAAATAATTGTTCACTATGAGAAGGGCATCCCATCAGAACATTGGGAGGTAACTATAAGATTTGTGGTTCTGGCGTTATTGCCCTTGTTTTGACTTAGAATTTTGTTGAAATGTAATTTGGAATACTTCTTCTTATCAAAAGTGTAGTTAATTTCAACAAGGCAGGCAACCCAATGAGTCACTGTCCTTGATTTGGATTAGAATTTACTGTAAAATAATTTATTGTAAATGGATCCGAATTTCTCAATACACTATCAAATCAGGGTTTTTCCACCTTATATTATAGGGTCAGATAAATAGACCCAATTCCCAATTGCCAAAACTTACAATTTACTCTGATCAGGGTTTACACTTTTTGCTAATTTAGAGCAGTATTTATTAAACTAGAATTATTAAAACCCAGAATGCCAAGTAGACTGTTTCATAGTTTGATAACTAAAAAGATCCACAAGGGACTCTAATATCACACAAGAGTTACTTAGTGTTGAAAGAGTTAAGATGAAGAATCATTTGGTCACTGTCACTGAGTTCTAATACACACTATCCCATAGCCTGTCTCTTAAAAGTATTGAAGACTGGTGACAAAGCAGGTTGAAAGTAAAGCAGAATGTGCCTTAAGATGCATTCTGCTTTACTTTCTGCCTGCTTTAACCTCTTACCCCATAAATGTGCCTTTTAACTCTTTTCTACATTCTAGAAGATGGAAGCTTAAAATAGGCTGAAAGTAAAGTAGAATGCACCTTAAGACACATTCTGCTTTGCTTTCAACCTGCTTTAACCCTTTCCCCCCATGGAAGCGCCTTTAAGAGAATATGAATTATTCCTCCGTTGAAGAAAATAGTTCAAATTTAATCAGTCATTAATAGATATTATGGGGAATAATTTCTATACTCTAGCAAATGGAAGCTTAAAGCAGGCTGAAAGTAAAGCAGAATGCGCCTTAAGGCGCAATCTGTTTTTCTTTCAAGCTGCTTTAAGTAGTTACCTGTCTTCAATACTAGAAATAGGATATCAAATAAAGAGTTAAGTGGTAACCTGTTTTCAAAACTAGAAACAGGGTATGGGGTAATGGGTTAACCCTTTGAACCCTAGTCCCGCATATAGGCGTCCTTTTCAAACAGTGTACATGTGAATAGTACACTTGTCCTACGCAAACAGTGAAGACCCAGATCAGAGGGCTCCGAAAGGAGCCCTCTGATCAGGGTCTTCACTGTTTGTCATAATGCAAAACATTGACAAAAACAACCCTTAAAAGTCAGAAATGGACTAGACTAAAATGGAAACTGGGATTGTCCATTTGAAGTTTTAGGGAGAAAAGAGTTAAGCTATTACACAGTAGTATTTTACTAGAATCAAAGATTTTGGCATTCATTTTGAGTTTATGTTAAGCCTCTCTCTGCTGGAATATAGAAAATATTTCTTTTGATACACACACTGATAGTCTTCATTTCATGACGGTATAAATTGAAACTATTTTCTTCATTAGAGGAATGAATTAAAGGCATATAAAGGCGCATGTATGGGGTACTGGGTAAAATATTAACATGATTTCAAACAAGAAGCAGTGGTTGGGTAACAGGTTAATGGTTATAAGAAAAAGGTTTATTTCACCTTTATCTAGTGTTGTTCCAGTCATCGTTAATAATTGAAAATCAATTTTTTTATACATTTCTATAGATAATCAATGATGATTTTGCAAAAAATCCATTATGCAATTACTTGCTTGAATCATGTACAGTTGAATCTGGGCATTTTGAACTCACTTGAGTCGAAATTAATTGTACTTCTAACATTGAATTTGGTTATATTGAACACGCTTAAGTGGAACATATCCGTATTTCAAAGTTCAAATGTGACTGAGCCACCGTTGCACTTTGAAATATGGATATGTTTGACATAAGCGAGTTCAGAATATTGAAGTTTGACTGTTGTACTTGAGTTCAGTTAACTTGAGTCATAACCTATATAAGATGTTACTCCAAAACTTGTTACATGTTTTTTAGCTCACCTGAGCCAAAGGCTCAAGGTGAGCTATTGGGATGGCCCTGTGTCCGTCGTCGTCCGTCGTGCGGCGTCGTTAACAATTGCTTCAAATGACATCTCCT
This sequence comes from Gari tellinella, assembly GCA_922989275.2. NCBI lineage: Eukaryota > Metazoa > Mollusca > Bivalvia > Cardiida > Psammobiidae > Gari > Gari tellinella. The sequence continues at coordinate 854,992 of OV277857.1, forward strand.
CCTATACCGCTGAACAGATTTCAACCAAACTTTACAGGAATGTTCCTTGGGTCAAGCTCTTTCAAATTTGTTCAAAGAATTAAAAACAATGTAGAACTCTGGTTGCCATGGCAACCAAAGTGCTAAAATAAGGAAATCTTAAAAAATCTTCTTGTCTGAAACTAAACTACAAGGGCCAGAGCTTAGATATTTGGCACATAGCATCACCTACAGGTCCTCTATCAAGTTTGTTCAAATTATGCCCCTGGGGTCAAAATTGGCCCGCCCCGGGGGGGGGGGGGGGGTCATAGTTTAACATAGAGTTATATAGTGAAATTTTCAAACGTCTTCTCCTCTGAAACTAATATGGCCAGAGCTTTGATATTTGGCATGGTGACACTTCTAAATGTCTTATACCAATATTGTTCAAATGGTACTGGTCGGTTGCATATCTAGGTCACAGGAGCTAAAAATAGATTTTTCAATGGAAACTTAAAAAATCTTCTTGTCTGAAACTACAAGAGCCAGAGCTTAGCTATATGGCACATAGCATCGCCTACAGGTCCTCTATCAAGTTTGTTAAAATTATGCCCCTGGGGTCAAAATTGGCCCCGCCCCGGGGGTCACAGTTTAACATAGAGTTATATAGTGTAAATCACTGATATTTGCAAACAGTTTTGATACAGATCAGATGCCACATTATGCTGCATCTAATCTGGATCCAAACTATTTGCCACTTATTTACATAGTTTCTTTAATTTAGAAAATGTAAAGTATGATTTTTTTACATAATTCACATTCAATGTTGGAAAAGCAGACAGCAATTCAGTATTATAAGAGTTAAGACCCCTGCTGCAGAACTGACAGAACTGTATTACATAACTGAACTCCGGTCAACTGAGGTACACTGTAACAGCAACATATGGTGTTGACTGCTACATTTTTATGCACCTGCACAACTTAGTTGGGGGCATATTGTTTTTGTCTGTCTGCTTTTTTGTCTGTTTGTCCATTTGTTTGTCTGTCAGTCCACAACTTTAATCTTAGCCATAACAGTTAGAAACTTTATAACTTGGGTCATGTCCTACAAAGGTCAATGTCATTTTTGAATTATTCCCCATTGTCATATTTTCTTGTCCTGGAGATAACTCCAGTTCTACTGATGTTAACCCATTACCCCATACATAATTATGCCTTTTTACGCCTTTAATTTATTCCTCCTCTAAAGAAAATAATTCCAGTCATACAGTCATAAAATGTAAGAGATAAGAAATAGTTTCTATATCTTAGTAGATGATAACTTAAAGCAGGTTGAAAGTAAAGCAGAATGTGCAATAAATAATCATATGGAAATACATGTAGCTTAATGATAAGAGGAAGTGTCATGGATAAGGGCCATAACCCTGCCAAAAATATTTTTTTTAAGTTATTCCAATTTGTCATGGTTTTTTTTGTCTGGAAGATAATTCCATTTACAGCTGTATTAAAATGTTGCCTTGCCTAGTAAGCTAAGGCACAATGACCTCAGGTGAGCGAATTAAGGGCCATGGCCCTCTTGTTTAAAGGAGCATGCTCCTTTATTTTCAGACTGCTTTAACTCTTTCAACACTGTAAATCTTATGGGTTATTCGGTTCCCTTGTGGGTCATTTTAGTTATCAAAACATAAACCAGTCTACTTGGAATCATGGGTAGTTTAATAAATACTGCTCTAAATTAGAAAATAGTGCAGACCCTGATCAGAGGGCTCCTATAGGAGCCCTCTAGTCTGGGTCTACACTGTTTTCAGATGTATTGAGTATATTTTAAACAGGTAAATAGTGTTGAAAGAGTTAAGCTCCCGTTTTGAAATAACCTGGGAATGCCTTTTATAGTTATGTTCTGGACTGTATAGCTGGAAACTACTTTTTGTAGTGTATGAATAATTAAAGGCATAAAAAGATCTATTTATGGTGTACAGGGGTTAAGTATAAAACAATAACTGTCTTCATGACCTATAGGTCTGCACTTGTATTGATTAATTCTTTCCTCCTATAAACCCTGCAGGAGGCTTTACCCTTCCCAGGACTCCAGATAAGAGGAATCCAACATTTTTCTCACTTATTTCAATACAAAATCCTATTGTGTTACTACTCATTAGAATCGTCTCTTTGAGACGATTCTAATGAGTAGTGACACCTAAGGGTTTTAATCAGAAATAACGAATTTAGTTTTTAGCTCGACTTTTTCGAAAAGTCGAGCTATTGTCGTCAGCGTCAGCGTCTGCGTCTGCATCGGTTACGTTTTTGTAAGAGTTGATTTCTCAAAAACTATCAAAGGTATCCATTTGAAACTTGGAATAGTTGTACAGTATCAAAAGGGCAACTCATAACAATAAGGCAGGTAACCCTGGGATTTGTCATTTCAGAGTTATTGCCCTTGTTTTATTTACTTAAAAATTGTAAATTAACATATCTAAATAACTATGAAAGATATTAACTTGAAACTTTGAATAGTTATTTAGTATCAAAAGGGCAACTCATTTAACAAGACAGGTTACCCTGGGGTTTGTGTATACAGAGTTATTGCCCTTGTTTTATTTTCTTTAAAGTTATAAATTAACATATCTAAATAACTATGAAAGATATTAACTTGAAACTTTGAATACTTGTTAAGTATCAAAAGGACAACTCATTACGACAAGGCATGTAACCCTGGGATTTGTCATTTCAGAGTTATTGCCCTTGATTTATTTACTTAAAAATTGTAAATTAACATATCTAAATAACTATGAAAGATATCAACTTGAAACTTGGAATACTTGCTCAGTATCAAAAGGGCAACTCATTACAAAACAGGTAATCCTGAGGTTTGTGTATCCAGAGTTATTGCCCTTGTTTTATTTACTTAAAAGTTATAAATTAACATATCTAAATAACTATGAAAGATATTAACTTGAAACTTTGAATACTTGTTAAGTATCAAATGGACAACTCATTACAAAAAGGTAGGTTACTCTGTGATTTGTAATTCCAGAGTAATTGCCCTTGATTTATTTACTTAAAACTTGTAAATTGAAATATCTTAATAACTGTCAAAGGTATAGGGCATTAAACACCCATACATATTCTTTAAGTTTGAAAAATGTAGCCGTCTCAAGTATATGAAAGTCGAGCGTCCAGCATCCGTTTGCGGTGCTCTCGTTGAAATACTCCCCTTATCTGGAGCCCTGCCCTTCCCCCTCATAAACACCAAGCAGGCCACTACAGTGTCCTGATAAATATATATTCAACTCTTTCAACACACAGTAACTCTTGTGGGTTATTAGATTCATTTGTGGATCTTTATAATTACCAAAACATGAACCAGCCTACTTGGAAGTCTTGGTAGTTTAAGTAAGTTAGGTACGGGTAAGTTATTTCCAGGCCTTCAGATAAGGAGAGAATTCCCCAAACTAGAATTCTTATGACAGTGGGGTAATTAATGGGTTAACAGAATATTTGCAACATTTTCTCATACAATGTATATTCAAGATTTCATTAGCCAGTATAAGGCCTATGGCCCATGATACATGGAAATAGCATTCCATAGCCTGTTTCTAGTTTTGAAGACAGAGGACCACTTACAGCAGGTTGCAAAGATGCATGCTGCTTTACTTTAAGCTTCATTTAACTCCATAGACTTTTTCTAGAATTGAAGATAGGTGACCACATAAGGAAGGTTGAAAGTAAAGCAGAATCATGAGAATGCATCTTAAGGTGCATTCTACTTTACTTTCAGTCTGATTTAAGGTGGTTGGCGGGTCTGCTTATTCCGTGTCAGAAATCTTTGAAATCTTGATTAAATTGAAATATACCATATCAGGGGTGAAAAATCTTTAAAATGAAAAAAAATTACAGTACCGTTTTTTTTGACAGGACCTTTTGTCGAGAAAAGCTCCTTTTTCAATAAACGGGAATATTTCTGTACATTCAAGTGAACTGTACAGAGACTATAAAATATTGTGCAAACAAAGATATTTCATGACATATTTTCTGGAAATATCAATATTTTGAAAAAGTCAAATGCTGAAAAAGTCAGTAAATCTCAAATTACAAAAAATGTAGCTGTTTAACATACACTAATTTTACTCTTATTAGATAGATATTACTTAGTTCTACTAGTCGCACAATTTTTATGAAAATCTACAGTGGAATTTACATTTTATACATGATTTCCAGAAATTCTGACAAAATGTTAACACAAAACGAGTAACCTCCCTTGAGTTCAACTTTAAAATGCCGTCAGCTCTACATAATACCATAAGTCAAACCTGTAATAAGGGACCATTGAATACGGTAGCCTGTAGATATTTAAAGGCAGGTGATTGCTTAATGCATAACAAATGTATTGCATAAAGCTCCTTTAGGATCTATCTTTTAGCATTACTTTTGTCCAGTGTTAAGCTGTCATATAGGCTATAAATCCTCACAGAAATTAGTTGTCACTTGACCATACTTGCCTCTGATATTATTCATTATTACGTGACTAAACATAGCCTGTCCTTTGATCACTGCGTTATGGATTGACTAGTCAATAAAATCGGACAATTTATTTTAATAAAAAGTTTTGAAGCGAGTGGGAATCAAACCTAGAACCTTTGGATTGCTTGTCAATTACCGTACCAACTGCGCTAACAGAAGACACTGAAACAGAAGGTGCATTCTGCTTTACTTTCAGCATGCTTTAAGCTTTTATCAGCTAGAATATGGAAAATATTTATAATGATTCTTATTTGTGACAGTATAAATTGGAACTATTTTCTTCAGTAGAGGAATAAATAAAGGGCATATAAAGGCATGTTTATGCGGTAATGGGTTAAATGACCACCTGTTTTCATTGCTAGAAACAGGCTATGGAGTAGAGTGTTATCTGGAACCCTTTCTAATGGCAGTGTTGTTTATATATTTCAGACTTGTGAGTGATGAATTCAGGTTTAACTATTGTGCTTCTGTCACTTGGAGCAATTCTGTTGACTTCTGTGTCAGTGGAAGCAAATGACAGCACAGGGGTGACACCATCACCACAAACCACAGCAGGGCCACCACCATCTACAGCAAACCCCAACAGCCAAACAGCAGCCCCTAATACACAGTCTGATAACTCTGGTGTAACTGCAGCACCTAACGCTACTCAACAGCAAGCTACAACTGGTGTAACTACAGCAACTAAGCTAACAAACCAGTCTGATACAAACCTATCTTCTAGCAATACACCTGTGCCTAGTACAGAGGCTCCCAATGCTTCTACGCCAGCAGGTGATGTCAAATCAACTTCATCCAGTGGAAGCTCTACAGTGTCTCCACCTACAACACAGAAAGCATCAGTAACACCAGCTGATAACAAAACCGGTGGCACAAATGCTCCAGTAACAACTGTAGCCCCAACAACTCCCCAGCCAACTACAGCAAACATTTCCTCTGTAACTGTTACACCTTCTCCGACTGGGTCTAATGGATCTGTGTCCACAGAGCAGCCTACCAACCCTAATGCCACAGCTATGACTCCAGCTCCTACTAACAGAACTGTGACTCAACAACCTACTGCATCAACAGCCGCACCACCAGCAGTGACAAATGGCTCAGTTACAACACACACACCCAGCCCAACGAATGGTTCAGCTGTAACACAAGTAGCTCCTGGTGATAACACAAGCAGTACTACAAGTCAGCCAGACAAAACTAATGGCACTGGTGCAAATGAAACAGGCACAACTATGCCTCCCAGTACAACGGCCAAGCCAGGTACAACCTATGTCAAACCTATGTTAACCCCTTTCCTTCCTGAAACTTCAAATGAATGATTCTAGTTTCCAATTCAGTCTACTTCATTTTAAGCTCCTCTGTTTTGAAGAAATTATGAGCTATTGTCATCACTCCAGTGTCTGCGTTGTTGTTGTTGATGTCATTGCCCATAACTTAAGAACTACATGTGATACAGACTTAATCTGCAGTATGTGTACTCACCTCAAACTAATCTTGGGCTAAGTAAAATTTGGGTGATGTTTAACAAAGGTCAAGGTCATTTAGAGGTCTAATAGGGTTAATGTAACATTTCCCATAACTCTGAACAACATATGATACAAACTTCATATTTGGCATGTCTACTCAACGCAAAAAGCTCTTGAGCTCAGTACATGATTGTTCAACTTTGGTCATGGCAGACAAAGACCAAGGTCATTTAGAGGTCATTCAGAGGTCAAATATAGGTTGAATTTAACATTGGTCATAATTGTGATACAGACTTTTCATATCGCATGTGTTCCTAACCAAAGAAGCTTTTTGAGCTCAGTACAACTTAGGTCATGTCAGACAAAGGTCAAGGACTCAATGTCATTTACAAGTCAAATTTTATATTTCCCATAACTTTAAAACAACATGTGATAGACACTTCATGGTATGCATGTCTTCTCAATGCAAGAAACCCTTGAGCTCAGTACAAGTTTGGTCATGGTACATAAAGGTCAAGGTCACTTAGAGGTCATTCAAAGGTCAAATAGGTTGAATTTAACCTTGGTCATATCTTTGCAACTGCATGTGATATAGACTTTGCAGTCTCATGCTGTGGGAGAATCATGCTCATCTCAAGGTCAAAAATTCCGGTGTTACCTTACTTACCTACATGTATTAACCATTATAGACTGTTCTAAAAGTAAACTGACCAGGTCTGAAAAATCGGACAATACCTGTAAAGAGTCATTTGTCCCATGCAAAAAGTGTAGACCCAGATCAGTGGGTATCCTATTGTACTTCTGTTGAGGAAATTAGGTTAATAGAAGGGCATTATTAGAGGAACTAAAATCAAGCTTGGCATTTGTATTTACAGCAACAACAGGTGCACCAACTGGTCAACAGATCATGTACATCAATGAAATCATGCTGGATAGACATGGTGGATTTCAAAAGATTGAACTCTATGGTAGGCACTAATTTTCTTCCATACATCAGAGCTCCAGAGAAGTAATTTAAAAACTAAAATCTTTATTTCTGCATTAAACCCTTTGGTGTCACTTCGAGACAATTCTAATGAGTAGTAACACTATAGGATTTGGTGTTGAAATGCTTGATTCGTTCAGTTTACTCCCTCTAATGTCTGGAGCCTTGAAATATTTTGTTTCCTCACTTAACACACCAACCCTGACAATGATTATATGCATTCTTTTCAAACAGTTTACCTGTTGAAATGTACACTTGTCCTACACTTTTCCTATAACCAGTGTAGACCCTGATCAGATGTAGGAATTGCCACACAGTTGAGATAATTGCCTATTCTCACATAACTACCCCTGTTTTCTACAGCGAACAACGATGACAAATATCCTTATCTCCAACATGTGTGAGATCAATTTAATGACGTCACGATATGGACAGTATTTATAACGGCACTTTGACGTCACCGAGGTTAAAAAAAAAATGCATATTGCTGTAAAAATACCTTAAATCTTTGGTAATGTGAGAAAAATAATCTGTCACTCATTGATGTTTAAGACAAGGTGATCTCAAACTCGTCGAGAATAGAAAAGTTATTAAGCTCGCCAAGGCTCGCTTAATAACATTTCAATTCTAGACTCAGCTTGTCTTAAACATCGACTCATGACAGATCCCATATTTCTGTCATGGTTGTTTCATATCTAAAACTCCACCCACTATGACCATCAGATGACACATGTTATGTTTTATGTTTGTAGTGTCCAACCAGGTTGACCTGACTCACTACGCCATGGTGATGGTAGATGGAGGAACATACAAGACCATGTCCATTACACATCTAGAACACTTACAGCAGAATAACAGTCTTGTTATGGTCTCATTCAATAACACTTCAATTGTAAGTACGGGAATACAGTAAAACCTCCCTATTACGACCACTAAATTTTGTTAATTATTTGGATGATTAGGATAGGTGACCGCTTAAAGCAAGGTGACAGTGAAACAGAAAGCTCCTGTAGGAGCTTTCTGTTTCACTGTCACCTTGCTTTAAGCTGCCACCTCTCTATTATACAATTAATTAGCCTTCGTTTCAGTGGTCGTAATAGCGAGGTTTTACTGTACATGGAATCATTTTTCGTGTAATATATGTGTATGTGTAATAGAATGTTCATGAACCTTTTAAAGCATTTAATTCATTACTCCACTAAAGATAATAGTTCCACTTTATGCAGTCATGAATGTGCAACATAAGAAATAGTTCTTATATTCTAGCAGATTATAGCAACAAACTGAAAGTAAAGCAGAATGCTCCTTTCTGCTTTACTTTCAACCTGCTTTAAGTGTTCACCTCTTTTTAGCTCACCTTAGCTAGCTCAAGGTGAGCTTTTGCAATCCTTGAATGTCCGGCGTCCAGCGTGCGTCGTGCGGTGTGCGTCGTGCGTCGTCAACAATTTTAGTGTTTACACTCTAGAGGCCACAATATTTATCCAATATTTGAAAAACTTGCTCACATTGTATATTACCATAAGAGTTCAAATGAGTTCTATTATGGCTGAAATCGGACTAATAGGTCAAGAGTTATCTACCTTTGAATTGCTGAAAATGCCATATTTAACAGTGTTTACACTCTAGAGGCCACAATATTTATCCAATCTTTCTAAAACATGCTCAGATTGTATATTACCATAAGAGTTCAAATGAGTTTGATAATGGTTGAAATCCGACCAATAGGCCAAGAGTTATTTACCTTTGAATTGATGAAAATACCATATTTAATAGTGTTTACACTCTAGAGGCCACAATTTTTATCCAATCTTTCTCAAACTTGCTCAGATTGTATATGACTATAAGAGTTCGGATGAGTATGATTATGGTTGAAATCGGGTTAATAGGTCAAGAGTTATCTACCTTTGAATTGCTGAAAATGCCATATTTAAGGGTGTTTACACTCTAGAGGCCACAATTTTTATCCAATCTTTCTCAAACTTGCTCAGATTGTATATGACTATAAGAGTTCGAATAAGTGCAATTATGGTTGAAATCGGACCAATAGGTCAAGAGTTATTTGCCCTTGAATTGCTGAAAATGCCATATCTAACAGCGTTTACACTCTTGCAACTACAGTTTTCAATGGATTTTGATTATACTTGCACACAAAGTATATAGCTACAAGTTCTCGAAGGAGTGCAATTATTGTTGAAATCTAATCATTGTGGCAATAGTTATCTGCCCTTGATATACTTTGAAATGCTAGAAAAGGCTTCATTTCAGTATTGTGTAGGCTCTTAAGTTACCTGCCCTTGATGTACTCTACTATACTAGAATTATGAGGTTGTATTCCAAAATAGTTTACATGCTATACTATAAATTTGAATGGATTTAGATTGAACGGGTGAAACAGAAAGGTAAAGCTATCTGTCTTCAGTATAACAGGTGAGCGATATCAGGGCCTTCAGGTCCTCTTGTTAAAACTAGAAACAGACTATTGGGTTAAGAGGATTTTAGCAAATCAGAATAAATACCATCTGCTGAAATGTATTGTCCTAAAATATACAAACCATTTATTCTTTTTTGGAATACATGTACTTTGTTTTGCAAAATAAATTCCAACTGACAAACAGCTAGGAATCTAGCTGATTAAACAAGGTTTTTCAATACTTATACTTCTTGCTTTAATGAATTTCTATCATCAGAAATATATTCTGTATTGTAGCAGATGATCCCTTAAAGCAGGTTGAAGGTAAAACAGAATGCGTCTTAAGGCACATTCTGCTTTATTTTCAACCTGCTTTAAATGGTCAGCTTTCTTCCATACAAGAAACAAGATACGTGGTAATGGGTTAAGTAGTTATCTGTATTCAATGCTGAAAACAAGCTATGGAGATAAGGCAGGGCTTCAGATAAGGGAAGAACAGGTATTTTGAAAACTGAAATCTTTATGCCTGTTCAAATCCCTATAGTGTGACTACTAATTAGAATCGTCTCTTTGACACAATTCTAATGAGTTAAAACACCATAGGGTTTGGTTTAACATAATGGAGAAATTGTTGAAAATAGTTAGCTCCCTTTTATCTAGAGTCTTGAAAGGGTTAACCCATTACCCTATAGCCTGTTTCTAGTTTTGAAGATAGGTATCCATTTAAAGCAGGTTGAAAGTAAAGCAGAATGCACCTTAAGGTGCATTCTGCTTTACTTTTAGCCTGCTTTAAGCCGCCATCTGCTAGAATATGGAATATATTTCTCCTGATACATGTTTATGACTGTTTTAATTGGAACTATTTTCTTTAGTGAAGAAATAAATTAAATGTGCTAAAAGGGGCTTATATGGGTTAAGGCACATTCAGCTTTCCTTCCACATTGAGTAGTCTGTCTTCAATACTGAATCCCTGCAGTTGTTTTCTGAAATAATTCCGCTTATCAGATGTTGTTTTCTGTCTTTAAGCCTATGATGAGTAGTTCAGGCATTGGTATAGCCATATATGATACAGACCAGATGAGTAGTGTATTCACTGATAGTTGGACAGTCAGTAAAGATGGACTCGTGGACGCCCTGGTCATTGGTAGGACCTACGCTGAAATACCAGACCATCTTGTACAGACTCTCACCCCTGGCATGATCCCATTTGTGCTGGATCCTAGGTACAGTAACCGTGTCTGCCACCTAACCCTTTACTCCATAGAAGCGTCTTTTAGTGCATTTAATTTATTCCTACGCTGAAGAAAATGATTCCAATTTATACCATCATGAATATGTATTGTAGCAGATTGTAGCTTAAAGCAGGCTGAAAGTAAAGCAGAATGCGCCTAAAGGCACATTCTGCTTTACTTTCAACCCACTTTAAGTGGTCACCTGTTTCAAAAAATAGAAACAGGCTATGGGGTAATGGGTTAATAAATGAAAGGTTTAAAAAGGCTTATTATGGAGTAATGGGTTAAGCCTCTACCTGTTTTTAAGAAATAATAAATTCATACCAGTGTTTTATCATGCAATCGAACAATGGTAGGAGTTGAGATGCGTAGTAATTTAATCATGAGGCCTTTAGGCCCAGTGGTTTAATTACAAGTATCTCAATGACTACCCGTGTTCGATTGGAAGATAAAACACTGGTATTAATTTATTATTTTGATTCTAACACATAATTTAACCTTAATTTGCACCAAAGCAATGGCGCTACATTTCTTTGCGTACGCATTTTCGAAGCCATATGTTAGAACGTTACAGCGCGTGAGTGTTTTATTGAGAATTCAAACACAAAAATGTCCCTTCTTTGTTTGTAATGGGGCGTGCGCCAAGTGTGTTAGAATAAATCTTTAAACCCTGGTCATGCATTTATGCATCCTTTGTAAACAGTGTACCTGTGAAGAATACAATAATTGTCCTATGCAAACATTGAAGGCACAAATCGGAGAACTCTCGTCACGGTCTGCACTGTTTGTCATTTTGCAATAAATTGACAAAACAACCCTTCGAGTCAAAAATGGACTACGCTAAATTGGAAACTTGAATTGGCCATTTGAAGTTTCAATGAAAGAAGGTGTACCTCCCCTAATGAAAATAGTTCCACTTTAAACAGTTATGAATAATGTTCCATAAGTATTTTTTATGTTGGCAGAACATGTGGCCCAACCATTTTGCTCTTATATTTGTATATTCTGTTGAATTGATGATGCATGTGTGCTATATGGTTGTATAAATGTATGTCAATAAAATGTGTTTAAAGTAAATGCCATTGAACATTTTAATATTTCAGTTTGTATGGAAATGAAAAAACAATTACAAGATGTTCAGCAGAGTTGCTGCGCAGTACCGACATGTTTGCCCTGGTAAACCCATCAATGGGCCGCGACAACGGTCTCAAGTGTCAGGAGAGACTGCATTACCAGAAGAACTTAGAGCTGAAGTTTGCCGCCGACTGTCGCAACTTTGATCAATCCACTAAGACAGGCCAGGTCAATACCAAACATCTCATGCACTTTGTTATCAAAGAGGTCAACAAGAAATGTCACTGTGGTATGACTAGAATGCATATCAAGGGTAAGAAAGTTACATATAAAAAGTATACAGCGTTTTCTCTATAGTCTCAAAATAAGCTTTACAGTAGTTTCTTAACTCATTACCCCATAGCCTGTTTCTAGTTTTGAAGACAGGTGACGACTTAAAGCAGATTGAAAGTAAAGCAGAATGCGCCTTAAGGCGCATTCTGCTTTACTTTCACTCTGCTTTTAGCTACAATCTGCTGGAATATCGAAAATATTTCTTATTATACCGGTATTTATTCATGACTGTATAATTTGGAACTACATGTATTCTCTTCAGTGGAAAAATAAATTAAAGGCGTATTAATGGGGTAACGAGTTAAGACAGGTGGCATTTTAATGCTTAAGAAGCTTACTGTATTTCTTTCATACTGCATTAAGCAGCCACATGTCTTTAAAGATCTCCAATTTGCCTTACTTGGTATGTAGTTCGAGAGAGAGAGTACTGTTACAGGTCTTGCTGTGGTTTTTATGCCCTCGGCATCGACAGATGCGGAGGCATATAGTAATCGTCCTGTCTGTCCGTCCGTGCATCAGTAACAAGGTTAAGTAGATTTTACCGTTTCGTATAGCATCAACACCCATTACCCAAATGCTTGGATACTTATATAGTTGCCTTGGACCATTCCCTATCCACCAATATCACCAAACTTTGATTTTGACCTTGACCTAATTTGGACTTCGAATATTTAGAATATGCTATTTCTTGGTAAACTAGATTTTACCATTTCGTCTAGCATCACCACAACTCACTACAATGCTTTGATACTTATACAGTTGTTGCCTTGGACCATTCCCTGTCCACCAATATCACTAAACTTTGATTTTGACCTTGACCATGACCTAATTTTAACTTAGAATATTTTAAATGGGCTCTTTCTCGGTTAACTAGATTTTACCGTTTCCTCTAGCATCAACACTGTTTACTACAATGCTTTGATACTTATAAAGTTATTGCCATGGACCATTATCAACTCACCAATAATACCCAAGCTCAGTTTGACCTTGACCTTGACCTAATTTCGACTTAGAAAAGTTTCAGAATATATTGTCAAGGATGCCACCGGGGGCATAAGCGTTTATTGAACACTTGTTATACACCTGTCTTCAGATAGGACGTAGTATGGTATGGCGATGTCCTTTTGTCAGTCCTTCTGATCAGTAAGTGAAACAGGTTCAATATCAACACATTCCTTTGCAGTAACATGTAATTTGAGGCAAAGCTTTCTACAGTGCTACCTCTCTACAACGGCCCTCTGAACAAAGATTCCCTCCCCAGAATGCAGCTTGTCGCTTTTCCCTAAACAAGACAATTATGTCCAACCTTTTCACGTCGGCAATATCGTCTGCTTAACTGAAACAGCTGTCTTTTATTAAAGACAAGGGACGGATAAACACAGGACCTCCTATAGGAGCCTTCTGCATTACTTTTGTCCTGTGTTAAGCTGTCACCCTTCTTGAACACTACAAATTTGTTGGTTTTTGAATGGTCCCTCAATACAGGTTTTACTGTGTATCATTTCAGATCCTAAGGTGAGCTGTTGTGGCGGGACAAGTCTGGACATGAAGTTTGTCGCTCCTAACCAGCACCAGGGAGACGCCCTTCTCACAAATTACAAGTCATTCATACAGTCCACATCTGATGTGAAAATCAGTGGAAATCAAACGTACAAGCTCGATAACAGTTGCTATAGCAACTGCTGTTCATCCCCAGTACCAAGCAAGGGTGATGATAAATCAAGTGAGTTGTGATTTAACACCATTCCCAAAAGAGACACCTTTTAACCCATTACTCCATAGAAATGCCTTTTAACGTTTCTACCTGTATATCCTGATAAAACTTAACTTCTCATGCTTCTACCAGGTGTTGTTATAGATCCGTTGAATGTTTTCCTTGTAATCTGACAGACGACAGATATAGAAAGTACTTAACCCTTTCCCCAATAGAAGCGCCTTTTAGCGGATATGATTTATTCATCCGCTGAAGAAAATAGTTCCAATTTAATCAGTAATGAATATGTATTATAGGGAATATTTTCTATATTATAGCACATGATAGCTTAAAGCAGGCTGAAAGTAAAGCAGAATGCGCCCATAGGCGCATTCTGCTTTACTTTCAACCTGCTTTAAGTAGTCACCTATCTTAAGTAATAGAAATAGGCTGTCAGGTAAAGGGTTAACCCAATACCCCATAAATATGCTTTTTAATGCCTTTAATTTATTACATCACTATAGCTGAGCAAGTACAGTGTAGTTCCACTTGATACACTGCAGTGCTCCAAAAATTGGATAGCCAGATGCCCGGAGCTCCTGCATTTTCAATCCGGGTCTGTCCCAAATTTTGTTGATCATGCCCATTGCGCATGTTTGATTATGTAACCTATATGCAGTAATGACTGCAGGATGTTGGCTTTACAAGCTGAGGAGTGTGTTATCTATTGAGGAATCACAGCGTCTACTAGCAATAATTACAAATTAGTGACCAATCAATCATGTAAGCATGTTTGCCTCTAATCAGGGTTGACCTTTACCTTAAGATAATCTCTTACGGTCATGCATCATGATTTTTTCCAGTAGGTGTCTAGTGTCAGTTTCATTGAAATCTCACTGGTGTGTCAACAAACAGAATTACTTTTTTTCTGTATTTCCCTTGAAATTACTGTTTAAGGTTTTCACTAACCTAAAATAGCAATTATCCTCCCATGTATTAAATTCTAATTGTAAGTCAAATCATAACATTTTCCAAAAGTACCCTAAACATTAATCCTGAACAGTCGGCTGAATGGTCATTCGGACTGAAAGTAGACTATAACTTGGGATTTTAAACATGGTTTGATTATTTGTTGCAGAGAACATGAAGGTGACTGTGGCCGTGATTGTGACGTGTATGCTAATCTTCATGGTGATTGTAATACTGGTCGTGTTATAAACATGGTTTGATTATTTGTTGCAGAGAACATGAAGGTGACTGTGGCAGTGATTGTGACGTGTATGCTAGTCTTCATGGTGATAGTGATACTGGTAGTGTTATACATGAGGAGGAAAAAGACAGCCGTCTAGTAAGTCACCTCACCACACGGTACTTATCACTTCAGGGCTGCCAAAAGTTGACATGAAAAATCCTAAGATTTTTCAAGTGTGATTTTATGAAACATACCTTTACCACATAGCCTGTTTCTAGTTTTGTTGACATGTGACTACTTAAAGCAAGCTGGAAGTAAAGCAGATTGTGCCTTAAGGCGCATTCTGCTTTACTTTCAGCCTGCTTTAAACTACCATGTACCAGAAAAAAATCTGAAGATTTAGGAAAAATGCAGAGAAATGGCAGCCCTGTCACTTGCAAATGTCCTTATAATGTAACCTTCGAAAACTGGAGTTCCCTTTACTGTAATTCTCTCAAAACCAGACAAATTTCTTGGTCAGATGGCTGCTTAATGTAGCACATAAGTAATGCAGAAAGTTCCTGATGGGAGTTAATAAAGAGATCAGTTCAACCACTGGTTTGGGTTTTAAAATGAGAAATAAAATATAATTGGGTGAATGTATCTACTCCATAGATACACCTCTTTACACATTTGATTCATTCCTCCACAAAAATAATGAATATGTAAGATATTATTTGCTATATCCTAGCAGATGATAGCTTAAAGCAGGCTGAAAGTAAAGCAAAATGTGCCTTTGCCTTTGTGTTTATTCTGCTTTTCGCTCAACCTACTGTCTTTAAAACTAGAAATAGGCTATGGTGTACAGGGTTTATTCTTGCAAAAACATTTACATGATTATTGTTTGATATCTATTGAGAATAAGTTATTGATGACTTGTATAATTTTCTCCCTTTATTTTGGCTTGAAAGAAGGGAGATAAGTCTTCCAAAGTTTGATCTCTCTTTCCAAAAACAGTTAAGTCCCTTTTTAGAGCCACACTGTATAATAAAGTTGAACTTTGATATATCGAACTCGGTTAAGTCGAACATACCCGTATTTCAAAGTTAACATGTGGCTAAGCCACCTTTAACTTTGAAATATGTGTATGTTCGACTGAACCGAGCATGAAATAATGCAGTTCATGTGTCGAACTATCGGATAGTTTGATTTAACCCTTTACCTCATAGCCTGTTTCTAGTTTTGAAGACAGGTGACCACTTAAAGCAGGTTGAAAGTAAAGCAGAATGTGCCTTAAGGCACATTCTGCTTTACTTTCAGCCTGCTTTAAGCTTAAATCTGCTAGGCTATATAAAATATTTGTAATGGTTATTGTTCAAGAGGTGTGATTTGGAACTATGTTCTTCAGCGGAGGAATAAATTAAATACGCTAAAAGTCGCTTCTATGGGGGAAAGGGTTAAGGGAGTTTGAGATATCGAAGTTTGACTGTATATGTATTATTTATATTACAGTCAATTCCGTATGTCACGTCTAACTGAGGAGGAGGAAGACTACCCAATGGGCGTGGGTGACCAGGATGAGTTTGTAGGAGGACAGGAGGCCACCTTTGACATTAAAGCATAATGAACAGTGTGCTTATAGAGGAGGGAGAGACCGGACCAGTGGATATGTCTGTGATATGTCAGTGATCTTCACACATTCAACCCTAGCGACTGGTATACTCATCCTTACCAGTGTATGTGTCAAGAGTATACTTGTCTTATGCAAACAGTGAGGGATCCTGATCAGAGGGCTCCTGCAGGAGCCCTCTGATCAGGGTCTCCACTGTTTGTTTTTTGGCAATAATATATTTTTCAAATCAATCCTAAATAGTCTGAAATGGACTGGACTTAATTGAAACTGGATGTCCATTTGAAGTGTTGATCAGAGTCTCCATTGTCTGTCATTTTGCAATGTTTTTCAAATCAGTCCTAAATAATCAGATATGGACCGGACTTGATTTGAAAATAGAATTTTCCATTTGAAGTTTTAGGAGTTAATGAAGAAGGAGAGACAGGACTAGTGGATATGATATCTGTGTCTGTGATACGTCAGTCTAATAATCCCACCGTCTTTAACCCTTTCCCCCATAAATATGCCTTTTTATGCACCTAAATTATTCCTCCAAAGAAAATAGTTCCAATTTAAGCAGTCTTGAATATGTATAATAAGAAATATGTTTTATATTCTAGCAGATGGTAGCTTAAAACAAGCTGAAAGTAAAGCAGAATGTGCCATAATGCACATTCTGCTTTACTTTCAGCCTGCTTTAAGTGGTCATGTATCTTCAATACTAGAAACAGGCTATGGGGTAATGGGTTAAATGTATGAATAATTGCAAGCAACAATCTTTGATCATCAGTATACTATTGAGTTGATAACTCAAACTTGTTTCACTAGATCTAACCTGTATTGTTACTTGCATAACCTCCGACAACCAGACTTCCCCGACTTGGAATTCTCTAAAAAAACAGATCATTTCTCTGTCCCAAACACGTATTTGACATAACGAAAATTCTGACAAAATTATTTTATTTAGTTGCAAATAATTTGGAGCATGATCAGATGATGTGTACCCTGGCGTCTGATCTGGCTGCATGCTGTTTGCAATGGGAATAATTGTTTAAGTACAAATATGTTTATTAGTAAAGAATAACGTAGTCTCCACTGTAATTGTATTATGTGATTGTCAGTTTTGTCCTGTTTTGTTTGGAGAATAATGATAATTATGCAATATATTGTTGAAACTTAAGTGCATTTGAGTCAATGTAACTTGATTTTGTAATACACATGTATGTATATCTATACATCTAACACTTGACAAAGTAAATGTATCTGTGTCAAATACAGAGTATTTATTCAATGTGTGATATAATTATGATGCATACCGGTAGCATATGTATGTAATAATGTGCCACAGATCATCTGATTTAAATTTTGCTATAATTTCATACAGTTTACTGAAATGTATAAAAAAAATAAATAAAAAAACAACAACAAACAAACAAAAACTAACACATTTTTCAAGGGTATATGATCAACTTGATAGAAAATAGTCATGTATATTCTTCATTTTAACATCAAAATGCTAATCAGGGTTTCTACTATCAAAATTTCATATATTTCTTAACCTATTACCCAATAGATACACCTTTTTATGCCTATAATTTATTCTTCCACTGAAGAAAATAGTTCCAATTTATACAGTCATGAATATGTGTCATATGAAAAAAGTTCTGTATTCTAGCAGATGATTTAAATGCGTAAAAATGTGTATCTATGGAGTAATGGGTTAAAGTATTTAGACAGAGAATGTAGCATCTTATCAGGGTGTATTGGCAGTGCGCTGTGATGAACGTATATTTTTAGATTATACAAATAAATTGTGCCATGTTTATATCGCAGAATTGTAAGTTTCATTGCAAACATTTACAGTCAAACTTCGATATCTCGAACTCGGTTATGTCCAATATACCCGTATTTCGAAGTTAAATCATTGTCGAGCATGCAATGATGAAGTTCATGTGTCGACATATCGGATAGTTTGAGTTAAGCGAGTTCGAGATATCAAAGTTCGACTGTATGTATGAATGGCTGGAATAGTACAACTTCATATTCTAATGCAATCTGTATATTTGGTGCATTTTCATTGGCACAGACCAAATTTGCGGCATATACAATCGGTTTGATATGTTGCAAATTTAACCCTTTATCTCATAGCCTGTTTCTAGTTAAGTGATCACTTAACGCAGGTTGAAAGTAAAGCAGAATGTGCCTTAAGGCACATTCTGCTTTACTTTCAGCATGCTTTAAGCTACTATCTACTATGATATAGAAAATATTTCATACAGTTCATATTCATAACTGTGTAAAGAGATACTTCTCTTTTAAGTGGAGGAATAAATGAAAGGCGTAATAAGGCATATGAATAGGGTAACGTTTTAAACAATCAGATTGTGTTAGAATAAAGGGTTAATTCTAATGTAAATTTGAAATGTTGGAAAAAAATATTTAATCATTACCCAGTAAAATCTATGCTTTATTGATACATTTTGTATGCTTTTATGTAAAGAATTGTTTATATTTTGATCAAATTTAATATTGTTAGTGAAGTCATATCAAAATGATCAATTCTGCATTTTCACGCCATAAGCATCATTTGCCAATGTCTTTAAGTTATTCCATGGAACTCATTTTTTGGAGTTTATATATGCCTTGTGTTATGTATGAGGTTAATTGAACTATAGTTTTTAAATTTGCATCAGAATATGAGATTTTTAACAGTCTTAACCAATTACCTCATAGCCTGTTTCTAGTTTTAAAAAAAAGATGACCACTTAAAGCATGTTGAATGTAAAGCAAAATGCACATCACTACACCTTCTGCTTTACCCTCAGCCTGCTTTAAGCTACCATCTGCAAGGATATAAGAAATATTTCTTACCTTGTACATACATGTACATAAATGTTCAGAATGGAACTATTTACTTAAGTGGGGGAATTAATTAAATGCGTAAAATGCTTATCCTAGTAGATAGAAGCTTATAGCAGGCTGAAATTAAAGCAGAATGAGCCTTAAGGTGCATTCTACTTTACTACAACCTGCTTGAGGTATTCACTTGACTTCAAAACTAGAAACAGACTATGAGGTAATGGGTTAAGGGTTGATTTAGGAAAATACTTTACATTTATTTTAGAAAAGAATTCAGAAAAATGGAATTATTTAAACAGTATAGAACCTGGTCAGAGGACTTCTTAAGGAGCACTCTGATCAGTGTCTGCTGCATAGAAGCAATAAAAGAAGTTTTTTGCTTAAAGCACAATAGAAGTAAAAAGTAAAGTTCCTGTAGGAGCTTTCTTCTTTACTTTCATCCTGCTTTAAACAAATTATCAAACATAACATAAATGGCTATAAATGCTGGTATACATGTATTTGTTTCTAGCATAGAAGGGGTTATGGAATGTTTTTATTTTCTGTTTTACTTCCTGCTTTACTTTATTCCTGCTTTAAACTTTCACATGGAGTCTTTTGTTTTGGGTGGTCATAATGACAAAACTTACACAATAGAGTGTGTAAAGTTCTCCACCTGTTATATTTGTACTTGTTGTTTCAGCGCTCCCTCTCTACAACGACACCCAATCGGAGACACATTTTATCTGTGTTGTTCTGAAGAAGTTGTTATTATATATAGGGAGGAAAATTGGCTTACATTTGCAAACAGCCTGAATCCAGATCAGACGCTGCATATATGCAGCGTCTGATCTAGATTCAAGCTGTATGTCACCCGTCATTATGGTTTTTTTTCCATCAAAATGTCCATTATGTAAAAAAAACAGCCGACAACAATTTTAAGCAGACAATATTGCATAAGTGTAAGCGTTAGACATAATTGTCTTGGGAAAGCATTGTTGTAAGGAGGGAGTTGTTCTTTGGAGGGCGGTTGTAGGGATGGAGCACTATATATTGTTATTTTGTTATGTTATGTTATGTTATGTTGA
This sequence comes from Gari tellinella, assembly GCA_922989275.2. Taxonomy (NCBI): domain Eukaryota; kingdom Metazoa; phylum Mollusca; class Bivalvia; order Cardiida; family Psammobiidae; genus Gari; species Gari tellinella. Next base: position 875,373 of record OV277857.1, read on the forward strand.
TGGGAATTACTCAGACTGTTACCCAAAGAATATGTTAATCTAGTCCATTATAGCAGTTATAAGCTTATCTTTTGTATTCTAACATCCAGAACTTTGAGTATGTATAACCAAGATTATTATATAGAAAAAAAATGTACTGATTTTAAAACTCTGCACAACAGAAATTCGATGTAGAAACAAATCAGAAGATATCAGGAAAATAAAACTAAAACTATATACATGTACATGTAATCCAAATAGCAGTACACAATGAAGACCGTGCTCTGACATCTTCTCAACTTATTAAGCCCTAATATTGAGTATATTCATCCTATACAACAGTGTACATGTGATGAGTACACTTTCCCTATATGCAAACTGTAAACCCAGATCAGAGGGTTCCTTAAGTAGCTGTCTGATCTGGGTATGCTCTGTTTGTCATGTAATAATATACATATTGTTATAAACAAACTTAAATATTAAGAAAATGGACTCAACTTAATTTGAAAGAGGAAGTGTCCATCTAAAGTTTCAGGGGTTAATGAGTTAATGTGTCATACAATCTGGGTCTACACTTTAGATATGATCTGGGTCTACACTTTAAATAATGCCTGAGTGTGTGTTTATACCGTGATTGGTATGTTTGTTATATTAAGTGATACATGTAATACAATAAAGGTCTGCTAGTAGGACCACTCCGAGGAATACTTATTAACCCTTTCCCACATGGAAGCGCCTTTTAACGCATTCAATTTATTCCTCCACTGGTGAAAATAGTTCCAATTTATACAGTCATGAATATGTATCATACAAAATATTTTCTATATTCTAGCAGATGATAGCTTAAAGCAGGCTGAAAGTAAAGCAGAATGCGCTTAAAGCGCATTCTGCTTTACTTTCAACCTGCTTTAAGTGGACACCTATATTCAATACTAGAGATATGCTATGTGGGAAAGGGTTAACCCTTTACCCTATAGCTTGTTTCTAGTATGGAAGATAGCTGAATACTTAAAGCAGGTTGAAAGCAAGGCAGAATGCATCTTAAGGTGCATTCTGCTTTACTTTCAACCTGCTTTAAACTATCATCAGCTAGAGTATAGAAAATATTTCTGATATTGCATATTCATGAATGTATCAAGTGGAGCTATTTTCTTCAGTGTAGGAATAAATCCAAGACATAAAAAGGTGTATTTATGGTGTAATGGGTTAATAGATTTGAAGACAGAACTGATGGTTGCTTAACCCTTTACTACATAATATTTCTCCACTGAAGAAAACAGTTCCACTCTATATAGTCATGAATATGTACCATAAGAAATGTGTTCTATATCCTAGCAGATGGCAGCTTAAGCTATTTGTGCTCACAATCCCATGTATTGGACATAGGCAAACAGTGTAGACTCTGAACAGACGCAGCATTATGTTGCTAATTTCCAAATAAAACAAAATGAAAATGAAAGTTTTGACCAGGCATCCCTTTGATAAAAAATGGACTAATCCAATATATAAACAAGGAAGAATCCACTGGGTATAAATGGGTTAAAGCAGGCTGAAAGTAAAGCAGAATGTGTCTTACTTTTCTTTCAACCTGTTTAAAGTGGTCTTTTTTTCCTAAAAAACTAAAAACAGGGTAATGGGTTTAACAGCCACCTGCCTTATCAAGTTATGGGTGATTTTGAAAACTGGAGTAAACTGTACATGTGCTTAACTATCTGTTATCTTCATATGATCAAGTAGGTTAGACATTATTGATTCAGGGTATTGTTTTAACATAAACACATGTATATACTGTAAATTAGACTAATTGTTTTATGCACAGGGTTTTGTGACATTTGTTGTGTATATATCAATTGTTTTTAATCTTGTTTAGGCCTTTCACATGTTACTAAAATTGTCCATGCTCGACATTTACCCATTTCTCCATAGCCTGTTTCTTGTATTGAACATAAGTGACATATTAAAGCAGGTTGAAAGTAAAGCAGAATGTGCCTTAAGGCACATTCTACTTTACTTTCAGCCTGCTTTAAGCTACTGTCTACTAGGAAAGAGAAAATATTTCTTACAGTATATATTCATGACTATATAAAGTGGAATAATTTTCTTCAATGGAGGAATAATTTAGAGGTATAAAAAGGCGTATTTATGGGGTAATGGGTTAAACCAATGATTCTATTCATCCACTAGTGGTGCACAGTTTGACTAGTGCACGGGTTAACCACAGTACAAAACTATCATGGTAAGAACTAAGTTGTTATTTTCGAGAACATTGTTTTTTTACTTGTAATCTTATATTATTATTTTTATTTTTATAAAGAATGAGAAAATAATCAAAGTATTATTATTTTAGTCGAAATCAAAGCTTTATTTTGAAAATTACTTTAAATTTTGAATTTTTTATCCGAGCAATATGATATATTTGTCCCGATTCACAAAATGAGACTAGAGTTTCATGCTTGTTTCAAGTCCAAATTGCAGTCTAGAGTAATACATGCAGTATGCAATTCTTACTGCTAGTTTTAAATGGTGGATGACTGCTGTACATACCATTGGATTTACCATGTTTTTTAATTTTCGTGGTACCTAGCTCTAGCATCTACCACACATGAAGGGGTCAGTGTCATATATTGTTACTCTTGTCCCTATGAACCAAGGTTAAGTTTGAGGGTTTAGTAAAACTGGCAACTTTCAGAAAAATACTGTCAACCATGGTACTAGATCCGCATGCCATTCATAATGAAATGAAATTCACTGCTTATAAAAAGATTGGAATTTGAAGGAATTATGCTAACTCTTAAGCTGTAGCTTCCCATTATATAAATAAACGTGCATAAGTTATAAATACCGTCATGCATAGGTTTCCCTTTTGTGATCTGATGGTTTACTTGCATCATTTAGTCGACTTAAAAATGTTATTCAGCGTGACGCTTTGGCGTGTATTTGACATCATTTAGGGTGTGACGTTATTTACTACATTCAGTTACCTATGGTAGCGGGCGACAGTATTTTCAAGAGAGTTTTTTTTTTTTCCCTGCTGTGTCTGACAGATCTTTTATGTACGATGGCCTATGGGAGATTAAGTTTGTAAATGAAATTGAGGTATAATAACATGTTAAATCATGGTTTGATGACCATGACTTTTAACCTTTAGCTCTGTGATCTAGGTTAAGTTTTTGTTTTTAATTCTTTACTCCATAGTATATTTCGAGTATTGAATATCGGTGACTACTTAGAGCAGATTGAAAGTAAAGCACAGTGCGCCTAGTGCGCATTCTGCTTTACTTCCAGCCTTCTTTAAGCTACAATCTGCTAAAATATAGAAAATGTTTCTTATGATACATGTCCATGAATGTATAAATTTAATTTTTTTTCTTCAGTGGAGCAATAAACTAAATTCGTAAAAAGATGTATCTATGGAGTAAAGGGTTGAAGGAACTTTTGGTTTTACTGTTACCCTTTTACGGTACCTGGTATAGTGACAGGCAGTGTGAATTAACGATACATTAACCCATTACCAAAAAGCCTGTTTTTAGTTTTGAAGATTGGTGACCACTTAAAGCAGGTTGAAAATAAAGCAGAATGCGCCTTAAGGCGCATTCTGCTTTACTTTCAGCCTGCTTTAAGCTACCCTCTGTTAGGTTAAGAAATGTAAATCTTATGGTGCATATTAATGATTGTATAAATCGGAACTATTTTCTTCTGCAGAGAAATAAATTAGAGGCGTAAAATGGTGTATTTATGGGGTAATGGGTTAAGTGTTGTTTCAGAGATTGTTTTTCTGTGTTATTTCAGTTTCATGTTGCGTAACTTGTAATTGATTGTGAACTCTTCCATTTTGCACAGTGGAAGCATTCATTATCTTAAATGGGTGTTACTGTAAGGAATTCAAGTTTGTTGTTGGTTTTCCTTGCTCAGGTCTTCAGGTCTTTCAAACTGTTATATTGTACATATCAAATGCCTGTGTACAGCGACCATTCAGTTAACCCTATACTCCCTAAATATAGTATACAGTGCTCCCTCCCTACAATGGCCCTCTAAACAATGATTCCCTCCTTGCAGCAACGCTTACCACTGTTCCCCAAGCAAGACATTTATGTCCAACCTTTTCACGACGGCAATATCATCTGCTTTAAACTGTCATCTGCTGTTTTTCTCAAAGTCACATATTGGACATTTTGACAGAAAAAGAATGAAGAGTGACAAACAGTGGCGTCTGATCTGGATTCAAGCTGTTTGCAAATGTAAGCCAATTTCCTTTCCTATAACAAATGCCTCCGAACAACACACACAATCTTTGTCTCTCATTGTCGTAAAGAGGGAACACTGTATAGTGTATAGTCTTGATTACTGGCTGAAGTCAAACTAACCTGTACTAAAATATAATCTATAGCTGAATGTAAAAAACTTGGAATTTCGTAAGTTAAGCATACCTGAATTTCAAAGCTTTGTAAGCTAAAATGAATGTTTGTGCTATCAACATTGATCTAAAATAATTATGCAGTCTTGTCAAACAGAATAAAAACATCGAAGGGTGGTTTCTTTTACATTTTATGGGCCTGCATCTACTGATGTGGGGGCATATAGGGTTTGTCCAGGGTTAAGAAGACTTTACTGTTTCATCTCATCATCAACAGTTTGGATACATGTATAGTTGTTGCTTTGGACTATTCTCAATATACATGCATTGTCAAGCATGCCACTGGGACCATTTATTGAATGCAACATCTTGTTTTAATCCATTACCTTATAGGTTGATTCAAGTTTTGAAGACAGGTGACTGCTTAAAGCAGGTTGAAAGTAAAGCAGAATGTTCATTACTGTCCACCTGTGTTAAACTCTAAGCTCCCATCTGGTTGTTGTTGTTTCTGCTAAGGTTTATAGTCCCGCATAAGCTTTATCAGATGCGTCATCCCATTGTCTCAGGATTGGGACAATGGTCAGCATCATGCCTATTATTGAGTGGACTTTTCTCCCATCTGGAAAAATACTGAATGCCCTTTATATATGAACTTCCTAGCTTGGGACTACTTTTCCTAGTGTATGACTACTTAAACGTAAAAAGTGATATGTATAGGGTATTAAGGTAAAGGGATAAATGGATCCTTTTAAATGCAATGTGATTTGAATAGATCTACAGGAGAATGCAAGGCAAATTTATTTATTTATTTATTTTATATCTGAATTTTGTCAAATGTGAAATAAAACAGATTACATGTATGAATAAAAGTGAAATCAGATGTGAACCTCTATGTCCCTTGAAAGAGACACAGTTCTTCAATGAGAGTTCCATCATACAGTGAAATAGAATGGACAGAATGAATAATGCTGACTAACCCATAATCTATAAATAAGCCTTTTTACGCCTTTGAATATTTTTACACTAAGGAAAGTATTCCCAAATAAGGAAATCCTGAACATTAAACACGGAAGGTATTTTCAGTAGTTTTCCAGCTGGTAACTTACAGCAAGTTATAAGTCAAGTGGAATGCACCTTAAGAAACATTCTGCTTTACTTTCAACCTCCTTTAATCCTTTACCCCATAGCCTGTTTCTAGTTTGAAGACTGGAGAACACTTAAAGCAAGTTGAAAGGAAAGCAGAATGTGCCATTCTGCTTTTCTTTCAGCCTGCTGTAAGCTACCATCTGAGTATAATGAGTATCTATGGAGTAAAAGGTTAAGTTGTCACTAAAACTAGAAACAAGTACATGTGCACATGTAATAGGGCAAAGGGTTAAACTACTTCTGGTGCTGGTATGTTAATTTCTGAGATCTTGTGACAGCTATATTCTTTTTCTTTCAATGTTTGCTTCATCAAATATAAGAACAAAGTGCTGCTACCGGTATGTGTAAGCTGTTTCATGTTGTAGGACAATGTCAGTGATTGACAGCAATGATGTGATACATACAGGAAAACCTCTCTATTACCATTACTAAACTGTGCTAATTATTAGATGTTTACGACATGTGACTGGTTAACTCTTTCCTCCCTAAAACTTTAAATGGACAATTTCAGTTTCCATTTTAGTCTAGTCCATTTCTGACCTTTAAGGGTTGTTTTTGTCAATGTTTCGCATTATGACAAACAGTGAAGACCCTGATCAGAGGGCTCCTTTTGGAGCCCTCTGATCTGGGTCTTTACTGTTTGCATAGGACAAGTGTACTATTCACATGTACACTGTTTGAAAATGATGCCTATATGCGGGATAGGGTTCAAAGGGTTAAAGCAAGGTGACAGTAAAACAGAAAGCTCCTTTTACTGGAGTTGTTTTACTGTCACCTTGCTTTAAGCTGTCACATGACTTTATACAACCATTTAGCCTTCATTTTAGTGTTAATAATAGAGAGGTGTTACTGTAGATATATTGAACATCTTGGATGATCATTATATATTGTGATTTTTGTCAGAATTTGTCTTAAAATGTTTCGTTAAAATTGTGTTAAAAAATATACTAGTACAGTTCCGCTATTGCAAATTTGCAATCGCTATATAAATGGTTAAATTAGCCCCTCCCATGCTGAATATTCATACATGTATATAAAACTCCGCCCACCATGAACATGTATCATCTGAACTACAACATTGGGAACTATAACATTGACTAATAAAATAAGGAAAATTTCTCCATACAGGAGTGCAAACTAATGTCAAACATATCCTGTAAGAAAATAAGTCAGACCCTTATCAGACAGCTCCTGAAGGAGCTGTCTGATCTGGATCTACACTGTTTTCAAAAAAGCATAAAAGAACATATACACTAATGGCATGAGAAGGGTTAAATGCCTCATACCATACATTCCACAAGATAGAAAAGTATGCACTGGCCAGTTTGGCCGTTGTTGTTGTTGTTGTTACTCACATCACCCTTGTTAGCATTCCATAGGTTGTATGTTCATTTCATTTCATAAATATTAAATATAATAACGTATAACAGTTAAACCTGTTCTCAGTGACCACTATATAAACAATGTTTTGTATTTGTAGAATTCATGACAGCTGGTCCCTTAATGCAGGGTAAAAGTCATGCAGAAGGCTCCTATAGGAGCCTTCTGCATGACTTGTGTCCTGCATTAAGCGGTTACATGTCATTACAGATTGCTATACATCTTCATTTAGTGGTCTTTTAATACAGGTTTTACTGTTCTTAAAACTTGTGTTAACCCTTTACCCTATAGTCTGTTTCTAGTATTGAAGATAGGTGACTACTTAAAGCATGGTGAATATAAAGAAGAATGTGCCTTAATGTGCATTCTGCTTTATTTTTAGCCTGCTTTAAGCTTCCCTCTGCTAGTATAATGTTTCTTTGGGTATATGTTTATGGCTGTATAAATTGGAACTATTTTCTTCAGTGGAGGAATAAATTGAATGCACTAAAAGGCACTTCTATTGGATAAAGGGTTAAGCAATTATAGCAGCAATCAGCTGAAGGATCAAAATAATTCAGAAAACTTCTATTTAAGGAATTATTTCTGCATTATATATGTCTTGCTCCTTAAAAACATTCCATGACAAAGTAGTTATATTTTCATATGACTTATAGTCTTGTATCCAAGAACTTGTTTTTGTTATAATCTCTTAACTGTTTTAAATTTAGAAAAGTTTACTCTAAGAATTGTAGCAGACGACAATTGTTGCAGATCACAAAATATTACCCAGCATTCAAAGAGTGCAAATTCCTATTTTGAGTGACTGCTCAACATAGGTTTTAATATATTAACCCTTTACCCCAAATAGAGTCACAGTTTATACGCATTTAATTTATTCTTCCTCTGAAAAAAAATAGTTCCATTTTATACAGTCATAAAAATGTACCATGAGAACTTTTTTTTACTCTCTAGCACATGGTAGCTTAAAGCAAGCTGAAAGTAAAGCAGAATATACCTTAAGGCGCATTATGCTTTTTTTTCAACCTGCTTTAAAGTGGTCACCTATTTTCAATACTAGAAACTTTCTATAGAGTAAAGGGTTAATAATACTTCATAAGTCTGTAGTAAAGATAAGATCACATTTGAATGTTAGATATGCACATCTGTGTTGTTTGAATTAATCTTTACAGTGCAGGGACCATCCAAACAGTGCAGACCCATATCAGAGGACACCTTTAGGTGTTTTCTGATCAGAATCTGCACTGTTTGCTTTTAGTACCTTTTGAATATACAGTAAAACCTCGCTATTACGAAGGCTAATTAATTGTATAATAGAGAGGTGGCAGCTTAAAGCAATGTGACAGTGAAACAGAAAGCTCCTACAGGAGCTTTCTGTTTCACTGTCACCTTGCTTTAAGCGGTCAACTATCGTACACATCCAAATAATTAACAAAATTTAGTGGTCGTAATAGCGAGGTTTTACTGTAAATGAAATCATGCCATCTATTAGAAAATACCGTAAAAAAAATTGGGACACTGTATAATTCCTGTAATTGTCCTAAAATATGACGTAATTGCTTGCTGTAATTTGTTCAAAGAGTGAAAATTGAATAGCAAATAGTGTAGACCATGATCAGACTGCTCCTTAGGGAGCAGTCTGATCATGGTCTTCACTGTTTGCTCAGGCCTGAATGTCCGAAAACTTAGGGTCATAATACAGTATGGAAGATTCAGCAATAATTATTGTAAAGGTTAATACTGAAAATGTCAATTATTTTAGTGGAAAGTGCAATCACATGCTAATTAATGTAAGTTTTAGTCAATATTGAAAAATAAACAGTGAACTAGTTGAGATTGTCATTTGTTTTTAACCACCCAATATAGGTTATTGTGAAAATTAAAGACAAGTGATTGCTTAAAATGAGCTGAAAGCCTGAAACTATCAAAGAAAGCTCCTTAAGGTGCTTTCTGCTTCACTGTGCATACCCCTGTCTGTATTCAGGAACAGTTTTCTTGGTCCTTTCCAGATATGGTAGAAGCATGGAACTGCATTTCTATGAGGAATATCAGGGCTGCCATTTCTCTGGATTTTTCCGAATCTTCAGATTTTTATCCTAGCAGGTGGTAGCTTAAAACAGGCTGAAAGTAAAGCAGATTATGCCTTATGGTGCATTCTGCTTTACTTTCAACCTGCTTTAAGTAACCGTGCTTCAAAAATAGAAAATTTGGAAATCTTAGGATATTTCATGATCAACTTATGGTAGCCCTGGAATGTGTACACATGTCTGTTTAGTTAACTCTTTCCTCCCTGAAACTTAAAATGGACAATTCCAGTTTCCATTTTAGTCTAGTCCATTTCTGACTTTTAAGGGTTGTTTTTGACAAACAGTTAATTCTCTCATCTGGTTCTTCACTGTTTGCGTAGGACAAGTGTACTATTCACGTGTACACTGTTTGAAAAGGACGCATATATGTGGGACTGGGGTTCAAAGGGTTAAAGTATTTTGAATTTGCAACCAGTGTACCTGTGAAGAGCACATTTGGCCTATGCAAACAGTGAAGATCCAGATAGATTTAAGTTCTTCAATTAGATTACTTGTGAGTGAAATGGAATCATTAATTCAAGAGTTATCTGCCCTGGATGTACTTAAATGTCCTAGGTAAGGCAATATTTATGTTTATACTCTATTGTCTACAAATTTGAATGGATTTTGATCAAACTTTGACAAGCTTTATACATGTATATGACTACAAGTCCTTGAATGACATTTGGTTATGGGCAAAACCCCAAAGAGAAATACCAGGTTCAAGGTCTTCAGGTGAGCAATATCAGAGCTATCATGACTCTCTTGTGTCAATTATGTGTAAATCAATGATAGCACTAGGTCTGTTTCTTTCACTAGGCAGTTAATTGAATACATAAGATAACCAGATGACAGTGTGCCATACTTCTAGGATTCTCTCCCTTACAAGAGTAGGTAAACAAGTTGGCTGTTACAAAATATTGTACAAAACACATGGAACCCTAGTGATGAGTATACTTGTCATATACAAACAGTGTACCTGTGAAGAGTACACTTGTCCTATACAGTGTATACAACAGAGTACACTTGTCCTATACAAACAGTGTATACAAACACTTGTCCTATACAAACAGTGCAGACCCAGATCGGGCTTTTAAAGGACTGTTTCTCATTTTGAAAAAATTGTAAAAATCAACCCTAAAGAGTCAATAATGGACTAAACTTAATTGGGAAACTGGAATTTTCCGTTTGAAATTTAAGGTGGAATGATTCAAACAAGTTGTCTTCTTCTAGTATAAAACTGAAATTGACTTTTCCTTCCCTTCAGTAGTTGAAGGTTAATCCATTACCCCATAGCAAATTTCCAGAGTTTTGAATACAGGTGAGCGTTTAAAGCTGATTGAAAGTAAAGCAGAATACGCCCTAAGGCACATTCTGCTTTACTTTTAGCCTGCTTTAAGCTATAATCTGCTAGTATATAGAAAATATTTCTTATGATACATATTCATAACTGTATAATGATGAACTATTTTCTCCAGTGAAGGAATAAATTAAAGGAGTAAAAAGGCATAGTGATGGGGTAAGGGGTTAATCTGAGTGTCAAACAGTTTGGATCTGGAAAAGATGCTGAGTTCCACAACATTCGTATGCTTAACTAGATCATTAGAATACATATTTTTATGCTTTTAATTATTCATAAACTAAGCAAAGCCATATAGGGCACAAAATGTGCACCCCTGCACAAATAGGTCCATTTTGTAACCCTTCTTCTCTTTGGTAACAAGGGTTACATTGTACAGTGTCTTTGGTAACATCTTCCAAACCCCATCTGATACAGTAAGAGAGCCTGATCCCAATAATATAACCCCTTGCATTTTGTAACCCTTCTTCTCTTTGGTAACAAGGGTTACATTGTACAGTGTCTTTGGTAACATCTTCCAAACCCAGCATACCGCTATGTATGTTATACAGTATAGAAGAAATTTTAAAATGTTGTGCCATATCTAAGCAAAGCAGTCCCTAGCTAGGATGGCATGAACATGAAATATGACAGTAAAGAAATCTACTTTACTTTCAACTTGTTTTCAAAACTAGAAATAGGCTTTAGGGTCATGAACCCTTCTAATGCTATTAGAGAATTATAACTGACACTTTTAAAAACAGTCAAGACCCTTTAGGGACTGTCTGATCAGGGTCTGCACTATTTTCTTATATTTAGGATATCATTTACAGGAATTGTTTTTATTATCCTAATTTTTTTATTATTATTATTATTATTTTGTATGAATATTCAGTTTTGGAAGAGCTGATGTATGTGATAAGAAATTTAAAATGTTGCAATTGGTTTGGTCAGCATGCACTGTCAGGGCTGCCATTTCTACGAATTTTTCCTAAATCTTCGGGTTTTTTCTGATACATTGTAGCTTAAAGCAGGCTGAAAGTAAAGCAGCCTGCTTTAACTAGACAAATGTCAACAAAACTAGAAACAGGCTATGTGGTAAAGGTATGATTCGTAAAATCGCACTTGAAAAATGCAAATTTGAAAATCTTAGGATTTTTCATGCCAACTTATGGCAGCCCTGCACTGTGATACACAAATATTATAAATAGATGAATAAGTGGAAGAACAAGTGAGTGAGTGAGTGAAATGTAGACCAATAATTGGCATTTATCAAATTAGTTACAAATTTGTCTAAATATTATCTCTGATGACACAATGTTTTGTTTTGGTTTAGTTGTATTATCAAATTCGTAAAATATTGAATTTATATACTCATTTTATTCACAGAATTATACACTGATTTTTTGTTGTTGTATAATTCCGTGTTTTATTTTATAATGTTTAAAAAATCAATTTATAAAAACCCAAACAAAAAGGAATATTTTTTAAATTAAAATCTAAAAAGGAAAAAAATATCCATTTAATTATAGAGAGCAGGTGGGGTTTTACTAAATAGTGAAAATATAATTACTTTCTGATAAGAGAAATTGACGGATGGAAACAGCGCATGCTTAAAAAAAAACATTGTGCTCGTCTCACAAAAATATAGGTATTACGGGAACTCCGTAGTGCAATCTAAAACGAGGTAGCGTTATCACGTGACTAAACAATACATTTCCGCTCTCATGTGATGACCCAAAAAAGAAACCACGTTGTAAGGAATAGGGTACGTAAACAAACGTTTTGTGCCATTTTCCAGTGTAAAAATACTTTGACAACTCAATTTGAATATTTTTCTGACGAAATAAAATCATTTTATGCGGTTTTATATAATTCTTCAATTTTAAACTCGATCGGTTCAGAGCTGCCCGAGTCAGCAGCTGAGGCATGGTTGATGGAGTAATCTTATTTCCCGCGGAATTAAGTCGCAGTAAAATGTACTGACTGAATGAGAAGATATAGCTTCTTTCACATATGTAATGTTGCCATGTTTTCATTAATTGTAATTGGGCTGTGTTTTCGATATATTTTATTCTCTATGTTGATGCTGTTGTGATTGGTTAACCCCTGACCTCTACGGAACTACTTCGCGTATGAATCGGTACTACTTTATGTAGAAGCGCGGGTCAGGGACGGCATAAATAGGCTCTCGCGCCATTTGCAAACTGAGTTCATTGCCATAAGCCAAAGCAGACAGAAGTCAAGTACAGCCGTGACAACTTATATACAGAGTGGGTGAGTCAGTTTACTTAGTTACTCTTGATGCTTTATATGTGAACACTTTATTGGCGACGAGGATTTAAAATTGGAAAGTACAGTAAAGCTACCTTGCCAGTTTGTCACGTATTTTCGCGTGTACAAATTCTCGGAAAAATTTATTTTTTCCGTGTCAGCGGCGGGAGTTCTTTCTTTGTAAGAAGCATATAAAGTGTCATGACAGGTTGACAGCAAAGGATATTTAAATGCAGCACTGCTTTATTTATTCTGCGTCAACATTTAAGTAAACATAAGGTCAAGGTACGCCTAATTAGCGTTGGCTAATTAATTTCTTAGGGAATTTGATAGAATTGTCTTTCATATTTTCCTATGTCAGTCTCTTAGGACAGTTTGCAGATTCCGTTAGTTACCTATGCCAGTCTTTCTTAGAGAAATTGAGAATTAATTTTGTCAATTTATTCTATGCCAGTTTAGTCTCTTAGGGAAATTGAAAAGTAATTTTTCAGTTTGCCCTTTGCCAGTCTAGTTTCTTAGGGAGATTGAAAAGTAATTTTTTCATTGCCCTATGCCAGTATTTCTTAGACAACATTGAGGTTTTTCATGTTGGTCTATGCCAGTTAATTCTTAGGATAGCTTTCGGATTAAAATTCTGTGTAATTGTTCTATGCCAGTTATACCTTGAGTCGGCTCACCTGGTTGTATTGTTTATGAAAAGGCGTTTTTCATACACTTTGGACTCGTATGATACTCTGTATATATAATTTGAATATTTCATGGTATTTCATATCTGAAATATTTCATTTTGTGGTCACGGACTGTCCGTCTTACGTTAAATTTTGTAGTCTTTCAGAGTGCAAGAACGTAAGTCGTAAATTTTGGTTGTCTAGCAAACTCCAAAAAGATATTTTGGTGAGGTGTGCTGTGAGGTCTTTCAGATCCGGTTCATAAGCCATTATATCAAAGTCTTTCAGACTATAAACCATTACCACACACACACACGAAAGTCTTTCAGACTATAAACCATCACCACACAAAAACACAAAAGTCTTTCAGACTATAAACCGTCACCACACAAGTCTTTCAGACTATAAACCATCACCAGATACAGTAAGTCTATACCCAATTTTTCTGTGTAGCTTGACAATATGCCAGTTGATATTAACACTGCATCCAAAGATGAGCTAATGCTTGTACCCGGAATAGGGGATGCTAGGTCCAATACAATTCTAAACTATAGGGCAAAGCATAAATGCATCACTAGGGACCAATTGTGTTTCATGTTCCCCGAGCAGGTGGTAACGGAGATACTGAAGCATGTGACTTTTACATGGCCACCTGTGGATGTTTCTCCAAAGTCACCTGTCCGTCCTGTAATGGGAATATCTGCTCAAACCGGTCCTCCACAGGGTGCAACCCTGTCCCCCCAAATTGACACTTGGGCATCTACCCCTACTTCGGATATGCAATGGATCGAAAAGGAATATAAAGAAACGCAGGCTAAATATCGCCAATTATTAAGCGAGACATTGCCAGCAAGGATCCAGAGAGGTACCGTAAATGGTGGAAACATAACAGTTCCATCTTTTAAGTTGCCTGTCGGAGACATTCAGACTGATAAGTCTCTTCGTTTAGAAGAGACTTTGCCTCTTAGTGATTATGAGAGAGAAAAGAAAAAGTTAGGGATAGCTATACAGAAAATGAAGGGTGTAAGGTATGAGGATAAGGACCCCCCACCACAATATGAAAGTGAACCCCATGTACCGTCTTCCCCCCACCACAATATGAAAGTGAACCCCATGTACCGTCTTCCAGACGTAAAACCAAGAAGTCGTCAGCTTATCGTTCTCGCATGTCTTCCAGGCATGGGGATGAAAGTGATGACAGCATATCGTCTTACAGACATAAAAACAAGAAGCCGTCAGCTCATCATTCTCGTATGTCTTCCAGGCATGGGAATGATAGTGATGATAGCTCATCATCTTCCAGATGTAAAAAACGGGGTTCTAAACACAGACACAATGGGTCATCATCGGCTCGTCACTCACATCTGTCTTCCAGGCAGGGGAGTGACAGGGGTGATAGTTTTTCGTCGACGAGACGTAAAAAGGTGTCTGTAAGGTCTGCTCACAAGTCTTCAAAGACAAAAGTGCATAAGAGATCTAGGTATACAAGTTCAGACTCTAGTTCAGAGTCTAGGTCGCGTTCAAGGTCAAAATCAAGGTCAGGACATAGACGCCGACGCATGCCTCATAAGTCTGCACGATCAAGCTCTGAGTCGAGGTCGCGTTCGAGGCCTAGGTCACGATCGAGATGGAGTCCGCGAAGGCGATCTCATAGGTCTGCTTATCGGAGCTCAAGTTCAAGCTCGAGCTCTAGCTCAAGTTCTCGGGAACGTCGGCATAGACGTAGGGTGTCCAAACATCAGAATAGGCGACATGGGAGAAGGTCGAGACACAGTGTCTCGGACTCTTCAAGGTCAAGGTCAAGATCCCATGATCGTCGGGCCAGACATAGGGGTGGCTCCAGGCACCACAAGCGTCATGATAGGGGTATACCCAGAGATCTCCCCAAGAATTTAAAATATGATGGAAAATCTTGTTGGTTGGCCTGGAAGCAGAAATTTGAAAGTTACAAGTCTGTAATGAGATGGTCCGACAAAGAAAGTAGGGATTACCTGCACTGGTGTTTGGAGGGTAAAGCTCTCAATTTCTTTGCCATTATGACGCAGACGGGAGAAAATCTCTCGTACCGTCGTATGATGAAGAAATTGGACAGTAGATTTGGAGCAAAAGAGCTGACTGAAACGGCAAGAGCCAAGTTTCAGCAGGCCCGCCAAAAGCCCGAGGAGGCACTTGAAGATTGGGCAGACCGCGTGTTGTCTCTGGCTACAACCGCATTCCGACATCTTCCCGAAAGGCACACAGAAAGGGAAGCCATAGCTAAGTTCAGCCAAGGCTGTACAGATAGAGAGGCTGCAAAGTATGCAAGTCTGAAAACCCCAAAAGACATGCAAACAGCCTTGGATGCGGTTAAGCATCACCAATACATCTCCGATGTGGTTGAAGAACCTAAATCAAATCGGAAAGGAAAGTCAAAGGATGATTTAGCCATAAATGTCATTGAACCTCAAGTTGAAGCAAAGCTAGAACATCTAGAGAAACTCATGACCAAAAGTATTGAAACATTAACTCAGAAAATACAAAAATTATCTGCTCCTGCAAGATTGCAGACACAAAAACCTGTGAGGCAACAGACCTCAAGTGAAGAGATCCAATGTTATTTTTGCAAACAAAAAGGTCATATTAAACGTGAATGTGAGAGGTATCATGACTGGTCTAAAAAGAACAAGACAGGAAAATTTGGCAAAACAAAGCCAGATTTAAACGAATGAGGGCTGAGGTTAAAGGTCATGTACCTCAGCCTGACGAAAAGGTGGCTAAATGTGACCAAGAAATGGGCCACACTGGGGCTTCCAGTCCTTGTGTGGAAAATGTTGTTCAGGGTTTGACGCCAGTCACTGAGGCTTTCAGTCCTGTGTCTGGTTTGAATCCAGTCTCTGCAACTGCTGTGGGGCATACGGAAGGCGAGGCTTTCAGTCCGTCTGAATCTGTGTTCCACGATGAAGCAGTGAAGATTCACCGCGTCTGTGCGGGGTCTTCGTGCATCAATTTTAGGGTTGGGGGGAAAGTGGTTAAGGCTAGGATTGACTCCGGTGCCGAGATCTCTATCCTTTCAACTCGAGTTTATGAAAACCTTAAGCAACAACCCAAAAGAGTAAAAGATGTGGTGATGCAAATGGCTGATCACGAGTCGGTCTTAAAGGGCTTTATTGTTAAACCAATTCAAATGCAACTGGGATCCCAGACATTCAGGGAAAGGTTATACGTTGCACCCATTAATGATGAGATGTTGTTAGGTCATGACTTAATGCACCATTGGGGTGTGTTTTTGGACATGAAGTCAGATTCATTCATTATTAATGGGGAAAGCATCCCAGTTGAAACCACTTTAAAAGATGGTAAGCCCAGATTAGCCAGAGTGACACTAAAGCGGAAAGTGGTGGTTCCGCCAAACTCTGCCATACGAGTTCCATGTAAAATGAGTACTCAGTTTAATGATTACTACATGGATCCCAGTGATATGGTTAAGAGAAAGGGTATCCTCATGCCAAGTATAGTCCGGGGTTCTGGGGAAGAACCCGTCATCTGCTTGGTAAATCCAACAGATGGATACAAAAGCCTGAAAAAGGCAGATGTTGTTGCTAGCGCTTATGAGTTTCACTCAGTGCTAGACAATGGCTTGGAGTCTGAGCAGGCTTTCAGTTACTCAGATTCCAGTGATTTAGGTGACTTGTCTTTCAGTCAGTCATCTGGAGCTAAAGGGCAGGCTTTCAGTCAGCCAAAAAGTGCTCCGAAAGTAGTAGCTGTGACAGGTTTACAGCAAGAAGAGGCTGTAACTGGTAAAGATGCAGATGAAGCAGGGTTACCAGATCATTTGCAAGGAGTATTCAAGGCTTCAATAGAGCACTTGAATGCTGAGCAAAGGCAAAAGCTTGCTGACAAACTAGGTCAGTATGGTGATGTCTTTGCAAAGACTGATTTTGATCTGGGTAGCTTCACTGCCATAGAGCATGAGATTGACACCGGAGATGCAAAGCCTATTAAGCAGCACATGCGCCGGACCCCAGCTTGCTTTGCAAGTGAAGAAGAAGGGCATCTCAAGAAAATGATCGATGCAGGTGTCATCCAAGAATCCATGTCCGAATGGGCATCATCTCCTGTGCTTATTCGTAAGCGCGATGGCTCCGTGAGATGGTGCATTGATTATAGAGCTCTAAACGATGTCACAGTGAAGGATACGTTCCCCCTACCATTAGTAGAGGATTGTCTTGACACGCTAGCAGGCAATGTCTGGTTTTCCAGAGGTTTAACGTGGAAAACTGTCCTAGCATTCCTCGACGACGTCCTGGTAATGGGACGAGACTTTGACGATCATTTGAAGAATCTGGTCGAAGTATGGGAGAGGTTCAAAATTCATGGTATGAAGCTCAAGCCAAGAAAGTGCGTTTTCTTTCAAAAACAAGTAGAATTTCTAGGTCGTAATGTCAGTGGTAACGAACTGACCATGACGTCTAAGGACTCTGATACCGTAGCGGCATGGCCAGTCCCGGTATCATCAAAAGATGTTGAACGGTTTCTAGGTTTGGCTAATTACCATAGGACTTTCATCAAAGATTTTGCTGCATTGGCTAAGCCTTTGTATGCATTAACAGGCAAAAATCAGTTTAAATGGGGTCCGGAAGAGCAAGAAGCTTTCTCTGCTCTTAAGAAAGTCCTAACCTCGCCTCCCATACTATCTTTACCCAATCTGACAGATCCATTTATTTTGGATGTAGATGCTTCACAAGTAGCAATAGGTGCAGAATTGCTACAGGTGCAAGATGGAGTTGAACGAGTTATTGCTTTCAGTAGTTTCTCCTTAACTCCTGAGCAGAAGAACTATTGCACGACCAGAAAAGAACTTTTGGCAATAGTAAGGTTTACCAGACAATTCAGGTATTATCTGCTAGGGAAGGTTTTCACAGTAAGGACTGACCATTCCAGTTTAACGTGGTTGCTACGGTTTAAGGAACCACAGGGTCAGCTGGCTCGGTGGATTGAGGAACTGTCACAATACCATATGGTAGTAAAGCACCGAGCCGGGGCTAAACATTGCAACGCAGATGCACTCTCAAGAATCCCCGATTCTTTAGTGCCCTGTTCAGCATATATAGCTGGCCTGAAACCTACAGATCTGCCATGCGGCGGTTGTCATTACTGTGTGAGGGCTGATAGTCAATGGGCAAAGTTCACGGAAGATGTGGACGATACCATGGGCTTAGTGGCGCCTCGGAGTAATGCGGCCATAAGGAATGCACCTATTCAGGGGGCAGCTGTAGTTATGGATAAAGTGTTGCTAGCAGATTTGTCTGGTGTGAAGCATATAAAGAACAAGAATAGCACACCTCAAGGGACTATAAATCTTGCAGATACAAAGTTTGAGGGTCAGATTGGGAGTTCAGGTGCTATACTTGCAGACTGTACTCTTCCAGGCTCTGGTGTATGTCTTTCAGGCTGCCAGGGTAAGGTTGGCCAAGATTCGGGTACACATCTTTCAGATGTTCCGGATACAGCTTTAGGTACAGGTTCTGTAAGTGTTGTAGGTCCAGGTTCAGGTGTCAGTCTTTCAGACGGCCTGAATAAAGACACTACAGGTCCAGGTTCAAGTGTCAGTCTTTCAGACGGCTTGAATAGGGACAAAGTCGATCAAGGTTCAGGTGTCAGTCTTTCAGACGGCCTGAATGATCGCTCAGAAGTATGCCTTCTGGAACATATCTTGTCTGTAGATGTTGTTGGTTTACATGGTAGCGATTCTCATTTTGATATCGTTACCAACCATGTAACTCAGGAAAATTACGTCTGTGAATGCTCCATTAAAGTCGTAAGTGAATCAGACACTTCGAATAAGACATGTTGGGGTTTCTCTTTCGATGACCTGAAAGAAGCACAAGGTAAAGACCAAAATCTAGGTTTGATTCTGGACTGGTTAAAGAATGGGGTCACACCAGCTGAAGGGGTCCTGTTTCTTTCTAGTCCTGAAGCAAAATTCTTCTGGATCAATAAAGAGCTATTTCGGGTTATTGATGGGGTCCTCTTCAAGGACAAGTTGTCTGATGAAGATCAGGATCTGCTTTTAGTAGTTCCTGATAGTCTTAAAGAAACTGCTTTACTTTTGCACCATGATATACCAACATCTGGACATCAGGGGGTTGCAAGAACTAAAGCCAAGTTAAAGGAGAAATTCTTTTGGTTCCGTATGGCACAGGACGTAGATGCATATGTTTTGACCTGCAACATCTGCAACAAAAACAAGAAAAACAAGGCATATGGTAAGGTTCCCCTTACCGCATACCAAGCGGGAGCACCCATGGAACGTGTGCATATAGATTTTATTGGTCCATTGCCAAAAACATCGAAAGGTAATGAACATTGCCTCATGATGGTGGACCAATTCACCAAGTGGGTTGAATGCGTACCCTTACCAACTCAGAAAGCTGAGGAAACCGCAAAAGCTGCGATAAACAGCTTTTTCTCTCGGTTCGGTTTTCCTTTTCAAATCTTTTCTGATCAGGGTAGAAATTTCGATGGCAAATTGTTTGAAACCCTTTGCAAAGCTTTGCAAATCCATAAGGCTAGGACTACTCCTTACCGTCCGTCTTCTAATGGGCAGGTTGAGCGTTTCAACCGCACATTACTGGACGCGGTAAGGTGTTTTCTGGGCAAATCCCAAGATAAGTGGGATGAGAACGTTCAGCAAATTGCTATGGCCATCAGGTCTTCAGTGAACCGGAGTACGGGCTACACTCCTAACATGTTAATGTTGGGGAGGGAAGTTAATACTCCGGCTCAGCTGATGTTTCCTGGAGCAAAGGTTCAACCTGAAGGGTATGGTGAGTATATCTCTGGTCTTCTACAGAGTATACAGGCTGCACACGACATGGCGAGGAGTACATTAAAGACTTCATTAAAGAGAATGAAGCGCAATTATGACCTGAAGGTACTCCTGAGACCTTACAATGAAGGTGATATAGTATATCTTTTAGATACTGCTGTCACAAAAGGTAAGTGTCGCAAATTATGCTCTCCTTGGAAAGGTCCAGCCATAATCATTAATAAGATCACACCCTATTTGTACCGGGTGAAGCTTCGGAAAGCAGTGTTGGTCGTGAATCATGACAGAATGATGCCATGTAAGGACAGAAACTTGCCGGCCTGGGTGACCAAGCACAGGGAATCTCCTGATCAAGTAGACGCCCTTCCAGACTCGGATGAAGTGGAAGTATATTGCTTCTGCAGACAGCCCTGGAAAGGTAGGTTTATGATTCAGTGTGATTTCTGTGATGAATGGTACCACGGTTCATGTGTCAATGTTGGTCCATCTGATGCATTGAACATTGATAAGTACAAATGTAGGGCTTGCAAGTAACACGACTGATATTCGGGTGAGCATTAAGCTGGTTAGGATCAGTAAACTAAGAGCTTGTGCTAATATGTTCTGCTTTCTGTTGCAGATTATGGCTGACCAAAAGAAACCGAGAGATTTCCAGGATGAAGTTGATGATTATCTGAAAAGGGGCCAAGTATATCAGCCTGCAGAGGCATTCATTAAGAAACTGTCTCTGTGCAAGAGATATATGGGTGGCTTGGATAAAGCCCAAGCTCTGTTAGCCGCTATTTTGCGCATGGTGGCTCTCGTAAAGGTTAAGTACACCACTTCTCGCAACAACAAAGGTTGGAGAAAATGGCTGAAAGAAGCAGCCAAGACCATGGAGTCTTACGAGCTCGTTGATCGAGATTGGATCAGCGAGAATGTCTGGGTTATGCCTAAGCTCCCTACGCCCAAGGAACAAATCTATGATCCCTTGGCAGGAATGAGTGACATTCGTTACAAAGATTCTGCCGAGGCGAAAATAGTAAGGCATGTTCTACGGACGGAGATTAGCAAGGAAGAGGAGGAAAGATTGTTAAAAACTCCTTCTGTCACCGGGGAGCCCATGGAAACAGAAAGCCCCCGTAGGTCACCCAGACTAGCCACTAAACAGGCTGCTACAGGGGAGAGTAAAGCAGAGACTGCCACGGCTTCCAGCCCTTGTGTGGTTAGTGTCAGTTTTCTCTCCGTCCCGGCGAGTCAATCTCCAGTTAAGGTTTCCAATCTGTCTGGTGACTCTGCCAAACCAGCACCTGTTACTGCACCCACAGGCAAGGTTCCGGATCCTGTACGAGCTTCCAGTTCTAAGCAGG
The DNA here is from genome assembly GCA_922989275.2 of Gari tellinella. Taxonomy (NCBI): domain Eukaryota; kingdom Metazoa; phylum Mollusca; class Bivalvia; order Cardiida; family Psammobiidae; genus Gari; species Gari tellinella. The sequence continues at coordinate 896,736 of OV277857.1, forward strand.
TAGAACCAATCAGACCCAGCCAAACTTCCAAGTCCTGGGCTGATGTTGTTCGCTATGGGAAAGCGACATCCAAGGGTCCCAGCAAAAAGATCAAAGGTCACCAAACTTCCAGTTCTGACCCCAAGATCAAGCAACCTGTTGTTGGTCACCAAACTTTCAGTTCTGGCCACAAGGTTACTGTGTCAAAGGGTGGTAAAAGAGTGGTAAAGAAGGGTAAGAGGGGTAAGTCCGGTAGCTCGGGTCAGACATCCCAATCTAACTCTGCGGTCCGGGAACAGAAAGCTTCCAGCACTGTTCCTGCTGCCAAGGAGTGTGAGCGGGTAGTTCGGATCAGCCGGGACGCTTCCTCTGAACTTCTTGATCCCAGTCGCCAGCCTAAGACTGTTGGAGCCCAAAAACGGGGTTTCTCTGTTCTTGAGCCCTTGGTAATTTCTACCACGGTCCTTAAGAAGCAGAAAACCCAAGACATACTGCAGAAAGTTAAGCAGCAACGTGATGTCGTTAGCCACCCTGAATTGCCAGTGCGTCGTCATCACTGCTGTACGATGCCTGGGTGTGATGTGCCAACTACCTACCCTAAAGCACATGCATTCACATATCATGTACCAGGCATCTTTGCGGAAGCGTTGCCGACTGACAGCACTATTGTCAATCAATCTAGAGTGGCCGCCCTAGAACAAGCCGCCAGATGGTTGTTAGGGAATCAAGCTTCCCTAACATTATTGCTGAATTTCATAAAGGCACAGCGTATGTTGTCAGTTCCGGACAAGTCTAGTTTGTCAGAAAATCAGCACAAGGCAATGACAGGTATGTGCCATCACCTTAGATTGCCTGTACCCCCTCACTTTATGTTTCAACCACCCAACTCAGTTGCTGTGCTCGTTCATTGGAAAGTTGTTTGTCTAATCGCTGCCAATCTGAAAAGGGAGGAGAGGCAGGAGTGGATGGACAAGTTTCAAAGACCAGAAATAGATTTAACAGATTATGCTGTGGATCAGATTTCTGCAGTGGATCAGACTGAAGGTGTGGCTTCCAGTCCACTTGAAGTTTCGGCCCACATGCCGGCAGAATCTGTATATGTTGTGGATCAGATGGAAAGTGTGGCTTTCAGTCCGCTTGAAGTTTTGTCCCAACCACAGGCCGAATCTGTGTCTGAAACGCCTAAATTTGTTGAGGCAGAATCTGTGTCTAGCGCTCCTGAATTTATTGCTACACCAATGGCGGTCAGTGCATCTGTCGGTGAGGTGGACGTCTTACCAAAGGCGTTTGATAGCCACTTTCACCTAGACAGATCACTGAAAAGCTGCAAATTACCGGCTTCAGGATCGCTAACAGATTTGTTAGCTGCCGTGCGCGTACATAGAGCGGAACGAGTTCAGTTGGTGGGTTCTGTGGCGGTCTACTGCGATCCCAATACATATCCTTCTCGTAGAAATCTTTCAGACTTACCAGAAGATATGTCAGTGGCTGTCGGGTTTCACCCTAGGCATGCGAAATTGGGGTCAAGGCAGATCAAGAAGGGCATTGAGAAAATGGCTAAACTTCTAGAGAACCCTAGAGTCAAAGCCTTAGGAGAGGTGGGAATTGATCACACTGAGCTTATACAAAACTGGCACTTGCAGATAGAACTACTGCAAGCAGTTCTGCCCTTACTTAAGGACCGACATGTTCTGGTAATTCATTGTAGGGGACTGAATGACGATTGCGGAACTGAAGCCTTCTTGCTTCTTTTGCATTTCATGCGGTTTATGGTTCGCTCTCGTCATCCGATCCATCTTCACTGTTTTAGCGGTAATCAGTATGTACTGAGGCGTTGGAGGGAGGTCTATCCGGAGACGTACTTCGGCTTCACCAATCAAGTCAGGACTTTCAGCCCTGATCAGGTGGAAGCGTTACGGAGTATTGAGGAGGGTCGCCTGCTTCTAGAGTCCGATGCACCCTACTTTTCAAGTATGGGCACTCGCTCCTCGTCGCCAGGGCAACTGATGACTGTTGCTAAGGAGGTTGCTCGTTGCCGAGGGACCTCTGCGGACCGTATACTAGAGGTTACAGTTGCAAACGCTCGTCGTTTGTACCAAGGGCAGTAGTGTGATCTAGACATCTGGCACAACTAAGTAGGTAAGCTTGCAGCTCTACTTAAGTTGTAAAATGCCTGCAAGGCCCCAACCGTCAAGTAGTATCCTGGCTTTCAGTCGGATCAATCCTTGACGTTCAGAATCAGATCAATTAGGACCCAATTGTCAAGTAGTATCCTGGCTTGCAGTCGGATCAATCTTTGACATTAAGAATCATCCTGGAAAGTCGAGCTTAACAGGGGTAATCCTAGCTTTCAGTTGGATAAGCCTGATCCTGGCTTTCAGTCAGAATCGCCTAGTTCGACATCAAGCTTAACAGGGGTAATCCTAGCTTTCAGTTGGATAAGCCTGATCCTGGCTTTCAGTCAGAATCGCTTAGCTTGATAAAGATGGTTAACCTGGCTTTCAGTCGGTTGCCATGGCTTGGGCTTTTAGCTCATAGCAAAAGGGATAGCTTTTTAACTATCCAACATGGTTACAAATACAGTCTTGACAAACATGTAAATCTCAACCCCGAAGCAAGGCTTTCAAGATAAAGATGGGGGGAGTGTTGTGATTGGTTAACCCCTGACCTCTACGGAACTACTTCGCGTATGAATCGGTACTACTTTATGTAGAAGCGCGGGTCAGGGACGGCATAAATAGGCTCTCGCGCCATTTGCAAACTGAGTTCATTGCCATAAGCCAAAGCAGACAGAAGTCAAGTACAGCCGTGACAACTTATATACAGAGTGGGTGAGTCAGTTTACTTAGTTACTCTTGATGCTTTATATGTGAACACTTTAATGCTTTATCCCAGATGTATTGATTTTTGATTGGCAGTAATATTTCCGTGTTGTGCAGTGGACATGTGCAAAACAACAGCAGCTATTCACACCACTGTCTTAGCTCTAGATAAGCAGATCCCCACATTGTAAACTTAACATTCTCAGTATTTTCTCCAATTTCACCACTAGACACATTTTAATGCTGTGAATTAGTTTATAAATTGACTAGGTATGTGTGGTATCATATGTCTAGGTGTCTGCTAGTCCACATGTGTACAGTTAGATGATATGGAGCTATTTCTCGTCTTTGCCATATCCTCACAGTACACCGGCAATACGCGTTTTACTGTTAGGAAAATCTCGCTTCATAAGTTAACTATCGCCCGACGGATATTGTTGGGCATCAACTTTCTCAAAAAGTAAGTCATTATTTTTAAAAGTAAAACTACCAATAGATTCAGGATTCTTTTGACTATCAAAAAAAATCTTTAAAACACTTAATTTGACTTTTAACCCAGATATTTAATCGCGTGTGTATCATCTCTGTGTACAGTGTACTACACTGGTGGGAAACACTTCTTTCGTTTTGCCACCGTTGTGTCGAAATACGGCTCATTTTATAGCATTGTACGTTTCCAACCAGTGTACTAGTAGTGTTTTAGCCAGACTCTCAAAAAGGGCAGGGGGGCACCAAAAAGGGGCAGGGGGGCACCAAAAAAGGGCAGGGTGCAAACAAAGTGCGGAACCGCAACTTCGGCGAGGGGATTGTTAATATTTCTAGGTGTCTTTTCATCATATTCGAGTCTTATAGGTCCATAAGCACTTTTAATGTATTCAGCATATAAGTCTGTAAAGATAAAGGTTATACATGTGGCAATAGAACAATGGGGAGGGTGCGGGAGGGGCGTCCCCTCCTGCGCTGCGGCGGAAATTTTTTGGACTTTAAATGATGAAATAGTGCAATTTTGCTATACAGAGATATATAATAAACATGTATGCTCATGTAGTGGATTTTAGCTATACATGTACATTATACAGATGCATACAAGTATTATGGAAAATGGATGAAATCAGCCAATTTTTGCAAATAGAATATTAACAGATCAAGATTTTTTTTCTTTAAATCACACATTATTAAAAAGTTACACAACTAAATTTTACTCCAGCACCTGATGATTTCCCATTACAGCTGTTGATTGAGGTTGGCATTTAAATTAGTATTCCATTCTTTTGCAACAATGTATTTTGTAAAACAGGGGTGTAAAAGCCCCAAAACGATCAATACTAGAAAATATCAATTCTCTTACTTAATTCTTTAAAAAAAAAAGAGAGCAAGAAACTAGGTTATGGGGTGTCTTTACCTTTATGCAAATAGTATAGACCCAGATCAGAGTGCCCTGGGTAAGTCCTTTGTATAGGGTGTATTATCTGTTTGTCTGATTTAAAATTATTTTGAGATTTTTCTAATATCGCACACAGTTAAACATGCACACAAACAAATAGATCTACTATAAAGTACAATAATTATTGGCATTGGATTGTTGCTGTATCTAGGCAAGTGGGTGTCTTAAGGATTTTCCTATTAATAAAATTCAGCCTTCCCTAAGCAACCACCTGTCATCAAACAGAATACAATTAATTAGACTGCATCACGGGAAAAATTAAACAGGATCTACTTAGATATGTGTTGTCACGCTGATGTTCTGTTTCAAATAGATCATTCAATATGAACTTACCAAAATAAAAACAACAGCACAGAACCGATACTTTTAGAAATAGAAATATCCCATTCTTCGATTCTCGCGCGTATGTAGTATTTGATGGCAGAAACGGACGTTATCAAACCAACCAAACCTCTCTCGGTCGTAACTTATTTCCCGAAACTCCAGCGAAATATACACCTGTAAGATGTAATTTGTTAATTTCACGTCAATCATCAATACTGTCTTTCTAAATGGGTGTATATAACGTCTACATTCATTGGATGTTTAAAAAAAAGATGCGGGGAATTACCTTTCTTATAGCCATTAAAACGAGTAAAGACAACTTGTGTAAAAGTTCGAAGCACGGTGCGCGTTTGAATTTTCCATTTCCGAAATTTGGAAGACTGTTCGTTTCTGGTACGTGAATATTATTAAAGATTTGTATGGAAAGTATTTCCTTCTAAGAAAATTAAATTCGGTTTTAGATCTATATTCACCTAAAATGTTCGTTCGTCTAGCATTCTTTATTGGCCCTGTATCGAGCATATTTTTCCAAGATCCGACTCGCGTTTGCGTTTTAATCTGTGATTTTTTTTTCAGTCTTCATAATGGATAATAATCATATGAAAGTTTAAATTTAGGGAAATGGGTGTCGTATATTCTGTTTTTCAACGAGGCCAACATGCGTTTCGATTTAATCCGGCTTCAGTCGTACACTCTCGCTATGCGGGGTACCACACCAGGTATACATATGTGTATCGGTCGATTACACACTATAATTGTTGATTGTCTATGACACGCGCGTGGCGCATTGCACTGATTGGCAATAATGGGATTAGCGACAGTAAGTGGTATCGCTCCGGGCAGCGGGGCGGTCTATATCAAACGGATAGGGGCACAGAATAGGGGCACTAGGGCGGATCCTTACACCGGAAAAAGGGCAGAAGGGCGGATCAAAAGGGCAGAAGGGCGTGCCGCCCCGCCATTCCGCATTAGCTAAAACACTAGTACTAGCAACGTAAAAACAACCGCTGCTCGAGTATTTTGAAAAGTTTAAAATTAGATTAATAGCAACCTGAAGCTTGATTTGAGGTCAGAAATTGTTTTCCAAATGGATTATAGCAATAATTGTGTGATTTTAACTAGTAAATGTGACTCAATCTGAGAGTTTAAGGAATGAGGCAAAACTTATTTTCCGTCCTGTTTTTGGCCGATTGCCATGAGACCCTAAGGACGACACCTGTCAAAAGTTAACATGTCGTCACATGGGTTCATTGATGAGACTAGGTGTCTGCATATGAAGTCTTTGTCTTAATTTCTTTAAGACCACTTGCCTGACACTGACAAAAACTTTCTTTTCAGTGTGATAGACCATACGGATGCAAATATTACTTGACTGAATCTGAAACCATTCTGTCCAGAGCGTCTGACATAAGCAGGGCACCTCTGTGTAGCCAGAGGTGCCACTTAGGGATCACTTTTCCGGCGTCTGTCTGTACGTCACGCTTTTTGTCACACCAGTCATAACTCCTGGTCTACTGAAGCTTTTAAGATGAAATTTCATTTCTGGAAAGAGCTTGACAAGTAGAAGTGTGCACAAGGGTCAATAACTCTTGTAGATCTATTAATATTGTGAGTGTTATTTCCTTTTTCAACATTTTCTTTTCATGGAGATTTCATCTTTTTTACTGATGATTTTGAAATGAATTTGTTTTATGGAAAGAGAATGTTAAACTGATGCTTGCTGGCAGGTGACACATGTGTTCTGAGGAAACCATCTATTTTTACTCAATTTGTGTTTTATAATCTGAGAGGTTTGCGGACTAGTGCTGTGTACAACATGTAGCCATTGTGTGAAAAAGCGATAAAACCCTCAAGAGTATTTTGAAAAGTTTATAATTGGAAAGATATCGACCTGCTTCTTGAGGAAAGACTGAATGTTTGATCTCAGAGGCCCTAAACCTTGGACTTTGACAAGCAGAGTCAACAAGTAATGGAGTCACAGACCTACTTATTACTTTTATCTTAATGACTATAGCTGGCAGCTTTATTAAATGCTGAGCAAAAGCTTCCTACATAATTATACCTCTTTATTACATGGCTGCAAATAACCCTGGGGATTTGCATTTGCTTTCTTTTTGTCCAGTATTCAGCAGTGCACTCTCAGGGGTGTAAAATTCCACTCGCCCGCGTGCCAATGCGAGTAGGTTTTGAAGTCGGTCGAATGCTTTCAAATATATGCTCGACGTTCAGGGATTTCCCCAGGATTTTCTGAAGGCATGTTGAATTTGGGGCATAGGGGGAGGGTGCGGGAGGGCTCCCCCTCCCGCGCTGCGGCGATTTTTTTTGCCCTTTAAACAATGAAATAGTGCATTTTTAGCAATACATATATGTAGTGTATAGTATAGTATGTTTATATGGAAATGGCTGAAATAAGTATTATTCTGTTAATCTGTTTGCAAGAACCAGTTTGTGCAGGATTTTTGTTTTCAAGTTCAGCACCAATATTTAAGTTACACTTCGATCATAACTAAAGTTTACAATTATACCTGCTGATCTCCCAGTTTAGTCGCTGACTGCAGCTTGCATTAACTAGTATTCCATTATTTTGCAACAAAGTATTACATTGTAAAGCCTTACTGGTTGTAAAAGCACAAAAATGATAAACAGCTGAAACACATTAATTCACTTATTTTATACATAAACTATACAAAAAAAATATCCTGAAACTATGAATGCCTGGACCTATGGAAAAAGTGTAGACCTAGTCTGATCTCCTGGGTGAGTCCTCTGATCAGTGTCAGTGCCATTTACAAGATTATAAAAATGGAAAAATTGGACAAATTACTTTTGACAGAAACCGCAAACAACATGTAGTCTTTTGACCAAAATGGAAAAGTCTATTTGAAAGTTTAAAGCATGTGAAATGTACACACTTTTTCGTTTTTCTCTGCCATACACACTACACTACTGTCACACTCAATCAGATAATACACACACATACTAGAAATGCTCACTTTTTTTCTTCTTCAAATAAATAAATTCTGAAACAGGAATGCAGAAACAAGTAGATTGGGCATGTGCTGCAAACAGTAGATCCAGAACAGGAAGCCCCTGATCAGGGTAGAACTGGTTGTCTTATGGAAAAACATTCATAAGTCTCTGACTCTCATAAATTTAATCAAAGAATTTATTTGAAAAAGTTTAACATTAACTTGCCACACACAGTCAAACACCTACCCTTACTTAGAATTAAGTACAGTGCATGTATAATGTGATTTGAATGTATAATGTTTTAACTCTTATTCCTCATAGTCATTAGAGATAAGTTTATATGCCTTGAAGTTAAAGTAAATATTTTTTTATTCTATCGAAGACAGATCTAGATCTAGATACGGGATAAAAAAAAAGAGGTCTAGTAAAAAAAAAAAGTATTTTTTTTTTTTTTTTTTTTTTATGTGTCAAGAACCTGTGGGTTAAGTATAAAATTTCACTGCATCCGACAGGCTGATGTCTAATGGAGGATTCATTTTACTTTAAGCCTGCTTTAAACAACCATCCATCATAAAAACAGAAAACAAATCTTAACTTTGTGAACAATTAATAAGACTGTATGACCGTGTCACGAGATAAATCCAGGTCTACTAAAATATTTGTTGTCACGATTTTCTTTTTCAATATTTCATCACCAAGTATTCAATTTCTATATACACCAAAAATGCCAGAATGCAGATTCCTCGTTTCCCGCGTGTAATGTTTTGCCTTTGTTCTTAAAAAAAAACTTATTTACCGAAACTCCCACGAAAAACGTCTTCCGCGTCGCTAGCCATTTCATACGAATAAGTGCTAATTTTAACCATCGTAATTTATGTTAATTTCACTAGTATCAAAACAGTCTTTCTAAATGGAAGTATATAACGTCTAATCTAATTGGATGTTTTCAAAATGACGCTGGGAATTACCTTTTTGATAACCAATGAAACCAGTAAAGACATGTGTCAAAAGTTCGAAGCATGCCGCGCAATTGGATTTCATTTCGGAAGTTTGGAATACTGTTTGTGTCTGTTACGTGATTATTAATACGGAGTTGTCGAGGAAATCAATTCTTAAAGGTAATTAATGTTCGTTTGTTCAATATTTTCGGAGAATTAGGCCCCGTATCGAGTGTATTTTTCCGAGGCGACAAGCGATTTCGCCGCTGTTACTCTCGTCTCAATAAACGCGGCGAATTTTCAGTCCGTAAAATGGTAAATCGGGTCCGTGGTAAATCATCTTCTTAATGTTTAGATTCGGGAAAAATAATGTCTGAGATTCCGGTTTCGGCTAGTATTTTTTTTCAGCGTAATTCGTAGCTTGTTTTCCGAAAATCATGTTCCAGTACTCGCCATTGCTAACGGTTTTAGAAACGTCAAAAAGTTGATCTCGGTCAAATAGAAATAATCCAAGACCCTGTCAATCACCGTTTAGATAGGGAAATTCGGCTTGTGATTGGTTGATGATGCTATGCTCACGCCCGACACGCGTGACGGCGTTTGACATATGAAACAATTTACTCGAGTACACAACACAGAGACGTGATTAAGGCTAGTCGCTTTACAGATTTAGGCATGTCGGCAAGATCAAAGCATGTCGCGAAGAGACCGCCTGGAAGGAAGACATGTCGCCCGCGACAGGCGAAAACAGCCTGGGGAAATCCCTGACGTTCAGGGCGAGTGGATCTTTTGGTCTGGTATTTTCCTAACTAATAGTTTTGCGCAGTGTATCGTACATTTCACTATTATCAACGAAGAAGTTAGAGGCATTCCGATTCACGGGCACCTACTTGTTTCATCTCTATTCGGCCTTGGAAGTACGAAAGTTTCAGCCCAAAAAGGTTTATTTGTGTTAAAAGTGTCGAGCGATGGTTCAAATATTTATCCGAATTATGAAATTAAAGTATGCATAACAGTGTTATAACGTGTTTTATTGTTCAATCATCCTTCAAACTGCCAACATAACGAGTCAAAATTTCACATGCTGAAAAAACCGGAAGCACCGGTAGTTTTCCCGCTACATGTCAAAATGTAAACAAACTAACAATACTATCTTACAGTCGTTCTTCGGAGTAAAATAGCGACGTTAGCAGGGATGTCGAAACGATGAAAAGACCCACAAGAGTTACTTAAGTGATGAAAGAGTTAAACAGTATGTTCCAGGGATTTCCCCAGGATTTTCTGAAGGCATGTTGAATTTGGGGCATAGGGGGAGGGTGCGGGAGGGCTCCCCCTCCCGCGCTGTGGCGATTTTTTTTTGCCCTTTAAACAATGAAATAGTGCATTTTTAGCAATACATATATGTAGTGTATAGTATAGTGTGTTTATATGGAAATGGCTGAAATAAGTATTATTCTGTTAATCTGTTTGCAAGAACCAGTTTGTGTAGGATTTTTGTTTTCAAGTTCAGCACCAATATTTAAGTTACACTTCGATCATAACTAAAGTTTACAATTACACCTGCTGATCTCCCAGTTTAGTCGCTGACTGCAGCTTGCATTAACTAGTATTCCATTATTTTGCAACAAAGTATTACATTGTAAAGCCTTACTGGTTGTAAAAGTACAAAAATGATAAACAGCTGAAACACATTAATTCACTTATTTTATACATAAACTATACAAAAAAAATATCCTGAAACTATGAATGCCTGGACCTATGGAAAAAGTGTAGACCCAGTCTGATCTCCTGGGTGAGTCCTCTGATCAGTGTCAGTGCCATTTACAAGATTGTAAAAATGGAAAAATTGGAAAAATTACTTTTGACAGAAACCGCAAACAACATGTAGTCTTTTGACCAAAATGGAAAAGTCTCTTTAATCAGTATTTGAAAGTTTAAAGCATGTGAAATGTACACACCTTTTCATTTTTCTCTGCCATACACACTACACTACTGTCACACTCAATCAGATAATACACACACATACTAGAAATGCTCACTTTTTTTTTCTTCAAATAAATAAATTCTGAAACAGGAATGCAGAAACAAGTAGATTGGGCATGTGCTGCAAACAGTAGATCCAGAACAGGAAGCCCCTGATCAGGGTAGAACTGGTTGTCTTATGGAAAAACATTCATAAGTCTCTGACTCTCATAAACTTAATCAAAGAATTTATTTGAAAAAGTTTAACATTAACTTGCCACACACAGTCAAACACCTACCCTTACTTAGAATTAAGTACAGTGCATGTATAATGTGATTTGAATGTATAATGTTTTAACTCTTATTCCTCATAGTCATTAGAGATAAGTTTTTATGCCTTTACTATTCCCTTGAAGTTAAAGTAAATTTTTTTTTTATTCTATCGAAGACAGATCTAGATCTAGATACAGGATAAAAAAAAAGAGGTCTAGTAAAAAAAAAGTTTTTTTTTTTTTTATGTGTCAAGAACCTGTGGGTTAAGCAATATAAAATTTCACTGCATCCCGACAGGCTGATGTCTAATGGAGGATTCATTTTACTTTAAGCCTGCTTTAAACAACCATCCATCATAAAAACAGAAAACAAATCTTAATTTTGTGAACAATTAATAAGACTGTATGACCACGAGATAAATCCAGGTCTACTAAAATATTTGTTGTCACGATTTTCTTTTTCAATATTTCATCACCAAGTATTCAATTTCTATATATACCAAAAATGCCAGAATGCAGATTCCTCGTTTCCCGCGTGTAATGTTTTGCCTTTGTTCTTAAAAAAAACCTTATTTCCCAAAACTCCCACGAAAAACGTCTTCCGCGTCGCTAGCCATTTCATACAAATAAGTGCTAATTTTAACCATCGTAATTTATGTTAATTTCACTAGTATCAAAACAGTCTTTCTAAATGGAAGTATATAACGTCTAATCTAATTGGATGTTTTTAAACTGACGCTGGGAATTACCTTTTTGATAACCAATGAAACCAGTAAAGACATGTGTCAAAAGTTCGAAGTATGCCGCGCAATTGGATTTCATTTCGGAAGTTTGGAATACTGTTTGTGTCTGTTACGTGATTATTAATACGGAGTTGTCGAGGAAATCAATTCTTATAGGTAATTAATGTTCGTTTGTTCAATATTTTCGGAGAATTAGGCCCCGTATCGAGTGTATTTTTCCGAGGCGACAAGCGTTTTCGCCGCTGTTACTCTCGTCTCAATAAACGCGGCGAATTTTCAGTCCGCAAAATGGTAAATCATCTTCTTAATGTTTAGATTCGGGGAAAATAATGTCTGAGATTCCGGTTTCGGCTAGTATTTTTTTTTTCAGCGTAATTCGTAGCTTGTTTTCCGAAAATCATGTTCCAGTACTCGCCATTGCTAACAGTTTTAGAAACGTCAAAAAGTTGATCTCGGTCAAATAGAAATAATCCAAGACCATGTCAATCACCGTTTAGATAGGGAAATTCGGCTTGTGATTGGTTGATGATGCTATGCTCACGCCCGACACGCGTGACGGCGTTTGACATATGAAACAATTAACTCGAGTACACAACACAGAGCCGTGATTAAGGCTAGTCGCTTTACAGATTTAGGCATGTCGGCAAGATCAAAGCATGTCGCGAAGAGACCGCCTGGAAGGAAGTCATGTCGCCCGCGACAGGCGAAAACGGCCTGGGGAAATCCCTGTGTTCCTATAAGTTGATATTTTTGAGTTTAGTTAAATAAATAAGAAAATTGTGAAAGTTTTCGCTCATATGAATTATATATGAAAATTCTCGGATGAGCAAAAGTTGCAGAAGGGCGAGTGGATTTCAGTAGTTACTAGTCCTACAGGGCGAGTAGCTTTTGAATTTTTTTTACACCCCTGACGACCTTTCTACTTTGCAGCGGTTCTGGAGCTTGATTGTCATAGGGCATCTTTTCTGTTTATTAGACCAAGTTTTATCCTCTGCCAAGAACTTAAAGGAAGGCAGGTCGATGGTTTTGATCCTATGTGCTGCTTGGTAACAAATGTGATAAGCCGAAATCATCTACCTGAAATCATCATCATTTCATCTTAACATCCCTCATCAGCACTATATGACCTGTTTTGTGTCGCAGTGTCGTAAAACACAACTCTTCATCAGCAGCACTCTCTAGTCTTAACTCTTTATTACCATATTGTTTAATTTCTGTAAATTGTAGGTACATAGGATCTGGCTTCCCTGTTTGCTCCCTCAGTTACCCGACCACAGACTCAGATGATCATGAAATGACAAGAAGAGTTACTCAGATCCCAGATATGATGACGATGCACACTCAGTTCCCAGATATGATGACAATGCACACTCAGATCCCAGATATGATGACAATGCACAGTAAGTGTTAGAATATTTCTTCCTTGTATGTTGCTTTATACTGACTAAAAATGTAAAGTGTTACATCCCACACACTGAACTAAAAATAGCATAGCAACGCAGCGAATGACATAATCAATATCTGGCTCCTGCGCTAGGGAATAGACTCTTTAGATCAGAGGTTATGGTATTGGACTGTCACACTAGCGACCCAGGTTCGATTCTCGCCCGGGATTCTATAATATCCAATGTGAATTTTTCTGCTATGCTTCATTATGGGAGTTTCTTGTAAGAACAGTCATCCTTGTTTTAATCCATTACCCCATAAGTACACATTTTTACACTACTGATTTATTCATCTACATTCATCTGCTAAGAAAGTAGTTCCGAGCAAGGAAGTTCTGAAACATGAAATATAAAAGGCTTTTCCAGGAATGACCTTTCCAAATACATGTTTTACCGGCAGACATAGTCTAGTGGTAGTACACTTGACTGCAGAACCATCCGTTGTGAGTTCAATCTCCCTCTGGACCAAGTCCTTGGAATGAAACTTTATAAACTGAGGTCCAATGTGGCAATGTATCAGTGATTTACACTGGGCATCCAAAAGAACCCCCCCCCCCCCCCCCCCCCCCCCCCCCCCAGTGAAATATAATTATAAATAGGCATTTCCAGTACCTATTAAAATGGAAGCTTATAGCAGGCTGAACATAAAATGGAATGATCCTTTACTTTCAATCTGCTTTAAGTAGTAACCTGTTTTCAAAGTAGAAACAGACTATAGAGTAACAGTTGAAGCAACCAATGAATGAAGAAACTTTCTTTATTTCCTGCTTTAACCCTTTCCCCTTTTAACACATTCATTTCATTCCTACATGAAGAAAATAGTTCCAATTTATACAGTCATGAATATGTAACAATGGAGAACATATTTGTAAATTGTGTCCATCCAATGAAGTAGAGGATGAGACTCATTTTCTCATAGACTGCAGTCTCTATTCGGACTGTAGATATGGCCTGTTTGCAAAGGCATCGGGGCTGAACGGTGCTTTTGCAGATATGTCGTCTACAGATAAACTGAAATACATAACGAAATGCAATGAATTGCAATATTTGCTTGCAAATACTTTAAACCACATGTATAAAAGGCGAAAAGTTTTTATATAGTAACATAAAATGTATATCTATATTTTAAATTTCTTTCTTTCAGACATGTATAGAAGTTTTACCCTTTAAAGTCTTCTAAAATTCTTTTTATACTGCTGCTATATCCATATGCTCTTAAATTGTATGTAAATGTTTTTAGGAAAGTTCTTCCTTTCAGGAATGTGGCATATGTATATAAGCCATCATGTTTTAATGAAAGTATTTTATTTGATTTTACAGTGTCTTATAGGTCGAAAGCGGCCGGGTATCAATAAAATGTTATTTATTTTTAGCTCACCTGGCACGAAGTGCCAAGGTGAGCTATTGTGATCGCCATGTGTCCGTCGTCAAACTTTTTGTTCAAACATCTTCTTCTTGGAAACCACTGGGCCAATTTCATCAAAACTTCATAGGATTGTTCCTTGTAGGGTACTCTCTCAGATTTCTTCAAATATAGGTAATCCAATTGAAATTGTGGTTGCCATGGCAACCAATTGAAAAAACTTTAAAAATCTTCTTGTCAAAAACTACTGGTTCGAATTGAATATAATTTTACCCAAATGTGCCATTGGTGACCCTCTATCAGATTTCTTAAAATAATTTTCCTATCTTTAAAAACATGGCCGCCAGTGGGTGGGGCAGATTTTTCTTATATGGCTATATAGTGAAAACTTAAAAAATCTTCTTGTCAAAAACTTGTGGTCCGATTTGAAAGTAATTTTATGCAAATGATCCATGGGTGACCCTCTACCAGATTTCTTAAAATTATTTTGATATCTAAAAAAACATGGCCACCAGTGGGTGGGGCAAAATTTCCTTATGTTACTGTATAGTAAAAACTTTAAAAATCTTCTTCTCTGAAACTACTGTTTCAAATTAAAAATAATTTAATACAAATGGTCAATTGATGATCTTCTACCAGATTTCTTAAAATCATTTTGTTATCTAAAAAAACATGGCCGCCAGTGGGTGGGGCAAATTTTCCTTATGTTACTCAATACTGTATAGTAAAAACTTTTAAAATCTTCTTCTCTGAAACTACTGGTCCAAATTAAAAATAATTTTGCAGAAATGGTCAATTGATGATCCTCTACCAGATTTCTTAAAATCATTTTGTTATCTTAAAAAACATGGCCGCCAGTGGGTGGGGCATGTTACTGTATAGTAAAAACTTTAAAAATCTTCTTCTCTGAAACTACTGATTCAAATTCAAAATAATTTTACACAAATGGTTAATTGATGACCCTCTACCAGATATCTTAAAATCATTTTGTTATCTAAAAAACATGGCCGCCAGTGGGTGGGACAAGTTTTCCTTATATTTCTGTATAGAAAAACTTTCAAAAAAAATTCTCTGAAACTATTGGTCTGATTTAAGAATTATTTTACACAAATAATGATTCATGGGTTACCCTTTGCCAGTTTTCTTCAAATAATCTTCCTAGCTCAAACAACATGGCCACCAGTGGGTGGAGGTGAATAAGTGAAAACTTAATCATAACTGGTCGATTTACATGACCGTAATCATGGATACCAGGTGAGCGATTTAGCGCCGCATGCGGCTCTTGTTATTGATATGTTTATGTACAAATGAATGATGTATTGATGCATGACACTCTAATAAACAATTCTGTCTGTCTGTCTGTAACATAAGAAATAATTTCTATATCCTAGCAGATGGAAGCTTACAGCAAGCTAGAGGTAAAGCAGAATACCTTAACCCATTTCCTCATAAATACGCCAAATTTGTACCTTCTTAAATATCTAGCACAAGAAACATTTTCTATAGTTTTACAGATGGTAGCTTAAAGCAGACTGAAAGTAAAGCAAAATGGGCCTTAATGCACATTCTGCTTTACTTTCAACCTGCTTTAAGCAGTCATCTGTCTTCAAAAGTAGAAACATGCTTTAGGGTAATGGGTAAAAGTACATTCTGCTTTACTTTCAGCCTGGTTTAAGGGGTCACCGGTCTTCAAAACTAGAAACAGGCTATGGGGTAAAGGGTTAAGCTGTCACCTGTCTGAAAGGTTACAAATATATTATTTTTGACAAGTTTGGCTGTAAAATAATATCAAACATCATAAAATGGTTTGGAGTTTTCTACAGTACTTAGCAGCAACCTGTCCTAGGTGATTTCCATTGAATGAGCATTGATCACACTTTGATCTTCAGGGCTGCCATTTCTCCGGATTTTTCCGAAATCTTCGGATTTTTATTCAAACGGATGAAAGCTTAAAGCAGGATGAAAGTAAAGCAGAATGCCTTAAAAACTAGAAACAGACTATGGGTAAAAGGTATAATTAGGAAGATCGCGCTTGAAAAAATGATAATTTTGAAATCTTAGGATTTTTTTTATCAACTTATGACAGCTCTGGATCTTCAATGTCAGGCACATATAGTCAAAAGCTGGACATTGTGGTAACTTTTTAACCCTTTATCCCATAGCATGTTTCAAGTTTTGAAGACAGGTGTCCTGACCACTTACAGCAGATTGAAGTAAAGGGCCATTCTGTATGTTCAGCCTTAACCCATTACCCCATAAATACACATTTTTACGTCTTTGAATTATTCCTCTACTGAAGAATATAGTTCCACTTTTAGTCTTTATACAGTTATGCTTACATATCATAAGAAAAACGTTTTATATCCTAGAAGATGGAAGCTTAAAGCAGGCTGAAATTAAAGCAGAATGTGCCTTAAGGCACATTCTGCTTTACTTTCAACCTGCTTTATGTAATCACCTACCTTCAATACATAACTAGAAACAGACTTTGAGGTAATGGGCTAAAGCAGGTTGAAAGTAAAGCAGAATGTGCCTTAGCCTGCTTTAATTTTGAAGATATGTCATTATGTGACCACTTAAAAGCAGGTTTAAAGTAAAATAGAATGGGCCTTAAGGCACATTCTACTTTACTTTCAGCCTGCTTTAAGTTACAATTTACTAGAATACAGAAAATATTTTTTATGATACATATTCATGACTAAATAAAATTGATCTATTTTCTTCAGTGAAGGAAGACATTAGAGGTGTAAAAATGCATATTTATTGGGTGATGGGTTAAGGCTGAACAGCATCTTGGAGGTAGAAAATATTTCTTATGATACATAATAAATAATTGATTGCCCTCAAAGGCACTTCTATGGTGGAAAGGGTTAAAAGCTGTCTCCAGTTGTTTTGTCCTATAAAAGACTCCGGTGCAAATTATCACCAACTTGTGGAATTTGATTAATACTTGTGAAAGCATTGCTTTTCATGTTGACTAGTTGTGATGTACTCTTGCACTGCATTTAATAAGTCAACAGTTTGGATCCACACCAGGCCCAATCAGGATCCAAACTCTGATCAAATTTCTGCTAATTTTTTTCTTTAATGTTGCTTTCCATCATGGGGATTAACAAACCCAACCCACATTGTTTTAAAAAAGCTTATCTCAGCCTTGTCAAGGAAAGGCCTGCTTAATAACATTCTAATTCTACTCGGTTGAGATCAGATTGTCTCAAATATCGACTCGTGGCAGATCCTATATAAATGCATTAAAATGTGTATCTATGGAGTAAAGAGTTGAATTACATTTATCATCTTTCCACGGATAAACACTAACATAGAGATCTACTAGTATATGGTATACCATGATACACTAGCGTGGATTTTTTTTCTGTATACAATAAAATCTGTGTTAGCAGCAACTATAAAGGAGATGATTTGGTAGCATTTTATAAGGTTTAAGCTTAATGCAGGACAAAAGTAATGCAGAAAGCTCCTACAGGAGCTTTCTGCATTACTTTTGTCCTGCATTAAGCAATGGCCTAGCTGTCTATGGAAATAACTAAATAACTATGGAGCTAACTAAGTTTATTTATTCAGTTCCTGCTCTACACATGTTTAACTGTACAATAAAAACAAACATGGCAACATGTTGAAAACATAGTAACAATTATAAAATAGCAATAAAGCCATATCACCATTGCGATACAGACAACGACACAAAGAATCTCCTTTTTCAATACAGTAAGACTCCCCTGCAACTGGAATGCTCTGAAAACCAGACACATATACAGGTTATATAGTTTACTTCTAAATGCAGGAGCTTTCTGCATTGTTTTTGTCCTGCATTTAGCACCCATTGGAATGTAATGGGTATTTTGTTGATATTTAACCCATTACCCCATAACCTGTTTCTACATCTCGGTTGAGATCAGCTTGTCTCAAATATCGACTCATGGCAGATCCTATATAAATGCATTAAAATGTGTATCTATGGAGTAAAGAGTTGAATTACATTTATCATCTTTCCACCAATAAACACTAGCATAGAGATCTACTAGTATATGGTATACCATGATACAATATGATACACTAGCGTGGATTTTTTTTCTGTATACAATAAAATCTGTGTTAGCAGCAACTATAAAGGAGATGATTTGGTAGCATTTTATAAGGTTTAAGCTTAATGCAGGACAAAAGTAATGCAGAAAGCTCCTGTTTACAGGAGCTTTCTGCATTACTTTTGTCCTGCATTAAGCAATGGCCTAGCTGTCTATGGAAATAACTAAATAACTATGGAGCTAACTAAGTTTATTTATTCAGTTCCTGCTCTACACATGTTTAACTGTACAATAAAAACAAACATGGCAACATGTTGAAAACATAGTAACAATTATAAAATAGCAATAAAGCCATATCACCATTGCGATACAGACAACGACACAAAGAATATCCTGTTTCAATACAGTAAGACTCCCCTGCAACTGGAATGCTCTGAAAACCAGACACATATACAGGTTATATAGTTTACTTCTAAATGCAGGAGCTTTCTGCATTGTTTTTGTCCTGCATTTAGCACCCATTGGAATGTAATGGGTATTTTGTTGATATTTAACCCATTACCCCATAACCTGTTTCTAGTATTGAAGAAAGGTGGCCACAAAAAGCAGGTTAAAAGTAAAGTAGAATGTGCCTTAAGGCACATTCTGCTTTACTTTCAACCTGCTTTAAGCTACCATCTTCCAAAGAATAGCAATTATTTCTTATGATATATATTCATTACTGTATAAATTAAAACTATTTTCTTCAGTGGAGAAATAAATTAAAGGCGTGAAAAGGCCTATTTATGGGGTAATGGATTAAAGCAGGCTGAAAGTGAAACCATACACTCCTTTTGGAACTTTCTGCTTAACTTTCATCCTGCATTAATCGTCAACCTGTTGTGATGCAGGAATATGTTTCTATGGCACTTTAACCCATTACCCCATAACCTGTTTCTAGTTTTGAAGATATGTCACCACTTAAAGCAGGTTGAAAGTAAAGCAGAATGCTCCTTATTTTCAGCCTGCTCTAAGCTATTATCTGCTAGAATATAGAAAATATATCTTTTGAGTATAAATTGGAACTATTATCTTCAGTAGAGGAATAAATTAAAGGCGTAAAAAAGTCGTAGTTTTGGGGTAATGGGTTAAGTACTGAAAAGTACAGAAAATCCACCTATGAGTTTATGAGATTTATCTAGGGTTTGGACTAAACAGACTTCATTATGAATGACACCTATTTTGTGTGGCACAAGTGAAGGAGTCATAGACTAGAGGGAAACAGAATCATTGATTTGTCCAAATTTTGTTTATAACTACTAGTAGTATTGGAGGCTTTCCTCATGTAGTTTAACCCTTAGCCCGCCAAATAATTTGTCGTCAGCTATATTTCTAGTCTGCTTCAAGTTTCAAAGTGCTTCAAAGTTGCTCAAAATTGCTGAAAATGTTGTCCGAGTTTCAAACAGTTTGGATTCAAGCTGTTTGCATATGGAGCTATAGTCGTGAGTGGCAGGCTAAGGGTTAACTCTTTACACGCTAGTCACAAAATATATTGGTTACCTTGCAAACAGTTTGGATCCTGATGAGACATGGTTCAATGCCACCTTGAAAAATGATTTTAAACGTTTTTCAAACAGTAGCAGATGACAGCTATTGCAAAAACAGTTTTACTTACTGCTCAAAGATTTTAACATCGCTTAGTAACTCTTTTGGGTTATTATGTTCCCTTGTGGATCTTTTTAGCTACCAAAACATGAACCAGTCTACTTAGAAGTCTGGGTAGTTTAACAAATACTGGGCTAAAATAGCAAACAGTGCATACCCAGATCAGAGGGCCCCTGTTGTAGCCCTCTGATCTGGGTCTACACTGTTTGCAAATGTAATGAGTATATTTTAAACATGTCCATTGTGTTGAAAAAGTAAACCTGAACTCAGTAACAGTAGTGAGTCTTGTATTATTGAAGAATTATTATACAGTGAAACCTGTCCAAGCATTTTCTTTTCTTTGTTTACATGCATAGCAAGGGGAATGTGGTCTACGTCAAAACATCACTTATTTACTTTTATCTGCATTAATCTGTCACCCTGCCTAGAGAAATTATTGGGCTTGGACACTGAATAGAAATTAAACAAAGGCTTGGTGTTATATTTCTGGGGCTTTTTTCAATCTTTAAATCAGTCAATAAGGTCACGCTGAATTTGAATGAAACCCTGTTTTACTCTTTCCACGCTGATCATATAACCATGGAAACCATAGCAAACAGTTTGGTTTCTGATGATAATCTGAGTTATGCAAACTATTTGACCCTCTGACTATAGTTGGGAAATAAATTTTAGAATATCTGAATTAAGAACAGTAGCAGACACCAATTGTTGCAGACGACAAAACTGCATTGCATTCAGAGTTAATAAAAAAATGTTGAAACTGAAGCTTGACCAACTGTGAACTGATTCCAATCAATCATTCAATGATACATGCTTAATTCTTTGCATGCTGGGTAATTTTTTCGTCTGTAAAAAAATGTAGTCTGCTATTGTTCTAAATATAGGAATTTAAAAATTATTTTCAAAACAGGGTCAGAGTGTCAAACAGATTGGATTCTGATGAGACGCTGTGTAACCAGGTGTCTCATCTGGATCCAAACTGTTTGCAAAGGTAATAACTGTGGCACATATTTCGCCACTAGCATGCAAAGAGTTAAAGCAACCAATGAACAGGAAATAAGTGGGCAGTCATTTGGAATCATTCTGCTCTATATTTTTTTCACAGCATTGTTCATTTCCCACATACAATAACTCTTCCAAATCTTAAACCCATTACCAAATTGTTATGCCATTAATTTATTCCTCAACTGAAGAAAATACTTTCTACAGTCATGAATTGAAATATTTGCTATATATTATTTACTGTTCAATGGTGACAAGCAATGAAGGAAAAGGTTTAAACAGGTT
This sequence comes from Gari tellinella, assembly GCA_922989275.2. Taxonomy (NCBI): domain Eukaryota; kingdom Metazoa; phylum Mollusca; class Bivalvia; order Cardiida; family Psammobiidae; genus Gari; species Gari tellinella. The sequence goes on from OV277857.1 coordinate 917,972, forward strand.
GGAAGTAAAGCAAAAGGCTCTTTCATTAGCTTTCTGCTTTACATTTGTCCTTTAAGCAACCATTTGGAGCATTCTGCTTTACTCTTATCTTGCTTTAATCTGTTAGGCCATGGCCTGTTTCTAGTTTTGAAAGCAGAGGGCCATTTAAAGCAGGTTGAAGGTAAAGCAGAATGCTCCATAAAGAACATTCTGCTTTACTTTCGACTTTCTTTAGCCTTCTCTGCGGAAAGATACTTGGAATGCCTTCAGTGTAGAGATAGTTAGAGACGTAAAAAGGCATATTTATGGAGTAATGGGTTAAGTTACCGAAATCCAGCTTTCTTCCAAGTATAAATGGCAAGATCTTCTGTTGTGCAGTTATCTTTATCATTTGGAGAAAATATCATTTTATCTGGATTTATGCTTTGTCTTCAGTCCGACAAACTTGGAAATTAATTTTGTATTATTTAGTTAGATGTAATCCTGATGAAATCTATGCTTGTATTAAACCCATTTGTAGTAATTTGTTTCAATGTTACAAATCCTTCTCCAGGGCTCCAGATAAGAGGGGAGTAAATTAGACAAATCCAACATTTTCTTACTCAATTCAGCACCAAATCCTATGGTGTCACTACCCATTAGAATCGACTCGAAGAGACGATTCTAATGAGTAGTGACACCATAGGGTTTTATTCAGAAACAAAGATTTTAGTTTTTGAAATACTCCCTTTATCTGGAGCTCTGCAAGTTCTCCAAAAATATGTCAGTTTATCCTTGCAACCCTTAGCTATAACCTCATACTCTTCTCCTGCTAATAGCTTATGGACTATTTTAACCCATTACTCAATAAGAAAACCTTTCAATTCCTGTTATTCTTCCACTGAGAAATATAGTCCTTAAAAGGAAATTCTTGAATTTATCGATTGATGGCATTTCAAGTATTTTTCTCAGAAAGAAGCTTAAAGCAGGCTGAAAGTAAAGCAGAATGCTCCTGAACATTCTGCTTTACTTTCAACCTGCTTTAACCCTTTCCCACATAGAAGTGACTTTAAGCGTATTTAATTTATTCCTCTGCTGAGGAAAATAGTTCCACTTTATACCCTCATGACCAATTACAATGAATATTTTATATAGCCTAGCAGATTTTAGCTTAAAGCAAGCTGAAAGTAAAGCAGAATGTGTCTTACGGCACACTCTACTTTACTTTCTTCCTGGTCACCTATATTCAAAACTAGAACAAGGCTATGAGGTAAAGGGTTTAATCTAACCAGTTTTCAAAATTAGAAACAGGCTATGGGATTATTAGGTACAAAACAGTGTAGATCAAGATCAGACAGCTTTCTGCTCGGCCCATAATTAAGGGTTTTGTTTACAGAGGTTTCACTGTAAAGGTTCGTTAATTCTGTTGTCTTGTACTAGCAATTTTGCAATGGCTCGATATAAAGCGCGGTGTTCTGATGGAACATCCATGCTCTAAATTGGCCAATCCAACTTGGTTTTTATTTGATAAAACGTCCTGTACCATGTAATATTGAGCCGGTTTTAGCTGCATTAGAAAGGGTTGCTTAGTGACGGGAGAAAACAAGCCTAAAAGTTGCCATGGCGATGTCCCACAAGTCAATTTTGATTAATAAAGTGTGTATTCCTGTGTTGGAGGGGGGAACAAAACGTATTGCTGGTGGTTTGAGTGTACCGTTAACATGAAATGCAGCCGGCCGGAACAGAAAATAAATGTTTTTTAGTAAAATATAAAACTGATATTTTACCAGAATTTCTAATTGCCAATATGGGAATACAAATGTTTTAGTTTAGTTTGGCTCATGATCATTCCTACATGGTCAGAAATGCTTTGATTGAATATAGTCAGATGGCTTAAAGAACAAAAATTGTCCTTTTAGGAGCTTCTATCAAAGCAGTTTCCCTTGTAACTTTCTTTAACCCTTTACTCTATAGATATACTTTTACGCATTTAATTAATTCCTGCACTAAAGAAAATAGTTCCATTTTATACAGTTATTTATGTGCAACAAAAGAAATATTTTATATATCTTAGTAGGTGGTGGTTTAGATAAAGCAGGCTGCTTTACTTTCAACTTGCTTTAGGTAGCCACCTATATTCAATAGTAGAAACAGTCTATGGAGTTAAGGGTTAACTCATTACCCTGTATCCTGTTTCTAGTTTTGAAAACAGGTTATCAGATTGAAAGTAAAGCAAAATGTTCCTGAAGGAGAATTCTATTATTCTTTCAGCCAGATTTCAACTAATATTCTTTATGGTGCATATTCATGTCCGTAAACAGTGAAACTATTTTCTTTAGTAGAGAAATAAGTTAAAGGCGTAAGAAGGCATAACTGGAGTAAAAGGTTGACTCTTCGATTGGTGTTTAGTTATCCAACGCATCGATCTAGCACATATCAGAAGTCTTTGAATGATAATTAAACTGTTGTCTCAACTTTTCTGCAACAATCTTGACCTGCAATAATTCAAATTTGAAATAGCATTAGTGCTAAATGGTTTGGATATTGATGAGATGCCAACATCACTGGGCGGTTCATCTGGATCCAAACTGCTTGCAAAGGTTATTCAAGTTTCATGACAGACAGTGAACCTTTGCTTCTAATGCAAGTTTGACTTTGTATAGAGGAAATTCAAATGGTTTTCAGTACACTTGGCAAAGATTTATAAATATTTACAGTCTGCTCAATAAATTGGAGGATATCCACGGTGATAAAAGATTTAATTTTAATCCCTTTCCCCATAGCCTGTTTCTAGATTTGAAGACAGGTGACCACTTAAAGCAGGTTGAAAGTAAAACAGAATGAGCCTGCTTTAACCCATATCCCCATAGTATTAGTAGTTTCTAGTTTTGAAAATAGTTGACTACTTAAAGCAGGCTTAAAGTAAAGCAGAATGCAACTTAAAGGACAGTTTGCTTTACTTTCAGTCTGCTTTAAGCTATTATCTTCTTGAATATAGAAAATGTTTCTTTTTCTTATTAATTTGTAGCAGTATTAATTGGATTTATTTTCTTTAGTGGAGGAATAAACTAAAGATGTAAAAAGGTGTATTTATGGGGTAATGGATTAAACTACCATTTATAAGAATATATTTCTTATGACATATCAATTATATTCATGACAACTCATGACTATATAAATTGAAATTGTCTTCTTCAGTGCAGGAGTGAATTTAATGTGCGAAAAGGTACTTCTATGGAGTAAAGGGTTTAATTCTGTAAATAAACTGTGTGGGAAAGTCGTTCATGTCTTTCTCATGCTTTCCAGCTTGTCACTTACTACCTATCCTGAATGTCCTTGGAGCTATAAACTGAAATAAATATTGTTACATAAATGTTTTTCTAAAAAATCATGACATCTGTAACCCAGTTTTGCTGATATATCAGACAGACTTTTCCTGGAACTGCTGAAAAAGACAAGATAAGTTGATTATCTAATTTCTATAGACTATTTTAACTCATTATCCCCTGAAACTTCAAATGGACAATTCCAGTTTGCAATAAAGGCTGGTCCAATTTGGACTATTTAGGGTTCTGTAATAAATTGCAAAAAATCCAAACAGTGAAGTCCCTGATCAGAGGGCTCCTGCAGGAGCCCTCTGATCAGGGACTTCACTGTTTGCACAGGACAAGTGTACTCTTCACAAGTACACTTTTTGGATAAAAGACACATATATGCGTCACTAGGGCTCAATGAGTTAAGAAAATATTTAAAAAAATAAAATAAAAAGGTAGTGCTGAAGCTGCTCAGAGGACATTACTCCATAGATACACATTTTTATGCATTTAATTCATTCCTCCACTGGAGAAAATAGTTCTACTTTATACAGTCATGAATATGCGACATGAGATGTGTTTTCAGATTCTATTTTGTAGCAGGTGGTAGTTTAAAGCAGGCTGAAAGTTAAGCAGAATGTGCCTTAAGGCATATTCTGCTTTACTTTTAGCCTGCTTTAAATGGTCACCTGTCTTCATAACAGTATATGAAGTAAAGCATTAACATAATGTATGATCAGGATCCAAACTGCTTGTCACTTGGAATATACTTTTCACATACTGTAGAATGACAGTTAATTTTGAATATCAACAGAAGGCTTTTTTGATGCACATAACATTTTGCTGGGTAATATTTTCTTCTACAATTATTGAATCTCCTCTTCACACAGCTTTGAATGAATGAGAGTATCATACTATTGAAGCACTTATTCTGTATATTTAGGGAGAAGATACCCAATTTATTTTAAATGGAAAATACTTGTCACTTACATCAATATTGCTTTTTCTTTTGGCTATTTCTAAGAAAAAGAAACCGAAAGAATTTCCAGACGGAATTGGACTTTTTCCGAGGTATTGCATTTAGGCTATGTTTGAACTGTTTAGTGGGATAGTGGGCAATTGATTTTTGGAAAGATTTTGTGATCCTTTGCCAAAGACTCTTGCAGCAGCTGTTCTTGTTGCTATGGTTGCCATGGAAACTCATGGAGTATTTATTCTTATTTAAATTGAAAAAAGGCCACACCGAGTCGGATGAAATCTAAGTCGTCTCACGCCGGCTGTTACTTGTGTGACGCTCATTTACAAAGTATGATGTGTATTGTTACTATGGTAACTTGACAGCTATTGGTTAAGATGGATCTAAGTACAACACAGAGGGGCCTCGGGGCAAACTTATGTAGAAAGTGACAAGTCTGCATTGCGGGATGTTTTTGTACACAAGTTTGGGGAATACGTCAAGCGGAAATTGTCATACCATTTAAAGTTAACAAAAGGTAAAATATATGATATAATATAGTTTTAAACTTATTTGCTGTGAAATATGGGAATGTTGAGATGATTTTACTATCAACTCATTCACTCCTAAAACTTTAAATGGACAATTCCAGTTTTCAATAAAGTTTAGTCCATATTTGACTATTGGAGTTGTTTTGAACAATTCATTGCCAATTGACAAACAGTGTAGACCAGGATCAGAGGGCTCCTTCTGGAACCCTCTGTTCTTGGTCTACACTGTTACTGTTTACATAGGCCAAGTGTATTTTTTACAGGTATACTGTTTGTAAAATATGAGTATACTTGTTGGTATGGTTCAATGATAAAAATTTCTCTTCAGTATGTTATAGTCATTCAGGAAGAAGGAAATTAATGCCATGACAGTGTAACATGTAACACATTGATATCTAGAGAACTCCTTTCCTTAGTGTTTAACCCATTACCCCATAGCCTGTTTCTAATTTTGAAGATATGTGACCACTTAAAGCAGGTTGAAAGTAAAGCAGAATGCGCCTTAAGGCGCATTCTGCTTTACTTTCAGCCTGCTTTAAGCTATTATCTGCTAGAATATTGAAAATATTTCTTATGATTTTTATTTGCTACAGTATAAATTGGAACTACTTTCTTCAGTAGAGGAATTGATTAAAGGCGTAAAAAGACGTATGTATGGGGTAATGGGTTAACCCATTACTCCCAATGCCTGTTTCTAGTTTTAAAGACTGGTGACCACTTAAAGCAGGTTGAAAGTAAAGTAGAATGTGTCTTATGGCACATTCTGCTTTACTTTAACCCTTTTCCCCCATAGAAATATTTTCTATATCCTAGTAGATGTTCGCTTAAAGATGTTTGCCTAAAGGCACATTCTGCTTTACTTTCAACCTGCTTTAAGTGGTCACCTGCCTCCAATACTAGGAACAAGCTAATGGGGGGGGGGGGGGGGGGGGGGGGGGGGGGGGTTAAGCCTACTTTGTGCTACCTATCATCTGCTGGGATATAGAATATATTTCTGAAAATGCTCAACGTAAAGCCACCAGACCTCCATATAAGGGAGTTAACTTAACAAATTCAACATTTTCTCTTCATGTCGGCACCAATTCCTTTGGTGTAACTACTCATTAGAATCGTCTCTTCGAGACGATTTTAATGAGTAGTAACACCATAGGAATTGATGCTGAGAGTAAGAGTTAATTTTTGAAATACATGTACCCCCCTTGTCTGGAGCCCTGGTCCACAATCTGTATAGTGGATCATTAAAGCTATCATAAGAAGATAAAGTTGTAACAGTTTTATCTTTTGAAAAGGGCATAGTACATTAGAATTAGAAATATTATGAATGACTTACTCTTATCTGATAAAGTCACATAGATTTTACAATATGTAATAGATGCGAAGTATGCAAGTTACTTACCACAGGAGAAAAGTATTCTCTCTAACTGGGACAAGTGCATCTTGGTTTAATAAAAAAATTTTTTTTGTCTCACTTGGGTTGAATTGCGGTTTAGCCTCCTGCCTCAAGGCGCATTCTGCTTTACTCTCAGTCTGCTTTAAGCTTCCAGTTGCAAGAATATAGAAATTCTTTCTAACGTTAAATATTTACAACTGTATAAATTGGAATTCTTTTCTTCAGTTGAGGGATAAATTAGAGGTGTAAAAAGGCATATTTATGGGGTAATGGGTTAAGCTATCATCTGCTAGGATATAGAAAATATTTCCTATGATGCACATTCATAATTATATAAACTGGAACTATTTTCTTTAGTCAAAGAATGAATTAAAGCCTTATTAGTTATTTTTTCAGTCATAGTTTTTGATTGGTATCATAGCTTGAAATCAAAATGTAATGTGTAATGTAATTAATGCATTACTTTGCAAATGTAATTGTAATTTAATTCATTACAATTGTAAAAGTTTTGTAATTGTAATTTAATGCACTGTTTTGGCAATGTAATTGTAATATAATGCATTACATTCTCAAGTAATTGACCCCATGCCTAATTAAAGGCATTAAAAGACATATTTTGGGTATAATAGGTTAATTTCTTTACTCATTCTTATCTAAATATAGCAAGATAAAGGTGAGGATTTGGAAACACAGTGGGCGCAGATGACACTTCACTCCTTAATATTTATAATTCCTTTTAAGAAGGATAGAGCCATGCTGCCACATGGAAGTCCTGCATGCTTTTAGTCACTGATTTACCCTTATCCCCATTAGCATGTTTTCAATATTGAAGACAAGTGGATGCTTAAACTAAAGCAGGCTGGAAGTAAGCAGGATGCTCATTAAGGAATCTGTGTTGGCTAGGTGTGCACTTAAGCAAGTTGAAAGTAAAGCAGAATGCATTTGACCTTCAAACACATTCAGTCTTCTGCCATCATCTGCTAAGATATACGAAATACTTATTGTGGTACATGTTCTTGACTATAATTATGAAACGGAACTATTTCTTCATTGGAAGAATAAATTGAAGGTGTAACAAGACACATTAATGGAGTGATGGGTTAGGAAACATAGAAGTGTCTTAACATTACTTGTTGCATTGCAAACAGTTTAGATAAAGGCTGGTCTTGATCCACACTGTTTAATTGACACCAGTATGCATATAAAGCATTTTATGTAGCTGTATATTATGGTACTTTACAGTGTAGACCAAACTCAGATATTTATGGGGAAATGGGTTGATTAAAAGAAAGCTCTTGAATTTGGCTTTCTGCTTAATTTCTGATTTAAACTATTTAAAAAAAAGCAGATGAGAGCAATTACTGTGAAGATAGGCAATGGTGTACCCATATCTCCTCCTGAAAAATGATGTCTGCTTTTTTTCTAGTACATTATTTTCAGACATTTTGTCAGGTGAAATTTCGACACGAGTCTTGGAACTGATTAGACCCCTAGTTATTGCATTAAGTGATCTGTATTCAGATTGTTTGCAAATGTTGGTAAATGTCGTGATCAGTAACTCTTAACCCATTACCCCATAAAGACGCCTTTTTACGCCTTTAATTAATTCCTACACTGAAGAAAATAGTTCTAATTTATACTGTCACAAATAAAAATCATACAAAATATTTTATATATTCTAGCAGATAATAGCTTAAAGCAGGCTGAATGTAAAGCAGAATGCGCCTTAAGGCGCATTCTGCTTTTCTTTCAACCTGCTTTAAGTAGTCACCTGTCTTCAAAACTAGAAACAGGCTATTGGGTAATGGCTTAAAAATTAAGGGTTAAGAAATGTTGCTATTTTGATCTTTGAAAGCAGATTATAAGGTATATATACAACAGACAACAGTAGGTAATATAGTCAAAACTAGTTACTTCGAATTTGCTTTGATCAACCTAACCAGTATTTCATAAGTTGAATTTGGATAATTTTACATTACTTAAAATGAACATACCAATATTTCAAAGTTAAAACATGACTAAGCCACGTTTTAACTTTGAAATACTGGTATGTTCGAACTAAAGCGAGTTAGAATTATAAAGTTTCGATTGTCATAACCAAATAGGTAACTAAGCAGCTTACTAAGTCAACCCTTTCTACACTTTGAGTGATTTTGTGATAGCTTTTGCAAACAGTTTTGATCCAGATGAGACACCGAGTAGCTTGGCGTCTCATCTGGATCAAAACTGTTTGACATGCTGATGTTATTTTTTGAAAGAAAATTTGTTTAAATCAATTCGAATAATTTTGTTGCAGACTACAAATTTTGCAGATGACGATTAAATAGCAAGCAGAAGGTTGGCTATTATCATGTCAAAGGCTAAGCTGTGATTACCTTTGCGAATAGTTTCAATCCACATGATGCACAATGCAGCTTCTCATCAGGGTCCAAGCTCTTTGACACTACGACCTTATATTGGAAAGACATCTAAAAAAATTATTTTTAAAAATACGATCTTAAGAACAGTAGCAGGGTACAATGGTTGCAGACAACAATGTTACTTAGCATTTAAAGAGTTAACCCTTTACCTCATAGCCTGTTTCTAGTTTTGATGACAGGTTGCCTCTTAAAGCAGGTTGAAAGTAAAGCAGAATGTGCCTTAAGGCACATTCTGTTTTACTCTCAGCCTGCTTTAAGCTAAAATCTGCTAGGCTATATAAAATATTTGTTATGGTAATAATTGTTCATGGTATAAACTGGAACTATTTACTTCAGTGGAGGAATAAATTAAATACCCTAAAAGTCGCTTCTATGGGGAAAAGGGTTAAGAAGACCATAACTGTGCACTATAAAAATATTGCAACAGCTTTTGCTAATAAAATCCTCAACTCCTTCAATGCCCAGATATCTGTGTTCTGCATTAAGATGCTTCCTGTCTTAAATCTGTCCATCTATCTTGTAACCTTTACCCCCATAGCATGTTTCTAATTTTGAAGATTGGTACAGGTACATAAAACAGGTTGAAAGTAAAGCAGAATGCAATGCACCTTTAGAAGTTGCCCTCTGCTAGGTTAAAAAAAAGAAATTTTGCATGGTGCATATTCAGGAGTGTTTGAGGTGGAACTATTTTTTTCCATCTAGAAACAAAATAAAGGCATAAAAAGGTGTTTATGAGGGAAGGAGTTAACCCGTTACCCCATAGCCTATTTGTAGTTTTGAAGATAGGTTACCATTTAAAGCAGGTTAAAAGTAAAGCAGAATGCGCCTTGAGGCACATTCTGCTTTACTTTCAGCCTGCTTTAAACTTCCAACTGCTAGTATATAGCAAATATTTCTTATTATACATTATTCATATCTAAGACGAAAAAGTCCTACCGTCGAGCATCCTCAGAGGATCCACCCATAGAGCATTCGTCTCCCAAGGTCAAGGGGCCCCTCAACCGACGTCCAAGAATGTCCGACATCGAAGAAAACACAGACGACGTGAGAACACCGACGCCATCACAGTCAAGACTCGCACTTCCGGGAGAGGATAAAACCCCGGCACATCACGCAAAAAAACGAAAAAGAGACGGTGATGATGAAAACCGGAAAATTCAAGATTGCAATGTTCCGAGATTCAAGGTATTAAAGAAATTGAAAATTCAACTGACAAGAACCCAACATCACATGAAATATCTACAAGAGTGCATCACCAAGAAGAACATACCGAAATCTCTACGCGTGAATATTACTCCCCAAGTACCAGTTATCAGCTCAATATTACAGATAAAATGGGAAGAAGCCCAACTGAACTTTGGACACGCATTGACAGCACTATTACTTGAATATTGGGAAAACCGACAAAATGCACTTCTACATGAAATCAACACCATCGAAGACCACTTGAAATCATCAACAACTTCAGACGAAGTAGACCTTATTAACAGCATCATAGAACGGATCACCATCAGCGTAGATAAAGATCTCAAGACAAAGAAAACCACACAAACAGGGAGCGGACCACCGCAAGGACCCTCGTCGCGACAGTAACATTCTCTGTACCGTACAATGCCCCGACGTCTGAAAAAACCGGCAATTTTAGAAAGAAATAACCTCCTAAAATACAGCGACAAAGCAGTTATCAACCTATCAGACCACACTCTATCAAAAGATGAAAAAATAGTTCTAACCAGAGGCCTATCATTCTCCCCCACCCCCATTCACAGGGATTCCGTTCAAATACACAGAGACACGTTACTATTTCTACGACGCCTTAGACTCCATCACCACTTCCGAGATAAAGAAATCAACAAACCCGACCAATTCAGACTAGGCTCAGGATGGACACCACCCTGCGGAAAATCACCATGTTTGGACACATTTATACACATAATGCAAGAAGAACTCCTCAAAACCAGCACCCCAAACAAACAAGACCCCAATTTAACCGAGAAAGAAATAACAGCACTACAAAACCTACGAAAAAACAAAGAACTCATCATCAAACCGGCAGACAAGGGAGGAGCCATTGTGATACTCAACAGAATCGACTACATACAGGAAGGATTACGACAACTTAACAACAACAAATTTTACAAAGAATGCAAAACCGACATGACACCAAAAATAACCATCGAAATCCAAAAATTCCTCAGCTTTTTAAAGAAGAACAACTTACTCAAAAAAGAGCACATCGACTATCTAATGCCCAGACATTGTAGGACACCGATATTCTACCTACTCCCAAAAATCCACAAACAAGACAATCCAGGGAGACCAATTGTTTCAGCATGCGACGGGCCGACCGAAAAACTCTCCGAATTTGTAGATGCACATATCCGAGACCTAGCGCAAAACGTGAAATCATATTTAAAAGACACAAACGATTTTCTCCTGAAACTCGAGAACCTTGGAAAAATTCATCCAAACTCTTTTCTGGTTACAATAGATGTCCAATCACTCTACACAAACATACCACATAGAGAGGGCATCCTTGCTTGCAAAGAAGCCCTAGAAAACCGGGATACAGACCAACCTCCAACATGGATTCTACTAAGAATGATCCATTTCATCATGACAAAAACATACTTCAAATTTCTCGATAAATTTTACCAACAAATCTCAGGCACGTCGATGGGCACAAAATGTGCTCCCAGCTACGCGATACTTTTCATGGACAAAATTGAAACCACATTCCTTCGCATACAAACTCTTAGCCCAACGGTATGGTGGAGATTTATTGACGACGTATTCATGGTCTGGCCCCATTCAAGAGAAGCGTTATCTTCCTTTTTAGAGGGTCTAAACAGTCACCACGAAACAATTAAATTTACCGCAGAAGTAAGCGAAGAGAAAGCAAATTTCATGGATGTCACAATCAGAAAAGACAACGAAGGAAAACTACACACAACACTGTACACAAAACCAACCGACGCACACCTATTCCTCCACTACAGTTCTTACCACCCAATGCATCAGAAAAAGAGCATTCCATTCAGCCAAGCTCTCAGAATCAGAAGAATTTGCAGTACAGACCAGGAATTCGCCAAATGTACCACAACTTTAAAAAACAATCTAAAACAGAGAGGATACCCAAATGACATCATCAATCGAGCCATAAAAAAAGCTTCCGCATTCAACCGTCTAGACTTAATACAACCGAGAAATCTCGGGCCATCCGAGACGAAAATAATTCCTCTAATACTCCAGTACATCCCGAACAATCCACCGGCTGACAAAATCTTAGCACGACACTCGCACATCCTTACCCGAGACCCAACAGCAGACTGTTTCAAAAAAACTAAAGTAGTAATCGTCTACAGAAGAGCTCCAAACATCAAACAAACCCTAGTTACCACCGACACCACAACCAAATCCGGACCACCCGGGTCATACCCGTGTGGTCGCAACTGTCTGGCATGCAAACTTATCCAACCCAAAACCGCATTCAGATCATCAAAAACCGGACATACCCATAAGATAAGGGGACATCTAAACTGCAAAACCGTGAGTGTAATTTATCTAATTACGTGCAAAAAATGCAACGTACAATATGTAGGACAAACCGGTAACACTTTCGTGGAGAGACTCTATGGACATCTTGCCGATATTCGCGCCGAAAATGACGTCAAACCAGTATCCAAGCATTTCACCGGGAATCGCCATAACAACGATGACGTCGACGTTACCTTAGTGCAGACAACACCAAAGAACCTCAACATTAGACTACGCACAGAAGAAACCTGGATAAATATTTTAAAAACTAGATCGCCAGCCGGCCTTAATCTCATCCAATAATGAACGATTTATATACATGCGAGGACTGCGGGATACGCATCAAAACAAAGATCAACCTACGCAGACACATCGCCAACATCCATTCTACCGAGATCACGAAGTATACATGCAGCCTATGCTTTTCAAAATACACAAGAAAATCAGACCTAAAAAGACACACCAAAATCAAACATGGAGAAGAGGAAACATTATTTAGAACCACCACAGAAAAGAAGACTATTTATAAACCAACAATCAACAAAATTAAGCCATGGATACCACCTTTTGAAGCACGACCCCGAACAGTAGGCCCAACAAAAATCAGAATCGTACCAACTACATGTGCAGATACCAGAAGCAACCTGAGAGAGAACCATCATCAACAACTGACCAGACCCTCCGGCACAGACGTGGACCTAACACTGAGCCCCACCATATCCAGATCATCTTCAAATTCGACAATATGCCTAGACGAACTAGAGAACCTTTTAATAGACAATACTCTCGGCGTAGTTTATGGCGCCTTTAACAGGACTGATTAAGGAAAAACAAAAGACGATCACAAACAATTTGTATCATTTATAATTCATCTTTCATTTCATCTTTGTTGCCATGCATCCATTCTTCATGTTGTTAGGGAACTCTAGAAAAAGAACAATCAAGTCACGTGACATTTTAAACCGAGATTTTGTACTTCATGTCTATGTTTTGTATATTTTTGTGTATCCTGATGAAGGTCTAGAAGGACCGAAACCGGTTGATAAAGTTTCGTAAAAACCGATCGGACTTGTTATTATTCACACTGCCGACTTAGTCTTGAAGATTATTCATAACTGTATAAATTAAAACTATTTTCTTCAGTGGAGATATAAATAAAAGGCGTAAAAAGGTGTATTTATGAGGGAAGGAGTTTAAAGGAGTGGTGGCTGAACACAAGTTTTAATTGAATCACTTTTCACACCTCTGGCCATTAAAACTCATAAATTGTTTTTTGCCCAGCTCGTTAATGGTAGTTTACAGTTCACCGTTAATGATGAACCTCTGTTGTAGAAAAAAGTGGATCGTATATTACATAATCCTGCAAAGTTTTATGAGAAAGATTTGTCTGTAGAGAGAGTGGTGAAGCCTGGAACAAGACATGTGCGTTACACTTAACTCTTTGCACGCTAGCGACAGGATCGTAGTTATCTATGCAAACAGTTTAGATCCAGATGAGACGCAGCATAATGCAGCGTCTCATCAGGATCCAAACTGTTTGGCACTCTGATTCTGTTTTAGAAAGAAAATTTTGAAAATTATATTTTTAGAACAGCAGCAGACGAAAATTGTTGCAGACGGAAAAAAATTACCCAGCGTGCAAAGAGTGAAACCCCTTTTCACACCATGATACATGATCTGCTTTACAATATTGTTATCTGCAAAAACACTCAGTTCTAGTCTTTTTATATGGTTTTTTAATTTGAATAAACTTAAAGACAAGCAACAAGCAGTTTGGATGATGATCAGGCCCATGGATAAACCATGACTGTTATTGATTGGAAATATTTTCGAATATCAGTTAGAAGTCGTGCATCGCATGCCGAGGGTTAACATTGTTTTTTATGCATTTGTTCTGTGATATTAGCTACTGCAGGATATGTGCCGTAGACATGCACACAGGAGTCAGGGCTCCAGATAAGGGGAGTATTTCAAAAACTAAAACCTTTATTTCTGGTTTAAACCCTATGGTGTCGAAGAGACGATTCTAATGAGTAGTGACACCATAGGATTTGGTGCTGTATGAGTGAGAAAATGTTGGATTTGTTCAGTTCACTCCCTCTTATCTTGAGCCCTGGGAGTTTAAACTTTTCAAAAAGCCTTTGTCTGCAATTATTGGTCATCTTGCTTGTCATATAAATTTACAAATATCTTTAGAAATCATCATTGGCTTCTCTGGAGGAACATATGGGGGTTGGGAGGTATGGGGATACTGTTTTACAGAGTTGTTATAAGAAAAATAAGGCGGTAAAAGTTAGGGGTTGAAATAATCAGGGGCAATAAGGTGATACATAGGGTATACTATCGCGCATTCCGCTTTACTTTCAGCCTGCTTTAAGCTATCATGTGCTAGAATATAGAAAATATTCCCAATATAATATAATATTCATGCCTGAATAAATTGAAACAATTTTCTTCAGTGGAGGAATAAATCGTATTCGCTAAAATGCGCTTCTATGGGGGAAAGGGTTAATTGCAGAACTTTGCTGATTTCTGCAGTGTCTGATCCAAGTCTGCACTGTTTGCTAGCAGCTAGGATTATAAAAATTTTGATTACCCATAAGCACCTAAAATGAAAAAGGGACTCATCCAATATATAAGCATGGAAGATTCGACTTTGAATAAATGGGTTAGATTAGTGCTGCAGCAAGTGACTAAAAATTCTAACCTCTAGAGAAGACTGTCTCTACATCACTTTGACCAAAAGTTATTCATGAACCTTAGCAACCAAGTTTACTATACATGATGATTAGAAAGTCAGTGACTGAAAATGCTGTCCTTGATAAACACCGGTGGATTGGATTTCTTTTGCTTAACCCATTACCCCATAAATACGCCTTTTTACACCTACAAGTTATCTCTCCATTGAAGAAAATAGTTCCACTTTATACAGTTGTGAATATGTAACATATTAAAGAGATATGTAGATAATAGCTAAAAGCAGGCTGAAAGTAAGGCAGAATGTGCTTTTAGGCACATTCTGCTTTACTTTCAACCTGCTTTAAGTGGTCACCTATCTTCAATACTAGAAACAGGCTATGGGGTAATGGGTTTAACTCTTTACCCCATGACTTGATTTTAATTTTGAAGACATAATTATGGTTGCTTAACTCTTATAACACAATTAATGGGCCTGTTTAAAAATACTCATTACATTTGCAAACAGTGTAGACCAAGAATTCCAAATAGACTGGTTCATGTTTTGATAACTAAAAAGATCTGCAAGGGAAGATATGTTCTATACCGTAGTTCATGTTTTATAACTAAAAAGATCTGCAAGGGAAGATATGTTCTATACCGAAACAGATGATGGCTTAAAGCAGGATGAAAGTAAAGCCTTATAAGGTGCTTTCTGCTTTACTTTCAGCTTTCTGGTACCATCTGCATAGATACATAAAATATTTCTATTATTAATGATGCATATTCATGACTATAATGTGGAATTATTTTCATCAGTGAAGGAATAAATTATGGCATTGAAAGGTGTATTATGTATATGTACTTAACATCATAATATACCAGACAAAAAAAGAAATGTCTACAATGTAAAAGTGTGTGCCTTTCATTGACTATTATTCAACATCTTGGCAAGAATTGCGAGCCACATGTATCAATAAGACAATTAAAATTGTTGTTTTAATGCAGAAAAAGGATGTCTGCATCAGTAAACGACAACTTTTGTGGAAAATATGAAGTATTTATTTAGATCTAGTGCTATGAAGTAAAACACTATATATTATAGTAGATGTTTCTTTTTTGTCTGGTCTATATGATGTAATGGGTTACTCATCGAGTAAATGTTCAATTGTACAGTAAAAAACCTTTATTACGACCACTGAAATGAAGGCTAATTGATTGTATTAAAGACAGGTGACAGCTTAAAGCAAGGTGACAGTAAAACAGAAAGCTCCTAATGGAGCTTTCTGTTTTACTGTTACCTGGCTTTTAACCTATTGCCCCATAAATATGCCTTTTTACGCCTTTCATTGATTCCTCCACTGAAGAAAATGGTTCCAATTTATACAGTTATGAATATGTATAATAAGAAATATTTGCTATATTCTAGCAGATGGGAGCTTAAATCAGGCTGAAAGTAAAGCAGAATGTGCCTTAAGGCACATTCTGCTTTACTTTCAATCTGATTTAAGTGGTCACCTGTCTTCAAAACTAGAAATAGGCTATGGAGTGAAGGGATAACAATGTTTGCCTTTTGGTGTCTTCATGTTACAAAAGATTTTGATAGAACTTTGACAAACTATATGGCTATGTCTTAAATCAGGCTATGGGGTAATGGGTTAAGTAGTCATCTGTCGTAAACACAAAATAATTCATGCAATTTAGTGGTTGTAATAAAGGGGTCTTACTGCAGATGACTTTCCTGGGTGGCTATTGGAGAACCCATTACCCCATATATACTCCTTTTTAGGCCTTTAATGTATTACTCCTCTGAAGAAAACAGTTCCACTTTACAGTTATGAATTTGTATTATAAGAAATATTTTCTAAATCCTAGCAGATGATAGCTTAAAGCAGGCTGAAAGTAAAGCAGAATGTGCCTATCTTGAAAACTAGAATTAAGCTATGGGTTAACCCCTCGAACCCTAGTCCCGCATATAGGCGTCCTTTTCAAACAGTGTACATGTGAATAGTATACTTGTCCTGTGCAAACAGTGAACATCCAGATCAGAGGGCTCCGAAAGGAGCCGTCTGATCAGTGTCTTCACTGTTTGTCATAATGCCAAATATTGACAAAAACAACCCATAAAAGGTCAGAAATGGACCTGGGCTTAAAATGGAAACTGGAATTGTCCATTTAAAGTTTCAGGGAGGAAAGAGTTAAGAGGCATTAATTACTCTGCATTGATGTTTTTATGTTGCAGCATCTCGGTGATTTATTGCTGTTTTAAAATCTCACTGAAAACTGGTAAAATATGTGTGAAAATGTAGAGATTTTATTAGATAATTCATGGAAGATAATGGACCAATTTTGTGGAATGCAAGTCAACAAGATTACAGCCCAAAGGGCAGAGTTCAAGTTGCAGCAAAGATTTACTGTCTGAACTTAACAGTCCTTCCCTATGCTATAAGCGTAAATTGACACTTTTTGAAAACATTCTCGAGGACACAGATCAGACAGCTTCGGATAATAGACCAATTTTGTTGAATGTAAGTCAACCAGATTAGAGCTCAAAGGGCAGAGTTCAAGTCGCACTAGAAAAATAATCTTAATTTGTTTGTAAACAGCATGGACCCAGATCAGACACGGCTTCTGAAGGAGCTGTTGGGTCAGGGTCTGTGCTGTTTTCGGTACAGGATCTGTCTTAAGTTTTATACATGTATATGAATATTAAGGTGGGGTTAAGCTTCAATGTTTTGCATGAGGATCTTTAAAGAAAGATGGCTGCTTAATCCAGAATAAAGATATATGTACTAAACTCCTGATCAGGGTCCGCACACTTTTATTTTAGGATCTGCCCGACCAGAGTCTGTGCTCTTTCCTTGGAAAAGTTTTCTTATTTTATTAGCCAATGTTATAGTTTAGATGATACATGTTCATGGTGGGCGGAGTTTTATAATGAATATTCAGCATGAGAACGGTTCAGTGTCCTGATTGATGCAGGATGAAAGTAATGCAGAAAGCTTTATGCATTAATCTTGTTCTTCATTAACTCTTAAAACCCTAGTCATGCATATATGCACCATTTGCAAACAGTGTACCTGTGAATAGTATGCTTGTCCTATGCAAACAGTGTAGACCCTGGTCAGGAGCCCTCTGATCAGAGTCTACACTGTTTGTCATTTTGACATAAATTGGAAAAATCAACCCTAAAAAGTAAAAAATGAACTAGACTAAATTGAAAACTTGAACTGTCTGTCCATTTTAGGTTTCAGGGAGGAAAGGGTTAACCCATCACCCCATAGCATAGTTCTAGTTTTGAAGATAGGTGACCACTTAAAGCAGGCTGAAAGTAAAGCAGAATGTGCCTTAGGGCACTTTCTGCTTTACTTTCAGCCTGCTTAAAGCTACCATCTGCTAGAATATAGCAAATAGTTCTGATCATACATATTATTAACTATATATAAATTGAAACTATTTTCATCAATGGAGAAATAAATTAAATGTGTAAAAAGGCGTATTTATGGGGTAATGTCACATGCCTTAAAGATAACTATTTATCCTAACCCTTTCCTCACTGAATAGTGGTGTATAAAACTGCCAACAATAAATCTTAACTATTTCATTGGGGAATAAAATAAGGAAATTATTTGTCACGAAATTGTTTATACTCTTGTCATACAGATTTTATGAGAAAAAATGTCAATATATGCTAATAGCATTAGGCTAGGTAAACTGTAAGTACCATAAGCTGATTTTATACATTGGATGTAGTGACCATTGTACAACCTCTCTATTACGACAACTAAAATGAAGGCTTATTGATTATATAAAAGACAAGTGACAGCTTAAAGCAAGGTGACAGTGAAACAGAAAGCTCCAAAAGGAGCTTTCTGTTTCACTGTCATCTTGCTTTAAGCAGTCACCTACCTTTAACACCCCATGAATTAACAAAATGTTCTGGTTGTAATAGAGAGATTTTACTGTATGTAGTGACCATTCAGAAACAAGATGCTCTTGCACTCTTTTGTCACATAAGCAGCTTAAATAAAGGATAAAAGACTGAAAAATAATTCGGAAAGCTCAAAGATCACTTCTCCAATTAGTGATGCTTTAAATGTGATCTAGGATTTAAAAAGCCACCCATCCAAGAGATTGTATTATTTCTTTACAGAATGGCTTCTTTGGCTTAACTCTTTCCTCCCTGAAATTTTAAATGGACAGTTCCAGTTTCTATTTGAGTCTAGTCTATTTCTGACTTTAAGGGTTGTTTTTGTCAATGTTTTGCATTATGACAAATAGTGAAGACCCTGATCAGAGGGATTCTAGGAGCCCTCTGATCTGGGTCTTCACTGTTTGCATAGGACAATAATTGTTCAAAGGACGCCAATATGCTGGACTGGGGTTCAAAGGGTTAAGTCGCTTGTGAGAAAGGGTTAAAGAAGCCACCTATATAGGCTGTATATACAATACAATATATACAATATGTATGTCTTTATTTATTCATTGAACAAGGATTTGGTTAATCACCTAGCTGTATGATACAGCTTAGTTTTATTGACAATTGGATGATACTTCGGCTCTTCTTTACATTATTTCTTTAAAGCAGGATGAAAGTAAAGCAGAATGCACCTTAAGGTGCATTCTGCTTTACTTTCAACCTGCTTTAAGTGCAGACATGTATCTTCAAAACTAGAGACAGACTATGGGGTAATGGGTTAAAGACGCCACCATACAGGCCATAATTATAGCTTTATTTGTTCATTGTAGAAGGATTAGTTCAATCATCTGTATGATACCGCTTAGGTTAATTGACATACAGAATTGGATGATACTTCCGCTCTTCTCTACATTATTTCTTTAACCCATTACTCCATAGATAGTATTAGATTCACATTTGAATTTATTCTTCCACTGAAGACGTTACTTCCATTAATTTTTATACAGTCATGAAAATCTATTATAAAAAATATTTCTATATTCTAGCAGATGGAAGCTTAAAGCAGGCTGAAAGTAAAGCAAAATTCTGCTTTACTTTAAACCTGCTGTAAGCGGTCGCCTTTCTTCAATACTAGAAAGGTATATGGAGTCATGGGTTAAATTGTCAGGTTTTCTGTTCAGTCATGCATCTTAAATTTGTGTAAACCATTTACTTAATTTTACCCAATATAGACAGTTTCTAGTTTTGAAGACAGGTTATCACTTAAAGCTAGTTCAAAGAAAAGTAAAGTCCCCTGAAGGAGCATTTTGCTTTACTTTCAGCCAGCTTTCAAGCAACCATCTGTCTTCAATACTGAACACAAGCTACCGGTATATAGGAAAGGGTGTGTAGCTAGTTAATGTCCTTTTAATTACTATTAAACACTGGCTTTTGTAACAGCAGTGTTGGTATAATTATATGCTTGTAAATATTATGTGTGATTTGCTTCTGGAGTTTTACAGACTATAGGTTAACCCTTTACTCCATAGCCTGTTTCTAGTTATAAAGGGAGATTAGTAAACTGTTGCTTGTGTGTTCTAATTGTGTTACCCTCTTGAAATAAAGTCTTTATTATTATTATTATTCTAAAGGCATGTGACTGCTTAAAGCAGGTTGAAAGTAAAGCAGAATGTGCCTTAAGGCACATTCTGCTTTACTTTCAGTCTGCTTTAAGGCACATGCTGCTTTACTTTCAACCTGCTTTAAGCTACCATCTGCTGGTAAAAAGATAAAATAAACATTTCTTAGGATACATATCCATGACTGTATACATAAATTGAATTCTTCTGTGGAGGAACAAAATGTGTATCTGTGAAGTAAAAGGATAATTATTTGCTTGTAAATATGTGTGATTTGCTACTGGAGTGTTACCAGACTGTAGGTTAATTTTTAGGTTACTTAGTAGAGTTGACACTGACTTGGTGGTGTTGTATAATATCTGCTGTATATATAGTGATAAAATCTCCCAATGTCCATGTCATTTAGTTGGTTATCAGTGACTGTTATCTCGAGAAACTAGATCATAATTATATCCTAAGGTTTTGGACATCACCGTCATGCCCCTGTCAATAGGATGTGTCTTCCCCCCTCTATCCCCTGTGGGCTGTTTTCAGTCGGCTGCAAGCTAAAATTCTCATTGGGGTTGCTAAGGCAACTGTGATTGGTTACCATGGATATGATGCCTGTGTAGTTAGATAGAGAGCATCTTTACACACAATGTACTGTTGCTTGTTGGGATAGCTGGCGGAGTACACATTTTAGACTGTGTTACAGTTCAGTAACTATTATCTTTTCCATGATGTGGATTGGGAGGAAGGAAGCATCTTACACAAAATCTATCCCAGCATGCCTTTGCTGATGTGGTACAATTGTTTAGGAAGCCATCTTTTTGTGTGAATGGAGGATGAAAAGTTTTTTACTTCACATGGGAACTTTTAAAAGAGAGGAGAAAAAGTTAATGAAAGTGTTTAAAGTCAAGAGTTAAGTAGAATTGTTGAATATAGAGAGGACAGTAGCTGTCATTGAGAGGTAGGTCACATCTTTAGAGTATTTAAATGGCCAACAGGCTTCTTTAACTAATAACAACACTTTGAAAACTTAATAAACTGACATCTGCTTTAAATTGTCAACTGAATTTCTTAAATTAACCCATTTCTGTTGTTTTCCAGATGTTTGAATCAAAATGACAGACAACTTTGATCCAGATCAGAAGGCGATTTAGTCAACATCTGATCATGATCCTAATTGTTTGTAAAAGCTGATTTAGATGCCATTAGATCAGCAGGGTTTCAGATAAGGGGAGTATTTCAAAAGTTAAATCTTTATTTCTGCTTTTAACCCTATGGTGTCACTAACTGATTAGAATTGTCTCGAAGAGACGATTCTAATGAGTAGTAACACCATAGCAGTTGGTGTTGAAATGAATTAGAAAATGTTTGATTTGTTGAAATAACTCCCTTTTATCTGGAGCCCTGAGTACTCTAATAGTTTCTGGACATCTGATAGTATAAGATTAAGAGGAGATTACCAAAATGTATTGAAATCACTACTAAGTGTTTTTTCTTCCCCTTATTTGTTTGGTTAAAGTAAACAGATTGCTAGGTGACATTTCCTGTTGCTTTAATACCTGATTTATGGTTATTTCCTTATAACGCTAACTGCGTGTGTAACCAGCTATGACGTTTGAACTACTACTAGTCAACATTAAAAAAGTGTGCTTAACCCATTACCCCATAGCCTGTTTTTAGTTTTAAAGAAAGATGATCACTTAAAGCAGGTTGAGAGTAAAGCAGAATGTGCCTTTAGGCACATTCTTCTTTACTTTCAGCCTGCTTTAAGCTAACTATTATCTTTTACGATATAGAAAATATTTCTTATGATACATTTCATGACTTATGAAAGGGAACTGTTTTCTTCAGTGGAGGAATAGATTATAGGAGTAAAAAGGTGTTACATTTATGGGATAATGGGTTATGCCTGATTTATGGTTATTTCCTTATTAACGCTAACTGCGTGTGTGATGAGAAATGAGGTTTGAACTACTACTAGCCAACATTAAACAAATGTGCTTAATAGCTTGGTGTGTAAAGCAAATCTTTTTGTTTTAGTTTAGTTTAGTTTTAAAACTTTCACATGTAGAAAACCTGTGTATGCTCCCCATAGATAAGATCTTTCATTATTCTGCACTTTCATGATCAATATCTGGGACATGTGGCTGCTTAACCCATAACCCCATAAATACGCCTTTTAATGCCTTTAATCTATTTCTCCACTGAAGAAAATAGTTCTAATTTATACAGTTATGAATATGTATCATAAATAATGTGATTTTCTAGAAGATGGTAGCTAAAGCAGGTTGAAAGTAAAGCAGAATGTGCCTTAAGGCACATTCTAATTTACTTTTAACCTGCTTAAGATGGCCACCTATCTTCAATACTAGAAACAGGCTGTTAACCCATTGAACCCTAGTGAAGTTAATGCTTTCTTTCCAAACAGTTCAACCTTTGAAAAGTGCACTTGTCCTACACTATCACTGTTGCGTTAGATTAGATGGATCACACAGGCCCGTCTGATCTAGGTCTACACTGTCCTTTTCAAGTATACTGTTGAAACAACCCTTGTAAGTTTTGATTTCAACTCTTTGTAGACACTTATTATGCTCCAAAGAGTATAATTAACCTTAAAGTGCTGCAAACGGATATATCCATCCTTTGCAAGCACTGTAGATCCAGATTGGAGGGCTCCTGAAAGAGCCATCTGATTATGATGGTCTGCACAGTTTGTCACTTTTGTTTTGGGGACAAATTCCTTGAGTCAATAATAAATTGACAGAGCTCCAGATAAGGGGGGTATTTCAAAAAACTAAAATCTTTATTTCTGCTTTAAACCCTACGGTGTCACTACTCATTAGAATCGTCTCTTCGAGACGATTCTAATGAGTAGTAACACCATAGGATTTGATGCTGAAATAAGTTTACTCCCTCTTATCTGGAGCCCTGTATTGATCCTTTATCAAGAAATAGACAAGTCCATTTGAAATGCAGCATGGTAAGGGTTGATGTTTATGCTCGGGTTTTGTAAAATTTTATTACAAGTTTATTTTTATGAACCTGATGAAACATTGTGGCTTACTTAACTTTGCATCAGAGAAATGCTGTATGAGTCAGGGCTCCAGATAAGAGGGAGTAAACTGCAGAAATCCACCATTTTCTCACTTATTTTAGCATCAAATCCTATGGTGTTACTACTCATTAGAATCGTCTCTTTGAGTTTGAGACGATTCTAATGAGTAGTGACACCATAGGGTTTAAAGCAGAAATAAGGATTTTAATTTTTGAAATACTCCCCTTATCTGGAGCTCTGATGAGTACCTTGTCCTGTTCTTCTATACCAGCACTTGGTGACACGGTTATAAACGATTCAACAAAGTTGTTGATGTAATGCAACAGCTTTATGCCTGATGAAAGGTAAAGCAGAAATCTAGATATGTTGGTCTTTAAACCAATTAATTGCAGGCGGCAGCTTAATGCAGGATAAAATCAAGACAAAAAGCTCCCTTTGGGAGCTTTTTGCCTTACTTTTATCCTGCATTAAAGTAGTTACCTGTCTTTTGTGGTCTACTGTCTTTTCCTAAGAGTGTCCTGTTTAGAGAGGTTTTACTGTACATAAGTGAATGATCGGCATTAATGTGATAAGCCTTGCATTTAACTGCTACTTGTTGTAGCATCAAAAGATAAAGACTGTTCATGGATTAACACAAGTTAGACATAATTCTGTCTCTTTTGCATTATAAGGGTCTCCATTGCAGGGCTTGAGATAGGAGCGAGTAAACTGAACAAACTGAACTTTTTCTCACTAATTTCAGCACCAAATACTTTGGTGTTACTACTCATTAGAATCCTCTCTAAGAGACAATTCTAATGAGTAGTGACACCATAGGGTTTAATGCAAACATAAAGATACAAGTTTTTGAAATACTCCCCTTATCTGGAGTCCTGCTCTATGGTTTACCACTACGGATGCATTTTTTCCCCCAGATGTTATTGATTCTTTTGGATCAAATACTGTACTTGACTATAAAATACAAATCCACTTAAATTGTTTTAATAGTGGATCGGACTGATCGGTTGAGGAAGAGTAGCGAGGGGGTTACAGTGAATTGTTATGATAGGACAGGCGATGACTATCGCCCCTGGGTGTCAGTGAATGGAGGAAACATTGATTGACAATGGTGGGAGCCTGTAACATGATCTCGGTAGCATGAAGCATGGACAATCAGGCATTCTGTCACGATAAATGATCTCTGTTTGTCCTTTCCTGTGATACGGGTAGGGTAAGACTACTGTTACAGGGACAGTGTCACAAACATGAAATGATCAGGGCAATTACTTTAAAATTTAGCTTTGTCGACCTAGTAACATAATTTGACATATTTATTGGTACTTACTTGCAATATTTAAGACAGATTTTGCTTACAGTAGCTTTGTGCTTTATTTTCAGCCTTCTTTAAGCATCCACCTGTCAGAATGCAGTCTAAATTAGGTTTCAATTGTCTTTTTTGAATAGACGATACTAATGAGTAGTAGTAACACCATAGGGTATCAAGATTTTAGTCTTTAGAATACTCCCTTTATCTGGAGCTCTGTGAACTGGGTTATGTATCATACAATTTCTATTTTGGGTTTTTTCACCCGACTATTTTAAGAAACTGATCAGACATTATGGTACTATATATATATCCTAAGGGGGTCAATTTTATGTCTGCATAAGTTCTTATCAGGCTTAAACATCAAATTTGCATCTGAGCTGTAGATTATAAAGGCCGACTGGTGCTTATTTAAAATACTATTTTCCTTATTTCTTTGCTAAACCGTATGTTGTGACCACTTTTTAAAAGTGTCTCTTCTAGATAATTCTAATGAGTGGTCATTACATACAATTGGTGGAGACGTAAAGGAGAAAATGTTGAAACTCTTACGGTTTTACCTAGTCCAGGGCTGCCATTTCTCCGGATTTTTCCTAAATCTTCGGATTTTTTCTTCTATATGGTAGCTTAAAGCAGGCTGAAAGTAAAGCAGAATGAGCCATAAGGCGCATTCTGCTTTACTTTCAGCCTGCTTTAAGCGGCCACGTGACAACAAAACTAGAAACAGGCGATGGGGAAAAGGTACGATTCGTAAAACCGCACTTGATAAATGCAAATTTGGAAATCTTAGGATTTTTTATGTCAACTTATGGCAGCCCTGCTAGTCTCGTCTGGAGACCTGTTTGTACACTATGTGTCTATGTAGGTTATAGGGTCCATTCAGTTCTTTATCTGTATGACATGTTTTGGGAGTTGGATGATTATTGTATAATTTTACAATTAAAAAGACAGGTAAAATTTTAAAAAGGGATAAAAAGAAAAAGAAAAAAAGGATGAATTATTTAAAAGCTATTTGGTGTCATACTGCGTTTCAATTAATTAAAAAATAAATAAAATAAGAGCAATATGTAACTTGGTGTCTCGTCTGGATCAAAGCTATAAGAATTTGCTTAGTAAATCAGTGTTTTTATTCAAAGAATTTGTTGGTGTTTCATTTGGACCAGATCCAAACTATAAGAGCTGATGGGACAAGGCATGTAGGTCACTGCCCTGTTAATGTAATACATGTACAGGGCTCCAGATAAGAGGGAGTTTTCCAAACAAATCCAACATTTTCTCATTCATTTTAGCCCCAAATCCTATGGTGTTACTACTCATTAGAATCGTCTCAAAGAGACGATTCTAATGAGTAGTGACACCATAGGATTTAAAGCAAAAATAAAGATTTTAGATTTTGAAATACTCCCCTTATCTTGAGCCCTGCATGTATGTCATTTTAATACAATCAAACCTATGTTGGACAACCTTTCATTGAACATGCATAGAGACCTTTGAAATGATGTAGGCTTGCTGAATGCAGAATAAAAGTAATGCAGAAAGCTCCAAATCCTTTGACCTTATTCTTTCCCAATAAACGTGTTTACGCTAAAACTGTTATTTCCATTGCAAACAGTTTGAAGCCAGATTAGATGCTCCAAACTATTTTCCACTCAGAATAAAATAAATATATGTCAGAATTTTCGAAATGTTGTCATTTTCAACATTTTATTGCAATGTGTTTGCGTTTCCTATGCGTTTAAACGGGAAAGAATACCATCTTCTCCACTCAGTCTTGTAATGATGCACTTAAACCAGGTTGTACAGTAATTGGTAATTTTAATAATTAGACCAATAACCTGTAGCAATGCCACTTAAGTCAATAATTATTCACTTAATTAGGCCACTCACATCAATGATAAACAGCCTATCAGATACTTATCTTTTACACTCTAAGCTGTAAATCTGATGTCTGCAGTAGTTAAAAAAGTAGATTTTTATCAGCTATATTTCTTTCAGACATTGTAATCAGATCATCAGAATATTTGGTGACCTATGAGATGTCCAAAGTTGCTGAAGGCCACATTGAATTGTAATTGTTGGCACATCCAGTCATTCTAAGGTTGGCTACAGTGTTGAAAGGTCACAACAGTGGTGCTGTGTGCTAACTTGTTCTCAGTGTTAAATAACAGGTGTTTGCATAAAGCAGGCCAAAAGTAAAGCAAACAGCTCCTGTAGGAAAGTAAGTAGTAATCTGTTAAAAATCTTTGAAACAGGCTGAGAGTAGATGACAGGTGACTGCTTATAGCTGGCTGAAAGTAATGCAGAAAGCTTCTGTAGCCACCTGCTAGGATGTTTATTTCTCATGACTTACATGTATCAGGGCTGCAGATACGGGGAGTATTTCAACAACTAAAATCTTTATTTCTGATTTAAACCCTATGGTGTCACTACTCATTAGAATTTAATTTTCTCTTCGAGATGATTCTATTGAGTAGTTACGCCATAGTTTTTTGTGCTGAAATAAGTGAGAATATGTTGGATTTGTTCAGTTTACTCTCCCTTATCTGGAGTCCAGACTTATCAATCAGGAAAACAGTATAGACCTTGATAAGCTCCTTTCAGGACTGTGATCTGGGTCTACATTTTTCAAAAACGTGTCATTATATGCAAATAGCAGGAGGACGGTTTAAGATTATGTCTGTGCAACATAAACACACAACATTAATCACATATTACATGGAATTTAAGTTTTGCTAGTAATTAAGACTTATTAATCAATTGCATCTACATAGTATATTTCATATGTGACAGCTACACAACCTGAAGGACCTGGAGTGGTTGTCACTGAGATTTATTGGTGTGAGCTCTTTGTAGTCCATATAAATAAAATGCAATGAAAGTTGTCAGCTCAAAAATAGCAGGGCTCCAGACAAGAGGGAGTAAACTGAACAAATCAAAACATGTCTCACTCATTTCAGCACCAAGTCCTATGGTGTGGCTACTCATTAGAATCGTCTCGAAGAGTAGTAACACCATAGGGTTTAATGCAGAAATTAAGATTTTTTGTTTTGTTTTTAATACTCCACTTACCTGGAGCCTTGAATAGGAGAGCATTAATTGTAAAAAATTGAAATATTTCTTAAATCTTTCCCCATTGGCTGGTTTTCAGTATTCGTGGCAGATAGTAGCTTTAAGCAGACTGAAAGAAAAGTGGAATGCTCCTGCTTTAACGCTTAACCTATAGTGTGTGTCTTGTATTGAAGATAGGTGACCACTAAAAGCAGGTTGAAAGTAAAGCACATTCTGCTTTACGCTACCATATTGTAGAATATTGAAAATATTTATTCTGATACATATTCATGACTATAAATTTGAACTATTCCCCGCCTGACCAAGTCCTTCAGATGAGACTTTATAAACCGAGGTCCGATATATGAGTGCTTAACACTTGGCATCTAAAAGAACCAGAGCACTATTTCGATAATAAAGAGTAGGGCATCGCACCCGGGTTCTGTATCCGCTCCTCTCTCTCTGGGGCGTCCAATTAGCCCGTAGATGGCAGAAACGGAAGTAAACAAATAAACTACCATCTGCTAGGAAATATTTCTTATGGTGCATATTCATGACTATGCAGTGGAACTGTTTTCTTTGCTTTATGAATAAATTAAGAGTGAAAAGGTGTACATCTATTAGGTAACTGGGTTAATAATAGAAGATGTAAGGAAGGGTTTAATAGTTTGCTATCAGCCATTTTAGTAATGTGCTGAATGTTAAATATGACTGGATATAAGTGTTTATTTCCACATCGACAAAATATTTATCAATACATGCCAGATCGTTATGATTGTCATTCAAAACATTTGTTATTTAGAGTATCCTACTCAGGATACACAGTAAGAGTTGTCCCCCTTTGAAGTGTAACCGGCTGGCTTATTGGTGTGATGGAATTAGTGACCATAAAAACAGGAAGTCTATTAACCCCATTACCCCATTCCCTCTTTCTAGTACTGAAGATAGGTGACCACTTAAAGCAGGTTGAAATAAAGCAGAATGCACCTTAACTCTTTGAACCCTAGTCACGCATATATGCGTCATTTGCAAACAGCATACTTGTGAGGAGTACACTTGTCCTATGCAAACAGTATAGACCCTGATCAGAGGGCTCCTTAAGGAGCCCTCTGATCAGGGTCTACACTGTTTGTCATTTTGACATATTTTGTAAAAATCAACCTTAAAAAGTCAAAAATGGACTAGACTTAATTGAAAACTAGAATTGTCCATTTGAGGTTTCAGGGAGGAAAGGGTTAAGGCGCATTCTGCTTTACTTTCAGCCTGCTTTAAGCTATTAGCTGCTAGGATATAGAAAATATTTCAAATGATACATATTATGACTGTATTAAAGGGAACTATTTTCTTCAATCAAGAAATAAATTTAAGGCACAAAAAGGTGTATTTATGGGGAAATGGGTTAAGACTCAGGATTTGTACCAACGGGTTATCCCCCTTTGAAGTGTAACGGCTGGCTTATTGGTGTGATGGGATTAGTGACCATAAGGTTGTAAAAACAGGAAGTCTATTAAGGCTTGAATGGTAGAGAGCAATAAATTCCTGTCCTACCAGCAAATGGCGATGAATTCACTGGTGCCTTACTTTATATTGCCAATAAACCCCCTTGAACATGTTAATATAGTGGCTTAATTGTTAGCACGGTGACTTAATAATTGAACTATGTCAACATCTTGACTGTTACATTTAATGGCTCAAAAATTTATTTCTTAACCCCTTCCCCCATTACTTGCTTTAATTATTGAGTATTGAAGACAAATGGTTGCTTAAAGCAGGCTAAAAGTAAAGAAGAATGCTCCTGAAGGAGCATTTTGCTTTACTTTCAGCCTGCTTTCAGCTAACATCTGCTTGGATGAAGGAAATATACTTAATGATGTCTATTCATGACTAATTATAGTGGACTATTTTCACAAATGGAAGGTCGAATTAAGGTGTAAAAAGGTATTTTTACTGGGTAGTGGGTTGAAAGCAGAAAAAGGCCTTTTTATCAGACTTGAGACTGCCCTAAGTTAAGGATAAAGGTTAAAACTTTCATCCCTGTTGACCGGGCATTACTGCAGTTGTTGAGACTCCCAACACTTGAAAGTACTTCAGACCAGAATTACCGTTGATTTACCACTTAATTCCCTAATCCATATCATACTTTGATACCTTCCCAACCCTCCACCATTGACTGTTTCTACTTTTGAAGCTGGATGACCACTTAAAGCAGGTTGAAAGTAAAGCTTAAAGCACCTTTACTTTCAGCCTACTTTATGCTACCATCTGCTAGGATAAAGCAAAATCTGTATGGTGCAAATTCATGACTGTATAATGTAAAGTGGAACTATATTTGGTGTATGGATAAATTGCAGTTGTAAAAAGGCCTAATTATGGGGTAATGGGTTAATCTTTTGCAAAACTTGGAAGCTGAAGTCTTGTTATCAAAAAAGCATGACTTAGTTTAAATTACGGGTAACTGTAATTTGAAATGAAGCTAGATATAGGTATTTTACTACCCCGGTATGTGATAGTTTCATTGGGTTACATCTTATTTTGTTACTATACTGCCAGCTCTTAAATTGATGTCTGCTAAACGTTTCATGTCATTTAATGTTGCTTTGACTGGAAAGGTCTAAGACTAAGTATCAAGATGATCTGGTTCCATATCAGATGTCCAGCTAACTTGGTATTTGATCTCTTTCCAATTTGTCTGAGGTTGCAGAAAAAGGGGTCAAGTCTTCATTCTTCGTCTTCTACAATATCGTTTACTTCACAGTTTGATGTCTAGAAAATATTTTAATGGCAGCTTTACCAAAGAAATCTCACATGAGGGTCAAACAGTATAGATCCTGATCAGAGGCTGCATTTCACTGTGTCTGATCTTGATCCAAACTGTTTGCAAAATTCTAGTATGGTTGTGATCAGCAGGTGAAAGGTTAAACCCTGATAATAGAAGCTAGAGCCGTGCACTTGAAACAGGTGTTGGGAGTCAGTTATGACAAGTATTTGTGATATCTTGCATAGGTATTTCATACAAACAGGTTGCCATGGCTATGTACAGCCTGTTTACCTTAGCAACAGGTTATAAGAACCTACCACACCAGTATCCACAAGAGCACTTATAGTGTTGGATGCTGGGAAACTGGTAATTGGAAATGTACAAATTGTGTGGAACCAGATTACGCTACAGCTCCAGATAAGGCTGGTATTTTAACATCTAAAATTCTATCTTTGCATTAAACCCTATGGTGTCACTACCAGTACTCATCAGAATGGTCTCTTCGAGACGATTCTAATGAGAAGTAACACTATAGGATTTAGTGCTGAAATGATTGAGATTATGTGATGTATAATTCTATATAATTATATGCATCATTTACAAACAGTGACGATTACATTTGTCCTATGCACATAGTATACGCCAATATCAGAGAGATAAAAAGGATCAGTCTTCATTGTTAGTCATTTTGCAATATGTTTAAACAAAACAACCCTTAAACAATATTGTCTTTATTGATGTGTTACAAGTTGATATACTGATCATGATGTAGATTGTTGGTCAATGTATAATGCATCTTAGGAATATATCTGAAAAAGATGAAAGATATAGAAAATTATCACAAGTTCTTCTTCTTCTTCTTCTTCCAAACAAGTTCTTCAGGATCTGCCTTGTCAACTGTTCAAAAGAAAGTGTCTAAGAAAGTGTCTATATGCTTATGTGACAAATATATAGTTTACCAAGGTTTCAAATGTTACCTCCCTTGAATTAATTACGCCATTTGTTATTAGATACAGAATTTCGAAATCGGCTTCAAATAGACTCTTTTAAAGGTAGATATATCAATTATTTGGAATGTAACTTTACGGAAAGATTACCCAGCCCAAGCTTGTACGTCTAGAATACATGTAGTATTTGTTTATTCATTGAGTTTATAGTGATATTGTTTATTGATCATGTTTTGATCAGTGGGCGCTTTCAGAACGGTTAAGCGATAGGAAGTTGTCTAGAGTAGCTTCCCATGATTTCCTGGCAAACATAACCAGGCGGCGCCACGTACAAACCACGGTTATATAAACCCCTGTCGCTCTACAATCTGGGCAGAAGGTTTCTGCCAGCCGGCCAGTTAACATCCAGAAGAGTTATTACTTGTGAATATTGTGGGAGAACGAGGGCTTTGGACAAGTGTTTTGGAACCTTCAGGCATTATTGCAATGCGAAGAAACACCAAAAACTAGCTCCGGGTCGTCACTTCCCAATATTTAGTTTGAGACTGACTTCAGGGTTTAGATCTTAACAGATAGTAGATCTAGGTTTAGTAGAGCTATGTCCACCAATACCTAAGTAGGTTTGGGGGTGCTCAGACCGTGCTAGTGTGTCTGAGATCAAAATGTATAGCTCTGGGAACAAAATCGACTCCAGGTCGGATTTTGTGATCTGAAGTCATCATTTCTGGTTTGGAACCATAATTTGAGGTTCCAGGTAGAAATAAGCCGGCAACGTTTCTTTAGTTATTGGTACTAATTATTGGTTTTGTCATTAATTAATTCAGCGGTAGATAGCCTGTTTCATTTATTTTATCAACACTCTGTATATATATTGTCCTGTTTTAAACCTCAAACCAAAATATTGGGTTTCGGTGTTTTTGTTTGTAAATCATAGGCTAGGTAGCCCCGAGGAAAATTATATGTTCTTGTACCCCTTATTGTGGTTTAGTCAGTTTGAGTTAAACATACCCGGTACACGTTACAAATTTGGTGGCAGCGGTGGGATAAAGACTATAACAAACACCAGTTATATCTTACCCACAAACAATAAAAATGGACTCCGAGTATGTTGATGAAAGAATGCTTAGTCTAGAAGTCAGACTACAGGAGCTTCAGACCAAAGCTGAACTGACAAAGCTACAAAACGAAATTTAGTAACTAGAGCAGAAATCTTGTTTTGCTCAGCAACCTTGTGCGTCAAAACATGACTCGGACATTATTTCAAAGGGTCAGGCTCAAGGTTTTGACTTTGAACAACCCAGGTACAACATCCAAGCTAATATGCGTGGCAAGTCACATTTACTGACTCCTATTTTAAAAAGTCAGCCCTGAACAGCTGATATTGCCCGAGACACACTTTGAGATGCTGGAGTAAAACCAAAGACGAGGACACTGTGATCAAAGTCTCGTTTACAAGGCTCCAAACTTGTTTTTGCAGTTTTTTTTATTTAAGTTTCCATACAAATGTTAGGTTACAACATGATTAAATCAAGAAGTGTTTTTTTATACCTTTGATGTGATATTTTGTCAGTCGGGACGACTGTACCCGGAGGCGTGGGTAATGTGACAAATATATAGTTTACCAAGGTTTCAAATGTTACCTCCCTTGAATTAATTACGCCATTTGTTATTAGATACAGAATTTCGAAATCGGCTTCAAATAGACTCTTTTAAAGGTAGATATATCAATTATTTGGAATGTAACTTTACGGAAAGATTACCCAGCCCAAGCTTGTACGTCTAGAATACATGTAGTATTTGTTTATTCATTGAGTTTATAGTGATATTGTTTATTGATCATGTTTTGATCAGTGGGCGCTTTCAGAACGGTTAAGCGATAGGAAGTTGTCTAGAGTAGCTTCCCATGATTTCCTGGCAAACATAACCAGGCGGCGCCACGTACAAACCAAGGTTATATAAACCCCTGTCGCTCTACAATCTGGGCAGAAGGTTTCTGCCAGCCGGCCAGTTAACATCCAGAAGAGTTATTACTTGTGAATATTGTGGGAGAACGAGGGCTTTGGACAAGTGTTTTGGAACCTTCAGGCATTATTGCAATGCGAAGAAACACCAAAAACTAGCTCCGGGTCGTCACTTCCCAATATTTAGTTTGAGACTGACTTCAGGGTTTAGATCTTAACAGATAGTAGATCTAGGTTTAGTAGAGCTATGTCCACCAATACCTAAGTAGGTTTGGGGGTGCTCAGACCGTGCTAGTGTGTCTGAGATCAAAATGTATAGCTCTGGGAACAAAATCGACTCCAGGTCGGATTTTGTGATCTGAAGTCATCATTTCTGGTTTGGAACCATAATTTGAGGTTCCAGGTAGAAATAAGCCGGCAACGTTTCTTTAGTTATTGGTACTAATTATTGGTTTTGTCATTAATTAATTCAGCGGTAGATAGCCTGTTTCATTTATTTTATCAACACTCTGTATATATATTGTCCTGTTTTAAACCTCAAACCAAAATATTGGGTTTCGGTGTTTTTGTTTGTAAATCATAGGCTAGGTAGCCCCGAGGAAAATTATATGTTCTTGTACCCCTTATTGTGGTTTAGTCAGTTTGAGTTAAACATACCCGGTACACGTTACACTTATATCAGGAAAAGGGTGAACAAAAAAAAAGAAAAAAAAAAAAAGAAGGAAAGATAAGAAAATAAATAAAAACTTGGCCATGATTAGTCAAGAGTATTGGCATGCAGCTTTCACTTTGCAGTTTCCTATTGTAGGATACTGTGCAGTTTTGATAGTTTGTCTCTGATAAGGCCAGGTGATAATCTCATGTGTTTATGACAAACACCTTTAGCCAGAGAACACTACAAAGCCTTTACTATACAAACACATTGATTGCTGGTACAACATCAAAAGATAAGTGTACAATTAGACCACTATCAGCATGTACATGTGATACAGTCAAACTTGTACTAATTTGCTCCTTAATTGGGTCAACAAAAACTGTCAATTATCCATCTATAGTGTGTGTGGTAGCTTAATGCAGGACAACGGTAAAGCAGAAAGCTCCTAAAGGAGCTTTCTGCTTTACATTTGTCCTGCATTAAGCATTGATGTGTTTATAGAGCCAGATAAGTGGTTGTTTGATGCAGGTTTTACTGTATTAGACCCGTATTAGATAGGTGACAAACTGTGAAAGACCGGGGACCAGTGGGGCATGACACTAGGTCCCTAATTACCTGTGAAGTTTGTGAGAAACTTAAGTAGGGGTCCAGCTTGTCGAGAATGACACTAAGACTTGACATCATTAGTCCTTTATTTGATATTGCGTTTAACTGATTTGACAGCCAGAATATTGTGTTCATGAAGGTATAGGGTGGCATTAAGATTTTGGTAACTGATACACAAGAAAAATAATAGAATATATAAGCTGCAGAGGAGGGACACCTAATGTACTAACAGGGAGTTTGATGTTCTAGTTATGTGGAATTTTACATACAGTAAGTAAATATTTTGTGATGTAGTATTTTATCTCAGTAGGTAAAAAAGTGAAATTTACAAGAAATAAGGTACTTATGTTGATATATTGTCATCTTATATTTAACCCTTTACTCTATAGATATGTACTTTTATGCATTTAATGTATTCCTTCACTGAAGAAAACAGTTCCGATTTATACAATCATGAAATGTATTAGAAATATTTTCTTTATTCTAGCAGATGAAAGCTTAAAGCATGCTGAAAGCAAAGCATTATGCACCTTTAGGCACATTCTGCTTTACTTTTAGTCTGCTTTAGGTGCTGACCTTTTATCAAAACTAGAAACAGGCTAAGCGGTAAAGGGTTAGGTATTTAACCCATTACTCTTTAGAATGTTTCTTGTTCTGAAGACAGGTGACCGCTTAAAGCAGGATGAAAGTTAAACAGAATGTGTCTAAAGGAGCTAATGCCTTGCTTGGGGTTTCACAGTTTTAAATACTCTTGTATAAATGGTGCTATGCAAGCGCTTGTAATAACATTTCCTCTTGTTTTTGAAACAATCCCCTGTAAACTGTTAACTATTTCCAGTCTCATGACTTTATGAGGCTTGTCGGTCACATTTAATATTTGATGACTTTCAATAGTCTACTTTTAATGTACATTTTATCGTCTGCAACACTAACCGGTGTGTATTATATACACTAGTCACTTAGTATTTCGCAGGCATGTTCCTGAAAAAATTAATGTTTCATTGGTCGTGGATTAGGCCTTAATTTTAATGCACTGTCACGACCGTGTCACTGTGCGTGAGAAATGACAATAGATGACGGTCCATTTATCGCATCACCTGAGTCAGGTGGAGAGGTAGGAAGCCATATTACTTCTGCCATGTGATTCTGAGTTGCCATGGCTACCTGACAACAAATATTGCAGTTATTGTTGGATGTGCCACTAGATGTGTGTTTTTCATTATATCTTTCTGAAGTATATGTACATATGTAAGTTAGTGGAGTGTGAATAAAAGGTCTGCCGGAAAGTGAACCAATGGCAGAGGCGATGGAATTACAGACATTGAGTAGGGGATGTTTTAACTGTGATTGGAATTTATAAAGATGGAGTAATTATGTGGATTGTTTGTACTGACTAGTGGGTTTACTATTAAATGACTCACAATGACAGGTAGAGGTGCTTTGTTTTGTGATGGAGGCTGTGTCATAAATACTGCTTTGAATGTGCCATTGCATGAAATATGAATGGTCTTTAATTACTGATCTAGTCATATCGCATGACTATTGATACTCTGATTGGTTAAGGGGACACAATTTACGGACATGAAATATGAGAGTGGAGGTAATTGTTTCAAGGCAAACATTAAATGAATTAGTGTTTATATCATATGAAGATTTAACCCATTACTCCATTTCGACTTAATTTATTCCTCCACTGAAGAAATTAGCCGGCTTACTACAAATGAATATGCAACATGAAAATTAGTCTATATCGTAGAAGATGGAAGCTTAAAGCAGGTTTAAAGTACAGCAGAATGCACCTGAAGGCATATTCTGCTTTACTTTAAACCTGCTTTAAGTAGACACCTGTCTTCAAAACTAGAAACAGTCTTTGGGTAATAGGTTAAATAATAGAAAAGAAGAAAGTGTACAGTAGAGGTGAACAGATTCATATTAAACACGTATTCACTTGACTTATGGGGAGTATTTTAATATGGAAATGTATTTCTTTATCGATCCCTATGTTGCTACTACTCTCTAACGGCTGGCATTTGCAAACCATTTAGACCCAGCAAATCAACAATGAAACACGCTTTAGATGCCTCTAAGCTTCTTTAACCCTTTGAACCCTAGTCCCGCAAATAGGCGTTCTTTTCAAACAATGTACATGTGAAAAGTACACTTGTCTTGTGCAAACAGTGAAGATCCAGATCAGAGGGCTCCGAAAGGAGCCCTCTGATCTGGGTCTTCACTGTTTGTCATAATGCCAAATATTGACAAAAACAACCCTTAAAAGTCAGAAATGGACTTGACTTAAATGGAAACTGGAATTGTACATTTAAAGTTTCAGGGAGGAAAGAGTTAAGGAGCAGTCATATAACCCATTTCTCCATAACTGTAACTGTGCCTTTTTACATCTTTAATTTACCCATCCTATGAAGAAAATAGTTTCCCGCTTTATACATTCATGAATATTTATACATGTGAAAATATTTTCTCTTTCCTAGACAGATGGTATCTTTAAGCAGGCTGGAAATAAAGCAGAATGTGTTCTAAGGATCATTCTGCTCTACTTTCAACCTGCATTGAGCAAGCACCTGTCTTCAATACTGAAAACAAGCTGTAGATTCCTCCATACAAATGCCGTTGTTTTCCTCCACTGAAGAAAAGGGTTCCAATTTATACAGCCAAGAATCGGTACCAAAAAAAATATTTTTGTTATCTTAGCAGATGTTAGCTTTTAAAGCAGGCTGAAAGTAAAGCAGAATGCACCTTAAGGTGCATTCTGCTTTACTTTCAACCTGCTTTAAGAGGTCAACTATCTTCAATTACAGAAACAAAGCAATCAAGTCAAGGGTTATGTAACTGTTCGTTGAGATGCAGATCTGTTTATTGCAGGCTAAAGGTTTAAGTATCATTCATATCTCAAGCTGTGCTGCTGAAATGTCAACTTCCCCTGAACCAGTGAGAGATCTTTTTCTGAGAGTTTAGGCAGTTACCATGGCAATAATGCCAGAATATTTAAATAACCAATGGCTTCAGTTGGCAGATGTTGTAGGAATTATGGTAGCTGGATATTTATCCTATTATCGCAAGAAAATTCCATGCTGTAGCTAATGGAGGGAAATGCCTTGTAAGCAATGTAAATTGAGAACCCTTCCACGGCTTGAACAGATTATAAAACCTTATGCAAATGATGGCCCCTGGTACATGCAATCAAACTTCACGATAAATCTTACCATGCTAGCAGTGGATATGACATTGTGTCACAGTGATTATGTGTGCAAACAGAATGGATCCAGATGAGACGCCGCATAATGCGGCATCTCATCAGGAACCAAACTTTTGGACAATTTGACCCTGTTTTAATAAGAGAAATTTGGAAAATTCTATTTATAGAGCAATAGCAGACAACAATTGTTGCAGACAAAAAAAATTACCCAGCATGTTAAAAGAAATGCAACTCAGAAGAAGATAGTATCAATTCTTAGAATGCCTAGTAACATTGTCGTTTGCAACAATTGTAGTCTGCTTCTGTTCTAAAATTAAAACGTCCTAGTTGAAAACTGGGCCAGAAGGAGCATTCTGCTTTACTTTCAGTCTGCTTTACTCTAACATCTGCTAGGATATAGGGAATATTTCTTACAGTGCATATTCCAGACTGTATAAAGTTGGATTATTTTCTTCCTTTGGCAGAATAAAATCTCGGCGTAAAAAAGAGAGTATCTATTTGGTAATGGGTTAAATGGACTATTACTTACACACAAGAGGAAAATTGCCGCACATGGAAACTCTGTCATAGTGATGGATGGTGGACCTTAATTTTCAGAAATTATGTTATAGGTTTTCTATGAATGAAAAATGACTCTTGGGTTAAACCTCTTTAGTGCTAGAACTGAATATAGATGTCTTTTGCAAACAGTGTAGACCTAGACCCAAAAGGAGTTCTCTGATCTGGGTTTACACTGTTTGTCATGTATAACCATATTTTTGGGACACACCCCTTGATAGTAAGTGTAAACTTTTCAATGATTATAAAATGGGCGAGTGCATTTGAAACTTGAGCTGAATAAGGGTTAATATTGGTGTGCGAGAAAAATGCTATGGCATAACCAATGACGAATGGATCTCTCTAAAACAGTTATAAAATAAATCACATATTATAGGCAGTGAATGAAGAAGAATATACTCTTCTAAATCCGGGTTGCTGAATAATGCAAGACAAAAGCAATGTAGAATGCTTTGAACTGACTTAAAAGCTTAAACCCATTGTCCCTTAGCTTGTTTCTAGTTTTGAAGACAGGTGACCACTTAAAGCAGGTTGAAAGTCTCTTGCCTTAACCCATTGACCCATAAATAAGCCTTTTAACTCCTCCTCTAGTTCCAATTTATACAGTCTTGAATATGTATTATAAGAAATATTATCTAAATCCTAACAGATAATTGCTTAAAACAGGCTGAAAGTAAAGCAGAATGCGCCTTGAGGCGCATTATGCTTTACTTTCAACCTGTTTAAGTGGTTAACTATCTTCAATATTAAAAACAGGCTATGGGGTAATGGGTAAAGACAAACATAACCGTATTTCAAAGTTGAAATCACATGTAAACTTTGAAATACAGGTAATTTTGTTTAACCTTTTATCCCATAAAAACACCTTTTTACGCCTTTAATTAATTTGTCTACTGAAGAAAATAGTTCCAATTTATACTGTTACAAATTGAAACCATAAGAAATATTTTCTGTATTTTAGCAGATAATGACTTAAAGCAGCCTGAAAGGGGCATTCTGCTTTTAAAATACTTTCAACCTGTTTTAAGTGGTCACATATTTTCAAAACTAGAAAAAGGCTATGGGGTAATGGGTTAAAGTGTGTTAGAGTTATTGAATTTAAACTGAAATTTATTTTGAGATTTGACTTATAATGCAATTTTGAGTTATAAATTTATTTGAATATTTTCAGGGTGTGACGTGTTACCTGTCAACGACATGGCTCCATGCCGTAATCAGG
The DNA here is from genome assembly GCA_922989275.2 of Gari tellinella. Taxonomy (NCBI): domain Eukaryota; kingdom Metazoa; phylum Mollusca; class Bivalvia; order Cardiida; family Psammobiidae; genus Gari; species Gari tellinella. Next base: position 957,620 of record OV277857.1, read on the forward strand.
ACGAGAGCGACGCGTCAATGCGTCAGCGTCTTGTGAACAGCCTGAGCCAGAGTTTCCCCGGGAGTGCCTTGTCCAAGGCTTTACAGTGTATTCAGGAGGAAGATGACATGAAAGACCCGCTCAGCTCCAGTTGTTTCGCCGAGTTGCGATTAGAAAAAGAGTCTTCCGATGATGACGATGAACTCACAAGTTTAGCGTGGCTTCAGGATAGTAATTTACTTAAGGACATTAACGCAGGGGAAGATGACGAGCATAGAATGAAAGAGAACGATGAGATTAAAGTAGAAGGTGGTTACGCTCAGACTCACCCCTCCCACGTGCCATACAATCCCCAGAAACACATCAACAGTAAACCACCCTACTCATTTAGTTGTTTAATATTCATGGCGTTAGAGGATTCCCCAACCAAAATGCTTCCAGTTAAGGACATTTATCAGTGGATTCTGAGTCATTTTCCCTACTTCCAAAATGCACCAACAGGGTGGAAGAACTCGGTGCGGCATAATCTCTCCCTCAATAAGTGCTTCAAGAAAGTCGACAAGGATCGAGGCCAGGTAAGCATGACAATATTATAAAGTTTTATTTGCAGATAATTTCAATACATACAGCTGGGGTCCGTCTTAAGACAATGTCTTATGACAAAAACACCTTAAGTCAAAACATTTTTATATGACCAAAACATTAAAATTCATCTAATTTCTGATTTCTCCATCTGATCCTGTCTTGTGATATCTCTATTGAATCGTCTTTTCAAGACAGGATTTGATGGAGAAAAGAATAACTGAGAACTTTAGAATTTGACTTGTGACAATACTTGTCGCATGATATTTAATAAGACAGGCCCCAGAACACATTTCATATGAAATATCAAACAGTGTTGACCCTGATGAGATGCCACATAATGAAGCATCTCATCATTGATCAGTATCTGCACTGTTTTGCCAAAGTCATTTACAAGAAACTAGGCCAACACATGGCTTCAGATAAGAGGGAATAATCTGAACAAAACCAACTTTTTCTCTCTTATTTTAGCACCAAATCCTATGATGTTACTACTCATTAGAATCGTCTCGAAGAGACGATTCTAATAAGTAGTAACACCATAGGGTTTAATTCAGAAATAAAGATTTTAGTTTTCGAAATACTCCCCGTATCTGGAGCCCTGCTAACATGGGTTAATGGTTTTGTACCACTTAACTCCATGTAGAGTTATGATTGGGAGCCTAATGAAGTCAGGAGTCCTGACTGTAAATAACTGTGATAGGATCCAGCCAGTTTTATGACTTGTACACTTGGAGAGAAGGTTATTGGGCAAACTAATGGTAGATGAATTCTCTCCTTGCATGTCAAAGCAAATCATTACATGTGTAGCATTTAAGGACATGTTTCCTGTGCCTGTTAAGTGTGGGCAGGCATGTGGCATGTTATATGATGTCTTTAATGCATGAAATAAATATAGACCTTTATCATACTCAATGAAGACAGAAAGTTCCTTGCGGGCCAGACAGGGTAGAATCATGAAAAAGCAATTCTTTGTAGAAAAGGAAAAGGCATAAATTTCTAAGGCAATAATTAGAGGTGTATATGTACATGTATTTATGGAGTAACTAGTAAGTTATAGATTTGTTTAGATGAAAAGCGCTTTTGATTTCTATTTTTGAAGACAGTCCTGAGGTAACTTTAAGCAGGTTGAAAGTAAAGCAGAATGTGCCTTAAGGCACATTCTGCTTTACTTTCAGCCTGCTTCAAATATGTCTTATTTTGCACATTCATTACAATAATAAAATGGGACATATAATTTCCTTCAGTGAAAGAATGAATCGAAAATATTGAAAGGTGCATGGATGAAGTAAAGGTTTTACTGTGTTTAATAGTAGTATGGCACTGTTGTCTACCCTAGGTATCGAGTCCAGTCAGAGTTCATATCACCCCAGGACCACATTTGTTTAATGAAAATGTTTATTGATTGTTTTATTAATTAGTTATGACAGATATGAACTGACACTCTATTGAGCGTAAAACAGCAAGAAGATGAGAGAATCTGACAAATGTCACTGCCAACTATCACTGTATATAGTGGCTCTATGGTGATTGGTATATAATATTATTGCAAGGGCTCCAGATAAGGGGAGTATTTCAAAAATTAAAACCTTTATTTCTGCTTAAAACCCTATGGTGTCCTACTCATTAGAATCGTCTCAAAGAGACGATTCTAACGAGTAGTTACACCATAGGATTTGGTGCTGTATCAGTGAAAAAATGTTGGATTTGTTCAGATTACTCCGTCACATCTGGAACCCTGGGACTCAACTATTTTGAATCCAAGAAATAGGCTATTGTGTAAAGGGTTAAGCATGCAGCTTCTTAACTCATTACTTCATTAATAGCATATTTCTAGTACTGAATATAGGTAATCACTTAAAGCAGGTTGAAAGTACAGCAGAATGTGCCTTAAGGCACATTCCGCTATACTTTAAGCCTGCTTTAACCCTTTACCTGATAGCCTATTTCTAGTACTTACGATAGGTGACTACTTAAAGCAGGTTGAAAGTAAAGCAGAATGCGCCTTAGGGCGCATTCTGTTTTACTTTCAGCCTTCTTTAAGCTATCATGTTCTATAATATAGAAAATATTCCCTATAATACATATTCATTACTAATTAAATTGGAACTATTTTCTTTAGCGGATGAATAAATCATATCCGCTGAAAGGCGCTTCTATTGGGGAAAGGGTTAAGTACTTACTACTAGAATATAGAAAAAAATCTTAGGGTTAATATTCATCACTTCATAAATTTGAACTATTGTCTTCAGTGAAAGAATAAATTACAGGCGTAAAATTACAGACGCAAAAAGGCGTATTTATGGGGTAATGTTTAAAACACGGATAACTTAACCCTTTGAACCCTAATCACGCATATAGGCGTCCTTTTCAAACAGTGTACATGTGAATAGTACACTTCTCCTATGCAAACAGTGAAGACCCAGATCAGAGGGCTCCGAAAGGAGCCCTCTGATCAGGGTCTTCACTGTTTGTCATAATGCCAAACATTGACAAAAACAACCCATTAAAATCATATATTAAATGGACTAACTGGAATTATTCATTGAAAGTTTTAGGGAGGAAAGAGTTAACTGGATGTAGTGGTCATAATAGAGGGGTGTTGCTGTACGGAGCTCATCAGCATGAAGCATATATTTATTGGAATATTTTAGTCGGGAAGTTCAGTGACATTGTTTCTCTGTACTACAAGCAAAGCTTGAAAGTTAGTCTCTGGTATTGGCATTTCGGTCAATCATTTCTCTAGTCTGTAATTAATTTGGAAACGTCTCATTTTGACTACCGGCTGTGGGCTAGGCAGCCATGATATTACAGTTGGGTTGTCATGGAAACAGATACACTATGGGGTGGCTCTATTGTATGTATCAAGGTGTATTGGGATAGCGGAATGTATGTAGTGCACATGCTTCACTGAGCTTACTGTATTGGTCTGAAGCCCGCCAAAATTTTAAGGCCTTTAACCCTTTCAATTAATTATAGATTTGTTCAATGTAACAGATAGGATGTTGATTGTAGTAAACTGAAATTAAAGCAGGTTTCTGATTGACTTTACTCTTTGCAAGCTGGGTAATTTTTTGTCTGCAACAATTGTCGTCTGCTACTATTCCAAAATTGGAAATTTTCAACATTCCTTTTAAATTCAGTGTCAGAATGGCAAAAAGTTTGGATCCTGATGAGACACTGTGTCACCCGGCTTCTCATCAACTGTTTGCAAAGGTTATACGCCTTCTAAATCTGTCGCTAGCATGCAAAGATTTAACTCTTTCCTCCCTAAAACTTGAAATGGACAATCTCAGTTTCCATTTTAGTCTAGTCCATTTCTGACTTTTAAGGATTGTTTTTGTCAATGTTTTGCATTATGACAAACAGTGAAGACCCAGATCAGAGGGCTCCGAGGAGCCCTCTGATCTGGGTATTCACTGTTTGCATAGGACAAGTGCACTTTTCACATGTATACTTTTGAAAACAACGCCTATATGCGGGACTAGGGTTCAAAGGGTTAAAGCTTCCTTTCACTCTTTGCATGCTGGGATTTTGTTTCATCTGCAACAGTAACTTTTGTCTTCTGCTACTGATCTGAAAATGATTTTTTCTAAATTTCTTTTCAAAGCAGTGTCAGTGTTTAACCCTTCCATAGAAGTGACTTTTAGCATATTTAATTTATTCCTCCGCTGAAGAAAATAGTTGCAGTTCATATATTACATAGCCAAGCAGATTTTAGCTTAAAGCAGGCTGAAAGTAAAGCAGAATGTGCCTTAAGGCACATTCTGCTTTACTTTCAACCTCCTTTAAAGCGACTCGCAACCAGATGGTGCATTAAAAATAGTAATTTGTAAATATGTGTCAAACGCTTATATAAATGGTAAAGAATTAGTTTAGGATAAGAAATTCTGTTTAAAAAAATGTATTTCAATAAAAAAAAATATTGGTCTCTGGTGGGATTCGAACCCGGGGCCCGGCATTGGCGGACAGAATGCAAAATAGGGGAAACCGCTTAGACCAATGGACCACGTAACTATCCGTTTATCTCGGATCGATTTTAACGTATTTCAATGTTTACGATCGAAAGTGCATACAACTTCGTAATTCGGCTCGTGTTTATGTCTGAGCCCGTGTGGAGAAGCAACAACAACAACTATACCGTCTACTAGTCGGTATAGAAAAACGATGGAAAATATCTAAAAATCTAAGATTCGGTGACGATTCTTGAGACTTTTTTTGGACTGATCATATTTTTTTAATGTCAGAAGCCAAATAATGCCACAAATTTGCTTTTATTTGAGTATTTTATTTTATTTTGACAAGTACACCATCCGGTTGCGAGTCCCTTTAAGTGGTCACCTGTCTTCAAAACAAGAAACAGGCTATGAGGTAATGGGTTAAAAATAGTTTTGATCCTGATGAAACACCATGTTTTGCGGCATCTTATGAGGATCCAAGCTGTTTGCAAAGGTTGTCATGGTTTCACAACTAGCATGTTAACTATCAGTCTACTGTTTACTGTTTAAGGATTTAGAAGAAGTTGAAGCCATTAAAATGTATAGGAAAGTGTTAGTCACAAAGGATGGTGGTTGATTTTAATAAACCACTCCAGTCCTTATATTACAGATTGTATTTAAACCTGAAAACTCCCATCTTTATGTTAACAAAAAGACTGTTTAGGCATTTGACAAGCATACATTTTGCACATAACAAATCCTCAACTGGAAAGTAAAAAAAGTTATGCAGACGGCTCTTTTGACATAGACCAGTCTGGATTAATTTATGTCGAGTCATTCAGCCTGATTAACTCATTGCACGCTTACCGTGAAACTGTGATAACCTTTCTGCAAACTGTTCAGATTCAGATAGACACCTCGTAACTCTGAGTCTGGATCCACATTGATTGACAGTCTGGCTGGTTTTTTCGAAAAGAAATTTTGGAAAATTCATTTTTTTGGAAAGGAAGCAGACGACAATTATTGCAGACAATATTACTTAGCACTCAAAGAGTTAAGAAGATGCATAACATGGATAAAGTCAATTAAGCTTAACCCTTAGCCTGCCACTCACGGTTATAGCTCCATATGCAAACAGCTTGGATCCGGATGAGACGCCGTGTAACTCGGCGTCTCATCCGGATCCAAGCTGTTTGACACTCGGACAACATTTTCAGCAATTTTGAGCAACTTTGAAGCACTTTGAAACTTGAAGCAGACGAGAAATATAGCAGACGACAATTTATTTGGCGGGCTAAGGGTTAAAGCCCCGTAACTTGATGTCAACTAAAACAACAACAACAGTAACTTAATTAGGCTTCTGTTAGTCTTATATCGGGGTAGGAAGTATTTCAATCAGAGAAAAGCCATTTGATACCGATTAACAACACCCTGACATGCATAGAGTGCCCCGTGAAATAGGATTAATTTGATAGGGAGATAAATGAGTTTATCACCCAGGCAATATATACCAGGTGTTAATCACGGGACAAATCAGAGGGTGGGGCACTGGGATTCATACATTTTTGTGGGCTATCAATAACCAATCATAGTTGAAACAAGTGGTAAACAGTACAGTAAAACTTGTGTATTGCTACCAGAGCTCCAGATTAGGGGAGTATTTAAAAAACTAAAATCTTTATTTCTAAATTAAACCCTATGGTATCACTACTCATTAGAATCGTCTCCTCGAGGCGATTCTTATGAATTGTCACACCATAGGTTCTGAAACAAGTGAGAAAATGTTGATTTTTTTGGGGTGAGAAAATGTTGATTTTACTCAGTACAACCTCTTATCTGAAGCCTGATTGCAACCATTCAGTGATGATTGATCACTAAAGACAGGTTATTGCTTAATGCAGAACAAAAGCAATGCAGAAAGCTCCTAATGGAGCTTTCTGCATTACTTTTGTTCTGCATTAAGCCGTAATCTTTACAAAAAAGATTGCAATTTATGATAATCATTTTCAGTGACTGTTGTACACAATGTTAATGTATTTCTTATTGTTGTTTTACTAATTGCAATTTGTTAGTTATTGGATATCTGATCTAGTATCTGATTTTGTTCGATAAACTTTTGACGCCTAGTTTTCTTTTTGTGATGTGGACACAATCTTTTGATAAATCAGGTTTATGTTTTCAAGAAATTGGTGTAGGATTCTTAATATTGGCTGGCTACTTAGCAATGTCCATTGTAATAACCCCACGATTAGAACACAGGAAAAGTTATTATTGGCTTAACTCTTTGAACCCTAGTCCCGCATATAGGCGTCTTTTTCAAACAGTGTAAGTGTGAATAGTACACATGTTTTATGCAAACAGTGAAGACCCCGATCAGAGGGCTCCTAAAGGAGCCCTCTGATCGGGGTCTTCACTGTTTTTCACAATGCAAAACATTGACATAAACAACCCTTAAAGGTCAAGAATGGACTTGACTAAAATGGAAAGAGTTAAAAGGCTGCGAGGTGACAGTGTAAAACCAAGATGAAAGTAAAGCGGAACTCCATATATAGCCTGTTTCTAGTTTTGAAGACAGGTGACCACTTAAAGCAAGTTGAAAGTAAAGCAGAATGCACCTTAAGGTGCATTCTGCTTTACTTGCAGCCTGCTTTAAGCTACCAACTGTTAGGAAAAAGAAAATATTTTGGAACTATTTTTTTAAGTGGATAAATAAATTAAGGTGTAAAATGGCATATTTATGGAGTCATGGGTTAACTCTTTCCTCCCTGATACTTTAAATGGACAATTCCAGTTTCCATTTTAGTCTAGTCCATTTCTGACTTTTAATGGTTGTTTTTGTCAATGTTTGGCATTGTGACAAACAGTGAAGACCCTGATCAGAGGGCTCCTTTCGGAGCCCTCTGATCTGGGTCTTCACTGTTTGCATAGGACATGTGAACTATTCACATGTACACTGTTTGAAAAGCACGCCTATATGCGGGACTAGGGTTCAAAGGGTTAAGCTTGGTACAAGTAACCTAAATTCACTTGAGTGGCTATGGTCCAGTAGTCATTATTAAGTTGCTGAGAGATACCCATCTTGTGAAAATTAGTTTGCTCATGCTGTCCTCTGTTTGATGTTTCAGCACATGCACAGAACAAATTCACTCTTTTTTCCGAGTCTCATTACCGTGACGATTAAACATGTAAAGGTGAAAACCAAAATGCAAACAGTTTGGACCTTAATATAGCCAATTATTCGAAAGCCTTATGGACTGCTCTGAATTTATTGTTACAAATATGGCAAAGATGGGACAATATTTTCAATTTGTCGAGCAGATGACGTTTTGAGCAGATGGCATTTATTTGGCATACAAATGATCACAAAATGCTGGTAGTGTTAATGAATCGAGGGCTTCATAAAATGTTGTCGGCTTCAGATTTGTTGTCGTCTGAAAATATTAAAAAACTGATTACAAATCAAACAAAATGATAACAAATCCATTTGACTAACAGTGTAGATCCTGATCAGATTTATGTTTTTAGCAGTGTCTGATCTGGATCCAAACCATTTTAAGATTATCACGGAATGTGTCATTAGTATGACTGTGAGAGTATTAATGAATTAAAAGGCTTAGGGACTATATGGTGCAAATTCTATTGTCATCACACCATGTTCTATAATACTGTCTACTCTAGACTAAAGCACAATACAACAGAGAAGCATTGCTGTCACAAAAACAAGGCAACTGCTTCATGCAGTATAACAGTAATGTATAAAGCTCCTGTAGGCAGGGCTCAAGATAAGAGGTAGTAAACTGAACAAATCCAATATTTTCTCACTCATTAAGCACCAATCCTATAGTGTTACTACTCATTAGAATTGTCCCAAAGAGACATTTCTAATGAGTAGTGACACCATAGGGTTTAATACAGAAATAAAGATTTTAGTTTTTGAAATACTCCCCTTATCTGGAGCTCTGCACTGCATTTAGCTGCAACCAGAATCTCATTAACCCATAGGTAACCACTTAAAAGCAGGTTGAAAGCTTTACTTTCAGCCTGCTTTAAGCTAACACAGTCTTCCCAAAACCTGCCAGTCCGTCAGTCCTGACTGGCAAAAATTGTGTCGGACTGGCAAATATTTAAGCTTGCCAGTCCGAATGCCTGGCAATTTATTTCAATTTTTGCAAAGAATTGCATTGTAAGTACTTTTCGGACAGGTAAAATTTGTAACTTACTGGCATATTTGTCAAATTCTGACTGGCACCAATTTTCAACTTTCGGGAAGTCTGCTAGCATCTGCTAAATATAGAAAATATTTTTGATCAAACATATTTAAGACTGAATATATTGCAACTATTTCCTTAAATGGAGGAATAAAATAAAACCGTAAAAAGGCGTATTTCTGGGGTAATGGGTTAAGTGAATGTTTGCCAAAGAGTTTCAATGTAAGTTTACAGCAGCTGTGACCAGGATATTGAACATGCAATATTTAGTGTATTGAACTGGATGGCTTCTCTTTGCATGCTGGGTAAATTTTTTGTCTGCAACAATTGTCTTCTGCTATTGTTCTAAAAATAGAATTAGAAAAAAGTGTCTGGATATCAAACAGTTTGGATCCTGATGAGACACTGTGTAACAGTGCTTCAAATACAATGAGGCTAAAATTAAACCACTCATTTCCAATGCTTTGTTCTTTATAGTTATAAATGTAGCGCTAACAAATCCTATGTTGTAACTACTCATTAGAATCAAGGCAAAGAGAGTCACATCATAGGATTTGGCAGAGGCACATGGATTTTAGTTTTTGAAAAATTTACCTTGTTTAGAGAACTTTTCCAGTTCTTTTTCAAATGTAATGAGAATCTGATTTGCAGATTGTTTAACTAGCTTAAAGTCAACTATGTTTTAAAAAAAGTCAACTTGTTAGCTAGAAAAAGGGTTACAGCCTTTGTAGGAATTAAATATTTATCCACCTATCAACATTGGAGATCAAAGCTAGTAGGAATCACTTTTAACAAAATATTTACCTTGTTAGCACGGAAACAAACGGTAGCAGATTCCGTAGCAGAAAGTGGTCAATATTTCATGATGTGAGACTTAAAATGAATTTTATTGGTAAAGATTTTGAATCAGGCACATTCTGCTTTACTTTCAGCCCTTTAAATATTCTGCTAGAATACAGGAACTATTTCTTATGATGCAATTTGATGAATGTCTAAAATGGAACTTATAATAATTTTCTTCAGTAAGCTACCACCTGCTAGAATATAAATATATTTTTCCTGGTACATATTCATTCATGACTACTACTGTATATAAAATAGAACTATTTTCTTGAACGGAGGAACATATTAAAAGCATAAAAAGGTGTATTTATGGGGTAATGGGTTAACACAAGTTAGACTATGATTGGTATTAGATCATAGTATCTATAACATATCTAATACGGGTATTTGTACCAGTGATAGGGGTAGGCCTTGGGTCGACAACACTTACAATACTTAATTGATGTTGTCTTTCAAAAACGTCAGGCCAACATTCTGAATCTACTCTTTCTATTGTGTTTGTTAGGACTTTCTATCAGAGTGACAAATAGTTAGGATCCTGAGCAGGTCCTACCTTGAATGGAGCCTGATCTGGTGCATAATGTTTAAATACTTGTGTCTAGTATAGAAAGGGTTAAGTCTGACTTGTCTATCTATTCAGGGTAGATGAGACTGAACATCCTTGGTATGTAAAACCCTTAACCTGATGCCCAGGGCTCCAGATAAAATGGGGGGTAAACTGAACAAATAAAACATTTTTTCACTCATTTCAGCATTAAATCTCTCTTATGGTGTTACTACTCATTAGAATCGTCTCTTCTAGACGATTCTAATGAGTAGTGACACCATAGGGTTTAATGCAGAAAACAAAGATTTAGCTTTTGAAAAACTTCCCTATATGAAGCTGTGGTTACCCAAAAGCTGGTTTTCAGTATTGACTGTTGCTTAAAACAGGTTGAAGCTGATTAACCCATTATGCCTGATAGATATGTGTTTAACTTATTCTTAAACTGAAGAAAATGGTTCCAATTTGTACAGTCATGAATGTGCAAAATAAGAACTATTTTCTATTCACATGCAGATGGTAGCTAAAGCAAGCTGAAAGTAAAGCAGAGTGTTCCTTTCAACCTGCTTTAAATATTTTCCAAATTAGAAAAAGATTTTGTGTTAAAAGGTAAAGGGGCATTTTCCATACTTTCAACCTGCTTTTAGTGATCACCTGTCTTCAAAACAGGTAATAGGATAAAGGGTCAAAGGAATGACCTAGGTTTGTAAACAATCTGGATCCAGATCAGCGAGAAAAGGATTAAAAGGGTTAAATTTAGAATTTTTGAGACAAAATGAGAATTTATTCAACATTCAAAGGGGCTTATCATCAGCACACCCACTAGAGTCTGTGTTAAAACCGCAGATAACCCTTGTCCAAACATCAAACAAATAGATACTGCCGGGCTCCAGAAAAGGTGAGTATTTCAAACAATTGAATCTGTACATCTGCATTAAATCCTATGATGTGACTACTCATTAGAATCGTCTCGAACACCATAGGATTTGGTGCTAGTTTGAAATGTTGTTTAGATTACTCTTTCTTCTTATCTGGAACCCTGAATTACTAGCGATGCTAATGTGCAAAGTGAATAAAATTTATATCCTGATGATACTGTAAGGTTTTGACTGATCTAAATCGTATGATAATATAATAGACACCAGTATAAACATTTAAACATGTGGGTTTTTGTACATATGAAAATTGAAGTGTGTATGACGCACCTGGTTCAGGTGACATTTTACAGAAGTACACACCTTGTTTAAACTTACAAGTTCCAAGGCTCCAGATAAGGGCAAGTAATCTGAACAAATCCATTATTTTCTCACTCATTTTAGCACTAAATCCTATGGTGTTACTGCTCATTAGAATCGTCTCTTCGAGACGATTCTAATGAGTAGTGACACCATAGGGTTTAAAGTAGATATAAAGATTTTAGTTTTTGAAATACTCCCCTTATCTGGAGCCCTGAGTTCATTCCATAATTGTCAATCTCAACGTGTCTCTGTACCCAGGGGCCCTGTCAGACAGATCTGGTCACCGTCTCAACATGAAGCAAACAACATAGTGTAGAGTTTCATCTAACATAGTTAAATTGTGAGGAAGTTATTATCCATGCTGAGATGGCAAAGATTCTGTATTCACAGGCAAAATGTGACCATATAAAATTGATGATTAAGCAATAAGCAATTTGATACAGAACAAAAATAAAGCAGAACACTCCTGCACATTTTAAAGCCTTAACCCTTTACCCTATAGCCTGTTTCTAGTTTTGAAGACAGGTGACCACTTAAAGCAAGTTGAAAGTAAAGCAGAATGTGCCTTTAGGCACATTCTGCTTTACTTTCCCCCTGCTTTAAGCTTTCCATGTGTTAGAAAATATAAACCTTCTTATGGTACATATTTATTATTCTTATATAATATGGAACTATTTTCTTTAGTGGAGGAGTAAATGAAAATTGTAAAAAGGTGCATACATGGAGTAATGGGTTAAGCAGGCCACATGGCTTAGAGTAAAGGACAGACTGTCCTGGTTCCCATACAAAATTCAGGAGGAGAGGAACCTCACCCTATTCTCTGTTTGTATAGGATTCCTGAGAGAAAACTGGAGTAGGTAACCATGGAAACATAAAGCTTTCCAATCAATAGAGGCGTATAACAATGTGACTGATATTTACCACCAGAGCTATCCCCAATCTTAATTGGCGGAGTTTAAAGACGTTGACAGCCGAAATGAAATCTTGCAGATCAAGAGGCAACCAGCAATCGATAGCTTTTAATCAAATAAGAAAAGATAATCTTCAGTATTCAAACACTTAATTGATGGTAAGATTATGTGGATTGATTCTACGTAGGGCTCCCGGAAAATTATAACATCACAGTCAGACATGTATACAATAGACACTCACTTGAAAAAGAAAAATTGTATCTTTAATAACTAATTTCTGGTTAATGCAGATCAAAAGTAATGCAGAAAGCTCATATAGGAGCTTTCTGCATTACTTTTGTCCTGCATTAATTTGGAACAATGTTAGAATGCTTATTGTCTTGATTGTGAATGGTAATCGCTGGGTGATGTGATTATTGATCTGTCCAATAAAATCAGACGCCTTGCAAAGTGTCACAGAGATCATACGCACATAAAAATGCTGGTCTCGAGTGTCTTTGATATTGTTAATTTCTGATAATTTCTGAATCAGGCTTGCGAGTCTGCAGACTTTTGTCCTGAATTCAGGCATTATGAGATGGTAAAATTTTCATTCTTTGTTAATATGGGAGAGGGAAAAAAACAATCCGCTGAGGTTAATGCTCGGGGAGTGGTGAATTTTCCTAGATTGGAATATTGGGCCAATGAAACTCATACAGTGCTCCCTCTCTACAACGACACCCAAAGGGAGACAAAAATTGTGTGCCTTGTTTGGAGGGAGTCGCTATACGGAGGGAGCATTAAGACTTGGCTTACATTTGCAAACAGCTTTAATCCAGATCAGACGCCGTGTAGCGCGGCCTCTGATCTGGATTCAACCTGTTTGTCACTAGTCATTATATTTATTCTATCAAAATGTCCTTTATATGCAACTTTGAGAAAAACTGCAGATGACAAATGTAAGTAGACGGTATTGCAACCTTAAAAAAGTTGGACATAAATGTTTCGTTTGGGGAACAAATGGCAAGGATCGTTGTAAGGAGGGAGTTGTTGCTGGGAGGGCCGTTGAAGGGAGGGAGCGCTGTACTAAATAAATGACTGCTGCATCTGATCAACATGATGCTGTCATTTTATTTTTTTTGTCTATGGCTGGTTTGGGTATTTTGCAGATAAAACACAACCAGAAAATTTAGTGTTATAGTTATGGCTTCATCAGAAAATGTCAGACAAAACAGAAGCTTTCCCAATTATATATTTTTCTGTGCCCTAGATAAAAGGAAGAAAAGAGAGGGCTCTAATAAATATTTTCAACGTTATTTTCTAGTCGTCAGCAAACCTTATGTTGTGACTACTCATTAGAATCGTCTCTTCGGGACGATTCTAATAAGTAGTCACAACATAGGGCTTGTTGGAAAAAGATAGGTACAGTCTCAAATCGATACTTCGAATTCATATTAGTTTCAACTTGCCTTAGCCTTGTTTTAACTTTGAAATATGGGAATGTTCGACTTAAGCGAGATCGTCTAATCGAAATATCAACTTATGAAACACTATTACAAACGATTTAAGCGAGATCGAAGTATCGAGTTTTGACTGTATTTGAAATATTCACCTTATGATTACGAAGCTCTATATATAGAATATACATGTGTTTTCTGTTATTTCAGACCATTGGCAAGGGCTCACTATGGTGTGTAGACCCAGACTACAGACCCAACCTATTACAGGCATTGCGCAAGACCCCGTACCACCCGTATCATCAGTTACAGATGTTGGCCAATCCCCCACCCTCACAGCAGAACCACTACATTCAGGGGTATGTATAAAATAACTGCAGATCAAAATTCAAAATAATTTAAAAAAAAAAGAAAAGATGTTTATAAGACCTTTTAAAGGTCCTAATTACAACCCTCTCAACAGCTTCCCCTCATAGAAAGGCTTTTTCACCTTCATGTCCAGGGTGTAAACTGTACAAATCCAACATTTTCTTACTCATTCAGCACCTAATGCTATGGTGTTACTACTCATTGATTATAATCGTCTCGAAGAGACGATTCTGATGAGTAGCGACACCATAGGGTTGAATGCAGAAATAAAGATTTTAGTTTTTGAAAATTTCCCTTATTTGGAGCCCTGGGTTTGCCTGTATGTGGTGGTGCACATGTTGCTGCTGGTTTTAGACATTGAACAGGAGTCCATGTGACATCCTCTATCTGTTGATATTGCAGGACAGCTACCTAATCGAGTGTTTATCTTGAACATTATCAGGACAGGGCAGGTGCCACATTCTCATTCTTAGGATTTGAAGGGCACTTTAAGTCACCAGCCCCTTGGCTTGCTAAGTGGCTTTGTTTGAAGTTTGCAGGGGGCTTGAGGGACATGATAGCATATCCTTTTTAGGATAAAATTTGAAATATTGATATGGTTAATTTTCAGAAACACATTCTTTTGATGTTGTTGGCAAATATTTGCGCTATTATTAGATTATTATTGTATAGGTTAACCCTCATACATGGATATAAGTGCAAATAACCTGCATCAACTGGTTAACCCAGTACCAAGTAGATACACCTTTTTACGCCTTTCATTAAATTTTGTTCCTCCTTCAAAGAAAATAGTTTTGCTTTTTACAGTCATGAATATACACCATAAGAAGTGTTGCCTACGTCCACCATAAGAAATAATTCCTACATTCTAGCAGATGGTACCTTAAAGTAGGCTGAAAAGAAAGCAGAATACTCCGTAAGGAGCATTCTGCTTTACTTTCAACCTGCTTTAAGCAATCATCTGTCATTAGTAAGAAATTTTATACAAGGTATGGGGTAACGAGTAAAGCATTTTTTGTGGAAATTATTGACAGTTTATTTTGTCAGGTTTAATGCATCATTCGTTATGAGTTAATTACAAATTTCATGAGCATTCTTCTTGTTGACTTTAATCACTCCGATATAAAATTTTAGTTATAGTACTGCAGGTTAGTTAAACTGCAAAGTGTGCCATAATTTTCTTCATAATTACTGCATATGCCTGACTCTAAGAGTCTCACTCTCAAAAGAAAATTTGTTATTAATAAGTTTATTTTTAGTATTAAGCTAAACTTTTGAATCCAGGTGGACAAGTTTGATAGATGTTTGTTAACAGTTTTGATCCTCATCGGATGCTGAAAAAGGTGGTGTGTTATCGGGATTAAAACTGTTTGCACAATATACAAAGTCTTGTAAAGTCTTACACAGCATTGTCAGGGTTTAACAGTCATAGCCGATAGCGTGTGCAGTTTTAATTGGTCGTTTAATGGGAACATAGAGATCTATTAGGTGTCTATTAGCAGTCTATGAATGCTGGTCTAATACAGTATGACAGACAATCTTGTATTGATAGCCAGAGGCTAGTGTATAGAATGAAAGTATGGGGAAAACTTCAGTCGCTAAAACTTTATAGCCAGTATTGTCAGTGTAATAATTATTAAACCTAGCTGCAGGCTATGTGTGATTGTGTATTGTATAGTTTATAGTCCTCGGTTTTACAATACAGTCGAGTCAAGCTCTTAAGACTGTTTAAAAGGTATTTTAAAGCAGGTTGAAAGTAAAGAAGAATGCGCCTGAAAGGCGCATTCTGCTTTACTTTCAACCTGCTTTAAGTGATCACATGTCTTCAAAGTTGTAATCAGACTATGAAGTAACGGGGTTAAATTGTTTCGGTAAGGTCGGTATTTAATTGTTTGTAGTAGCTCGTGTTTATTGTAGTAAGTTGACAGTTATAGTTGCTATATTCGCTGGTGCTGGAGGAGGTTTATAAGAGCTGAAGACATTAGCGGAAACCAAAGTGAATTCAATATTTAATGAAATCAATTGAAAACAGTAGAATATGTCATGCGAATTTTCCTCTGAGGTGGAAAGAATAAATTCATTTGTTTTTGTCAATAAACATGTAGCCAGGTCCCAGATAAGGGAAGTATTTCAAAAACTAAAATATTTATTTCTGCATTAAATCCTATGGTGTCACTACTCTTTAGAATCGTCTCTTCAAGAGGGTTCTACTGAGTAGTAATACCATAGGATTTAGTGCTGAAATGAGTGAGAAAATGGTGGATTTGTTTAGTTCACTGCCTCTTATCTGGAGCCCTGATGTTGACTGATTTCACTTTTTATGTGACAGTCTTTTGAACAGACTGCTTGCTGTAAGAATGTCCACTAAACTTTAATACGTCACCATATTGTAAGCAGCCTGAAAATTAAAGAAGCCATAATAATAATAAAGAAATTGTGGATTCACTTCGGAAACAAGAAAACTGCTTTAAACCATTATGTCATAAATACGTCTTATATGCTTCTAATTTACTCCTCCACTGAAAAAAATAGTATTTGGTGTGATACAGTCATGAATATGCACCATAAAAATATTTGCTATATCCTAGCAGATGGCAGTTTAAAGCAGAATGTGCCTTTAGGTGGTTTCTATACTTGAACCTGCTTTTCAGCATTAAATAGTCACCTATCTTCAAAACTAGAAATGGTCTATAAAGAATGTCCAACATATGATTAGCAGCCTGGAAATTAAAGAAGCCATATTGGGGTTTCACTCCGGAAACAAGAAGAGATCAATGCTTTAACCCTTTCCCCCCATAGAAGCGCCTTTTAGCGCATTCAGTTTATTCTTGCCCTGAAGAAAATAGTTCCAATTTATACATTCTTAGATATGTATAATACAAAATATTTTCTATATTCTAGCAGATGATAGCTTAAAGCAGGCTGAAAGTAAAGCAGAATGCGCTTAAAGCGCATTCTGCTTTACTTTCAACCTGTTTTAAGTGGACACCTATATTCAATACTAGAGATATGCTATGTGGGAAAGGGTTAAACAATTCCATGTCTGAAAACTTTTAATATAAATATGACAGTGCTTTCAATACTGCCTTGAAACACTTTGTAAAGAGCTCACTGTCATTAATTTTGTTCCTCTACTGAAGAAAACCCCTTTCTTCAACTGTAAATATTTTCTATATCCTAGCAGATGGTAGTTTAAAGCAAAATGAAAGTAAAGAAGAAAATACATTTAAGGGGCATTCTGCTTTACTTTTAAACAACTTTAAGTGGTCATCTATCATCAAAACTAGAAACAAATATGGCTATCGAGTAAAAGGTTAATTAGAATTTTATTTGTAAAGATTCAATCTCATCAGTCACGCTTAGCCAAAGCAAGCAGTTCCTGATCAAACTCCTAGTAACTTTACATTTTATTTGAATCTTTATTCTTGACAAGCATACTAAAGTTGTTGCTTTTTAACACTCTCAATATTCATATGAAAAAAAATAATGAAGCCAACATTCTTAAAAGGAGTATAATTTAACATGTTAATAGGAATTCTGCTAACACCTATAGTGTACTGAAACACAATAGGCCTGTAGGTGGCTACTGCTTATAACCCACAGGCCGTTTTAAAAAACACACAAAACTGCTACATGATTTGTGCCTTTGATGTTAAATTTTAACTTATCTCCATTGGAAACAGATCCACTAATTTGATAATTGACAGAGTCTGTGGTATGTTTGTCCAAACTTGAGATATCTACCAGCTCCAGTAGATTCTATAGCCAGATAACAACAAGAAACATGGCAATGCAGCAAAACCTGTGTTAAGCTGTCTCTCAATGTACAAGTTATTACTAATGCAAGGCAGCATGGCAAAAGTAATGCAGAAAGCTCCTTAACCCTTTCCTCCCTGAAACTTTAAACGGACAATTCCAGTTTCCCTTTAAGTCTAGTCCATTTCTGACTTTAAAGGGTTGTTTTTGTCAATGTTTGGCAATATGACAAACAGGGAAGACCCTGATCAGAGGGCTCCTACCTCTATACAGTGGAGAATCTGTTATTCTTTCCCGTTAAAACGCAAACGTACGCAAACGCAAAACACTAAAACGTAGAAAAGAACAACTTTTAAACAATTCTGATAATTCTTGTTTATCTTGGTGGCAAACAGTTTGGAGCCTGATCAGACGCCGGGTTACCCGGCGTCTGATCTGGCTCCAAACTGTTTGCACTGCAAATAAACGCGTTTATTGGGAAAGAATAACAGATTCTCCACTGTATAAGCATGTCACAAATCTATTGTGTTTTTAGTGGCCGCTGTAGTTTGTAAAGATATTTCAAGCAGTGTTTTCTTCAGCGGAGAAATAATTTAAATGAGTAAAAGGGTATATCAATGACTAATAAAAACCCTGGACTAAATACTGAGACCTGGACATGTGATAGCCAAGGCACTAAGTCTACGCTGTTTGCAAAGTCTGAATTTATTAGCCAATAACATAATTTTCAACAGAAGTGTTAAGTCAGCGGCTGTAACAGTTAAGCTGGAACTACAATTCTGTGCATACAAGTCCTTTAATTTATTCACAATAGCTCTACAATATATAACTCACAGCAGGATCCATGAGCATCCTTCAAGCAAGGTAGCAGCAAAATGCAGGTCTTAACCCTTTGAACCCTAGTCCCGCATATTGGCGTCCTTTGCAAACAGTGTACATTTGAATAGTACACTTGTCCTATACAAACAGTGAAGACCCAGATCAGAGGGAGGCTCCTAGGAGCCCTCTGATCAGGGTCTCTACTGTTTGTCATAATGCCAAACATTGACAAAAATAACCATTAAAAGTCGGAAATGGACTAGACTTAAATGGAAACTGGAGTTTCAGGGGGAAAGAGTTAAGTAATTAAGACAGCTCCTGCATTTCTGTTGTTCTGCATTAAGCAACCACCTGTTCTGGAGGATTTCAGTGTGTTCGATGATGAATGGCTGGCGTGGTACAATCCTGACTGTATCTTTGATATTGGATATTAGGACGGCAGCCCCCTGTGGAACCATTCATCAAATGTCATAATATTATGTGCAAAGTTAGCAGCAGTGTGTGTTGCAGTCTTGTTTTAACGCTTTTGACCCAATTAATAGTATTCCGTGCAGACAATGAAGACCAGAGTTAAGCTGCTGCAGTAAGGGAAAAGACAAACAGTGATGACAATGGCTTAACCCATTACCCCATAAATACACCTTCAGAGCACCAGATAAGGGTAGTTTTTCAAATACTAAAATCTTTATTTCTGAATTAAACCCTATGTTGTCACTACTCATAAGAATCGTCTCTTCGAGACGATTCTAATGAGTAGTAACACCATAGGATTTGGTTCTAAAAAGAGTGAGAAAATGTTGGATTTGTTGAAATCACTACCTCTGCACCTTTTTAAGCCTCACAGTTATTCATTCACTGAAGAAAATAGTTCTAATTTATATAGCCATGAATATGTATCATAAATTATTTCTATATCCTAGTAGATGGTAGCTTAAAGCAGGCTGAAAGTAAAGCAGAATGCACCCAAATGCGCATTCTGTTTTACTTTCAACCTGCTTTAAGTAGTCACTTATTATCAAACTATAAATAGGCTATGGGGTAATGGGTAAAATCTTCAGTGCAAACCCTGACCAGAGGGTTTCATGAGGAGCCCTCTAATCAGGGTCTGCACTGTTTTGACATACTTTATTATGTTTCAGAACACACCTCAGTTTCAATGTGACCTAGTATTTTCAAAGAAATTGGAGACTCCATTTGCATATTTAGCATGTAAAGGGTTAAGTTCTTGTCTGTTCGGCTGAGCCATGTGTGCAAGTCAAGTCGCCAGTTATCTTTTATATGGCCAGTAACAAGTTGGGTAAAAAATCTCTTGATTCAATAATTGCATGTCAGTTCATACTGAAAACCAGCTCAAATCTATATGCAGTATTGGTAATATTAAGGCGTAAGACCCATGTATTAAGATTTTGATTGTCTCATTATCTGGTTCCAAACTGTTTGCAAATTTCAAGTGATTTCTATCCGGTGTGTTGAAGGATAAAGGGCCGTTGGTCATGGGGGATAATGATAATGGGGCCATTGGTGAGGGAAGAATGTATTTCTCCTCATGCCTAGTCAACTTGTCCAGATCTGCTCGAGTTTTAACTAAATGCACAGTCAGCATTATATATTAACCCATTACCCCATAGCCTGTTTCTAGTTTTAAAGAAAGATGACCACTTAAAGCAGGTTGAAAGTAAAGCAGAAGGCGCCTTAAGGCGCCTTCTGCTGTACTTTCAGCCTGCTTTAAGTTATTGTCTGCTAGGATATAGAAAATATTTCTTA
Organism: Gari tellinella; assembly: GCA_922989275.2. NCBI lineage: Eukaryota > Metazoa > Mollusca > Bivalvia > Cardiida > Psammobiidae > Gari > Gari tellinella. The sequence goes on from OV277857.1 coordinate 978,007, forward strand.
TGATACATATTCATGACTGTATAAAAGGGATCTATTTTCTTCAGTGGAAGAATAAATTATAGGTGTAAGAAGGTGTATTTATGGGGGAATGGGTTAAATATGAATGAAACATTGTGCAATGCCACGTATATGAGCACACATAGCTGCTGTTAGCCTATCAGAAACTTGAAGCTATTTGTGTTTAAATAATAAATCAATTCATCTTCAGTTCTGACTGTTTAGGGTATTATGGTTACAACTATAATGTTAACGCATTACCCCATAGCTTGTTTATAATTTGTGAAAAAAAAGTTGACTACTTAAAGCAGGATGAAAGTAAAGCAAAATGTGCTGAATGCACATTCTGCTTTACTTTCATCCTGCTTTCAGCTGACATCTACCAGGATGTAGAAAATGTTTCTTATGGTACATACTCATAACTGTATAAAGTGGAACTATATTCTTCAGTGGAGGAATAAATTAAAAGCGTACACATGCATATTTAAGGGGTAATTGGTTAATATAGTATTCATTAATCATCTCCTTTATAGGCAATAATGCAAAGCAACTATATCCAAATGTGGTTGGAGCTGGATACTGCTTAACTCTTTGCACCCTAGTCCCGCATATAGGCGTGCTTTTCAAACAGTGTATATGTGAATAGTACACTTGTCCTGTGCAAACAGTGAAGACCCAGATCAGAGGGCTCCGAAAGGAGCCCTCTGATCAGGGTCTTCACTGTTTGTCAAAATGCCAAACATTGACAAAAATAACCCTTAAAAGTCAGAAATGGACTAAACTAAAATGGAAACTGGAATTGTCCATTTAAAGTTTTAGGGAGGAAAGAGTTAAAGCTCCTTTTAGGAGTTTCCTGCTTTACATGTACTTTCATCTTGCTGCAAGCTGGTATTTGTACCTAAAACCATAAGCAAATTAATACTAGTATTCATTTGTGGCACCATATGTGCAAATAATTTCAAATCAGTCAAGCAATTGTGTTCTATTGTGAATGTATAGACCAATGTGCTATTTGGGAGCTTTCTGCATTACTTTTGTCTAACACTGAAAATTTCCGGAAAGCCAACTGAACAAATCACTTAGAACTATCAAACCGAATGAGATAAATTATAAAGCTTAAAGAAATCCCCCAGCTGTAATGAAGTTGAAAGAATTTCAGCAGCCTGCTCAATTTAGATTTCTATTTTCTTGTTTGCATGGTTGATCACCTCAAGTGTGATGTACAATATAATGATACTGGTAGTCGTGTCATGTTCTTGCAGGTTGGAGAATAAATGGGGGATGAATCTGATATACTGTAGTTAGGGGTTTCTCGTTACACATGTTTTCTATGGTTATACTAGTGTGATGTTCACACTTGTCCAGAATTCAAAAAAGAAAAACATCACATCATTACTAAGCCTGTTAAAGCATGATTGAAAATGGTTAGGATCTCTTTGTGTATGATTTAATTTTTTATGACGGGGTTATATCAGTAATTTGTCACATGTACGATGTTAAAAGTATTTACCTTTGTAGTGCTGGAACTGGATATAATTGTCCATTGCAAACAGTGTAGACCCAGATCGGAGGGATCCTGAAGTAGAACCTGATCAAAATCTGCTGAAAGTATAGCAGAAGGTGACTTAAGTCGTAGTCTGCATTATTTTCAAATTTATTTAATTTATTGCCCGTTTTCAAAACTAGACACTGGCTATGTGGTAAAGGGTTTTAAAAAACCCCATTAAAATTAAGATGAATGAGAAGTCAGTGTGACAGGTAATAGGGACCAGTGCAGGACTCCAGATAAGAGGGAGTAAACTTAACAAATCCAACATTTTCTTACTCATTGCAGCACCAAAACCTATGGTGTTACTACTCATTAGAATCGTCTCGAAGAGACGATTCTAATGAGTAGTGACATCATAGGGTTTAATGCAGAAATAAAGATTTTATATTTTTAGCTAGTAATGCAGGACAAAAAAGCATAGCAGAATTAGAGCTGAAGCTTGGTGACTGGGATTCAGTTTCTTCAATGAATAGAGAATAGATCTAGTATTAGTTCCTTAGTTTGGGTTGTAATAGATATGGCACATCCTAGATGGTGAGATGCTCCACTCATAAGTTATTTTAACCATTAAGTGGCTCCTGTCAATCATGTTGACATTAGAAACTAATTTGCATGTTTTCCCAACATCATTCTTTACGTTCTCAAATGGACATTGTTTTTTTCTGATCAATGACTAGGTATACATTGACTCTCTTGGGATTGTTTACAAAGTATTAAGAAATATGACAAAACAGTGAAGAGCCCTCTGATCAGGGTCTTCACTGTTTGCAAAGGATGTGTATACTCAATCTGTGCATTGTAAAGGTCTTGTGGCTTGTGTTGAACTACTGATTCAATGAAGAAGAGCTCGGAGATCCCTGAAGGTTCGATCAAAGTGTTTCTTTTATTCGAGAGGAAATGTCAACCTTTCCTTGGACATTCCCAGTATTCCTTTTTATATGGAAATGAGATCGAATGTCAGTCATATAAGATAAGTTCTTATATATGTGAGCAGTAGAACCTGTCTATTACAGCCACTGAAAAGAAGGCTATTTGATGGCTTTAAAGACAGGGGATAGCTGAAAGCAAGATGAAACAGAAAGTAAGGCAAGCTCCCAAAGGAGTGTCCTGCTTTAATTTTATTCTTACTTTATGTAGCCAAGCCACCTGTCTTAAACATAGAAAACGTTAACCTTATGAAGTGGGTGTAATAGAGGGATTCTACTGTACATGTATTATCTATTGCGACTTGACTTGTATCCATACAGATTGAATACAGATCAAAGTACTGATACAGAGCTAGTCTGTCTCTGTGTTCAATCATAGAAACCTTTATTTTTCACATATCAATTAATCTTCTTCAAGAAAGTTACATATCTTCATTTTTTTGCTGAAAAAATGTGAAAGTGGATAAACTTGAAGCAGATGGCTGTTTTGCTTAGAAAGGGAAAATTGGATAGAGGGCTGGATAATTTCAGGCCGAGTCATCTCGCTTGTTGTTCATGTAACACGGTCAAAAAGAACAATGTCCAGTGGCACTTGTCACCAAGGCAATTTCGTCTTGGAAACCTGTCAGTACGGCCAAACTATTGCTAGGTGACCATTTATAAAACCATCCATTTGTATTAGTCAGGTAGCAGTTAAATGCAGGACAAAATTAATGCAGAAAGCTCCCCATGGGAGCTTTCTGCATTAATTTTGTCCTGCATTAAGCAATGTCTGGGTTTAGAATGGAATTTAAATATCTGGTTTGTTGAATGTCCCATACCGTAGGTTTGACAGTATATGATTGTGGAAATCATGGCATTGTTGATTTCATTTGTTTCCATGGCAACCGTTTTGTATTTACCAAGACAGCAGATGATGGTTTATTAGCTGGTGAATTGGACTTGGTTAGCACACCAACAAGGGAATTTTGTGGGTGGAAAGTGAAAACAAGATCTGACGGAGACAAATTAGATTTAACTTATGTACAAATTTGACAAACAAGACAAAAAAGATATATGTGGTCAAATTGACTGAAAAGCTGAGATGAAGGAATGGTTCCCTCCAAAACATTGAGAAAACATATGAGGGGCATTCAAAAGTAATGAAACTTGATCAATAACTTCATTTAAATAAGTGCAAAATGTATGTGTGACATATAATTTTAAAGGTCAATTCTTTGCTTACACGATGGTATAATGCATTACTATTGGAACGCCCCTCATAGTGGGAGAAATTGATAAGCTTGGGTATTACAACTTCAGTTTAGTTTTATCAGCCTCTTTAACCCATTACCCCATAAATACGCCTTTTTACACCTTTAATTAATTCCTCTACTGAAGAAAATTGTTCCAATTTATACCGTCACAAATAAAATATATTCTAGCAGATAATAGCTTAAAGCAGGCTGAAAGTAAAGCAGAATGTGCCTTAAGGCGCATTCTGCTTTACTTTCAACCTGCTTTAAGTGGTCACCTATCTTCAAAACTAGAAACAGGCTATAGGGTATTTGGTTAAAGAATGCTCGCATAATATATACTTATTAATGTGTTTTTTGTGTGTTTCAGGATGAAACCTCAGCCACTTGCTCCAAGACTTGGTCCCAACACTATATCACCCCGTAAGTACTAATAAGACTTCACAGACATTTTATTGAGGAAAGTTCGTTGAGCACTTTACCCTCAGGATGGCTCTCAGCAGGGCTCTAGATAAGAGGGAGTAAACTGAACAAAATCTACATCAGCACAAAATCCTATGGTGTGACTACTCATTAGAATCGTCTCTTCTAATGAGTAGTGACACCATAGGGTTAACTGCAGAAATAAAGATTTTAGATTTTGAAATAAACCCCTTATCTGGAGCCCTGGATACTCAAATATTAAAAAATAAATAAAATTGAAGCACCTTGCTTTATTTTCAACTTGCTTTTAACATCAAGAAAAAATACATGAAATGCCATCCATGTTAAGTTTCCAAAACTTCTTCGTTAAGTTCAGTGTGGAAAAAAACTTTTTTCATTCCCAATATATGTGTTTACCCGTAAACTAATATTTTAATGCAAACAGTTTGAAGCCTGAGCAGACACCGGGTAACCCGGCGTCTGATCAGGCTCCAAACTGTTTGCCACACACATTAACCCATTAACTCATAAGCGGTAAACAATTATCAATGCTTATCTCAATACAAGCTAGTGGATTAAAGTGTGTCAAAATGAGTCAGTATGAGAATATTGCGCAATGCGTCAATATGTGTCAGTATGGCTTAATGAGTTGAAATAGATAATCAGAATTGTCAATAAATTGCAATTTTCTACCTTTTCCTGTCATACGTTTGCATTTTGTTTCAATAACGTTATCTCCACTGTACTACCTATTTTGGCGTAAGAATAATTAGAAGTGTTAAAAGGCATATTTACAGAGTAATAGGGCACAGGGCACAAGTATGACTGTATACACTTCAAGTGTTGTGAAACAGGAAATTGATTCAAGCTATTTCTGGATTTCCATCCTTAAGCATTTCCAGCTACTCTATCCCATGTACTGCTACAGTCTAACTAATTTAGCTTGATACACGGCTTGCATTTCATCATTAGTTTTTCTTTTAACAAATACAAGTTATAAATACAACCAGGGCTCCAGGTAAGGGGAGTTTTTCAAAAATTAAAATCTTTATTTTTGCATTAAACCCTATGTTGTCACTACTCATTGATACTACACGATTCTAATGAGTAGTAATACCATAGGATTTGTATTTCAAAAACTAAAACATTTATTTCTGCATTAAACCGTATGTTGTCACTACTCATTAGAATCCTCTCTTCGAGACGATTCTAATGAGTAGTAACACCATAGGGTTTGGTGTTGAAATGAGTGAGAAATGTTGGATTTGTTCAGTATCCCTTTTATCTGGAGCCCCGTATACAACTACATAATTTCATACAGCCAATTTTATTTTTTGATTGCATTTCATCAATATTTTTTTTTTTGACCAAATACAACTCATATAGCAAACTTTATTTTCAATAAAGAAGTGAAATTTTTCAATGTCTGTCGGGATCTAAGACAAGTCCGTGTATATCGAAACCACCTTGGTGTGAAGGTGGTGATGATTTGACTCCTATTTTAGTTTTAACACTGGTGAAACCTGGTCTGAAGAGAGAAATTCACGTAAATTATTTTTCTTAAAATAGCTGCAGAATATCAGTGTTATTGATTTGACAATGGCACGGAGCTAAATGCGGTGGCAGCGGTGTCACTGCTTCTCCCCGTTTCATTGGTTCAAGTTTTCCGCTATAACTCAAGTTAATCCTTTTAACTTTTTCGCTTATTTCTGAGGGTTTCAGCATTTGATAATTGTACCAGGAGAGAACGCTGTATATGATCTGCTTATTGATCAACATTATATTAACCTATTACTACATAAATGCACCTTAATTTGTTCATCTGCCAAAGAAAAAAGTATATTATATAATCATGAATATCCATTCTTGTATACAATGTACACTTGTCCTATGTAAACATTGCAGACCTTAATCAGATGGCTCCTTCAGAAGTTTGCACTGTTTTCCATATTGCAATATATAGTCTAAGAATTGACCAGACTTAGTTAGAAACTTGAGTTGTCATTAACTCTTTCAACATGAAGTAACTCTTGTGGATTAGTATGTTCCCTTGTGAATAATTGTAGTAACCAAAACATGAACCAGTCTACTTTGAATTCTGGGTAGTATATTAATAAATACTGGTCTAAATTAGCATACAGTGTAGACCCAGATCAGAGGGCTCCTATAGGAGCCTTCTGATCTGGGTCTACACTGTTTGCAAATGTACTGCACATATTTTATACATGTACATGGTGTTGAAGTAGTTAAAATAAGTTTCAAGGGTGAATAAGTAAAACTAATTTTATTTCTGATCTTCCACAGACTTGTTTCCCTTCCTAAGTAGAAGATTAGGCCAGTCCAGTTTTGACATAGGTAAGTACTAGCTATATTTTTTACTCGATGATTCCTGTTTTGTTTTCACATATCAACTCATCAGGTAATGACGTTAGAGAGATGTATTTTATGGAAATTAAATCTGTCACACCGTCTATTACATGGTCGGCTTGGGAAATTGGTTTCGCTGGGAAGAATAGCTCCGTGTTTTAACAGCATTAATTGAGGTTAATAAAGATAACATTTTATGCTAAACTATCGGCAAATTTTGCAGTAGATTTAACAGTCTTTTCTCCTCCTGACATGAATACTGTTATGCATTCATTAACCTTTACCATGCTACCAGAACTCCAGATAAGGTGCATATTTCAGATACTAAATTCCTTATTTTTTCAGTAAACCATATGGTGTCACCACTCATTAGAATCGTCTCTTCGAGACGATTCTAAGTGGTGACACCATATGGTTTTGGTGGAAACATACTGGAGAAAATGTCCGAAATGTCTAGTTTATCCACTCTTATCTGGAGCACTGTACTAAATTGTCATGCTGAATCGTATGATACACACATATGTTGTCTGTAAAAACTCAAGTTTTCATGCTTTCATAAACTGAAAGAAAGTTGAATATAAGTTACAAACAGTTTGGATCCAGATCAGATGCCGAGTAACATGGCATCTGCTCTGGATCCAAACTGTTTGCAAATGTTTATTAAGTTGGGTTATTATCTCTTGCTCTATCTCCCATGTTTCCTAATTGTCACATGCAAATTAAGCTTTTAGATTTCTTTTAACAGTAGAAATTTAAAGTTCAATGTCAAATAATTTGGATCCTGATCAGACGCTGTGTAACTTGGTTTCTGATCAGGATTCAAACAAATTGAAAATTCGAGTCAAATTATTCATGAGTAAGATAAGGTCCATTGTACATTATGTAATTAGATTCCAAAGCTTCGAACAGCTGATTGCGTAGTTTCAATGATGCTTAAAAGCCGGATTTGAAAATGATATGATTTTTATTGAGTAAATGTTTCAGAGAGGGAGGGGGAAGTGATGGCTTTGCATGTAAATGACAATTGAGGACAGTGAAAATTGATTGGATGGAACAGCTCGCCACAGATTTATGGAAATAATCGCTGCTGGAGATTAGAACTGACAGCGTTAAAAATTGTTAACAGTAGAAGAAATGGTTATTAATGTGGCTATTAGTATTACAGTGGACAGAAAACGCATGCATTCTCCCTCTCTTGATACCATAATTAAGTCACTAGGGAAAAATCAATTCTATTTAGAGCAGGGACCCAGATAAGAAGGAGTAGACTGAACAAATTCAACATTTTCTCACCATATCCTATGATGTTACTACTCATTAGAATTGTCTCAAAGTGAGTAGTGACACCATATGGTTTGATGCAGGAATAAAGATTTTAGTTTTTGAAATACTCCCCTTATCTGGAGCTCTGATTTAGAGCATTTTATGTGTAAAATCTCTAATTCAATGGAGAAGCAAAGATTTTGTTATAATCCCAATGGTGGTTGAAGTATTTTGATGCAGTATTTCTTTTGTACATCTGATATGCTTTCCTATGCTGGAAAAGTATGATAAGTATTGATTACAGTAGAAACCCACTATTTCGACCACTTCATATGGTTTAAAGTTTTCTGTGTTTAAAGGCATTTAGCCACTTAAAGCAAGATGAAAGAAAAGCAGAAAAAGGAGCTTTCTGCTTTACTTTCTTGTTGCTTTAAGCTGTCACCTGTCTTTATAACTATAACCATTAGATAGACAGCGTTTTAGTGGCAGTAATTGAAGCGTTTTACTGTATTTAGAGCTGCAAAAGTGTCGAAAAAATCCTGTTGAAATTCTACCAACTTATTGTTGTTTTACAGATAGTGATATCAAAGATGTTGCACAGACCTTAGTCTCTCTCAAGAGCTGGAGTCGTAAGTATAGCAGTTCTATTCCCTTTAAATAAAACATTCAAACTTCATTGAGTGATAAACAAAATATCACTTTCATAGGTGCTTATTTATAACTTAACCCATTACCTCATAGCCTGTTTCTATTTTTGAAGATATGTGACCACTTAAAGCAGGTTGAAAGTAAAGCAGAATGCACCTTAAGGTGCATTCTGCTTTACTTTCAGCCTGCTTTAAGCTATTATCTGCTAGAATATAGAAAATATTTCTTTTGAATTTTATTTATAACAGTATAAATTGGAACTATTTTCTTCAGTAGAGGAATTAATTAAAAGCGTAAAATGGAACTATTTTCTTCAGTAGAGGAATTAATTAAAAGCGTAAAATGGCGTATTTATGGGGTAATGGGTTAAGTCATTAAATTTGGAGGAGCTATCTGCTTTAATTCCAGCCTGCATTAAGCACCCACCTGTTGGAGTGCATGTTACATTTCCATTGGCTGCTTAACCCATTACTCCATAGCCTGTTTCGTGTTTTGAAGACAAATGACCACTTAAAGCAGGTTAAAAGTAAAGCAGAATGCGCCGTAAGGCGCATTCTGCTTTACTTTCAACCTGCTTTAAGCTACCCTCTGTCAGGATATAGAATTTTATTCTAATAATGCATATTGATTAATGTATAAATTAAAGCTATTTCCTTCAGTAGAGGAACAAATTAGAGGCGTAAAAAGGCATATTTATGGGGTTGTGGGTTAACAGGACAAGAAGCATGGAACAGTATTTCTGTGAGTGTTTCTATTGGGGGAAAAGGGACAAGAGATAGTCCCATGGATGTATTATTTTAATAACATAGTGCATTTGATTTAGTGATAATGTTTTGTCACCTTTACATGTGTAAATGTTTATTTTTCAGAAGCCAAAGCAGAAAATGCCAACTTTGCACAAGGGCTGAAAAGAAAGTTTGGGTAAGTACACGAGTACCTAAGTTACTTGTGCCTGATATACCAATACTGCATCCAGTTTCCATCTGTAATGATTTTTCTCCTACTTGCACGACAATTTGTCCTTGTTTAATTTTCAAAATTCAAAGGATTTGGGCCATGCCATGAAAAAAATCCCCAGGCTTATTGCATTGCAAGCATTGTAGACACAGAGCATTCTACTTTACTTTCAATCTGCTTTAAGTGATAAACTTTCAAAACTAGACTAAGGATTGAGGGTAAAGGGTTCACTTGTGTGGATCAAAGATGAAGGATAGACTTGGTCTACATTATGGTGACAGGGCTCCAGATAAGGATAGTATTTAAAAAAAATGTGTATTTCTGCATTTAACCCTATGGTATCGCTACTCATTATAATTGTCTCTTCGAGACGATTCTAATGAGTAGTAACACTATAGGATTTGGTGCTGAAATGACTGAGAAAAAGTTGGATTTGTTCAGTTTACTCCCTCTTATCTGGAGTCCTGTGTTGGTAATGCAATAAGTCTACTTCATGGTTCTTTTCTTTTTATTTCAGACAGAAAACAGTTTTAATTACAAATTGATTATAATCCTAGCTATTATTGACAAACTTTATTTTATACAAAATAAATGAAATTCTAAGATCATTATTGCAATTTACTTCAACTATAATCTTATTAGAATTAATTAGATGACAGTGTATTTTATATAAAGGATAATTCTTTGGAATAATTATGAACATTTGTTAATATGAGTCTCTTCTAAATGCAGAACATTGAGTTTTAAATGGAAAATCGCCTGTAGGAGCTCTCTGGGTTACCATTGTCTTGTAGGCAATTGGCTGATTGATCTTATTTAGGATGGTCACTGAACACAAGTTTTAAATCAGGCAGTTAGAAGAAGGGAGATAACTGATATTCATTTAGAAAAGGGAGATAATCATGTTACCACAGGTACTTGACACATACTTTATTATCTATGACCCCCCTCCCCCTTAAAAAAAAAAAAATTTTTTTTTTTACTATACTTCTATTATAGATACAAGGTAAACAGCGCAATTCGACACCTAGTCTTTACTATCCACTTAAACTGATGCTAAAATAGACTCGATCGCCGATATTCTCTTGTGGTACCCTCGGGAAAAGATTAATTTATCAATATCTACTTTTTATTTCATCAAATTCCGTCAAATAACGCCACAGTACGTGAATTATAACGAAAATAAGCATCAAAAAGTTTTTTGTCGTTTTTTTTTTTTTTTTTAAGGGGGGAGGGGGTTCATAGATAATAAAGTATGTGTCAAGTACCTGTGCATGTTACACTATAATAACATTCAGGAACTAATTGATTTTTGTGGGGATAAGAATCAAATCTGATTATAGGGATGAATAATTAAATACATGGGAGGCAAACATACAAAAAACCTAGATATGGACAAAAGTAGGGGAATTATGGAGATTTTTGTGATTTAGTTTATTAGTTGGATTAACCCTTTAGCCTGTTTCTAATATAGAATATCGATGACGACTTAAAGCAGGTTGAAAGCAAAGCAGAATGCGCCTGAAAGCGCATTCTGCTTTACTCTCAACCTGCTTTAAGCTACCATCTGCTAGGAATAGAATATACTTCTTATGGTGAATATTCATGACTGTTTAAGTTAAAATTATTTTCTTTAGTGGAGGAATAAATGGAATGCGTAAAAAGGCGTATTTATGGTGTATTGGATTAACCCTTTACCCAATAGCCTGTTTATAGTTATGAAAACATGTGGCCACTTAAAGCAGGTTGAAAGTAAAGCAGAATGCGCCTTAAGGCGCATTCTGCTTTACTTTCAGCCTACTTTAAGCTATCACCAGCTAAGATACAAAAAATAATTCTATGGTACATGTTCATGACTGTATAAATTTGAACTATTTTCTTTAGTGGATGAATAAATTGAATATGCTAAAAGGCGCTTCTATGGAGGAAAGGGTCAAGTTAAAACTATTTTCTTTAGTGGAAGAATAAATGGAATGCTTATGGTATAATGGATTAATAGAGAGTGAATGCTGACTACTGGATTGTTTCACTGTAGGTCGCTGGTACACAGCATGTAGTCTGCCAGTAAGTGACACGGTTGTGTTTTTCACCGCTTGTATCTTAGTTTGGTGCTGTTCTTGTATTGTGCACCATGCGTGTTGAAAGTTTCTCCATGTTTAGAAACATTGTACAGTACAAGTCCTTGCTATTAACATCACTCAATAATTGGCTTGTTTCATCGGTATGTTCGGCAGGTGACTGCTTAATGCTGGATGGAAGTGAAGCAAGATGATAGTAAAACTTCTTAGTAAATGTTTTAAACCCATTACCCCATAAATAGTTCCACTTTATATTGTCCAGGCTGAAAGTAAAGCAGAATGCTCCTGAAGGTGCATTCTGCTTTACTTTTATGCTGCTTTAACCCTTTGAACCCTAGTCTCGCATATAGGCGTTCTTTTCAAACAGTGTACATGTGAATAGTACACTTGTTCTATGCAAACAGTGAAGATCCTGATCAGAGGGCTCCAAAAGGAGCCCTCTGATCAGGGTCTTCACTGTTTGTCATAATGCCAAACATTGACAAAAACAACCCATAAAAGTCAGAAATGGATTAGACTTAAATGGAAACTGGAATTTTCCATTTAAAGTTTTAGGGAGGAAAGAGTTAAGTGGTAACCTGTCTTGAAAACTAGAAACAGGCTGTGGGGTAATGGGTTGAAGCAGTATAAAGGTAAAGAAGAAAAACTCCCGTTTCTTTCCCCGCCCTATTGAGATGCGTTTTGATGCCTTTACCAATTCTCCTTAGAAGTACCTTTTCATGTATCTACCATGTTCTGATAAAAGGGTCATAGGAAAGTTTTTCTGCATCCTTACAAGTGGATACTTGAATCAGGCATAAACCAGACTCGTAAAGCAGCTTTCTTTTTTACTCAAAAGCCTGCTTTAAACAACCACCCTTCAAAAATGTTGAAAATCAGGTATGGGGGATGCCACCTGTTTGTTACTCCATAAATGAGTCTTTATTTTGGTGATATTAATGGCAGGACTTTAATGTACCTGTTGTCATATTTGGCTTTGATATTACACCTCATTATAATCTCATAATGTTGAAACATCATGATCTTCACTCTTAAATTAAGCTTGGTATGACAATAAGGCAGAAGCAAAGTTGGAGGAAATCTTAGAAACTGGTTTGTAAGTAGAATAATGCACAAAGAATCAGGTTAAATTGTTACCCCATAGCCTGTTTCTAGATTTGAAAACCGGTGACCAAATTGAAAGAAAAGCAGGAAGCACCTTAGGGCACATTCTGCTTTACTTTCAGCCTGCTTAAAGTTACTATCTACTAGGATATAGAAAATAATTTCTTATAGAAGAGATGTTCTGTTCTGTTTTTATGGTAAATATTTATGACTAAATAGAATGGAACTATTTTCTTCAATGGATGAATACATTAGAGGCATAAAATGGCATAATTAATTAATTGGTTAAACAATTATCATGAGTTAGTGAATGTTGGTAAACCTATATTAGTGTGAGTACTATTGTATGGTTAAGCACAATGCACATCCATCTGTTGGCAGTTAACCATCTGTTTGTTTGCAGTGTTCGTGTTTGACAAATGTCATTGTTACTAAGTATCAATATTCCCATGTTTGAATCTATGTATAGCACTTCTAATGTAACATCACCAGCTGTCCGTGAACAAAGCTGATATAAAATATGTACTTATTGTAAATAGTAAAGTATTCCAATTTAGCCTTTTACTCCATAGACACAAATATTTTATGCATTTAATTTATTCATACCCTGAAGTATATTGTTCCAATGTATACAGTTATGAACATGTATCATAAGAAATATTTTCTATATTCTAGTAGGTAGTAGCTTAAAGCAGGCTGAAAATAAAGCACTCTGCTAAACTTTTAACTTGCTTAACTCTTTCCTCCCTGAAACTTTAAATGGACAATTCCAGTTTCCATTTAAGTCTGGTCCATTTGTGACTTTTGAGGGTTATTTTTGTCAATGTTTGGCATTGTGACAAACAGTGAAGACCCTGATCAGAGGGCTCCTAGGAGCCCTCTGATCTGGGTCTTCACTGTTTGCATAGGACAAGTGTACTATTCATATGTACACTGTTTGCAAAGGACGCCAATATGCGGGACTAGGGTTCAAAGGGTTAAGTGGTCATCTGTCTTCAATACTAGAACAGGCTATGGAGTAAAGGGTTAAGTGGGCAAAAAACACATTTGTTTAGTTATCGTAATTAGAGTAAAATCCTTGACATTCAAATAATTATTTGGTGAACCCATTTCTTTATAGCTTAAATTCTGTGTTTCAAATATGTTGTTCATGTTGCTTAAAACAGGCTGAAAGTAAAACATTTCTTCAGGCGCTTTCTGTTCTACTTTCAACCTGCTTTTAGCATTTACCTGGCATGATACAAGAAAAGTTTCTTATGTCTCTCTTACCAGCAATAAGCAGACATGCTAAAAGATGCATCTACGGGGGGAGCTTTAATTTTAGCCTCCTTTTAGTGGTCACCTGTCTTCAAAACAATCTATGCACATTGTCATTAACAATTTTTCCATCTGAAAATCAGTAAATGATCTTAGAAAGATTGATTCTGATGTGGTGATACAGTAAAACCTGTCTATTACCACCACTAAATTATGTTAATTATTAGGGTGTTTACGGTAGGTAACCGCTTAAAGCAAGGTGACAGTGAAACAGAAAGCTCCTTGTTTTAATAGGCTATCACCTCTCTGTTATACAATCAATTGACATTTGTTAAGTGGTCGTAATAGCGAGGTTTTACTGTATTTGTAATATGTATCTAAGGGTCCTGCCTGATCCCCAAATTTGAATTGTTAACCTTTTTAAGGCATACAAGCTGTCGTCTTTTGAAAATGAAAAAAATGTACTTCACCTTCAGCAAGTTGTATTTTTTGAAAAGATCTTTCTTTAAGCTGTTATCTGTCAAAAAGACTTCTTTTTAGTGGCCATGATAGAGGGGTTCTACTGTACACTTATGCCTATGCTAGATTAAGATTATACATTTTGATTTCATTCTAATTATAGATTTTCTTTTTCCAGTGACATGAACGGTGATGTGAAACGACGACGAGGCCCCGTCATCTGTACAGACAATCCTAGTTCTGATCACACATATAGTATAACACGTGTAGAAGCCGACGAGGATGAATATGTTCCCGGTTCCCCGGGCTCATCCATCGATGATGAATATGACTTTGGTTCCGATGATGATATCGATGATGAATATAGTGAGAATGAGCGAAATGTGGATAATCTGGACAGTGAGGGTGAAAGTGGTGTCGATGAAGTCGACGGAAGTGTCAATGGAAATATTCATATACGGACTCCAAAACGAGCCAGATTCGCGGAAAATATGAGACGACATAGGTTCGAGGAAACAAGTGAAGAGGAAAAGAAGAAAATAAAGGAGGGAGCAGATGCACTACTAGACTTGGCGGAGATCTGTCTTTCCCAGCATGCACTGCGTGCAACGAGCCCAGACTCGGACAGCAGCAATACTTGCTCTAGCTGAAAATGACTTTGTGTTGTACAGTCAGAAATATGTTGAGTGAGAATTCAGTGGAGAATCTTCGGACACTTATTAACCCATAACTCCATAGCCTGTTTTCAGTTCAGTTTTGAAAACAGGTGACCATTTAAAGCAGGCCGAAAGTAAAGCATAATGCACCTTAAGGTACATTCTGCTTTACTCTGAGTCTCAGTCTGCTTAAAGCTATCATCTGCTAGGATAAAGAAAATATTTCTTATGGTGCATATTCATGACTGTATAAAGTTGAATTATTTTCTTTAGTGGAGAAATATATGGAGTAATGGGTTAAGATAATGAAAAAGGACACATGTTAATGGAGTTGATTCCTATGGGAAATTTCTGCATTACTTGTGTCCTGCATTGAGCTGAACTGGTCATGCAGACTGCAAACAGACAGAGCTGTAGACAAGGGGAGTATTTTAAAAAGAACACTAAAATCTTTATTTCTGCATTAAACCATATGGTGTAACTACTCATTAGAATCGTCTCGAAGAGACGATTCTAATGAGTAGTCACACCATGGGATTTAGTTGAAAATGTTGAATTTTGTTCAGTTTACCCCCTCTTATCTTGAGCGCTGTATACAAGTGTTCATTTGGATGGTCATTCAACATAGGCCTGGCTGTATTACTGGCCATAGATGAGATTCTTATGTCAGTGGTTCGCAATACTCGACAACATCAGGCTGCAAGGCCTGACAGCCGTAGATACTTTATTCGAAAAAACACAATGTTCATGTGATTCTGGGATTTATGTGTATTAGTTACTATTATGAAACATTCATATGTCTTTTTGGGTGATTTCTACAGTGGTAGAGCATAGATCAGACAATTTATTCCAGTATCTTCCATTTTTTTCTACATTAAATGTAGTGATAATGTTTGTTGCTATGGCAACAGACACAATTGTCTTCCTGAAATGTTTTGATTGGCAGATCTCAGATGAAGATTTTTTTTCAACCGTATTGTCCACCAAAACACTGATTGATGCATTCAAGACAACCAGAGTTTTGATCTGACAGGGCTCCAGATCAGGGGAGTAAATAAATTTTAAAAACTAAAATCTTTATTTCTGCATTAAACCCTATGGTGTCACTACTCATTAGAATCGTCTCGAAGAGACGATTCTAATGAGTAGTAACACCATAGGATTTGATAAAAAAAATTGAATTTGTTCAATCTACTCTCGCTAATCTGATCTACTCCCCCTAATCTGGAGCTCTGTATCATGAGTGGACTGGTGTTGCTTGACCGCAATATTGTTGGTGCAGCAGACGGCAGTTTGCTTAGAGGTCAAAACGACGCTCATTAATGTGCCAAGCTTAGCACTGTTTTGTAAATTTCATTTTCTGCGTTCGTATAATTTTTTGCTTACCTGCTTCACTCTTGCACAGATGTAAGTAGCAAACTTGTATTTTGTTTTTAGAAACAGTAAAACCTCTCTATTACAACCACTAAATGGAGTTATTAGGTGTTTAATATAGGTGACTGCTTAAAGCAAGGTGGCAGTAAAATAAGGCTCCATAAGGAGCTTTCTGTCACCTTGCTTTAAGCTATCACCTGTCTTTAATACAATCAATTAGCCTTAGTTTTAAGTGGTCGTAATAGAGAGGTTTTTCTGTAATGATTATTGTAAACACTTGTGCATTAGGTAGTAATATAGAAATATAAGGGAGTCAACTCTTTAAATTGAATGTTGCCATGGTAATCAGCTATTCATTCTTGCCAGTGTATGATAAGCTGTATACAGAATCAAGGGATTAATAGTTATAGTCTCCAAGCAGTAAAAACTGGGAACTTTGGATCATTTATTTGATTGAACTGAATGTTAAAATTAAAACAAACAGAATCATGTCATCTGTACCCTCATTTTATTGCCGATGAATGTATAAATTTGTAATAGTTCTATTTCATAGAAAGAAATGATATGTCCATTGTCAATAGTAGATTTATGAAGCCTTGCCTTTAACCCATTACCCCATAGCTTGTTTATAACTTTGATCACTTAAAGCAGGCTGAAAGTAAAGCAGAATGCGCCTTCAGATTTACTTTCAGCCTGCTTTAAGCTACCATCTGCTAGAATTTAAAAAATATATATTTTTAATACATATTCATGACTGTATCAATTGGAACTTTTTTTCTTAAGCGGAGGAATCATTTCAAGGGCATCAAAAGGCATTATTTATGGAGTAATGGGTTAATTCACAAACACATTCAGAGGCCTGAGACTTTAATAATCTCTAATCCTTTAGTTTGGCACCCAGCTTCTGCCATTCTGGAAGAAGCAGGGAGCCAAATCTAATGGTTAGAGATTATTCTTGATTCTCAAACCTTTGAATGTGTTTAAACTTCAGCCTAGGAGTAAATATTCAACTGTTTTTCAGGGATTTATTGCTAGTTATCTGCTAATCAACGTCACTGTTATTATGGGTCGTTATTAAATCAATATGTGCAATGTAGCCAATTATTTTAAAGGTTTTCCTTAAATGTGTTCAATTATTTTAGTCGCGCAGGCCATAGCACCTAGAATTATATGTATTCTTGCACCATTTGGGCGTCATTTTAATCCCAACTTTTACAAAACTGTTTAGATTATTGTAGAAGTTTTAGCAAGTTAAATTAAGTCACGACTTGAATATTTTGAAATTAATCAGAATTAAATGTGTTCACTAATTGTACATGATATTAGTGTCATAATTCTCAATTTTTACACTGTTAATTGTTAATCCAGAGTTCCAGATAAGAGGAGTATTTCAAAAACTTAAATATTTATTTCCGGATTAAACCCCATGGTGTCACTACTCATCAGAATCGTCTCTTTGAGACGATTCTAATGAGTAGTAACACCATAGGATTTGATGCTGAAATGATTGAGAAAATGTTGGATTTGTTCAGATTACTCGCTCTTATCTGGATCCCCCTGTTAATCACTTTAAATCATTGTTGAGTAGACTGTTAACACTGCATAGTGCCCATTCAGGAAAAGATGTGTCGGAAGTCTTAACCCATTACCCCATAGCCTCTTTCTAGTTTTGAAGATAGGTGACCTCTTAAAGCAGGTTGAAAGTAAAGCAGAATGCGCCTCAAGGCGCATGCTGCTTTACTTTCAGCCTGCTTTAAGCTATTATCTGTAATAATATAGAAAATATTTCTTAGGATTTTCATTTGTGTCAGTATAAATTGGAACTGTTTTCTTCAGTAGAGGAATTAAAGGCGTAAAATTCGTATTTATGGGGTAATGGGTTAAGGAAGGATAAATGCTTAAAGTAAGGCAAGGCTGCGTAATGCCAAAAGATCTCGTCGGAGCTTTCTGTATTGCATTTTGTCTTTCACTACACAGCCACATATAATTACCCCATTACTGTATAAATAAACCTTTTTACGCCTCAAATTATTTCTAGGCTAAGAAAAATAGTATACACCTTGGTAATCTTGAACATTAATAATTATATATAAAGAATGTCCAGTGTTTAAACAGATAGTAACTTAAAGCAGGTTGAAAGTAAAGCAGAATGCTCCTAAAGGAGCATTCTGCTTTACTTCCAATTTGCTTTAAGTGGTCACCAGTCTTTCAAAACTAGGAACAGACTATGTGGTATTGGGCTAATCCATTACCCCATAGCCTGTTTTTACTTTTAAAGCCTGCTTTAAGCTACCATCTACATGGATATAGCATATATTTCGTCTGATACATATTCATAACTGTATACATTGTAAAGTGGAACTATTTTCTTTAGTGGAGGCTTAAATAAGATGCATAAAAAGGCATATTTATGGGATAATGGGTTAAACATCTCACTTTTCCATTGAATGGTTACCCAACACATTTAACAGTTTATTTGAGAACTGTAAAACATAAGTACAGTGGCTACTCAAAAGAAGAAGAAATAACCTTATATGACAGTTAAATTCAGGGCAAAAGTAATGCAGAAATCTCCTATAGGAGCTTTCTGCATTACATTTGTCCTGCATTAAGCAGAAATATGTTTGTTTTCGAGGCCATTGTGTTTCTATAATGAGTAACAGCTGTATGAAGATTTTTACAGTTTTCACATAATATAGGTAATTAGGGACAATATCACATATTTGTTACTGTTATTTCCATGTTGCCATATGATAACTACCGCAAGATTAAGCCCATTTTTGCCTGGATACTCTTATACCCATTCAACCTAATTGATGAGGTATAAACATCATGTTCAAAAATATATTTTCTTTACCCATTCAGGCTAATCTAACATTTAATTTTAGCAAGTTTTTCTTTTGAATCCAGATAGAGGGACTATTTCATAACATTAAATTCTTACACCCATATTTTGTAACTACTCATTAGAATCATGTCATAGAGACAATTCAAATAAGTAGTCACAAAATAATGTTTCGTGGGGAACAAAATTTCCAAAAAAATTCTGTTCTTAGCTGGAGCCCCGTTCTTTGATGAGAAATGTTTTTTCGCCTTATTTCACACTGCTAGCCACTGACTTGATGCAGGAACCAGGCATGAATGGGTTGAAGTCACAAAGATGGTGATCATCAATTGTTGGAATTGACTTGGGTATACAGTGGAGAAGATGTTATTCTTTTCCAAATAGGCCTGTTTGTGCTAAAACAATGATGTCCATTGCAAACAGTTTGGAACCAGATCAGACGCCGGTTTACCCGGCGTCTGATCAGCCTCCATACTGTTTGCCTCTCAGGCTAAAAAAATCGTAAAAAAAATTTTGCGGGAAAAAAAGTTCTCGATTTCATTGAATGGTGTATATGTTTTGTTTAAAATGTGTTTTGTTTAAACGGGAAATAATAATGTCTTCTACAGTGTACCCAAGTCATCGTCAAGTGCTATATCTACAGGGCTGTAGATAAGAGAAGATTTTCAAAAACTGAAATCTATATTTCTGCATTAAACCCTATGGTGTCACTACTCATTAGAATCGTCTCGAAGAGACGATTCTAATGAGTAGTAACACCATAGGATTTGGTGCTGAAATGTGAAAAATGTTGAATTTGTTCAGTTTACTACCTCTTATCTGGAGCCCTGGTGTCATTACATTTACCAAAAAGTCACACTCATTGTTAAATCACTATCATAATAATGTTTCTAATTTGACGCAATAGTAGACGTTCAGAACGATGTGCAATGTTTTAAAAGATTTGAATCAGCCATGCAGAAAGATAGATTATGGGTCCTGATATTGGAATTTTTTGCAGGATTATTATTGTGTTCAGTGGTTCAATTGTTAAACCATCAAGTGTTCAATAAAATATTGTTAGCAGTGACATTTCCATTCATAGAATATTCAGTAAACCTTGCTATTACAACCACTAAAATAAGGCTTATTATTGATTGCATAAAAGATGTGCGACAGCTTAAAGCAAGGTGGAAGTAAAACTGAGCTTAACCCTTTACCTGATAGCCTATTACTAGAAAAAAAACTGAAGATAGGTGACTACTTAAAGCAGGTTGAAAGTAAATCAGAATGCTCCTCAAGGCTTATTCTGCTTTACTTTCAGCCTGCTTTAAGCTATCATGTGTTAGAATATAGAAACTATTCCATATAATGTATATTCATGACTGATTAAATTGGAACTATTTCTTCAGCGGAGGAATAAATCATATTCGCTAAAAGGTGCTTCTATGGGGGAAAGGGTTAAAGCAAGGTGGAAGTAAAACAAGAAGCTCCTTTGTTTGACTTTCACCTTGCTTTAAGCTGTCACCACCTGTCTTAAATACAAAACAATTTAGCACGATCTAGTAGTTCAGGTTGTAATAGAGGTTTATTGTACTTTGCAAACAGAAATCATGTAAAATATCAGAGTTGTGCCATTAGAAAATAATCATTGATTCCCGTATTGTAAACAGTGTAGACCGAGACAACCACAATGTCAGAGATACAGCAGCTGGCCTGGGTCTACACTTGACAGTATTTTGCTGCTTAATTTGTTTGCAAGTGTAGAACCTGTAGTGCTATGGATATTTTGTTAACAGTGCAGAGCCCTCTGATCATGGTCTGCACTGTTCGGTTTACTTTGAGAAAAATTCGGAAATACATTTCTAAAATTAACAGTAACTGAAATCTTTTAGAAGTGCAATAGCTTGTATGAAAAAATTCAGCATAAGTAGAGTTGAATGTCATTCTTCAATTATATCTCTTGGAGTTATGCATATGCTTGCCGGTTATTTGAAAATAATTCACAAGTGTTATTTACTTGTGACCTTTTAAGTTTGACATAGGTTAGAGCTCCAGATAAGGGGAGTATTTCAAAATCTAAAATCTTCATTTCTTTATTAAACCCTATGGTGTCAAGACGATTCTAATGAGTAGTGACACCATAGAATTTGATGCTGAAATGTGTGAGAACATTTTGGATTTGTTCAGTTTACTCCCTCTTATCTGGAACCCTGGGTTTGGGTGAATTACTTCTTTTATGAATGGAAATGTCACCAATATGATTCAGTAGATTTTTTTCTGTCGCCAGATTAATGCTTGTTGATGTACAATTTATTTTCAGTTCTTAGTATATTTCAATAAAATAGATAAAAGAAACATATATTTTCATTTCACTTAGAACCTTTTAGAATTTGCTGCTTCAAGTTTATATACCATAGATTTCTTGGTTTGGGTATATAGCATTGTTGAAAGGTTCTTGAATTATCAACCAAAAATGTAAATAATTACTTAAATTTGGCCACACCTTCATGTCTGTTTGTGCAGATTGCTAGTCAAATCCTATCAATCTTGTACAATGAAACCTCCGCATTACGACCACTTAAAAAAAGAAGACTGATTGGTAGTATTAAAGACAGGTGACAGCTTAACCCATTACTCAATAGCCTGTTTCTAGTTTTGAAGACACATGATCACTTAAAGCAGGTTGAAAGTAAAGCAGAATGTGCCTTAAGGCACATTCTGCTTTACTTTCAACCAGCTTTAAGCTACCATTTGCCAGAATAAAGAAAATATTTCTTTTGATACGGATTCATTGTATAAACTATTTTCTTCAGTCGAGAATTAAATTAAATACATTAAAATGAGTATCTATGGGTTAAAGCAAGATAAAGGAAAAGCAGAAAAATTCTCTTGAACTTTCTGCTTCACTTTTGGTCTGCTGTCTTTAATACTGAAAACCAGCTATGGTGGATAGGGTTAATAAACCACCTGTTTTGAGTGGACTTTAAAGAACGGACATGGAACGACAAACCAATTAAATTTTATTTTATGATCACAGTCAACTGTTATGTTTCCTAACTGTTGGCTTTAAGATAGTTCTTTTGTGATATGATCACAGATATTTGTATGAAGCAGGGTATTACTTTAGATATTTCATCATTGATCTATAGATTTAAGCATTCTGTACTGTTATACATAGTGTATGAACAGTGTCCATAGGGAAACCAACATTTAGAAGAATTTCAATATTAAAATCTTCAGATGTAATTTATGAAATTAAAATCTTTGTGTCTGAATTAAAACCTATGGTGTGACTGCTCATTAGAATCCTCTCTTTGAGATGTTTGTGATGAGTAGTAACACTTTAGGTTTGGTTCAGATAGGAGACAATGTTAATTTTATAAGTTAAAACATCAGGATTCTCCCTCTTGTCTGTAGCTCAGTTTGATAATTTCAGAGATCAGCTGTTCAGAATATAAAATGGCAGATTATGTAGACTGATAAAAGAGACAGGTGATCACAATCTATGTTGTGCAAATTAACCCATTACTCCATAAACCTGTCTTTAATTGCCTCTAATTATTCCTACACTGAGAAAGTAGTTCTCTTAGCTAGGAACTTAGTAAGTTTGAAATAAACCAATTATGGATGATATTTCAAATACTTTCCTAATAGAAACTTAAAAGCAGGTTGAAAGTAAAGCAGAATGCGCCTGAAGGCGCATTCTGCTTTACTTTCAACCTGCTTTAAGTGGTCACCTGTCTTCAAAACTAGAAACAGGCTATGGGGTAAAGTATTCGCCTGTCTCCAAAATTAGAAACAGGCTATGGGGTAAAGGGTTGAATTTGCATTTCATTTAGAGACTACTGTCTATAGGTATTTAGTCGTATACTATTTCGTTGTTTAGCTAGTAGCTGGCCTGTGTACATAGAGAGCCCCCCTGTACACCCAGTGCTGTTCGTTGCCTCCTCTAAGTTTTTGTACTTCAGTTGTTTGTTAAACTAGGGCCCCTTTGTTGTTGAGATATTGAATAATGGCAAGCTCTGGTTGAAGAATACTTTTATATTTGAAGAAAACACTTTTATATTTGAGCTAATGTTTTCAGTTTAACCCATTACCCCAGACTGTTTCTAGTTTTAAAAGACATGTGATAGCCTAAAGCAGGTTGAAAGTAAAGCAGAATGTGCCATAAGGCACATTCTGCTTTACTTTCAGCCTGCTTTAATTTAACCCATTAAGCCATACTTAATCATATTGACTCATTGTGCAATAGCCTCATACTGACTCATTTTGACACATTTCAATCCACTGGCTTGTATTGAGATAAGCATTGATAATTGTTTATCGCTTATAAGTTAAGCAACTGTCTACTATGTTATAAAAAGTATTTCCTATTCTAAATATTCATGACTATATAAAATGGAACTGTTTTCTGCAGTGAAGGAATAAATTAGAGGCGTAAAAAGGCAAATGAGGTAATGGGTAAAAAAAACCCAACACTTACTAGCATTACACTTTTCATCATAATTTGGAACCTATGTTGTCGATGATTTTAATATAATTTTGAAGATGAAAGCACATCAAAAACAGATACTTCATGAATTCCGTTACCCTTGAAAATACACAGCTAAGCCCAGTAGAGCCATTTGTCATAATATTTCAGACAAAATCAATTTTTCTGTTATCAATGTATATTTGCAATGGAGGCACCATTATTTTGTTATGATATATCGGATGATAATCTGTCCATCAGAATTGTTATTTCTCTTTTTATTCATCATTCGCTCATCACTTTGTTATACATCAATGGATTCATCGCATTATCATCATCATCATCATCATCCCATATTGGGTCAGGGATTTAATTTTCAATTAGTGTAATTAAGATATACATGTTTTTACCTTTTTCTCAGTTTCCTCAACATATTAAGCAAGTTGCACCTCTAGAAGACATTTTAACCCTTTCTCCCATAGTTTGTGTTAAATATTGAAGATCTGCTTGCTTAAAGCAGGTTGAAAGTAAAACAGAATGCTCATGTAGGAGCATTCTGCTTTACTTTCAGCCTACTTTTAAGATATCGTCTTTTAGGATATAAAATATTTCTTATGGTGCATATTCAAGCCTGTATAAAGTGGAACTGTTTTCTGGAGTGAATGAGTAAAAAGGCATAATCTATGGGGTAAAGTGTTAAACGTTTAAATTAGACCAGATCAGTTGGAGACTTTGGGATCCACTGTTAACCCTTTACCTCATAGCCTGTTTCTGGTTTTGAAAAACAGGTGACCACTTAAAGCAGGTTGAAAGTAAAGCAGAATGTGCCGTAGGGCACATTCTGCTTTACTTTCAGCCTGCTTTAAGCTAAAATCTGCTAGGCTATATAAAATATTTGAAATGGTAATTGTTCATGAGGGTATAAACTGGAACTATTTTCTTCAGCGGAGGAATAAATTAAATATGCTAAAAGTCGCTTCTATTGGGTAAAGGGTTAATGGCTTTGTCTAAACAGGGTCTGAACTATTTACATTTGTGGTAGACTGGATCTGTACCAAGACCAAGCATAATGGAGATGTAGCACCAGTAGGTAAAATGTTGTGTTGTCAGTGCCAGGACAGATCTTAGTATACACTTTGAACAATATCTTAACTTTTTACCCCATAGCCTGGTTCTACAGGAACTATTTTCTCTAGTGCAGAATTAAATTAAAAGTGTAAAAATTTATGACTATGGGGTAATGGGCTAAGGATAGTCATAAATGCAGGTTGCACTGTTATGTCTCTTGCTAAGAAACAGGCCCTATGGTCTTAACAAGAGAGAATAGCCTGCTTTAAGCTAACGGGCCAAATGGTCTTAACAAAATAGTATAGCCAGCATCAGGATCTGGTTTGAGCAGTTCTTCATTGTTAGCTTTGTTTAGTGAGGAGTGCAGACCAGGATCTGGTGTTGGCTAATATAAATATTTACCTACTGAAAGACCTTACTGGCTTTCAGGTTCATATACTCTGAATTTGGTTTTTCACATGAAAAACTTCAAAACTTTTACAGCAAAAGCAGGGCTCCAGATAAGAGGGGGGTAAATTGAACAAATCCAACACTTTCTTTCTCATTTCAGAACCAAATCCTATGGTGTTACTACTCATTAGATTAGTCTCAAAGAGACGATTCTAATGAGTAGTAACACCATAGGGTTTAATGCAGAAATAAGGATTTAAGTTTTTGAAATACAATGTACTCCCCTTATCTGGAGCTCTGAAAAAAAACATCCCACTGCAAAAGAAGTTAAACATGCAGTAGAACCCTTCTATTACGACCACTTGAAAGATGATTCATATATGGTATTAAAGACAGGTGACGGCTTAAAGCGAGATGAAAGTAAAGCAGAAAGCTCCTTCTGGAGCTTTCTGATTTACTTTTATCTCGCTTTAAGCTGCCACCTTCCATAACCACCCTAAAACCAATCTCATTTAGTGGTTGTTATAGAAGAGTTGCTACTGTATATACCGTACCCACTTGTTGAGGTTTCACATAGTTGCTTAAAGGGAGAGGGATAACTACAAGTGTATGAAGAAACTAAAAGTCTTCCATTATTGTATATAATAGTCGTTGGTAATATTCATACTTTCTTAATGTCAATGTTGAAACTGCATCAGTGCTATAATTACAAGTACCTTGCCATATTAATTGACAAAGTGGACAGTAAGCTTGTTAAAATGTGTTCATGGTTAGTAGAGTTGTATACTTTGCACCAAGTTAACATTGAAATAAACTGAAATGTTTCAATACATAGTATCTGTTGTAGAATTATAGATAGCCTGTGCAGAATTTAGATCTGAAGACACTGCAGAGGTGTTATTCGGTAACTCTTTGTATATTCGGTAATTCTTCATTTGCAATGATTGTCGCATTACTCAGCGTCCTGTCTGAATTTTGCTGCTAGCCTGCATAGAGTTAACCCATTTCCCCATAAATACGCCTTTTTACGCCTATTATTTATTCCTCCACTGAAGAAAATAGTTCCAATTTATACAATTATGAATATTTATCAGAAGAAATATTTTCTATTTTCAAGTAGATAGCTTAAAGCAGGCTGAAAGTAAAGCAGACTGTGCCTTAAGGCACATTCTGCTTTACTTTACTTTCAGCCTGCTTTAAGCAACACTCTGCTTGGATATAGAAACTATTTTATAAGGCACATATTTATGACTGTATCAATTGGAACTATTTTCTTGAGTGGAGGAATAAATTAAATGCGTATTTATGGGGATGGGTTAATATCGAAGTGAAACACAATAAATGGCAGATCATTGAACAAACACCAAAGATCTTGTAGAAATTTTTTATTTCTGAAATATGATATTCAAGGCACATTTGCTCATAGTGTAAAGGCTTTAACATAGATCATAATTCATTACATGTTCCAATAACACTATGTTACAAATTGGTATTAATTGGTTGCAATTTTTTGTTTTCATCAATAAAGATTTATGAATTGAATCATGAAAACTCTTTGGTGAGATTAAATTTGCCATGCTCCTGCGGTACAGGGCCTATAAAGCATCTGAGTTGAGGTTGAGAACATTCTCAAGCATTTGATTGGTCAGATTTGAGCTTTTGCTCAAATCTGACCAATCAAATGCTTGAGAATGATCTCCTGCTCAGCTCAAACACTTTGTTACTATGGACCCTGGGGGAAATGTCAATCTTGCTGTTGAAGAAAGTTCTCTTGCAAACAGCGTAGACTTTGATTTGAGAGCTCTGGAAGGAGCCCTCTGATCATGCTATGCACTATTTGTCAAAATGTGACGAACTCCTCGATATAAATTTACCAAATTATTAGAAATTAGGTTAGCGGATCCCTATATAAATAAAGCATTTAAAATTTAATAGGGCATCAGATAAAGGGAGTACATGTGGTAAAACTAAATTCTTAAAACCCTATGGTGTCACTACTCACTAGAACTGTCTTGAAGAGACGATTCTCAGTAGTCACCCAATAGGGTTTGTTTAACCCATTACCCCATAAATACGCCTTTTAACGCCTCTAATATATTCTTCCACTGATGCAAATAGTTCAAATTTATACATACATGATTATGTTTCATAAGAAATATTATCTATTTTCTAGCAGGTAGTAGCTTAAAGCAGGCTGAAAGTAAAGCAGAATGTGCCTTAAGGCACATTCTGCTTTACTTTCAACCTGCTTTAAGAAGTAGCCTATTTTCAAAACTAGAAACAGGCTATGGGGTAAAACATCAAGGAGAAATTGTTGAATATACAGTAGAACTTTGATATCTCGAACTTGCTTAACTCGAGCTATCCGACAGTTTGACACATGAACTGCATTATTTCATGCTCGGTTAAGTTGAACATACCTATATTTCAAAGTGTAAAATTTTTAATGTGGCTTAGCCACGTTTTAACTTTGAAATACCGTGATGTTGGATTTAAACGAGTTCGAGATATCGAAATTCGACTGTAACTAGTTTCACTTTCTTATCTGGAGCCCCACTGCTTTATAAGGATTTGGTGGATCAGATTGTTTTCAGGCTACAAGCATCAATCAGTTTTGTCATGTCATTTAACTGAATTGTTTCAAGGGCAGAATAAAAAATCAAAAAATGAAAAACAAAAAAATGGTACATTTTGCAAAGTTTGTGCAATAAGAAAGACTAGCAATCTGATATATTGGAAGCATGTACAGGTGTACAGGAAACAATAAAATAAAAATACATCATACATAATGTGTTTGTTATGACATGTCAATACCCCACCACACAGACTTCAGTATGAACCCATTCACCCCTGAAACTTTAAATGGACAATTTCAGTTTACAATAAAATTTAGTCGATTTTTAGCTCACCTGAGCTAGCTCAGGGTGAGCTTTTGCAATCCTTGAATGTCTGGCGTCCGTCGTGCGGCGTCAACAATTTTAGTGTTTACACTCTAGAGGCCACAATATTTATCCAATCTTTCTCAAACTTGCTCATATGGTATATTGCCATAAGAGTTCGGATGAGTTCGATTATGGCTGTAATCGGACAATTAGGTCATGAGTTATCAACCTTTGAATTGCTGAAAATGCCATATTGAACAGTGTTTACACTCTAGAGGCCACAATATTTACTGTATCTTTCTAAAACTTGATCAGATTTATATCACCATAAGAGTTCGGAAGAGTTCGATTTTGGTTGAAATCGGACAAATAGATCAAGAGTTATCTACCTTTGAATTGCTGAAAATGCCATATTTAAAAGTGTTTACACTCTAGAGGCCACAATATTTATCCAATATTTCTCAAACTTGCTCAGATTGTGTATTACTATAGGTATAGGGCCACCAAATAGACCGGAAGTGCTTCATGGTGTAGTCGAAAGAAGTCCGGCAAAGAAATAGTGCCAAACTTTTTGCCTCAGAATAGCTTTTTGTCAAGAAATATTTACTATTTTGAGCTTTTTATTTAATACATGGGTACTAGAGAATAGATACAAAGACTTTCTGTCATAATAGATGGGTTTTTGGAGAAATTATGTGAGCTGAAGTGACATGTCCCTGTTTTAGCCGGTGCCTATTTCAAAATGTAGCAAAACAGGGGTCATGTCACTGAAGCCAAGAGATTTTTCTTATATGCCACATGACCCCCTGTTTTCTCTGCATTTTTCACTTGTGCAAGGATGTATCTTTGTAGGAAATATAGGGTAGCACCTGTGGTTGGAATAAAAATTGTATTTTTTGGACCTTGGAAATGACGCATTTTATATAAGTTATATAGGAGAGCCGTCTTGGTGTACCATGCCCTAAGAGAGATATTCCCGGAAAATGACGTCACAGTTTGTTTTGATAATAGAGTGCTATTTTGGGGATTTTATGAATACATGATGGTTGAAAAAGTGTTTTAGACTACATCAGGTAATTATTTTGGCTAGAAAAGTGGTTTTTTGCTTGAAATTGTGTCGGCCGCGGATTGAGCATGCGGCCGATGTACACTTTTTCGCATAAATGCTGTTGAAAAGCCCCATACTGGTCTAGTGAACACTTTGAAGGTATGTTTAAGCTGAATGTCACTAGGTTTGCAGGTTTTGGTCCACACTATGTTGATTTCTTGTTTTTCCTGAGAAAAAAAGGGGGTCAGTGATGGCCCGCCCTTGTCATTGGCGACCCAGGTCCAAGACCAATGGGTTGTCACTTTTCCTTAAAACCTGTCCTAAACATATTTTTTCATTAATTTTTCAATGCAAATGCATGTATTCTATGCTATTCAGAGCTGTCATCTTTGTTTTAAAGCTCTTTTAGGAGAAAAAAAAGCCTGTTTGGGGTGAAAATTGCCAGAAATGCATTTTTTTCGTTGAGAACAACTACCGCCATGGACAGACGTCAAGGGTGATTTTTGCTGTTTCAATATTTTTCCTACAGGAAAAGGCTGTTTTTATTTAAAAAAGGGTTATCCGCACACTTTCAGATAAATTAAAAGTGTTCGAATAAGTCTAGATGTTGCGAAAACAAAGATTTAGTAGTCGCGTTGAATTTAATGCAAAAAGCTGAAATTCTGCCAATTTTGTGGCTTGAATTTTTTTCAAAAACAGTCTAAAATACTAAATGTGGTGGAACCTGACATCTGTCAGCTTGTGTGTTGTTTCTTAATACCTATAGCTAGGATATAAGAGTAAATGTAGGCAAATTAGAGGGAAAAAATGTCTCTCTTAGGTATAGGGCCACCAAATAGACCGGAAGTGCTTCATGGTGTAGTCGAAAGAAGTCCGGCAAAGAAATAGTGCCAAACTTTTTGCCTCAGAATAGCTTTTTGTCAAGAAATATTTACTATTTTGAGCTTTTTATTTAATACATGGGTGCTAGAGAATAGATACAAAGACTTTCTGTCATAATAGATGGGTTTTTGGAGAAATTATGTGAGCTGAAGTGACATGTCCCTGTTTTAGCCGGTGCCTATTTCAAAATGTAGCAAAACAGGGGTCATGTCACTGAAGCCAAGAGATTTTTCTTATATGCCACATGACCCCCTGTTTTCTCTGCATTTTTCACTTGTGCAAGGGTGTATCTTTGTAGGAAATATAGGGTAGCACCTGTGGTTGGAATAAAAATTGTATTTTTTGGACCTTGGAAATGACGCATTTTATATAAGTTATATAGGAGAGCCGTTTTGGTGTACCATGCCCTATAAGAGTTTGAATGAGTTCGATTATGGTTGAAATCTGACCAATAGATCAAGAGTTGTTTACCTTTGAATTGCTGAAAATGCCATATTAAACTGTTTACACTCTAGAATCCACCACATTTACCTAATCTTTCTCAAACTTGCTCAGATTGTATATGACCATAAGAGTTCAATAAGTGTGATTATTGTTGAAATCAGACCAATAGGTCAAGAGTTATCTACCTTTGAATTGCTGTAAGTGCCATATCTAATAGCGTTTACACTCTTGCAAATACAGTTTTCAATGGATTTTGATTATACGTGCACACAAAGTATGTAGCTATAAGTTCTGGAAGGCGTGCAATTATTGTTGAAATCTAATCATAGTGGCAATAGGTATCTGCCCTTGATATACATTGAAATGCTAGAAAAGGCTTCATTCAGTATTGTTTAGGGCTCTAAATATCTGCCCTTGATGTACTCTACTATACTAGAATTATGAGGTTGTATTCCAAAATTGTTTACATGCTTTACTACAAATTTGAATGAATTTAGATTAAAACGGGTGAAACAGAAAGGTAAAGCTATCAGGCTTCAGTACAACAGGTGAGCGATATCAGGGCCTTCAGGCCCTCTTGTTTGATAACTAGGGTCGTTTTTATGCCCCCGTAATTGTCCTGTCCGTCTGTCCGTTTTACCGTTTTGTCTAGCATCAACACTGCTTCGATACTTGTACATTTATTGCCTTGGACCATTACCTCACCAATAATACCCAAGCCCAGTTTGACCTTGACCTAATTTGGACTTAGAAAAGATTCAGAATACCACGGGGGCATAAGCTTTTATTGAACACGCAGTCTTGTTAACAATATTTTACAACATGACAAACAGTAAAGACCCTGATCAGAGGGCTCCTTAAGCCCTCTGATCAGGTTGTACACTGTTAGCATAGGACAAGCATACTCTTGACAGGTATAAGATTTGTTCATAATGAGTATACGCCTGGCTAGGGTTGAATGACTTAACCCTTTACTCCATACTATAGTAGACAGAGACCACATGTACAGTTAAACCTCTATTACAACTACTTAAATGAAGGCTAATTAACCCTTTCCCCCATAGAAGCGACTTTTAGCGTATTTAATTTATTCCTCCGCTGAAGTTAAAAGTTCCAGTTTATAACCTCATGAACAATTACAATTACAAATATTTTATATAGCCTCGCAGATTTTAGCTTAAAGCGGGCTGAAAGTAAAGCAGAATGTGCCTTAAGGCACATTCTGCTTTACTTTCAACCTGCTTTAAGTGGTCACCTGTTTTTCAAAACTAGAAACAAGCTATGAGGTAAAGGGTTAATTGTATGAAAACCAGCCGACAGCTTAAAGCAATGTGAAGGTAAAAAAGAAAACTCCTGAAGGAGCTTTCTGTTTTACTTTCGCATTGTTTTAAGCAGTCACCTGCCTTACACACCTAATAGTTAGGTGGTTGTTATAGTATTAGGTTTTGCGTATCAGGTTTACACCCCTCTACTGTATCGACCGAAATGCAGTGACATCAGTACTAGTCTGTTTCTAGGTTTGAAGACAGGTTGTCACTTAAAGCGTATTGAAAGTAAAGCAGATTGTTTTACTTCCAGTCTACTTTAATCTTCTATCTGAAAGTGAACTAAAATGTTCATTTTCAAAACTGTAACTCTTATGTGTTATTATGTTCCCTTGTGGATCATTTTAGAACTTAACCAAATCAAACATGAACCAGTCTACTTGGAAGTGTGGATAGTAAATACTACTTTAAATTAGCAAACAATGTAGACCCTGATCAGCATGCTCCTACACGGTTTACTAATGTAATGAGTAGAGTTAATGTCCCTGGTTTTGACAGTTGTGGGAGGCATAGAAGCGACTTTTAGCGTATTTAATTTATTCCTCCGCTGAAGGAAATAGTTCCAGTTTATACCCTCATGAACAATTACCATTACAAATATTTTATATAGCCTAGCAGATTTTAGCTTAAAGCAGGCCGAAAGTAAAGCAGAATGTGCCTTAAGGCCCATTCTGCTTTACTTTCAACCTGCTTTAAGTGGTCACCTGTTTTCAAAACTAGAAACAGGCTATTAGGTAAAGGGTTAATGCTTGTCTGTGCATGCAAGGTTGATCAGATTTTACCGTTTCGTTGAACATCAGGAGGACTCATTCAAATACTTTGATATTTATACAGTTGGGCCACTCCCAGTTCACCAATATCACCTTAACTGGACCTCTTTTGGTCCATTTTTCAGGTGAGGGCCATGGCCTTTTTGTTGAACTGGCACAAAGGTCAAGGTGAGCTTTTGTGGTTGGTCAATGTCCAGCATCCATTGTTTTGTGTTCTGTCTACAATTTCATCAACTTAAAGCAAAGAGAATATGTACTAATATACAAATATTTCTAAGAAAATTGTTATCTTAGGAGATGGTGGCTTAAAGCATGTTTAAAGTAAAGCAGAATACACCTTTAGGTGCATTCTTTTCTTTTGAACCTGCTTTAAGTAGTCACCTGTCTTCAAAACTAGAAACAGGCTATGGGCTAAAGAAAGAGGTCATGGCAAAAGTATGCAATACATTCTCTTTGAGGAACAAAAGGGTCATGAACCTTAATTCGCTCACCTGGGGACATTGTACCTAAGTTGACTTGGCATTATGATATAATTGTAGCTATAATGAGAGTTGTCAGAGAGACAACAAAGCTCACCTTTGGCCCATTAAGAAACTTAAAAGCAGACTCGGAGGTCAAGGTCACAGGTCAACTTTTTTGTGTGCATTGAAAGGTCTTGTCCATCATATACATATGCAACGGTTACCCGAAAAACCGAAAACAGCCTGTTTTCGCGAAAACAGGCTGAGCTTACGAAAACAGGCTAGAAAAAAGGTTTTATGTACTGGAAACGTATTTAAAAGGATATATTTCAATTTATTGGTTTATAATATATTAATAGTGCTTCTATTTTATGCAAACCAAATATGAAACCAATACCGCTAGGGATATACAAATTATTTTATTTTTCATGAAACCTAAACCTGGTTCAATTTCACTGGGGTCAAACTTTTTAAATGCACGGAAAGGTCTTGCCCATATACATACCGAAAATAAAAGGAATATCTCAATGGACATATGAGTTATAAGCATTTTGAGAAACCTTAACACAGATTTTGAAACCTAAATGCGGGCCCTTACTTCAAGGTCAAGGTCACTGAGGTAGGTCTTGTCCACATACACATGTATACCAAATATGAAAGCAATATCTTAATGAACATAGGAGTTATAGGCATTTTTCAAAACCTAAACACAGATTTCGAAACCTAAACGCAGGCCGTAAGTTTATGGCCAAGGTCACAGGGGTCAAACTTTGTGTCTGCATGTAAAGGTCTTGTCCATATATACGCACATACCAAATATAAAATCAATACTTCAAGGGACAGAAGTTAAAGGCATTTTGAGGTTTTGAAACCTTAACATGGACCCTAATGTCAAGGTCACTGGGGTAAAAATATTTGTTTGCATGGTAAGGTCTTGTCCATATACACATGCATATGACAAGGTCACTAGGCCGTGATGTCAAGGTCAAGGACACTAGCCTAACAATTTTTGTATGCATGAACAGGTATTGTCCATATACATATATTATGCCAAATATTAAAGGAATATTTCAATGGATATAGGAGTTATAAGCATTTTTCAAAACCTAAACACAAATTTTAAAACCTAAACGCGGGCCCTAAGTTCAAGGTCAGTAGGCTGAAAATTTGAGTATGCATGAACAGGTATTGTCACAGTGGTCTTGTCCATATACACACACTTACCAAATATGAAAGCAATACCTCAAGGGACATAGGAGTTATAGCATTTTCTTGAAACTGCTAACGGGAACGGCAACGCCGACACCAACGACTGGGTGACAACTTAAGCTCTTGGACTTCGAAGTTTTTTCGACCTGCATAGAGTTATGCCCCTTTTTACTACATTAACCCTTTGAACCCTAGTCCCGCATATAGGCGTCCTTTTCAAACAGTGTACATATAAATAGTACACTTGTCCTATGCAAACAGTGAAGTCCCTGATCAGATGGCTCCTGCAGGAGCCCTCTGATCAGAGCCTTCACTGTTTGTCATAATGCCAAACATTGACCAAACAACCCTTAAAAGTCAGAAATGGACTAGACTAAAATGGAAACTGGAATTGTCCATTTAAAGTTTCAGGGAGTAAAGAGTTAAGGCCCAATTACTCTTCTCTTAAATATTTTATGAATTACCAGTATGCTCCTTAATACGAAATATCTTTGAATTTCTTCAGTATAGTGAAACCCCTCTAAACTGAACATGTGTGGGGACAACAAAAAGTTCCCGTTTAGAGGGTTCTTTACCCATTACCCCATAACTCGTTTTTAACCCTTTAAACCCATAATATCTCTTGTGGGTATTTATTATCCATTTGGACTTTTCTAGTTCACGCATTTGAACCAGCCTACTGTTGCAGTTTCATATGACAACAACAAGAGGGCCTGAAGGCCCTGATATCGCTCACCTCTTGTACTGAAGCTTGATAGCTTTATCTTACTGTTTCATCAGTTTTAATTTAAATCCATTCAAATTTGTAGTATAGCATGTAAACAATTTTGGAATACAACCTCATAATTCTAATATGGTAGAGTACATCAAGGGCAGATAACTAGAGTCTAAACAATACTGAAATGAAGCCTTTTCTAGCATTTCAAAGTATATCAAGGGCAGATAACTATTGCTACATTTATTAGATTTCAACAATAATTGCACTCCTTTGAGAATTTATAGGTAAATACTTTGTGTGCAAGTAAAATCAAAATCAATTGAAAACTGTAGTTGCAAAAGTGTAAACGCTGTTCGATATGGCATTTTCAGCAATTCAAGGGTAGACAACTCTTGACATATAGGTCAGATTTCAACCATAATCACACTTATTTGACCTCTTATGGTCATATACAATCTGAGTAAGTTTGAAAAAGACCGGATAAAAATTGTGGCCTCTAGAATGTAAACACCCTTAAATATGACATTTTCAGCAATTCAAAGGTAGATAACTCTCAACCTATTAGTCTGATTTCAACCAAAATCGAACTCATCTGAACTCTTATGGTTATACACAATCTGAGCATGTTTGAGATAGATTGGATAAAAATTGTGACCCCTGGAATGTAAACACCCTTAAAAATGACAATTTCAGCATTTCAAAGGTAGATAACTTTCAACCTATTAGTCTGATTTCAACCAAAATCGAACTCATATGGTTATACACAATCTGAGCATGTTTGAGATAGATTGGATACAAATTGTGGCCTCTAGAGTGTAAACACCCTTAAATATGACTTTTTCAGCAATTCAAAGGTAGATAACTCTCAACCTATTGATCAGATTTCAACCATAATCAAACTTATCCGAACTCTTATGGTAATATACAATCTGACAAAGTTTGAGAAAGATTGGTTAAATAATGTGGCCTCTAGAGTGTAAACACTGCAAAATATGGCATTTTCAGCAATTCAAAGGTAGATTACTCTTGACCTATTGGTCCGATTTCAACCATAATCGAACTCTTATGGTAATATACAATCTGAGCAAGTTTGAGAAAGATTGGATAAATATTGTGGCCTCTAGAGTGTAAACACTAAAATTGTTGACGACTAACGACGGACGCCGGACATTCAAGTATTGCAAAAGCTCACCCTGAGCTAGCTCAGGTGAGCTAAAAACCAACGAAAAAGGTGAGCTAAAAACCAACGAAAATGTCAAATAAGAGCCCTCTGATCAGGGTCTAAACTGTTTGCATATGTAATTAGTAATCTCTACAGAGAGCTGTAGGGTTGAAAGGATTAACAACAATACTCATTCATGTGTACTTCATAACTTCTAAAGAGTGTGTTGGGAAGATTTTATAACCCAAATGTGAGGGTAGGAGGCAACTTTGTTCTGTATAAGAACTGCACAGATTTAACCCTTTCCTCCCTGAAACCTCAAATGGATAATTCTAGTTTTCAATTTAGTCCAGTCCAGTTTTGACTTTCTAGGGTTGATTTTCACAACATATGTCAAAATAACAAACAGTATAGACCCTGATCAGAGGGCTCCTTAAGGAGCCCTCTGATCAGGGTCTACACTGTTTGCATAGGACAAGTGTATTCCTCACAGGTACGCTGTTTGCAAAGGGCGCTTATATGAGTGACTAGGGTTCAAAGAGTTAGGTATATACAGTATATTCTGGAAAATAGAAGAAATAAAAAACATCTTTAGTATGTGAACCAATTTTATTCAATATACAATCATGTACTATGATATTAAACAACCAATCAGTAAATATCAAAATAAACTGAATGTTGAAATATGAAAAATATTTTATACAGTCCAACTTCGTCATCTTGAAATTGCTTAAGTCAAAGTAACTTAGAATTCTGCAGTTGAATTTCATTTCACTGAACTTGCTTAACCCATTACCGCATAGCTTGTTTCTAGTTTTGAAAATAGGTAATCACTTAAAGCAGGTTGAAAGTAAAGCAGAATTGCACCTGTAGGCGCTTTCTGCTTTACTTTCAGCCTACTTTAAACTATCATCTGCTAGGATATAAGAAATATTTCCTATGTTGCACATTCATTACTGTATGAAATGGAACTTAGTTACTTCAGTGGAGACTTATACTGAAAGCATAAAAAGGCGTATTTATGGGGATATGGGTTAAGTCAGACATATTCGTATTTCAAAACTCAAACATGGCTTAGCCACATTTGAACTTTGAATTACGGATGTATTCAACATAAGTGAGGTCGAGATATCGAAGTTCCACTGTACTGCCATTTTGTCCAGCGAGTACAAATATTTGAATTTGACATGTTTTCAATATTAGAAATCCATCATTGTGTACGCAGTACACAATAGTTTGGGGAAGAAGATCTTACATGCATCTAGTGCATTGTAACAACGTGGTTGTGACATTTTTTGTGCAAAATTGACTAATTACACGTGGTGCATACAATTCTTACAAATGTCAGACAAAGATAAGAAGACAGACGATATCAGTAAACAGGGTTACCAAAGAGAAACGCCCGTCCACTAGCACTAAAGGGAAAGCTCCTGCCAAACGAGCCTTGTCATCTAAGACGACCGACATGCCTCAAGAAAGTTCAAGCAGGAATGAGCAACTTAATAGTTCATTAATTCTAGAATGTTTGAAGAACATTCAACAGTCATAGGCTATCTAAGCGTATGGACGATTTTGAGTGCCAATATGATAACTCTGAGTATCAGGAGTATGATGACTCCTATGAATTTGGACCCCCGTCACTAAAGAGAAGTAGAGGACTGTTCTAAAAACAGGTTTTTTCAATTTTCTTTTCAAAAACCGAGTCAGAGTGTCAAATAGCTTGGATCCTGATGAGACACCACATTATGCGGCATCTCATCTGGATCCAAACTGTTTGCACAGATAATCATGATTCCGCCGCCAGCGTGCAAAGGAGTCAACAGAAGATACACATCTAAAATTGTTGTTGTTGAAGTTGCTTAACCCATTCCCCCCAAAATACGCCTTTTTATGCCTAAAATTTATTCCCCCACTAAAGAAAATAGTTCCTTTTTATACAATCATGAATTTGTATAATGAGAAATATTTTCTATATTCTAGCAGAAGGTAGCTTAAAACAGTTTGAAAGTAAAGCAGAATGTGCCTGAAGGCACATTCTGCTTTACTTTCAACCTGCTTTAAGTGGTCACTTGTCTGCAAAACTATAAACAGGCGATGGAGTAATGGGTTAACAGTATATCAGTTACATCGCAACTCCCGGAGACAAGTTACCAGATCAACACCTCATTTACATCGATCTAAAAATATGAGGTATTGATCTAGAAATTTGAACCTTGAACAGAATCACGGTGAATAAACGTACACAGGATATAGACACCAAAGTGATCAGGAATTGAAAGCGAAAGTAGCGAGGTGAGTACTTTTATTACGTTTATCACTAAAATCTTCTTACAAATAAAGTAAACATGAATTGCAAGATAGTCTGTAGACATATGTGACCACACTGATGCCAGGAATATAAATAAATTCACCTGGAAGACTGAATAAAAAGCTTTAATCACTGGTCATAGTCGCATCTTCGTCAACATTTGTCATTATTTTCGCTGTTTATACACGTTATACAAAAAAGTGAATCGACAGTTCGATTTATTTTTCAATTCAAAGTAATTGTGCAAAATCTGCTTAAAATCAGACCAACAATAGCTGAGATAGTTGACGTCAAACCGATAGGACGTTGTACTGGGGATAGTATATTACTGTACAGGGGATAGCATTTCCAAAAATATTTCTGTACTGGGGATAGACGAATATAAAATATTAAACTAGGGCCACTTTTCGAGAAGTACGAAGTATTCCAATAATAGTCAGCGTGTATAAACAATACACACATCTTCATAGTCCATCAGATGTGTACAGTTAGGGAAATCGAGCTAATATTAGACTTCAAGCGCTGTCCCTCACAGTACACAGGTGTTAAGGGTCATCATTGAGAGGTTATATTTTGCTCTATGTTTTATTAAACCCGACGGATTTTGTTGGGCATCAAATATTTCAAAAGGTAAGGCATTGTTAGCTCACCTGAGGCAAAGGCTCAAGGTGAGCTATTGGGATGGCCCTGTGTCCGTCGTGCGTCGTCCGTCGACGTTAACAATTGCTTTAAATGACATCATCTCCTATACTGCTTGACAGATTTCAACCAAACTTTACAGGAATGTTCCTTGGGTCAAGCTTTTTTGTATTTTTTTCAAAGAATTAAAAAACAATGTAGAACTCTGGTTGCCATACAAAGTGAAAAAATGAGGAAATCTTAAAAATTATTCTTGTCTAAAACTACAAGGGCCAGAGCTTAGATATTTGGCACATATCATCAACAGATCCTCTATCAAGTTTGTTCAAATTATGCCCCTTGTGTCAAAATTGGCTCGCCCCGGGGGTCACAGTTTTACATAGAGTTATGTAGTGAAATTTTCAAACGTCTTCTTCTCTGAAACTAATATGGCCAGAGCTTTGATATTTGGAATGGTGACACTTCTAAAATGTCCTATACGAATATTGTTCAAATGGTTCTGGTCGGTTCATATCTAGGTCGCAGGAGCTAAAAAGATATTGTTTTCACTGAAAACTTAAAAATCTTCTTGTCAAAAACTACAAGGGCCAGAGCTTAAATATTGGGCAGATAGTATCTTCTACAGGTCCTCTATCAAGTTTGTTCAAATTATGCCCCTTGGGTCAAAATTAGTCCCGCCCCAGGGTCACAGTTTTACATCGAGTTATATAGTGAACATTTCAAACGTCTTCTTCTCTGACACTAATATGGCCAGAGCTTTGATATTCGGTATGGCCACACTTCTGAATATCCTTTACTTATTTGTTCAAATGGTTCCGGTCTGTTGCATATCTAGGTCACATAAGCTAAAAATATTTGTTTTTCTATAAAAACTTAAAAAATCTTCTCGTAAAAAACTATAAGGGCCAGAGCTTAGATATTTGGCACATATCATCATCAACAGATCCTCTATCACGTTTGTTCAAATTATGCCCCTGGGGTCAAAATTAGTCTCGCCCCGGGGGTCACAGGTTTACATAGAGTTATATAGTGAAATTTTCAAACGTCTTCTCCTCTAAAACTAGTATGGCATTTGCCTCAGCTTTGATATTCGGCATGGTGACACTTCTAGATATCCTTTACCTATTTTGTTAAAATGGTTCCAGTCTGTTGCATATATAGGTCACATGAGCTAAAAATAGATGTTTTTTCAATGGAAACATAAAAAAATCTTCTGGTCTAAAACCCTAGTACCCTGATCTTAGATATTTGGCACACAGCATCATCTACAAGTCCTCTATCAAGATTATTCAAATTTAATTATGCCCCTCGGGTAAAAAAATGACACTTCCTGGACATAAATCATTATCTCCATTTTGTCAGCTATTCTCAGGTGAGCGAAATATGCCCCATGGGGCTCTTGTTTTTAAAAATAAGACCACCGATAGATAAATCTGGTGTGTATCATCTATGTGTAATATGTAAACAACAATATAAACAACCTCTGCAGGAGTATTTTGAAAAGTTTTAAATTAGATTAACAGCGACCTGAAGTTTGACTTGAGGTCAGAAATTGGTTTCAAAACGATTTTTAGCAATAAGTGTTTTATTTTAACTAGTAAATGTGATTCAATTTGGGATTTTACGAAATGAGGCAAAAGTAAATTTCCTTCCTTTCTTATTATAATCGTGTCTTAGCGTACTGAAGGATTATCAATTATTGTACGTGATAAATTCGTATGGTAATTTTATTTTGCCGATTATTTTTCAGCTATCCGATGATTAAACCGCAGAATGACAGAAATTTCTACCCCGTATATATAGAAAATACCAGCTATACGGTATGTTTCTACTCGAACCGTAGTTTCTGAGCTTGAAGATCTTAATTTTTCTCTCAAAAATATCTCTATTTAAAGCGACTCGCAACCAGATGGTGCATTAAAAATAGTAATTTGTAAATATGTGTCAAACGCTTATATAAATGGTAAAGAATTAGTTTAGGATAAGAAATTCTGTTTAAAAAAATGTGTTTCAATAAAAAAAATATTGGTCTCTGGTGGGATTCGAACCCGGGGCCCGGCATTGGCGGACAGAAGGCAAAATAGGGAAAACCGCTTAGACCAATGGACCACGGAACTATCCGTTTATCTCGGATCGATTTAACGTATTTCAATGTGTAGCGATCGAAAGTGCATACAACTGCGTAATTCGGCTCGTGTTTATGTCTGAACCCGTGTAGGGAAGCAACAACAACAACTATACCGTTAGCTAACGCTATAGAAAAACGATGGAAAATATCTAAAAATCTAAGATTCGGTGACGATTCTTGAGACTTTTTTTGGACTGATCATATTTTTTTAATGTCAGAAGCCAAATAATGCCACAAATTTGCTTTTATTTGAGTATTTTATTTTATTTTGACAAGTACACCATCCGGTTGCGAGTCCCTTTAAAACATTGTGGAGCCTAATCAGACTTGTTATGAAAATAGCCGAAGAAATTACCCAAGGATAACTGACAGTAAATTTTGATGCAAATGGACCAGTAGTTTAGAAAAGAATTTAGGTTTTATCGCATATATAGGCAACAGCATTGTTTTGTAAAATATTGCAGAGCCTTATGTGCTAGCAATACAGGTAGACCGATACAACCCCCTCCCACACACATACATTGAAGCAGCATCAACCAAAGATTAATTGACAACAATGTTCAATGAAACCGGTCTCAAAGAAGAAAATCGTTGGCAACACTCCTTTTAATCCGTTCGGCAAGTGCAAGTACTAAGAAAACTGTGCATTGGCAATGCTGAATAATGGCTGTTTCTTATTGTAATAGAAGTAGTATGACGACATCTAGAAACTTAAAGGAGAACGGTGCAGATCCTGATTAAAAATGCGGATGTGCAGGCTGCTCCGGATATGCACTGGTCGCAAAGGTAAAGTCTAATTTTGGCTCATACATATATAGATGAACACGTTGTATGTTTTTACCTTGAAAACCAGTGTTGTGTGAAAGGTTGCGCATTGTTGGTATATGAGTAACTACAAAATAGCCGAGTCCAAATAGCAGCGATTCTTTCAAGAATGCTTTGATAATTTACAGTTTACTCTGTTAAATACATTCGACATGTATTTCACAACAAACTACTACCATCGCATTAAGGCGTAAGAAGGGAGAATGATATGTAATAAATGTAGTGGCTTTGGACTTAACTTCCTAGAAAAATGAAGATTATCCATTATTTCGTATGCTGGAAACATAACAGCATGTAGTTTGCCATAAAAATCAAACGCAATGTACCATAATACCATTTTACGACACAAAACAATAAGTTTTCGTGAGTCTATCCCCAGTACAGCCTTCCACTATCCCCCGTACAATAAATAACCGTTGGACACTATCCCCAGTACATGTGGCGGTCGGTTTGACATGGTATATCTTAGCTATTGTTGGTCGATTTTTAAGCAGCTTTTGCATAGTTACATTTAAATGAAAAATAAACAGATCTGTCGATTCACTTTTTTGTATAACGTGTATAAACAGCGAAAATAATGACAAATGTTGACGAAGATGCGACTATGGCCAGTGATTAAAGCTTTTTATTCAGTCTTCCAGGTGAATCTATTTATATTCCTGGCATCAGTGTGGTCACATATGTCAACAGACTATCTTGCAATTCATGTTTACTTTATTTGTAAGAAGATTTTAGAGATAAACGTAATAAAAGTACTCACCTCGCTACTTTCGCTTTCAATTCCTGATCACTTTGGTGTCTATATCCTGTGTACGTTTATTCACCGTGAGAATATCAGAGTAACAAATAGTGGATTTTAACCTTTTCAGTTCCATCAATCAAATCGCAGAAAAGGCTATACCTTTTGGCAGCCTTCTACTGTATCATGCCAGACTATGGCAGTGGTCCCCTTCTTTGTCAATGTGAAACAACTAGATAATATACATGTATACAGTAAAACCTCTCTATTACAACCACTAAAGGAAGGCTAATGAATTGTATAAGAGACAGGTGACGGCTTAACCCTTTCCCCCATAGCATATTTCTAGTATTGAATATAGGTGTCCACTTAAAGCAGGTTGAAAGTAAAGCAGAATGTGCCTTAAGGCACATTCTGCTTTGCTTTCAGCCTGCTTTAAGCTGTCATCTGCTAGAATGTAGAAAATATTTCTTATGATACATATTCATGACTGTATAAATTGGAACTATTTTCACCAGTGGAGGAATAAATTAAATGCGCTTAAAGGCGCTTCCATGGGGGAAAGGGTTAAAGCAAGGTGAAAGTATAACAGAAAGGGAGCTTTCTGTTTTACTTTCACCTTGCTTTAAGCATTCACCTGTCTAAAACACCAACTTATAAAAAACGATTTAGTGGTCATAATAGAAAGGTTTTACTGTATTCAATTGTTTAATTTTGGTAACAAAAATATATTTGCAATAGTGTATCAAATAACAGAGCCCCAGATAAGGGGAGTATTTCAAAAACTAAAATTTGAATTTCTTTATTAAACACTATGGTGGCTAATCATAATTTTAGAATCGTCTCTTTGAGATGATTCTAATGAGTAGTGACACCATAGGATTTGGTGTTGAAATAAGTGAGAAAATATTGGATTTGTTCAGTTAACTGCCTCTTATCTGGAGCCCTGAATCTAGTGACCTAGATTTTGACCAGACAAAATTCATGTTTGATTTTGACCTAGATTCGATGTAGGCAAACATTCTGTAGCCTCTAGAGGGTTAACACTGTTTTTCTTTGATTTGACGTAGTGATCCAGTTTTTGACCAGACATGACCCATATTTGAACTTGACCTAATTATCAATTAGGCAAACATTCAGACCTGAAGTTGCATTAAAATCCAATGAAATTTGTAGCCTCTAGAGTAATTTTTCTATAATTTGACCTAGTTACCTAGTTTTTGACCGGACATGACCCACATTCACACTTTACCTAGATATCAATGAGGAAAACATTTTGACCAAGTGTCATGAAGATCGGATTAGATTTGTACCTTCTAGAGTGTTAACAAGGTTTTCCTATGATTTGACCTAGTGACCTAGTTTTTGACCTGACATGTCTCATATTCGAACTTGACCTAGATATCAATTAGGCAAACATTCTGACCAAGTTGCATAAAAATCCAATGAGATTTGTAGCCTCTAGAGTGTTCACAAGGTTTTTCTATGAGTTGACCTAGTTTTTGACCGGACATGACCATTTGAACTTGACCTAGATATTAATTAGGCAAACATTTTGATCAAGTTTCAGTAAGATCCTATGAGATTTGTAGCCTCTAGAGTGTTCACAAGGTTTATCTATAATTTGACATAGTGACCTAGTTTTTGACTTGACATGACCCACATTTGAACTTGACCTAGATTTCATCAAAACAAACATTGTCATCAAGTTTCATGAAGATGTGATGAAATTTGTGGACAGACGACGGACATCCAGCGATCCTAAAAGCTCACCTT
Source organism: Gari tellinella (assembly GCA_922989275.2). Taxonomy (NCBI): domain Eukaryota; kingdom Metazoa; phylum Mollusca; class Bivalvia; order Cardiida; family Psammobiidae; genus Gari; species Gari tellinella. Next base: position 1,022,372 of record OV277857.1, read on the forward strand.
GGCACTTCGTGCCATGTGAGCTAAAAATTACTGAAAAAAGATCAACAATACAAAATGGAAACAAAAAGAAGTGAGAGAACTTAAATCCTGAGGAGGCTAAATACTCAATCAGAATATCTTGAAAGTTTAATTGAAAGCGACAGTGAGTTAAATCTGTAAAAGTAGTACATGCGGTTTGGCCGAAAAATTACGAACATACTGTCGCATGAAGAATACCAACGAAGAGTTGATTGAGGACAGTGACTTGAACAGACTAAAGGAGCTTAAAGATAAAGCAGTGGCATTTGTTTCTAGAAAATCAGAAGTCATCAATCTCGCAGTCCAGCGCAGACTCCCCTGTTCAAGCATGTTGTTATCAGAGACTTTTTTTAAGGAAAGTCAGATAAAGGCTGAGTAAATAGCTAAAGCAGAAACACTTGCTGAAAAACAAATAATTGAGGAGGAAAAGTTTTGGCTATAGCAAAAGGAAGAAGCATACTAGTTAACCCTTTACTCCATAGCCCTTTTCTACTATTGAAGATAGGTGACCACTAAAAGCAGGTTGAAAGTAAAGCAGAATGTGCCTTAAGGCACATTCTGATTTACTTTCAGCCTGTTTTAAACTACTATCTGCTAAGATATAAAAATTATTTCTTTTGGTCCATGTTTATGGATGTCTAAATTGGAAATATTATCTTCAGAGGAGGAATAAATTGAATGTGCTCACTGCTAAAAGGTGCTTCTTTGGAGTAAAGGGTTAAAGACTGATTTAAAGATCAGTGATGCTAAAACGAGAGTAATAGAAGCGTTGGAGAAAAGTATGAATTGATGGAGGATCAGAACAGAGCGGTATCACAATAGCTCACCTTGAGCACTTTGTGCTCTGGTGAGCTAAAAAGGTGGGTAAGGCTTTGTCATTACGTCATACTATTGATCAAGCCCGTTTTCATCAGTAAGGAGAGGCAGCTGGCCAAGTTCTCTGGTAAGCAAAATCAGTTGTCCGACTTGTCCATTGAAGAATGGATAGGGGATGTGTCATACTACATAAACAATATCACACCTGTTGCGGCACAAATTGAGTTTCTATATGACCATTTAATTGGTCAGGCAAGGGATGAATATAGGGTCCTGGCAAAGTGTGATAGGGAAACCCCTGGAATGATATTTTGCCAGCTCCGTTCTCTATTTCAAATCGAAGACACTGTTGCACAAATCAAACAGATGTTTTACCAAAGAGCTCAGCAGTCAGGAGAGTCACTGCAAGAATATGAATGGAGGGACTTTGCAAGAAGCACAAAAGTGCCAATGGCACCAAAGATCTCATGCTAGAGAGATTTGTGGATGGTGTCTTGGATGGACAGCTGAAGAGAGAAATGGGGAAATTTGCATTGGAGAGAACAAGACATCTCTTTCCAAGAGTTTAGGGCAGTCGTATTGAAATGGTGTGAGGACGAGAGGAATGGTGGGAGCACTGTTCGGGCGTCTGTGCAGGAGGCACATATTGAAAAGGTTGGGGGCGACATGATGCAGTTGCTGCAAAGTCAACAGCAACTTCTATCAAAACAGCAGGAGCAAATTGACAAGCTCACAGAACTAGTTGAGAAAGGTGCTTCGGCTGTCCCAAAAGAAATTGTTTCCGCTAGGGGCAGAGGTAGAGGCAGACTGTTCCCAAGAGGATGAGGTGGAGTTGCACTTTAATGTTGGAGATGTGGACAAGAGGGTCATTTTATATGTGATTGCCTTCAGATGCAATCTGCTCAAAAGGCTGGGGAGCAGACAGGTAGTAATAATCCCTCTTTAAACAGCTTGGATCCGGATGAGACGCCGAGTTACTCGGCGTCTCATCCGGATCCAAGCTGTTTGCATATGGAGCTATAGTCGTGAGTGGCAGGCTAAGGGTTAAGAAAAACATCTTTATTGTTGTGTGTAAAAGTCGGAATCCAAGTGGGATATTATTGACACTTGGTCCACGGAACGTTGGCCTCATTACCAAACCAAGGTCCTTTTTAGGGACATCTTTATCTTGTGATACAGACTGTGTAAATAAACATTGAGTCATCGAATTGATGTGTTAGTAGAACCTTACTTCCCTCGGTCACACATATAAGAAAATAGTTCTACTGTTAAACACAAACTTTGATGACCGTGAGTTAATTAATAAATCATTGATGCGTGCAGTAAAACTACTCGGATGTGGAGAGATGTCAGAAGAACGTATGAACCAACAAAGACGATAAAATTAGCTCTACATCAAGACAAAACGATAAACATAGAATGAAGAATATTTAAAATTTAACTTTAAGACAACACAGACCTGAGAGTGTGTACTAAACCTGAGTCAATTCCCATATCAACGTCATGTCTATTTCCAGTAAAGATGACTCTACTAATGAGACTGTGTTAGAAAATGACACGGTAGAAAGTGTAAACGGTGCAGCTGGCGGTGTAAGACAATCAGATCATGTGCCAAAATTTACTGCAATTATGATGGATTACCAGGAACAGAAAATGGTTGAATCTAAAAGAAAATGGACACGAAAATATGAAGCGTGGAAGAAAGGGACGAGAACACTTCGCGACTTGTTAAAGACTAAGCAACTTAGAGAAACTACAGGAGCTGAACATTATCGGAGAAAAGGGGAAAAATTGTCCCCGATTTTTTTTTTCTGCATCGAAAGTTACCAGAAATAACAATAAGTATTTTAACACTGAGCTACAACAAGGAACGAACAAGTTCACAAAGGTAGTCTGCTTCGACGCCAGAAAACACAGGAGTGTCATCGGAGGGGTGCAAAGCCAAACAGGCTTTAACATATACAGATTTACTGTACGGAATGAATATAAAAGATTCAACCAGGACCCATGGTAACTCTGGTAAATTGCGAAAACATGCACTGTCAATGAATGAAGTAGAGCATATTAATACATTCCTGTGTAACTTTGCAAAATGCTAATGGCTTACCTTTACTCGGTAGACTGCCTAACTATAGACAGCACAGTGTTGTCATTCTGCCATCGGACAAGAGTAAATCTGACATTCACTTGCTATTCAATGAAGCAGCAAAGAAAAATGCCTTAAGGTCTGTGTGTCTATCAGAATTTAACCCATTCCCCTATAAATACGCCTTTTTACGCCTCTAGTTTATTCCTCCAATGAAGAAAATAGTTCCAAATTATACAGTGATGAATCTCTATCATAAGGCATTTTATCTTTATTCTAGCAGATGGTAGCTTAAAGCTGGCTGAAAGTAAAGCAGAATGTGCCTTAAGGCATATTCTGCTTTACTTTCAACCTGCTTTAAGTAGTCACATATCTGAAATACTAGAAACAGTCTATGGGGGAATGGATTAAGAAGATATGGTTGCAGCAGTGTCCCCACATTGTTATAAGTAAACCAGCAACAGATTTATGTGCTAAGTGCCAGACTTTTGCTTATAAAGTACCAACTAGTGGAAATCTGACAGAAGAAGAAAAGGCTGAGCTACTGAAAATGTATACATCACACCTGGATAAAGCCAAGTGCCAGAAGGACTTCTACAGGGAGAAGTGTGATGCAGCAAAAATAAGCTCATCTGCAATGACCCCCAATCAGAAACTGAGAGGTAAAGACCTTTCATATTAACTTTTTAAATAAGTAAATAAATAAATAAATAAATAGAGAGATAGACAGACAGACAGACAGACAGACAAATAGAAATACATACAGAGGGTGAGAGTGAGTTACAGCGGGCCCTCTCTATAACGGCCCTCCCGACAACAACTCCCTCCTTACAACGACCCTTGTCACAGTTCCCTAAACCTGACAATTATGTTTAACACTTTTACTGCTGCAATGTCGTCTGCTTTGAATTGTCGTCTGCTGTTGTTCTTAAAATTACATAAAAGTGGACATTTTGAAAGAATAATTATAATCATGAGTGACAAACAGCTTGAATCCAGATCAGACGCCGCGTTACGCGGTGTCTGATCTGGATTCAAGCTGTTTGCAAATCTAAGTCAAGTCTTATTTTTCCCTCTCTACAACGACTCCCTCCGAACAACACACACAATATGTGTCTCCCACTGGATGTCGTTGTAGAGAGGGAGCACTGTATATCAGAAATAACTCCAACAGTCCTTGAGCGATTTGGGAAGTTATAAAATTTGACCTAGATTCTTTTACGTCATATCACTTCCGTGCTCAGATGGGTTGAAAGAAATCAAGGTCCATAGTGCAGTGTGGGCTATCTTGAAACAAGGCACACAAATGGAAGATTCCAAACTAAGGGGAATTCAGAACTGTATTTTGAAGTCAACAAGTAACTTGATGAAATTGCTGGATAAGCATGCCCCCTCATTTGATGAGAATTCTCTCCAGTTAAGAATGAAATTTGACCTAGATTTTATGCCAATAAACACTTTCATAAAGTTTGGTGAAGATGGGATAAAGTGTTTGTGCTAGAGAGCGGACAAGGCTGAAACAGTCAACTGTCATGTTTTAATAATTCAAGGGCAATAACTCCGACATGTCTTATGCGAGTTGAGTAGTTATCGAACATGGCTTAGATTTTATACAGTTAATCATTTTCAGCAAGTTTAGTGAAGATCATCCGATAGAAACAGTTTGTGTTAGAGAGCGGACAAGGCTGAAACAACCCTTCTTTAATACTTGAAGGGCAATGACTCCGACATACCTTATGCGATTTAAGTAGTAATCCAACTTGACCTAGACAATATATACCATTAAATATTTTCATTAAGTTATGTGAAGATCGGATACAAATAATTTGTGTATAAACATTTTCACCAAGATTGGTGAAGATTGGATAAAAATACTAGAGTTAGATAGCGGACAAGGTTGAAACAGCCATTTTTAATAATTCAAGGGCAATAACTCCAACCTGCCATATGCAATTTGGTCAGTTTTCGAACTTGGCCTAGATTTTAAACCAATACACATTTTCAGCAAGTTTTGTGAAGATTTGATAAAAATTACTTCAGTTAGAGAGCGGACAAGAAAAAGTGTGACAGACTAACGGATGGACGGACTGACTGACGGACAAGGCGATTACTATAGGGCATCCACCTCTCGTGGGGCCCTAAAAAATGAGGATGTTGTAACCAAATTGTTCACTGCCACAGAAATACCAAACAGTACAAGTGCAGAGCAACAGATAAGGGTAGTTTTTCAAAACTTAAAATCTTTATTTCTGAGTTAAACCCTATGGTGTCACTACTCATTAGAATCGTCTCTTCGAGACGATTCTAATGAGTAGTAACACCATAGCATTTGGTGCTGAAATGAGTGATAAAATGTTTGATTTGTTGAAATAACTACCTCTTATCTGGAGCCCTGAAAGTGATTTTGTGACAAATCAGGAGCATTGAATTGCTGTTTGCTGCCACATGTATCCAGACCTACCGGTATATCAAAACATGCCTCCTAAACCTGTGATGGTTGATTAACCCTTTCCCCCATAGAAGCACCCTTTAGCACATTCAGTTTATTACTCCGCTGAAGAAAATAGTTCCAATTTATACAGTCATGAATACATATCATAAGAAATATTTTATTTATTCTATCAGACGGTAGCTTAAAGCAGGCTGAAAGTAAAGCAGAAAGCGCCTTAAGGCGCATTCTGCTTTACTTTCAACCTGCTTTAAGAAAAAGACTATGAGGTAAAGGGTTAAAGCACCCAGACTGAAAATTTTGTCAAACTTGATCACCCATACGATTATGATAAAATTTCAAAGAATGTTTCAACACAGCACACCACTCCTGAGTTCAGTATGGAAAGCATCTCTTCTGACACGGATGCAAGATTTTACACAGGACTTAACCTTTCAGTTTTAATGTCATTAACCCTTTCCCCCATAGAAGCGCCTTTTAGCGCATTAGGTTTATTCCTTCACTGAAGAAAATAGTTCCAATTTATACAGTCATAAATATGTATCACACAAAATATTTTCTATATTCTAGCAGATGATAGCTTAAAGCAGGCTGAAAGTAAAGCAGAATGCGCTTAAAGCGCATTCTGCTTTACTTTCAACCTGCTTTAAGTGGACACCTATATTCAATACTAGAAACAGGCTATGTGGGAAAGGGTTAATGACAATGTTGTTTTCAGTTAGTAAATGTCTGTCTTACAAGTTGAAAGTTGAAGATCAGATTTTATCTGTTCTGATTAGATTGCACCTAGGATTGAACTTTCATGACATTGGAAGGCGTTTCAACATTTCAAGGCAGTTGGCAGCTTTAGTTTTCCATTCTTGGATTGACATAATGGCAGATAAGTTGAGTGAATGCATAGTGTGGATACCAAGAGAAACTATCTGAGAACATTGCCATCAGCTTTCAGAAACACCCACCTAGGGACTACCTGCATTATTATTGACTGTACAGAAGTGTTTATTCAACGGCCATTCACATTAAAAGCCAGAAATATAGCAATTATTATAAAAGTAAAAATACAGCTTAGGGAAACAATTACTATGTTACTCGTCTGGAAAAATTTTACGAGAAGATTCAGGTCAGCCTGTCACACAGATTCTTTGGTCAGTCAGGTATGGGAACCCGGAAGAAGTTCGACGAGCAGTTCCAGAAATTTGACAGAATATCAACCCCGGTTAGCTTGAATTTACCTTTAAGGCGCTTTTTGCTTTATTAATAAAGTCTAGCTTAGCTCTGAGTCTTTCTTTCTCTCAGAGTCTCTGTCTGTTTTTCTCTCTCTTTCTCTCTCTCACACACACACACACACAATTTAAGTGATAAGTATTAATGATTGGTTCTTTTTTATATTTTCAGAAGGGTATTCATCAATCTCGGAGGGAACAACACATCATCCGGATGTAAGGCAGATTGCATATTTTGGGATGTAGTAAACATCACGGAGGCATTGTACGAGGGAAGTGTGGAGAGAGTGTTTTTTGACAGCATAATCGAGAGAGGAAGATTTCCAGTTAGAACAGAATTGACGAGGAAGAAGTTCAATGTGTGTCGACGTTATGTGAACAAGAGACCCAATAAACTATTTATAATATTAAAGACAGGTAAATCACTTAAAGTTGGTTGAAAGTAAAGCAGAATGTGCCTTAAGGCACATACTGCTTAACTTTCAACCTGCTTTAAGTGGCCATCTGTCTTCAAAACTAGAAACAAGCTATGGGGTAATGGGTTAAACAACATTTTGCAGGACTAAAGTCGCCTCTGGTGAAGCATTTCTACTGTATCCACTGCCTGACATGTGTTGATAAAGATGAAGAAATATGTTCTAACAATTTTTGTCAAAGGAATATAAAGGATGCAAAGACGAAATCGTATTTCATCAGAGTACCAATTGAAGCAAAGTTAAACAAAGGAAGAGAGCAGACCTACTGAAGAAGGCTCCACTATGCTTGAATGTCCAATCTGCCAAAGAGGGACTGAAAACATGCCTAGCAAAGAGTGCATACTATGTGAAAGATGGTACCACTCTTCCCTGGAGAAGACTAGCCGTAAAGTCACAGGTTGAGACATAAGTTAAAATGGTGGCGCCCAGAGTTCAGATTTTTGGACATTCATTCATTCGACGCTTGAAGGATTTTATTCGGGACATTGCAGCGCTTAAGCAAAATTTTGCTTTGGACAATCCCATCTTAGTTCAATATTCCGGATTTCCTGGAGCAACGGTGCATCGCCTTCGCGATAATTTGGAGTGTATTGCAGACTTTCAGCTGGAGTTGGTCGTTTTATTAGTGGGTACGAACGATTTCAAAGTACAGTTTGCCCCAGAGTGTTGCCAGTGCCATTTGTGTCTTTACCGATACATTGTTAAAAACACGCTTGTTTTGGTTTTCAGCAACCGCAGAGCCCTGAGAGACTTGTTTGGATATTAAAGAAATATTTACAGGGCATCAGTGGCTCAATGGGTATTCCTTAGGGCATGAGGCTTTGGTCTTGTTGGTCACTTGTACCGTTTTGACCTCACACCACCATGAAGGGCATGGGTTGGCGCCCTGGAAACAACCAATGTTCTTTCATGCATGGGAAAGCTCTCCAATAAGCTTGCGGAATATTAGTCAGCATGTTCTGTAACTGTTCATACAAACACTGGGATCTTCCTCCACCATGACAAAAGTCAGCTGTCGCAATATGACCTACAGTGTGTTAAAGTGACGTTTCAAACCCCAATACAAACAAACAAAACTATTTTACAGGTAAAGCTGCTGTCAACCTCTGACCTGAGTGTGTCACGGCATCAGCTGCGAAAAATTTGCCAGACTGCCTCCAACAAGAAGCACAAAGCGGCAGAGTCGCTAATGTAGGGATTGCTGAAAGAAGTTTTCACACTAGAGGAAATTGCAGAGTCCAGAGGGCTAGGGCTTACAAAGCCAAAGCCGGAAGATGTCAATAAGCCTGTACTAGACGAGGCAAAGATTGCCGTTCTGAAAGGTATGCATAATGTTAGTCATTCTCGTTATACATGTACAGTAAACTCAGCTTATAACGATATTCAGGGTACCGTGAAAATAATATCGTTACATCCAATATCGTTGCAAGTGTTTTTTCAAACTAACCAACATATTAATAATTTTCATGCCTTAACTCTTTCCTCCCTGAAACTTTAAATGGAAAATTCCAGTTTCCATTTTAGTCTAGTCCATTTCTGACTTTTAAGGGTTGTTTTTGTCAATGTTTTGAATTATGACAAACAGTGAAGACCCTGTTCAGAGGGCTCCTTTCGGAGCCCTCTGATCTGGGTCTTCACTGTTTGTACAGGACAAGTGTACTTTTCACATGTACACTGTTTGAAAACAACGCCAATATGCGGAACTAGGGAGGAAAGGGTTAAAGGCATGCTATTGCTTAATTCAGAACGAAAGTAGTGCAGAAAGCTGCATTACTTTCGTTCTGCATTAAACAAGTACTTGTATAAAAGGCCAAAACAAGAGTCTTAGTTTTTATGATCGAATATCACAGGTTTATATCACTGGGACTATCGGATCTGTATCGCTACAAGCGGTATGTTGTTGCAACCGATATCATTACAAGCGTAGTTTACTAGGGGTGTAACGATTCGGCGGTGTACCGATATATTGCGGTGTGAGCTGAATAATATTGCCCCGCGGTTCAGATTCAGAAAAACCGATTTTCTTTGCCTTATTTAAAAACAGTAAAATATTGGACAAACTTACTTTTGTTTCGCGGAATTGTTTTCGAAACAACGCGTAGTAGACGCAGTCCGGTGTTTTATCCATATCCCTAGCCGGTGTAACAGTACTATTTCGTTTCCGTTTAATCTCGCTCAACGAGACGCTCTTATTAAGAAACAAGCAGCGAATCAAGGGCCTGGTTGAACAAGATTAATACAGTAAACACGATGGCAGATGCTTGTTCCATACTTACACGGTGTATTGCAATATATTGCGATTCGATTTCTCCGTATTGCGATAAACTGCGATGCGGGTTTCGGCGAATTGTTACACCCCTATAGTTTACTGTATTTAGCTTTTTGTATTATTCTGGTAGCATATGTGCAGGCCTCATCAAGGTCTTCTGGTGGTAACTTGGCAACATTAAATATTAGGTGGCTAACATTCACATGGTGGTTTTGGGTTGTTTTGGTTATTTCGGCCCGGGTCATTTCAGCCCTGGGTTGTTTGGATCCCTTTCCTTGGGTCATTTCGTTCCCTAATCCCAGGTCGTTCAAGCACCAAACCCAGTTAGTTTGGGTCCCTAATAAGGGTCACATAGGACCCTTTACACAGGTCATTTCAGCCCAAAACCCAGGTCATTTCCTACCCAAAGCTGGGTCGTGTCAGTCCCTTACCTGAGTTGTTTCGTCTACCCTTGGGTCGTTTCTGCCCCATTCCCCAAAGTGTTTCAGTCCCGTTTCTCAAGTTGTTTCTGCCATTCTCTGTTTCGGGTTTGGGGCCGAAACAACTTTGGAACCGAAACTATCCGTGTTTGGGGCCAAAACCTTACCCCGAGGTTCCGGACCGAAACAAACCGGGATTAGGGGTTGAAACAACCCGTGTTTGGGCCGGAAACGACCCTTACTTTGGGGCCCAAACAACTCGGGCCTGGGCCGAAACGACTTGGGTCCAAAACAAAGGTAGCTCGGACATGATCCATCTGTGAGAATGAATGAATGAAAGACTTTATTTAACGAAAATGTGAGGAAGGATAGAGTTCACCTACTACTCGGAAGTGCAAGATAGTTAATTGAACCCACCAAATCTTGTTCCGTCTTAATAAGGCAGATTTTCTTATTTTTTCTCTTTTCAGAATATGTGCACTCCTGGTGCAAGAAAAATATAGGCCGAACCTTCCCTGCAAAAGACCTCAACAGGGCAGTGACAGAGAGAAATGCCTATGCTAGAAGACAATTAAAGGAGCAAAACGAATAAACAAGTAGGATAGTTGAACATTCCAGTGTAAGATGAAGCATTATTTCAGCAAGAAGTGGGCCCAAGTGGCCGGCAGGTCTATCTCCGATTCGTGATCACAGTCCCTCTCTGTATGGGTTGGAATCTGTGGTTTGAATTTTCATTAGAGGAAGCCTCCGGGCTGACATGAAGAAGCTCGAATGGTTCTCCTCAGGTGCTTGATTGAGTCTTTGAGGTTAATTCCTACACATATAACTAGCAACTTTAACAGCGAAAATATGTACTGATTATTTCGATTCTTACACTTGACACACTGAATAAGTCAATTAGAATTCCTTTGCAGAAGCGCACCTTAGACATGTACCTCAATATAAATGTATAAATACTTTTGCACTGTTGTTAAATGAAGAGTTAACAAGGGTAAGAATTATTTTGCATTTAAGGTAACTCATGACATTCACACATTTGTGTCAGAATCATTTGAAATAATGCAGTTATAGACTATTGACAACTTATTGATTAAGTTGTCAAAATATGGGACAGATCCATTGTTCCAGTCCCATGTTTGTAAAAGAATAGCCAAATATTTAAAAAAAATAAAATAGACAGCACCATTTAAATTAGTGATTTTCTTAATTACACATAGCATCCCCTACCATATACTGTGAAAAAAATCTTACAAGAAACTGTAAAGGATTTTTTTATTCAAATTCTAGTTTTTGGAAAAAGTTAAATTTTAGCTTAAATAAATTTCCGTGTCAGAAACACACAATTTCATTTTGGGTGGTGAAGCACAGTGATACATGCCTAGAACTTGAAACTCCAAATCTATTGTTTGAATTTTTTTGGCTATTTCAAAAATTTTAAGTATATTTCTTTGAAAAACAAGAGGGCCTGAAGGCCCTGATATCGCTCACTTGTTGTACTGCAGCTTGATAGCTTTACCTCTGTTTCATACGTTTTAATCTAAATCCATTCAAATTTGTAGTAAAGCATGTAAACAATTTTGGAATACAACCTCATAATTCAAGTATAGTAGAGTACATCACGGGCAGATAACTAAAGCCTAAACAATACTGAAATGAAGCCTTTATATCAGGGCAGATAGCTATTGCCACAATGATTAGATTTCAACAATAATTGCACTCCTTTGAGAACTTATAGGTATATACTTTGGGCGTTTTCACCTGAGACTCGCGAGTCTAGTAGAGTTTACCAAATGACGTAAAATGGCGCTAAAATCTGAATGCGCACGCACTTTTCACCAGAACGACAAACCCTTCAGACGAGTAAGTAATGGGTCAAATTAGTTAGTCTGGTACCTGACTATTGGGATTTTGCGTTGTCATTTTCTGACGCCATTTTGAAACTCGACTAACTCTGCGCAGAGACTGGGTTAGCCTAGAGTTCGGTTCAGAGGTCATATGACGTCATTCGAGTACGAACGCAGTTTGTTCACCTGTAACCTGAGGAACTCGGGTCGACTCGAGGATCTCAGGTGAACACGCTCTTTGTGTGCAAGTAAAATAACAAGGGCCACTATGGCCCTAAATCGCTCACCTGGTACACCATGGCAAATTTGACCTATAGTGACCTAGATTATGACTGGACATGTATACCCACAATCAACCTATAGCGTGTAAACAAGATTTTCCAATGATTTGACCTAGTGACCTAGTTTTTGACCGGACATGACCCATATTCAAACTTGACCTAGATATCAATGCGACAAACATTCTGACCAAATTTCATCAAGATCCAATGAGATTTGTAGCCTCAAGAGTGTTCACAAGGTTTTTATATAATTTGACCTAGTGACCTAGTTTTTGACCAGACATGACTCATATTCATACTTGACCTAGACATCAATTAAACAAACATTCTGACCAAGTTTCATCAAGATCCAATGGGATTTGTAGCCTCAAGAGTGTTCACAAGGTTTTTCTATGATTTGACCTAGTGACCTAGTTTTTGACCAAACATGACCCATATTCAAACTTGACAAAGATATCAGTTGTTAAACAAACATTCTGACCAAGTTTCATCAAGATCCAATGAGATTTGTAGCCTCTAGAGTGTTCACAAGGTTTTTCTATGATTTGACCTAGTGACCTAGTTTTTGACCGGACATGACCCACATTCAAACTTGACCTAGATATCAATGATGCAAACATTCTGACCAAGTTTCATTAAGATCCAATGAAATTTGTAGCCTCTAGAGTGTTCACAAGGTTTTTCTATGATTTGACCTAGTGACCTAGTTTTTGACCCAACATGACCCACATTCGAACTTGGCCTAGATTACATCAAGACAAACATTGTCATCAAGTTTCATGAAGATCGGATGAAATTTGTAGCCGCTAGAGTGTTCACAACCAATTGTGGGTGGACGGACGACGGACATCCAGCGATCCTAAAAGCTCACCTTGGCACTTCGTGCCAGGTGAGCTAAAAATCCATTGAAAACTGTAGTTGCATGAGTGTAAACGCTGTTCGATATGGCATTTTCAGCAATTCAAGGGCAGACAACTCTTGACCTATTGGTTCGATTTCAACCATAATCACACTTATTTGAACTCTTATTGTCATATATAATCTGAGCAAATTTGAATGAAACTGGATAAAAAGTGTGGCCTCTAGAGTGTAAACATCCTTAAATATGACATTTTCAGCAATTCAAAGGTAGATAACTCTCAACCTATTGGTCCGATTTCAACCATAATCGAACTCCTCTGAACTCTTATGGTCATATACAATCTGAGCAAGTTTGAGACACATTGGATAAAAATTGTGACCTCTGGAGTGTAAATATGGCATTTTCAGCAACTCAAAGGTAGATAAATCTGGACCTATTAGTCTGATTTCAACCAAAATCGAACTCATCTGTAGTCTTATGGTAATATACAATGTGAGCAAGTTTTAGATAGATTGAATAAAAATTGTGGCATCTAGAGTGTATGTAAACACACTTAAATATGGCATTTTCAGCAATTCAAAGGTAGATTACTCTCAACCTATTAGTCTGATTTCAACCATAATCGAACTCATCCGAACTCTTTTGGTAATATACAATCTGAGCAAGTTTGAGATAGATTGGATAAAAATTGTGGCCTCTAGAGTGTAAACACCCTTAAATATGGCATTTTCAGCAATTCAAAGGTAGATTACTCTTGATCTATTGGTCGAATTTCAACCAAAATCGAACTCATCCGAACTCTTATGGTAATATACAATCTGAGCAAGTTTCAGAAAGATTGGATAAATATTGTGGCCTCTAGAGTGCAAACACTAAAATTGTTGACGACGGACGACGCACACCGCACGACGGACATTCAAGTATTGCAAAAGCTCACCCTGAGCTAGCTCAGGTGAGCTAAAACGTATAAAAATATTGTGCCTGTGCTGAGGCTCAAACTCGGGACATCTGGATCTGCAGTCCGGAGCGCTGAGCTAGCCATGAATTCACCTTTCTTGCAGTTATCAAGACGTTATTACCGGGTAGCTAAGTTCTTGGTTCCCTGTAGCCTCAGCGCACCATAGCATTTTGTATATGACCGAGATCAATTTGGTAAAACTTAGTTTGGGACCCAGCTAAAAGACAGGGGTCCAGTTAAGGTAGACTAAAAGGGCGAAAAATTATAATGTCATGAGTCACCTTAAAGTGACAAGTTTATGTGTCATTCATGCCAGATTAATGTCATAATGTTTATCATACCATATTGTTCAAATTAATACTCTACAGTAAAATTTCGCTATAACCACCATAATAAAGAGATACACAAAGCAATATAAAGTAGTTACTAAAAGTTGGAGCTTTTTGCATTATTTCCTACCTACTTTTATTGACCACCAGTCTTGATAAACCACTGGTCATGAAAAAGGGGTGGTTTTTATTGCGAAGTTTTACTGTACATTCTATCTATAGAGTATGGGAGCCGATCATTGTAAATTTAACGTTTCTATATTTTTACCATCACATATTGTACATGTTTATGGCATATATTATATAAACTTAATGAGTAGAATTTGATGATAAACTGTATAAAAAAAAGCTTTTTGTGTTCTGTATTTTTTCAGATCTTCTCAGGCACACTTTGGTTGAGGTGATTCCAAAGGAAAAGTAATTTTCACCTGTATTTGGTGCTTTTTTAAAACATTATTTGCATCATTCCAAATGAGTGCTGCCCTAGCCAATTTCTGCCTGATATTTTATTTATTATACTCCAACAAACAAAGTTTGAAAGGGAGAATATAGACGACTGTCTGTCGGTTGGTTTGTCAGTCTCTCTGTCCGTCCGTGTACAGAATCTTATGATGCTAACTTGTACATTTCTTCCATAAACTGATTCCGTCTAATTTGCATATTCCACCCGTAAAATGATTTCCACCTGGAAACATTCTGCTTAATTTAAATATTTCACCTCTGATTCCACCTCGAAAATTATTTCCACCCCGAAATTTTTCCACCTGGAACAAATTCCACCTCATTTGCATATTCCAGCCCTCATTCCACCTGTATTTTTTTTTCCACCTGGAAAAAAATCCACTTAATTTACATATTTCACCTCTAATTCCACCCCATTTCCACCTGGAATGTACATTATATTATAGCACAAATAGAAGGGGTGGAATCTGATAAATTCCGGGTGGATATTCTTCAAAATTCTACCTCATTTCCGGATGGAACATTTCGTACGGGAAGCTACGAGATACCCAGTAGACTGGTTCAAGTCAATAGGGTAGACACCACTAATTTCTGCATGCCGAGATGCTCACGGCTCTGCACCCCACCAGGACGAGACTATGGTGTTGTTATGGCTTCTGGTCACCTGAGTATAGGGGATAAATGAGAAGGGTCTACTAGACGGTGTACCATAATTCTGGATCAAGACATTCCTTCGGGCTTTTTAAAGCACCATTTGTTAATTCATTCCTTATAGACTTATGAAGAACGGAGTCTTTGTCTTGATCCAATCTCTAAAGACTGAAGTCTCTTTTTCGACAACGATCACGAAGCTGAGATTTTGAAGGATTCGACAGAGACTGGAAATTTGAAAATTTCATCCCAAGACTCAGAAACCGATACACATTGAATGGTGGTGCAGCCTTTCAACAGCCTGAATATACGAGGCCTGCTCAATATTTTGGATTGTTTTGGGGAAGAGACTTATGGCAGCTTCTTGTTGATGAGACAAATCGGTATGCTCAGCAAGAGAGGACGAGGAGTCCACCACCTACCTTCGCCATGTCATGGAGACCCTGCGGATGTGGCTACAATGAAGGCATTTATGGGGCTTATATTCACCATGGGCATTTTAGTTCTTCAATCTAGGAATGACTACTGGAGGACATGTGCAGGGAAAAGAATGTTCAGGACTGCCTTCAGGGTGCCATTGAGGACTTTGAGTTCTATAAAAGACAGGCAGAAGAGACAATGCATTGAGGACTTTGAGTTCTATAAAAGACAGGCAGAAGAGACAATGGACTTAATTCAAACCGAACCGAGACAGCCATGCGAGGAAATGTTCAGAGTCAGAAGAGTGAACAAATGGAGCGCAGAGCTGCGAAGAAAAGTTAGAGTGAGAAGGACCAGGGGCCCGTTTCATAAAACTTCGTACAACAAATTTTGTCGAAGTCAGATTATAAAAGTCTCAATTATTATTTATTTCTCCATATAATCCTGTCTTTTGACATCTTTTTGGAATCGTCTTGAAAAGTCGAATCCAAAAAGATGCCACAAGACAGGATTAGAAAAAGAAATCAGAGATTAAATGTATTTTAAAGTTTTGAATTACGACAACATTTGTCGTAAGATCTTTTATGAAACGAGGACCAGGAGCTGGTAGCCAGTACAGTGTCAGCGGTACTTGACGAGCTCCAGAAGACAGGCGTGTTTGGGCAAGGCCAAAAACAGATGACGCTTCTTCAAGTGTGCAAGTTGAGGACAATGAGGTGGCTGATACAGCCACAACTGCCGCTCTACCAGATAACATATGGGACCGAAACAGGAATGTGCTGTCGGGTGGCGTAATAACAACAGATGCTGAGATGAACAACAAAGGTACAGTTCCAGGGCCTCCCATGTCTGCTGAGCAATTACAGATTAACAATTTGCCCTTTAGTTCTAATGTTCTGGACAGGTTAAAGCAGGCTATCTGGAGCAATAAGTTTGTAAACTTAGCAGAATTGATAAACAATAAAGACAGTGAGTTCAGTTTCCAACTATCAAGAGCTGGAGAGCTGTCTATGACAGAAAAACTGGATCGAAAGAATCTAAGCATATCGCAGTGGATCACTGCGTTTACCATATTTATAGACATATACCTATTACGGTTTCCACAAGAGGCTTCTGGGTTGCTTTCATACTTTAACCCATTACCCCATAGCATGTTTCTAGTTTTGAAAATAGGTGACTACTTAAAGCAGGCTAAAAGTAAAGCAGAATGTGCCTTAAGGCGCATTCTGCTTTACTTTCAGCCTGCTTTAAGCTATTATCTGCTAGAATATAGAAAATATTTCTTATGATTCTTATTTGTTACAGTATAAATTGGATTTATTTTCTTCAGTGGAGGAATAAATAAAAGGCGTAAAAAGGCATATTTATGGGGTAATGGGTTAACCTGGTTAGGGAGCTGGAGGGGACATATGGTACAAATGCCTTCAACTACTATGACTATCAGCTTTGCACGAATTGCCAACATCAGCTCTTTCCCTGGGGGTATTACACAATGCACTTTGGATGCGAGCGACTATAATTGGGTGGGGGCACAACTTGCAGAAGCTGACGTTGCTAGGGCGGTTTTCGTCCCACCTACTGTATAAGTGGTTATGTTTGCTGGTCAAAAAGTTTGCGAATCTTCAAAAATGAGGTTTCGCTGGCTGAAATGTTCGCGGAAACACAGTTCTATCTCTATAAATATTTCCACTTCGCTAACATTACCACTTATACAGTATAATGTGTGAATGTTTTATCATTCAAAGAATTACTGCTTTAAGGTATATATGTGCGTATATGCACAAAGCAGTTCCTCATTTAAATAAACTTGATGTTGTTATGTTTTCACGCATATGAAGGAGCAAAAGGATAGGTTAAAGCAATCTATATGTTGGTGGAAAGGGATGATTCACATCTCTTTAGGTTAAGTTGGACTGACAATGCGATTACTATAATGCCCACCTTCAGTGTTGGAGAGGAGCGATTGAATATAATGTCTGGGATTATAAGGAATATATTGAGAAAAGGATGCAGCGTCCATAGAGACTGACTATAGATGACAACGGCTATGTCTATGTATGCAGTAGAGATACCACTGACTATAGATGACAACGGCTATGTTTATATATGCAGTAGAGATACCAACTAGAGCACATTCTGCTGGAGGAGGTACATTCCTGTGAAGTTTGGTTGCAATCAGGCAAGGGGTTAAGAAGAAGAAGATGTTTAACCCAGTTCCCCATAAATATGCCTTTTTACACCTTTTAATTTATTCCTTCACTGAAGAAAATAGTTCCAATTTATATAGTCATGAACATGTACCTTAAGAAATAGTTTTTATATTCTAGCAGATGGTAGCTTAAAGCAGGCTGAAAGTAAAGCAGAATGTGCCTTAACGCTTTGAACCCTAATCCCGCATATAGGCGTCTTTTAAAACAGTGTACATGTGAATAGTACTCTTGTCCTGTGCAAACAGTGAAGGCCCAGATCAGAGGGCTCCGAAAGGAGCCCTCTGATCAGGGTCTTCACTGTATGTCAGTAATGCCAAAAATGACAAAAACAACTCTTAAAAGCCAGAAATGGACTGGACAAAAATCGAAACTGGAATTGTTCATTTAAAGTTTCAGGGAGGAAAGAGTTAAGGCACATTCTGCATTCCTTTCAACCTGCTTTAAGTGCTCTTCAAAACTAGAAACAGGCCATGGGGTAATGGGTTAAAGAAATTGTTGACACACAACGCAAGACGACGGACAAAGACCGACCACAAAAGCTCACCTTGAGCACTTTGTGCTCAGGTGAGCTAAAAAAGTGTGAAGATGTAACCTTTGAAGAAATGAATGAGGTGATTGCTGATGCCAATTAGTAACGTTCCAGCTATGATTAACCCTTTACCACATAGCCTGTTTCTAGTTTTAAAAAAGTGACCACTTGAAGCAGGTTGAAAGTAAAGCAGAATGCATTCTGCTTTACTTTCAGCCTGCTTTAAGCTACCATCTCTCAGGATATAGATAATTTTTCTGTTTATGATTGTACATGTATAAACTATTTTCTTTTGTGGAGGAATAAATCAGATGGGTTAAAAGGCACTTCTATCAGGGAAAGGGTTAATTGTATACTGGTCTACTGATGGTCTGATAGAAATGAAAGATTCAGTCAGAGTCCTAAAGATTTAGCAGCAATATATTCATCTTTACCGGGGAGATACATATGGACAGTGTAGTACATTGTATCTTGCTTAGTTGCTATGACATTTGAATTCCAGAAACAAATATTGGATGATCTTGAATGGAAATATTGATGTGAAGACATTGAATTATTCTTAACTTTCTCCATTTGGTAAACAATGATAATTTACCAAGAGATCATTCCAACCACGAAAAAGCTTTCAAAATAAGACTCTTGATTGACTTGTTCCACTTTGGCAGCGTTATTTTAATCCCAATGAGAACTTTCAATAGATGAGAGCATGATTCCTTAACCCTTTGAACCCTAGTCCTGCATATAGGCGTAATTTTCAAACAGCGTATATATAAATAGTACACTTGTCCTGTGCATACAGTGAAGACCCAGATCAGAGGGCTCCGAAAGGAGCCCTCTGATCAGGGTCTTCACTGTTTGTCATAATGCCAAACATTAACAAAAACAACCCTTAAAAGTCAGAAATGGACTAGACTAAAATGGAAACTGGAATTGTCCATTTAAAGTTTCAGGGAGGAAAGAGTTAATAGTCTATTATTGAATATAGATGACTTCTTAAAGCAGGTTGAAAGTAAAGCAGAATGCATCTTAAGGCGCATTCTGCTTTACTTTCAGCCTGCTTTAAGATATCATGTGCTAGAATATAACACATATTCCCTATAATAGATATTCATGACTGATTAAATTTGAACTATTTTCTTCAGCGGAGGAATAAATCATATTCGCTAAAAAGCGCTTCTATTGGGGAAAGGGTTAAGGGCAAGACATCATTGATGTAATACATGCCAGCAACGCCAAATAAATGGGGATTGAAGGTCTGGGGACTTGATGAAGCCAAAAGTGGTTACATGTATAATTGGCCGCTGTACCTCCGATAGAATTCTTCTAGGAATTTTCTCAGTGGCAGGCTTAAACTTAAGTGTGCTGCACAGAAGTGTGTATTTGTGTGTACACACATTATCCCTATACCCCATAGTTTTTAATATAGGTGACCACTTAAATCAGGTTGAAAGTAAAGCAGAATACGCCTAATGGTGGATTCTGCTTTACTTTCAGCTTTCTTTAAGCTATTATTTGCTAGAACTTAGAAAATATTTCTGATGATTCCTAATTGTAACAGTTTAAATTGGAGCTATTTTCTTCAGTAGAAGAATTAATTAAAGCTGTAAAAAAGCATATTTATTGGGTAATGGGTTAGGGCTGTAGAGTGCTACAAGTTAAACCTCTCTTAATAATTACCACCACTAAAATCACCGTTTGGTCTGTATGTCAAATATAAGTAACCATGCTCTGTTAATATCGCATTTAATCACTCTTAGACTCATACATGACTATCTAGCAGCGGTAATTTTGTACAGGTCTGTAATGTGTACAATATTTGTCTTTTTTCCCCTATTTGACTACAAGTAGCTAATTTTCTTTGTAATTATTGTTACATTTCAATTTTTATTTTAAGATTGAGGCATTCACTAAGGAACCTGGGGTCCGTTTCATAAAGCTTCGTATGAACGTTTTTTTCGTACGAAGTTCGTAGACCCAAAGTTGCATTCCATAGACACAATTTGGTACGAAAGTTTGTAAGAACTTGGGTATATCTACCATAGCCTAGAGGCATTCGAAGACAGCTAGGAATTCGCAAATGTCCTGTTACAATAACAACAAAATGGCTGCTATTCTTATTTAACATCAATATCAAAGGGGACGCTGTCGTGTTTTTAGGAAGAGAATAAACCCTTTAGATAATTTATGTGACAAGGAGGTAGCGAGCCGATATCGTCTAGATAGAGAGGGCATTATGGAGCTTGTGGAACTTATAGAAGCCGACATAACTCCCGTGACACGGAGGAACTGCGCCTTGTCTCCTCTGGTAAAGGTAAGATTTAATCTAGTAAATCAAATAGCCGTTTAAAATGGTTTATAATGCCTGCAAAATGTTTATATCCGTTACTTTATAAATTCCATTGCTATTTATAGCCAGATAGCTTCAACAGAGCCACTGGAACGTGGTTGGACTACTTCTCTTTCCTGTTCCTGAGGGAATTTGTTGTCCTCCTTGTAACCTTTACAAATGACTACGCCCAGTGGAAGATGGCACAGCCTGGTGCTTACCCTGACAACTGGGAGGAGGTCACTGAGTAGGAAATGAAGGCGTTCTTGGGAATAAACATCCTCATGGGAATCAACCCCCTTCCACGGATTGAAATGTACTGGTCATCGGATATAAGTTTCCAGAACCAACGTATCGTCAAGATAATGACCTGCAATCGCTTTCAACAGCTGTTGAAGTATTTCCATGCTTCAGACCCAGGACGTGGGCATCCAGACTAAGACTCTTTTCAAAGTTAGGGCATTTATGATTCAAGTATTGTGTTTCCCCACATTCAGCAGATCATATACACACAGACCAGCTTAGCAGTGGTGGTATTGTCAAAATTTTCTGACCTGTCGGGAGTTATTTTTAGAACAGAATAGCTAATAATAGTTAATAGGTAAGCAAGGTAACATCGAATATGTAATCGTACACTTTCCTACTTGAGATAAGTATGATCCTCGTGCAGCACGAGACCGCTGCGCTCACTTTACTGATATAGTATTCTTTCCCAATAAACACATTTATATACTAAAACTATTATTTCCATTGCAAACAGGTTGGAGCCAGATTAGACGCCGGGTAACCGGCGTCTGATCAGGCTCCAACCTTTTTGCTACTCAGATTAAAAATATAGTTAAAATTTCTAAAATTAAATTTCCACAGTTTAGTGCATTGTGTTTGCGCTTAAAACGGGAAAGAATAATGTATCATCTACTGTACATTAGGCACACAAATAACAGCTATCCGTATCTCTAACTGGATGTAGAGAAAACTCATCCCTTTTAAAGTTTTAGAATGTTCCAATCTAAAAATAACTCCGACAGGTCAGAAGAAAACACTAATAGATCCAATGCTTGCTGCATCAGTGCAAACAAGATCCAAGTCGGCAGGCAATAAAGCTCCAACAATTACCATGACGTCAATGACAACAATACCATGATCCTGACACCAACTCCATCAGGATCCAGTACAACAACTACACTAGCACTACAGGGACATCCTGCATTCAGAGGTATTCCACTTCCTCACTTAAAAATATTTGATAATAAGTGTACTGATCCCATTAGTTGGCTAGACAATTATGAGCTTTATGTCCTGAATTACGGAACAAACGATAAAACTGAACTGATCCAAATTCCACTGTCCCTAGCAGTGGTTTAAAACTTTGAAAGCAAATGATAAGGATACCTGTGACTACCTTGGTTATGCATTTATAGAAAGATTGGGCCAGTGTAGCCAAACATTTACGTAAAATAATTGTTGAAACGCGTCACGCATTGTTTTATGTGAAGCAAATAGTTTTAACCCTTTCACCCATAGAAGCGCCTTTTAGCACATTCAGTTTATTCATCCCTTGAAGATAATAGTTCCAATTTTTATTATACGCCTTCGAATGATATCGAGCGTTTCCGCGTGTATCTGCAGAGTAAAATACAAGAGTCTGTATCAGCCACCTTGTATCAGCCACTTTGTATTTTACTCTGACGTCGCTTTCGATTTAACGTGACGTCATTTACGTACATGTACGAGTGCCGTGTTATTCTTTGTGGCATACAAAACTTCTCGTTCTGCTTCAAATAACTAATAAATTTTGGATATAAAATGATTTAAACAACTATTAAGTTGTTTCTGGTTTGTATTCAAGGCATATAATAAACACATTACCAGTTGGCAGAGCGCAACAGTGTTGCATTTAGCTCTCGACATTTTTTACGGAAACAACCGATCAGACTCGCGCCAAGGCGCTCGTCAGATCAGCTATTTCCGCCAAAAACGTGTCGAGCTAAATACATCACTCTGTATCGCACAGTCAACTGGTAATGTGTATTTATGTATACAGTCATGAAAATGTATTACTAGAAATGTTTTCTTTATTCTAGCATATAATTATAGCTTAAAGCAGGCTGAAAATAAAGCAGAATGCGCCTCATGTCGCATTCTGCTTTACTTTCAACCTGCTTTAAGTGGTCACCTATATTCAAAACTAGAAATAGGCTATCAGGTAAAGGGTTAAAAACCAGGTAAAGGGTTAAAAGCCAAATCTCGATGTCTAACCTTTTTTAATAGTGTATTCAGCTTTTTATTTATGCCACCGTTCACATCTTTTTAGGTTAGGATGGACTGACAATGTGATTACTATATGCCGGTTGCCAACTTTCAGTGGCATAATAAAAGTCTGTTGGGGAGGAGCAATTGAATATAATATTCGTTTTGCTGCGTCTGGTATTATAAGGAATATATTAAGGAAAGGATGCATTATCCAGAGAGACTGACTATAAATGACAACGGCTTTGTTTATATATGCAGTAGAGATACCCAACTCAGTGGGAAAAATATCAAATGTCCCCCGAAATTTTGGCAGGGGGACACAGTGTCCCCCAAATTTTTGGACCTAGACACAACACTGTGTATACATGTGAAGCTCATCCCATAAATTTTAGTAACGATTTATAGTGATTTGATAATACATGTAGTTAACATTTTACCTGATTATTCATTTACTTTTGTGATTATATTTTAAAGAAATTAATAGCATATCCGAATGTTGTGAAATTGCTTTATAATATGTTCCGTTGCCGAAACAATAGCCACTGTATAGATCCCGAAGATTGTCGAGGGCTACATCGGACGTTTCCGGGAGTGAAATACACCACGTGACCCAGATCTCGTGGGAAGTTCAAACCACGGCTCTCTCTCTCTTTCCAAACGGACTCCGTGAAGACCAGACATGCTTTGACGAGCTGAGGTTTCAGCAACCACGTGCTATCTTGTTTGCCAGATTCTATCTTAGAAGGTAAATATATATTGCTATTGTGTACTACACTTGCATATTCACCCGGTTCACTTCAATTGGCGACGAGGATTAAAACAAATTTAAGCCAAATCCACTTTGCGCAGCCGTAAATTGCTGTTTGCAGGGTGGGTGGGGGAAGACCATGTGTGATTTAAACAAGAGGGCCATGGCCCTTAATTCGCTCACCTGAGGTCATTGTGCCTTAGCTTAATAGGCAAGACAACATTTTAATATAAATGTAGCTGTAAATGGAATTATCTTCCAGACAAAAAAAACCATGACAAATTGGAATAATTTAAAAAAATATTGTTGGCAGAGTTATGGCCCTTATCCATGACACTTCTTCTTATCAAGCTACATGTATTTCCATATGATTATTTATTGCCCATTCTGCTTTACTTTCAACCTGCTTTAAGTTATCATCTACTAAGATATAGATACTATATTTCTTATATCTTAACAGTTTTATGACTGTATAAAGTGGAATTATTTTCTTTAGAGGAGGAATAGATTAAAGGCGTAAAAAGGCATATGTATGGGGTAAAGGGTTAACATCAGTAGAACTGGAGTATCTCAAAGACAAGAAAATATGACACTGGGCAATAACTCAAAAATGACATTGACCTTTGTAGAACATGACCTAAGTTATAAAGTTTTTAACTTTAACAAAGTTATGGCTAAGATTAAAGTTGTGGACTGACAGACAAACAAATTGACAAACAAACAAAAAAAAGCAGACAGACAAAACAATATGCCCACGAATGCAGGGGCATAAAAAATGTAGCAGACAACACCATATGCAGCTGTTACAGTACCTCAGCTGACCTGAGTTCAATTATGTAACTCTGCCAGTAGGAAATGTGGCTAGGGTCTAACTCTTATAATGCTGAATTGCTGTCTGCTATACATATATTGAATGTGAATTATGACCTAGATATTCAACCGACCAGAACCATTTGAACAAAATAGGTAAAGGACATTTAGAAGTGTCACCATGCCAAATATCAAAGCTCTGGTCATATTAGTGTCAGAGAAGAAGACATTTGAAATTTTCACTATATAACTCTATGTAAAACTGTGACCCCCGGGGCGGGGCCAATTTTGACCCCAGGGGCATAATTTGAACAAACTTGATAGAGGACCTGTAGGTGATGCTATGTGCCAAATATCTAAGCTCTGGCCCTTGTAGTTTTTGACAAGAAGATTTTTTAAGATTTCCTTATTTTTTCACTTTGGTTGCCATAGCAACCAGAGTTCTGCATTGTTTTTAATTCTTTGAACAAATCTGAAAGAGCTTGACCCAAGGAACATTTCTGTAAAGTTTGGTTGAAATCTGTTCAGCGGTATAGGAGGAGATGTCATTTGAAGCAATTGTTAACGACGACGGACGACTAACGACGACGGACACAGGGTCATCCCAATAGCTCACCTTGAGCCTTTGGCAAGTAGCCTGGGAGGGGGGTCTGTAAATTATACTCCATCTTCGGATGTAGTCCAGGGCATACAAAATACTTCTAAGCAAAATTCAAACAGGGTCAAGAAGTCACAAATTAAACAAAATGCCTAAGACTCAGAATCCAGACCCATACAGACTATATTATCACTCGGGGGATGACGGGACTCCTAGTAAGGTTACAGATACTTCACAGAGGGAGTGGGTGAGACAACAATTGCTGTCTCAAATGCAAAGTTCCAGAGATATGCATTATAGACCCTCATCTTCTTTGGTAAATAAGACCAGTACCGTAGCACCCATTCCGAAAACGCGTTTCAGTAGCAACCTCTGGGACGACTTCTATTAAAAAATACACGTAAGAGTTTTGAATTCTGGTGCGGAACATACGACTCGTACACTCCGTTGCCAGGAGGAGAGCTCTGCTAGTGAGTGCTCTCTGCCAACTGTACCAATAGTCTGTAAGAAAAAGGCAGCAAAGAGGTGCATAATCCCTGGTTGTCATATTCAGGCCACATATCCTAAGGTTCATGCATTGAAATGCCATATTCCTCCCATTTTTGGACCAGATCTTCCAGCGATGGATCCCGCAGTCATCTAACAGAGAATCAAAGCTTTTCATAAAGCTGCCATTTGGTTATTGGTCGGTCCATCGTTGCATTTACTGATGGGCTTAGTAAGCACCCAGGAGATATTAGTGACGTTCCAGAACTCTGTTTTCTCTGCCATGCAACTAGAAACCGCGCATGCAGTTAGCGTTCATCTCTCTTTGCCAATGCCTGAACATCTGACAGTGTTACCATTAAATCATGTGGCTGCTCTCACCCATTGGAAGGTGCTGTACGTGATTGCTGGAATGTTGCAGCCGGACCATCAGCAGGAATGGCGTCTTAAGTTTTCATCGCCTTCAGATGTGCGGGTGCAGGACAGAGTTCTTTGTGCTCCACCCGCACCTCCGGAGGCTGTGGATAGCCATTTTCATTTGGACCGATTGCGTAAGACCGCAGGGCTGGTTGGGGCTCCCGTTCACGATGTCATATCATGTGGCATCGTGGAGAGGGAGCGCCAAGTAACCTTAGTTGGTTCGGTGGCTGTGTTCTGTGATCCAGACACGTACCCAACATTGGAGGAAGTTGCCCATTTTCCCCGGGAACTCTTTATTGCTATTGGGCTTCACCCAAAGCTGGCCAGTAAATCCTCTAGTGTTCTTCAAAGTGCCATTGATAGGATCGGAGTTCTTCCGGATCACCCAAGAGTTACGGCCTTTGGAGAGATTGGTCTGGATCATTCTGTTAGTGTAGAGGGTTGGGCCGCGCAATACCTTTTATTGGAAAAGGTAATCCCCTTAGTGCGCGTGAATAAAGTCATAGTAGTCACTGCAGAGGGATGGACGGTAACAACGTGTATGAAGTCTACCAACTACTTCTGCGGCTATTACATAAGAAAGTGTCTTGTGACCAACAATTTCATGTGCACGCCTTTAATGGGGACAGGACAATTGTGAATTGGTGGTTGGACGCTTATCCCAACAGTCTATTTAGTTTCAACCGCAGTGTGAAAGGGTTCTCGGGGAACCAATTGGATGCTCTTAGAGCTCTTCAGGACCACCAGGAGACATGAACTACATTCGGCTCGGGGGGAATGTTGTGAAATTGCTTTATAATATGTTCCGTTGCCGGAACAATAGCCACTGTATAGATCCCGGAGATTGTCGAGGGCTACATCGGACGTTTCCGGGAGTGAAATACACCACGTGACCAAGATCTCGTGGGAAGTTCAAACCACGGCTCTCTCTCTCTTTCCAAAAGGACTCCGTGAAGACCAGACGTGCTTTGACGAGCTGAGGTTTCAGCAACCACGTGCTATCTTGTTTGCCAGATTCTATCTTGGAAGGTAAATATTAGGGACGGGACCGAATATTCGAATATTCGCATAAGTGCCGAATATTCGAATTCCATTTAAGTATTCGAATAGTTGTCTCTGAAATTTTATTTTTATTAAAAACATAATATGGATTATTCAATTTATTTGAGAGACTAGCTGTTTCATTTTCTCCAACCAGGCTAATAGTTCGCCATTAATCCTCGTGTGTAGGGTGATTATCACCCCCGGCTGGTCAGTGTTTTGATAGCACCTGTCAAGTTGTACACAGTTTGCAAACATTACCGGCTGTGTTATGTAATCGACGGCCCTCCCTAACATCGGATCAATGGACTTGCAGTTTATAAATTGACATGTTGGGGAACCCTAGTTGCCAAACAAAAGAGAGGTGTTTAGCACAGGACATTTAAGAGCATCCAATCAAAAAAAGACGAATAATTGTTGATATCGCCAATCATAGCGGCTCAAATGACGCTTTTCGTAAACGACCAATATCACGCAAACACTATTTAAAATCATCAAACATTCTAGTTAAGACGTCATGAAAGCTTAATATTGACCTTACACAAGACGTAGATCTATAACAATCAAATTCTTACTAAAACGCAACTATGCCACCGGCTACTGCTTCGCCTGTATGAAAGAATTTACTCGTTCTGCCGACAAGAAATCAGCAACCTGTTTTGTTTGTTACGTTCGTTTCTGAGTGTAACATCTGCATGCATAAACTTGAGAGCTAGTGTGTGTTCAGATTAATTTTAAAAGCAGATTAAATATAATTTGTAAAGCCGACAAAATATTTACGCAAAAAAACCTGACTCTACATGACGGAAGACTTAATTCGAAACTAATTTAAATGCAGATATAGATGTTGCGTTAAACACGAGTTGCATCCCTTACATTCGGAGACCGCCATATCTACAATACAAAGATTAAATGTAGTATAAATGGTTGCAAAAGTTGATAAGTTTACCAGTCAATCAGACGATTGTCACAGAATACACATTCTGCTCAGGGTTTGGTCCATTTAAGAAAGGTATTTCTACGAAGCAAACATTGAATAATTGCATTTGATGATGAAATTATACTCGGATCGGATAAACCCCCCCCCCCCCCCCCCCCCATCGGACAAAGCGTTTATTCCAGGCGAATTATTCGAATACTTTAAGCGAATATTCGAATAGCAATTTGGGTTCGAATTCCCATCCCTAGTAAATATATATTGCTATTGTGTACTACACTTGCATATTCACCCGGTTCACTTCACGTCTGATGGAACATCCTGCAGTAAACATGCATGTTATTATTGTTAAATTAATTTTATTCTTTATTTTTTAGATTTTTGCATTCACTGAGGTACCAGGCCTTAAACTGCCAGACGGCTTTGACAGAGCCACTGTAACGTGGTTGGACTACTTCTCTTTGCTGTTCCTGAGGGAATTTGTTGTCCTACTTGTAACCTTTACAAATGACTTCGCACAGTGAAAGATGGCCCAGCCTGGTGCTCACCCTGACAACAACTGGGAGGAGGTCACCGAGTTGGAAATAAAGGCTTTTTTGGGAATAAACATCCTCATGGGAATCAACCCCCTTCCTCCAGGGGTCGAGATTGGTTGGTCAAAGGATCTTTTACTCCAGAACCCCGGCATCCTCAAGGTGTGGACCTATATGACCAGCATCGAGTCTGCTACAAGGTTGGTCGGAAGGGGAAGAAAGCTTGGCGGTACATGTTGTGGTACCTATTTAATGTAGCTATTGTCAACGCCTTCATTCTGTACAGGAACTCATCCACCAGGAAAACCAAGAAGTTCTGTCATCTTGACTTCAGGACTAAGCCCATGAACCAGCTAAATGCCGGCTACAGCAAGAGGAAACGATCGACTCCTCAGCCTGGATACTATCCTAGAATGGTGGACGCAGAGAACATCAATGGCCACATCAACTGCAGACTACCAGGCAGCAGAATCAAGTATGTCTACCACATTAGGACATCCTTGGCTAAGGAAAGACACAGTACTGTATGTCACATACAGTACTGTGTCTTTCCTTAGCCAACTAATAAACAATCTGGGCAAGTTTGAGAAAGATTGGATAAATATTGTAGCCTCTAGAGTGTAAACACCCTTAAATATGGCATTTTCAGCAATTCAAAGGTAGATAACTCCTGACCTATTGGTCCGATTTGAACCATAATCAAACTCATTTGAACTCTTATGGTAATACACGATCTGAGCAAGTTTTAGAAAGATTGGATAAATATTGTAGCCTCTAGAGTGTAAACACTAAAATTGTTGACGACGAACGACTAACGCCGGACATTCAAGGATTGCAAAAGCTCACCCTGAGCTAGCTCTGGTGAGCTAAAAAGCTGACAGAATAAAATATCAATTAAAAAATTGGGCCTATTTGATGTATAATCTAGAATTTGTGGGGTGTTCATGGCATGTCATGGACTAATTTCAGGCATGTCATGGAACCCAACGTCTTATTGAGCCAACCGACAAAAGTTATAGTTATCTAGTTGGGTGGTAACGACCGGATGTCAGAATC
The DNA here is from genome assembly GCA_922989275.2 of Gari tellinella. Lineage (NCBI taxonomy): Eukaryota > Metazoa > Mollusca > Bivalvia > Cardiida > Psammobiidae > Gari > Gari tellinella. The sequence goes on from OV277857.1 coordinate 1,051,882, forward strand.
TCAAACATTTTTTTGTACAGGGCTCCAGATAAGAGGTAGTTATTTCAACCATCAAACATTTTATCACATTTCAGCACCAAATCCTAAGGTGTTACTACTCATTAGAATCGTCTCGAAGAGACGATTCTAATGAGTATTGACGCCATAGGGTTTTATTCAGAAATAAAGATTTTCAGTTTTAAAAAACTACCCTTATCTGTTGCTCTGTTTGTAACATAATTGCTTGGGAAATCTGTTATCTGAGCACAGATTTTCCTGACTCCGCCTGCAATTTATTTTACAGAAATCATGATGAAGCATTTCCGATCTGTGACCAAACCTGTGATCAACTGAAAACTGGCAGATATCGTAAAGCCCTCAACTTTGTCGCACATCAACTGATGCAGTTAAACATCAGAGGTAAAAAGCACCCCATAGTGAAGTTTGAAGGACCAGTGTTTAGTTCGATCTGAAGGTTACAGATTTTTCTAAAGAACAGTTTAACGACCTTATGTCAAAATCACTAACATTTCTTTGTAACATAATTTCTCCGGAAATATGTTATCTAAGCACAGTTTTTCCTAACTCGGCCTGCACTTAATTTTACAGAAATCATGATGAAGCATTTCCCATCTGTGACCAAACCTGTGATCAACTGGAAACTGGCAGATATCTTAAAGCCCTCAACTTTGTCACGCATCAACTGATGCAGTTAAAGGACCAGCGTTATGTTCCATCTGGAGATTACAGATTTTCTAAAGAACTTTTTAATCAACACGGAAGATAACACTATTCCAAATAGGAGGAAATTGAAATACAGTCAAACTTCGATATCTCGAACTCGCTAGTACCCAATAGTTCGACACATGAATTGCATTATTTCATGATCGGTTAAGTCCAACATACCCGTATTTCAAAGTTAAAATGTGGCTGATAAATACAAGTATGTTCGATTTAGCCGAGTTCGAAATAACGAAGTTTGACTGTAGTATTATACATTTGCATTATGAAATTGCTCTTTGTACTGATATTTCCACCCCTGTGGGGTTTTATCTTTGGTTTTATGGCTCCTTTCAGGTAGTAACGCACACTTAGCACAATTTCAGCAACATCAAACAGTAATCATTACATGTATATGGAAGTACTTCGTGGCGCCATGTCAGAGGACAAGGAAAACTTATTTCACGCAAACAAAGATATCAGAAAGTTAAGTGTTATTGATCTGAAGAACTATCTTAGGCATCATAATCAGTTACGGGAAGGAAAGGTGTTTTGATAGAAAGAGCCATCACGATACGAAAGATCGGCACTGTTAACAGAGAGACAACGCATGAACAGGGCGAGGAGGAATTTCAATCGAGGAACGGGCGGTTATTGACTACACCTATGGGAGAAGCCTTACCTGACCGGAAGGGGTTGACGTCCGGTAGGTCAGACGATCCAACGCTTATTCCAGGATTCAGCAATGGAGATATCTACAACTATTTTGTACTTCGAATGCAGGCAAAGAGGCATCTAAGGGCAAAGGTGTACTTTGAGGACAGACATGTGCAGTGTTCGGACTCATATAGTGACAGACAGTTGTTCACATTGTTTTGTGTCCAGTAAAGTTATTCCATCATTACCTTCTATGAAGGTTAGAGCAGACCATACTGTGTGGATATGCATGTCTAAAGTGACAGGGCGGGTGAATTCAGCTGACTGCAGTTGTACAGTAGCATTTAATTCTTTTATCACTCATTCAAAAAGTTTGAACTAAAAGTTTAGCTTATAATTTCACTGGCTACTTGCACAAATATATGCAGATCTAGATCTATAGAAAATATTTCTTATGAACCTTATTGGTAACAGTATAAGTTGGAACTATTTTCTTTCTTAGAGGAATAAATTAAAGGCATATTTTTGGGGTAATTTGTTAAAGCAGAAAATAAAACTTCTTCAGCTTATATTGGTGATAAAATTAAGGCAGTGGACTAGTGTTTACTTAAAATAAACCCTCCAAATTCTGTAACCAGGACACCTTGTCAATTCAGGACCACTTGAAACATTATAAAGCATCCGTGTTAAAAACATTATGGACCTTTTTGCCTGAGAGGAATCCTTCTAGACAAATTCTATGATCACTTCCTGTACCTGTCAAAAGTTATCTATCTCTAACTACAGCGCTCCCTCTCTACAACGACACCCAATGGAAGACAACAATTGTGAACATTGTAGAGAGGCAGGGCTCCAGATAAGAGGGAGTAAACTGCACAAATCCAACATTTTCTCACTTATTTTAGCATCAAATCCTATGGTGTTACTACTCATTAGAATCGTCTCTTCGAGACGATTCTAATGAGTAGTGACACCATAGGGTTTAAACCAGAAATAAAGATTTTAGTTTTTGAAATACCCTCCTTATCTGGAGCCCTGAGAGAGGGAGTCGTTACAGGGAGGGAAATTGGCTTACATTTGCAAACAGCTTGAATTCAGATCAGACGCCGCGTTACGTGGCGTCTGATCTAGATTCAAGCTGTTTGTAAACCATCATTATAATTATTCCATCAAAATGTAATTTTGAGAAAAAGCAGCAGATGACAATTTGAAGCAGACAATATTGCAGCAGTAAAAGTGTTAAACATTTTGTCTTTTTTGGGGAAAAGCCGTAAGGGTCGTTGTAAGGAGGGAGTCGTTGTTGGGAGGGCCGTTGTAGAGAGGGAACACTGTATCAGCATCTATATCCGCAGACAACCTTTATGAAAGTGAAAGATGTTTGCGAAAATTTTGCTTCTTAACAGACTTTTACAGACTACAGAGAAAGGTACATATCTAATTTTCATTTACTTCTTCACACTGTAATAAGTGTGTTAGACCGTTGGGGCCACTGTGATCATCATCTTGTTACTTTTTTTGAAGATTACAATTATTTTCCAAATAGCCTCCTTCTTACACATGTATAAGAATAGCATGTTGTTCTGAACATGTTCCGAGCTAATCGCATATTTAAAGAATCAAAATCGAACACACCCTCTACGTCACTTCCGATATCTACCACATGTCATAGTTGTTTTGGGGTTCAAGCTTAGCACATCGCTTCCACATAGTAAGTTGCTGTTTTAAGCGTAGTCGCAGGAAAAACTAAAGTTTTGTCCTTACTATTACAAAGTTGAGGACCCAGTCCCAACATGTTTACGCATATTTGCGATATTATGTGTGTGTAACACGGCTGACATAGACGTAGTCTTGTTGTTAGAACTTGGGTGACGAAAAGCTGTTTTCACATTTTCAATGGCACACACCATAAACAGAGGGCTCCAGATAAGAGGGATTAAACTGAACAAATCCAGCATTTTCTCCCTCAATTCAGCATCAAATTCTATGGAGTGACTATGCAATAGAATCGTCTCGAATGCAGAAATAAAGATTTTAGTTTTTGAAATACCTCCCTTATCTGGAGCTCTGTATACATAGTCTTAATTTTATGTGGATAGCTTTCAGTCAGAAACTGCCATACTATAAAAGGGGGTTCAAAGGAAATGAGATTGATTCTAATCTTTTGTAAATACTGACAAACAAACAGAGTTACTCTTGAGAAATAGAATGATAAACTTTATGGATTAGGGGCCACAACACACAAACAAGGGCCACCATGGCCCTATATGGCTCACCTGGAGCCCTGGCTTTCAGTCAGAAACTGCCATACTATACAAGAAGGTTCAAGGGAAATGAGATTGCTTCTCATCTTTTGGAAATACTGACAAACAAACAGAAGGTTACTCTTAATGAGAAACAGAATTATAAACTTTATGTATTAGGGGCCACTACACAGAAAAAACGGCCTGTTTTAGGTTTTTGTTCGAGTTGCTCTCCTTGAATGAAAACCTTGTAAATTTAATTTTATTTAGCTTTTTTATTTTAATTTTTAGCTTAAATTCACCATTAATAAGCTTTATCTGATTAGATATTAAGAAATTGAAGTTGTTTTAGATATTAAGAAATTGAAGTTGTTTGGGTTGTTTGTAAGTGGTTTGTGGAGGTATGGGCAGGGTTCGACACTAACGGGAGTCCGAGACTCCTTATTATCATGTCGGACTCCTGTGATTTGCATGTTGGCAGTCCGATGGACTCCTTAAGTCTGGAGAAAAAAACTAGAACAAAAAATCATGTTTTGCCGATTTTCTGTAGCACAACCACAGCTCTACTTATATACACCGTCCAATCGGTTATGGTTACAGCATCGATAAAGTTGTGGTTACCTCTCGCAGCGAGAGTAGATTAAAAAAGTGAGTTTATATTTTGCTCCAAAACACTCCTTCTTTCACAAGATCGGCACTTCTTTGTATGCAGCCGTAAAAAGCAATGTTTGCCAAACATGTTGGTGTAATAATTTCCCTAACAGCATGCAGAATGGTGTATTAAATCAGTGAATCAATGTGAATCAATATGCCAAAACACCAATTTTCTTTCTTTGCGACTGAATATCTCCGATATATGACAAACTCTCGTTAATTCAACGATGTCCAAGGTAAATCAACATATTTTTCTGTCCATCCTATGACTTTCATATTGCTTTGTTCAAAATCAAGGTAGTGACAAGTATTTTCGTGTAGTGAGTTGATGCTCGAATGGCTAAGGTTACTGCATTTTTAAAATTTGGTGGTTACGGTTCACCCTAATTATGGGCGCAAATAGGTTAAGGTTAACCAACAACTAACATGGCCCGGTCAAGTGTAGGCGTCAAAACTACTCTGACGACAGTGGGAAAAATCATCCAGTCTTCGTCACAGACCCAAAGGCAGCAGACTTCATCAGAATTGGACCATTCTGATCAACCAACATCAGGTGCTTCCAATTCAACTGTTTTTGAAGGGTGGCATAGAAAATGGGAAGTGGTCACTACACACGGGAGCATATCCCCGAATATTAGCTGGATGAAGAACAACCTTGAACATGGCATGTTCATGCCAGCTAAGCCCTTCAAGAACACGCATGGAGACATTGTTGACAGAAAAGTCTTGAAAGACAAGATGGAATTCAACCCTCCACCACTGCCATCAAGTATGATGGGTAGCATACCAAATATGCTGTCTTTTTTCACAACATCAGTGTTTTTTTGGCGCCCTGTCGGTGTTATGAAGGCAAAAATAAGTTGCCCAAACAGTAACTGTCCGTCGCCTGATTCGTTTCTTATACGGAAAGGATATAGTTTAAGGCCAAGACAAGTTTGTGGCCTTCAGTCATATTACACTTTGTTGACCGAAAGGCTGTACTGCCATCCCTGCTACAACCTCAGACAGCGTTCATCTTAGTCTGCAGCACAGGACAGCAACAATGAGGAAGAAGACCCAGAGTCTGGTCAGCAGTACTCCTTCATGGCCTACAGTCCAAGGATTTTGATGAGCTGTCTCCAGCTGTGTGAGGTATGTTCCCAGCGGTGATCTGCAGAAAACGCACCATCGACAAGACTGTCGTCACACTTCTGGAGGTCAAAATCAACTCCTTTTCAATGGCCAAGGTACAGCGCCTGGTGCAGCAGGGTCACGATAAGTGGTACATGTTGAGGAGGGATCTGTACCAAACCCTGCTGTTCAAGGCTCACACCGCCAAAGGAACATCAACGTCACAAAGAGGAATCCTGCAGTATGCCAAGCCCGCCGGAACATATACGCCACCGATTCCCAAGCCATCTCTGCCATCAGCTCGAGTTCTGCGCAGAGCACACTTACTGCTGGAGATGGAAAAGATGCCGGATTACAGAGCCTCTGTTCTCAGTGTCACTTGGGAGATACCCTGTATCGACGGCACAAAGCAGGTTTGTGGACATTTGATTTTCAAATGTTTGTAATTCTTTGTGAACATTGCAAATAATTTTGATCTGGGTGAGATGTCAAGTTACTCTGCAAGCGTTTACTTAAAATAAAGCCTCCAAATTCTGTAACCAGGACACCGGTCAATTCAGAGCCACTTGAAACATTATAAAGCATCAGAGTTAAAAACTTGGCTTCTACATTATGGACCTATTTGCCTGAGAGGAATCCTTCTAAACAAATACTATGATCACTTCCTGTACCTGTCTAAAGGAATCTATCTGTAACTATCAGCATCTATATCCGCAGACAACCTTTATGAAAGTGAAAGATGTTTGCGAACATTTTGCTTCTTAACAACAGACTTGTATGGAGAAAGGTACATGACAATTAATTTTCATTTACATCTTTACACTGTAGAAAGTGTTCGACAGTTGGGACCACTGTGGTCATCATCTTGCGCAAAGCTGGAATCAGTATTGTCGTTTGTATTTTAAATGCGTTATTTGGCTATGAAGAAAAAAATCATGACAGAATTAACGCTATAAATTGCAACTTCGTCTTTAAAACAGTTGAATCTGAATTACAAAAATTGTATCTAAAGTAATAATGTTCATGTTTATGAAAATAAATACAATCTTTTCGCAACAGTAGTTTTTTAGCGCAATAATATTTCTTCCTTAACTAGTGATTCTGTGCCATCTTTTGGCCAGTATGTAAACAAAAGGGAACAAATTTTCAGAAGAGAGAAACTAATCAAAAACAATATTGATCTGGGAATCAGAAAAGTGCATGCTGTAATCTCATTTCTCGTCTTGTAGAAAAGCAAGAAAAAGTGTATGATCAACGTAGGAACGGAGTTTTAGATCCGAAATACTCGTACCACATTTCACTATGCATGTCGTGTTTTGGCTTCAAAATGGCGGTGGATTTGTTTCACTACACATGGTAAATATATTCAAAATACCTTTTCAGAAAGAATTGCTTAATGAAGAACCGGGTTGCAATTTGTCATAGTTTTTCTGTTGAATTGTAACATGATCTGGACAGTTTTATATAGAAAAGTGCTTTAGTTTAAATTGGATACCGCACACTTTAGAGTGGGCGGAGTTTCCCCGCCCATGCAATAACTGATGGAAAACCATGCAGTTAACTAGTTAACTGCACGAAAATGGCCGACATACAAGTTAACTGCACGAAAATGGCGCACATCCGGTGTGTCAGATACCGTATCTACATAGCAGAGCCCCAGATAAGAGAGAGTAAATGGAAGTTGGAACAAATCCAAATGTTCTAACTTATTTAAACACTTAATCCTATGGTATTACTACTCATTAGAATCGTCCTGAAGAGACGATTCTAGTGAGTAGTGACACCATAGGGTTAAGTGCAGAAATAAAGATTTTAGTTTTTGAAATACTCCTCTTATCTGGAGCCCTGGCATAGTAGTAATAGCAGCACAAGTCACAATGGAGAAATAACACGATTTGTTTCAATAAACGATTTTGTGCAAAACTAATAATTCATTCATTTTCAACCAGTTTCGATCTAGATCAGACGTCAGGCTCCAAATTGTTTGTCATCGACATTTCTTTTAAACGACGATGTGCCAAAACAATTGTTCCTTTGCAATCAGTCTAAGCTTTGGATCCAGATAAAATGTCTGGCGTCTGATTAGTAGTCGAAACACACGCAGCTGCTAAATACAGGATTATAGCTTCTTGTACTTCTTTTCTCCCACATTAACCCGCCATTGATCTCTGTCTCCAAACAATACAGTTACATGTATTCTAATCCGAGTGGCTAACAGTTTGGAGGCTGATCAGACACCTTGTACAAAGCGTCTTATCTAGATCCAAATAGTTTGCAAAGGAAACAATTCTAAATATAGCACAAAGCCGTTGATTGAAAAATGCAAACGTATTCTCCATTGCAAATCGTTCCGTTATCACTGCGCCGATATCCATTTTAAACACGCACGAAAACTAGTGACGCAAATATTTCCAGCACAAATTCATTACTGGTAACACATTGCCCGAGAAAGCGATCTATGCTGGAAATTGTCGGATTGGTCAATGAGTATACGTTCCAATCATTGATTGGTCTCTATTATGGGGTTTACACTACCTTTGATTAACAAAGCGCTCAACATTTGGTATTACTTGCGCAGTTATGCGGGATTGTTCCTGTCACTGATTGGTCGTTCAAATGGGGATTCTAATGGATGTCAAAAGCGCTCAATATTTGGAGTAAATTGCACAGAGCCCAACCTCTTCGTCTATATTTGGGCTTGTTACAAACGTATTCTCCATTGCAAATCGTTCCGTTATCACTGCGCCGATATCCATTATAAACACGCACGAAAACTAGTGACGCAAATATTTCCAGAAATTTACAGCACGAATTCATTACTGGTAACACATTGCCCGAGAAAGCGATCTATGTTGGAAATTGTCGGATTGGTCAATGAGTATACGTTCCAATCATTGATTGGTCTCTATTATGGGGTTTACACTACCTTTGATTAACAAAGCGCTCAACATTTGGTATTACTTGCGCAGTTATGCGGGATTGTTCCTGTCACTGATTGGTCGTTCAAATGGGGATTCTAATGGATGTCAAAAGCGCTCAATATTTGGAGTAATTTGCACAGAGCCCAACCTCTTCGTCTATATTTGGGCTTGTTACAAGCGATATATTGCAGTAGCTCCACTCGTTATCTAATTAAACACGCCCACATACACTCATGCGCGCACTCATGTACAGTGTGCGCGTTTAATTGAGATAACTCGTGGGAGCTATGCAATATATATAACTTATTTGCTATATAGTGCGGTGCACTTGCCGAAAAATCCCTTTGTGTAGAGACAGGAAAAATCCCTTTGTTTTGCTTGTAAATAATTATCGAGGCAGCTTTTGTCGGCATAGTTTGGTCAGTGTTAGAATATATGCACATGCTTTGAATTGGACTGTGTGGTTGAGACTCATCTCTGTAAAGCATGAGTAGCATTTGACCTCAAAGTTGGCTACAATAGCCAGAATTCAATATGGCTATGCACTATTACCTTAATAAGCTTTATTTGATTAGATATTAAGAAATTGAAGTTGTTTGGGTTTTTTGTAAGTGGTTTATGGCGGTATGGGGTTTTAGACGGACCCGTTTGATAGGGTTCTAGTAAAGAGTGAAATGGACTAATTAATTGAGACTTGATGAAGATTGACTGGGGGGCCTTTGTTTTGTCAGGCAACAGTTGCAAACAAGAGGAATATCAGACCAAGCTATTGACATTCTCAAAGCCTGGAAGCCTTCCACATAGGGACTCTATGGACGTTATTACAAAAATGGATGCTATTTTCAACTCAGAGACAAATTGATCCCTTTAATCCACCTGCAGTAGTTATACAGCTCTTAGTGAATTCTTTACATGTCTACACCAACTTCAGAATGTGTACTGTGTGATCCACAATGGTAGGCGGTTTGATTTTCCAGTAACTGCGTCAGTTCTAGCCCATCTCAGATTCATTGACGTTGACAAAGCAACAACTGATGACGGAGAATTATACACCATATCAACAGGCAAGCACAAGACGGATTATACAGGTAAGACAGCCTTCGTCACCATAAAAAAGGACCTTTACCTGGTACTTTGTAAGTACAGAAAGACGGTGAGTGACATTTTGAACCTTGTAAATTCCAAGTCGGCGTTGTTCAGGAAACGAGACATGACTGCCACCAACAGCAACGCCATCAACAAGACGATACAGCTGGCGTGGAAGAAGGCAGGTATGGAAACAGACTTCAACTGTACCATAAACAGGAAAATGCTCACTGTTGAAGGGAGGAAGGTTGACCCCAATATGTCTGGCCAGATTGCAAAGAAGCTGTTGCATAGGGAGAGCACCGCCGACCAGTACTACGCAGTTCACGACGACAGGAATCAAAGTGTCGCCACGACCAGGTATCTGCATCAGGCACTTGAGACCAGAACAACGCCCGCCCCGACAGCCACCGTGACCTCTTCTGAGGCTCTGGCCATTGACCTGCCACCAACAGAGACCGTGACGTCCACTGAGGCTCAAACCAAGGCTGCTCTTGCCCTGCCACCAACAGAGACCGTGACGTCCACTGAGGCTCAAACCCGGGACCCACAGCAGACACAGATGGACGACAGCACCAGCTTGGCCAGCCAGACTGAGACCTCCATGACCTCTTTTACTGCATCGTCCATTGCAAGCGACACTGTGCCACCCTCAATAGACGACCAGAAGCCCAGCACAAGCACCGGAGGAGTGACAGGCAAGAGAAAGAAGGCATTCAAGGTTTACAAGCCGAGGGTTCATCTGGATCGTTTCACAAGGATGGAAATTAAAGACGCATTCGCAGAGACCATTGCACACTATGCAATGATCTTTGCGACTGTACCAATGGAGGATGTAAGGGATGGGAGAGAGGGCAGGTGGCCGGGAATATCAGATGACAAGCTTAGAGATATTGTCCGCAACATGGTAAAGGCGGAGAAGAAGTCCCAGTTTACAAACTTGTCCAACTATTGATTAGTGGTCCGTGATGACTAGACTATCATGACCTGTATGCTAACTAGGTCATTTTATTTTCAGAAGTCACAAGAAGATGACTCTGAAGCCGAGTGGGAGGCACAAGAAGAAGATGAGGCAGATAGGATTGAAGTGCTGAATAATATTTTCCAAGTGGCCCTAACAAAGCCTCCTGGCATGAGAGGTTCCACGAGCCATAGGGGCATTTCAACATTCCAGCAGATGCCAGACTCAGAGGTTGCGTGGACCACCCTTTTAAGGAGGCATTTAGTTTCGGAAGGACTAACAATGTTATGTTGTGGCAAAATTTTCAAAAGTGCAACAGCTGCCAAAGATCATATACGGGGCACTCATCCATCGAGCACAGGAGTGGGGTATTCTGCCCCAGCAAAATTTGTTGACACTAGTATATAAAATATTTCATTTTCGCCTGCTTAAGTAACAAAATAGAAGCATAGAAGACATTAACGTGTTAACTAAAAAAAGATACCAAACAATATTTATTGTATTGTGAGCATGTAACCTACGTAACAAAATAATATATCTACGTTACAGCACATAGTCACGCCAATTTTTTTTTTTATTTAGGTATGTTGATTAAGTGCTGGAGACCCCTACCTCTAGGTCTAGGTCTACTCTGGATCTGAAAGGATAAAAAAAAGCTTTTTTTTTCAAAACTTAGAGCACTGTCACTGACTGAGGCGGGACAGTACACTCTTAGCTAGGTAGCTTTTATAATTTGCTTTAACTTTTCCTTTACTTTCAACAAAGACAGATATTTCAGCTTTCTTTTCAGCATTTATTTTAATTTTATTTAATTCAGGCTGTCACTGACTGAGGCAGGACGGTATATTCTTTTAGCTAGGTAGCTTTTATAATTTGCTTTAACTTTTCCTTTACTTTCAACACTTACATATATTTCAGCTTTCTTTTCAGCATTTATTTTAATTTTATTTAATTCAGGCTGTCACTGACTGAGGCAGGACGGTACATTTTTTTTAGCTAGGTAGCTTTTATAATTTGCTTTAACTTTTGCTTTACTTTCAACACTTACAGATATTTCAGCGTTCTTTTGCAGCATTTATTTTAATTTTATTTAATTCAGACTGTCACTGACTGAGACAGGACGGTACATTCTTTTAACTAGGTAGCTTTATTGTTTGCTTTACCTTTTCCTTTACTTTCAGCACTGACATATATTTCGGCTTTACTTTCATCTTTTAATTAGTTTAATTAGTTCGTTAATTTTTAAAACAGAAGCTTGTTTAAAGGCAAGATGAAAGTAAAACAGAAGGCTCATTCAAGACCTTTCTGCCTTACACGTTGCTTTACTTTCAGTTTGCTTTAAGCCCTGACCCAGCTTACAGCTTTACTTTCATCTTGCAGTTGAATGAGTTGGGTAACATGTTTAAAACAAAGGTTTGTTTAAGGAAATATGAAAGTAAAACAGAAGGCTTGTTCAAGAGCTTTCTGCTTTACCTTTTGCTTTACTTTCATTTTGCTTTAATCCCTGAGTTTTCTACATTTCTTTTATCTTGCGTTAAGGTGTTTTCTTTAAACACATTGTTTACTTAGGTTATAGTATTGTAGGGGGTCTAATGAATTATTAATCAGTCCTATTTATTTTAAATTTTATTTAGAAATATACTATACTTTGCCCTCAAGGGCGAGAAGCTTTTTTTTTATCTTTTCAGACGGTGCTATGGGACTGGCCTCCTAGTATGGGTCTGCTGCTTTGATCACGAATTATTACTTTCATATTTTATTAATTTAAATTTAGATAATCGTGATCAAGGTAAACAGGCTCTGGCGGCACCGGAAACGTATTTCAAGGATAAACTCCTTGTCAGACGGCTAACAGTCCCCTTTGTTAATTAATTTATTAATTAACAAAGTCAATCAAAATGAAAGACCCAGAATTCCCTTAACCACACACATACACTCCTTATTTGGAACACAAACAGTTTGGGTCCTGTTCCAAATTTGCACTCCATTATTTAATAATATTCTCCATACTTCTTAACATAGACCAATATATTTAGTATTATTAGATGGCCTTTTTACGGAGGTTTGTTTAAGGAAAGATGAAAGTAAAACAGAAGGCTCGTTCAAGAGCTTTCTGCTTTACCTTTTGCTTTACTTTCATTTTGCTTTAAGCCCTGAGTTTTCTACATTTCTTTTTTCTTGCGTTGAGGTGTTTTCTTTCACTTTTGTTATTCGAAATATGTCTCTAAGTCACATTATACTGACCACCCCCTAAAAGATAGAGGACCAAGGTTGGAGTCCTCGTATGACCCGGTCGGTGGGTTCTAAGGATCCAGGGTTCGAGTATGTTGGAGAACTCGATGTTCTGAACCACTTTTGTTCTTACCGTACTTTGGGAATAATTGGCGTCGTCATAATTTGGCCATTTTGTGCTAAAAGATCGTTTTTTATTTTGGTTTGTTTAATTTTGGCCATTCTGAGATCCAAGGGGCGAAAATTAAACGCCTATATGTATCAATGTTCCGTTTCATGAAACATCGTAAACCTATCGTATAATTACGCACCATTGTCTTATTAACGATAGCCTTGATGAAACGTATTTCGATATATGCTATATAAGATCGTAATCCACCTATAGTACCGTATCGTATATATACGTAACGATATAATATAATTACGATTGTAAATAAATCGTATATTTTGATGAAACGGGCCCCAAACTCGTCACACAAAAAAAACCTTGTTGATAAAATGGCTTCGAAAGAAGAACAGATGCTCAAACGGAATGACTAAAATACTCTATGTCCGAACATGTCAGTATGTTATTGCATTCGGTTCTCAGAAAAAGTATTCACAATAGAATGATTTTTAAGGCTATTTTACATCTGGTAAAAATCCTCGAGTACAAAAATTAAAATTTAATACAACTCCAACTTAGTTCGTAAATTGTTCCGATGCGTAAGGCGAATAATAACGTCAGTCAGACTGGTTTACAGTATATCACTTGATTGTATCGATTTTAACGTGCTAAAAATAAGAACACCGTCTAAGGTAAATAGTGAACGTTTCCTGTTTCATTTTGTGTTCGAGAATGTTTGTTTTTAAGGAATTAACGCTCGTGTAAATTATAGTTTGGGATATCTGCTGACACAAACGACTTGGATAAAAGAAAATAAAGGTAAACAATAGCCCTAGTTTGCATATCGTTCACGGTTTACCTAATACAAATTACAGGTTAACGGACGGAAGTGTGAATCTTCAGGCCTATGTTTGGGTCGAGTTATATGTCGCCGGCGATAATTGACTTCTTTGTTGGTCTATAATAAGGATATTTTGGGGTGTTGAATTTTCGCCATTCGTGTCAGGTGGCCAATTAGGCCAATTATTAACCACAACCAATTATTCCCAAAATACGGTATACTTATATCGAAATATGTCTCTAAGTCACATTATACTTGTTCCAAATAGACCACCCCCTAAAATATAGAGTTTCCTGCTCGCAGCGCCACTATAATTTTACTATAATTTTACTATAAATGTACTAAAATCAAGAATAATGTGACTTCCGGTCATATTTCTAATAATGTCAAAGAATAAAAGTTGGTCAGAATATAAATCCCCACATTATATCAAAAAACTAGATCATTCTAATTTCCAAAAAAATAAAAAATGATTTAAGGGATTGGGGTAAAATAATGTGACTTCCGGTCATATTTTTAATTGTGTCAAAGAATAAAACTTGCTTAGAATGTAGTGTAAAGACAGCAACATTTTGAGATCTTTGTTCAAGTACTACTGGGTAAGTGGACCCTATACTAGAGTTCATAACAAGGAGTCTGAGCTCCAGATAAGAAGGAGTTATCTGAACAAATCCAACATTTTCTCACTCATACAGCACCAAATCCTATGGTGTTACTACTCATTAGAATCCTCTCTTTGAGAGGATTCTAATGAGTAGTGACATAGGGTTTAAAGTAGAAATTAAGGTTTTAGTTTTTGAAATACTCCTCTTATCTGGAGGATCTTGTCGATTTTCCAGTAATTGTGGGAGCTTGTGTAGAAACAGTTACAGTGGAGAATCTGTTATTCTTTCCCGTTTAAACGAACGCAAAACACTAAAATGTAAAAAATTACAACTTCTGGACAATTCTAATAATTCATGTTTATCTTGGTGGCAAACAGTTTGGAGCCAGATCAGACGCCGGGTTACCCGGCGTCTGATCTGTCTCCAAACTGTTTGTAAAAGAAAAATTATTTTTAGTGTAAACGCGTTTATCGGAAAAGAATAACAGATTCTCCACTGTACACCTGGAGATCTTTGTTCAACTGCAAGTACTACTGGGTTAGTGGACCCTATTCCAGAGTACAAAACAAGGGCCGGAGCTTATATCAGGGGGTGTTACAGATGGAAATGCCGAATTATTAGATGGGGTTGCGGAGGAAATACAATGTTTTGAGGTAAAGGAGAATAGACCAGTTTGGCCTGATGCTTCTACACCCTGCCCATGCTGTCCCACAACTCTACTTTAATTCATTTATGCGCTATTGGACAGCTAAACATGAGCCAGAGATCTCTTTATACCATGCAGTTGCTGTCCCAAGGTGTTTGGTCGGTTGTACAACGTTAGGAGGCACCAGCGGTTGTCACACCAAGTGACTTCTGATATAGCAGCGACGAAGTCCAGTAATAAGAACTTCATCGATCCAAAGGGGACCCTGCCATTTGTGGAGGATCACCAGGCTAGGTTAGCGGGGAAACAATGTGCTGCCACTACAATCACTTATTTAGATGTTCTGGTGACGGAAAGGGTCGACTGTTGGGACGAGGAAATTATTTGGATAAGCAAGGAAGAGCGAGGAAGTCCTTCGAGACAAAATAGATGTGACTAATACAACAATGACAACTACAACAACAACAACAATTAATAAGTGATAAAAGTAATAATAGATTTATACATATTAATTCATAATTAGTGATTCAACAGTGACATAATGTGGACAAAACCAGTTCTTTACATTTTATTATATGTGTTTGTTAAAATGTGTAAATTTATTCAGTCTGGTTTAATAGAGTATCTATCTAACTTGCTCCAAGGTTATAAAGCTTTTGAGTCTGAGTTTGTTCTCAAGCCTTTGATTGGTCAGATTTGAGCCTAGGCTCAAATCTGACCAATCAAATGCTTGAGAAGGACTTTAGACTCATCTAAAAAGCTTTATAACCTTGGACCCTGGTCATAGCATGGGCTTGGGTTTCCAAAGTTTGACATTTTTTCAGACTGCCTGGCACCAAATTCAAAGAAACTATGTCAACTGATGACAGGTTGATTAATGCCAGGAAACGCATCCTATCAACAGACATGTTGATAATAGATGAAATTTCAATGTTAAGCCGCAAAATGTTTGACATGCTAGAAACAGTTTTGCGGCTTAAGGATCCAAACCAAACATTTGGAAATATGCAGGTCGTTTGCGTTGGTGACTTCCTTCAACTACCACCAGTGAGAAATGTCAGATATGAGGACTTGGGAGAGTTTGCCTTTACCAGTGACTTTTGGCCACCCCACACTATTTTACTGGATGCTGTGTTTAGACAGACAGGCAAACCTCTCATTGATCTGGGCAGAGAGTTGTCTTTCGGGAAAATCACTTATGGAAGTCACCAACTCATCCATTGACTATCGAGACAGTTGCCAGATGGTGAGGGTGATGTTGTCAGGCTCTGCTCAACCAACCTACTAGTTGAACCAACAGAGCCCATATCATGCACTTAGATGGCGACCTGTATTCATTTCGCTCAACTGACATGGGACAAGAAAGAGACCTGGGGACATTGGTGGTACCACCAACGTTGTCTGGAATATGTGATGGCAGACTTACTGGCAGCAAAATAAAAGACAGTATGTCAACTGATGACAGGTTGGTTAATGCCAGGAAACGCATCCTATCAACAGACATGTTGATAATAGATGAAATTTCAATGTTAAGCCGCAAAATGTTTGACATGCTAGAAACAGTTTTGCGGCTTAAGGATCCAAACCAAACATTTGGAAATACGCAGGTCGTTTGCATTGGTGACTAACCCTCAACTACCACCAGTGAGAAATGTCAGATATGAGGACTTGGGAGAGTTTGCCTTGACCAGTGACTTTTGGACACTACACAGTATTTTACTGGATGCCATATTTAGACAGACAGACAAACCTCTCTAAAATCTGGTCAGAGAGATGTCTTTCGGGCAAATCACTGATGGAAGTCACCAACTCATCCATTCACTATCTAGACAGTTGCCAGATGGTGAGGGTGATGTAGTCAGACTTGGGAGAGTTTGCCTTTACCAGTGACTTTTGGCCACCACACAGTATTTTACTGTTTAAACAGACAGACAAACCTCTCTAAAATCTGGTCAGAGAGATGTCTTTAGGGAAAATTACTGATGGAAGTCACCAACTCATAACTTTACTAGTCAGAGAATTGCCAGATGAAGATGGTGATGTGGTCAGACTCTAAGCAACCAACATACTGGTTGACTTGTACAACAGATCCCATAGCATGGCTCTTGATGCATTGGCAACTCAGGTTTCTCTAGCAAGAAGAAAGAAAAAGATAGCCTGGCTTCGGACAATGGCTTTTGAAGCAATTCATGTCATTGGAGCAGAGCTGGATTGGGTCCTTCAGCATTTTGGCACAGCCCCTACGGAGCATAAACGACCACCAGACCCACCCTCGCCCATTTGTTCGGAGTCGGAAGATGATTGGAAGCATGCGACGCCTGTGAACACGCCACGTCATGTCGTCACGTCTAATGGTTGTTATTCAAAAGAAAAATGGGAATACTCGGCATACTTCGACGTCAAACTTTCCCAGAAATAATGCCTAGGGCTCGTTGACCAATGAAAAGTAAGGAATTTACTTTGCAGTATAATAATCTGCTTTACCTATAACCTGCTTTAAGTGGTCACCTTTCTTCAAAACTAAAAACAGGCTATGGGGTTATGGGTTAAACAAATATATATTTTATAATCTTTTACAAAACGTTTCTATGCACTCTACTGAATATAAATATATGTTAATCACCCTTTTTGTTTAAATTTATAAAACTGCTTCTACTATGTACTAACTTCATATATACCCTCAATATAATGTTTGATAAGTACGGTACTTATAACTTTATAAATCATAATTATCAAAATACATAATAATTAATGTTTTACTTATGGACCTATGACATTTTTTCCTCTGGCATTTTTACTTATGGCATAGTCCCATTTTTTAATGGCATTTGTACCTCTGGCATTTAATTCCTATGGCTTTTTTCCTCTGCAATTTTTTCTAACAATCATAAAGACAAAGTAGCTGTAAGAATAAGTTATTCTTACAGTTACTTTGCTTTTGCTGTATGAATAACATTCAAGCTAATATTTAAAAAGACAATTTAGTCCAGCATAGCATAACCATTATTAACATATAATTATTTATATCTGTTTCTTTTTCTCTTTCCAGCAGAGGCAACATCCATGTGTTCCAAAAAGAATAATGTCTTACAAAAAAATGCTTTATCTCGTGAGCACATTCATAACACTTTACAAACAAGTAAATGTGTTTGTGGCAATGCTTGCATTGAGAAAGCTACTTTTGAAGAAGCCATGTACATCAGAAGTTTGTACTGGAAAAAGAACAAATGCAATAGGGGTCAGTGGTTATTACAGAGCATAAAGTTTGCTAAAAAAGATGGAATTTTTTTTAGACTTAGAATGGACAATAACAGAGAAGTGTGCAGTACAGCCTTCAAAGAGTTATACTGGATAAACAAAAACACTTTTGTTCGCTATAGCAAGATGGCAAAAAGAAATGCAATTTCTTTGAGTGGGAGGAAACCTCGAGATTTGTCTTCAAAGTCACTGGATTGCGTTGCTTGCTTAGAGGAATATTGCACTTTTCATGGAGACCGGATGCCAGATTCCAATACTGTATTGTTGCCTTACAAAACAACGAGACTGTCTGTCTACAATACCTACAAAACAGCAGTACAGGACTCTGTTTCAAAATCTGCATTTCATCGCATATGGCATACTTATCTGCCTCACGTGAAAATAAAACAGGTAAGTCGATATAAATGTTTAGCTCATCTGAGCCAAAGTTAGGCTCAAGCTGATATATTTTGACCACTTACAGTTTGTGCATCCTTTTATTTCAAACACTATCCTCCTGAAAGAACTAGATTTGTGTACGGCCTACACATATTTTTGAATATGGTCAAGTTTTTAATATGACAATAATGACATCGGAAAATTATATGCTCCAGAGTACAAAAAATGCATTTATTTAAACACAATTTCTCATCCCAAACTAAACTTTCCTGCTTGAATGAGGGTTTGATATCATACTTTTGCAAATTACTATAAAATCTGGTTACTTATGCCAGTCTCTTAAATGTTACATTTGAAACTTAATGATAACCGGTAATATGTTTAGCCATATATCAGTTTTAAGCTCACCTGAGCTAGCTCAGGGTCAGCCTTTGCAAGCCAAGAATGGCTGGCATCGGTCGTGCGTCGTCTGTCGTGCATCATTAGTTGTAAGTCTTTCGTTGTCAACAATTTTAGGTTTTTTATCAAGAGGCCACAACTTTTATTCAATCTTTCTCAAACATGCTTAGACTGGTTAGTCCAGTGTCGTAAGAGTTCAGATCAGTATGATTATGGTTGAAATCTGACCAATAGTCAATAGTTATCTACCTTTGAATTGCTGAAAATGCCATATTTAACAGTATAAATTTCGAATGACGATTCTAATGAGTAGTCACTCAATAGAATTTGGTGATGAAACGATGAAAAAATGTTGGACTTGATCAATTTACCCTCTTTTATCTCAAGCGTTGTATTATGTAGAAATTTTAAGCAAAATACCAGTGACTTTTGGCCACCCCACACTATTTTACTGGATGCTGTGTTTAGACAGACAGGCAATCCTCTCATTGATCTGGGCAGAGAGATGTCTTTCAGGAAAATTACTGATGGAAGTCACCAACTCATCAATACATTATCGAGACAGTTGCCAGATGGTGAGGGTGATGTTGTCAGGCTCTGCTCAACCAACCTACTAGTGGACCTGCACAACAGAGCCCATATCATGGCCTTAGATGGCGACCTGTATTCATTTCGCTCAACTGACATGGGACAAGAAAGAGACCTGGGGACATTGGTGGTACCACCAACGTTGTCTGGAATATGTGATGGCAGACTTCCTGGCAGCAAAATAAAAGACAGTATGTCAACTGATGACAGGTTGGTTAATGACAGGAAACGCATCCTATCAACAGACATGTTGATAACAGATGAAATTTCAATGTTAAGCCGCAAAATGTTTGACATGCTAGAAACAGTTTTGCGGCTTAAGGATCCAAACCAAACATTTGGAAATACGCAGGTCGTTTGCATTGGTGACTAACCCTCAACTACCACCAGTGAGATATGTCAGATATGAGGACTTGGGAGAGTTTGCCTTTACCAGTGACTTTTGGACACTACACAGTATTTTACTGGATGCCATATTTAGACAGACAGACAAACCTCTCTAAAATCTGGTCAGAGAGATGTCTTTCGGGCAAATCACTGATGGAAGTCACCAACTCATCCATTCACTATCTAGACAGTTGCCAGATGGTGAGGGTGATGTTGTCAGACTTGGGAGAGTTTGCCTTTACCAGTGACTTTTGGACACCACACAGTATTTTACTGTTTAAACAGACAGACAAACCTCTCTAAAATCTGGTCAGAGAGATGTCTTTAGGGAAAATTACTGATGGAGTCACCAACTCATAACTTTACTAGTCAGAGAATTGCCAGATGTGGTCAGACTCTAAGCAACCAACATACTGGTTGACCTGTACAACAGATCCCATAGCATGGCTCTTGATGCCTGTAATTGTTGATTCTCCTTTAAGGGAGAGTCGAGAATTATCGTCTTCAAGTATGGAAGTCGTTGATTCACCCAAGAGGTCTTGGAAGTGTGTGTCTAAGGGGTCAGGGGTTTCAGATAAGAGTACAATGATAGGAGGAGTAGACACGTTGGATGCATCAGCCAAACCGTCTTCTGAAAAGAAACGTAGGCCCGGGTGAGGTCCAGGCCCCAGGCGAAGTTGAGTTAGACTTAGAGCCAGGTAACACGTCTGCCGGCCATAGTGTGCACCATTCACTGGGGAGGGGGGTGTCGGCAGCAGCAAAACAAAAGATCATACAGGGTGATTTCGTCCAAATGGGTCAGCTGCTGCCCTCTCCTCTGTCTTCAGACGAGTCAAACATAATGTCGGTTTCAGAAGGTCAAACTCTAAAGACTCCTAAGATATTGGATATTAGAACCTGGGCTGACACATTTGTAGTATAACCCTTTACCCAATGGCCCGTTTATAACATTAAAAATAGGTCAGTGTTGTGCCTAGGTCCAAAATTTTGAGGGACACGGTGGCGCGCTGTCAAAATTTTTGGGGGACATTTGAAATTTTTGGGGGACACACTAAAATAGCCTTTAAAAACATGATAGGCTTTCCTTTAAAATAGAATTAGTGTTTACGATATTGAACATGTTTACTGCATCTAGTAGATTTTCGGTAATCCGGTAAGGCTTTTACACGACGGGAAAACTGATTTTCGTCTATTTTTAAATAACTTGTAATGATTGTTTTGGTACATACAAAGTTGGAAGAGTTTGATCAGCACGTTGTTTAGATGGGGGTTTCATTCATCAGGTGTCACGCTTCGCGTTTCGTCTGCTCTTTCCTCTCCAATCCGACGAGAAGTGAAGTCAAGTCATGCGTAATTTGACTTGTTATCGGTTTTACCGTAGCCATTTAACTGCATTGGCATATAAACCGCGCACAGTCTACCTTTATTAATAAAGGATAGTAAATCAGCGGAAAGGATAGTTGTAATTGTAAGACTGGTTATCGGGTTTTATGTAGCCATTTAACTGCATTGGTATACACACACGCGCACAGTCTACCTTTATTAATGAAGGATAGTAAATCGACGGAAAGGATAGTAAATAGAGCAAAGGTACGGAAGACGAAAAGTGCGCCCGTACGCCCACGTCGTTACAAATTTTAAGGGTCAAAGTAAAAAATATTGCGGGAATCCCGCAATCCCGCGCTCTAGGTGCAAAACTGTAGGTGATCACTTAAAGCAGGTTGAAAGTAAAGCAGAATGTGCCTTAAGGCATATTCTGCTTTACTTTCAGCCTGCTTTAATCTACAATCTGCAATGCTATATAAAAATATTTGTTATGGTAATTGTTCATGAGGGTATAAACGGGAACTATTTTCTTTAGCGGAGGAAAAATAAATTAGATACGCTAAAAGTCGCTTCTATGGGGGAAAGGGTTATATTAGCATTCTTGGGGCAGTCCAGCAAAACGAATACCAGGGTATGCTTAGTCCAGCAAAACGAATACAAGGGTATGCTTAAGTACATGAGTAACATTCGTTTAGGGGCTCAGCGGTTCGGGGTTGGGGTTGGAAACAGTATGACGAGCAATTTAGGTTGAAGAAATCTAAAGACCTAAATGTAAGTTGGGCTGACGTGGACCAGGAATTTTGGGTCATGTATATGCTTAATTGTGGTACCAACAAAGTCAGTCGACAACCTAATAGGGTATGCTATGATGACAGATTTCAATCACCCTACCTGCTTAAAATATCCATGTAAGTTTATTTGTCGTTAACTTAAAGCCTTAAAGAACTGTTTTTTTGTAATTATGCTCCCCTCGTTGTAATGATGGAAGCTTACGAGTTTTACCTTTGTTCATATGAGCCCATCTTTCCATAATTACCCATGGATTTTAAGTGGTTTCCAAATAATTGGTCGCCTACATATTTTG
Organism: Gari tellinella; assembly: GCA_922989275.2. Taxonomy (NCBI): domain Eukaryota; kingdom Metazoa; phylum Mollusca; class Bivalvia; order Cardiida; family Psammobiidae; genus Gari; species Gari tellinella. The sequence continues at coordinate 1,074,060 of OV277857.1, forward strand.
CCTATGGCTCACTACTTGTGTTGCTCAACTGGCTATGTAATGAGTATATTTTAAACGGGTTCATGGTGTTAAAGACTCAAGCTACATGTAAATTATATAATCCTTTCTTGTTTTATCTTTAGGAAGACAAGTCAAGACACGTAACTGTCCGGGGCGAAGATGTAAAGATAAAGACAGTGACGATTGAAGACGCAAGTGGCCAGGCAAAGGTGACACTGTGGCCAACGGCTGCAGAGTCGCCTGTTCGCCCGGGAACACATGTGTCAATAACAGATGTTGTTGTCAACATTTACAACAATAAGACTTCGTTGTCCACAACAATGAAGTCGAAAGTTGAGGTAGGTACACTGTATACTTCTGTGTACAAATCAACTAATTTTGCCTTTTGTTTATGATTTACAAGGAAAAATGTTGCTCAATATGAGTTTTAATGAGTATATTTTACAGGTTGATGGTGTTCTGACAAAGGCTACATGCAAATAATATTATCCTTTCTTGTTTTATCTTTAGGAAGACTTGTCACGACATGTAACTGTCCGGGGAGAATCAGTCAAAATAAAGATGGTGACCATTGAGGACACAAGTGGCCAGGCAAAGGTGACACTGTGGCGTACAGCTGCAGAGTCGCCTGTTCGCTCAGGGACCCATGTTTCAATTACAGACGTTGTAGTCAACATCTACAACAATAAGACTTCGTTGTCCACAACAATGAAGTCGAAAGTTGAGGTAGATACAATGTATGCTATTATGTAAAAATCAACTAATTTTGCCTTTTGTATATTTTACAGGTTGATGGTGTTGTGACTCAAGCTACATGCAAGTTATATAATCCTTTCTTGTTATATCTTTAGGAAGACCTGAGTCAAGACACGTAACTGTCCCGGGGCGAAGAAGTGAAAATCAAGATAGTCACAATAGAAGATGAAAGTGGCAAGGCCAAAGTGATATTGTGGCGTACGGCTGCTGAGTCTTCTGTACGCCCTAGAACACATGTGTCCATCACAGATATTGTTGTGAATGTTTACAACAAGACGACATTGTCTACAGCAATGAAGTCCAAAGTTGAGGTGGATATACTATTATGTACATATGTAGTCCACAAAGTGTAATTCAACATACACTCAGTACAAAAAGAAACGCACATTGTGCTCAAGCGCAGATTAAGAGACTTTTATAAGATACTAAGACCATATCTCAAGATCAATTTAATTCTGCCACAAGTTTAGAAAAAACATATACTTGAAATTACTGTACTGTATTTTAACCCTTTCACTCTTAATGACGTCAAAATGCGCGTTTTCAAACAGTTTGGATCCTAATCAGACGCCGCGTAACGCGGCGTCTGATCAGGATCCAAACTGTTTGACACTCGTATATATATACTTTAAGTCATACTACTTTGAATCTTACTTTGAAACGATCTTGCAAACAACAAAATTGAAGCAGACGACAATGAAACGGTGGTGGGATAAAAATCTCACGATTAATTTGGCAGCGAAAGAGTTAACTAGTGCCTGTTGAAAACACCGCACCGATTTGTACAGGTTGTGATGATACCAATTCAATGATAACCCTCTCATTTTCAACATTGATAGCCCAAGACGGAACTACTGACTGTAATGAAAAGATTATTTCACAAATACGTTTCTTCTACATACAGATAATATTGTAATAAAAGTGTGCGTTTCTTTTTGCACAGAGTGTATACCTTTCACCCCCTTACATTGTAATCAACTAAATTTGCCTTTTGTTTTCTACGATTTACAAGGAAAAACATATACAACATTCAAAACTTAAAGAAATAAGGAGCATAAAACACGCCCACATACACTCATGCGCGCACTCATGTACAGTGTGCGCGTTTAATTGAGTTAACTCGTGGGAGCTATGCAATATATATAACTTGTTTGCTATACAGTGCGGTGCACTTGCCGAAAAATCCCTTTGTGTAGAGACAGGAAAAATCCCTTTGTTTTGCTTGTAAATAATTATCGAGGCAGCTTTCGTCGGCATAGTTTGGTCAGTGTTAGAATATATGCACATGCTTTGAATTGGACTGTGTGGTTGAGACTCATCTCTGTAAAGCATGAGTAGCATTTGACCTCAAAGTTGGCTACAATAGCCAGAATTCAATATGGCTATGCACTATTACCTTAATAAGCTTTATTTGATTAGATATTAAGAAATTGAAGTTGTTTGGGTTTTTTGTAAGTGGTTTATGGCGGTATGGGGTTTTAGACGGACCCGTTTGATAGGGTTCTAGTAAAGAGTGAAATGGACTAATTAATTGAGACTTGATGAAGATTGACTGGGGGGCCTTTGTTTTGTCAGGCAACAGTTGCAAACAAGAGGAATATCAGACCAAGCTATTGACATTCTCAAAGCCTGGAAGCCTTCCACATAGGGACTCTATGGACGTTATTACAAAAATGGATGCTATTTTCAACTCAGAGACAAATTGATCCCTTTAATCCACCTGCAGTAGTTATACAGCTCTTAGTGAATTCTTTACATGTCTACACCAACTTCAGAATGTGTACTGTGTGGTCCACAATGGTAGGCGGTTTGATTTTCCAGTAACTGCGTCAGTTCTAGCCCATCTCAGACTCATTGACGTTGACAAAGCAACAACTGATGACGGAGAATTATACACCATATCAACAGGCAAGCACAAGACGGATTATACAGGTAAGACAGCCTTCGTCACCATAAAAAAGGACCTTTACCTGGTACTTTGTAAGTACAGAAAGACGGTGAGTGACATTTTGAACCTTGTAAATTCCAAGTCGGCGTTGTTCAGGAAACGAGACATGACTGCCACCAACAGCAATGCCATCAACAAGATGATACAGCTGGCGTGGAAGAAGGCAGGTATGGAAACAGACTTCAACTGTACCATAAACAGGAAAATGCTCACTGTTGAAGGGAGGAAGGTTGACCCCAATATGTCTGGCCAGATTGCAAAGAAGCTGTTGCATAGGGAGAGCACCGCCGACCAGTACTACGCAGTTCACGACGACAGGAATCAAAGTGTCGCCACGACCAGGTATCTGCATCAGGCACTTGAGACCAGAACGCCCGCCCCGACAGCCACCGTGACCTCTTCTGAGGCTCTGGCCATTGACCTGCCACCAACAGAGACCGTGACGTCCACTGAGGCTCAAACCAAGGCTGCTCTTGCCCTGCCACCAACTGAGACCGTGACGTCCACTGAGGCTCAAACCCGGGACCCACAGCAGACACAGATGGACGACAGCACCAGCTTGGCCAGCCGGACTGAGACCTCCATGACCTCCTTTACTGCATCGTCCATTGCAAGCGACACTGTGCCACCCTCAATAGACGACCAGAAGCCCAGCACAAGCACCGGAGGAGTGACAGGCAAGAGAAAGAAGGCATTCAAGGTTTACAAGCCGAGGGTGCATCTGGATCGTTTCACAAGGATGGAAATTAAAGACGCATTTGCAGAGACCATTGCACACTATGCAATGATCTTTGCGACTGTACCAATGGAGGATGTAAGGGATGGGAGAGAGGGCAGGTGGCCGGGAATATCAGATGACAAGCTTAGAGATATTGTCCGCAACATGGTAAAGGCGGAGAAGAAGTCCCAGTATGGTATGGTCTAGTTCTACTCTGGATCTGAAAGGATAAAAAAAAGCTTTTTTTTTCAAAACTTAGAGCACTGTCACTGACTGAGGCGGGACAGTACACTCTTAGGTAGGTAGCTTTTATAATTTGCTTTAACTTTTCCTTTACTTTCAACAAAGACAGATATTTCAGCTTTCTTTTCAGCATTTATTTTAATTTTATTTAATTCAGGCTGTCACTGACTGAGGCAGGACGGTATATTCTTTTAGCTAGGTAGCTTTTATAATTTGCTTTAACTTTTCCTTTACTTTCAACACTTACATATATTTCAGCTTTCTTTTGCAGCATTTATTTTAATTTTATTTAATTCAGGCAGTCACTGACTGAGGCAGGACGGTACATTTTTTTTAGCTAGGTAGCTTTTATAATTTGCTTTAACTTTTGCTTTACTTTCAACACTTACAGATATTTCAGCGTTCTTTTGCAGCATTTATTTTAATTTTATTTAATTCAGACTGTCACTGACTGAGGCAGGACGGTACATTCTTTTAACTAGGTAGCTTTATTGTTTGCTTTACCTTTTCCTTTACTTTCAGCACTGACATATATTTCGGCTTTACTTTCATCTTTTAATTAGTTTAATTAGTTCGTTAATTTTTAAAACAAAAGCTTGTTTAAAGGCAAGATGAAAGTAAAACAGAAGGCTCATTCAAGACCTTTCTGCCTTACACGTTGCTTTACTTTCAGTTTGCTTTAAGCCCTGACCCAGCTTACAGCTTTACTTTCATCTTGCAGTTGAATGAGTTGGGTAACATGTTTGAGGAAAGATGAAAGTAAAACAGAAGGCTCGTTCAAGAGCTTTCTGCTTTACCTTTTGCTTTACTTTCATTTTGCTTTAAGCCCTGAGTTTTCTACATTTCTTTTATCTTGCGTTAAGGTGTTTTCTTTAAACACATTGTTTACTTAGGTTATAGTATTGTAGGGGGTCTAATGAATTATTAATCAGTCTTATTTATTTTAAATTTTATTTAGAAATATACTATACTTTGCCCTCAAGGGCGAGAAGCTTTTTTTTTATCTTTTCAGACGGTGCTATGGGACTGGCCTCCTAGTATGGGTCTGCTGCTTTGATCACGAATTATTACTTTCATATTTTATTAATTTAAATTTAGATAATCGTGATCAAGGTAAACAGGCTCTGGCGGCACCGGAAACGTATTTCAAGGATAAACTCCTTGTCAGACGGCTAACAGTCCCCTTTGTTAATTAATTTATTAATTAACAAAGTCAATCAAAATGAAAGACCCAGAATTCCCTTAACCACACACATACACTCCTTATTTGGAACACAAACAGTTTGGGTCCTGTTCCAAATTTGCACTCCATTATTTAATAATATTCTCCATACTTCTTAACATAGACCAATATATTTAGTATTATTAGATGGCCTTTTTACGGAGGTTTGTTTAAGGAAAGATGAAAGTAAAACAGAAGGCTCGTTCAAGAGCTTTCTGCTTTACCTTTTGCTTTACTTTCATTTTGCTTTAAGCCCTGAGTTTTCTACATTTCTTTTTTCTTGCGTTGAGGTGTTTTCTTTCACTTTTGTTATTCGAAATATGTCTCTAAGTCACATTATACTGACCACCCCCTAAAAGATAGAGGACCAAGGTTGGAGTCCTCGTATGACCCGGTCGGTGGGTTCTAAGGATCCAGGGTTTGAGTATGTTGGAGAACTCGATGTTCTGAACCACTTTTGTTCTTATACTTATATCGAAATATGTCTCTAAGTCACATTATACTTGTTCCAAATAGACCACCCCCTAAAATATAGAGTTTCCTGCTCGCAGCGCCACTATAATTTTACTATAATTTTACTATAAATGTACTCAAATCAAGAATAATGTGACTTCCGGTCATATTTCTAATAATGTCAAAGAATAAAAGTTGGTCAGAATATAAATCCCCACATTATATAAAAAAAACTAGATCATTCTAATTTCAAAAAAAATTTTTTTTTTAAGGGATTGGGGTAAAATAATGTGACTTCCGGTCATATTTTTTATTGTGTCAAAGAATAAAACTTGCTTAGAACGTAGTGTAGAGACAGCAACATTTGAGATCTTTGTTCAAGTACTACTGGGTAAGTGGACCCTATACCAGAGTTCATAACAAGGAGTCAGAGCTCCAGATAAGAAGGAGTTATCTGAACAAATCCAACATTTTCTCACTCATACAGCACCAAATCCTATGGTGTTACTACTCATTAGAATCCTCTCTTTGAGAGGATTCTAATGAGTAGTGACATAGGGTTTAAAGTAGAAATTAAGGTTTTAGTTTTTGAAATACTCCTCTTATCTGGAGCTCTGAAGGAGGATCTTGTCGATTTTCCAGTAATTGTGGGAGCTTGTGTAGACACAGTTACAGTGGAGAATCTGTTATTCTTTCCCGTTTAAACGAACGCAAAACACTAAAATGTAAAAAATTACAACTTCTGGACAATTCTAATAATTCATGTTTATCTTGGTGGCAAACAGTTTGGAGCCAGATCAGACGCCGGGTTACCCGGCGTCTGATCTGGCTCCAAACTGTTTGTAAAAGAAAAATTATTTTTAGTGTAAACGCGTTTATCGGAAAAGAATAACAGATTCTCCACTGTACACCTGGAGATCTTTGTTCAACTGCAAGTACTACTGGGTTAGTGGACCCTATTCCAGAGTACAAAACAAGGGCCGGAGCTTATATCAGCGGGTGTTACAGATGGAAATGCCAGAATTATTAGATGGGGTTGCGGAGGAAATACAACGTTTTGAGGTAAAGGAGAATAGACCAGTTTGGCCTAATGCTTCTACACCCTGCCCATGCTGTCCCACAACTCTACTTTTAATTCATTTATGCGCTATTGGACAGCTAAACATGAGCCAGAGATCTCTTTATACCAATGCAGTTGCTGTCCCAAGGTGTTTGGTCGGTTGTACAACGTTAGGAGGCACCAGCGGTTGTCACACCAAGTGACTTCTGATATAGCAGCGACGAAGTCCAGTAATAAGAATTTCATCGATCCAAAGGGGACCCTGCCATTTGTGGAGGATCACCAGGCTAGGTTAGTGCTGCCACTACAATCACTTATTTAGATGTTCTGGTGACGGAAAGGGTCGACTGTTGGGACGAGGAAATTATTTGGATAAGCAAGGAAGAGCGAGGAAGTCCTTCGAGACAAAATAGATGTGACCAATACAACAATGACAACTACAACAACAACAATTAATAAGTGATAAAAGTAATAATAGATTTATACATATTAATTCAACAGTGATTCAACAGTGACATAATGTGGACAAAACCAGTTCTTTACATTTTATTATATTTGTTTGTTAAAATGTGTAAATTTATTCAGTCTGGTTTAACAGAATATCTATCTAACTGGTTATAAAGCTTTTGAGTCTGAGTTTGTTCTCAAGCCTTTGTTCTCAAGCCTTTGATTGGTCAGATTTGAGCCTAGGCTCAAATCTGACCAATCAAATGCTTGACTCATCTAAAAAGCTTTATAACCTTGGACCCTGGTCATAGCATGGGCTTGGGTTTCCAAAGTTTGACATTTTTTCAGACTGCCTGGCACCAAATTCAAAGAAACTATGTCAACTGATGACAGGTTGATTAATGCCAGGAAACGCATCCTATCAACAGACATGTTGATAATAGATGAAATTTCAATGTTAAGCAGCAAAATGTTTGACATGCTAGAAACAGTTTTGCGGCTTAAGGATCCAAACCAAACATTTGGAAATATGCAGGTTGTTTGCGTTGGTCACTTCCTTCAACTACCACCAGTGAGAAATGTCAGATATGAGGACTTGGGAGAGTTTGCCTTTACCAGTGACTTTTGGCCACCCCACACTATTTTACTGGATGCTGTGTTTAGACAGACAGGCAAACCTCTCATTGATCTGGGCAGAGAGTTGTCTTTTACAAAACGTTTCTATGCACTCTACTGAATATAAATTAGGGGCGGGACCGAATATTCGAATATTCGCATAAGGGCCGAATATTCGAATCCCATTTAAGTATTCGAATAGTTGTCTCTGAAATTTTATTTTTGTTAAAATCATAATATGGATTATTCAATTTATTTGAGAGACTAGCTGTTTCATTTTCTCCAATCAGGCTAATCGTTCGCCATTAATCCTCGTGTGTAGGGTGATTATCACCCCCGGCTGGTCAGTGTTTTGATAGCACCTGTCAAGTTGTACACAGTTTGCAAACATTACCCGCTGTGTTATGTAATCGACGGCCCTCCCTGACATCGGATCAATGGACTCGCAGTTAATAAATTGACATGTTGGGGAACCCTAGTTGCCAAACAAAAGAGGTGTGTTTAGCACAGGACATTTAAGAGCATCCAATCAAAAAAAGACGAATAATTGTTAATATCGCCAATCATAGCGGCTCAAATGACGCTTTTCGTAAACGAACAATATCACGCAAACACTATTTAAAATCATCAAACATTCTAGTTAAGACGTCATGAAAGCTTAATATTGACCTTACACAAGACGTAGATCTATAAACTATCAAATTCTTACTAAAACGCAACTATGCCACCGGCTACTGCTTCGCCTGTGTGAAATAATTTACTCGTTCTGCCGACAAGAAATCAGCAACCTGTTTTGTTTGTTACGTTCGTTTCAGAGTGTAACATCTGCATGCAGAAACTTGAGAGCTAGTGTGTGTTCAGATTAATTTTAAGATGTTGCGTTAAACACGAGTTGCATCCCTTACATTCGGAGACCGCCATATCTACAAAGATTCACTGTAGTAAATGGTTGCAAAAGTTGATAAGTTTACCAGTCAATCAGACGATTGTCACAGAATACACATTCTGCTCAGGGTTTGGTCCATTTAAGATAGGTATTTCTACGAAGCAAACATTGAATAATTGAATTTGATGATGAAATTATACTCGGATCGGATAACACACCCCCCTACCCCCATCGGACAAAGCGTTTATTCCAGGCGAATTATTCGAATTATTCGAATACTTTAAGCGAATATTCGAATAGCAATTTGGGTTCGAATTCCCATCCCTAATATAAATATATGTTAATCACCCTTTTTGTTTAAATTTATAAAACTGCTTCTACTATGTACTAACTTGATTTATACCCTCAATATAATGTTTGATAAGTACTTATAACTTGATAAATCATAATTATCAAAATACATAATAATTAATGTTTTACTTATGGACCTATGACATTTTTTCCTCTGGCATTTTTACTTATGGCATATTCCCATTTTTTAATGGCATTTGTACCTCTTGCATTTATTTCCTATGGCTTTTTTCCTCTGCAATTTTTTCTTACAATCACAAAGACAAAGTAGCTGTAAGAATAAGTTATTCTTACAGTTACTTTGCTTTTGCTGTATGAATAACATTCAAGCTAATATTTAAAAAGACAATTTAGTCCAGCATAGCATAACCATTATTAACATATAATTATTTATATCTGTTTCTTTTTCTCTTTCCAGCAGAGGCAACATCCATTTGTTCCAAAAAGAATAATGTCTTACAAAAAAATGCTTTATCTCGTGAGCACATTCATAACACTTTACAAACAAGTAAATTTTGTTTGTGGCAATGCTTGCATTGAGAAAGCTACTTTTGAAGAAGCCATGTACATCAGAAGTTTGTACTGGAAAAAGAACAAATGCAATAGGGGTCAGTTGTTATTACAGAGCATAAAGTTTGCTAAAAAAGATGGAATTTTTTTTAGACTTAGAATGGACAATAACAGAGAAGTGTGCAGTACAGCCTTCAAAGAGTTATACTGGATAAACAAAAACACTTTTGTTCGCTATAGCAAGATCGCAAAAAGAAATGCAATTTCTTTGAGTGGGAGGAAACCTCGAGATTTGTCTTCAAAGTCACTGGATTGCGTTGCTTGCTTAGAGGAATATTGCACTTTCATGGAGACCGGATGCCAGATTCCAATACTGTATTGCTGCCTTACAAAACAACGAGACTGTCTGTCTACAATACCTACAAAACAGCAGTACAGGACTCTGTTTCAAAATCTGCATTTCATCGCATATGGCATACTTATCTGCTTCACGTGAAAATAAAACAGGTAAGTTGATATAAATGTTTAGCTCATCTGAGCCAAAGTTAGGCTCAAGCTGATATATTTTGACCACTTACAGTTTGTGCATCCTTTTATTTCAAACACTATCCTCCTGAAAGAACTAGATTTGTGTACGGCCTACACATATTTTTGAATATGGTCAAGTTTTTAATATGACAATAATGACATCGGAAAATTATATGCTCCAGAGTACAAAAAATGCATTTATTTAAACATAATTTCTCATCCCAAACTAAACTTTCCTGCTTGAATGAGGGTTTGATATCATACTTTTGCAAATTACTATAAAATCTGGTTACTTATGCCAGTCTCTTAAATGTTACATTTGAAACTTAATGATAACCGGTAATATGTTTAGCCATATATCAGTTTTAACCTCACCTGAGCTAGCTCAGGGTCAGCCTTTGCAAGCCAAGAATGGCTGGCGTCGGTTGTGCATCATTAGTTGTAAGTCTTTCGTTGTCAACAATTTTAGGTTTTATAATTAAGAGGCCACAACTTTTATTCAATCTTTCTCAAACATGCTTAGACTGGTTAGGCCAGTGCCGTAAGAGTTCAGATGAGTATGATTATGGTTGAAATCTGACCAATAGTCAATAGTTATCTACCTTTGAATTGCTGAAAATGCCATATTTAACAGTATAAATTTCGAATGACGATTCTAATGAGTAGCCACTCAATAGAATTTGGTGATGAAACGATGAAAAAATGTTGGACTTGATCAATTTACCCTCTTTTATCTCAAGCATTGTATTATGTAGAAATTTTAAGTAAAATACCAGTGACTTTTGGCCACCCCACACTATTTTACTGGATGCTGTGTTTAGACAGACAGGCAATCCTCTCATTGATCTGGGCAGAGAGATGTCTTTCGGGAAAATTACTGATGGAAGTCACCAACTCATCAATTCACTATCGAGAAAGTTGCCAGATGGCGAGGGTGATGTTGTCAGGCTCTGCTCAACCAACCTACTAGTGGACCTGCACAACAGAGCCCATATCATGGCCTTAGATGGCGACCTGTATTCATTTCGCTCAACTGACATGGGACAAGAAAGAGACCTGGGGACATTGGTGGTACCACCAACGTTGTCTGGAATATGTGATGGCAGACTTCCTGGCAGCAAAATAAAAGACAGTATGTCAACTGATGACAGGTTGGTTAATGCCAGGAAACGCATCCTATCAACAGACATATTGATAATAGATGAAATTTCAATGTTAAGCCGCAAAATGTTTGACATGCTAGAAACAGTTTTGCGCCTTAAGGATCCAAACCAAACATTTGGAAATATGCAGGTTGTTTGCGTTGGTGACTTCCTACAACTACCAACAGTGAGAAATGTCAGATATGAGGACTTGGGCGAGTTTGCCTTGACCAGTGACTTTTGGACACAACACAGTATTTTACTGGATGCCATATTTAGACAGACAGACAAACCTCTCTAAAATCTGGTCAGAGAGATGTCTTTAGGGAAAATTACTGATGGAGTCACCAACTCATAACTTTACTAGTCAGAGAATTGACAGATGAAGATGGTGATGTGGTCAGACTCTAAGCAACCAACATACTGGTTGACTTGTACAACAGATCCCATAGCATGGCTCTTGATGCATTGGCAACTCAGGTTTCTCTAGCAAGAAGAAAGAAAAAGATAGCCTGGCTTCGGACAATGGCTTTTGAAGCAATTCATATCATTGAAGCAGAGCTGGATTGGGTCCTTCAGCATTTTGGCACAGCCCCTACGGAGCATAAACAATCCCCAGACCCACCCTCGCCCATTTGTTCGGAGTCGGAAGATGATTGGAAGCCTGCGACGCCTGTGAACACGCCACGTCATGTCGTCACGTCTAATGGTTGTTATTCAAAAGAAAAATGGGAATACTCGGCATACTTCGACGTCAAACTTTCTCAGAAATAATGTCTAGGGCTCGTTGACCAATGAAAAGTAAGGAATTTACTTTGCAGTATAATAATCTGCTTTACCTATAACCTGCTTTAAGTGGTCACCTTTCTTCAAAACTAAAAACAGGCTATGGGGTTATGGGTTAAACAAATATATATTTTATAATCTTTTACAAAACGTTTCTATGCACTCTACTGAATATAAATATATGTTAATCACCCTTTTTGTTTAAATTTATAAAACTGCTTCTACTATGTACTAACTTGATTTATACCCTCAATATAATGTTTGATAAGTACGGTACTTATAACTTTATAAATCAGAATTATCAAAATACATAATAATTAATGTTTTACTTATGGACCTATGACATTTTTTCCTCTGGCATTTTTACTTATGGCATAGTCCCATTTTTTAATGGCATTTGTACCTCTGGCATTTATTTCCTATGGCTTTTTTCCTCTGCAATTTTTTCTTACAATCACAAAGACAAAGTAGCTGTAAGAATAAGTTATTCTTACAGTTACTTTGCTTTTGCTGTATGAATAACAATCAAGCTAATATTTAACAAGGGCCACTATGGCCCTAAATCGCTCACCTGGTACACATTGGCAAACTTGACCTATAGTGACCTAGATTATGACTGGACATGTAAACCCACAATCAACCTCTAGAGTGTAAACAAGATTTTCCAATGATTTGATCTAGTGACCTAGTTTTTGACCGGACATGACCCATATTCAAACTTGACCTAGATATCAATGAAACGAACATTCTGACCAAATTTCACCAAGATCCAATGAGATTTGAAGCCTCTAGAGTGTTAAAAAGGTTTTTCTATGATTTGACCTAGTGACCTAGTTTTTGATCGGACATGACCCATATTCGAACTTGACCTAGATATCAATGAAGCAAACATTATGACCAAGTTTCATCAAGATCCAATGAGATTTGTAGCCTCAAGAGTGTTCACAAGGTTTTTCTATGATTTGACCTAGTGACCTAGTTTTTGACCGGACATGACCCATATTCAAACTTGACCTAGATATCAATGAAAAGAACATTCTGATAAAGTTTCATTTAGATCCAATGAGATTTGTAGCCTCTCGAGTGTTCACAAGGTTTTTCTATGATTTGACCTAGTGACCTAGTTTTTGACTGGACATGACCCACATTCGAACTTGGCCTAGATATCAATGAGGCAAACATTCTGACCAAGTTTCATCAAGATCCAATGAGATTTGTAGCCTCTAGAGTGTTCACAAGGTTTTTCTATGATTTGATCTAGTGACCTAGTTTTTGACCCAACATGACCCACATTCGAAGTTGGCCTAGATTTCATCAAGACAAACATTGTCATCAAGTTTCATGAAGATCGGATGAAATTTGTAGCCGCTAGAGTGTTCACAACCAATTGTGGACGGACGGACGGACAGACAGACGACGGACATCCAGCGATCCTAAAAGCTCACCTTGGCACTTCGTGCCAGGTGAGCTTAAAAGACAATTTAGTCCAGCATAGCATAACCATTATTAACATATAATTATTTATATCTGTTTCTTTTTCTCTTTCCAGCAGAGGCAACATCCATGTGTTCCAAAAAGAATAATGTCTTACAAAAAAATGCTTTATCTCGTGAGCACATTCATAACACTTTACAAACAAGTAAATGTGTTTGTGGCAATGCTTGCATTGAGAAAGCTACTTTTGAAGAAGCCATGTACATCAGAAGTTTGTACTGGAAAAAGAACAAATGCAATAGGGGTCAGTGGTTATTACAGAGCATAAAGTTTGCTAAAAAAGATGGAATTTTTTTTAGACTTAGAATGGACAATAACAGAGAAGTGTGCAGTACAGCCTTCAAAGAGTTATACTGGATAAACAAAAACACTTTTGTTCGCTATAGCAAGATCGCAAAAAGAAATGCAATTTCTTTGAGTGGGAGGAAACCTCGAGATTTGTCTTCAAAGTCACTGGATTGCGTTGCTTGCTTAGAGGAATATTGCACTTTTCATGGAGACCGGATGCTAGATTCCAATACTGTATTGCTGCCTTACAAAACAACGAGACTGTCTGTCTACAATACCTACAAAACAGCAGTACAGGACTCTGTTTCAAAATCAGCATTTCATCGCATATGGCATACTTATCTGCTTCACGTGAAAATAAAACAGGTAAGTTGATATAAATATTTAGCTCATCTGAGCCAAAGTTAGGCTCAAGCTGATATATTTTGACCACTTACAGTTTGTGCATCCTTTTATTTCAAACACTATCCTCCTGAAAGAACTAGATTTGTGTACGGCCTACACATATTTTTGAATATGGTCAAGTTTTAAATATGACAATAATGACATCGGAAAATTATATGCTCCAGAGTACAAAAAATGCATTTATTTAAACACAATTTCTCATCCCAAACTAAACTTTCCTGCTTGAATGAGGGTTTCATATCATACTTTTGCAAATTACTATAAAATCTGGTTACTTATGCCAGTCTCTTAAATGTTACATTTGAAACTTAATGATAACCGGTAATATGTTTAGCCATATATCAGTTTTAAGCTCACCTGAGCTAGCTCAGGGTCAGCCTTTGCAAGCCAAGAATGGCTGGCGTCGGTCGTGCGTCGTCTGTCGTGCATCATTAGTTGTAAGTCTTTCGTTGTCAACAATTTTAGGTTTTATAATCAAGAGGCCACAACTTTTATTCAATCTTTCTCAAACATGCTTAGACTGGTTAGGCCAGTGTCGTAAGAGTTCAGATGAGTATGATTATGGTTGAAATCTGACCAATAGTCAATAGTTATCTACCTTTGAATTGCTGAAAATGCCATATTTAACAGTATAAATTTCGAATGACGATTCTAATGAGTAGTCACTCAATAGAATTTGGTGATGAAACGATGAGAAAATGTTGGACTTGATCAATTTACCCTCTTTTATCTCAAGCGTTGTATTATGTAGAAATTTTAAGTAAAATACCAGTGACTTTTGGCCACCCCACACTATTTTACTGGATGCTGTGTTTAGACAGACAGGCAATCCTCTCATTGATCTGGGCAGAGAGATGTCTTTCGGGAAAATTACTGATGGAAGTCACCAACTCATCAATGCATTATCGAGACAGTTGCCAGATGGTGAGGGCGATGATGTCAGGCTCTGCTCAACCAACCTACTAGTTGAACTGCACAACAGAGCCCATATCATGGCCTTAGATGGGGACTTATATTCCTTTAGATCAACTGACATGGGACAAGAAAGAGACCTGGGGACATTGGTGGTACCACCAACGTTGTCTGGAATATGTGATAGCAGACTTCCTGGCAGCAAAATAAAAGACAGTATGTCAACTGATGACAGGTTGGTTAATGCCAGGAAAAGCATCCTATCAACAGACATGTTGATAATAGACGAAATTTCAATGTTAAGCCGCAAAATGTTTGACATGCTAGAAACAGTTTTGCGGCTTAAGGATCCAAACCAAACATTTGGAAATACGCAGATCGTTTGCATTGGTGACTTCCCTCAACTACCACCAGTGAGAAATGTGAGATATGAGGACTTGGGAGAGTTTGCCTTTACCAGTGACTTTTGGACACTACACAGTATTTTACTGGATGCCATATTTAGACAGACAGACAGACCAACCTCTCTAAAATCTGATCAGAGAGATGTCTTTCGGGCAAATCACTGATGGAAGTCACTAACTCATCCATTCACTATCTAGACAGTTGCCAAATGGTGAGGGTGATGTTGTCAGACTTGGGAGAGTTTGCCTTTACCAGTGACTTTTGGCCACCACACAGTATTTTACTGTTTAGACAGACAGACAAACCTCTCTAAAATCTGGTCAGAGAGATGTCTTTAGGGAAAATTACTGATGGAGTCACCAACTCATAACTTTACTAGTCAGAGAATTGCCAGATGAAGATGGTGATGTGGTCAGACTCTAAGCAACCAACATACTGGTTGACTTGTACAACAGATCCCATAGCATGGCTCTTGATGCATTGGCAACTCAGGTTTCTCTAGCAAGAAGAAAGAAAAAGATAGCCTGGCTTCGGACAATGGCTTTTGAAGCAATTCATGTCATTGGAGCAGAGCGGGATTGGGTCCTTCAGCATTTTGGCACCGCTCCTACGGAGCATAAACAACCCCCAGACCCACCCTCACCAATTTGTTCGGGGTCGGAGGATGATTGGAAGCCTGCGACGCCTGTGAACAAGGTACAGTCGAACCTCGATATCTCGAACTGGTTTAACTCGGACTATACGATAGTTCGACATATGAACTGCATTATTTCATGCTCCCCAAGTCGAACATACCCATATTTCAAAGTTAAAACGTGGCTTAGCCACGTTTTAACTTTGAAATACGGGGACGGAAATAGTTGTAGGCCCTTGTAGTTTCAGACAAGAAGATTTTTTAAGTTTTCATTGAAAAAATCTATTTTTAGCTCCTGTGACCTACTTATGCAACCGACCGGAACCATTTGAACACAATATGTAGAGGACATCTAGAAGTGTAACCATGCCGAGTATCAATGCTCTAGCCATATTAGTTTCAGAGAAGAAGACGTTTGAAAATTTCACTATATAACTCTGTGTAAAACATTGACCCCCGGGGCGGGGCCAATTTTGACCCCAGGGACATAATTTGAACAAACTTGATAGAGGACTTGTAGATGATGCTATATGCCAAATATCTAAGCTCTGGCCCTTGTAGTTTCAGACAAGAAGATTTTTTAAGTTTTCATTGAAAAAAAACTATTTTTAGCTCCTGTTACCTACTTATGCAACCGACCGGAACCATTTGAACAAAATATGTATAGGACATCTAGAAGTGTCACCATGCCGAGTATCAATGCTCTAGCCATATTCGTTTCAGAGAAGAAGACGTTTGAAAATTTCACTATATAACTCTATGTAAAACTGTGTCCCCCGGGGCGGGGCCAATTTTGACCCCAGGGACATAATCTGAACAAACTTGATAGAGGACCTGTAGATGATGCTGTGTGCCAAATATCTGAGTTTGCAGTTTTTTAAAGATTTCCTTATTTTTTCACTTTGGTTGCCATGGCAACCAGAGTTCTGCATTGTTTTTAATTCTTTGAACAAATTTGAAAGAGCTTGATCCAAGGAACATTTCTGTAAAGTTTGGTTGAATTCTGTCAAGCGGTATAGGAGGAGATGTCATTTGAAGCAATTGTTAACGACGACGGGCCATCCCAATAGCTCACCTTGAGCCTTTGGCTCAGGTGAGCTAAAAATAAATAGTAATAATAGTAAGTAAATAAAATTATTAAAAACTAGCCAATCAAAGGTACATTTTGTGATTTATGTGTTAGAATGCATATAAATGATACTGTCAATATAAATATAGATCTTTGTGGATGGTTCTATAGCTTACTATGGAGTAAGGTTAAGAAAATATCAGTACGATGGTCTTTCAAATATGTCTTTTAATTAGCTTAGTAAATATTATCAGTTTAAAGTTGTCCATACCCTGGAAAGTCAATTGCTGGACAGATGATCTAGATTTGTTGACTCGGTCACTGGACCTAATGTAAAATACACCCTGAGACTGACTGATAAATCAGGATTGAGATTTTGAATGATCATTTCATAACACAGCCACATGGGTCTATCTTGTATATTTCTTCATTATGTCATATATAGTCAGAGCTCCAGATGGGGTGCATGCTTCAAGTTCTAAAATTTCCATTTCTCGGTCGGTTCCCGCGTTCGATCACTTGTTGGGGACGACTCGTAGAGACTACTCTAGCGGGTGGTTGAGCGTGGGCATTGGCTGTGGATTAAGCCAGATATTGCTGATCAATGTTAAAGGTACAATACTACCGAGATTTGTGTTTAAAACGGGCAATTTCTTATATGTGTGCATTTTCTATGTATTAAAACTAAGTGAAATCGCGTGTAAGAAGCCTGACATATGCCCCCACTTCATTAAGAATCCTACCTAAATGTGTTGAATTCTTATCGTGATGGTTTACATTTTAAGCGGGTTTGTTTACAAATAAGACTAACGGGCTGGTTCGAAGGATTGCGTAAAGGTCACGTGATTGATACGAACCGCGGCGATAATTCATATACACTGTGTGACGTCATCCGAGCGAAGCCGGAGCATTTCCGTTATGATTCATCTTCGATTGAATGTCAACAAAAGAGATTTAAAAGTCGACTTGTTTCCACCAATTTAATGGGTTTGAAAGCAATGTTTCCTCAAAAATCATCGGGCATTACTTCTTTTTACAGGTTTAGATAACGAATGTGCCTACATTTTCAGGTTTGAAAATTGCGCGATTTTGGCATTTGACAGTAATATTGGGACTTTAATGTACGCATCTTATCTGGATCTCTGCAAAATGTCAGTCATTTTGTTACATGCATGTATTGAAATTGTAAAGTGAGCACATTGGCTTCTAAAGAGGATAAATGGAGGTAAATACTGCAGTGGCTTTACAAAGGTTATTGTTGAGTTGCTTCCCTTGTTCCTTTATTTGAACTAAAACAACAGCAATTAAACAAGAATGCGCATTCAATAAACACTTATGCCCCCGGTGGCATCCTTGACAATATATTCTGAATTTTTTCTAAGTCTGAATTAGGTCAAGGTCAAAATCAAGGCTGGGTAATACGGGTGGATTGGTAGTGATCCAAGGCAACAACTGTATAAGTATCAAAGCATTGTAGTCAGTTATGCTGATGCTAGACGAAACGGTAAAATCTAGTTAACCAAGAAATAGCCCATTTAAAATATTCTAAGTCCAAATAAGGTCAAGGTCAAGGTCAAAATCAAGGTTGTGTGATATTGGTAGAAAGAGAATGGTCCTAGGCAACAACTGTATAAGTATCCAAGCATTTGAGTAAGCGGTGTTGATGCTATACGAAACAGTAAAATCTACTTAACCTGTTACGGACGGACGGACGTTCTCACAGTTGGACATTTGTTGGGTATATTTTTTGTTTAAAAGTACCCAACAGTACACTAAAATACCCAACAATAACAATAGGGCAATCACGGAATTAATGGAATCTATTGTTCTCCCTACCCAACAAAGGACCTTTCGTGCGCTCGGACGGACGCACACACGGACGGACGGACAGGCCGATTACTATATGCTCCCGCATCTGTCGATGCCGGGGGCATAAAAACCAGAACTTTAAATTTCATTGTTGAAAATAAATGAGCCATCTTCCTTATAATAAGAAATACATTTTAATAACCATAAGACATGTTCTTCATTTCATCATACATGTTTTGTTGATTGTTTGTTATCTCTTATGCCCGAATGGGCCATGAGTTTAAATAAAACTTGAAACTTGAAACTTGGTATGTTCGATAAAACCGACTTCGAGATATCGAAGTTCGACTGTATCTGCTCCCGTCAGGACAGCAACTATCTCCTCACCTCCTGTTCAGCAGACAGTATCCGAAGCTCCAGTTCCGCCACCATTACTTTCTTTGCTATTAACCATGATGCCTTTCCCTTTAGATTACACTGGCGAGGTTTTTCCACCTTTACCTCCGCCATCAAAAGATACGCCCATTGAGCTGGTAATTGTTGATACTCCTTTAAGGGTGAGTCGAGAATTATCGTCTTCATCTATGGAAGTCGTTGATTCACCCAAGAGGTCTTGGAAGTGTGTGTCTAAGGGGTCAGGGGTTTCAGATAAGAGTACAATGATAGGAGGAGTAGACATGTCGGATGCATCAGCCAAACCGTCTTCTGAAAAGAAACGTAGGCCCGAGTGAGGTCCAGGCCCCAGGCGAAGTTGTGTTAGACTTAGAGTAAGGTAACATGTCTGCCGTCCATAGTGTGCACCATTCACTGGGGAGGGGGGTGTTGGCAGCAGCAAAACAAAAGATCATACAGGGTGATTGTGTCGAATTGGGTCAGCTGTTGCCCTCTCCCCCTGTCTTCAGACGAGTCAAACATGGTGTCGGTTTTGGAAGGTCAACTTGTTTTAAAAAACACTCCAATGACTCCTAAGATATTGGATATTAGAACCTGGACTGACGCATTTGTAGTTTATATTAGCATTCTTGGGGCAGTCCAGCCAAACGAATACCAGGGTATGCTTAAGTACATGAGTAACATTCGTTTAGGGGCTCAGTGGTTCGAGGGTTGGAAGCAGTATGACGAGTAATTTAGGTTAAAGAAATCTGAAGACCCAAATCTTATGTAAGTTGGGGTGACTTGGACCAGGAATTTTGGGTAATGTATATGCTTAATTGTGGTACCAACAAAGTCAGTCCACAACCTAATAGGGTATGCTATAATTTCGATCACCCTACCTGCTTAAAATGTCCATGTAAGTACAAATGTATATTTGTCGTTAACTTAAAGCCTTAAAGAACTGTTTTTTTGTAATTATGCTCCCCTCGTTGTAATGATGGAAGCTTACGAGTTTTACCTTTGTTCATATGAGCCCATCTTTCCATAATTACCCATGGATTTTAAGTGGTTTCCAAATAATTGGTCATCTACATATTTTGCCTATGGCTCACTACTTGTGTTGCTCAACTGGCTATGTAATGAGTATATTTTAAACGGGTTCATGGTGTTAAAGACACAAGCTACATGTAAATTATATAATCCTTTCTTGTTTTATCTTTAGGAAGACAAGTCAAGACACGTAACTGTCCGGGGTGAAGATGTAAAGATAAAGACAGTGACGATTGAAGACGCAAGTGGCCAGGCAAAGGTGACACTGTGGCGTAAGGCCGCAGAGTTGCCTGTTCGCCTGTGAACACATGTGTCAATAACAGATGTTGTTGTCAACATTTACAACAATAAGACTTCGTTGTCCACAACAATGAAGTCGAAAGTTGAGGTAGGTACAATGTATAATTCTGTGTACAAATCAACTAATTTTGCCTTTTGTTTATGATTTACAAGGAAAAATGTTGCTCAATATGCGTTTTAATGAGTATATTTTACAGGTTGATGGTGTTCTGACAAAGGCTACATGCAAATAATATTATCCTTTCTTGTTTTATCTTTAGGAAGAAGAGTCAAGACATGTAACTGTCCGGGGAAAATCAGTCAAGATAAAGACGGTGACCATTGAGGACACAAGTGGCCAGGCAAAGGTGACACTGTGGCGTACAGCTGCAGAGTCGCCTGTTCGCCCAGGGACCCATGTTTCAATTACAGACGTAGTCAACATCTACAACAATAAGACTTCATTGTCCACAACAATGAAGTCAAAAGTTGAGGTAGATAGTTACAACCTATACTATTATGTAAAAATCAACTAATTTTGCCTTTTGTATAGTTTACAGGTTGATGGTGTTGTGACTCAAGCTACATGCAAATTATATAAAATCCTTTCTTGTTTTATCTATAGGAAGATGAGTCAAGACACGTAACTGTCCCGGGGCGAAGAAGTGAAAATCAAGATAGTCACAATAGAAGATCAAAATGGCAAGGCCAAAGTGACATTGTGGCGTACGGCTGCTGAGTCTCCTGTACGCCCTAGAACACATGTGTCCATCACAGATGTTGTTGTGAATGTTTACAAGACGACATTGTCTACAGCAATGAAGTCCAAAATTGAGGTGGATATATATACTATTATGTACATATGTAGTCCACAAAGTGTAATTCAACATATACCTTTCACCCCCTTACATTGTAATCAACTAAATTTGCCTTTTGTTTAATACGATTTACAAGGAAAAACATATACAACATTCAAAACTTAAAGAAAAAAGGAGCATATTAAATGACAAATCAAACCAATTTAATTTTTAACTGCATAACATCAAAAACTGTTCTTCATCACTTTTTGTGAAGTTGTCTACACTCAGTACAGTACAAACTACTGGTTAATGCATACATTGAGTGTAGGAATTTCATTTTGTTTTATATTGGAATTCTTTTCAGCAAACAGTGTAGACTGATCAGACGCTCCATAATGCGGCGTCTGATCAGAGTCTACACTGCTTGCCTATGTCCCATATATGGGATGGTAGGCACAAATGGGTTAATAATTTTTTTGCTCTGGCGGGTTTTAAGAGACTTAAAACTTATGGTAAATTGATATTTTTTATTAAAAAAAGGATGAAAGCACACAGGTTCAACACTTGCACGATATGTACATTTGAAAGTGTTTGATGAACGTCTAATGCAGATGATACATTTGGCTTACAAGTTAGGCTTTAGTAACTTTAACCAAGTCTGCTTGAGACTATTTTTCCTATAAATTGTATAATTGCAGATGTGTGAAGTTCCAGAGGTGGAAATAAGTCATTGTGGATGCTCTGGATGTATGTGGAGACAACACTGAGCTCGTGTTTGAGACGAAAGAGATTATCTCTGTTCCAACAAAGATTCTCAGTGCAGCATTGGTTGCTGCTGGCCAAGAATCAAATGTAGAGGAGGCAACCATTAATGGTCCTCTTCACCTGACCATCAAGAAGGGGTCGGACGTGACAGAAATCACAGTAAATATTAGAGACATTTGATGCAAGTAAACCTGAAAACTGCTGTTGGAAATTATTTTTCCTATTTGTATAATTGCAGATGTGTGAAGTTCCAGAGGTGGAATTGACCATAATTGTTGATGCCCTGGATGTCTGTGAGGACAGCACTGAGCTCGTGTTTGAGACGGAAGAGATTATCTCTGTTCCAACAGAGATTCTCAGTGCAGCATTGGTTGCTGCTGGCCAAGAATCAAATGTAGAGGAGGCAACCATTAATGGTCCTCTTCACCTGACCATTAAGAAGGGGTCAGAAGTTTCTGAAATCGCAGTTTGTTGTGGATGCTCTGGATGTCTGTGAGGACAGCACTGAGCTCGTGTTTGAGACGGAAGAGATTATCTCTGTTCCAACAGAGATTCTCAGTGCAGCATTGGTTGCTGCTGGCCAAGAATCAAATGTAGAGGAGGCAATCATTAATGGTCCTCTTCACCTGACCATTAAGAAGGGGTCAGAAGATTTTGAAATCGCAGTTTGTTGTGGATGCTCTGGATGTATGTGGAGACAACACTGAGCTCTTGTTTGAGACGGAAGAGATTATCTCTGTTCCAACAGAGATTCTCAGTGCAGCATTGGTTGCTGCTGGCCAAGAATCAAATGTAGACGAGGCAATCATTAATGGTCCTCTTCACCTGACCATTAAGAAGGGGTCAGAAGATTCTGAAATCGCAGTTTGTTGTGGATGCTCTGGATGTATGTGGAGACAACACTGAGCTCTTGTTTGAGACGGAAGAGATTATCTCTGTTTCAACAGAGATTCCCAGTGCAGCATTGGTTGCTGCTGGCCAAGAATCAAATGTAGAGGAGGCAACCATTAATGGTCCTCTTCACCTGACCATTAAGAAGGGGTCAGAAGATTCTGAAATCGCAGTTTGTTGTGATTAACCCTGTCCACATGACAAAGTCCTTCAATAAATATTTCCTCTAAATAAGAGCCATTTGGTGTTGTGGAAATTGCAGTTTGTAGTGATTAATTATGGCTTTAGTTACCTTTAACCAAGTCTGCTTGAGACTATTGTTTCCTATAATTTGTATAATTGCAGATGTGTGAAGTTCGAGAGGTGGAAATAAGAGTCATGGTAGATCCTCTGGATGTATGCGGAGACAACACTGAGCTCCTGTTGGAGACCAAAGAGATTATCTCTGTTCCAACAGAGATGCTCAGTGCAGCATTGGTTGCTGCTGGCCACGACTCGAATGTAGAGGAGGCAACCATTAATGGTCCTCTTCACCTGACCATTAAGAAGGGGTCAGAAGTTTCTGAAATCGCAGTTTGTTGTGGATGCTCTAGATGTATGTGGAGACAACACTGAGCTCTTGTTTGAGACGGAAGAGATTATCTCTGTTCCAACAGTGATGCTCAGTGCAGCATTGGTTGCTGCTGGCCACGACTCGAATGTAGAGGAGGCAACCATTAATGAGCCTCTTCACCTGACCATTAAGAAGGGGTCAGAAGATTCTGAAATCGCAGTTTGTTGTGATTAACCCTGTCCACATGACAAAGTCCTTCAATAAATATTTCCTCTAAATAAGAGCCATTTGGTGTTGTGGAAATTGCAGTTTGTAGTGATTAATTATGGCTTTAGTTACCTTTAACCAAGTCTGCTTGAGACTATTGTTTCCTATAATTTGTATAATTGCAGATGTGTGAAGTTCGAGAGGTGGAAATAAGAGTCATGGTAGATCCTCTGGATGTATGCGGAGACAACACTGAGCTCCTGTTGGAGACCAAAGAGATTATCTCTGTTCCAACAGCGATGCTCAGTGCAGCATTGGTTGCTGCTGGCCATGATGCAAATGTTGAGGAGGCAACCATTGACCATTAAGAAGGGGTCAGAAGTTTCTGAAATCACAGTGAATATTTCCTCTAAATTAGAGCCGTTTGATGCTTAAACTTTCTCTCTGCATAATGTAGTGATAAATAAAGGCTTTAGTTTAAATTTGGCTTACAAGTTAGGCTTTAATTACCTTTAACCAAGTCTGCTTGAGACTGTTTTCCTATTTGTATAGTTGCCAGGGTTCGACATTGGCCTACGTCCGATAGACATTCACTAGTAATGGCGATGTTCAGTCTAGTGATCCCTCGCAGTTACTAACCCGAATGGTCTAGTTAAAATCTGAGGATGATTTTTTTAAATTCACGCATTTAGAAAATGACATCATTATGTTCAAGCTAAAAATCCTACCCAGTTCGCCACTGTGGTTTCAGACAAGTAGGTTGCCCAGACCTCAAAACTGTTTCCTCATCTAAATAAAGCATGCAGTCGGGAAATCCTTGTTCTAAAATTAGCAGTAGTAACTATCCCGCAGTAATTAGGGCGATGAGTAAAATCCGGTTCAGTTACGAAAAATATCGGTGCGATTAATTGATCATCTCGCGCTATACTTAAAACAACTGATTGTGTTGATTACAGTTACGTTTTGAATGTTTTTAGAATTGATCATTTTTAATTAGAAAGGTACAATATCCGAAAAGGTAACTGCAGTCTCAGTTTTTGGGATTGAAAATGACAATTTATTCTGCGAACCGATATTTCTCGGTAGTTACCGGATATTACACTTTCCCACGCTTTTCACTACCATGATTGTCGTAAGTATCTTCAATGCAATTATTTTACCTAAAACACAATTTTGTATCAATTTTTACGTGCGAAACCGAAATCAATCCCAATTCTGATATATTATTTGTTTTGTTAACGAAAATATCCATTTTTCTGCCAAGTATAAGTACGACATTCAGCAAACGCTTTTTTGTTTGTGTACATCGTAACGTCAAATCATGTCAGATTTATTCAGCTTTGGTTTTAATGGTAAGAAAAAGGAAGAGAAAGGGGCGAGTACAGCTACGGCGGAGTCAAAGACACGCTATGAAAAGCAAAAAAGACAGAGAAAGTTTTGCGAAATTATTGAAGTTTACCAAAGATTCAGTTGTTTCTGTTTGGTCTACCAACTTTTTGGTCTGGTCTAGTAATGTTTGCAGGCTACAAGACCGAATGTCTAGTGAAAAAAAAAGTTAATGTCGAACCCTGGTTGCAGATGTGTGAAGTTTCAGAGGGGGAAATGAGAGTCATGGTGGATGCTCTTGATGTATGCAGAGAATACACTGATTTCTGCATTGGTTGCTGCTGGGCTAGAGGGCAATGTCGAGGAGGCAACAACAAATGGTCCTCTGCACCTGGACATAAAGAAAGGGTCTGAAGTACCCACACCTCAAATATATTAGATGTTCCCGACAGCAATGGGTTAAGAGAAATAGACTGCTTATCAGCCAACATGAAAAGGAAATTGAACCAGGCCCCTGGGACAACATCATCAGAGTCTTGTGGTGCCAGCGTACAATTAATTAGTAAGAAAAGCTAATGTTTCATGTTAGATGAATTTATTTTGGCAAGCAATCAGGTTGCTGTTTACTTCCAGCGCGCTATGCTTTTCTCGTTTTAAACATGACTTCGCATTCTCACTGGCAATGGGATTTTCGTGAGATTTACCTCCTTTTCAGGCTTGTCCAAAACAACAGCGAGCAAACTTCTTAAGTCATTAATAACCAATTTAATTTAACATGTATTAACCCTTTACCCCATAACCCATTTCTAGTTTTGAAGACAGGTGTCCACTAAGAGCAGATTGAAAGTAAAGCAGAATGTGCCTTAAGGCACATTCTGCTTTACTTTCAGTCTGCTTTAAGCTCTAATCTTCTAGGGTAGAGAAAATATTTCTGTTGGTATATGTTCATTACTGTATAAATTGGCACTACTTTCTTCAGTGGAGGAATAAAATTAGATGAAAGGGTTAAACAGCATGGATGCCACAGAGAGGCAGAGGAATGAAGAGGAAAGGCCCAGTTACGAGGGGAGAGTCTAAGCGACGCGGAGCGGTTGATCAGCGTGCCGATATGGCACAACCTGCTACCACTAGGATTACAAATCAAGAGGGTGACAGCAATGTTGTCGATTTTGCAGGTGCGTTGGTGAACGCTGTGATTTTGCAAGCAAAAGACTTAGTCTGGTGATATAGGGGTTCCAATGGCGGAAAAGAAAATGGAACCAGGTCCCTGGGACAACATCATCAAAGACTTGTGTTCCCAACATACAATTAATTAATAATCTAATTATTTCGGGGTAATGTGTTAACCCATTACCCCATAAATAAGCCTTTTTACGCCTTTATTTTATTCCTCTACTGAAGGAAAAAATTTCAATTTATACAGTCATGATTAGGTATTATAAGATTATTTTTCTATATTCTAACAGTTTATAGCTTAAAGCAGGCTGAAAGTAAAGCAGAATATGCCTTAATGCGCATTCTACTGAACTTTCAAACTGCTTTCAGTGGTTACTTATTTTTCAAAACTAGAAACAGGCTATGGGGTAATGGGTTAAGCAAGTCATGCAAGATAAAGCTTTTCTTTCTCTGGAGAAGGAGTTCTGTAAAACGTTTCATACCAAACTTGTTGCTGGCAGACTGGCCTATCAATATTGCGAGCATATTTGTTAACCCATTACCCCAATAAAACGCCTTTTTACGCCTTTAGTTTTTGTCTCCACTGAAGAAAATAGTTCCAATGTATACAGTCATACATATGTATCCTAGGAAATATTTTCTATATTCTGGTAGATGGTAGCTTAAAGCAGGCTGAAAGTAAAGCAGAATGTGCCTTAAGGCACATTCTGCTTTACTTTCAACCTGTTTTAAGTATTAATCTGTTGTCAAGACTAAAAATAGGCTATGGGGTTATGGGTTATAGACTGTGAAGAAAACAATTTGGAGGACGTGCTGAAAGGGTGTAAAGAAATAGATATTTCAATAACACCAGAAAAAGCCAACTTTGTTGAAACCTAGACACAAGTCCAGTCAAACAGCCCATTCTGGCAGAAATATAGAAGTGGGAGAGTGACAGCTTCCAAGTTTTATGCCGCTACGCACACCGCAATTGAGAAGCCTTGTTTCCAACAGCAGCTCGTTTTGAGGCTCCCTGCAAGAGATTGTGAGAAATGGACTGCTCATCAGCCACTAAGAAGAGGAAAATGAACCAGGCTCCTGTGACATCACCAGAGACTTGTGTGCCCAACATACAGTCTCCAACAAAGCGGGAAGAGAAGAGTTTTATGGCAGGGCTTCAGCAAGTGATGCCACATGCAGCTTTTCTGTCTCTTGAGAAGAAATTCTGTAATACTCATCCTTAGTCGTTGCTGGCAGACTGGCCTATATAAAATTAATAAATATATTATAATTTCTTATTCTTAAAAGGTATGTAGCAGAAAATATACGACCATTGACGACTGTCAGGAGGTACTCTGAGGAGGTGCCTCACTTCCTGAGATAAACCGCTAAAGTTTATAAAGTATTGTATGGCCAGGTTGTCCAAGGAATATTTCAATATTGTTGCCATAGATAAGGTTTTGTCAGTAACAGGCGCCTCAAATGTGGAATATACTGTAAATATAGAAAAACCTGAATGCACTTGTCCAGACTTTGGACATTACAACTGGCCATGCAAACACCTTCTGGCAGTCATGACCACCCATGAGGAGTTGAGCTGGGACAGTCTTCCAGAGTCCTACAGAGGTCTTCCCTGTTTTAACCTCCACTTTGATTGTGGCAGCATTGACTTGGTAGAGGAGTCTCGGGAGGATTCAGTGGACCCTGTGCTTGTGGCAGAGGGTGAATCTCAACAGTTACGGAACCGCATTTTGTGAAAAATTTAAAACATTGCAAAACGCTGTCTTCATTATTCCAAATGATGGTTTGCAAGCATTTGAGACCATCCTCGATGATGCCATCAGCACAGTAGAGAGGCACAGACCAGCTGGCTTGCCAGTGCTACCAAGAAAACGGGTGCGTGTTGCCAAAAAGGAACATGTTGAAACGACAACAGTAAAGCAAGTGGACGAAATAGGTTCTAGTATGTTTACCTATGAATATGTAATAATAATGTTCTTTAGTGTGAGATCAGGTATAAGGCGATGTATAGAGGCCTTTCCCCTTTCTACTCAATGTGGTGAAATAAACGTGTGCTTCCATCATAATTTGCAAAGCATCATAGTATTTCGGATCACCATTGGAATTCTTATCCCTGATGATTCACCAGTAAGTATGCTGCCTATACAAGAGGCACTTGAGAAATTTATCAAGTGGATAAAGGAACTCGGTCCTGTGGTGTTGGTTGGGCACAACTTCAAGCGATTTGACTTCCCAAGATTGATTAAAGCATTCAAATCAGTGAACTTGGAAAAAGACTTTGAAAGTGTTTGTGTAGAAGGAGTAGACGATCTACCAATTCCTAAAGAAGTACAGTCCAACTTCGATATCTCGAACTTGCTTAACTCGAACTCTCCCATTATTCGACACATTAACTGCATTATTTAATGCTCAGTTAAGTCGAACATACCCATATTTCAAAGTAAACACGTGGCTAAGCCACGTTTTAACTTTGAAATATGGGTATGTTCGATTCAACTGAATTCGAGATATCTATACATCCAAATGAAGATGGATACAAACAGGGGTATCTCTGTGAAAAGATACTAAATGTTAAATACAATGTCCATAATGATATACACAGGAGTATCTCTGTGAAAAGATACTAAATGTTAAATACAATGTCCATAATGATATACACAGGAGTATCTCTGTGAAAAGATACTAAATGTTAAATACAATGTCCATAATGATATACACAGGAGTATCTCTGTGAAAAGATACTAAATGTTAAATACAATGTCCATAATGATATACACAGGAGTATCTCTGTGAAAAGATACTAAATGTTAAATACAATGTCCATAATGCTATAAGTGACGTTGCCAGTCTAGAAAAGCTATTTTCATCTTCTCATGTGTCGGATGACCTTGTATCAAAATACAGCTTCTCAACAACATGGGGTTTTGCTAATGCTTCATACAAGGAAGAAATGAAAAACAATGCTGAGACATTTCAACTTCTTGAAAGCAAAAATGAGGAATTGCTTTCATATTTTATATGTATGTGTAAATGGACACTCCTTTATTTAAATGCATGCAATAGGCGCCATATGACCTATTGTGTTTCGCAGTGCCATAGAACCAAACTCATGCATTTAAATACATTTTGATTCTTGCAACCTTGACCTCAGATTCTACTTTTATATTGGAAATATGCCGCCAGTGAGCTTTGTTGTCTGTCTGAAAACTCTCGTGTAATTGACTTGCTGTGCATTTTACTGACAGAAGTTTCTCTGTTACAGGTCATGGAGTCTTTGCTGCCACAGAACTTTCTAAGGGTATACCATTACCAATGTTTGAATACAGAGGAGAACTATGCATCCCCAATGAAGAGAGGGATAATCTTGAAGATGAAACCTTCAAGTTCTAAGGAAAAAAAAGACTATGTAGTAGGTAGAAATATGTCAAAATGCTTAAAATATTATAAATGATAGTTCAACGAGAATATGGGGGATATTTTTTTTTTGGGGGGGGGGGGGGGGGGGGGGGGGGGGGGGGGGAGGAATATTTTGTCGTGTGTGTCAAAAGTTGAAGTTAGTTGGGTCAAGATCTAAAGATGTGTAAATGTTTTGACCAAGGCTACATATTTTGCTTAACAATGCTAGCAAGGTTTTGCTAATGCTTCATATCAGACCTGTAGAAATGAATGAGAGTACCGCAAACTGTACATAATACGCCCACTGGCAGCCTTTTATAGCATATTTGAGTACATCAAGGGCATATAACTCTGTAACCACAAATTGAATGAACCTCAAACTTAACTCAACTTCAGACCTTGATGCATATAACATTTGTGGGAAGTTTCAATAATATCCTTCAGATAGTTTTCTGGAAAACCTCTGGACAAACAAAATGTTGATGGATTGACGAACGAAGGAATGTACCGAAGGACGGACAGGGCCATGCCAATATGACATTTCAACTTCTTGAAAGCAAAATATTTATATTCAGACAGAGAATCAATAAAATAGCTGGATCAGGACTGAAATACCATCATTTACAAACTGTTTTTCTGTGTCAGGGACCACCTGGTGTAAAATCTTTACTAGGAGAGAACATTGATGGCAGTCTTCGAGTCACAACATGTAAAACATGGGCCACTATGGCCCTAAATCGCTCACCTGGTACACAATATAAAACTTGACCTATAGTGACCTAGATTATCACTCAATCAACCTCTAGAGTGTTAACAAGATTTTTCTGTGATTTTACCTAGGTTTTGACCAGACACATGCCACATTTGATTTTAATCTAGATTTGATGTATGCAAACATTCTGACAATATTTCATTCATGTTTCGAAAGCTTGCAAAGAAAATACAACCCAAGAAGAGCAATGTCTCAAACCCAATGGAAATTGGCTGTGGCCGAGGACAACTTCAAACATGCCATTAACTCTTTCCTCCCTGAAACTTTGGCATTGTGACAAACAGTGAAGAACCTGATCAGAGGGCTCCTTTCGGAGCCCTCTGATCAGGGTCTTCACTGTTTGCATAGGACAAGTGTACTATTCACATGTACACTGTTTGAAAAGCACGCCTATATGCGGGACTAGGGTTCAAAGAGTTAATAAAGCTGAAGAGGAAAAATTGGACATCGAGATAAACCAACGTGGAGTCCTCACATTCAAATCTCAAGGCGAGTTCAATATTGTGAAGAAGTGGTGTCAGGAAAAAGGGGTTATTATGAACTTTCTAAATATTTATCAGAAGCATTTACAGGGCTGCCATAAGTTGACATGAAAAATCCTAAGATTTACAAATTTGTATTTTTCAAGTGCGATTTTACGAATCGTACCTTTATCCCATAGCCTTTTTCTTGTTTTGTTGACATGCGACTACTTAAAGCAGGCTGTAAGTAAAGCAGAATGCGCCTTAGGGCGCATTCTGCTTTACTTTCAGCCTGCTTTAAGCTATCATGAACTTGGAAAAAATCCCGGAGATTTAGGAAAAATCCGGAGAAATGGCAGCCCTGCATTTAAAATCAGGAAAAGTCTGATTATGTCATAGTGGTATAAACTCATCCTCAAAATAAGTCATATTCTACAATTCAACAATAACAATTTCTATTTGTATTTGATTAGAAATACAGTGTATTGACCCATTACCCCATAGCTTGTTTCTAGTATTAAACACTAAGAGCTGAATGTAAGTAAAGCAGAATGCACTTTAAGTCACATTCTGCTTTGCTTTCAACCTGCTTTAAGCTACCACCTGCTAGGATACAGAACAGTTATTTGTAAAGGTACAAATTCTTTACTATATTAAGCAGAATTATTTTCTACAGGAAAAAAATAAAGTGAAGGCTTAAAAAGGCATATTTATGGGGAAATGGGTTAAGTGTTTGCATGTATCTATCACATGTACCAATTGTAATGATGTATTGTAAATTTATATTTGTATTGATGAGAAACTACCAGTGCACCATAACCCATTACCCCATAAATACGCCTCTAATTTATTCCTCCCTGGAATAAAATAGTTCCCATTAATTAAGTTATGATTGTGTACTATTAGAAAACATTTCTTTATCCTAGCAGATGATAGCTTAAAGCAGGCTGAAAGAAAAGCAGAATGTGCCTTAACCTTAAGGCGCATTCTGCTATACTTTCAACCTGCTTTAAGTGGGCACCTGTTTTCAAAACTAGAAATAGGCTATGGGGTAATGGGTTGATGACCCGGCAGCATTATTTGACCTGATTCTAAATGGAGGCCTGGAGATTGTGACTCCAGTTTCTTCAAATCATGCAGGACAAGCAGCCAAACTTGAACCTTTAAACAATGTTTCAGGCAATGTTGTTTCCCTGGAATCAGAAATTGACAATAGTTTTAACTTGCCATATCCGATTAATGTTATCAAAAAAGAAAACAAGAAAAAATTAACATCTCACAGATAAATGACCTCAGATGAAATAATATTTCAAAAGCAAAAGGAGAAGGAAAATGCCGTACAACAAAAAGAAGAAAGAAAGCTTCAGCTACTCAGGGCTCCAGATAAGGGGAGTGTTTCAAAAATTAAAATCTTTATTTCTGTTTTAAACCCTATGGTGTCACTACTCATTAGAATCATCTCGAAGAGACGATTCTAATGAGTAGTAACACCATAGGATTTGTTGCTGAAATAAGTGAGAAAATGTTGGTTTTGTTCAGTTTACTCCTCCTTATCTGGAGCTCTGGCTACTGCGAAAGGCTGGGGAGAAAGAACTTTATTTGGTGATTTCTGGAATAAGTAGTCAACCATAGCAAAGGCCTTTCATGCCAAGTGTGTAATGCCAGAGTTGGTGTGTAATTTTTTTTCTTGTCAGACATTGAAGCCTTTGGCAATTAGTGGTGCAAACTCAGTTACAGGTAGTGTGGGAACGGATCGTAGTGGGGAAACAGATCGTTACTGTGTCTGTGGGGGTACTGACGATGGGAGGTGTATGATTGCATGTGAAGGGGAAAACTGCAAAAGACAATGGTACCATATGGCATGTATCAAAATGAAGAGAGAACCCAAAGGAAAATATAATATATACCAAGTTAAATGCTCCCTCATCCAAGCTTTAGTGAAGGATGAGGGTCATTACTTGAATATAGCCGGAGGCTAAGCATGTTTTACAATAGCATGTTATTCTGAACATGTTCCGAGCTAATCGCACGTTTAATGCATCAAAATCGAGCACACCCTCTGTATATGTCACTTCCGATATCTACCTGTATGACAAACCGCATTTTCATAGCTGTTCTGGCATTCAAGCTTAGCACATCACTTCCATGTAGTAAGTTTCTGTTTCTAGCGTGGTCGCAGGAAAAACGAAAGTTTTATCCTTATTACTACAAATTGAGGACGCAGTCCCAACATATTTACGCATATTATTGCAATATTACGTGTGTGACACGGCTGACAAATACGTATCCTAGGATAGTGTTGTCGGAGGCTATATGGAAAATAATGGCTATGTTTAGAGTGCAAGAACTATGCAAATGACATTAAAATGTGTTTTTTTAAGTAAAACCTGTTTCAATTAGAAATACTTACCCTCTGTAACTATATGCTTTTAGCTATTTCCATTACTATGTGACCGGAAAAAGTCCCGCAAGCCGATACATGGGCCTACCATTGGCCTACGACTTATACCTAGCCCGCAATAGCCAATCATTAGTCATTTCCGGTTCATTTCATGAAGCCATGCTTGTGACTGTTTTCGATCTCATATATCGTTTGTAATCTGTATTTGTTATCATATTATTACCATCTTTATATCCTTTAATTAATTTTATTGTATCTTTTTTGTCCCTATTGGTATTTTTGACTTTGTCTTTTAGATTTTCTCCGTTTTTTCGTCCTTTTCTTTCTATCCCCCACCCACTTCTTTTTGCTGGGATGGCGGATACGTCTCGCGGTTCTTGCGGGCACACGAGAGGCGCGTGGGATAATCATCCCCGCTGCCTCTTGTGTTGCAAATGCTCCCGCGACCAACCCTGTGTTGTTTCTAATAAATGGACGAAGGAGATATGGGATAAGGCGGACTCTAGAAGAAGACATGCTCTTCGGCGTCCTTCCCGGGAGCCCAGCAAATCAGTTTGCAGATACTGTTCAGACCAGTACAGAAATTGAATTTATATGAATGACATGTAAATCTGATCTACTATACATTGTTTACCCATTAAGCCATACTGACTCATTTTGACTCATTGCGCAATAGCCTCATACTGACTCATTTTGACACACTTTAATCTACATGTACTAGCTTGTATTGAGATAAGCATTGATAATTGTTAATCGCTTATGGGTTAACCCTTTACTCCATAGAAGTGCATTTTAGCACATTTAATTTATTCCTCCACTGAAAAAAATAACTCCAATTTGTACAGTCATGAATATATATTATATAGGAAATATTTGCTATATTTTAGCAGTAAGAATTGGAAGCTTAAAATAGGCTGAAAGTAAAGCAGAATGCGCCCTAAGGCGCATTCTGCTTTACTTCCAACCTGCTTTAAGTAATCATCTATTTTCAAAACTAAAAAGCTTTTCCGTACTAGACTACTATGTGTATTGTATATATTGCAGGAGCAACTACTGGCGATAGTGGATGGGTATAAAGACTACTCCAAGGCTTGTAAAAAGCTTTACCGTACTAGACTACTATGTGTATTGTATATATTGCAGGAGCAACTACTGGCGATAGTGGATGGGTATAAAGACTACTCCAAGGCTTGTAAAAAGCTTTTCCGTACTAGACTACTATGTGTATTGTATATATTGCAGGAGCAACTACTGGCGATAGTGGATGGGTATAAAGACTACTCCAAGGCTTGTAAAAAGCTTTACCGTACTAGACTACTATGTGTATTGTATATATTGCAGGAGCAACTACTGGCGATAGTGGATGGGTATAAAGACTACTCCAAGGCTTGTAAAAAGCTTTTCCGTACTAGACTACTATGTGTATTGTATATATTGCAGGAGCAACTACTGGCGATAGTGGATGGGTATAAAGACTACTCCAAGGCTTGTAAAAAGCTTTTCCGTACTAGACTACTATGTGTATTGTATATATTGCAGGAGCAACTACTGGCGATAGTGGATGGGTATAAAGACTACTCCAAGGCTTGTAAAAAGCTTTTCCGTACTAGACTACTATGTGTATTGTATATATTGCAGGAGCAACTACTGGCGATAGTGGATGGGTATAAAGACTACTCCAAGGCTTGTAAAAAGCTTTTCCGTACTAGACTACTATGTGTATTGTATATATTGCAGGAGCAACTACTGGCGATAGTGGATGGGTATAAAGACTACTCCAAGGCTTGTAAAAAGCTTTACCGTACTAGACTACTATGTGTATTGTATATATTGCAGGAGCAACTACTGGCGATAGTGGATGGGTATAAAGACTACTCCAAGGCTTGTAAAAAGCTTTTCCGTACTAGACTACTATGTGTATTGTATATATTGCAGGAGCAACTACTGGCGATAGTGGATGGGTATAAAGACTACTCCAAGGCTTGTAAAAAGCTTTACCGTACTAGACTACTATGTGTATTGTATATATTGCAGGAGCAACTATTGGCGATAGTGGATGGGTATAAAGACTACTCCAAGGCTTGTAAAAAGCTTTCCGTACTTTATACAAGGAGGAGGAATATGTTGGGCGAACGTTGACGGGGAGTAGGCCAAATAAACTTTTTGCTAGTAGGCCTCCACTTGAGGACCCTACAAAATTGAAGATTATTTATATATGGTAATTTAAATTTAGCTATCTAGAAAATATTTTCATCTTTCAGTCAACTTTAACCGGAATTCGATTCATTAAAGCGACTTAAGTAACACTTGATTTCACACAGTTCAATGTTTGCAACTAATCATTGTTCATAATTAATATTGTGAAGACATCGGAAAAGAATGCCTTGTTAGCGGAAAAGTAGAGGAGTGACGGCAAGTCGAAGAACCTCCAGTAGAAGAACCCCCTACACAGGGCGGAATATTGGTGGAGGTGATCGTGAGGACACCGAGGAGCTGGAGGTGGTTCAGTTGGGAACAGAATCCAAAGGATCCGGTATCAACAACGTTTTTCCATTGCTTTTTCCACCCCCTAGTCAACACAAGAGCCCCATGGGGCATATTTCGCTCACCTGAGAATATAGCTGAAAAAATGAAGATAATGATTTATGTCCAGGACTGACCTAGATCACAGGTGTCTGTATCACTTGGCATTTGATCAAAAACAATTAAAAAAAAAAGAAAAAAAATCCGGTCTCAACTAATATAATCTTCTAACAAGGTGAACAGCCCTCTATATCTCTATTGTCCGAAGATTGTGGAACATCGGGTACCGTCGTTTTGGCGTATAAACAGATTCCTGGTGGAAAGTCGCTACACTGGCGAGTAATTTACTTAAAAAGACATTGAATAGCACGGTTTACCCCGTATTAATCAATCAATGGACTCTGCACAAGCTAAACTTTTCAAAATCAACAGAAATTCTGCTTGCCGGCCACCATTTTGTCTAATTGTTAACTGAATGTAATACGCGATCTGATTGGACGGCAAACATGGGCTCATTTTAGCCGGAGGTTCCATGTTGGTTCCCGACCTACATTATGTAAGACCTATTGCGCAGTGGAACCAATTCATGTAAACACATACACATTAGATAACACATGTAGACTTCTTCTTCTTATTTCCAATCTGGATCTGCGTTCTGACAATATTAATATTTGTATGATTTGTACAACTTACGGGATTGAAGAATACAAATATAGCAAAGTTTATAAGTGATTTCATATGGAATGATGGAGACATTGAACAAAGATCAGCAGTTTGCTGCATCGCTAGTTAAGAATGGACATAATGTGTTTATAGACGGCAACGCTGGAACTGGGAAAACTTTCTTGGTGAAGAATTTATTTCAAAGTTTAACCAAGGCTGGTAAGAACGTTGCAATTACTTGCACAACTGGCATTGCGTGCATGAACTACGGGCCCGTTTTCAGAGCCTCAACAATACATAGGTGGTCAGGTCTACACAATGGGAGATTCAGTTCCACAGAAGTGTTGGACCTCGTAAGAGGTAATGAGTCAACAAAAGACAGAATTGTGTCAACCGACATACTCATAATAGATGACGGACGACGCACGACGGCAATGCACGACGGAGACAGGGCCATCCCAATAACTCACCTTGAGCCTTTGGCTCAGGTGAGCTAAAAACACTAGGCCATCTCAAGCTTAATTTCCACTGCCTTTGCCTGCAATCAGTAGTGCAGATGATTTGACACTTCATGCCAACAAAGAGCTAGGGCAAAAAAATTGGCTTGGAGAATATCTTAACTTGGCACTACTGCTAAATAAATCCCATGCCTCCATTTCCAAACTTACAGTTTGAGAGCAGGGACAGTTGGAATGGAAGTCAGAAAATGGTGCAGAACATCAGGGAATGGACCAACGCATTCTTGATCTACCCGGCTATTTTTATCAAGAAATTCCCAGAGAAAGCAGGTGATTTACTGCAATATATGGCAATCATCAGGGATGCAGAAACGCTTTCTGGTGGCACTTTTGCTTGGCGGAGATATGATGAGAGATTTAGAATGCGCCAGGTCATTCAGCCTCAATCATGGGCTGTGATACATTCGGAGTCGTGGTCTAGAACAATGAATGTGCCTGCATTGTCACAGCAGCCTGCACAAAAAATGCTGGCTCCGGTGTCTGTGGTTGTCTAGAGAGACCCTGACATACTCACACTTAAGGGGTTTTCAACGGGTTTTACTTCAATGATTCTTTGAACAGGCAAAACCACAGTTCTGAGCATAGGTTGCACAAGATTTAACTGACGAAGTGTAATCACACAAGCTAGGTCAAGTATTGTCTTTAACCCTATACCCCAATAACCTATTTCTAGTTTTGAAGACAGGTGAGCACTTGAAGCAGGTTGAAAGTAACCCAAAATGTGCCTAAGGTGCATTCTGCTATATTTTCTGCCTGCTTTAAGCTACCCTCTGTTGGCATATAGAAAATAATTCTTTCAATATATGTTTATGACTGTATAGAATAAAACTATTTTCTTAAGAGGAGGAATAAATTAGATGTGCTAAAGTCACTTATAATGGGTAAAGGGTTAAACCATGGGTTGCAGTGCTACTTCTCTTGTACAGTGGAGAATGTGTTATTCTTTCCCAATAAACGCGTTTACGCTAAAACTATTATTTGCAGTGCAAACAGTTTGGAGCCTGATCAGACGCCGGGTAACCCGGCGTCTGATCAGGCTCCAAACTGTTTGCCACCAAGATAGACATGAAATATCAGAATTGTCCAAAAGTTGTTCTTTTCTACGTTTTAGCGCTTTGCGTACGTTTGCATTTAAATGGGAAAGAATAACAGATTCTCCACTGTATGACCTACTATGAGATAGACGTTACTCTTTCAAGTTCATAACTTAACTTTTTCAACACAATGTACCTGTTTTAAATATACTCATTGCATTTGCAAACAGTGTAGATCCTATTGGGGCCATCTGGTCAGGGTCTACACTGTTTGCTAATTTAGAGCAGTACTTATTAACCTACTCAGAATTTCAAGTAGACTGGTTTATGTTTTGGTAACTAAAAAGATCCACAAGGGAACCTAGTAACCCACAAGAGATACTTAGTGTTGAAAAAATTAATTACATGCACACTGGAACTATCAGTTGGAAACAAGCAGTGTCATGGAATGTACAGTAAAACCACGCTATAACGACCACTCAATTTTAGTAAATGATTTGGGATTAAGGCAGGTGACTGCCTAAAGCAAAGTGACAGTAAAACAGAAAGCTCCTATCACCTTACCTTAAACTGTCCTCTGTCCTTTACACAATCAATTAGGCTTTCTTTTAGTGGTTGTAAAAAGAGAAGTTTTACTGTAGGAAATATTTCGGACACATTTAATATATAATTTTTTATATAACACCACTGCATCGAAGTT
Organism: Gari tellinella; assembly: GCA_922989275.2. Taxonomy (NCBI): domain Eukaryota; kingdom Metazoa; phylum Mollusca; class Bivalvia; order Cardiida; family Psammobiidae; genus Gari; species Gari tellinella. Next base: position 1,112,631 of record OV277857.1, read on the forward strand.
GTGTTGGGTTTGCATATACATTAAAACCACCAAAACTGGAAGGCTTACAGTGGAGAATCTGTTATTCTTTCCCGTTTAAACGCAAACGTACGCAAACGCAAAGCGCTAAAACGTAGAAAAGTACAACTTTTGGACGATTCTGTTAATTCATGTTTATCTTGGTGGCAAACAGTTTGGAGCCTGATCAGACGCCGGGTTACCCGGCGTCTGATCTGGCTCCAAACTGTTTGCACTGCAAATAATAGTTTTAGCGTAAACGCGTTTATTGGGAAAGAATAACACATTCTCCACTGTATTGATGGTATAAAAGACAAGTGACAGCTTAAAGCAAGATGAAAGTAAAACAGAAAACTTCTAAAGGAGCTTTCTATTTTATTTTCACCTTGCTTTAAACAGTCACCTATCTAAAGCACCTAATAAATAACAATATTTAAACGTAATACAGGTCTTTCTGTATCATAACCTTTGTTACTATTTATAAAGATGTCTATTACACATTAATTCTTACCGATCACTAGGTACCTTTGGCATCTGATTGCCCTTAATCCATTACCGCATAATTATGCCTTTAATTTATTCCTTCACTGAAGAAAATAGGTCCACTATTATACAATTATGAATGTATCATGAGAAATATTTTCCATATTCTAACAGATTATAGCTTAAATCAGGCTGAAAGAAAAGCAGAATGCACCTTAAGGCCCATTCTGCTTTACTTTCAACCTGCTTTAAGTGGTCACCTATTTTCAAAACTAGAAACAGGCTATGGGGTAATGGATTAAGCACTATATACTGTTTCCAACCATTGGCAGTGGCCTTCTCTTGGATTGTCTCTTCTCATGTCTTTATGTAAACATTGTTCTCGGTTGGATGATGGGTAACAACTGTCTAGTCTCGTGTTGTGTAAACCTTGTTCTATGTCGGGTGATTGGTGAGTAAATGTTCTGTATTTGACATACCCTGTTGAACTATTCTTCTTCTTGTTGCAGGGCTCCAGATAAGAGTAGTTTTTCAAAATCTAAAATCTTTATTTCTGCATTAAACCTTATGGTGTCACTACTCATCAGAATCGTCTCTTCGAGACGATTCTAATGAGTAGTAACACCATAAGGTTTGTTGCTGAAATGAGTGAGAAAATGTTGAATTTGTTCAGAAAACTACCCCTTATCTTGAGCCCTGTTGTTGGCAATGTTGATTATATCATTGTACAGTAAAACCTACCAGACAGGACCACTGATTTGTTTTAATTATAAGGTTTTAAGACAGGTGACTGCTTAACTCTTTCCTCCCTGAAACTTTAAATGGACAATTCCAGTTTCCATCTAAGTCTAGTCCATTTCTGACTTTAAAGGGTTGTTTTTGTCAATGTTTGGCATTATGACAAACAGTGAAGACCCTGATCAGAGGGCTCCTTTCGGAGCCCTCTGATCTGGGTCTTCACTGTTTGCATAGGACAAGTGTACTATTCACATGTACACTGTTTGAAAAGCACGCCTATATGCGGGACTAGGGTTCAAAGAGTTAAGACAGGTGACTGCTTAAAGCAAGGTGAAAGTAAAATAGAAAGCTCCTTTCACCTTGTTTTAAGCTGGCACCTGTCTTTTATACAATGAATAAGGTTTCTTTCTAAGCAGTTGTATGGGAGAGGTTTTACTGTATTTTCCTTCTTGCCGCCATGTCGCTTCTCTCTAGGCTCGACACCGGTACTACATCATAAAGGTGACGTGCTTCCTCACTGGCATATAGTCATGGCCGCCATGTTTTCTCTCTCTTGGCTTATCACAGGTACTGCATATAGGTGATGTGTTTCCTCACTGGCATATAGTCATGGCGTCTCTCTCTAGGCTTATCACAGGTACTGCATATAGGCAACGCGTTTCCTCACTGGCATATAGCCATGGCGTCTCTCTCTAGGCTTATCACAGGTACTGCATATAGGTGATGTGTTTCCTCACTGGCATATAGTCATGGCCATGTCTTCACTCTCTAGGCCTGACACAGGTACTGCTGTGAAAGGTAGTTCACCATATCTTTTCTCTAGGGCTGAAAAATACAAATGTATGATAAATAGTCATACAGTGGAGAATCTGTTATTCTTTCCCGTTTAAACGCAAACGTACCCAAACGCAAAGCACTAAAACGTAGAAAAGAACAACTTTTGGACAATTCTGATAATTCTTGTTTATCTTGGTGGCAAACAGTTTGGAGCCTGATCAGACGCCGGGTTACCCGGCGTCTGATCTGGCTCCAAACTGTTTGCACTGCAAATAATAGTTTTAGCGTAAACGCGTTTATTGGGAAAGAATAACAGATTCTCCACTGTAACGCAACAAATATACCATAACCCATTACTCCATTAATACATCTTTCTACCTTTAATCATTTTTAAAATATAAGGAAAGAAGTCACCCATTTAGGAAATCCTGAACAAAAACACAGATGGGGAAAGTAAAGCTTTAGTTTAACCTGCTAGAAAAGGTCACATGTTTTCAAAACAAAGAAACAGGCTATGGAGTAATGGGTTAACCATAGCCTATTTCTAGTTTTGAAGAACAGGTTTCCATCTAAAACAGGTTGAATGTAAAGCAGAGTGCTCTTTATAATGTGCATTCTGCTTTACTTTCAACCTGCTCTAAGCTACCATCCCCTTTAATATAAAAAATATTTTTATACATGTAATACATATTCATGACTATAAAATGTGTAATTATTTGCTAGAGTGTTTCTAAAATGAGGGTTTATTTGACTATTAACCCCTTCCCTCATAGAAGCGCCTTTTAGCACATTTGATTTATTCCTCCACTGAAGAAAATAGTTCCAATTACATAGTCTTGAAAATGAACCATAAGAAAAAAATTCTAAATCCTAGCAGATGATAGCTTAAAGCAGGCTTAAAGTAAAGCAGAATGTGCCTTAAGGCACATTCTGCTTTACTTTCAACCCGCTTTAAGTGGTCACATGTCTTCAAAACTAGAAACAGGCTATGGGGTAAAGTGAAACTGAGTGATCACTTTACTTTCAACCTTCGTTAAGTGGTCACCTATCTTCAGTAATAGAAACAGGCTATGGGGTAAAGAGATAAATCTTACCTTTATTAGTAGCATCATAGTGCAAGTCTTGAGTAGGGTAGAATATTCTAGTGGCTGGCAAGGACTCCAGTGTTAGCCCAGCCTTATTGACAACCAGCTGATGGCATTCATACAATACACTGGCCAAGTTCTCAACATCAGGGGGCGATATACCACTGCGGGTCTCAGTAAAAGCTGAAATAACATAATAATACTTGTCAGGGCTTTTTAACCTTCTATAATAGAGGCCAATTTTCGGTGACTTCCCAATTGCAGAAAGCCTCTTTTTTCCCAATTTTGGTGGAGAATCCCCCCCCCCCCCCCCACCAAAAAAAATAATAACAAATACACATCAATAGTGAATTCATAGTAACCCTTGATTCAAACATGAAACATCCTAGTAAAACTATTTTGTGTATAATTATAATTGAATTTCAACATCGGGACTGCCATTTCTCAGGATATTTCTGCAATCTCCAGATTGTTATTCTAGCAGATGTTAGCTAAAAGCAGGCTGAAAGTAGAGCAGAATGGGCCTTAAGGCGCATTCTGCTTTACTTTCAACTTGCTTTAAGTAAGCATGTTTGAATAATATAAAATTTTAAATCTTATGGCAGCCCTGCAACGTTATGTGGTTAAATGTTAACCTTGACATTTTAGCAAAATAATGTGTAGACAGTGTTGTCCACTATAAGTCAGAATTACTTCACTTTAACCCATTTCCCCATAACTGAACCTTTTTACGCATATAATTTGTTCCTCCACTGAGGAAAATAGTTCAAATTTGTATAGTCAATAATATATACCATATGAAATGTTTTATTTATCCAAGCTGATGAGTAGGCTGAAAGTAAAGCAGAATGTGCCTTAAGAATGTGCCTTAAGGCACATTCTGCTTTACTTTCAACCTGCTTTAAGTGGTAACCTATCTTTAAAACTAGAAACTGGCTATGAGGTAATGGGTTAATTATCAGCCTCAAAGAACAAATATTTTTATGTAATAATAATGAGAAATATCAACTTATGCATCTTAATCAGAACCTTGGGATTTCAGTAAAAACAAGAGCTGTTAACGGCCATTAATCGCTCACCGGGAACTATTGATGTAAATTCAAAATATCTTGGAAAACTGAGAAATTATGACAATAGGATTGTGCCAATTGCGGAATATATGCGCAGGGCAATAATTTGAACAATATTGACAGAGACCATTGTAGAAAACATTTTAGTTAAATTTGTGGCATACAGAGAGGGAAGATTAGACAGAAGGGGCAAAATTCAAACAATCTTGGTAAAGGTCAACCAGATGATGCTACAAACCAAACATCACAACTCTAAGCCTTTCATTGAACAATCTATTTTTAGCTCCTGTGACCTAGAAATGCAACGGACCTGAACTATTTGAACACCTTTAACCAGAAATGGGTGTCAAAGCCACCTGATGCTCACCTGTTTAAAGTTTAAGTCTAAAAAACATCTTGTATCGAAAGCAAATCAATTTTCAGTTTAGAAAGATAATTAAATGAATGGTGAGTCTTAGTCTAGTTATATTAAACTTTAAAACAACAAGTCCAAACTTTAACCTGGTGATTTGTAGTCAAAACAATTAAGTCCAAAACGTGTCAAAAATTGACAAATATTAAAATCATTTTTAAATTTCAACTTCATAACATCAATTTTTGACCCCTATTGAACCTTCATACAAAATTTCAGCACCCTAGCACAAATATTAAACTTTAAAACGACCCAAAAAACTTTAACCAGGTGTTTTGTTTGTAACAAAACACCTAAGTCCAAAACATGTCAAATATTGACAAAAATTTTAATTATTTTTAGCTCGCCTGTTCATAGAACAGCAGAGCTAATGTCATACCCCCGGCGTGAGCGTGGGCGTGGCCAAGGTTAAAGTTTTTTTGGACGGGTTGTTTTAAAACTTAATATTTGTGCTAGGCTGCTGAAATTTTGTATGGAGGTTCATTTGGGGTTAAACATTGATGTGATGAAGTTGGAATTTAAAAATAATTTTAATATTTGTCTATTTCTGACATATTTTGGACTTAGGTTTTTCGACTACAAATCACCAGGTTAAAGTTTTTTGGACATTTTGTTTGAAAGCTTAATATTTGTGCTAGGGTGCTGAAATGTTGTATGAAGGTTCATTAGGGGTCAAACATTGATGTTATGAAGTTGGGTTTAAAAAATACACGCCCACGCCGGGGGTATGACATTAGCTATGCTGTTCTATGAACAGGCGAGCTAAAAAGGACCATATAAGGATCATTCCTGTCAAGTTTGGTAAAAATCCATCAAGTAGTTTAGGAGATGTCGTTAACAGACATAGGACAATCAAAATGTGTATCTATGGAGTAAAGGGTTCAATTTAATTGATCTTCCTCATTCATTTCTACTTACTGAGAGAGCCTGTAAGACAACAGAATCTAGATATTGTCTCTTGGCTTTCCTCTTCCCCTTCTCTGGATATAGCACAGACACATTTTATAGCACACTCCACACCTAGCTTTGTCCTCACTACATGGTAATCTACAAACAGATAACTTTGGATAAAGCAGACACACTAAGCTTGGTTAAAATGTGTGGAGTTTTTTTGTAGCCCCTTTAGGTATAAGTTAGGGCCGCCGAAATATTTGGCTGGCGCACATAGTTTTTCCATATTCAAACCTGACCTGCCTGTGTCTAATTGATATAAAGCCATACGTCAAGTATCAGTGACGGCTGTCAACACAAGCCTTTAAGAGTAAAATTGAGGTTGCTAGAATGTAAACAAAGCCAAATAACACTGTTTTTCAAAAATCAAAATTTACTGTTTTTCATATATCAGGGGCAATAACTCTTTACAGTCCAGTTAAATTGAAGTAAATTATCAAAACTTTATAAAGATCTTATACTAGTACACATTATGTCAAAATATGATTAATTAGGATTGTCAGACAAATAAGGTTGCTGGAGCAAAAATATGGTTAAATATGACCTTTTTGTAAATTCAAAGGCAGATAACTCTAACTGTATGTAATGATTTGATTGATCCCAAAAACTACAGATGTCTTCCTCTCACTGTATTTGACTGTTTCCCTGTATTTGACTATTTACCTGTATATCTCTCTGCTATTCTCCTACTGGCTGTGACCTGCCACTCTACCAGGGCAGCTTTAGGCAGCTGTGGCACCACAACATACACACATTCACATGGCACTCCCTATACAGTGATAAAACACATACAGACTGAGATAACCCATTACCCAATAAATATGCCCTTTTCGCCTCTAATTTATTCCTTCACTGAAGAAAATGATTCCACTGTTTACAGTTATAATTATGTATATAGTAAGAAAAAAATTCTATATCCTAGCAGATGGAAGCTTAAGGCAGGTTGAAAGTTTAGCTTTACTTTCAATCTGCTTTAAGTGGTCACCCATGTTCAATAATAGATAAAGGCTTTGGGGTAATAGGTAAACTTAACCCCTTTCACTGGCAATATGAGGGAAATACCTGTCTAACACAGTTAAACTGTTTCTGCCATATAGCTATCATCTGCTCTTTTTTTTGTCTGCTTTTTCTTTTAAAATCTGAATTTTATGCATTTTAGAGTTTAGAAACATTGATTATGAGTGTCAACCAGTATGGATCCTGATCAGACGCCGTGCTCCAAATAGTTTGCAAATATCAGTGTTGTCGACCATGACAGTTTAATATTAACCTTTTCCCCTTATCTTGTTTACAGTATTGAACTTTGAAGACAAATGCTTGCTTTAAACAAGCTGAAAGTAAAGCAGAATGCTCCATAAGGACAGATCATCTGTCTTAACCCTTTCCCTGATAGAAGCGCCTTTTAGCGCATTTAGTTTATTCCTCTGCTGAAGAAAAAAGTTCCAATTTTTACAGCCATGAGTACGTATCATAAGAAATATATTCTATATTCTAGCAGATTATAGCTTAAAGCAGGTTGAAAGTAAAGCAGAATGGGCCATAAGGCGCATTCTGCTTTACTTTCAACCTGCTTTAAGTAGTCACCTATCTTGAAAGCTAGCAAATGCTATGGGGAAAAGGGTTAAAATCCTGAAAGCAATCTATTGGGGCAAAGACAACATATTGTCTGCTTAATTTGTTGCCTGCAAAGTTATGCACATTGCAAATTTTCTGTGTTCTGACTGAAGAAATATTGACAGTTTGGATCCTGATCAGACATTGTGTTAAATAGACACTTTCAGCCCACTGCTATAATAGTTTTACCTTTGATTTTGCCTTGTTAAACTCGTCCTGAGCAACTGTCATATATTTCCTGTCAGTTAAATAGCAGACACATGAAGCTATATTATCTAACGAGCACCCAGTAGCCATGGCTGCCAGGACCCTGCCCACATGACGTAGAGAGAGGCGGGACTCCTGAAGGATCCCGCCTACAATGATTGACAGATTAGCTGGCACCATACCTATCTGACCTGCTACATACATGTGATCATCTACCTGTGAATAAAAAGACAGGGTTTAACTCTTTCAAGGCAAAGTAAAGTCAGTTAACCCTTTGGACCCTAGTCCCGCATATAGGCGTCATATTCAAACAGGGTACACATGAATTGCACACCTGTCCTATGAAAACATTGAAGACCCAGATCAGAGGGCTCCTTTAAAGACCCAGATCAGAGGGCTCCTAAAGGAGCCCTCTGATCAGGGTCTTCACTGTTTGTCATAATGCCCAACATTGACAAAAACAACTCTTAAAAGTCAGAAATGGACCAGACTAAAATGGAAACTGGAATTGTCTATTTAAAGTTTTAGGGAGGAAAGAGTTAAATAGCAGACACAAGAAGCTATATTATCTAACGAACACCCTTTATTATGCCCATTTAACCAATTACCCCAAAGCCTGTTTCTAGTTTTGAAGGTAGGTGACCACTTAAAGCAGGCCAAAAGAAAAGCAGAATGCGCCTTAACTCTTTGAACCCTAGTCCCCCATATAGGCGTGCTTTTCAAACAGTGTACATATGAATAGTACACATGTCCTATACAAACAGTGAAGACCCAGATCAGAGGGCTCCGAAAGGAGCCCTCTGATCAGGGTCTTAACTGTTTGTCACAATGCCAAACATTGACAAAAACAACCCTTTAAAGTCAGAAATGGACTAGACTTAGATGGAAACTGGAATTGTCCATTTAAAGTTTCAGGGAGGAAAGAGTTAAGGCGCATTCTACTTTACTTATAGCCTGCTTTAAGTTTCTTTCTGCTAGAATATAAAAACGTTAATTTATGATTCTTATTTGTTTCAGTATAAATTGGAACTATTTTCTTCAGCGGAGGAATAAATTAAATACGCTAAAAGTCCCTGTTATGGGGGAAAGGGTTAAATGAAGACTAATAAATTGTATAAAAGACAGGTGACAGTTTTAAAAGTCTTATCAACACTAACTACCTCTTGTAGGTTATTACGTTCCAGAGTTGATCATTTTAGTTACCATTTTTTTAACATAACCAATCTACTTAGAATTCTGGGTAGTTTAATAAATACTGGTCTAAATTAGCAAACACTGTAGACCCTGATAAGAGAGCTCCTAGGAGCCCTCTGATCTGGGTCTTCACTGTTTGAAAATGTAAAGAGTTTATATAACAGGCCAATGGTGTTAAAACCTACCATAATAATAGAGTTAAAGCAAGGTGACCGACCGGAAATAGTTAAAAGGCAAAACTGATTTTGAAAATTCTTCTACTAATCTAGTAAACAGTTTTGATGCTGTCCATTTTATCAAAATATATCCCCACCATGACACACTGGCTGTATGGGCCTATATTAGCAGGAGCCCAATGAGACAGTCCCTGCACATGCATGGTTTCTCTGTTGTCATGGTTACAATATCCGTAACAGTCCAACTGGAGGGCTATGTTGCTAGGTAATGATGCTTGAACACATACCCTGAAAAAAAGAACAAATAAATGTGAGTAATGAAACAGTACCAGAGCTCCAGATAAGGGGGTTATTTCAAAAACTAAAATCTTTATTTCTGCTTAAAACTCTATGGTGTCACTACTCATTAGAATCGTCTCTTCGAGACGATTCTAATGAGTAGTAACACCATAGGATTTGATGCCAAAATAAGTGAGAAAAGATTAGATTTGTGCAGTTTACCCCCTCTTATCTGGAGCCCTGAGTACACTCTGTGGTGAAAATAGTAGTAGTTAACCCATTTACTCCACTGATATGCATTTCTATGCATTTAACTTATTCCTTTACTGGCTCCACCTTCCTTGAAGTTCTTGAGCGATTTTTTAGCTTTCATCACATATTAAGTTAGTGTATCTTTGTTTTCATAGTTCATACCAATTAGAACTAGCATCTTTCCCTCTTAAGCGGTATTTGCTTTCTGCAAGAGTTTAAAACCTAAAACTTTCAGATGGAAGAGTTATTTTTTTCTTCTCTATTTTAATGTACTTTGAGTCAAATTGAGAGATATACTCAGAGGTTAATCTACTCAGACACCGTTTGCCCATCTTTCAAACGTTTCTTTCTTTCTTTCTTATTATTACTTTCCTTAATCAAGATTGATGGCTATGAGAAGGGGCACTTTTGAGGTGCATCAGGAACTGTACACAGCCGGTCAATTTATCCTGACACAACGAACCAGGCGTAATGTTAACCCTTAGGCAGTGGTTAGACGTCCGGAACCGGACAGCTAGCCCACCCTCACAGTGTAGGCTAGTCGTCCGGTTCCGGACGTCTGACGTCTAGCCTACACAGTGAGGGTGGGCTAGCCGTCCGGAATAGATTTTCTTCAGAGCACAGTGTTGTGCCTAGGTCCAAATTTTTGGGGGACACGGTGGCGCGCTGTCAAAATTTTTGGGGGACATTTGAAATTTTTGGGGGACACACTAAAAAACGATTAAAAAACACGATATACCTACCTTTTAATTAGAATACTGTTTTTACAGCTTACGGTCTTTAACTGTCATGACTGTCTCTGTAAGACTGTACAGCTAGGGAAGATTCTCCGATCGGGAGACAGTTGCTGTATCTCGTATCGTAGAGTCGCTGTTTACACGACGGGCAATTTGATTTTTGTCTTTTTTAAACATGTTGAAGCGAGTGTCTTGGTTCAGATGATGTTGAAGGAGTATCCTCAACACTTTGTTTAAACGAAGCATCGTCTATTTTAATCGGAAAGAAAATCCGTCAAGCGCATCGTTCCGACGCCATTATCACAAAGCGGAACCAGACTGGTTTACATACCGGTTCTATATGCCGATATTCTTCACGTATAGTATATGCGCACAGTCTATTTTCAATACTAAGATTAATCTCCCTTTGTGATCTCTCTTTTCTCCGGAATTGAGTCGGAATGGAGCAGAAACTAGTAGAAATTGCCGAAAATGCGATTTTTTACGGCGCGCCCATACGCCTGCGCAAGGCGAATTTTTAAGGGACAATCGTGAAAAAAATGCGGGATTCCCACAATGCCGCGGCCTAGGCACAACACTGAGAGCATATACTGCTTTTTGCGTGGGTTAATGCCTGGATTTATACGGGAAACAACTATAAATCCATTTAAAATTCAAATTCATAAATGAAAACGCAAACAAATCATATTTGAAGGAATTAATGTACCTTTCATAAGTACACTGTGAGGGTGGGCTAGCCGTCCGGTTCTGGGTGTCTAGCCACTGCCTAACCCTTAACCATTGGCGCCAAGGAAGGAAGTCATTTCTACCAATTTTTGGGTCTGGTTTGACTCAGCCGGGAATTTAACCCACAACCTCCCGCACTGCAAGCCGATGCTCTACCACTGAGCTATACAGGCGGTTGAAAACTATCACAGAGATAATTCAAAAAGTTTCAAGAAGTTTGTCCAATAATTCCACTAGTCAATGTGGTAAACCCCTGCTCTTTCGTAAAATCATCCGATTTCTACCTTATCAAACATTTTCTCTCTAATAAAAGGCAATGCAATACCAACTGCTTGTTTGGGTTTTTGACAGATCAGTGACTTCCCTCAAGGCTCAATGCTCTTGTTTATACAGTTCATACGCTTTTGCTTTGTTCAAAGTGGGTGGGTTAAATTTTGTTGACATGATTATTCTCCTTTTACAGTATCTTCAAAGATAAAATGTGATTAAATAGTATCTTTGGATCGTGGGGCATACATACGCTCTGTTGGTTTATGGATTATACCCTGTAAAATGACACATTCCTCTTCAGCAGGAACTAATTAATTGAACTTACTTTTGGTTTAACATATTACCGGATAATACAGGATAATACCAAATAATAGGGTGTTATATAATTTTCAGTTCATATAAGCCCGTTGTTACAAAATCTATTGATTTAAAACTCTAAATGAGGCTTTTAAATGCATTTTAAATCCAATAAACGTTCACTCCTAGATAATTCCTAAGGTGCTTCGTAATCCTAAATATTTGGAATTAAAAGAAGGAAAACTAACTCTTACAATACTTATAAAGTCAGTTTTAGGGCTGTTTTGTCTGAAGAAATGTCGATGCTAGTGTCAAACAGTTATGATCCTGATTAGACGCCGCGTTACGCGGCGTCTGATCAGGATTAAAACTGTTTGCAAAGTCATTTTTGGCAGTAAAATACTTAAAACTATATAAAACCTAATATTCGGTATTATCCGGTAATACGAGTAACCGCTTACTTTTCCCGCACAAACTCCACACTGAAGAGCTCCAATAAAATATCCTCTCCCTTGCTGAGATTCAACAGGGAGGAGTTACTTCCCTTATATCATATAGGTACTAATACAGCCCTGTATCTTGGGATCCACTCTAAGCAGGTTTAAAGTAATGCAGAATGCATCTTCTGCTTTACTTTAATCCTACTTTAAGCTAGTATCTGCTAGGATATACAAAATATTTATGGTACATATTCAATACTTTATATAGTAGAATTATTTTTAGGGGCCAACTGATTAGATCACTGTCTGCATAAGACAAGTGTACTCTCCACAGGTACACCATTTATAAATGATGAGTATACAGGTCACTAGGTTTAAAGAAAATCAAATGTTCAACTTGAGACAGTCATGAATATGAACAATCACAAATTTACAGTGAAACCTCTCTATTACGACCACTAAATCATGTTAATTATAGTGTGTGAGGCAGGTGACTGCCTAAAGCAAGGTGACAGTAAAACACAAAGCTCCTACAGGAGCTTTCTGGTTTACTGTTACCTTGCTTTAAACAGTCACCTGTGTTTCATACAATCAATAAGTCTTTTTAGTGGTCATAATAGACAGGTTTTACCATACAGACTAATTATGTTCACTATTTCTCAAGATTACCTTGCCGCTGGGTTTATTCTAAAGTAGGTCTTATACACTGTGTTAATAGCTGCAAAGTCTTCCATGTTTCTGACATAGAGATGTACCAGTACTAGACAGGACATGTCCAAGCCGGGGCCGCACCCTCTCAGTAGATCACTCAACTCATCCATGGTTTTGGTGGTCAGCTGTCTCACGTCTATACCATCTTTGTACAGACTGGTCAGGCCTGATATCCAGACATGGTCGCCACGGTGACATACTCTTGGCGTCTGACCTAAAAAAGAAGACAAAATCTTTTCTTAGAAATAAACCTATTATCCCATAGCCTGCTATAGTTTTGAAGACAGGTGACTACTTTAAGCAGGCTGAAAGAAAAGCAGATGTTTAAGTTTAAGTTTAAACTTAAGTTTAAGCTGCTACCTTCTGCTAGAATATGGAAGTTTTTCTCATGATACAAATTCATGACTTATGAATAAGTACTACATGTATCTTCAGGGTATGAATAAATCAAATACATCAATATGATTGTGTAAACCTATTTCCTTCAAAGGAACATTTCTTCATGGCCAATTATCCCATTCTCTCTATAAAAATATACCAAAGTTAAGATTTGAGGACATACCTATTTACCCTCTACTTAATAGATACTCCTAAGTGCCTGTGGTTTTCAACAAAATTAACCCTATACTCCATAGCCTGTTTCTTCCGTTTTAAAGACAGGTGACCACTTAAAGCAGGTTGAAAGTAAAGCAGAATGCTTCTTAAGGAGCATTCTGCTTTACTTTCAGTCTGCTTTAAACAATCATCGGAAAAGATACTGGAAATGTGTTTTATGATCAGGATTTCCTAGGTTGGGACTAATTTCTTCAGTGTAGAAATAACTAGAGGCGTAAAAAAAGGTATATTTAATGTGGATTTAAATATATCAAATTTAAGTTTAAATTTATTTCAATATAATTATACAGCGAAATGGGGTTGGGCCACAAACTATTACATTAGATTCAGCCCTTTGTATCTAAGGGTTAAGTAGCTCAAGAACTAGTACCTGTGGCTATGTGTGTGTTTGTCTCATTCTGCAGCCTGGTACACTGTTCACAGGTGACATTCTCCTCGTCACTAAACAGTTCCTGCTGTAGGGTCTTGCTACTCATCATAGGTAGATCTGCTACAAGAGCAAGTTGGTTCAAACTGCCATCCTGAAACACGGAGAAAGTAAGAACAGTCAAACCTGTATTAAGCAACCTTTTGTTGATGAAATGTGCAATGTAATCAAGATCAGGTAACTATTAAATGCAGGATAAAAATAATGAAGGAGCTTTCTGCATTATTCTTATCCTGCATTTAGCAACAACCTGTATAAGAAACTATTTATGGGCATCGTCTTAAATGCTATGGCACTACGACCACTGGCCCAACTCACTTTGAAACAGTTTTGAAACTCAGTACCACATCATGTGTCTGACCAAGTTTGGCTACAATTGGGTCGTTGGTTTCAGAAAAGATTTTGTTTCAATTGTTGTCGTATGAACATGCTGACGGACAATGGACACAGGGTATTACCAATGCTCAACTTAAGCACTTTGTCCTAAGGTGAGCTAAAATACATCATTTAAACCTGTCCTAAGTGACCTTTCGTTTATGAAAGGTGCAAGTAATCAAAGTCATAACTACTAAATGCTGGATAAAAATAATGCAGATAGCTCCTGTAAGAACTTTCTGCATTATTTTTATCCTGCTTTTAGAAACTACCTGTTTAAGAAATTACTTATGGGCATTGTCTTGAATGATGGCTTAACACAGGTTTGTCCTATATTCTAGCAGACGTTAGCCTAAAGCAGGCTGAAAGTAACTACAGTCGAATACCGTTACCTCGAAGTTCAACGGACCGTGAAAAAATATCGACGTATCCGAAGTTCGAGCTAATGGGAGTTTCTCATTTGAGATCTGTATCTTCATATAGAAGTTTTAACGTTATACTCGATCCTAGTGTTTATTGACAGTTATATGATTGGTAATTGAAAATAAATGCGTAGGCAAGTAGAATCTGACAAAATCTTCAACTCTTAGTCTATGACATAGTTTTCAACTTGATGAAGGTGATCAGTATTTTTAAAAGTAGAGAATCTACGCGTCTATTAGATGTGATATGCGGGAGCGAGTAAACAATTTTCTTATTTTAACACATTTGGTAGATCTACCTGATTTCATCAGCATAAATATCCAGCGCATGGGTGCTAACACAATTTTTGTAACATAAAATTAGGTCTACACATTTCATCACACAAACACAGTGAACTGTTTACACTTCCGGTGACGCTTAACTTCTGGAAGCGTAAGTTGTTTACATGTTTAATTTTCAAAAGGGTGTGTCCGACTTCAAAACGCCGGCAAATTATTTCGGCGTTATAAACAGAAGCAGCGTGTTTGGACTGACTAAGATAAACAAGAGGCCCAGAGGGCCACATTTCGCTCACCTGAGACATTGTACCATAGAAGCTGACTGGGCAAGACAACATTTTGATATAGCTGATATAACTGATAAGCCCGGGGGCGGGGCCAAATTTGATCCAGGGGTCATAATATGAACAATCTTGGTAGACAGAGGACCATAGGGCAAAGCTATATGTCAAATATAAATGATCTGGGCCTTATGGTTTCAGAGAAGAAGATTTTTAAAGGTTTTCCTATGAAAAACTAATAAGCCTGAGGACGGGGCCATTTTTAGCCCGGGGGTCATAATTTGAACAATCTTGGTAGAGGACCACAAGGCAAAGCTATATGTCAAATATTAAAGATCTAGGCCTTACAGTTTCAAAGAAGAAGATTTTTAAAGGTTTTCCTATATAAGTCTTATGTAAAACTGATAAGCCCCGGAGTGGGGCCAATTTTGACCTGGGGGTCATAATTTGAACAACTTTGGTAGAGGACTATAAGGCAAAGCCACGTGTCAAATATAAATCATCTGGGCCTTACGGTTTCAGAGAAGAAGATTTTTAAAGGTTTTCCTATGAAAAACTGATAAGCCCGAGGGCGGGGCCTTTTTTGGCCCGAGGGTCATAATTTGAACAATCTTGGTAGAGGACCACAAGGCAAAGCTATATGTGAAATATTAAAGATCTGGGCCTTACAGTTTCAGAGGAGAAGATTTTTAAAGGTTTTCCTATATAAGTCTATGTAAAACTGATAAGCCCCGGGGCGGGGCCATTTTTGACCCGGGGGTCATAATTTGAACAATCTTGGTAGAGGACCATGAGGCAAAGCTTTATCTCAAATATTAATGATCTGGGCCTTACAGTTTCAGAGAAGAAGATTTTTTAAGATTTTCCTATATAATTCAATGTAAAACTGATAAGCCCAGGGGTGGGGCCATTTTTGGCCCGGGGGT
Source organism: Gari tellinella (assembly GCA_922989275.2). Lineage (NCBI taxonomy): Eukaryota > Metazoa > Mollusca > Bivalvia > Cardiida > Psammobiidae > Gari > Gari tellinella. Next base: position 1,128,372 of record OV277857.1, read on the forward strand.
CATAATTTGAACAATCTTGGTAGAAGACCACGAGGCGAAGCTACATGTCAAATATTAATGATCTAGGCCTTACGGTTTCAGAGAAGAAGACTTTTAAAGGTTTTCCTAAGAAAAACTGATAAGCCCCAGGGCAGGGCCATTTTTGGCCAAGGGGTCATTATTTGAACAATCTTGGTAGAATACCATTAGGTCATAATACATACCAAATATCAAAGGTCTGGGCCTTTCAGTTTCAGAGAAGAAGATTTTTAAAGATTTTCTTATGCATTACAAGTTGTTCATACGGTCATGCTAGAAAATCGGGTCCTATAGCAAGGGGAATAACTCTAGCCAAAAACTTTGAACAAGATTTCGTTCCCCCTTGTCACTAAAGGTTCTGATAAAGTTAGGTTGAAATCGGGTCAGTGGTTTCAGAGGAGATGTTGTTTGAAAATGTGAACGGACGACGGACGACGTACGACCTACGACGGACGGAATGGGATCACAATAGCTCACCCTGAGCCTAAGGCTCAGGTGAGCTAAAAATAAATCAGAAATGAAATGTAACTTTTGTTTGATCTCTAGTTACACTAATTCGCTGTCGGCACCTTCAGTCTGCACTACAAAGAATTCTGTAGTCCAATTTAAACAGCGCGGCCATAATTGACTCTGTTTGACAGAATCGTCAACAAAAATATGTACGCAAACTTCGTAACCAAAGTTATTCGGGAATTTATTAATAATATTGATCCAGTGCAATTAAGATGGGATTATCTTTCGTGTAGATTGGTGTAATTTCGGACATGTTCACACATTTGGTGCTACAATCAGTCATGGTGGCCGAGAGCCATTTTTGCACCTCCATTCAATGTTTGCCGAATGTGCGATATGCGGTCACGGTGAAGCAGATATCGACGTAAGGGTGAGAAAATTGCTATGGTTCTGAAAAATTACATCGACGTAACCGATAATATCGACGAAACAATATCGAGCAAATGAGGGATTTACTATATAGATAAAGAAGGAATTCGCCGGGGCCAGCGAAAAATATCGACGTAAGCGGAGTATCGACGTATCGAATATCGAGATAACGGTATTCGACTGTACATGTATCTGTCTTCAGTACTGAAAACAGTTCTATGTAGGACAGAGTTACACAACTACAGAGGAATTATACACAGTTTTATTTGGTGTTGCTAGTGTTTTACCAAGTTCTTGTCCTCAAGGTGGGCATTTTTCAGGTTCAGGTAGCCGACAGGGGCAATGGGGTCATCTGAATGTATCACCATCTCGGTTTCGTCCCTGAAACATGAAACACACCATACATAGGTTAAGGTCTCATTCATGTTCAGTAAAACCTTTCTATTAGGAGTCCTTAGGACCACAAAATTGTGTTAATTATTAGGTGTTATGGGATCTTTTGGATGTTTTAATCCGAGAAACCGAGAACTCAAAGAAAGAGAACTCCGAGTTCAAATAATTCGAGAACTCAGCCATGTAGCTTGTCAAAGTTTGATCACAATCGATACAAATTTGTAATCACTAGAGAGTAAACATATTTCAGTACATCAAGGACAGATAAATCTCAACCTAATGGTCCCATTTGACACAAATTCACCGAATATACAGTACAGTCGAGCACCAGTATCTCGAACATCAGAATCTCGATTACAATGCCTATCTCGACGATTGTCTCAAGTCCCGGAAATATTTGTTCTTATTCTTATGTAATCTTACCTGCCCTATTTCAACTATGGCTAATCTCGATTACCCCCTGTATTTCGACTATAGATTTTGGCCATATTCATTTAATTGTTCTCAATTAACACCCAGTATCTCGATGACTGTAAGTCATCAAGCATTGATACACTCGCCGACTTTGATCGCGAGTATCGGACTGTGAAAATCACAGGTAACATCATTTACCGGAACTATCGGTAGCTTTACACGTTGCCTAGATGGGTCTTAGGTGATAATTGTCAAACAACAGTAATTATCGCTTCAGGTTTGGTCGGCGTATCCGTAAAATCTGTCTCCTAATAACCGTCATTATCGTTGTTGATTCAATTCATCATGAGTAGCGCCCCTTGATGTCTCATGAATATTCAATGAGGTCAAGTGCGTGAAATGTACGCAATTGACCCACGTGCCTTAAATACTAAATATAAGGTTTTTTTACGAATGATACTTATCGAAAATACTTTGCTTAACCTAGGGTGATTTTTAACCAGTTCCAATGAAATACACTGTGATTTTCCAAGTAAAACGAGATTTTCGTGAGCATTTGACAGCCGGAAATAAACCGGTTTGTTGATGCGCAGATTTACCGGACACGCAGACTTACACTATAACCAAAACAACCCATGTATAATGTCATATTCGGTGTTCGCATGATACGTATTTTACGTTCGTAGCTATTCAATATAGATATAATCTCCCTGGTCAAGTACTGAATAAAATTGTGAGTTATTAATTGTCTATTTTTACCTTCCAGTTCCATGTGTTGTGTACAAAATATACAGTAAACGTGTAACATGGAAATATATATAACCTGTTTAAAACGTTACGACATTTCACAAGTTTGCACGCGAGAGTACATATGTACGACGATTTTTTTGTTCACATGCTTACTTTCTGTAAGTTTTGAATTTTTTACCAGTTTGGGTATCTCGAGCCCATGCCTATCTCGACGCTATTTCGATCGTCCCGAGACCGTGGAGATACTGAAGTTCGACTGTAATTGATCCAGTAAAGTCAAACTATATCAGTAATAATTTTACCTGTGCATCCAGAGTCCTATACTCATTAAATTTGCCAGGGACTCATTGTTTAAAAAGTTGTGAGTCCCATGGACCCATAGCTTTTCTGGCCTTTATTAACATATTACTCATAAGCAAATAGTAGCTAAAATCAGGTTGAAAGTAAAGCAGAATGTGCCTTAAGGCACATTCTGCTTTACTTTCAACCTGATTTAAGTTGTCACCTGTCTTCAAACCTAGAAATAAGTTATGGGATATTGGGTTAATTTTTCACCCCAAGGACTCATTGTTTGTCTCAAGGACTCATCGTTTTATACAATGTGCATCCCAAGGACTCATTCATCTGATTTCTAAAATTATCGCTGCTATATTCAAATCTGTAGCTGCTAGACTGTAAACACAGTGAAATGCTATAGCCTTTTCAACTGGGTAGAACCACCGACCTTCTAGCTGCAAGCCAGCTGGAAGGTTTCCCCACCGGGATTCTAACCCACAGAAGTTAGGAGCTTAGTGATGTATGTCACAGTGACTGTAACCACTAGGCCATGAAGGCCCCTCCAAGTTTTGATTTTTTTTTTAGAAAATTCCATTTTAACCCTTTACTGTATAGCATGTATCTAGTTCTGAAGACAGGTGACAGCTTAAGGCAGGTTGAAAGTAAAACAGAATGCGCTGTACGGCACATTAATTCTGCTTCACTTTCAGCCTGCTTTAAGCTATCAACTGCTAGGATATAGGAAATATTTCTGATGTTGCAAATAGAACTATTCTTCAGTGGAGGATTACATTAAATGTGCAAAACTATGTATCTATGGAGTTAAGGGATTAAGAACAGTAGCAGATGACAGTTACCTGCTAGAGTTATGGAGTTATGCAAGTTATGGAGTAAAGAAACAAGGTATGGGATAAAGGATTAATACTTACAGAACTATTCTCTTCTTGAACAGCGGACAGTCTAGAGTAAACGTTTCATACTCCCCTCCTTCTCCACACACATTCAAATCAAACTCAGCATTCTGAAATGAAGCAATATAACAGGTCTTTGCTATATAAATCCTCAGAGAAGTTGTATCTTAGAACCTATGCTTAACATAGTTTTATCAGCTAGTCTTATCAGTGAATGTTACCAACCCCAAGACTAATACCTTCACTGGTCAGTTTATGACCCAGATATACACGCATCCTAATGAGAAATTAATTATCATCAGCCCCTAATAAGAAATTAATTACCATGTCTCATCTGGTTGATATTTGCCTTGGAAAAAGGAAGTTAGCTTTACCATACAACAGGCATGATATTTTTTTCTAAATTTTGCTCTGGCAAATTAATCACAAGACAATAATTTCAATGAAATTATTTTGCATTTGAACCATTTACATAGGAAGAAAGTTTTCTAGTTTTAGCTCTGGCTATTCCTTTTAGTGCAGTGTAACCAGCACATTAACTTTCCAAGAGAACCATAAGGCAGCACATTTATGTAAAATTATTTTGAATTTGGACCATTGGCCAAGAAGGACATGTTGTTTAAAGTTTTTCTATATTTAGCTCTGACGGCCATCATTGTACAACCATTCACAATGACTATAATAATTTTTGAAGAGAACAATATAATAAAGTATTTCTAAGAAGTTAATATAAAATCTGGTCAGCGGTTTAGGAGTGTAATCATTTAAAGCAACTAGGTGAGCTAAAAATATTTGAAATAGTTACTCCCTCTTATCTGATTTAATTTGATATAATCTTACGTTGCTCGAACAGTATTTCAGTGATATCCCGATGTCCAGCTAATTACAGGTAGAGGAAGACCCCAGATGCTCTTCTTACAAAGTTTCAGGCACAAATGGGAAACTAGGTAGAATCGTCTGGGATCAACCTTCAGTAAGCCAGCTAGAAAACTTCCCTACATGAACAAGAAGCGTGTCCCAGATACACAAATGCCCCTGATGGCACAGGGAGGGGAATCCAGACTATCCTATGCAAACTGTTCGAGAGCGGAAACTGTCGTGGAGCGCCGTTTTTTACCATAGTCTGTTTCTAGCAATAAAAAAGGCTACTCCTTTAAGTAAGTTAAACGTACAGCAGAAGACTCCTAAAAAAGAATTCAGCTTTAGTGTTACCCTAATATAGGGCCCATCTGGAAAGGTACGGGAAATTTATTTTAAATTACATGATCAGGACTTCCTAAATAATGTATGAATAATTAGAAGTGTAACCAGAACAGGTAATCAAAGATTCCGAAGCTCACCTCCTGCAAGGAACAGACTTTAACACTAAACCTTAACATTGATGCTAGAGGTCAAGGTCAAAAGTCAAGGCCATCAAACTGTGGTGCATCACGGTCTACTCATTAAGGCCTTCAGCATATTAAGTTAAGTGCAGTCATTTGCTTAAAACAGACTTTAACGCAAAACCTTAATCCTAGAAGTCAAGGTCAAAGGTCAAGGCCACCAAGCTGCTGTGCATCGTGGTTTCCTCATTGAGGGGTATCGGTATATGAAGTTTTGTGACTTTAGATGCAGTTGCTTTCTCAGAAAAAAAACTTTTACGCAAAACCTAACATTGACCCTAGAGTTCAACGACAACTGCAGTGCATTGAGGTCTACTCCTTGAGGCACATAAGCATATGAAGTTTCGTGAGTGTAGGTGCAGTCATTTGCTCAGAACAGACTTTAATGCAAAACATTAATGTTGACCCTAGAGGTCAAGGTCAAAGGTGAAGGTCACAAAACTGCAGTGCATCATGGTGTACTCATTGAGGCGCATCAGCATATTAAGTTTCGTGGAGGTGAGCTAAAACTTAAAATATGTTTATCCCATTTTAATGTGCAGATATAAGGAAACTGGTTTAGTTCAATCATAAACATTCTGTACAACTTACCTTCTTTTGTAAATATTCTTGCATTTCTGAAAGAGTTTTTCCAAGATGTAATTTTGGTTTTAGTCCTGGAATGAGAAACAATTAAAAAATATCAGGTAAACAAGCCCAGTGTACTTTTTATTGTATGCATGGTCTAAACATATATCAAACGCAACCAAGTCAGAAAGACCCGGATAGAATTCTGTCAGGAGTGGCCAGGTAGAGGGGTAAATGCACAAGTTCTGCACCTAATAGTGAAGCTAACAGCAAATATTGGAATACATTTTAACCCATTACCCAATAAATACTCCTCTAAATTATTTCTCCACTGAAGAAAGTTAGTTTTAATTTCAAAGTCATGAATATTTTCTATATTCTATCAGATAGTAGCTTAAAGCAGGTTGAAAGTAAAGCAGAATGCACCTTACGGGGCATTCTGCTTTCATTTCAACCTGCTTAAGTATTCTTCTGTCTCCAAAACTAGAAACAAGCTATAAGGTAATTGGTTAAAATCCTTCAAGCTCTAAAGGTAAGATGGAATGGGCATGAAATCAAAGGTTCAAAATCTTGTTATACAAGATATCATTTAAAAATTACAAAACAATGCAGACCCTGATCCCATTTTTGGAAGCCATCTTAACTTGGTCTACAATGTTTGTATAGGACAAGTATACTCTTTACAGACATACTGTTTGAAAATGATGTGTATCAATGTCACTAGGATTAAATGGGTCATGAATGCAACAAATCTACATGTACATCTTGACAGATAATCTATTTGTCCTGCATAAACCCATTACTCCTTAAAAACACCTTTTTAAGGCCTTTCGCATACGGAAGTCGGTCTTGCGAGAGAGCGGATATGCGTCTTGATGACTTTTTTCCACACGTGCTTATACTAGAAAATTTATATAAACAAAATGTTGATACGATTTAGTATAATCCTTCATAGTGCAGTCAGTAGAGTGATTGACTTCCATTTCAAAGGTCATAGGTTCGAGACCCATCCGATCCAAATATTTTTTTTAGTGTCCGATTTATTCACTTGTCAATCCATAACGCAGTGGTCAAGGGACATATTATGTTTAGTCTTGGTTGATTAGAATAAGTGATGTAATATACGGTCCAATTATTATGTCCACTTACATGTACGTTTTAGTTTAATGACTTACAAGTCAATAAAATCGGTATACATGTATACGATTTGATCAAACTATAAAGCTACACATTGAAGCTTATCAATACGTCAATCTTTTCAAGATCGATATTGCCCATTATCATAATGTTTAAACAATATAATTAGCCTTGTATGCAAGTCCATGAATAAAAAATAATGCATTTTAATGACAGAGTTTTAATTTTAAGGTAGGTAACTGTATCTCAACTTCAAATATCCCATATTTTAATAAGAAAATCTGTTATTACAACAAATCATGACTGTAATATTTTCTAATTTTTTCAGATTATTATAAACTATTTCATCAACCATATATCTGAATACAATGAAAACAAATATACATTGAATGAGTCAGTTTTTTGTAATTCAGTTTTTTAGCATTTTGCAAAATTTAAATAGCTGATAACATCTTTCTGAACAATTTTATTCAAATTGTTTTTAGCTTTTATTGTAATGAATGTTATGGATTACTTATTGGGCGTGATTTATAGTCATTAGCTTTATTCATTTTTGAGAAAAATAAAATCATCAAAATTCCAGGTTTTTGTCAGAAAAAGAGACCTTAAAGATAAACCACACGATAAATTTTGCCTATATTTTCACACATTGTTTCTTAGGCTATTATCATTCTTCATGGAAAGTTTTATAACACATTGTATGGAAACTAAGCGCACCTGCAAAGTACCTTAAGCCTGTAATCTATTCCCCCACTGAAGAAAATAGTTTGATTTTATACAGTCATGAATATGCACATTAAGAATATTTTCTATATCTTAACAGATGGTAAGTTAACCCTTTCCCTCATAGCAGCGCCTTTTAACGAATATGATTTATCCATACGCTGAAGAAAATAGTTCCAATTTAATCAGTCAGGAATATATTTTATAGGGAATATTTTCTATATTCTAGCACAAGATAGCTTAAGCATGCTGAAAGTAAAGCAGAATGCGCCTCGGGCGCATTCTGCTTTACTTTCAACCTGCTTTAAGAAGTCACCTATCTTCAATACTATAAATAGACTATCAGGTAAAGGGTTAAAGCAGGCTGAAAGTAAATAAGAATGCGCCATAAGGCTACTGTCATTAGATTTCATCATTTTATTCCAATGAAAGGTCACACTTGACATGTTTCCTGAGCTAGAAATGCATGAATCCTGCAATCCCCAAAGCTAGCAGAATTTCTGGATATGATTAGACTAGTGATAATTTGATTAGCTATCTTCAATACATACCCATAGCAGCTACTTTTATCAGTATGGCAGTAATATCACACTCAATCATTTCTTGTAGAAGTTCTGTCTGATCTCTTCTCCATAAATATGCCAAGGGAGTTAACCCTAGTCTGGAACAACTGAAATTCACATCACATTGCATCATTTACAGGCACAACTAGCCAAGGGAGCTAACCCAACATGGCATCATTTACAGGCACAACTAAACAAGGGAGTTAACCCAACATGGCATCATTTACAGGCACAACTAGCCAAGGGAGCTAACCCAAAATGGCATCATTTACAGGCACAACTAAACAAGGGAGCTAACCCAACATGGCATCATTTACAGTTACAACAAAACAAGGGAGCTAACCCAACATGGCATCATTTACAGGCACAAATAGCCAAGGGGGCTAACCCAACATGACATAATTTACAAGCACGACTAGCCAAGGGGGTTAACCCAACATGGCATTATTTACAAGCACAACTAGCCAAGGGAGTTAACCCACCATGGCATCATTTACAAGCACAACTAGCCAAGGGAGTTAACCCAACATGGCATTATTTACAAGCACAACTAGTCAAGGGAGTTAACCCAACATGGTATCATTTACAAGCACAACTAGCCAAGGGAGTTAACCCAACATGGCATCATTTACAAGCACAACTAGCCAAGGGAGTTAACCCACCATGGCATCATTTACAGGCACAACTAGCCAAGGGAGTTAAATCAACATGGCATCATTTACAGGCACAACTAGCCAAGGGAGTTAACCCAACATGGCATCATTTACAAGCACAACTAGCCAAGGGAGTTAACCCAACATGGCATCATTTACAAGCACAACTAGCCAAGGGAGTTAACCCAACATGGCATCATTTACAAGCACAACTAGCCAAGGGAGTTAACCCAACATGGTATCATTTACAAGCACAACTAGCCAAGGGAGTTAACCCAACATGGCATCATTTACAAGCACAACTAGCCAAGGGAGTTAACCCACCATGGCATCATTTACAGGCACAACTAGCCAAGGGAGTTAAATCAACATGGCATCATTTACAGGCACAACTAGCCAAGGGAGTTAACCCACCATGGCATCATTTACAGGCACAACTAGCCAAGGGAGTTAACCCAACATGGCATCATTTACAAGCACAACTAGCCAAGGGAGTTAACCCACCATGGCATCATTTACAGGCACAACTAGCCAAGGGAGTTAAATCAACATGGCATCATTTACAGGCACAACTAGCCAAGGGAGTTAACCCAACATGGCATCATTTACAAGCACAACTAGCCAAGGGAGTTAACCCACCATGGCATCATTTACAGGCACAACTAGCCAAGGGAGTTAAATCAACATGGCATCATTTACAGGCACAACTAGCCAAGGGAGTTAAATCAACATGGCATCATTTACAAGCACAACTAGCCAGGCAAGGGAGATATCCCTGGGGCCTGTTTCATAAAACTTCGTAAGACAAAACAGTCATAAGTCAAAACTAGAAATTACATTTAATTTCAGATTTCTCTATCTGAACCTGTCTTGTGACATCTCTTTGGAATCTTCTTTTAAAGACAATTTATCACAAGACAGGATTGGATAGAGAAATGAATAATTGTTTAGACTTTTATAATATAACTTACGACATCATTTGTCGTACGAAGTTTTATGAAACAGGCACCAGGTCTGGAGCAACTGAAATATGGCATCATTAACTACCACAAATAGCTAGGTAAGTCCTGTCAATGTTATTCAATGTGTGTAAAAGTTCATAAGTCATACCTCTGGGCTTTTAACCCATTACCCCTTAAAAACGCCTTTTTACGCCTCTTACTTATTCCTCCACTGAAGAAAAAAGTTCCAGTTTATACAGCAAAGAATATGTACCAAAAGAAATATTTTCCATATCCTAGAAGATGGTAGCTTAAAGCAGGCTGAAAGTAAAGCAGAATGTGCCTTAAGGCACATTCTGCTTTACTTTCAACCTGCTTTAAGTGGTCACCTGTTTTTGAAGCAAGAAATAGGCTAAGAGGTAATGGGTTAATAAAGGATATCGAAATTGCATCCACTAAAATTCTAAAATTGAATAGTTACATAACCACTTACTCCACAAATGCCCCTTTTAATGCCTCTAATGACCCTTTACTCCAAACCCTGATTCTATTTTTGAAAACAGCTGACCACTTAAAGCCGGGTGAAAGTAGAGCAGGACAAGCTTTGGTGTACAGGGATAATAGTTAAGGTAAGTATGGTACTCACACATGTTCTACCCTCACTCTCTGATAGTTAGACAGGATAGCCCCCACAGATACAGCCTCAATAGACATCTTCTCCTGGAAAATAAAAACATAAACATCAGGCAGGGCTTCTATCTGAGAAAATACTTGCAATGCCATCAATCATTCGTTTCCAGAATTTCTTAGCTATATGTCGTTTGCAGTTAAAACAAGAATGCACGTTCAATAAACACTTATGCCCCCATTGGCATCCTTGACAATATATTCTGAATTTTTTCTAAGTCCAAATTAGGTCAAGGTCAAGGTCAAAATCAAGGTTGGGTAATCTGGGTGGATTGGTAGTGATCCAAGGCAACAACTGTATAAGTATCAAAGCATTGTAGTCAGTTACGCTGATGCTAGACGAAACTGTAAAATCTAGTTTTGTAACCAAGAATAGAAATAGCCCATTTAAAATATTCTAAGTCCAAATTCCAAAAAGAAAAAAAAAAAAAGTCCAAATTAGGTCACGGTCAAGGTCAAAATCAAGGTTGGGTGATATTAGTGGAAAGGGAATGGTCCAAGTCAACAACTGTATAAGTATCCAAGCATTTGAGTAAGCGGTGTTGATGCTATACGAAACGGTAAAATCTACTTAACCTGTTACGGACAGACGGAAGGACGGACGGCTGCACGGACGTACCCACAATCTCCATTTAAGTGGCCATATCCTTCTTTATTGTATCTCTTTTATGTGGCTAAAATACGTGTGGTTAGCAACATAAATGAATACTAACTTTGTTATAGAATGATCTGGAGGCTACCCCTACCCCTAACCCTATGTCCCACAACTGGCTAGGTTAATGTCACAAGAAATGGCCAGGTTAATGTTACAAGAAACTGCCAGGTAAAAGTTTTTCAATGATGTGTCTAGGTTATGGACACAATTTTAGCCACGCAACTATCATATTGTGGGAATGGACGGACGGACGGACAGGACGATTACTATATGCCTCCGCATTTATAGATGCCGGGGGCATAAAAATACGATAATTTTCAAATATTTTTGTAACAAGACAACGCAGACAAATGGAAGTTTGCATAGATTTATGATATACCTATACCAACTCTGACAAAAAAGAACATATTTTTTCACTCCACAATAAAAAAAATTTATTCATAACTTTTATATAAAGTTTCACTTCTAAAGGTCAGTTTTCCGAAGGGTGATTTGAAGTCTTTCAACAGAATCAACAGCCTATTTTTCACGACTAGGCAACGCCTCACTGTTATAGCTGTTGCATACCATAATAGTCTACAATTGGCTGAACGAGGCCCTCACTGGGGTACGTTAAAAGTATTAAACAACTGTACTGTCATTTGCAAACATGTTGGATCCTGATTGGATGCCGTAGCCAATCGGGATCAAATTAGGATCCAAACTATTTGCCACTCATACAGACCTTTTATTAATCTAAAAGCAAAAAAATTTAAATGTGATAAATATCAGAAGACATGTTCATACCAGACGATATACAAGACGGTTTTGATATACAGACGTTCTCACGATTATCACGAATTTAACAGAATGTTTCCAGAGCAGTTTGAAAAACCTTATTTTGTTGTTTAAAGGCAATGACATGTAACGTAAGCGTTATACAATACAACTCTAACACTGATACATATTATGTAGGAATGATAGCTTCAGTTTGAAAAACAATGCATTTCTTTTTATTTCCTGTCAGACAAAGTGTTCATGAATTTAGCAGATAAAAAATGTAATCGGGCCTCATAATTTATTTTGCCAAACTACAAAATCCAATATCAGCACGGGATTCACCTTTCAGACAGAAGCAACAATCACGAGATTTTACCTAGTGATGTTCTCCCATGTAAACAAACGCGGTCAAGGTAATAGCAAATACCATCCCACGTAAATGACTATTTTAAGCGACACACAATTCATATAAAACAAAGGAGAAAAGATTTTAGTCAGTCTATTCAATATTCAGATTTTTTCTTGTCAGAGTTGGTATATGCATAAATTCATTTAAATACGTCCACTTATCTTAAAATGATCTCCGAGTTATCATATTTTTTTTAACTGCAAACGACCTATACAGACTATTTACATTTTACCCATTGCCAAATAGATACACCGTTTTCATATTTAACTAATTTCTCTATTTCTCTAGAAAATAATTCCACTTTATATAATAATGTCTTTTATGAATATAATATATAAATCATAAAAAATATTTCTTTATCCTAGCAGTTGGTAGCTTAAAGCAGGTTATTGGTGTAATATCTCTTAAATATAAATGAAGGTTATCTTCTCACTCACTCACTCACTATCCGGTTTATTTGTTGATCAGGCCACAATTAATCCTCTGCTGAGGGTGGGGCCTGACTGTCCAGTCTCGATCGAAGTCTTCCTCTCCATTCCTGTCCGTGATGAGGGTTGATGGGGTCCATACCCAGGGTTTTTCTGTCAAGCTTCACAACGTCCTCCCAAGACAATTTGGGTCTGCCAGTGGTCCTCTCTGCTGGAACATTCAGCTGACGAACTTTCGCAATCCAGCCTGTGCTGCGCTCAACGTGCCCCAGCCAACGAAGTCTGCTCTTCTGCATGATGGCTGCAAGGCTTTCCAAGTTGACTTGGGTGAGGAGGGATTCAAAAGGAATGCTTTGTTCAGGCTTCACCAAACACATCCATCTGATCATTGCTTTGTCGTTTCGCTGCAGTTTCTTTAGTGTGTTAGAAGAGACGGCCCAAGTTTCGGAGCCACACATTAGCACACTTCTAACACATGATGAGTAGACACGACCCCTTGTAGCTGTTGGTAGGTGCTTATTTGTTAAGATTGGTAGCAGCTCTCTGAACTGTTTCCAAGCAGACTTACAACGTGTAGCTGCAGCGAGTTCACATCCTCCACCTGAAGACAGCATGTCTCCAAGGTAACAGAAGTCTGTCACAACTTCGAGCTTGTCATCGCCAGTACCAACCTCCGTCAGTGGTCTACCATCTATTGGTCTTGCAGCACCATCACAATGCAAGCACTTAAAGTGCGGATCTGCTTTGAGCGGGCCCTTTATGCCACTACACTTTTTGTGGACCCATCGTGAACAGTGGGTGCAGAGGATTGAGTTGTTGCCTGTTCCACTCAGACATACAGCACACGGGTATTTTCCTGTTTTCCTCAGTAGGTTGAGGTTGGGACTAGCGATCATGACCTTGGTCTTACCCATGTTGACTCTGAGACCTTTCTCCTCCATGCTACTCTTCCATCTATCCAGCCGTTCCTCCAGTGCTTCAAGTGAAGTGTCAATGATCGCCAGGTCGTCGGCATACAGGAGCTCCCATGGGCAGCTGGTACGAAATTCTTGAGATAGAGACTCAAGGACAATGATGAATAGAAGGGGACTTAAGACAGATCCTTGATGGACTCACCTTAACAAGTTTGAGCAGTTCAAAAAGGTCTTCCACCTCATCATCCTGTGTGTGTGTATAATCCATGCCTACTGATTTAGATGACCCCTCAATCTCCCGCCGGTACAGAGGGAGACCCATAGCCTCAGCATACAGATCTATAGCATGATGACCAACTGTCTGGTACATGTAACTGTCCAGTTCATCTGCAACAACAATAACAAACTCAGCAAACAATTCAACCCTTAACCCATTACCCCATAGCCTTAAGGAGCCCTCTGATCAGGGTCTACACGGTTTGTCATTTTGATATATATAGTAACAAGGGCCACTATGGCCCTAAATCGCTCACCTGGTACACCATGGCAAACTTGACCTATAGTGACCTAGATTATGACTGGACATGTATACCCACAATCAACCTATAGAGTGTAAACAAGATTTTCTAATGATTTGACCTAGTGACCTAGTTTTTGACCGGACACGACCCATATTCAAACTTGACCTAGATATCAATGCGACAAACATTCTGACCAAATTTCATCAAGATCCAATGAGATTTGTAGCCTCAAGAGTGTTCACAAGGTTTTTCTATAATTTGACCTAGTGACCTAGTTTTTGACCAGACATAACCCATATTCAAACTTGACCTAGATATCAATTAAACAAACATTCTGACCAAGTTTCATCAAGATCCAATGGGATTTGTAGCCTCAAGAGTGTTCACAAGGTTTTTCTATGATTTGACCTAGTGACCTAGTTTTTGACCAGACATGACCCATATTCAAACTTGACCAATATAATAGTTAAACAAACATTCTGACCAAGTTGCATCAAGATCCAATGATATTTGTAGCCTCTAGATTGTTCACAAGGTTTTTCTATGATTTGACCTAGTGACCTAGTTTTTGACCGGACATGACCCACATTCGAACTTGACCTAGATATCAATGAGGCAAACATTCTGACCAAGTTTCATTAAGATCCAATGAAATTTGTAGCCTCTAGAGTGTTCACAAGGTTTTTCTATGATTTGACCTAGTGACCTAGTTTTTGACCCGACATGACCCTGTCACCCACATTCGAACTTGGCCTAGATTTCATCAAGACAAACATTGTCATCAAGTTTCATGAAGATCGAATGAAATTTGTAGCCGCTAGAGTGTTCACAACCAATTGTGGACGGACAGACAGACAGACGACGGACATCCAGCGATCCTAAAAGCTCACCTTGGTGCCAGGTGAGCTAAAAATCAACCCTATTGATAATTGGTTAATGCTGAGTACCAAATAGCTAAGCTCAGGGTAATGTGGTTTCAGTGAAGATTTTTATTGAAAAATCTATTTTTAGCTCCTGTGACCTAGATATGTAACAGACCGGAACCATTTGAACAATATTGGTAAAGTACCTCTAGAAGTTACACCATGTCAAATATCAAAGCTCTAGCCATTTTAGTTTCAAAGAAGAAGAGATTTGAAGATTTCACTATATAACTCTATGTAAATTTGTGACCCCGGGGCGGGGCCATTTTTGACCTGGAGCATAATTTGAACAATCTTCATAGAGGACTTGTAGATGATGGTTGATGCAAAATATCTAAGCTCGGGGTACTGTGGTTTCAGAGAAGAAGATTTTTTAAGTTTTTATTGAAACGATCTATTTTTAGCTCCTATGACCTAGATATTCAATGGATCAGAAATATTTGAACAACTTTCAAAGGGGACCATATAAGGATCATTCCTGCCAAGTTTGGTTGAAATCCATCCAGTAGTTTAGGAGGAGATGTCGTTTAAAGAAATTGTTGACGACGGACGATCAAAATAACTTACCTTGGCACTTTGTGCCAGGTGAGCTAAAAATGGACTTGACTACATTGAAAACTAGAATTGTCCATTTGAGGTTTCAGGGAGGAAAAGGTTAAGCAACCATGGGTCTTCAATACAGAAAACAAGCTATTGTTTGATCTTACATGTATATAATTAGAGTGCGAGTATTTCTGCAACATATACCTTTATCCTTGGGTTTCAGGTTAGCCAGAGCGACGATCTCATGTCCTTCAGCCACACACTGCACCATGTTGTAGCAACTGTCTTTACCACCACTGAAAAACACGTACAGTAGAACTTCGATATCTCGAACTCATTTAACTCGAACTATCCGATAATTCGACATATGAACAGCATTATTTCATGCTCGGTTAGGTCGAACATACCCGTATATCAAAGTTAAAACGTGGCTTAGCCAGGTTTTAACTTTGAAATACAAGTATGTTCGATAAAACCGACTTGGAAATATCGAAGTTGGACTGTATTACTTAATTTACATGACATATTAACCATTTTCTCCAAAAATAATAAAGGGCAATAACTGTAAAAAAAATTGAAGACAAGATTTATGTACCTTGTACATTGCAATGTTATCTATGTTTACATGCATGATGTTTGAAGTCAATAGCTTTTATACGTCTGAAGTTATGCTCTGGACAAGTCCCACTTGGCAAAAATATCAAAGGGCAATAATTCCATAAGTACTGAAGACTGATTTATGGTTACTATGCACTGCATATATGGTCAAAGTGAACTATCTGTATAACGTGAAGTTTGAAATCAATAGCTATTATACTTTGGAAGTTACACTCCTCAGGACAAGCTGGCTGGTCCGACGTACTCATGTGGCTAATTCCTTTAACATGTATTTAGCGTTTCATTTGGCTCTTATTTTGGAGAAGGAAGCCAACCCTAACCCTATTCCCATTTATGGTCAGGTTAATGTCACAAGAGATGGCCATGTTAATAGCACAATTAATTCATAGTTGGCCAAGGAGACTCCAGTATAGTACCCTCATACCCTCCCTCCTTCCCACAAGCCAAGTGTAATGAGTGGTATATGCGAGTAATCTACAGCAACCGTCATACAATAAGCAGGGCTCCAGATAAGAGGTAGTTTTTTCAACAAATCCAACATTTTCTCACTCTTTTTAGCACCAAATCCTATGGTGTTACTACTCATTAGAATCGTCTCGAAGAGACGGTTCTAATGAGTAGTGACACCATAGGGTTTAATTCAGAAATAAAGATTTTAGGTTTTGAAAAACTAAGCTTATCTGGTGCTCTGAATAAGCATGCAATTATAACATACCTCAAGATGAGGGGTTTATGAGAATTAAAATTGTAAAACCACCAGGTCTCCACAAGAACTAATTATATTGATATTACCCCTTTCACTGTTTGCTATAATATTTTGTTGTTATTGTGTTTTTGGAAGGTCTTGTTTCAATATATTGTAATTTTGATAAAGCATTTCTTTATCCAAACGTCTTGTCTTTCTTGCTGGAACATTGTGTTCTTATTGAAACATCTTGCCATTGTTGTTGGATTTCCTTACCATTCTGGTTGGAACATATTGTTCTTATTGGAACCTCTTGCCATTCTTGTTGGATTTTTTTGCCATTGTTGTTGAATTATCTTGCCATTCTTGTTGGAACATACTGTTCTTATTGGAACATCATGCCATTCTTGTTGGATTCTCTTTCCATTCTTGTTGGATTCTCTTGCCATTCTTGTTGGATTCTCTTTCCATTCTTATTGGAATCTCTTGCCATTCTTGTTGGGATTCTCTTGCCTTTCTTGTTGCATTCTCTTGCCATTCTGGTTGGAACATATTGTTCTTATAATTATTGGAACATCTTGCCATTCTTGTTGGAACAGACTGTTATTATTGGAACCTCTTGTCATTCTTGTTGAATTATCTTGCCATTCTTGTTGGAACATACTGTTCTTATTGGAACATCATGCCATTCTTGTTGGATTCTCTTTCCATTCTTGTTTGTTTCTCTTGCCATTCTTGTTGGATTCTCTTTCCATTCTTATTGGAATCTCTTGCCATTCTTGTTGGATTCTCTTGCCATTCTTGTTGCATTCTCTTGCCATTCTGGTTGGAACATATTGTTCTTATTGGAACATCTAGCCATTCTTGTTGGAACATACTGTTATTATTGGAACCTCTTGTCATTCTTGTTGAATTATCTTGCCATTCTTGTTGGAACATATTGTTCTTATTGGAACATCATGCCATTCTTGTTGGATTCTCTTTCCATTCTTGTTTGTTTCTCTTGCCATTCTTGTTGGATTCTCTTTCCATTCTTATTGGAATCTCTTGCCATTCTTGTTGGGATTCTCTTGCCGTTCTTGTTGCATTCTCTTGCCATTCTGGTTGGAACATATTGTTCTTATTGGAACATCTTGCCATTCTTGTTGGAACATACTGCTATTATTTGAACCTCTTGCCATTCTTGTTGGATTCTCTTGCCATTCTTGTTGGAACATACTGTTCTTATTGGATTCTCTTGCCATTCTTGTTGGCAAATATTGTTCTTATTGGAACCTCTTGCCATTCTTGTTGGATTATTTCCATTCTTGTTGGAACATATTGTTCTTATTGGAACCTCTTGCTATTCTTGTTGGAACATATTGTTCTTATTGGAACCTCTTGCCATTCTTGTTGGAACATATTGTTCTTATTGGAACCTCTTGCCATTCTTGTTGGATTATCTTTCCATTCTTGTTGGATTCTCTTGCCATTCTGGTTGGAACATACTGTTCTTATTGGAACCTCTTGCCATACTTGTTGGATTATTTCCATTCTTGTTGCATTCTCTTGAAAATTTTTGTTGGATTATCTTGCCATTCTGGTTGGAACATACTGTTCTTATTGGAACCTCTTGCCATTCTTGTTGGATTATCTTTCCATTCTTGTTGCATTCTCTTGCCATTTTTGTTGGATTCTCTTGCCATTCTGGTTTGAACATACTGTTCTTATTGGAACCTCTTGCCATTCTTGTTGGAACATATTGTTCTCATTGGAACATCTTGCCATTCTGGTTTGAACATATTGTTCTTATTGGAACCTCTTGCCATTCTTGTTGGATTCTCTTGCCATTTATCTTGTTGGAACATATTGTTCTTATTGGAACACCGTGCCATTCTTGTTGGATTCTCTTGCCATTCTTGTTGGAACATACTGTTATTATTTGAACCTCTTGTCATTCTTGTTGGATTCTCTTGCCATTCTTGTTGGAACATACTGTTCTTATAGGAACAGCTTGCCATTCATGTTGGAACATACTGTTATTATTTGAACCTCTTGCCATTCTTGTTGGATTCTCTTGCCATTCTTGTTGGAAAATATTGTTCTTATTGGAACCTCTTGCCATTCTTGTTGGAAAATATTGTTCTTATTGGATTCTCTTGCCATTCTTGTTGGATCATATTGGTCTTATTGGAACCTCTTGCCATTCTTGTTGGATCATATTGGAACCTTTTGCCATTCTTGTTGGAACATATTGTTCTTGTTGGAACCTTTTGCAATTCTTGCTGGGGTATAATGCTCTTTTAGGAACCCCTTGCTATTCTTGCTTGAACATATAGTTCTTATTGGAACCCATTACCATTCTTGCTGGAACATATTGTTCTCAGTGTAACCTCTGGACATCCTTACTGGAACTTATTGTTCTTGTTGCAATAGCTTGCTTTATTCCTGCTGGAGCAAATTGTTCTTATTGGAACCATTTACAGCTCTTGCTTGCTGTGCCTGTTAATTGTTCTTACTTGAATCTCTTGCAATTCTTGCTGGAACCAATTATTCTTATACGAGTTTCTTGCCCTTTTTCTTTTTACTAGGAGTCTTGGTCCTTCTTGTTCTTATCTCTTTTCTATTTTGCTGGAACACAAAAGCAATATGGTTAGAACTTCTTGTTTTTCATGCTTGAACCTCTAGTAGAGCTACATCTTGGAATAATCTGTGAAAGTTCTTGTCTCTCTTGTCCATCTTGTTAAAAGTTTAGATCAAGTCACTTTAACTTCAGCTGGAGTCAAATGTTTGTATAGATCTAATTTAGCAATACAAATTATACACACAATTCTGTCTTTAACAATTACAAAAGGGTGCCGGACGTTTCGGTAAATGACCAGTTCGGTAAATTGATTTTATATAGTAAAAGGTCTGGACGTTTCGGTAAAAAGGTAAATGATAGTAATTATAGGTTTATGTACCTGTAAGTATCACACCTTTGGCTAGATCAATTACTGATAGGGCTTGATCTGTAAATTAAGTGTAATCACTTGTACCTTTTAATGCCTTAAAACTACAAGATCTAGTTCTGGAATGGTAAAATGTCTATGCCGATAAATTATGCAATAAAGTCGGTAATCAAGTGGGAAATGGAAAACGAAAAAAAAATCAAAGTGAACATTGAAACAGAGTCCTGTGAAAGTATTTGCAACCCTGATTGGGATCAGTTCTATGATAAGGATTTACTATGTAGACGGTGAATGTAAAAAAGAAAATGGTTTAATTTGGTTGGGGAAGGTGAATATAATGTGCAAAGAGCGTAGACCCAGATCAGCAATGTGTGAATCAGCCAACCTTTTCACTGCATTCGTTATTTTCTAACAGTTTTAATACTGATCAGACATCACGAAACGCGACGAGCCGACGACTTATCAGAATCCAAACTCTTTGAAACACATTAAGAGTATTTTAACAGTCCTATGCTGCAAACATTCTTGCTAACAGTTTGGATCCTGATGGAATGTCTATTGAGCAGAATTATTTAAATTTACCGATACTTAACCTTAAAAAACGACAATGCCTTGGCAGGAAATAATTTATAATTACATACATTCGTCTGTTTGTGTTATGTAAATATTCTGTAAATATATGTTATAAACATAGGAATTTAGACACCAAGAAATAAATGTTTAATTTTTTTTAGTTAGATCTATTAATTATTTTGAGATGTAACAAATATCTCATCTCCTTATGGAAGAAATGAAATCAATTTATTGAAGAAATCAAGTTATTTTTACCCCTTTCATATGTCCATCTATTTTATTTGTAAACGGCCCGAAAACTTGAATCTGTATCTTTAGGTAGATCAGGATCCACACATACTAAAATAACCCTGCAAACGTGGCACAAACACTGTGACACAGTCTCATTGTTACCGCCAGAGGTGTGATATATTTAATCCTATAAATACTATGATTTGCCTTTTTACCGAAACGTCCAGACCTTTCACTATATAAATTCAATTTACCGAACTGGTCATTTACCGTCTGTAAATCTTACAAAACAGTGTTGATAAGAAATTTTAAACAAAAAACCTAGATCTAAAATATTACTAGACTATAAATGGCACAAAATGTGTACCCTTGCACAAATAGCTGCATTTTGTAACCCTTCTTCTATATAAGTAGTCTGTAGAGCAAATGCGGGTATCAAAGATCACTTACGTTGCCTATAAACTTTATTTATAATAAACGGTATTAATAAAGCTGTGACGGTATTTGGCGCCATAATTACGAAATGTTGCCAAAGACACTGTACAGAGTAATTACTATTTCCAAAACAATGAACGGCTACAAAATGCATACATTTGTGCAGGGTGTACATGTTTTGCCATAGACTTGCTACCACCTTGAAATTAGTTGAAACCTGAAACAGTGAAATGCTGCTGCTGCACAAGCATGCAAGATTCGTAAGTTCGTAATATGGGACGAAACATGGCGGGGAAATTGCATATAGCATAAATTATTATTGCTGCAAACAACAAACCTTATCAGTGCGACCGTTTTCATGATAGTCGTTTACTTGTTGTGTATTAACCACTTATTTAGAATATAGAAGAAAGATACATCGAAAACACGCGTGGTCGATTATCACGAGTCCACGTCATATCATGTCCAACAGGCGCTCATTAGATAGAGAAGAGCAACTGTAAGCGTCTAAGTGAGTGCGACGGAGAAAAAAGTAAACACATCAAAGTTGTCAAAATTCTGCAATGTAGAGTTCTGTGGCGATTTCCGTGTTGGTAAACAATGACAGTTGAATATTCATAAACTATTTTAGGGTTTTGAAACAGGTAGATATATGTTTTGTAAATTAACAGTAATGTATTGACGTGTAAAAACAGAAACTGAATCTGCCAAAACATACATTTGGATAGTACCAGTAGGCGGATACTAATTTTGTAAGGGATTGCAGATTTTGTCATCTACCAACACTTGAACAGATACTGTTGAACAATGCTCATGTAACTAATAGTAGTTATTATAGTATGCATTTTCAGATAATTTTCACTTTTTCAGAGACTTTTGCCTCAAACCCCAGTTACTGTTTCCTTCCTGATAATTTCCACGCTGATTGTTTCACTCCCAAATTAGACCCAAGATGTTTTGCCCGCCCCCTATGGGTAATATATTTGAGTACGAAATATGTTATAATAGTATTTAATAATTTTACCATTTTCCCTGTAAATATGTACATTGTTCAAGTTTGTTTGACATATTCTCATCTGGGAGTCAAACAATTTGGATTCTGATCAGACACTTATTCCCTGAGTCTGGATAGAATAAAAACTGTGTGTAGCAGTAACTGGAAGTTTCGCTTCCCTGTTGCATTCACGCCTGTCAGTTTGCTATCCAGGGTGTTTATGCCCAAGACGTTTCTCTACCCATACATTTTCACTACCCCCTCAAAATGTTGGGCCGAAACCGCTCGTGGAAGCTTCAGCAAAATATAAGAGAGCCCTGTACGGCATCATTTTGGGATTTTTAAAGGGGTCTGATAGAAAGATAAAGAATGATATAACGAAATGCAAGAAATACACTGTTTTGAAAACGAAATAAGGTAAGCATACCGGCTGTGGGTCGAAACTTAGAATGATCAACGCATCCCCTTGCCTGAACATACTCATTTAAATTGAAGCGTATTTTAATAAATCCGTGAATTATTATTATTATTATATTATTATTATTATATACCATATTTATATAGCACTTTTTTCATACATGATTTTACGTTCAAAGTGCTTTACAATTATAAAAAAAAATAAATAAAAAAAACACAAATAAAACATGAAATGAGAGTAACAATTAAAATAAACACAAATAAAACATGAAATGAGAGTAACAATTAAAATAAACATTTCACAGTTTAAAGCATAATCATTGCGTTATAAAAAATTAAATAAATAAATAAATCATTAAAACAGGCATAACTACAGATAAAGATGGCATATTGGCAGTTTTATAAAACAAATATAATTCTGTCTAGTCAGGAATAAAAATATATTTCTACATATACACAGTCAATATGACATTTATTGTCCATGTATTTGCACGAAGAAGTGTGTTTTCAATTACCTTTTAAAAGTTTCTAGTGATTCAGAGTCTCTGATACCTTCAGGCAAAGCATTCCAGAGTTTGGGAGCAGCAACTGAAAAGCTCCTGTCTCCGGACATGACTTTATTACTTCTTGGCACAATGAGTCTAATTGCATTGTTCTGAGATCTCAGGCTTCTTGCTGGCATGTATACATGTACAAGACTTCTGATATATACAGGGCATTGACCATGCAAAGCTTTATATGTCAACACAAGTATCTTAAACTGAACTCTAAATTGAACAGGTAGCCAATGCAGCTCCTTTAAGATAGGAGTGATATGGCTATTGCGAGCAGTCTTACTAATAAGTCGAGCAGCTGTGTTTTGAACGTTTTGTAGTTTGCTCAAGATTGTCTTTGGAACGCCATGTAGAAGAGAATTACAGTAATCCAGACGTGAGGTTACTAAAGTGTGCACGAGTGACTTTGTGGCATCAGAGGTTAAGAACTTTCTTATGTGACCTATTTGTCTAAGTTGCATATAACAAGACCTGCAGACTGAGTTAATATGTTGCTCCATGGTCATTTTTGAGTCTAACCAGGCACCCAGATTTCTAACACAGTTAGATGGTCTTATGTTTGCACCCCCAACATTTATAGATATATCAGAAGTGTATGTATGATTGTTGTTTGTGGAAAACAGTATGACTTCGGTTTTGTCAGCATTGAGTTTAAGCATGTTTTCATGCATCCATGACACAATTTGGTTGAGACAACCTTCGATACGATTCAAGGCATCACTTACTGTCAAACTATCAGTTGGTCTGAACGAAATGTACAGTTGGGAGTCATCCGCATAGAAATGGTGATTCAGTCCATGGCTACGACATATAGCACCAACCGGCTTTGTGTACATCGTGAATACTTTTGGTGTTATTTTATCCAGTTAAGATCTTTAGACTCTCTATCTGTGATCATACAATGTCAATTTATTTTGGAAAATTATCTAGTCTGGGTGTTTTTAGCTCGCCTGTTCGTAGAACAGCAGAGCTAATGTCATACCCCCGGCGTGAGCGTGGGCGTGAGCGTGGCCAAGTTTAAAGCTTTTTGGACGGGTTGTTTTAAAGGTTAATATTTGTGCTAGGGTGCTGAAATTTTGTATGGAGGTTCATTTGGGGTTAAACATTGATGTTATGAAGTTTGAATTTAAAAATGAATTTAATTTATGTCAATTTTTGACATGTTTTGGACTTAGGTTTTTTTACTACAAATCACCAGGTTAAAGTTTTTTGGACGGGTTGTTTTAAAGCTTAATATTTTTGCTAGGGTGCTGAAATTTTGTATGGAGGTTCATTTGGGGTTAAACATTGATGTTATGAATTTGGAATTTAAAAATGATTTTAATTTATGTCAATTTTTGACATGTTTTGGACTTAGGTTTTTCTACTACAAATCACCAGGTTAAAGTTTTTTGGACGGGTTGTTTTAAAGCTTAATAATTTTGCTAGGGTGCTGAAATTTTGTATGGAGGTTCATTTGGGGTTAAACATTGATGTTATGAAGTTTGAATTTAAAAATGAATTAATTTATGTCAATTTTCGACATGTTTTGGACTTAGGTTTTTCGACTACAAACCACCAGGTTAAAGTTTTTTGGACGGGTTGTTTTAAAATTTAATACTTGTGCTAGGGTGCCTAAATTTTGTATGGAGGTTCATTAGGGGTCAAACATTGATGTTATGAAGTTGAAATTTAAAAATAATTTTAATTTTTGTAAATATTTTACACGATTTGGACTTAGTTGTTTTCCTACTAAACACCAGGTTAAAGTTTTTTGGACGGGTTGTTTTATAGTTTAATACTCGTGCTAAGGTGCTGAAATTTTGTATGGAGGTTTATTAGGGGTCAAACATTGATGTTATGAAGTTGAAATTTAAAAATAATTTTAATATTTGTCAATTTTTGACACGATTTGGACTTAGTTGTTTTGACTACAAATCACCAGGTTAAAGTTTGGACTTGTTGTTTTAAAGTTTAATATAACTAGACTAAGACTCAACATTAATTTAATAATAGTTCTAAACTGAAAGTTGATTTTCTTTTGATACAAGATGTTTTTTAGACTTAAACTTTAAACAAGCGAGCATCAGGTGGCTTTGACACCCATTTCTGGTTGTTTGACTTTTCAAACAATGTTTACCCAGATGAATTGCCTGAGCAGCAAAAATAATTACAGCTATTAAAATAAGTGGTAAACAATAAGTACAAGCAAGCTCAATTAATTTGCAAGTAAAATAACTATTCGGACACTATAATAAAACATGGTATTAGGCAAAATGCACAAAACTGAGGCATTTTAGTATCAAAATAAAGGTTTCTTGACATGTACCCAACATTTTCATTGTGTACCCAAAACTTTCATGGGTAATGGGTACATCCCCATATAATAAAACCTGGTGGGCATGCTGGGTGTGAAAAATTACACCAGGTAATGAAAAAGTCTAGGTTGCGAAAAGACCAGCTGCGAAAGCCACAAGGTAGCAAACATGCAAAGGTAGCGAAAACCTGAAATTTTTGTAGCTATCTCTATATTATTAACAAATCCAGGTAGCGAAAACCTGAAATCTTTGTAGCTATCTCTATATTATTAACAATGAAAATGTCTACATTATACCAATGTGTGCGCTTATAAATGGATTTGTTTGTGTTATGCACAAAGTAAAGCAGACTGTGACAGTGACATAAAAAAGCCATTTGAGAACTTTCGCCTATGCATGTACATGTAGAAGACACAGCATGATACATTTTAACAAAAAGGAGAAAAGAAAAATAATCATTTAAATTTCACTTCCCTCTTAATTTAATTGGAGCCCTTATGTAGATTCTAGTGTGACACTATGTATATCTACTTTATGACACATCTTTCAGGTAGCTGAATGCCAACATGGCATGGTTGTCAGGGATAACGGGAAAGGCTGAAAGCCTCCTTAACAGCTTGGACCAGAAGGCTGCATCAGTTTTAACAGAGGCTGATCAGGCTGAAAGTGTGACACCGTCAAGCCATGCAGCAGGACCTAAAAGTCATTCTCCCTTCTTGAGTCAAAACAAGCCAAACACACCTAGCTCACAAATTGTGCCTGCATCAATGTTTGATTATCACGGAGACCAGAGTCAAGAGACAAGGCTTGGAACAAAACCTAAAACTGACACAACTCCGAAGAAAAAAGACCCTACTGATGAGGCTTTGTTTGAGTTTTTAAATAGTTCTGATCCAACTGAGAGAAGAAAGAGTACTCCTGTCAATAGCACAAGACATTCACGGCAGTCCAGTTCTTCATCAGTGATATCCAATAAAGGTGGCAAAAACAATGATGGTCCAGCATCCTCTTCCACTAGTGGTTCATCTATGGTTCATGTGGAAATGCCAGGTATAAAAATACAATGTTTGAATACAGTAAAACCTTCACTAAAACGTAGTTTAATTGGATGTATAAGAGACAGGTGACTGCTTAAAGCAAAGTCACAGTCAAACCTCTCTTATAACAACCACTACACAATGTTACTTTTTAGACTTTTAGGCAGGTGGCTGCTTAAAGTAAGGTGACTGTAAAACAGCTCCTGTAGGAAACTAGGAGCTTTCTGTTTTACTTTCACTTTGCTTTAAGCTGTTACCTGTCTTTCATACAGTTATATTTTCCTTCTTTTTAATGGTCGTAAAAGATGGGTATTTGTTTGGTCAGTGAAACAGAGTTAGTGTGCATGATTGTTGTAAATTACAAACTTTTAAACTTTATAAGAATATTAAGTCTGGTTATGTGAGATTATTTCCTTTTAACTCATTACTCCATAAAGCAGGCTGAAAGTAAAGCAGAATGTGCCTTAACCCATAACTCTATGATAGATATATATGTTCAGGCTTTAAAGTTATTCCTCCACTGAAGAAAATAGTTCCACTTTACACAGTCATCATCATGAATATGCACTGTAAGAATTATTTTCTATATCCTAGCTACTGGTAGCTTAAAACAGGCTGGAAGTAAAGCTGAACGCCTTAGGGCATATTCTGCTTTCCTGTAACCTGCTTTAAGTGGTCTCCTGTGTCTTAAATTAGAAACAGTTTATAGAGTGAAGGGTTCAGGCTTTTTTCTGTTTTAAGTCGTCATCTGTTTTCAAAACTAAAAACAGGCTATGCCTATGGGGTAATGGGTTAACACACAGCACAGGTTTGAATGAAGTCCAAAAATACCAAAAGGTTCAACTTGGCTGAATAATTACCATATCATGAAAAGGAAGTTTTAGAATGATCAGTAGAGATTTTAATGAGTTCTTAGTCATTTTAATCTTATTTGGACAGTTTAGCCTGCCAAAGAAGTGAAATTGTTTTAAAGTTCAGACATACATTTTGAGTTTATTTTTAATTTTCCAAAATACTTGAAATATTGGAATACAGAGTTCACTTTTATTGATTAGTTAAAAGTTGCATTGAAATGGGAGATAGCAGAGCTCCAGATAAGGGGAGTATTTCAAAAACTAAAATCTTTATTTCTGCATTAAACCCTATGGTGTTACTACTCATTAGAATCGTCTCTTCGAGACGATTCTAATGAGTAGTTCAACCATAGGATTCGGTGCTGAAATAAGAGATAAAATTTTGGATTCGTTCAGTTTACCCCCTCTTATCTGGAGCCCTGGAGATAGGTTGCATTGAGAAAGGGGATTGGTTACATACATTATTGTTTTTGGTCTTTCTGTTTGTAATTGTGTTGTACATAATTTTAGCTATTGCCATAGCCTTGCATACATGTGGTTAGTAATATAGGAGGAAACTACATAGAAAATACAGGTTTTCTGAAATGGAGACCATTGTACACTTACCGGGGTACTATCTGATACCTGTTATGCCATTTATTCTCCACTCATGTAGCTCAAGTTGGGAAAAGGGATAACAGTTGGGGCATAGTACAATAATACCAGTGTTAGCAGTCATTAAGGAAAGAACCATGTATTTCTCTAACAACAGGGTGATTGCTTAATGCAGATTGCAGAACATTTACAAAATTCTCTAAACCCATTACCCAATAGCCTGTTTTTAGCTTTGAAGACAGATGGCCACTTAAAGCAGGATGAAAGTAAAGCAGAATGCGCCATCAGGCGCATTCTGCTTTACTTTCAGCCTGCTTTAAGCCATTATCTGCTAGAATATTGAAAATATTTCTTATAATTCTTATTTGTAACTGTATAAATTGAAACTATTTTCTTCAGTGGAGGAATATATCAAAGGCGTAAAAATGCACATTTATGGGGTAAAGGGTCAAGCACTGCTGAATGCACAATTGTAAGTTATTGCAGAAAGCTTAAGTGAGAACCCTTTACAACGTAGCTTTTGTCATAGTCTTAAACTTAAAGAGAAGCGACCACTTAGAGCAGGTTGACATCATGCTTTACTTTTAACCTGCTTTAAGTGACCATCTGGAAAGATACTTGAAATGCCCTCTGTGTTTTATGTTTAGGACTTCTTTGGTGCATATTAGTTTTCTTTGTTCAGCAGTAATTAGAGGCATACAAAGGCATATTTATGGGGTAATTGGTTAAGTTGTCACCTGTTGTAAAGAAGACTGCCCATCTAATTGCTGCTAAACATAGGGTTGACAATATTTAACCACAGCTTGTTAACTTGAAGTTGTTGAATATTTTGGTATAGACAAGTCTGGGAGCCTTCAAGACACACCCACTAACAAACACTTTGGGGAAGGTGAGTAGAACGCCTGCTTATGGTACTGCTGGCTTGCCACCTGTGAACCATGTAACTTACCAGTTTACAGTCAATTAAATACCTCTATAACAGCCACTAAATGAGGTTATTTTTTAGGTGTTTAAAACAAATGGATGCTTTACCCTTTACCCCATACCCTGTTTCTAGTTTGAAGACAGATGAGCACTTAAAGCAGGTTGAAAGTAAAAGCAGGACATGCCTTAAGGAAAACAAACAGCTATTACCAAACCAGTCACCACCCTAAACCCCTGCCAACCAAAAGTTCTTTTTAAGTATAGTCAAACTTTCCTTAACCCTTTACCACATACATTGTTTTCAGTATTGAAGCCAGGTGGTTGCTTAAAGCAGACTGAGAGTAAAGTAGAATGCTCCTTAATGAACATTCTGCTTTATTTTCAGCCTGCCTTAAGCTACCATCTGCTAGGATATAAGAAATACATGTATTATCTATGGTTCATACTATATATGTTACAGTCAATCTGTGTAATCAGTCATTACACGTAATGACTAGTCAATCTGTGAAATGAATTTTTCACATAGTTCTTTAATGTTACAATTTATGATAATTATACAATGATAATTTTTCAAAGGTCAAAAGGTTCATGCACAAAACACCACAATCTCACTACAAAACCACTCAATTTGTCAAAATTATTTTTAAAAATAAAAATAAAACAAAATATAGCCTGTAGCTTTACATGAAAATTATTCAATTCTTTCCTATTTACAGCGTTCAAGGTCTTAAACATAATTTCACAATCTGACTGAAATAAGGTGTGAAATAAATGTGGTGTTTTGTGCAGGAAATCTTTGAACTTTTAAAAAATATCATTGTCTATCATCATTAATAGTATCATTAAAGAACTACATGTATGTGAAAAATTCATTTCACAGATTGACTAGTCATTACGCGTAATGACTGATTACACAGATTGACTGTAAACATATATAGTATTCATGACTTTATATAAAATTAAACTACATGTATTTTCTTTTGCGGAGAATTGAATTGAAGTCATGAGAGAGTGTATCTATTGAGCAAAGGGTTAAGCAACAACTAAAAAGAAAATATATTGACTGTGTTTTAGACAAGTGGCAGCTAAATGCACGACTAAATCATTACTTTAGATCTGCATAAAGCTGGGACTTGTCTGTAAATTTTATCTATGCTTCTTCATTATTCCTTAGAAGCACATTTTAACACATTTAATTTATTCATCCACTGACCACTGAAGAAAATTGTTCCAATTTATAGAGTCATGAAAATTCACAATTAGAAACATTTTCTATATTCTAACAGATGGTAGCTTAAAGTGGGTTGAAAGTAAAGCTGTATGTGCCTTAAGGCACATTCTGCTTTACTTTCAACTTGCTTTAACTGGTCATCTGTCTTCAAAACTAGAAACAGGCTAAACGCTTCAAAGGCAGAAAAATGGTATTTATGGGGTAATAGGTGAATGATGCAGAGCTCCAGATAAGGGGAGTATTTCAAAAACTAAAATCTTTATTTCTGCATTAAACCCAATAGTGTCACTATTCATTAGCATCGTCTCTTCAAGACGATTCTAATGAGTAGTAACACCATAGGCTTTGGTGCTGAAATGAGTGAGAAAACTTTTTAATTTGTTCAGTTTACTCCCTCTTATCTGGAGCCCTGATGATGGCTTATCACAGGGTTGACTGTAATTTGAAACTCAGTTACAATGTTTCTGCATTTATTTTATTTCTTACTAAAAACTGTTAAACTGTTACACTTAGTTTTTCTTTTTGTTTGTTAAATTATAACCTATATTATAACCGGATATTAACTTGAAATGTATATCAAAACTAGAGTCTAACCAGTGTCAAGTAAGCTTTTAACTTAAACAATGTTGGAATCGTAGGTCATACGTAAAGCTAGTGTCTTAACTTGTGTCAAGCAAGCTTTTAACCCATACAATGTGGGAACCATGTCATAAATCTATTGCAAACAGCATAGACCCGGGTCAGAGGGCTCTTGAAAGAGTCCCATGATCAGGGTATTCACTGTTTGTCATTCTTTTAAACATTTTGTGACAACCCCCTCAAAAGTTAACCCTTTACCTGATAGCATTGTTTCTAGTATTGAAGATATGTGACTACTTAAAGCAGGTTGAAAGTAAAGCAGAATGCGCCCTAAGGCGCATTCTGCTTTACTTTCAGCCTGCTTTAAGCTATTAACTGCTAGAATAAGGAAAGTATTAAATATGACACATATTCATTACGGTATAATTTGGAACTATTTTCCTCAGCGGATGAATAAAATGAATGTGCTAAAAGTCGCTTCTATAAGGGAAAGGGTTAATGTCAACTGGTAATATTTCAGAAATCGAGAAAGTCCATTAACCCTTAGCCTGCCACTCACAACTATAGCTCCATATGCAAACAGCTTGGATCCGGATGAGACGCAGAGTAACTCGGCGTCTCATCCGGATCCAAGCTGTTTGACACTCGGACAACATTTTCAGCAATTTTGAGCAACTTTGAAGCACTTTGAAACTTGTAGCAGACGAGAAATATAGCAGACGACAATTTATTTGGCGGGCTAAGGGTTAAATATTGAAAATTCAGCATTGTAAGGTTTCAATAATAAGTACAGTAGAACCCCTCTACTGCAACCCCTGGAAAGAGAACTGAATGATGGAATTAAGGACAATTGCCAGCTTTAACCAAGATGAAAGTAAAGCAAAAATCTCCTTCATTAATATTCTGCTTTACATTTATCTTGCTTTAAGCAGCCACCTGTCTTAGACATCAAATTAACTAGTTTTATTTAGTCATCATAAAAGAGGGGTTTCTACTGCCTAATACAGGACAAAATGTTCTAGTGGAAACTTTCTTCATTACTTGCATTTTGCATTAAGTTAACCCATTTGTGCCCAGGATCCCATATATGGGACATAGTCAAACAGTGTAGACTCTGATCAGACGCCGCATTATGCGGCCTCTGATCAGGGTCTACACAGTTTGCTGATAGGAATTTCAATATAAAACAAAATGAAAATGAAAATCCTTTGATAAAAAATGGACTAATCCAATATATAAACATGGAAGAACCCACATGGCATAAATGGGTTAAACTACCATTTGTATTAACCCAGTCTCCATAGCTTCTTTTGGGTATTGAAGCTTAAACCATTACTCCATAGCCTGTTTCTAGTTTTCAGAAAAAGTCTGTACATAAAGCAGGTTGAAAGTAAAGCAGAATGAGCCATCAGGCACATTCTTCTTTATTTTCAGCCTGCTTTAAGCTACCATCTTCTAGAAAAAAGATAGATATTCATAATTGTTTAAATTGGAACAATTTTCTTCAGTGGAGGAATAAATTAATGGCGTAAAAAGGCTTATTTATGGGAAAATGGGCTAAAGCTGGCTGAAAGTACAACCGATTGTCAGAATGCTCTACTTTCAGCCTGAAGTACTTGAAAGTTTAAAATCCAAAATGCTTGTAACCCTGGAATTCTGGTCAGGGTTCAAATTTCTAGATCAATACCTCATATATTTAGATTGATGTAGACGATGTGTTGATCTGGCAACTTGTGTCCTTGTGTCGTGATATGACTAAAATACTGTTAAAGCGACATGAAACCCTATTTTATCAAAAACAACTTTCAGCCTGCATAAGCTAATACCTGCTGCTTCATCATCATCATCATCATCATCCAGTTTTGATTATTCCTTATAAGGGTGTCATGATCGTCCAATTGGGTACGAAGTCTCCCTCCACATGCTTGGCGATTTTGTGGGTTGGTATTTTTCATCCCGAAAGCTTGTATACAGCAAATATTTTTCATGGTGCATATTCAGGAGTCGTGACTGTATAAAGTGGAAGAGGGTTTTTTTGGTGGAGGAATTAATTGAATGGGTAAAAGGTGTATTAGGGGAAATTAAATCCGAAATGGGTTAAAAAAAACATGTAATAAATAAGAACATAATTTAGTATAGATAGATTTTTTTCTCAAAGGCTTCCCATATAACTTCTTTTAACCATTCTGCTATTTGTATAATATATATTGGTGCTTTTATTTTTAACCCTTTATCCCATAGAAGTGCCTTTTAGCGCATTTATTTTATTCCTCGACTAAAGAAAGTAGTTCTACTTTATACAGCCATAAACATGTACCAAAATACTATTTTCTATTTCCTAACATATGGTAGCTTAAAGCAGGCTGAAAGTAAAGCAGAATGTGCCCCAAGGCACATTCTGCTTTATTTTCAACATGCTTTAAATGATCATCTGTCTTTAAGATTAGAAACAAGCTATGGGGTAAAGGGTTAAACCATGAGAGACCCAGATCAGACAACTCCCTGAGGACAGGAGCCGTCTTAGTGACGGTCTTACATCATCAAGTTACATGTTTCTGCACTATTTCTTGGGTTAAAATTTCCCTTATTTTAATTAGGTGTTGTAACAGTTCAGATTGTAGTTATTTCATAGTGTTTGAAGTTTAAATATTCAGTGAGAGATGGATAGATTGGTTGATGCAAACAGGTTTGACAGAATGTATTTTAGAGTATTGCAGTTGACGAATATTTGCAATTGTATCTGAACTCTTTAATTGTCATGGACCTGTTTAACCCTTTACCCCATAGCCTGTTTCTAGTATTGAAAATAGGTGACCACTTAAAGCAGGTTGAAAGTAAAGCAGAATGTGCCTTAAGGCACATTCTGCTTTACTTTCAGCCTGCTTTAAGCTATTATCTGCTAGAATTTAGAAAATGAATCTTGATGGCACATGTTAATGACTGTTTAAATACAAACTATTTTCTTCAATGGAGGAATAAATTAAATGCGTTTAAAGTCGTTTATATTGGGGAAAGGGTTAAAATACACTAAATACATGTGCATGTGAAAACAAGTGTAGAACAAGACCATGTCCTATAGGAGCCCTAGGATCAGGGTCTACACTGTTTTCTAATTAAGGCCAGTATTTATTAGACTACCCATACTTCCAATTAGACTAGTTCATATTTTGGTAATTAAAAAGATCCACAAGGGAACTATTCACAAGGGTTATAACTCGTGTATCAACATTTTCTTTTCAGGCAGATTTCTTCTGTTTTACTGAAGATTTTGTCATGAAATTTCTTTTATGGAAAGAGAATGTTAGACTGATGCAAGCTGGCAGGTGACACAAGTGTTCCGAGGAACCCATCTATTTTTATATAGTTATGTATTAAATTGAGCTGAAAGTAAAGTAGAAAGCCCCTTTAGAAGCTTTTTAATTTGTTTTCCTGCATGTGTTAGCGGCCACCTGTTGGGAGATTGGTAGGTTTCTTATGGCAGTATTAGTGTAAAAAGACATTCTTTTAACCCATTACCCCTATAAACATGCCTTTTAACACTTTGAATTTATTCATTCATTGAAAAAATATTTCTTATGAAACATATTCATGGATTTATAAATTTGAACCATTTTCTTTAGTGGAAGAATAAATGAAAGGCGTAAAAAGGCTTATTTATGCCGGAATGGGTTAAAGTGGCTGTCAGGTTATTGCTCCTAAATAATGTTTTATTTATGGTTTATCATTTCTAGGTCAAGACAGTCGAGGCAGTCCAACTGATATGGACATAGCAGCCATGGAGGATGCCATGCAAGATCAGTCTCCTAGCAACAGTGACCATGGTA
Source organism: Gari tellinella (assembly GCA_922989275.2). Classification (NCBI taxonomy): domain Eukaryota; kingdom Metazoa; phylum Mollusca; class Bivalvia; order Cardiida; family Psammobiidae; genus Gari; species Gari tellinella. The sequence continues at coordinate 1,162,598 of OV277857.1, forward strand.
ACCAGGAGCTTGAATCTCATGACAACCCCATGTCAACATCATCTCTGGATCTAGAGAACAGACTACTGAAGAATGAGATTGCCTCACTGAACCAGGAGATGGCATCGTTGGTACAGAGGGCGAAAGATTCAGAAACAGGTACAAACACCATGGTCCAAGGTTATAAAGCTTTTCTGTTGAGTCTAAAGTCATTCTCAAGCATTTGATTGGTCAGATCTGAGCCTAGACTCCAATCTGACCAATCAAATGCTTGAGAACACACTCAGACTGAACTCAAATGCTTTATAACCTTGGACCATCCCCACCCACCATAGTACACATAAAACCATTCCCCTCATAGCTTGTTTTCAGTAGTGAAGACAGGTGGTTGCTTAAAGCAGGCTGAAATGAAAGCAGAATGCTCCTTAAAAAGCATTCTGCTTTACTTTCAGCCAGCTTCAAGTAACCACCTGCTAGGATATAAGAAATATATCTTATGGTGCATGTTCATGATTGTATAAAGTGGAACTATTTTCTTTTGTGAAGGAATTAATTAAAGGTGTAAAAAGGCATATTTATGGGGCAAATGGGATAAAAAAAAAAAAAAGATGTTTATTTTGACTGTGCAAAGAGGATTTTGAATAAATCAGGGGAATAATCAGATTAAAAATGATCTAAAGTTAAAACTACATGGAGTTATGATAAGGCATTAAATGAAAATGATTACATTCTTCCATTTTTACAGCGTTTAAGGTCTAAAACATCATTTCACAAATTAAGTGAAATAAGATCTGAAATGAATATGGTGTTTTGTGCATGAAATCTTTGAACTTTTATAAAAATGTTATTGTATATCATAATAAAATGTGTCGTTAAAGGACTAAGTGAAAATATCATTTCACAGATTGACTAGTCATTTCATGAAATGTATGATTACACAGATTGACTGTAATATCAACAAAATGAACATTTATTGTGTATTTCAAGTTTTCCTATTATTTCAGATATGGCCAAATTACGTGGTAAGATGACTGACCAGTCCCGATCAGTGTCCAAGTCTGACCAGTTGATCCGTGAGTTACAGCACAGAGAGCAGGATCTCCTGGAGACAGTGAAGGCTAAAGACTCACAGTTGGCCATTCTACGTGTGAGACTAGAGGAAGCTGACCGGGACGTACAGGGCTTCAAACAATCAACAAAGGAGCTCAAGACGGAGAGAGAAAGGTAAAACTAGTACCCAATACTCCATAAATACACATTATTACGCCTTTAACCCTTTCCCCAATAGAAGCGCCTTTTAGCGGATATGATTTATTCATCCGCTGAAGAAAATAGTTCCAATTTAATCAGTAATGAATATGTATTATAGGGAATATTTGCTATATTATAGCACATGATAGCTTAAAGCAGGCTTTCAACCTGCTTTAAGTAGTCACCTATCTTAAGTACTAGAAATAGGCTATCAGGTAAAGGGTTAACCCTGTACTCCTTAGCATATTTCTAGTTTTAAAGACAGATGACCACTTAACCCATTACCTGATGGCCTGTTTCCAGTTTTAAAGAAAAATGATCACTTAAAGCAGATTGAAAGTAAAGCAAAATGTGCCTTAAGGCAGATTCTGCTTTACTTTCAGCCAGCTTTAAGCTATTATCTGCTAGGATAAAGAAAATATTTCTCATGATACATATTCATCACTGTATAAAAGTGAACTATGTTCTTAAGTGGAGGAATAATTTACAGGCGTAAAAAGGCGTATTTGTAGGGGAATGGGTTAAGCAGGTTGAAAGTGTTGGAATGAATTAAATGTGTAAAAATGTGTATCTTTTGAGTTATTAGTTAATTTATTCATCCACTGAAGAAAACAAATTCCTCTTTATAAAGTCATGAGAAAATCAGTCTGTAGAAGGTGTCTGCATTTTTGTTGTTCTACTTAAACACTCAACACATTTGATTTATTCCTCCTCTGAAGAAAAAAATTAAATTTTATACAGTAATGAATGCCCAACATAAGAAATATTTTCTTTATCCTAGTAGATGGTAGCTTAAAGCAGGCTGAAAGCTCTACTGAAGGAAATTGTTTTAATTTATTCAGTAATCAATATGCATTTTTAGAATAACATTCTATATCCTGACAGAAGGTAGCTTAAAACAGGCTGAAAGTAAAGCAGAATGCGCCTTAAGGCGCATTCTGCTTTACTTTCAACCTGCTTTAAGTGATCACATGTCTTCAAAACTAGAAAGAGGCTATGGGGTAATGGGTTTAGCATAAATATTGATGCTAACTGAATTTCTATTGAATGGTGACTGTATACAGGTACATGTAATACTATAATAATTGTAAGTGGAAGACCTTGTACAGTGGAGAATCTGTTATTCTTTCCCAATAAATGCGTTTACGCTAAAACTATTATTTGCAGTGCAAACAGTTTGGAGCCAGATCAGACGCCGGGTAACCCGGCGTCTGATCAGGCTCCAAACTGTTTGCCACCATGACAAACATGAATTATCAGAATTGTCAAAATGTTGTACTTTTCTACATTTTAGTGTTTTGCGTTTGCGTACGTTTGCGTTTAAACGGGAAAGAATAACAGATTCTCCACTGTAATTGTATGTTTTGTTATATAGAATTCTGAGGGACCATACAGACTCCAGTGGCATCCATGGTCAGGCCCTTGATTCCCTGCGCCAGAAGCTGACAGAAGTAGAAGCAGCTCTACAGAGAGAGAAAGAGGCCAACAAAATGTCCCAGGTTAGTCCAGTCACCAGCTCCTGTAGATTGTGTTTGGTTGGCAATTACCAGGGGCCCGTTTCATAAAACTTTGTACGACAAATGTTGTCGTAGGTCAGGTTATAAAAGTCTTAATTATTATTCATTTCTCCATCTAATCCTGTCTTGTGACATCTCTTTGGAATCGTCTTGAACAGACGATTCCAAAAAGATGTCACAAGAAAGGATTAGATAGAGAAATCGGAAATTAAAAGTATTTTAAAGTTTTGACTTACGACCGTTTTTTGTCGTACGAAGTTTTATGAAACATGCCCCAGGGGTCCAGATAAGTTAAGTACATGTATATTTCAAAAACTTAAATCTTTATTTCTCTTTTAAACCTTATGGTGTCACTACTCATTAGAATCGTCTCACCGAGAAGATTCTAATGAGTAGTAACATCATAGGATTTGATGCTGAAATAAGTGAGAAAATGTTGGATTTGTGTAGTTTACTCCCTCTTATCTGGACCCTGAATTACAGTCACTATCCTGTGTGCTTTGTTAGCAATCAGTCACTATCCTTGTAAGAGAACTGCAATAATACATGCACATCAGCTACTTAGTAAAGAATCGTGATAAAGAATGATTACTGTGTAATGCTACAGGTGAACAATTATAGCATTTTGCTCCTGTAGGAGCTTTCTGCTTTGATATTTTTCCTACATTAACCATTTTATCCTTTGAATATGACTGTGTTCCATATATAAAGAGAACTTTGTGTCCTTTTTAGCTCACCTGAGCACAAAGTGCTCAAGGTGAGCTATTGTGATCGGTTGCCGTCCGTCGTACGTCGGTGTCGGTGTCCGTGTCGTCTGTTCACAATTTGTTTCAAATAACTTCTTCTCTGAAACCAATATCCCAATTTTAACCAAACTTGGTCAGATACATACTGTAGTTGCGAGCTTCAAAAATTGTTAAAAAAAAGTGGGTGGGGCAACCATGCACGAAATCTAAAAAAATCTTCTTCTCCAAAACTACTGGTCCGATTTCAATTTGGTTTTCACCAAAATGTTTCTCAATTAATATACTTTCAAAATTGTTCAAAGAATTTTGATCCGTCAAAAAACATGCTAGCAAGAGGGCGTGGTCATTTTCCGTATTTACATAATATTGACAACTAAAGTCAAAACTTTAAACATCTTCTTGTCAATAACTATAAGTCCTAGGTCAACCAAATTTCATAAGTAGCATCATGTTGTGAACCTTTAGCAAGATTGTTCAAATATTGACCCCCGGGTCAAAAATGGCCCCGTCCGGGGCTTATCAGTTTTTAGCTCACCTGAGCCAAAGGCTCAAGGTGAGCTATTGTGACCGCTCACCGTCCGTAGTACGTCTGTCCGTCTGTCCGTCTGTCCGTCTGTCCGTTCACTTTTACTTCAAACGACATCTCTACTGAAACCCGCCGATTGTAGGGAGAGTTCAAACTGCTTATGATGTTCCTTGGATGCTTCTCTACAGAAGTTGTTCAAAAAAAAGGAAAAAAAGCACAAACTCTGCTTGAAAAAGCAAAAAAGCAAAAATCTTTAAAAAATCTTCTTGCCCAAAACTACTAGGCCCTAAGCTTTGATATTTGTACAGTAGAATCTCCTGGTGGATCTATCTATAGTTTGTTAAAATGAAATCCCTAGGGTCACATTTGACACCACCCTGCACAGTTTAAGTGCTGCTCTAGGCAGGTTTTACAGTATTTTTGATTTAGGCAGAACTGTATTTACCTGAGTTACCCTTAATATACTATGGGCAAATAGCCAATATTTGCAAACATTTTGGATCCAGATCAGATGCAACATAATCATAATGCTACATCTAATCTGGATCCAACCTATTTGCCACTCATTTACCAACTTAACATTTTCTAAATTGTTTTTTTGTACACTTTTCACATACAGTAGGTTTTAAGCAGACATCATTTCAGTCTGGTAAGGGTAAGCCCAAGCGTTCTAGCCACTGAGGTCAAATATTATGCAACTCTGAACTGGTAGTGGGTATCACAGAACTGGTCATGATCAGCTGAACATGTTGTCTGCTAAAGTTTAGATATGGTTCAGTCTGATTCATACTTAGAGAAACAGGATCTGGAAGTGATCCACTGACAGTTATGTAATTATGTCTTATGCCATATTTATACATATGTTTAATATTGGTTTTGTCAGAGTTATCTGTATGTCTTTTCAATAATTCCACTTTAAACAGTCATGAAAATGTAAGATGCAAAAGTAAAGCAAAGTGTGCATTAACCCTTAGCCCGCCAAATAAATTGTCGTCTGCTATATTTCTCGTCTGCTTCAAGTTTCAAAGTGCTTCAAAGTTGCTCAAAATTGCTGAAAATGTTGTCCGAGTGTCAAACAGCTTGGATCCGGATGAGACGCCGAGTTACTCGGCGTCTAATCCGGATCCAAGCTGTTTGCATATAAAGCTATAGTCGTGAGTGGCAGGCTAAGGGTTAAGACACATTCTGCTTTACTTTCAACCTGCTTTAGGTGGCCACCTATTTTCAAAATTAGAAACATGCTATGGGGTAATGGGTAAAATGAAATTGCCTATTTGGAAAGAGCCTGATGAGAGGAAGTGCCATTTGCAAAGGCCATAACTCTGACATCATTGTTTTTTGAGTTATTTCCCTTTGTGATATTTTCTTGTCAAGAAGACAACTTCAGTTCTACTGATGCTATTGTAATGAAATTTTATGTATGGAAAGAAACTGATGAGAGAAAATGCCATGCACAAGGGCAGCAATATTTAGTTTTTCCCCTTTGTCATATTTTATTGTCAGGAAAATAATTCCAGTTCTGTTGACGCTAGTGAAATAATTATCATTTATTGGAAATGGAAATAGCTTGATAAGAGGATGTGTCATGGATAAGGGTCATAAGCTTGGCAACAAAATTCACTTTTGTCATGTTTTCTTGTCTGGAAGATAACTCCATTTATAGTTATATTAAAATGTTGTCTTGCCCAGTCAACTTAGGTACAAACTTCAATGTCCTCAGGTGAGCGAATTAAGGGCCATGGCCCTCTTGTTCATAGGAAAACCTTTAAAACTCTTCTTCTCTAAAACTGTATGGCCTAGGCCTTTTATATTTTGCATGTAGCTTTGCCTTATGGACCTCTACTAAGAGTGTTCAAATCATGACCCCAGGGTAAAAAATAGCCCCGCCCCGGGGCTAATCAGTTTTACATAGACTTATATAGGAAAACCTTTAAAAATCTTCTTCTCTGAAACCGTAAGGCCCAGACCTTTTATATTTGGCATCTAGCTTTGCCCTATGGTCCTCTACCAAGATTGTTCAAATCATGACCCCAGGGTCAAAAATGGCCCGCCCCGGGGCTTATCAGTTTTTCATAGACTTATATAGGAATAAACATTTGAAACTCTTCTTCTCTGAAACCCTAAGACCCAGACCTTTTATATTTGGCATCTAGCTTTGCCTTATGGTCCTCTACCAAGATTGTTCAAATCATGACCTCCGGGTCAAAAATGGCCCCGCCCCGGGGCTTATCAGTTTTACATAGACTTATATATATATAGGAATAAACCTTTAAAACTCTTCTTCTCTGAAACCCTAGGACTCAGACCTTCTATATTTGGCATCTAGCTTTGCCTTATGGTCCTCTATCAAGATTGTTCAATTCATGACTCCCGGATCAAAAATGGCCCTGCCCCGGGGCTTATAAGTTTTACATAGACTTATGTAGTAAAACCTTTTAAACTCTTCTTCTCTGAAACTGTAAGGCCCATACCTTTTATATTTGGCATCTAGCTTTGCCTTACGGTCCTCTACCAAGATTGTTCAAATCATGACCCAAAGGTCAAAAATGGACCCGCCCCGGGGCTTATCAGTTTTACATAGACTTCTACAGGAAAACCTAATTCCGAGTTGTTTCAGTTTCATGCAACAGTCCATAATAATACATGCAATGACAAACTTCATTATGCATCGAGTATAACACAATAGTTCCTCAGGTGAGCGATTTAGGGCCTCATGCGGCTCTTGTTCATTTATATCCTGCATCACCATACTGTTAAAAGCGACTTAAAATCAGTATAACATAACAATAACATAACTGCATCATCGGTATTCAATCACCTGTCATTAGAAACTTCAATTACTGAATGAGTGGTTGCGTAATACAATAGCATACTCGTATTTTAACAGTTGCATTGCAATAAATTGATCTTACTCAAGTCGACATATCCATATTTCAAAGTTAAAACTTGACTAAGCCATATTTTGAATTTGAATATGGACAATATTGACTATTAATGTGAATTTTAGTCATCAAGGTTCTACATATTTCAATGGCGATATTGGAAAGGTTTTCACTACAATGAGTTCTGGCTATCCAAGTTTGACTTTAACATATTCAACCCTATAGACGAGTATAGTCAGTATACTCTTCATTTATAAATAGCCTACCTGTGAGGATTACACTTGTCCCATGCAAACAGTGTAGACCCTGATCAGAGGGCTCCTTAATATAAGCCCTCTGATCAGGGTTTACACTGTTTGTCATTTTGAAATATATTGTTAAAATCACCCCTTAAGAGTCAATAATGGACTATACTTAATTTTAAAACTGATTTGTCCATTAAAAGTTTCAGTGTTGAATGAGTTAACAAGTTTGAGTTAATATCTGGTTTCAGCTGTATTTCACTGATAATTTTGTGTTTGTAGCAAGAGGCCACTGACCGGCAAGCAAGAATGGAGGAAGAACAGAAAAGTTTTACTGATGCACTCACATCATCAGAGAAAAAACACAGTGAAGACAAAGGTACATTTATCACATAACTTGCTGTTTGGGTGTGACAAAGCCATTATGTAAATATTGTAATCCACTAGTGGAATATCGTTTTTTAGGCTCCGGCCCCACCTGTTCGTCCCCAAGCGCTGCATGTAGCATTAAGGGATAGTGAAAATTTTACTTTACCTTTTACAAGGACTAGTTTATTTAAAAAATCTTGTATTCCATCGTCAATAGTAATCTGGAACTCTTTAGACACCAGTATCCGAAATATTTCTACTTTTTCATCCTTTAAAGCAAGGATTTGCGCAAATCCAAACAAGATAAATGTAAAACATCGTTATTTTCATGGTAAACGCTATCTAGCTGTCTTACATGCAAGGTTACGTAATAATTGCAGTGATCTAAATAATGATCTCTTTAATAATCATATTGCTATAAATCCTTATTGTTCATGTTTTAATGTGGTTGAAAATAGCGATCATTATTTTTTCCACTGTACAAAATATAGAGAACAAAGACAGCTCTTGTTGCAGAAAACCAGAATTTTCCAACCTTTAAGCTATGAACTTTTTTTATATGGAAATGATCAATTGTCTTACAACGATAACTTGGTGATTTTCGAAGCAGTGCACTATTTTATTAAAACAAGTGGCCGGTTCAAATATACATAGAAAACAACCTTTGGTCTCTGAACGAGCCAACGGTTCCTTAAATACTATGTTTGGATGCTCTCTCTCTCTCTCTCTTTTCTCTCTCTTTCTATCTATCTCTCTTTCTCATTCATTTACACTTTCTATCTCTCCCACTCTCGATATGCAGCAATTATATTATCATTCAGAAATTAAAATATAAGGTCTAAATATTACAAATGCGTGGCTTGACCATGACCCTTCAAATTCAAATACTATATTATGATCTTATAATTTACAAACGAGTCTTGGTGCTCAGTTTATACATGCGAAATACAGTAGTTTAATGGTTTATTGGTACAAGAGGCGGATGGCGGCTGAATGCAAGACAAAGGTAATGCAGTTGTTAGTCTGTATTACTTTTGCTTTGCGGTTAGCAGTCACCTTCACAAGTACATGCAACATGTTCACAAAGCACTATTTTGCCTTTTATACCTTATGTTTGCTGCATTTCCTACCTATATTGCAAATTTTGTTTTGTTTATATATTTATGTTAACAATGTCATTATTGTCCATTCTTTGTGTTATCAAACATTAGGGGGAGGGCTGTAACTAAGTGGTGAGCACTTGTAGCCCGACCCCATTTCTGTAAATATTCGAAATAAAATATGTTTAAACTATGTAGCGGGACGCCTTATGATGTCATTTGCAACGACGTTGACGTAAACAACGTAATGTTTTCGCGTAAAATCTATATAGCGGAGGGTCTACAAACTGCGGCTTCAATCAATTTAATAGGCGCTTAAACTTGTTATGTGATAAATAGAATCTCACATTCGTGCTAATTATTTATCAGGACATAATAAAAGATCGAAAACACCATATTGCCTTGGTCGTGAGTGTCTACTGCCTTTCCTTTTCCACACATAATTATTTATCAGTTTTAATAAACTCGTCGACAGGCTCGCGTCATATTATTTTAGTCAACTCGTTTATTAAAAATGATAAATAATGAGCACTCATACAAGATCCTCTATTTAACCCATTACCCAATAAATATGCCCTTTAATTTGTCCCTCCACTAAAGGAAGTAGTTCCACTTTATACAATTAAGAATATGCACCATCAGAAATATTTTCTGTATCCTAGCAGATTGTAGCTTAAAACAGACAAAGTGTGGCATCTTATCAGTATCCAAACTGATTAAAACTCTGACTCTTAGAAGAAATTTAGAAAATTCTAATTTTAGAACAGTAGATTAAAAAATTACCCAGCATTCATTTCAGTCAATATTGTTGTTTGTGTGTGTATTCAGACCTCCAGATAAGGTGGGTATTTCAAAAACTCTCTCTCTGATGTCTCAATAAAACCCTATGTTGTGACCACTCATTAGAATCGTCTCTTTGAGACGATTCTAATGAGTGGTCACAACATAAGGTTTGGTGGAGAGTAAAGGAGAATTATTTTGGAAATGTTTTGTTTACTGGTACCCTTTGTATTACAGCTAAGGTACAGGACATGAGCAATCAGGTGAAGGCAGCTAAGGTGAGCCTGGAGGCAGCCAAACAAGAACTGACAGAGTACAAGGAGAAGGCCACCAGGATATTACAGGTAATACTACTAGCTTAAATCTGACCAATCAAATGCTTGAGAACGATCTCAGACTGAATTCAAAATCTTTATAACCTAGGATCTTGTCAGTTTTTGTAAATAACTAGTCCTATTCAATGTTGAAACCATCTGTTATGTTGTAAAAATATTATTTAGTACTCCCTCTCTTCAACAACACCTATAGGGAGACAAAGATTGTTTGTGTTGTTCAGAGGGAGTTGTTATAGGGAGGGAAATTGGCTTACATTTGCAAACAGCTTGAATCCAGATCAGACGCCGCATAACGCCATTGTCATGATGGGTTTTTTTCTGTCAAAATCGCAATCAGATTACAATTTTAAGCCTACAATATTGCAGCGTGAAAAGGTTGGACATACTTGTCTTGTTTAGGAAACAGCGTTGTTGTGAGGAGGTAATCTTTGTTGGGAGGGTCATTTTAGGGAGGAAACAGTGTATAGATATCCAAATAAAAGTTTAACTTAGTAAAATTGTATGTTGAATTTTTACCATATAGTCAAAGGAGCGACTGATTGCCAGTCTGCGGGAAGGCTCTGGAGCATCTGGAGACTCTGGGGGTGTAACAAGCTTGGAGTATGATACAGTGAAGCAGGAGAGGGACATGTTCAAGGAGGAGATACAGCAGTCCAGAATGACCATAGAGAACCTCAGGCTGGAAATGTCTGTAAGTACACTGATACACTGTGGTCTGTAAATAACTAGTTAACAGAGTTTACGACAGGTGGTTGCTACTACTACTACTTAGTTTACAGAGTTAACGGCAGGTGGTTGCTTTAACCAATTACCCCATAATACGACTTTTTACTCCTGAATTTTTTTCTTTACGGCACATTCTGCCTTGTTTTTAACCTGCTCCTCTATCTTAACCCTTTCCTGCCTGAAACCTCAAAGGGACAATTCTAGTTTTCAATTTAATCTAGTCCACTTTTGACATTTAAGGGTTGATTTTCACAATATTTGTCAAAATGACAAACAGTGTAGACCCTGATCAGAGGGCTCCTGTTTGCATAGGACAAGTGTATTCCTCACAGGTACACTGTTAGCAAATGACGTATGTATGCGTGACTAGGGTTCAAAGAGTTAAACAATCTAAACAGGCTATGGGGTAATGGCTTACGCATCCACCTGCCAGAATGCAGAAAGATTTTCCTGTGGTACTTTAACAGAACATATCAGGAACATGTATTTGTATAACATTAAAAAGTTGTGACCCAACTGGGACTTGAACCCAGAGCCTTTGGCGTACTGTACTTAAAGAGCACTCCACAATTTTGTTATTATATGTATTAATTATTTTACACTCTGCAGTTACATATTAATCCTTTGGGTTGTTTACTTTGGGCACCAAATGGTACATAGTAAAACGTTGTGACTCAACTAGGACTCAAACCCAGGGCTATTGGCTTACTACGCCAATATTTTTATGGCACATTACTTCTTTACTCTCAGCCTGCTGTAAGCTACCATCTGCTTAACTTTTTTTCTTATCTGAACACCTGTAATTAGCTGGACGTTGCGATATGACTGAAATACTGTTAAAAGGGACGTGAAATCATAACAAATCAAATCAAATCTTATCTGAATTTTTAAATAAAAATATTTTAGGATTTAGAATCGCAGATGCAGCAGGAGAGTGACACAGCCCAAGAAAACATCCGCTCCCTCGAGGATACCGTGGCTGAAGAGAAACAGAGAAGAGAAGATACAGAGCAGGAACTGCTCAAACAGAAACGGGTAAGGCTACAACTGTTACTAGTAGATTGGATGTTAAATACAGTAAAACCTCCCTATTACAATCACTAAAAGGATTGTAAAAAATACAGGTGATAGCCTAAAGCAAGATGGCAGTAAAGCAAAAAGCTCCTAAAAATATTTCTGTTTTACTGTAACCTTACAGACACTTGTCTTAAACAGCTGGTAATCAACACAATTAAGTATAGTTGAACTTTGATATCTCGAACTCAGATTGGTCGAACAAACCTGTATTTCAAAGTTAAAATGTGGCTTTAAGTGTTTACTGTCTTCAAAACGTAGGGTTACAAAACAGGCTTTGAGATAATGAGTTAAAACCTGCTAGGGCTAACATTAATTGAATGTTATGTGTCATGCTTCAGGAGTTGCAATATGCCATAGAGGAAGTGAGCAAACAGAAAACATCATTCCAGAGTCGACTTAGTGATAGAGAGGAGGAGATCAGTCGCCTCAGAACTCAGGTACGTACATAGAGGATATTGAATGAGTGTGTTGTCAATCGTGAATTTATTGAACGAGTTGGATAAAATAAAATGTTGCGAGCCTTGGCGAGCAATATTTCATTTTATCCAACGAGTTCAATAAATTCGCGACTGACAACACACGAATTTGATATCCTATTTATCACATAAACACCAAATGACACGAAAATCCGAACGGTCTTACTTTCACTTTTACCCTTGGCTCTTATTGAAACGATTCGTCATAGGTGTTATTCGGTTTTATTCATCCGTACATAAAAACACCTATCAAACTAAAATAAAGAAAATCAACATCAATGTGTTGTGAAAAGACTTCTCTGATACCAAATTCAAATTTTAAATTAATATTTAATTTAAAACTGTTCTAATTGACTAAAAATGATCATTTGACATTTAGAATCAAGTTTCGTTTTCAAAATAACGTCTTTTTTTTTAAATACTCCCCTTATCTGGAGCCTTGTATTTGCATGACTCTAATTACACATATATTTTGATCTGACTACAGTTGGCCACCAAGTCGATGAGTACAACATCGGAGTCTGAGCTGGAGGCTCGTGTACGGGAGCTGACTGAGAGTCTCATACAGAAACAGACTATGGTTGAGGCCCTTAGTACCGAGAAAAACTCACTGGGACTGCAGCTAGAGAGATTAGGGGTAAGATGATACACAGCTCGTTTGTGAAGAACATTTTAGCCCCTTGCTCCACAGATATACATTTTAACCTCTTAGTTTTATTCCTCCACTGAAAAAGATAGTGCCACTCTATACATACATGTGATATCTCCCGATTTAGTCGGGAGCTCCGGAAAATAGACCTCTACTCACGATCTCCCGGTCGGGAGACGAAATCTCCCGATATTTCATTTAACCAGGTTCATTTTTTTCAATATGAACTTTTATATCATTTATCTCGTTCGCCGACTCTAAAATCTTATAATTGACTTCAGAGTTCTCTGGCTAATCCCTACACACGCGTATCGCCAAACGCTACTGATGTGTGTAAACCCATTACGTTATCGTCGATAAGTTTGTTAGTGTAGCATTATTATGACAGGCTGAGTCATAACAATGTTGGGTAAAAGTTTGACCACACGCGCCGAGTACCGGTAGATCTAATTGGTTATCAAAAAAGTGATTGATAGGTTCACCCCGAATCGGAGACTTTAACAAAGCAGTGATGGAAGGATATGTCCCCGATACGGACCGGATTAAAATCAGACCATGATTCTCCGTAAGTTCTGGACAAACACACCTTTTAGATGAAGCTAATCAGAATTAACATTTAGGAATTGATTTCCACCACAAAATACTTTGAATATTCACGTAACAGAAAAATACTTCGAAAATTTTACCGTTACAAAATGACGGGGCGCCTTAATATTTGCTATGAGAATTACGTATATTTTGTTAGTCTAAAAAGTATTCCCAGCGTCGTTTTCTAACAATCAATTAAAATTAAACATTGGATCTAAATTCTTCTGTTTGTTAGATACAATTTGTGCAAATGTATATTTATTAAGTTAGATTTTTTGACGAATTACGCTCGTAAAATTGATTTGCAATCAGTTTTCGCGGTAGAAATTTTAGACGCGTTACTTCGTTGTTAGAACCACGCCCATTTTATGGCGCTAGTAAATGTCGTCTGCAGATTTTGTCGTCTGCAACAATAGTGAATACTCTGAATTAATTTTTGTACATTTTCTTTCAGAAAATATCAGTGTAAAACAGTTTGTATCTAGATGAGATAATGCGGCGTCTCATCTGGATCCATACTGTTTGCAAAAATAATAACAAATTGTTAAGTTGCTAACTCTTTTTTGATCTACTCCATAGATAGAAATCTAGACCGTTTGAACTCATTCATTCATTCTCTCAAGAAAAAGGATATAGTTCCACTTTATCTTTACTAGTCATGAATAATATAAGAACCATAATAGGAAATAGTTCTTATATCCAGGAACGTAGATTATCTATACGTTCCTGTTATATCCTAGCAGATTGTAGATCTAGCTTAAAGCAGGCTTAAACTTTTGCTGAAGCAGAATGCTCCTGAAGAGTATTCTGCTTTACTTTCAGCCAGCTTTACACAACCATCCTTCTGCAGTAGTAAAATACTAGAATAATAGGCCCATGTCAGTATTATAAGAACTATATCTCTGGGTGAAAATTTTCTCTGTCTTAGTGGTCTATAGACTTCTTTATTCACTTATCTAAAAAAAAGAAAAAGCAATTGGATCTAGTAATTAACTTATGAAAATATAAAATTATTGGAATTTCATCGTCTGCGCCTAGTTTTGTCGCGAAAAAAGTGTCGCGAAAAAAGCTCCCTATTTGGCACCCCAATCTCCCTATTAAAATTTCCAAATCTCCCTATTTGGGTCCAAGAAAATATCACATGTATGACTCTATACAGTCATGAATATGTATTATAGGAATTTTTTCTATATTCTAACAGATGGTCACTTAAAGCAGGCTGAAGTAAAGCAGAATGCACCTAAAGGTGCATTCTGCTTTACTTTCAACCTGCTTTAAGTGGTCTCCTATCAACAGTACTAGAAAAAGACTATGGAGTAAAGGGTTAAACAAGCTGGTTTGTGAAGAAAATTTTAAACTAGAAATTACAGCACTCCCTCTCTACAATGGCCCTCCCAACAACGACTCCCTCCTTACAACTACACTTGTCGCAGTTCCCTAAACAGGACAGTTATGTCTAAGGCTTTAACTGCTGCAATATCGTCTGCTTAAAATTGTCTGCTGCTGTTTTTCTCAAAGTGGCATTATGGACATTTTGACAGAAAATAAAAAATTATGAGTGACAAACAGCTTGAATCAAAATCAGACGCCTCGTGACGCGGCGTCTGATCTGGATTCAAGCTGTTTGCAAATGCAACCCAATTTCCCTCTCCATAACAACTCCCTCCGAACAATGTACACAATATTTGTCTCCCATTGGGTGTCGTTGTAGAGAGGGAGCGCTGAAGATGACAGTATAAACAGAAATCTTCAGGTTGCAGAATGTCTCTTCAATTTTGGATTTGTAAGATAAAACTACTTTCTTCAGACTCATCAAATAGATTTAAACTTTACTCAATAGCCTATTTCTAGTTTTGAAGACAGGTGATCACATGAAGCAAGCTGAAAATAAAGCAGAATGCAGCTTAAGATGTATTCTGTTGTACTTTCAGTACTGCTTTAAGCTAACATCTGTTAGGATATAGGAACAAAAATTCTTAAAATGCAAATAAATGATAGCATAAAATGGGACTCTTTTCTTCAATTGAGAAATAAATTAAAGGCATTATCATTTATGAAGTAATGGGTTAAACATATTTTTAGTGTCTGCTTCACTGTTTTACTCCAAATGCTACAAAGGGGCTCTCCTCAGCAATTCTTTTCTTACGACAATGCTTGCCACTGTTGCCCTAACGAGACAATTTTTTTTTTTTAGAGGTCGAAATATAAGAAAAGAGCAGTTTAGATCTATATATTAATACTATTTTAATTCCCTATCTGGAATATTGTTATATTTATTGTGGAATTATTTTTAGTTTTCTTACACTATAACAACTACCTCTGGACAGCACACAAGCCCTTTGTCTCCCAATTGGTGTTGTTGTTGTTGTTGTTGTAGAGAGGGGTCACTGTATTGACATTGAAGTTGTTTCTGTTTACAGCAACAATACAATGATATCCAGGCCTCGGCTGTGAGAACCAACACAACTGTGATACCCGTACATGATGACGAGGAAGGTAAGAACTGGTGTAAGTCATCTAACCAATAAAACAGTTGTGTGGTGCAGGGCTCAAGATAAAGGGAGGATTTCAAAAAATAAAAACTTCTATTTCTGTATTAAACCCTATGGTGTCACTACTCATTAGAATCGTCTCTTCGAGACGATTCTAATGAGTAGTAATACCATAGGATTTGGTGCTGAAATGAGTGAGAAAATGTTGGATTGGTTCAGTTTACTCTCTCTGATCAGGAGCCCTGAGTGATGTCATGAGAAAGAAAGACTGATTGATATTGTGAATAGTGTAGATATTGTGTTGTTATATAATATCAAATGTTTAATGACTGTGTGGTTATACAATATCAAACTTTTAAGAACTGTGTGGTATTGACTGTGAAATGTTCATATGTGTAGTTATAGAATATCAACTGTTCAAGAAGTGTGTAGTATGGTATTGTATATCAAATGTTCGAGGACTGTGTGGTTATTAAATATAAAATGTTCAATGGATGTGTAGTTCTAGAATATCAAATGACTGTGTGGTTCAAGGACTGTGTACTTATTGGATATCTTATATTCAAGGATTGTCTTGTTATTTAATATTAAATGTTCAATGACTGTGGTTCTTGTTTCAGTGAGACAGAGACTTCCAATGTTTATGAGGGAGGGACCAACAGACACAGAAGTCACGAGAAAGATGAAGAGAGCTGCAAATACGATAGATAAATTCAGGTAAATATCTGTGTGATGGTCTTAGGATAGTATGAACAAAGTCAAAGTCAGTGGTTTAAATTTATCAGATAATGTTAGGAGTTACACATAAAATGACACTAATGAAAAATTAATTCTGTAGGGTTGATATCATGAAATGGATGTATCTGAATTAAATTTGTGACTGTGGGATATTTGATATATCAAACATGTGACACTTGCTTAACACAGCCATCGCATCTGCCTCCTTAGAGGTCAAACTAGGGGAGTATTTTTGTATCAAACCAGTTACATGTATATGTATTCACACAGTACAGTTGTTGTTTGTTTTGTCTATTTTCAGCATTCGTCTTGGTGTTTTCCTGAGGAGGTACCCCATCGCTAGGATATTTGTTATTGTTTACATGGTAAGGATTGGTTCTTGTCTAGTACAGATAAACATTAGTAAAGTTGTCACTCAGAAATGAGATATGACAGTTTTTAAAAAAGTATTCTGCTTTACTTTCAGACTGCTTTAAGCTCCTATCTAAAAAGATACTGGAAATGTCATTTAGAGATCATGTTCTAGACTTCCTAGCTAAAGATTACTTTCCTTAGTGTAGAAACAATTCAGAGGCATACAAAGTGTTTTTATAAAGCAATGGGTTAACACAGGCTAACAGTACTACAGAGGAGGGTAAAAATAAGAAAATGCTTATTTAGAAATTTAACCCTTTGCAATATAGCCTGATTCTAGTATTGAAAAAGGGTGACTACTTAAAGCAGGTTGAAAGTCAAGCAGAATGTGCCGTAAGGCACATTCTGCTTGACTTTCAATCTGCTTTAAGCTACCAGATGCAAGGATATAGCAATATATTTCTTACGGTGCATATTCGTATCTGTATCTGAAACTATTTTCTTCAGTGGAGGAACAAATTAGAGGCATTAAAAAGCATATTTATAGAGAAATGGGTTAACAAACAAGTTCATGTATCTAGCAGTGCTTTTGTTTGTTTCAGATTTTATTACACTTGTGGGTTACTTTCGTGTTATTGACATATCAACCAGAGATTCACGGTTCCGACGCAATGAAGATGCCTGCAGCTCCATGAGAACACTACACTGTGAACAGGGCTGTATAGAAGACATTCAAACCGGTGTTAATCTGTCACTCACTAACTTTTTCAACACTAAGTAACTCTTGTGGGTAATTAGATTCCATTGAGGATATTTTTCGTTAATACCGAAATATGAACCAGTCTACTTGGAATTCTGAATAGTTTGATAAATACTGGTCTAAATGAGCAAAGTGTAGACCCAGATCAGAGGGCTCCTATAGGAGCTCTCTGATCTGGGTCTACACTGTTTGCAAATGTAATGAGTATTTTAAACAGGTCCATGGTGTTGAAAGAGTTAATTTATCACTCATTGCAGAAACATGCAGAAGTCTAAAGAGGTGCCACAGCTGAATACGGGATGACAATGCAGAATTCGTCATTTTATTTGGTTTAGGTTACTAACAGTCTTAAACAATTACCTTTTATGACTAATTATTCTTACATTTTCATCGGCGCTATATGATCTATTTTATGTCGCAGTGCCGTAAAACCCAACTCAACCATCCTACACTAAGAACAGTAGTGCCTGATGTTTGGAGCATCATGGATATCACAACTTAATGTAACTGAAGTACAGTCGAACTTCGATATCTCGAACTGGCTTAACTCGAAGTATCCACTAGTTCGACATTTGATCTGCATTATTTCATGCTCAGTTAGGTCGAACATACCCTTTTTTCAAAGTTAAAACCTGGCTAAGCCACGTTTTAACTTTGAAATACGGGTTTGTTCGATTAAACCGAGTTCGAGATATCGAAGTTCGACTGTATCATAGTTTTCTGCCACCTCTCTTAAAATCTGTCAATACACTTTCTGTAAAACAGAAAGCTTATCATAGCCCATTACCACATAGCTTGTTTCTTGTTTTGAAAACAGGTGACTGCTTAAAACAGGTTTAAAGTAAAGCAGAATGCTCTTGAAGGAGCATTCTGCTTTACTTTAAACCTGCTTTTCAGTTACTATTAGGAAAGATATTGGAAATGCCTTCTTAGTTTTTATGTCAAGGACTTTACTTAGTGTAGAAATATTTAGAATCTTGAGTTAAAAGGTGTATTTATGGAGTAATTGGGTGACACATGTTTTAACTTACAACAGAACCTATCAGTAGTAAACTGACCCAGCGCTTAAGAAGCATTTAACCCTGTCAACCCTAAATATCTCTTGTGGGTATTTATAATCCTTTTTGGCTCTTTTAGTGCAGGTATTTTTAACCAGTCTACTGTTGCATTTTTGATATGACAACAAAAACCTATGAAAATATCAAACAGTGCAGACCCTGATCAGAGTGCTCCTACAGGAGCCCTCTGATCAGGTTCTACACTGTTTGCATATATAATCAGTAATCTCTACAGAGGGCTGTAGGGTAGAAAGGGTTAAGTTTAGTCTGACTGCGTTCTCAAGCATTTGATTGGTCAGATTTGAAATGACAGCCCTGTTGTTGTTAAGACATAAGGAAAGGGTTAAGAAATGTCAAAACAATTTACTCTTGGCAGGAAAAGGTTCAAGTTTTCAATTTGTCCTGTATGGAATTGAATGTGTTTCTTCCTATTCATTTTGGCTTTGTTTATGTGCTTATGGAAATGACTTTTGTTGTTATGGATTTGTTATAAGAAATATACCATGAATTTTATCATGTATGGATATGATTTTCAACAGTATAATGCTGCTTGGAAAACATCAAAATATATTTTTCTAAGTTATTGATTGATTCCTGTTTATACTTTGTATTTAATTTTGCAAGAATTCTTGTTCATTTTAAAGTAGATTAAATGTACATTGGCAAAACAGTAACTGAAACAAATTACAAGTCTTTTTTATAGAGAGATTTAACAATTATGCTCATAGAAACCCTTTTAGCTACTGACAGAGCCCTATTTAGGAGTACAGTGCTCCCTCCTTACAACTGGGCTATGAACAATAGTTCTCTCCTTACAACGACCCATGTCGCTGTTATCCAAACAAGACAATTATGTCCAACCTTTTCACGTCTGTAATATCATCTGCTTAAAATTATCATCTGCTATTTTTCTTAAAGTCACGTATTGGACATTTTGACAGAAGAAACATAATGACGAGTGACAAACAGCTTGAATCCAGATCAGATGCTGGGTTACGCTGCATCGAATCTGGATTCAAGCTGTTTGCAATTGTAAGCCAATTTCCCTCCCAATTTCCTATAACAACTCCCTCCGACAACACACAATCTTTGTCTCCCATTACGTGTTGTTGTAGAGAGGGAGAACTGTACATCAACTATTATTTCTAACATTTTCTCCTGTTTGCCTCCACCATTTCCTATGATGCGACAATTCTAAAGAGAAGTCACATCATAGGGTTTGATGGAAGCATTGAAGTACTCGCCATAACTTGAGCTCTGCTGATATTCATAAAAAATGAGTGAGGGTAAACTTTTTCTTCTACATTCTGATAAGTAGCATTTAAAAACAGGTTTAAAGTAAAGCAGAAATCTCCAGAATTGAACTTATTACACAAAAACACCATTTGAGAAATATTTAAATTTATGGCAAATGCAACAGTAGCTAAAATGGATTACAATTTCTGTGTCAAATTGTCACTTAGCAACAGCAGCTAAAGTTGATTACATTTGCTGTGTCAAGTTGTCACTAAGCAAGGTGATAAATATGATGGTTGTAAGACACTTCTATTATGACCACAAAAAGAAGGCTAATTGAGTGTTGTAATATAGGTGACAGCTTAAATCAAGGTGAAAGTAAAACAGAAAGCTCCTTTAGGAGCTTTCTGTTTTACTTTCACCTTGCTTTAAGCAGTCACCTGTTTGTAACACCTGATAATTAAGACACCTTAGTGGTTGAAATAGAGAGTTTTACTGATTTTTTTTGTAAAATGAATGTATGTGCTGGAAGCCCAGCATGACTGTGATACATTATGAGTAGATGTCTGTCTGTGGATGAAAGAGTGGTGATGTTTGTCTCACTACTACAATGAAGTAATAGTGTAACTAGGGTTTTGTTTTTGTTAGCAGTGGATTAATTTTAATTGTGAATTTGGGATTATTTTGACACTGAAATATAGTATAAACAATGATATCAGAAGTGGTTGTTAGAAATGGTTAATGCTTCAAGCACACATATAACATGTAGCCCAATGCCTTATATAACAAGTATATTTCTAAAATCTCAAAAACAAACCTTAAAGTTGTTGCATTTACACTTTTATAATTTATACTAAATACAAATGATTATTTTACCCCCTTCGATGGGTTTTAAATGACATTTGGGAGTTGTTGTTTTGTCTCACAAAAGTCTTCAGGCATTTTGACCAGAGAAACACATAAAGAAGTTCACTATTACTCAGAATTAATGCTTTAACCCATAGCCTGTTTCTAGTTTTGAAAACAATCTACTACTTAAAGCAGGTTGAAAGTAAAGCAGAATGCACCTTAGGGCCCATTCTGCTTTACTTTCAGCCTGCTTTAAGCAAAAATCTGCTTAAATATAGAAAATATTTATTGTGGTACATATTCATAATTGTGCAAATTGGAACTATTTTCCTCAATTGATGAATAAACTAGAGGCGTAAAAAGGCGTATTTATGGATTAATGGGTTAAATAAATTGTTAATGTGTCGATTGTTAAATGGACACTTCCATTGTGCTTTTTAGCTCACCTGGCACGAAGTGCCAAAGTGAGCTTTTAGGATCGCTGGATGTCCGTCGTCCGTCCACAATTGGTTCGTTAACACTCTAGCAGCTACAAATATCATCCAATCTTCATGAAACTTGATCACAATGTTTGTCTAGTAGAAATCTAGGCCAAGTTCGAATGTAGGTCATGTTGGGTCAAAAACTAGGTCACTAGGTCAAATCATTGAAAAACCTTGTTAACACTCTAGAGGCTACAAATCTCATTGGATCTTGATGAAACTTGGTCAGAATGTTTGTCTCATTGATATCTAGGTCAAGTTCGAATATGGGTCATGTCTGGTCAAAAACTAGGTCACAAGGTCAAATCATAGAAAAACCTTGTTAACACTCTAGAGGCTACAAATCTCATTGGAAGTTGATGAAACTTGGTCAGCATGTTTGTCTCATTGATATCTAGGTCAAGTTCGAATATGGGTCATGTCCGGTCAAAAACTAGGTCACTAGGTCAAATCATAGAAAAACCTTGTTAACACTCTAGAGGCTACAAATCTCATTTGATCTTGATGAAACTTGATCAGAATGTTTGCTTAATTGATACCAAGGTCAAGTTCGAATATGGGTTATGTCCGGTCAAAAACTAGGTCACTAGGTCAAATCATAGAAAAACCTTGTTAACACTCTAGAGGCTACAAATCTCATTGGAAGTTGATGAAACTTGGTCAGCATGTTTGTCTTATTGATATCTAGGTCAAGTTTGAATATGGGTCATGTCCGGTCAAAAAGTAGGTCACTAGGTCAAATCATAGAAAAACCTTGTTAACACTCTCGAGGCTATAAATTTCATCTGATCGTTATGCACTTTGGTCAGAATGTTTGCTTAATTGATACCAAGGTCAAGTTCGAATATGGGTCATTTAGAGTAAAAAACTAGGTCACTAGGTCAAATCATAGGGGAAACTTGTTAACACTCTAGATGCTTCAACTCTCATTGGATTTTAATGAATTTTGCTCAACATTATTGCCTCATTGATATCTAGCTCAGTTAATTTTGAATGATGTCTGGTTGAAAACTAGGTCACTAGGTCAAATCAAAGAAAAACAGTGTTAACCTTTTGGAAGCTACAAATCTCACTAGATCTGCATGAAATATTGTCAGAATTTTTGCCTACATCAGGTCAAAATCAAATATGGATTGTGTCATAGGAAAATCTTGTTTACACTCTAGAGGTTGGTTATGGGTCATGGCCAGTCATAATCTAGGTCACTATAGGTAAAGTTTGCCATGGTGTACCAGGTGAGCGATTTAGGGCCATAGTGGCTCTTGTTGGAAGAATTCATTTTCAGATACTTTGTGTAACACTGTGATATACATGTGTACTTAAAAATTAATCTTCGTTCCATCGTTGGTTATTGCCTGATATACCATGGTTTGGAGTTCCACATGCAGCAAATTAATCATGATGGCCAAAGACATGTGGCTGCTTGAAGCTAGATGAAAGTAAAGCAGAAAGCTCCTATAGGAGCTCTCTGCTTTATTTTCATCTTGCTTTACCCCATAGCCTGTTTCTAGTTTTGAAGACAGGTGACCACTTAATGCAGGTTGAAAATAAAGTAGAATGCACCTTAAGGCACATTCTGCTTTACTTTCAGCCTGCTTTAACATTGCCTTACCATCTACTAGAATAAAGAAAATATTATGATACTTATTCATGACTATTAATTGGAACTATTTTCTTTTGTGGAGGAATAAATTAAATGTGTAAAAATTAGTATCAATGGAGTTATGGGTGAAGCTGTCACCTGTTTTTGAAAACCATCAATGTCTTCTTGTTTGTTAGCCATAATAGAGGGGTCCTGTTGTAGTTGTATATGGGAGCTATGTATTGATGTGTATTTATTCATCTGTGTGAATGATATTTCATGTTTATGACTGTACATAGTATCACACATATTATATCAGTATAATATATTATATGAGGGTTTGAAATTTGTCAACTGGTGGTTTAAGAAACCTAAATAAATCCATGGAGAAAGTATATCTGCATTTGCTCTCGATTTCAACCCGTTCCATCAAACTTGTTTCTTAGGTTTAAACTCATTCACCCGAAACTTCAAAATGGAAAATCCAAATTTCCAATTACATGCAAGTCTAGTATATTTAGGGATGTTCTTTACAATACATTGCAAAATGGCAAATGGTGCAGAACGTGATCAGAGGGTTCCTATAGGAGCCCTCTGATCAGGGTCTACACTGTTGGCATAGGACATGTGTACACTGTATATGATTGGTATACTTTGTCGCTAGGGCTGAATGGTGGTTGCTTCGATTTAATCAAAAGTCAAACGTTATACAATTGGATCATTCCCTTTAACTCTTGTGGGTCATTGTGTTCCCTTGTGGATCATTTTAGTTGCCAAAACATGAACCAGTCTACTTGGAATACTGGGTAGTTTAATAATAACTAGTCTAAACTAGCAAACAGATTAGACCCTGATCAGAGGGCTCCTGTAGGAAGCCTCTGATCAGGGTCTACACTGTTTGCAAATGTAATGAGTATATTTTAAACAGGTACATAGTGTTGAAAGAGTCTGTGAACTTTGGCTGTAATTTAACCAATTTTATTTTGGAACATAATGTTTATAAGGGTAATGGAGATAAACATTGTGCTCAAGAGGTCATAAAATAAACACAAAATTCCAAGTTCTTCTTTTAGATTTTATTCTAGTACATTTTATCAGTTTACCATATATTTGTAACAAAACTTTTCTATTTTCAACAGTGATTTCACCAAAATTAAAGAAAACATTTAAATACAGAGCACGTAACAACCGTTCACCTGAATTATACAAGCGTTTCAATAAAAGTCGAGAAGAGCCTGGCCAACAGTTGATTAGCCCACTACTCCATAGCCTGTTTCTACATTTTGAAAACAGGTGACCATTTAAAGCATATTGAAAGTAAAGCAGAATGCACCTTAAGTTGCATTCTACTTTAATTTCAGCCTGCTTTAAGCTTTCATCTGCTAGGATATAGGGAATACTTCTAACGTTGCACATTGATTACTGTTTAAAATGAACTATATTGTCTTCAGTGAATGAATAAATTAAAAGTGTGCAAAGATGTATCTATGGAGTAAAGGGTTAACCATTTCCATCTTAGTAGTGACTGTTCATGCCTTTACAGTTTTGATTGCATTTATGCAATGTGTCCCAGAACCCATAAAAGTACCATACTAGACTGCATACTGGACATATTGAAACCAAAATACTCCAAAATCTGGCTAAAATCATGGCCTGTTGAATTTTTTACTGCAACATTTTCAGAACTGCTTTATATACATGTAGATTGTGTCCGATAATTCAGCAATGCTTCTTCTTACTGGTACACAGAATGTAAAATTAAACGGACTCTAAATAAACAATCATTATAAAACCCTTCCATATAGAGTTAAAACATAAACTCTTGTTTTTGTATAAATGTTTTTATTCTGTTCTGTATCAGATGGCCTTGTTAGTTGTATTACGGTACATGTACATGACTCATGCTTGGTATATTTATGTATCAGCCAGGTGTATCATCCCAGTAAACAAAGAACATATGGTTAGGTATCCTCTTACAGAAATGCATGTACTTCAATGATCTGTGTAGGTTTACCTGGAAACTTGGGATGATTTAACTCATTCACCCCTTAAACTTTTAATGGACAATTCCAATGTCAAAATATGTCTAGTCCATTATTGATTATTTAGGGGTGATTTTAACAATACATGTGTGTATATTTCAAGATGACAAACAGTGTAGACCCTGATCAGAAGGCTCCTTAAGGAGCCCTCTAATCAAGTCTGCACTGTTTGCATGGGACAAAAGTAATCCTCACAGGTACACCATTTGTAAATGACGAGTATACTCATCGCTAGGGTTGAATATGTAACCATGACAGTGTGTAGTGGATAAAACAAAATAAGTCAAATATTCTAAATTTTGAAATGAAGCATAAAGCGGTGTCTGACTAGGAACCAAACTGTTTGATTTTTGTTTTGAAATTGTGTCAGTCAAACTGCATTAAACGATATTGCAGACAACAATATTGAATCGGATAACGATATCGTGGTGAAGGGGTAAAAGTCTCAAGATAAATTTGGCAATGAGAGGGTTAATCAGCAAACAAAGAATCTGGAATGCACGTAATGATATAATACTTCTAGCGTTTGGTCCTTGGTGATAGCCAGCTAATCTGGATAAAATTGAGCAAAACTTAACACATGTATGTTTGTTGAATCAACAAAGAACATTTCTAGTAAGACTTAGCCTCAATTATTTTGGCTTAAACCCATTAACCCATTAAAACTCCTTTTTACACCTTTAATTTATTCCTTCACTGAAGAAAATAGTTTCACTTTATACTTTCATGAATATGTATCAGAAGAAATATTTTCTATATTCAAACAGATGGTTGCTAAAAGCAGGCTGAAAGTAAGCAGAATATGCCTCAATGTGCATTCTGCTTTACTTTCAACCTGCTTTAAGTGGTCACCTGTCTTCAAAACTAGAAAGCGGCTATGGAATAATGGATTAATCGATTCACTGTCTTGATGAGAGACCCCAAGTAAATCTCGACACTCATGCCAATATTTCTCCAGCCAAATTGCCAAAAATATACATATCAGAATTTAAAGCAGATGACCAAAAGGTTAACTCTTTGAACCCTGGTCCCGCATATAGGCGTGCTTTTCAAACAGTGTACATGTGAATAGTACACTTGTCCTATGCAAACAGTGAAGACCCGGATCAGAGGGCTCCGAAAGGAGCCCTCTGATCAGGGTCTTCACTGTTTGTCACAATGCCAAACATTGACAAAAACAATCCTTAAAAGTCAGAAATGGACTAGACTAAAATGGAAACTGGAATTGTCCATTTAAAGTTTCAGGGAGGAAAGAGTTAAATAGAAACAAGGCTTTATGAAGCAATCATATCAAATAATGAACAAAATGAAACTTATTTATTTCAACAACATTCTGTTATGCTTGTGAATCATTTCTTTCAATTGAAAGTCATCTTCAGAAAGTTTCTATTGTCTAGCATATAAAGGCTGTGAATGTATACTTATGTTGAACATATAGCCCACAGGTCATCCCATTGATACTTTAACCCATTACCCCTTATATACACCTTTTTAAGCCTCTAAATATTCCACCACTGAAGCAAATAGTCCCACTTCATAAAGTTACGAATATGAATCATAAGAAATATTTCCTATATCCTAGAAGATGGTAGCTTAGAGCAGGCTGAAAGTAAAGCAGCGCTCCTAAAGGAACATTCTGCTTTACTTTGGTCACCTGTCTTCAAAACAAGAAACAGGCTATGAGGTAAAGGGTTAAATTTACATATAAATCTTTACATGTACATTTACAATTTACATATAAAACACTCAAGTGTTCACTAAATATTGGGAAGATTGGTCTTCTTTTAGAATCAGAAACATATAGGAAATCAATGTCAGAGCTAAAACAACTTGGTATGAGCTTTGAAACAATATTACAAGGAAATTCCTTATAAAACACAGAACTCCAGATAAGGAGAGTGTTTCAAATATTAACTGCCTTTCGTCTCGAAAAAATCCTATGATGTGACTACTCAATAAAATTGTGCCCAACAGGTGATTCTAATGAGTGAACACAACAAAGTTTTCGTGAAGCAAAAAGGGAGAACATTTTGGAGCCATGAAACAAAAATAAACATTCATGCAGGGACTAAAACTTTTAGCAAGAACACCAGCATAACAACGATATATCTCCCTAAACCATAATGGACACTCAGACTAGCAGTCAACCATTGAAATAATTTCAACCCTTTACTCCCTAGATATGCAGTTATACACAATTTATTCCTCCGCTGAAAAAAGTAGTTCCAATTTGTATGGTCATGAATATGTATCAGAAATATTTTCTATATTCTAGAACATGTTAGCTTAAAGCAGGCTGAAAGAAAAGCAGACTGCGCCTTTAAGACACATTCTGCTTTACTTTCAACCTGCTTTAAGTGGTCACTTGTCACCAAAACTAGAAAAAGGCAATGGAGTAAAGGGTTAAAGTAGTTACTAGATACTAGACTGTAAACACTGTATGATAGTAGTCTATCAGGTTTATAAATCACAAGTCAATAGATTGTTTTTCCACTGCAATTTCAAACAATGCAAGGAAAAACAGGGATCTGCATCACCCTGACACATAAAAATATTAACATTAAAAATCTGACTTCTGAGTACATCTCTCTTACATGGGTTCTATCTTTGAAAAACTTTAAAAATGTTAAGTTGAGAAAGACCCAGGTATTTTTTGACAGACAAAAGAATATTCCTTGTACCAGTATTTAACCTAACCACAACAGTAGTAATATTGCACAAAACTCTGTCAAGTGAATACAACACTTGCCTGGATAAACTACACAAGCTAGCATGCAGTGAGAAACCGCACCTCTGGAAAATGCTGACAGGGATGAACAAGATCAGGGGTTCGTTCATCACTCCTTTTCCAAATAGCCTGTTTCTAGTTTTGAAAATAGGTGACTACTTAAGGCTGGTTGATAGTAAAGCAGAATGTGCCTTAAGGCGCATTCTGCTTTACTTTCATCCTGCTTTAAGCTACCATCTGCTAGAAAAAAGAAAAATATTTCTTATGATACAGATTAATGACTGTATAAATGGAACCATTTTCTTCAGCGTAGGAATAAAATGAATGCGCTTATAGGCGTTTCAATGAGGGAACGGGTTAATGACATTACAGCAAATAATTAAATCCTTACCTTTACCCAATAAACATGTCTTCTAACCATTCATACACTAAGAAAAGTACTAAGAAGTATCTAGCTAGGTAGTATTTGTACTGAACATGAAATGTTAAAGGCATTTCCAGAAGCTTTACAGATGGCAGCTTGAAGCAGACTGAAAAAATACTCCTTGAAGAGCTTTAAACAACCACATATTTTCAATACATAAAACAGCCATGGGGAAAGTGCTTTTTAATAACAATGTGACCAATATGACAGACATCAGTGACTCTATAGACAAAACAAATTTAACCCATTGTCCGACATATAAGCCTTTCAGTTTTTTTTTAATTTATTCCTCCACTGAAGAAAATAGTTCTACCTTATTGAGTCATAAAAAGGTACCATAAGAAGTTTTTTCTATATCCTAGCAGATGGAAGCTTGAAGCAGACTTAAAAGTAGAGCAGAATGCACCTTAAGGCACATTCAGCTTTACTTTCAACATGATTTAAGTTGTCACCTGTCTTTAAAACTGGAAACAGGCTACGGGATAAATGGTTTAAGACTTGCAGACAAGACAACCAGAAATAATTTACAAAATGATAATGTGGTCATAACATTAAACAATCAGACCCTGAAACAAATCCTTAAGACTTTTCTACCTATCACTAATTCACCATTAATAATAAATGCGAAAGAAAGACGGTTATTGTTATAACAAAGCAGTAATATCAAATGTTTCATGCGTGAGTTCTACAAGTCTTTAACCCATTACCCCATAGCCTGTTTCTAATTTTGAAGACAGGTGACCATTTTTAAGCAGGATGAAAGTAAAACAGAATGCGCCCTAAGGCGCATTCTGCTTTACTTTCATCCTGTTTTAAACTACTAACTGCCAGAAAATAGAAAATATTTCTTGTGATACATATTTATGACTGTATAAATTGGAACTATTTTCTTCGGTGGTGGAATAAATTAGATGTGTAAAAAGGCGAATGTATGGGGTAATGGGTTAAACTTGTAACTAGCAGGGCCTCCATATAAGAGACAGTACATTTCAAAATCCTAATATTTCCTTACCAAAATTCATGATGTTTCTTGAGATGATCCTCTAGTAAGCACAACATAGAGTAGAGAAATAAGGATTTTTCCCAAGTTGTAATGTCACGAGGGCAACCGTTCCATGGTTAACCAAGTATTACCAATGCCTGACTTTGCCTGGCAACAGTAAAACAGTCAAAACTTGATATTAACAAGAACTCCTTTAAGTCAAATTTACCAATATTTCTTTAGTTGAATTTCGATAAACTTTTACTCGCTAAGTCAAACCTACCTAAATTGTAAAGTTAAAATGTGGCCTATCCATGTTACTTTGAAATACTGTAACTGGTAAGGTCAACCTAAAGGAGATTCAGTTACCCAGTCTGATAGTAAATCTCTTATATGGAGCTATTGGCCCATTACTCCACAGATGTGCCATTTTCTGCCTTTATTCATTCCTCCATTGAAGAAAATAGTGCCACCTTAACCCTTTACCTGATAGCCTATTTCTAGTATTGAAGATAGGTGACCACTTAAAGCAGGCTGAAAGTAAAGCAGAATGCGCCATATGGCACATTCTGCTTTACTTTCAGCCTGCTTAAAGCTATTACCTGCTAGAATAAGGAAAATATTAAGTATGACACATATTCATGATGGTATAATTTGGAACTATTTTCTTCAGCGGATGAATAAAATGCATGTGCTAAAAGTCGCTTTTATAAGGGAAAGGGTTAAACAGTCATAAATATGCACAATAAGAAATATTTTCCATTTTTCTAGTAGATGGTACTTTAAAGCAGACTAAAAGTAAAGCAGAATGTGCCTTAAGTATTATTCTGCTTTACTTTCAATCTGCTTTAATTGTTCACCTGCCTACAAAACTAGAAACTGGCTATGGGGTAATGGGTCAGCAACATTTGTATACATCAATAATTATCAATACTTTTACCTGTAACAGCACCTCTATGTGCATATTTTTTTTCTTCTAAATTCTACATACGGATATTTTTAATTTAATTAAAAAGTACAAAAACATTCAGTGCGTGTCACAAATCATAAAACTTTGAGTCTGAGCTTGTTCTCAAGGTTTGAACTTATGCAAAAGCTCAAAGCTGACAAATCAAATGCTCGAGAACAAGCTCACTCCACTCAAAAGCTCTATAACCTTGGGGTAAGTCAAATCTATGGAAAGTAACCTTTCAATGAATATGCATGGAGATTTCTAATTGCAATTTCTTACTCAATGCTTGGCTTCTGCAATGCGTTATTCTATTACCCCATAAATACACCCTTTTACGTCCAACATGTATTCCTCCACTGAAGAAAATACACTGTATAAAGTCATATATTTTCTATATCTTAGTAAATGGAAGCTTCAAGCAGGCTGAAAGTAAAGCCAAATGTGTTTACTTTTAGTCTGCTTTAAGTGGTCACCTGCTACAAAACCAGAAACAGATTATGGGTTAACCAGTAAAGCAACAAGCTATTTTAACCCATTACCCCATAGCCAGTTTCTAGTTTTGAAAATAGGTGACCACTTAAAGCAGGTTAAAAGTAAAGCAGAATGTGCCTTAAGGCAGATTCTGCTTTACTTTCAGCCTGCTTTAAGCTATCATCTGCTAGGATCTGGAATTTTTTCTTACTGTTCATTTTCAAGATTGTATAAATTGGAAATATTTTCTACAGTGGAGGAATACATAAAATTCGCTGAAATTCGCTCCTATTGGGGAAAGGGTTAACGACATCCCATGCATCTTCCCAGAGTGCTTACTTACAACAGATGTGACAGATGCTTTAACCTGGGCTACAGATGTAGGGAGCATTTCAAACACTAAAATCTTTATATGCCTCCCCAAATCCTATGGTTGTTACTACCCATTAGAATAATCTTGAAAACAAAGACATCCTCACATCAATGAACCAAAACTAAAATCTGTATGCCTACTCAGGGAGCCAGATAAGGGGAGTATTTCAAAAACTAAAATCTTTATTTCTGCATTAAACCCTATGGTGTCACTACTCATTAGAATCGTCTCGAAGAGACGATTCTAATGAGTAGTAACACCATAGGATCCGGTGCAGTATGAGTGAAAAAATGTTGGACTTGTTCAGAATACTCCCCCTTTTCTGGAACCATGCCTACCCAAATCCTATGGTTGAAGACAAAGACATCCTCACAACAATGAACCAATGTTGACCAGAGCGGTAAGGAATGGGATGATTTATCATTACATGATTTTGAGCGGACATAAATCCTTTTAAGAAACAACTACAACATCGAAGAGATGATTCATATGAGTAGTAACACCATAGAATTTGGTGCAGAGATATGGAAGAAAAAACTGTTGAAGTGTTTTGTTTACTCCCTCTTATCTGCAGCCCTTGTTATGTTATTTTTCACTTTACAGTCACAACAGTCATATTTAACCCATTACTCCATAGGTATGCATTTTTACACATTGAATTCATTCCTCCAATGAAGAAAATATTTCTTATTTGTACAGTCAGGAACATGTATAAGAACTATTTTCAATATCCTACCAGATGGAATCTTAAAGCAGGCTGAAAGTAAAGCAGAATGTGCCTTAAGGCACATTCTGCTTTTCTTTCAACCTGCTTTAAGAGGTCAACTGATTTCTATTCTAGACACAGACTGGAGTAAAGGGTAAAATTTGCCCTGTTGTGATGGGGTTTTAACATCCATCTGTTTATCACACTAATGTCAAGTTGGATAGTTATTTAAGATCATCCTGGTTCATCCTCTTCTTAACTCTGAGTAACATGGTTGTATTCCATTGATCTAGCCGTGATATTGTATCATACTCCTTTATAGCATCTGTGTAGGTGTCTACGTCTTCATCTTCACATGCCTGTGTGAGTGTCTGAAATGGAAACAAAGTATAAAAGGTTTCAGGTAAGAGAGAGTTTATATACATTTTCTCATTCATTTCAGCACCAAATCCTATGGTGTTACTACTCATTAGAATCGTCTCTTCAAGGCGATTCTAATGAGTGGTGACACAATAAGGTTTCATGCAGAAACAGAGATTTTAGATTTTTTTTTACATACATGTACACCCTTAACCTGGTGCTCTGAAATGTATGACAATAAATAAGTGTCTTTTTTTTTTCCATGCTTGCAGTGAAACAGAGATCACATTTCCATGGATACAGAGATCACATTTCCATGGATTTGGTGTAGAGTAACTCTGCATTTCATCTAGGTCCAATCTTACACTCATAACTCAATGAATATGCCTTCAATGCATTCCTCCACAGAAGAAAAAAGTTAACACTTTTACTTAGTCAAGAATATGCAACATAAGAAACATTTCCCATGTCCTAACAGATGGTAGCATAAGTCAAGCAGGATCAAGGTAAAGCAGAATGTCCATTATGCTATACTTTCAACTTGCTTTAAAATAAGCAGTCCCCAGTCTTCAAAACTAGAAACAGGCTATCGGGTTAAGACACTCTGCCCTTGATTCAAAGAATGACAGGGAAGTGGTGGAAAGGCCCATTTTTGAAGTAACATTGAGTGTTCAACCTATTCCTCCCAAAACAGGCACTTTTACGCCTTAATTTTATTCTTTCACTGAAGAAAATAATTCCATTTTATACAGCCATAAATATACACCATAAGAAATATGCTCTTTATCCTAGTAGGTTGTATCTTAAAACAGGCTGAGATTACATTCTTCTTTAATTTCAACCCGGTTTAAATAGTCACCTGTTTTCAAAACTAGAAACAGGCTATGTGGTAAAGGGTTAAAATGGGAGATATTTATGCTTTTATATTCTCTTTTGTTTTACATGAATATCTATATTAGAATATCTACCTTCAACAGCTTATATTCTCTTGTGTTTTACTTGAATATCTATATTAGAATATCTACCTTCAACATATTACATTCTCTTGTGTTTTACTTGAATATTTATATTAGAATATCTACCTTCAACAGTTTACATTCTCTTGTGTTTTACTTGAATATCTATATTAGAATATCTACCTTCAACAGATTACATTCTCTTGTGTTTTACTTGAATATCTATATTAGAATATCTACCTTCAACAGTTTACATTCTCTTGTGTTTTACTTGAATATCTATATTAGAATATCTACCTTCAACAGTTTACATTCTCTTGTGTTTTACTTGAATATCTATATTAGAATATCTACCTGCAACAGCTTACATTTTTTTTTTTTTACTTTAATATCTATATTTGAATATCTACCTTGAACAGTATACATTCTCTTGCGTTTTACTTGAATATCTATACAGTAAAACTCGGTTATAACGAATTCCAAGGGACCTGAGGATTTACTTCGCTCTAAACATTATTCGCTATATTGATAGTACGAAATTCGTTATAAGTTATCATCCTGGTTTGCGACTGAACTTTATATTCATTGCCATATTGAAATACGTCGCCATTATACATGTACGCGGTCACATTCTATATTCATACACTGGTTATTATTTACCTTGACTACCATTTAATCTTGGAATGCAATTCACGATCTATGTCACATCTTCAAGCGAAAAAATGGAAAAGAAAAATATGCAGCGATAACGCTATTTGTTAGCGCATATGCCGTGTATTCTCTTAAACTTCCATGATACCAAACACGTAAATACACTAGTGTGTACAGTTTGATTAACACGCGAGCCGTCATATGCTCATTTCACTTGAGTTGTTATAAATATCAAGGATTTAATATTCCGTGATAATATTACCGACCTCAAATTTTTAAATCATTGAGATTTCGTTTACTTAAATCTTCTGCTTCACCGGTTGAGAGTTATCATGTTTTTATTTATTCTTTTAAACATCCAATCAAACAAGTCGAAATAATCAGACCCGGTTATGTAAATGACACGACAATAAGATTACTTCATCTTTTTCGTCTACACGTAGGAAATGGACAAGATATGGGGCCAGTTACTTACGCATATCTATAATTTGACACGGATAAAAATAAACGTTTACATGAGAACTGAAAGAATATATGCATAGTTACAACACGTACAGTGAGGCGCACATTATGCTTCCAGGACTAATGGAGTTAACAAAGCATTACGATTATACGGTAATTATACCGTATCGTAATTACGGATCAATTCACAAGTCATCCAGATCGTATTGTGTGTTTTAACACCTATGCGTCACGGTGTTAATCGCGAGAATTACATAGGTGACTGAAGACTGAAGCAAGATGAGACTTCGCTTTAACGAAGGTATTTTACACTGTTTTGTGAATAAAGGTACTTGAAAATCAGTTCGCCATAAACGAGAATTCGCTATAACCGAATTCGTACTAAACATGATAGTCAACATAGAATTAATGCTGAGCTCGGCCGGGGAACGAAAATAAATTCGCTATAAGCCGAAATTCGCTGTATCAGAGTTCGTTATAAAAAAGTTTTACTGTATTAGAATATCTACCTGCAACAGCTAACTTTTTTTTTTGTTTTACTTTAATACACATGTATCTATATTTGAATATCTACCTTGAACAGTATACATTCTCTTGCGTTTTACTTTAATTTCTATATTTGAATATCTACCTTCAACAGTTTACTTTTTCTTGTGTTTTACTTCAATATCTATATTAGAATATCTACCTTCAACAGTTTACATTCTCTTGCATCGCCAAACTGAGGGAAGAGTTCCTCATATCTCTGTATAGCATGCTGGGCATTCAGAGTGTCCACACATAAGTGGCAAACCCCAGCTCGGAAAAAATGATCCTTGGCACTGTACTTCAACAGGGAGTTGTCCATACATGACATGGCCACCTGATAAACAAAATATACCGTTGGTGTGTTAACTCTTTGAACCCAAGTCCCGCATATAGGCGTGCTTTTCAAACAGTGTACATGTGAATAGTACACTTGTCCTATGCAAACAGTGAAGACCCTGATCAGAGGGCTCCGAAAGGAGCCCTCTGATCAGGTTCTTCACTGTTTGTCACAATGCCAAACATTGACAAAAACAACCCTTAAAAGTCAGAAATGGACTAAACTAAAATGGAAACTGTAATTTTCCATTTAAAGTTTCAGGGAGGAAAGAGTTAACCCTTTACTACATAGATATGTACAATATATGAAGTTCTTGTGACTAATCCATATTATTTTTACCTTGGTGACAGTTTCGGTTCTCCACTGGAGCACCTTCATCATGATGTATTGACTGTATTACTATCCTGATGAGCTTTTTTCGAGCTTACACAGGGTTTCAGATAAGTGGGAGTAAACTACATTTGTTCAACACTTTGCCCTTTCACATTCTTTAACCAAACCTTTAGGAGCTATTAAGAGTTAAAATCTCTTGAAGATATTAATCTAATGAGTAGTCACCATAGAGTTTTCAGCAGACATAAATATCTTAAATTTCAAAATACTCCCCTTATATGGAGCCCAGTATTAACTCACTCGCCTCTGAAGCAATTCCACTTTCCAATAAATCTAAGCCAATTTTGGCTATTAAGGACTGTCTTTATAAATTCTTCCTTAAGGAGTCCTCAAACCTGGGTCTACACTGTTTGCATAGGACAAGTCTTCTCTTAACAGGCACACTGAATGTAACTGATGAGATTACTAGGTTTGAATGAGTTAATAACAAGACTGCGCGTTCAATAAACGCTTATGTCCCCGGTGGCATCCTTGACAATATACTCTGAATTTTTTATAAGTCCAATTTAGGTCAAGGTCAAGATGAGGGGGCATAAAAATACTGACAACAACTAGAGTGCCAATATATCTCACCTCTTCATATATTTCTATTGCTCTATCATACCGCTCTAACTGCGCTGCATATGTGGCTACTTTAAGAAGACATTTGTTTGCTGAACTGAAATGAAACAAGATGAATTTATTAACACATTACCAAATAAATACACATACTTACATCTCTAATTTTATTTCTCAGCTGAAGAAAACAGTTCCAATTTATACAGTAACGAATATTCAACATAATATGTTTTTCATCCCAGCAGATGGTAGCTTAATGCAGGCTGAAAGTAAAACAGTAAAAGCAAGCGTGGCGGGTTGTTTGATAGCATCGCGGCACTGATCAAAGGGCAGGGATCAAAGACGGCAAGGAGGGCCACCCTTTTGTTCCGCTTTAAGGGAATCACTACTTCATCTGGTGTTATATGATTTCATTAGAGAATGATTTGCACCAAATTTAATATCATGCCTTTGGTATTCATTGAATTTCATTCCATGGTATGTATAGGATAATGTTAATGTGTATACCTCCATTTAAATACTCGAAAGGTACAGGGGACGTTCAAAATCCACAAAACTTATGTTTGGCATTATGACAAACAGTGAAGACTCTGATCTGGGTCTACACTGTTTACATAGGACAAGTGTACTATTCAAATGTACAGTTTGCAAAGGACGCCAATGTGCCGGACTAGGGTTCAAAGGGTTAAAGATGTAAAAATAGGTCTCTAAGAAGTAAATTGGTTAAAGAAGTTCACCTGTCAGAGGTTTACAAACTATAACAAAATGAGTCCAAACAAGGACGAAACTAGTCAATGATATGTGACACCAAAGTAACATTCCAGCTTGGTTTTCTCTTGTCAGTCTTCTATATTTTTGTATTATAACAAAAATCTTCATTACTTGAAGAAGGGATCAGTATGTTTTTACAGATTGAGAAGTAGCACCCACCTATTGGACTCCTCCCCTTTGTAATAATCTGCCGCTTGCTCGTAGCTCGTTATTGCTTTTTCTGAATCCGCTAGCTCAGACTCATAAATCTCTGCAATGGATACATGATGTTTGGCTGCTATGGTAAATCTGCCCTGTAAACAAACAACAAAAATTCTTCAAAATAAAATTATTAGATTATATACTGTTCACAAAAAGTAGGGGATATTATGCGTAATATTGTTATTGCGAGAAATTTAGAAAATTGTTACCTATTGATGTATATTGAATCTATTTAAAGTATTTACACACACACTTTAATCGAAAATTTAACTTGTTCATAACGTCTTTAGGCACTTTAAACAGCGTCTAAAGTCCTTACGTTAACGTCATCATTTTCACACGGCCTCGATAACGTGTTGGACCATCTATACTGATGCAACAAGGTATGAAACGATGCACAATACTTTCAATAAGACGACTGTTTGTATTCTGTCCGACTCTTCCTGCTGCACCGAGCTTACGTAACGTTCTAGGTGGAGGATCACGTCGTCGAACACACTTTCCAAGAATGTCCTGCACATCCGACGTCTCATTATTCCAATTGCAAATTTTATTGTGAATCTGCGTTTGACATCTACACAACACAATATTCTGAATGTTTTGCTTAATTAAAGTCACAATTACCACTTGCTAACTTCCACTTGCTACCCCTCATGACTTAAAGTTGTACTTGCAGCACAAATTTGCACGATATTTCTAAATTTTAGGGACCATGCTATCTATACATAACGGATCGTTGTAACATATACATAAAAATGGTCATTAAAAATGTATGTTTCCCATACCGTATCAAAATACCATAATATCCCCTACTTTTTGTGAACAGTATATGTCAGCGACAATTAACCAAGAGTGAGACTGTTAAGTTGTTAACCCATTACTCCATAAATACAACTTTTTACGCCTCTAATTTATCCCTCCACTAAGGAGAATAGTTCAAATTTATACAGTTGCCAATATTTGACATAAAAAATAATTTCTATATTCTAGAAGCTGGTAGCTTAAAGCAGACCAAAAGTAAATCAGAATGTGCCTTATGGTGCAGTCTGCTTTACTTTCAACCTGGTTTAATTGGTCACCTTTCTCCAGTATTAGAAACAGGCTTTGGGATAATGGGATAAACCTCTACCCCACAATATTTAAAAAAAATTTTTTTTAAAGACAGGTAACTACTTTAAACAAGTTGAAAGTAAAGCAGAAAAGAACTTAATGCATTCTGCTCTTCTTTCAGATTGCTTATAGCTACCATTTGCTAGGATATAAATAAATATTTCTTACGGAACTTATTTATGACTTTATAAAGTGGAATTATTTTCTTCAGTGGAGTAAATAAATAGCACAAAAGGAATATTTATGGTTGGATTTGAGTTTTGATATACATTTTGCAAAAATAATTGAAGTTGATGGAAAAGTGATACCTAAGTAACCTTAACACTGTCAACACTAAGTAACTCTTATGGGTTATAAGTTCCCTTGTGGATCTATTTAGGTACCAAAACATTAACCAGTCTACTTGGAATTCTGGGTGGTTAAACAAATACTGGTCTAAATCAGCAATCAGTGTAGACCTTTATTAGAGGGCTGCTCATATGGAAGCTCTCTAATCAGGGTCGACACTGTTTGCAAATGTAATGTGCATTTTTTAAACAGGTCCATGGTGTTGAAAGAGTTAACTCTTTGCATGCTAGCTGCAAAACCATGATAACCTTTGCAAACAGGTTAACCCTTAGCCCGCCAAATAAATTGTCGTCTGCTATATTTCTCGTCTGCTTCAAGTTTCAAAGTGCTTCAAAGTTGCTCAAAATTGCTGAAAATGTTGTCCGAGTGTCAAACAGCTTGGATCCGGATGAGACGCCGAGTTACTCGGCGTCTCATCTGGATCCAAGCTGTTTGCATATGGAGCTATAGTCGTGAGTGGCAGGCTAAGGGTTAAATACTGTTGTGAAGCCACATAATGTGATGTCACTGGCATCTCATCAGGATCTAATCTGCTTAACACTCTGCACCCGATTTGAAACGGAGTCTTGTAAGATCTTATTTTTCAGAATAGTAGCAAAGGACAATTGTTGAAGATAAACAAGACTGCGCGTTCAATAAACGCTTATGCCCCCGGTGGCATCCTTGACAATATATTCTAAATCTTTTCTATGACCAAATTAGGTCAAGGTCATGGTCAAACAGAGCTTGGTGAGTTGGTAATGGTCCAAGGCAACAACTGTATAAGTATCAAGGCATTGTAGTTAACAGTGTTGATGCTAGATGAAACGGTAAAAACCGAGAAAGAGCCCATTTAAAATATTCTAAGTTCAAAATAGGTCATGGTCAAGGTTAAAATCAAAGTTTGATGATGTAAGTGGATAGGGAATGGTCAAAGGAAACAACTGTATAAGTATCAAAGCATTGTAGTCAGTTGTGTTGATGCTAGACGAAACGTTAAAATCTACTTAACCAAGAAATAGCCTGTTAAAAATATTCTAAGTCCAAATTAGGTCAAGGTCAAAATCAAAGTTTGGTGATATTGGTGGGTAGGGAATTGTCCAAGGCAACAACTTTATAAGTATCCAAGCATTTGGGTAAAGGGTGTTGATGATAGACGAAACGGTAAAATCTACTTAACCTTGTTACGGACGGACGGACTGATGGACAGGACGATTACTATATGCCTCCGCATCTATCGATGCCGGGGGCATAAAAAATAATATTTACCTTACCTTTTACACTTTTCTATTCTTTATTCTTAACTTTAAAGATTGAACATTGAATAACTGTAAGCAATATACAGCAGGGCCCCAGATAAGACTTATTATTATTAAGAGAGAGTAAGCTTCAAATTTCAAACATTTTTTCACTTGTTTTAGCATCAAATCCTATGGTGTTACTACTCATTAGAATCGTCTCTTCATAGGGTTTAAAGCAGAAATTAAGATTTTAGTTTATGAAATTCCCCTTATCTGGAGCTCTGAAATTACAATGAGAACTGTACCTACCATATCTGTATAGATTTCTACTGCTTTGCTTAAACAATTAACTGCCTCTGAAACACACAAAAAACAACAACTTGAATAATACAAATCTCTCTTTGTTTAACTGACCTGTCATAATTAGTTTTCACACATAATTTAAGAAGATACGTGTACTTAAAACATATATAAATAAAAATAATTATGATTTTCAACATTCAACTTTTAACT
Organism: Gari tellinella; assembly: GCA_922989275.2. NCBI lineage: Eukaryota > Metazoa > Mollusca > Bivalvia > Cardiida > Psammobiidae > Gari > Gari tellinella. The sequence continues at coordinate 1,202,478 of OV277857.1, forward strand.
TGCGGTAAGGGGAGGGGAATGGTGTTCCGGTTTACATATAAGGGGAATGTTCAGTTACTCCATGACCTGTTTCTTGTTTTAAAGGCAGGTGACCACTCAAACCAGATTGAAACTAAAGCACTTTCTTTCAGCCTGCTTTAAGATTTTACCTGCTTTATGCTACCACCTACTTTAAGCTACCATCAGTAATAACAAGGAATGAGATGATGTATCAGTAATACTGTGAATGCTGGGTATTTTTTTCTTCTGCAACAAGTGTAGTCTGAATATAAGGCCTCTATCACATGCAGCTCCAAAGATAGGGCAGAGGCTGATTATTGGGTAATGGGTTAAATGTATTTCCTTAGTTATGTCTTTGGGTTAAAATACCTTGTGGGTCTGCCTTCTTGTAAGCTCCACCTGCGTCCACATAGTGAGTAGCTGCTTCGTGTTTACTGCCTAATTCCAGTTGTAGCTTAGCACTTTTACAGAAACATTCACCAGCAGCTGAAACATACAAAGTAAACAAAAATTCTAGAATTTATTCTCAAAGCAATTTGACTAATCGAGATTTTTGTTCTCTTATCATTTGAATTAACCTTTTCGATGCATAGCCCTACAGGATTAATGATGGGATTCATTCTAGATTTTGTCAAATTCAAGATAAATACATGGAGTTTCGGACCAACTTTAATGAAAACTGACCCAAACGTGTGGTCTCTAGTAGTGTGTACACAAGATTTTTCTAAGATTTGACCTAGTGACTTACTACTTGACATGACATGACCTAGATTCTATTAAATACCTTTGAAGCAAGTTGGATGAATATTGACCAAAAGCTATGGTCTCTTGTGTGTTCACAAACAAAATTTTATGGAGGATGCACCTCAGGCGACAGCGACATACAACATAAACACAATAGCTCACCATGAGCACTTCTTACTTAGGTGAGCCTATAACAAATATTCACATTTTCCTGCACAATTTTAGAGCATATCTCTTATCAACCATTCAATTCCCTTCTTTCAACAGACTGCTCTATCAAATATCGTTCATACCAATACTAAAGCACTCGACTGATTGTTCAGCAGGGCTCCAGATAAGAGGGAGTTTCAACAATGAATTCAACATTTTCTCACTTATTTTAGCATCAAATCCTATGGTGTTACTACTCATTAGAATCGTCTTGAAGTGACGATTCTAATGAGTAGTGACACCATAGGGTTTGAATCAGAAATTAAGATTTTAGTTTGTGAAATACCCCCCTTATCTGGAGCACTGTTGTTCAGGTAGAAATAAGTAGCATGTGATAGATACCTGGCCATTTCTTTGCCATTTTAAATGAGTTGGCAGCACGAACATACAACTCTGCAGCTTCCTCTACTTTAGTTGATCCTCTGAAAAAAATGTACAGTAAACGGTTTCTTTCATACAAATGCAAACTTAAAGTAAAACACAGTGTGCAATATATAAAATGACAGACAGCAACAAGACTGTGCTTGCAATAAACGCTTATGCCCCCGGTGGCATCCTTGACAATATATTCTGCATCTTTTCTATGTCCAAATTAGGTCAAGGTCAAACTGAGCTTGGGTATTATTAGTGAGTTGGTAATGGTCCAAGGCAATAACTGTATAAGTATCAAAGCATTGTAGTAAACAGTGTTGATGCTAAACGAAACGGTAAAATCTAGTTAACCGAGAAAGAGACCATTGAAAATATTCTTAGTTCAAATTAGGTCAAGGTCAAAATCAAAGTTTGGTGATATTGGTGGATAGGGATTGGTCCAAGGCAACAACTGTATAAGTATCAAAGCATTGTAGTCAGTTTTGTTGATGCTAGACGAAACGGTAAAATCTAGTTATTCAAAATTAAGAAATAGCCTATTTAAAATATTCTATGTCCAAATTAGGCCAAGGTCAAAATCAAAGTTTTGTGATATTGGTTGATAGGGAATGGTCCAAGACAACAACTGTATAAGTATCAAAGCATTTGGGTAAGCGGTGTTGATGCTAGACAAAACGGTAAAATCTACTTAAACTTGTTACGGACGGACGGACAGGACGATTACTATATGCCTCCCCATCTGTCGATGCCGGGGGCATAAAAAGTTTTGTTTGACTGCAGTAATTGGAGCCGCAAACTTGTGTAAGATCATTAGATGGGATGTTTGAGAACAAGTGTGTCAACTTTCATGAGAATCGGATAAACGTAGTCTGTAGGGAGGCAATAAAGTTTTAGTATACTGAGGTAAAAATAATCCTCTAATTCAACATTATTTCCACATCACAGTAAGTTTTTCATTAAATTATTTAATGAATGAAAGCCTTAAATTATGTTAAACAGAAGTCTTACTTAGCATGCCCGGGTTCTGTCTCAGCTTGAAAAACAAAACAGAAAGTGGGTTGACCCTGAATATTTTTCTAATGGTTTGTTAATGGGTTTTTACTTTACTCATGAAGGTTATGTATCAAAATTATTGTTAAATATTATTTTTAAGATAAATTATTTACTGTTTGAACATATAAACTCTATATACAACTGCTTCAGAATCTGCGCCATTGTACAGATGCAAGCATACCATAGCTCTATTAGACCTTGTGTCCAGGGTTGGCCAGTAAAAACCGGGGTGGTTTTAACTGGTTAAAACCGCCCCGGTCAACACTCCCTGAAGTGGTCAATACTGGTCAATACTCTTTTTTTGTTAAAATAAAGCTCTTAAAGCTTTAAAAGGATTTAACTATAGTGTAATGATGTATTACAGATACACAGGAAGCTATTTCAAGAGTATATAGGGGGTATAGGAAGCACAAAGTGGATTTTTCAAATCTGAAAAGACCACCCTGGTCTATTGAACTGACCACGTTTATTTATTGCACTGACCACTCTTGTCGATTGAAATGACCACTTGTGGTGGATTGAATCAACTACTCTGACTGATTGAAAAGACCACCCTGGCCAATTGAACCAGGTGTATGGTGATTCCTGAAGTATTTGTTGACTTCTACAACTTGCTTTATCACCCGGTCAGGAGTTTAATCCTGTCCCAGCAGATTCAGCCAGTGTGCAGAGCATTACCATAAACTTCTCAGCAGACTCATTGTCAGATGGCTTCTTGGGCACAAATAGGAGTAAAACAAAGTGTCAGTGTATAATACCCCTGTCAGTGTATAATCACCCTGTATCAAGACATTTGATTGGTCACAATCAGATCTACATGTATGCCACTCCCACAGTAATGCAGTGACATGGGGCAACCTAACACATGATAATCTGTTTTGACAGCAATTCACAGGTGTTGCAAACTTGCAAATACTTTTCCCATGATTGTAAATAATAGACATCAATGAATCTTCAACATTTAATTGTTGATTGACTATGGGTATATGACCTTAATGGTTAATTATTTGCTGTAATATATTCCCAAAGTGGTCAATACTGGTCAATTGAAATTTTGAGTGGTCGATTGAGGTTTTAATGGTCACTTGAGTTGTAAGTGAACAGTTGATTGAGTTGAAGTATTTAGTGGTTGATTGCTTATGAGTATAGCTAGCCTTTTGGTTGGTAAACTCCCAAACTGATCCTACATGTAGGTGGTCAATACTGGTCGATTTTCAATTGACAAGGCCGGTCATTTCAATCAAACACTTAAAGTGTAGTCCTGGTTTTATCAAAAAGTTACAAAATGTAATTCAAATTCAATCTTTAGATTAAATCATTGATATGATCATTATTCCCAGTATGCTCATCATGACAATGTATGAATAAGATAAGTAGGGTTGTACTTTATTTTATAAGTAGTCTGATTAAATTGACCACATCAAAATTCAAATGGCAACCCGGCAAAAGACCACTTGTGGTCGTTAAAGAAAAACTTTGAAAAACAATATCCAAATATCATACTGTTATTTAAAAAGATCCTTAACAGTACAGTTTGTATGTACTGTATATATTAAACAACAATTTACATTGCTAAGGGTATGATACATAAGTTATAAGTTGGTTCGAAGTGGTCATTTGAATTGACCAGTAATGACCACTAATGACCGGTTAAAACCAGTATTGACCGCCCGGGTGGTCAATACTCTTATTGACCGGTCGATTGCCAACCCTGCTTGTGTCTAGATTTAGAGATATGGCATTGCAGCTACTTCTACTTCTTCTACAAGGTAGTGGCCACATTCAACACTTTGAATATAACTGCAACAAGAGTTGTCAGAGAGACAACAAAGCTCGCCACCGGCACCTTTAGAAACTTCGATTTCGAAACCTAAAACCTTTCGCAACCTTAGTTCAAGGTCAAGGACACTGGGCTAATTTTTTTGCATGCATGGAAAGGTCGTGTCCATATACGCATGCATGCCAAATATGAAAGAAATATCTCAGTGGATATATGAGTTAAAGAAATTTAGAGAAACCTAAACGCAGACTTTGAAACCTAAACGCGGGTCCTAAGTTCAAGGTCAGAGGGCTCAAACATTTTGCATGCAAGGAAAGATCTTGTCCATATACATGTACACATGCAAACTGAATATGAAAGGAATATTTCAATGGACATAGGAGTAATAAAAATTTTGAGAAACCAAAACACAGATTTCGAAACTAAACATGGGCCCTAAGTTCAAAGTCAAGGTCACAGGGGTCTAAATTTTGCTGTGCCTGGAAAGGTCTTGTCCATATACACACATAAACCAACTATGAAAGCAATACCTCAAGGGACATAGAAGTAAAAGGCATTTTTCAAAACCTAAACACAGGCCCTAAGTTCAAGGTCAAGGTCACAAGGGTCCAAATTTATCTGTGCATGGAAAGGTCTTGTCCATATACACACACATACCAACTATGAAATCAATACCTCAAAGGATATAGAAGTTAAATGCATTTTTCGAAACCTAAACGCAGATTTCGAAACCTAAACACAGGCTCTTAGTTCAAGGTCAAGGTCACACAGGTCTAAATGTTTCTGTGCATTGAAAGGTCATGTCCATATACACATACATACCAACTATGAAAGCAATAACTCAAAGGACATAGAAGTTAAAGGCATTTTTCTACACCTAAACACAGATTTCGAAACCTAAACACAGGCCCTAAGTTCAAGGTCAAGGTCACACGGGTCTAAATTTTTCTTTGCAGGTAAAAGTCTTGCCCATATACACATACATACCAACTATGAAAGCAATACCTCAAGGGACATAGAAGTTAAAGGCATTTTTCAAAACCTAAACGCAGATTTCGAAACCTAAAAGAAGGCCTTAAGTTCAAGGTCAAGGAGTCTAAATTTTTCTGAGCATGGAAAGGTCTTGTCCATATACACATACATACCAACTATGGAAGCAATACCTCAAGGGACATAGAAGTTAAAGACATTTTTCGAAACCTAAACGCAGGTTTCAAAACCTAAACGCAGGCCCTAAGTTCAAGGTCAAGGGGTCTAAATTTTTCTGAGCTTGGAAAGGTCTTGTCTACATACACACACATACTGACTATGGAAGCAATACCTTAAGGGATATAGACGTTAAAGGCATTTTTCAACACCTAAACGCAGATTTCGAAACCTAAACACAGGCCAAAAGTTCAAGGTCAAGGTCACAGGGGTCAAAAAATTTCTGTGCATGTAAAGGTCTTGTCCATATACACATACATACCAACTATGAAAGCAATACCTCAAAGGACATAGAAGTTAAAGGCATTTTTCTAAACCTAAATACAGATTTCAAAACCTAAACACAGGCCCTAAGTTCAAGGTCAAGGTCACACGGGTCTAAATTTTTCTGAGCATGTAAAGGTCTTGCCCATATACACATACATACCAACTATGAAAGCAATACCTCAAGGGGCATAGAAGTTAAAGACATTTTTCGAAACTTAAACACAGATTTCGAAACCTAAACGCAGGCCCTAAGTTCAAGGTCAAGGTCACAGGGGTCAAAAAATTTCTGTGCATGGTAAGGTCTTGTCCATATACACACACATACCAACTATTGAAGCAATACCTCAAGGGACATAGAAGTTAAAGGCATTTTTCGAAACCTAAACACAGATTTCGAAACCTAAGCGCAGGCCCGAAGTTCAAGGTCAAGGTCACAGGGGTCTAAATTTTTCTGAGCATGGAAAGGTCTTGTCTATATACACACACATACCGACTATGGAAGCAATACCTTAATGGATATAGAAGTTAAAGGCATTTTTCAAAACCTAAACGCAGATTTCGAAACCTAAACGCAGGCCCTAAGTTCAAGGTCACAGGGGTCTAAATTTTTCTGTGCATGTAAAGGTCTTGTCCATATACACACACATACCAACTATTGAAGCAATACCTCAAGGGACATAGAAGTTAAAGGCATTTTTCGAAACCTAAACGCAGATTTCGAAACCTAAACGCAGGCCCTAAGTTCAAGGTCACAGGGGTCAACAATTTTCTGTGCATGGAAAGGTCTTGTCCATATACACACACATACCAACTATGGAAGCAATACCTTAAGGGACATAGAAGTTTAAAGGCATTTTTCGAAACCTAAACGCAGATTTCGAAACCTAAACGCAGGCCCTAAGTTCAAGGTCAAGGGGTCAAAAAATTTCTGTGCATGGAAAGGTCTTGTCCATATACACACACATACCAACTATGGAAGCAATACCTCAAGGGACATAGTAGACATTTTCTTAAAATTGTTTACGCCGTTCACGACGACGCCGACTACAACGGGGGTATTGCAATAGCTCGTCATGTACTACGTACAGGCGAGCTAAAAAACAACAACAACAAGATTGCGTGATCAATAAACGCTTATGCCCCAGGTGGCATCCTTGACAATTGTCAATATATTCTTAATCTTTTCTAAGTCGAAATTAGGTCAAGGTCAAACTGAGCTTGGGTATTATTGGTGAGTTGGTAATGGTCCAAGGCAATAACTGTATAAGTATCGAAGCATTATAGTAAACAGTGTTGATGTTAGAGGAAACGGTAAAATCTAGATAACCGAGAAAGAGCCCATTTAAAATATTCTAAGTTCAAATTAGGTCAAGGTCAAAATCAAAGTTTGGTGATATTGGTGGACAGGGGTTGGTCCAAGGCAACAACTATATGAGTATCCAAGTATTTGGGTAAGGGGTGTTGATGCTAGACAAAATGGTAAAATCTACTTAACCTTGTTACGGATGCACACACGGACGGACAGGTCGATTAGTATATGCCTCCGCATCGGTTGATGCCGGGGGCATAAAAATTAGGCAGTGGCTAGACGTCCGGAACCGGACGGCTAGCCAACCCTCACAGGATGGGCTAGATGTCCGGAATAAATTTCTTTCAGGAAATATACTGCTTTATTAGTTAGTGCCTGGGCATATTTAAAACAAGTTGAAACAAACCTAAATGCATTTAATTTTCAAAAAAACAACAGAGAGCATAAACAAATCACATGCATATAAAGGAATTAAATTACCTTCGCTTAAGACCGACGTTCCCATCCGCCATTTTAATTGGTTATTGACTCTGCTGCCCCGACTGTGTCGCTATTAGATTAGGACGCAGGGCATTTCTGTTGATAATATTGTAATTGATGCATGTAAATATTAACTGAGTGTTATAATTCAGATTGAAGATCAAATGCCGAAAATATTTCAAATGGATGGTATATTATAGAGTTGATTATCTCCATATCTAATTATCGCGGCCGGTATCTCCATGTATTGTCGCTAGTAGCTCGGAGCAGACACAGAGTAATTTCTCCATGCTAGTAGCAAACTGTGAATGAATCGGAAATAACAAAGTCATGCAAACACAATCCATTGTTAAGCATCGACATAAAGTGGACTTTGGAGTAAAAGTTTGAGTAATACCGGTACATGTATCTATGAAGTTCATTATACCTCGAAAAAGGGAAGACCTCTCCCAATTACTGTAGATCGCTGTGAAATTCTAAGTCAGAGATTTTTCTCTGACACTAAAGAAATCAATTAAAAATGGAAACATTCTAACATGGACATTATGTACATGCTCGAAAGTGTCAGTTAAGCGAAACGTTCAGGTATTCAATCATCAATTAAAAATGCCTGCGAGAGTGCGGTTCTCCTTCTAGGTTGGGAAAGAATACGGCAACAACAACAACAACAATTGCGGATGCGAACGTAGCTCATAGTGACGGTAAATTAATTCCTTAAAGTGCGACTTTTTTCTGTTCGCATCGATTTTCTGAAGTTTAAAATTGCATTTAAGGTTGTTTGCCATATATATCCAGGCACTAACTCACGTAAATTATGCAGTATAAGCTCTGACGAAAATCTATTCCGGACGTCTAGCCTACCCTCACAGGGCAGGCTAGCCGTCCGGAACCGGACGGCTAGCCACTTCCTAAAAATTAAGATAAGGTATGTGGCAAGTAGACATTTAAATGCATGGACTGAGTCTGCTGATACTATGTCTGGAGAAAGGCTGTTCCACTCCTTGATTGTCTGCGGGTAAAACCAGTGTTGCCGACAGTTGGTAGAACACTGTAGAATCGTGAATGATTTTGTTAGCTTGTCATCTGTTTTCCTTCAATCGTGCACGTACATTTTGTCATCGGTTTTCGCGAATTAACGATAGCATTTTTCAACAGAAATAATATTCCACTTAAAGTTATGTACCCTAGCTGGGTGGGTTCAAAGTCTGAGAGAGTATCCCCAACCAATAAGATAGAAAATATAGCATAAGAAATAACATAGATGATCCGATTTTATGATAAAAGGTGGTTTATTTAAGCATTTTAGTCATGTTGTACATCCGTGATTAAGCAAAGCACAGTTTTTTCTACAGCTACATCTACATCATACGTTGGTGCAGTCACTATTGACTATTACCCAACGGGTTTGGATTGGTCAAGAAAAAGTGAAAGAGAGAAAATAGTAAAGTAAGATATCAGATTTAGGATCTGAATTCTAAATTGTGATAGGAAATACAAATGACATTCAGGATTACTGTACAAAAACTTCAAAAAGTATCTACATATAGGAAAACAGTGAAGACCAAGATTTGAGAACTCTTATTTATAAAAGCCCTCTGATCTAGTACTGCGATGTTTGCAATTTTCTTCTTCTTCAAATTATCATAAAATCATAATGCTAAGATAATTACGTGGCAAGTTGGCAACATATAAAGCAAACACACATATTTTTTAAAAATAATATTTTTTGCTTCAAATTATAATCTAATGCTCATTTATAGTAATATAGATTATATCATCAGAAAGCAAGTAAACCAATGTAGGTAATGTGTCTTTCTATATTTTTATGTCAAACCCTTTCATCTATAAGAATTAAGATGTATAGTTTTTTGTAAACAAAATAACATATCAGTAATTCTGTACTCCTTGTATCTACCGTTATGATATAGATTCTAGCAAGTTCTTGTCATAAAGAAATTTAAATTGATTAATAAAAACAAAGGTTTAGTAGGCTGTTTATCTTTAGGACACCATTGAAATACAACGCAATGTAATGCTTAAAGTGGCTCAGGGAACACCATTTATACATAAAAACTTCAAAAAATTTCGACATGCGGAAGGGGGTAACAATCCCTCCCGCACCCTCCCCCTGCCCCAGCGCCTTCCAATTTTTCTGGGGAAGACCCTGAATCCGTAAGGCATGTGATGCTGTGTGACGAGAAGGGGGAGTGTTTTATATAATGCCATCTGTCTTGTGACTCTTGTCAACACCAACTATATCGTTGGAGATTTTATACAGAAGAGTTAGTCTGCTAAGTTGTCTTCTGTCCTAAAGCTAGTCATTTACCGAAAACCCCTCAGTTTTCTATCAAGAACATTATCTAAAGAATCGGAAGAAAATCATGGATTTTATTCAAATTTTGTAACGGAATGTAGTTTAATTAACTTTAAGCCCGGGCAGTTTAGCAATCACAACTGGTGCACATTGCATTGAGATCATTTATTTGTACGACAGGATAAATCCAAGGCCTGTTTGTTTCTACTCCGTGAAAAACATCATTCCATGATCCAAATGTAGCCGGGTTGAGTATATGATTAAACGGCAAAAGATTTGTGTAAGGGACCCAGTGGTTAAGTCGGTAGAACACTTGCCCTGTAAGCAAGAGTCCCAGGGAAGAGCCCCGGTCCGGCGGCATATTTTTCTCACCATGTTACATGTGGCGCCCAACGTAAATAACCCGTAGGATAATATGTAACTCGTAGAGTGTACAGAAATTAATAATAAGAATATCGTGGACTGTTCTTTAATAAGAAATCGGGGTTACTAGAATAACCGGAATACACCGAAATACACCTTAATATACCTATTATGGCCCATGAAACAGTTTCAGATGATGTTTTTACACATTTTGTGTACTAATATATTAAATTTGCAAAGGAAATATGCAATATGTGGGTTATAAATGGGTTTTTTCTGTTGAAATCGTAACCGAAGTCTACTTTGTACAGTGTAATTCTCATGTATGTGTAATTCTCACATGATACCTAAAAAGTAGATTTCTGTTAAGATTTCAAAAGAAAAACCATTTATAACCCACAAATTGCACATTTCCTTTGCATATTTAACAAATTAGTATTTAAATGTGTATATACATCAACTGAAACTGTTTCATGATCCATAATAGGTATATTAAGGTGTATTTCTGTGTATTCCGGTTATTCTAGTAACCGGAAATCGGGATGAATTCTTGTGTAGAGGGGGTGTGTGTAGCCGGATTAACTATATGATTAAATGGTGAGATATTTGTGTAAGCGTCCCGGTGGTTCATTCGGTAGAACACACCGTTTGTAAATACACTTATGTGCAAAATTGCCCCCGAGTGGGATCGGCACATTAATGGAAGAAGAAGAAGAAGAACACTTGCCCTGTAAGCAAGGGGTCCCAGGTAGGAGCCCCAGTCTAGCTGCATATTTTTCTCATCACATTACACAAATAACATCCATTTACAAAAAAATAAAAAATAGGGCAAATCTGTATCTTCATTCTCTTTAAATTTAAATCTACTAAGTGATAAGGTCATTTTCACAGATCTACACAGTTTGACAGCTTTGCGAAGGAAGTGTACCCCACCCACCTTATTAGATAGAATAAAAATATGCGTATCAAGATGACATGTACTTACCCGAATATCGAACCAAAGAAACCTTTGGAGGACTTGATTTTACTTTCAGCTTCTTTTATGAACTGTAAACCTTTTGCTTCCTGATCGGCCATGGCTGTCTTTGAGTAAATATCGCGTGATTAAAAGGCAGAATATATCGATATCGTCACCACCTCATTATTTACAAGTCTCTGCACATGCGCAGACAGTCTTTCGATCGGTGTTAGAGTAAATTACTCCTCGTAAAAGTACTTCGTACTTTGACAAGTTAGCTTCTTTAACAAGAAATATCTTTAAAAAAGATATTCAGAGGAATGGGTGGTGTAATTCATGCTGTTGATGGGTGTGCAAAATTGTATGAAATTGGAGGTTTTCAAAGAATTGTAATATCTTGGATTGAAAAGCAAAAAATACACATTCAAGGATATAGCATACCTCTGACTAAAAAACTATAAATGTACAGAAAAATGCAAAACAATAATATAACCCATATCCTAGCTACTTGTAGGAGGAGATCCTTAGATTAAACTATATTGTTCTATATATCAAACTTCATTCATGGGGAGTTTCTTGAAACAAACTATAACTAGATGAACAGTCTGCTCTGCTGTACAAGTTCTATAACACCTCACTCTTGTAAATAAATGATGAAACAACACAATTGTGTTTAACTCACTTGAGACCATTTATTATATTGCTATCAATGTATGGTAAATTTGTACAAATAGTTAACCATTATTAAACAAAACACATAGCCACCACTGTCTGCTAGCATATCTTAAAATAGAAACATGATGTCATCAGCTCAGTATTACACACTGTCTGTGTCTCTAATTTTACACTCACATCAGTACATAAACCAGGCAGTGGCATGTTCAGCCAGCCTTCCGCTTACCGAGCGGACGGTTGCTCGCTCTTGAACGAACTTGCTCGCCGAGCGCTAGGCGAGCGGAAGGTATCAGTACGTAAAAGTTGCTAGTTGTATTAGTGTACACTCTAGGGGGCGCAAGCTGTGCTTGTTGAATGATAGCGAGCAGACAGCAAGCGCTAGGTTTCCGCTAGGTTTCCGCTCGACGATCTTGAACATGGGGCTGGCTTCAGTTTCAGGGCTCCAGATAAGAGGGGAGTAAATTGAACAAATCTAACATTTTCTCACTCATTTCAGCACCAAACCCTATGGTGTTACCACTCATTTTTATCGTCTCGAAGAGACAATTCAAATGAGTTGGACACCATAGGGTTTAATGCACAAATAAAGTTTTTAAGTTTTGGAATAATTCTCTTATCTGGAGCCCTGGCTACTATCCAATCAGACAATTCAGTTTCAACAGGTGCTCTTAATTCTAAATTTCTGATCAAATATGATTGGTTCAAATGTTTGTGTAAAAAGAAATATGTGTCTAAATAGATAATAGACAGCTCCGCTGAGAAAAAAAAACTTAACATTTAACAAAACTTAAAAAACCATACAGGGCAGTTTTCAAGAGACTAAAAACCAAATGGTGCATTTGCAAAAATAAAGAAAAAAATATCAAAAACAATATTATCAGTCTAAAAAACGGTGACGGGTCAAAATGTCAAATGTATGCCATTTCCCTCATGTTGCAGGGCTGCCATAAGTTGACATGAAAATCTTAAGATCTCCAAACTTGCATTTTTCAAGTGCGATTTTACGAATCGTACCTTTACCAAGGATAATATATAGACAGTTATATATTATCCCTGCTTTACCCCATTGCCTGTGTCTAGTTTTGTGACATATGGCTGCTTAAAGTAGGCTGGAAGTAAAGTAGAACACGGAATTATACAAAATTCAGTGTATAATTCTGTGAGTAGAATGCGCCTTAAGGCGCATTCTGCTTTACTTTCAGCCTGCTTTAAGCTACCATATACTAGAAAAAAATCCGAATACTTAGGAAAAATGACAACCCTGATGTTGTATGTTTTATACCTGAGTGAAAAATAAAACATTTGTTCTGTTCTGTTCTGTAAATATAAACGAAATTTTAAGAAAATTCAAACACTAACACTTGCAATGTAGTATATTAAGTAGCAATGCCAAACGCCGAAAGGGGGCGTGGCCTTCGGGGATCTCATTAATATGCATGACTCAATGGCTTCCAACCCAACAATACACGTATTTTTTTTTGGGGGGGGGGGGGGGGCTTAAACTCCCTTTTATTATAGCAAGATCGGGATCAAACCACAAGAAATAGCATTCTGAATGATTAAATTAACTGGAAATAAGTTTACCAAGAGGCCACTTGAGAAATAAATTGGGTAATTTTTTCCCCCTTTTATGTTAAAGTGTTGAACTTTAACATCATATTTTGTTTCTTTTATACATGTTTAGGTCAAGATCTACCCATTAACCACAAAATATCCCTGAAATTGTTTTTTAAAAAAATCCTTTGGCATTGCTATATTAAGCATCAAGAAACGAAGGATATTAACCCCTTCACTGCTTTACCCCCGCAGGGCTACCATTTCTCCGGATTTTTCCTAAATCTCCGGATTTTTTTCCACTACATGGTATCTTAAAGCAGGCTGAAAGTAAAGCAGAATGCGCCCTAAGGCGCATTCTGCTTTACTTACAACCTGCTTTAAGTAGTCGCATGTCAAAAAAACAAGAAAAAGGCTATAGGGTAAAGGTACGATTCGTAAAATCGCACTTGAAAAATGCAAATTTGGAAATCTTAGGATTTTTCATGTCAACTTATGGCAGCCCTGCCCCCGAGTACAGTAGTCATTTGCAAACAGTTTAGATCCTGATAAGACGCCGCATAACGCGCTGTCTGATCAGGATACGAACTGTTTGACACTTATTTCAATATTTCTTAAGTCAAAAAACCTAAAAATAGTTTTTTAGAAATAGAAGCAGACGACAATTGTTTAAATTTGATGACGTCGTGTCAGTGAAGGGGTTAAAACTAGACCGCACAGTGTCTTTCCTACATAAATTCGGTGGTATGGGAACATTTCTCCTGTTTAACAGTTAACGCATCTTGTTAGTTAACCAGTTATTTATCACGAAAGTAGCTAATTAACTAGAAAAAAAATCATGTTATTAGACATCTAAACAACAGAAACAATGTATTTGGATTTTGACTAGATCTATTTCTGTTTCTAAGCTCTACTTGCAAACATTTCAACCATTCTGTTATGTATACAGTTGTATATGCTATTCACCTTATTCAAACAACTGGAAGTCTATACTGGGCATATCATATGTTTGGATCCAGATCAGATAATTAACAACATGGTGTCTGATCAGAAATAATGCTGTTTGACACCTAGATTATGCCTGCATAAACACAATAACCACTGATAATATGAGCATACTGGATCTATATAAAGAAAAGCATTTCATATGAATAAAGGTTACTTATTAATGATATCAAAAAAAGTCACAATGGGTTGAGTTGGTTTTTTTTAGTATAAAATAGGAAACAGAATTTTTCAAGAATATAAGACTTGGGATGGGTTGAATTTTCAAGAACAAAAACGGATTTCTTTTATTTTCTCTATTTCATAGCTTATGTTATAACTTATCTATGTTTGGTACAATAAAAAATGTTTAAGATTTTCAGCGACTTTTTACATTTTTTTCTTTTTAAATCAATTTGTACTAACATTTGATGAATAAAATTTTGCATTATATGCAAACCTATTCACAATGACATTTCGTTATATAGATAAGACAGAATTTTGATAAGACGAAATAATTTACTAGGTCCCTTATTTAGTTAGTAAATGATTCAGGGGTGCCATAAGTTGATCATAAAAATCCTAAGATATCAATTTTTCAGACGCAATTTTACTAATCATACCTTTACCCCATAGCATGTTCCTTGTTTTGGAGACACGTGGCTGCTTAAAACAGGTTGAAAGTAAAGCTGAATGCGCCATAAGGCGCATTCTGCTTTACTTTCAGTCTGTTTTAAGCTACGATCTCTTAGGAAAACAAGAATATCGTTCCCAACGATGGATGCTCCCCACAAAGAAAAAGCCCGAGGTATAGCATGTTTAGTAGGTGAACACAGTAACAAGTTTCATCAACTTACGCTGTAACATTCAGGAGATATGCTTCGGACAAAAATGAATTTATTATGAAAAAGGGAGGCAATTCAATATTTGCAGATGACAGGGTTATAATTCTTGTGTACTACACTTATTTTTGTCATCCGCTAACACAGTATCAATGTTCAAGTTACAATGCGGCAGTAAATTTGATTTTTTTAAAAATTATGTAGAAAAAGGGAGATAATTCAATATTGGGAGATGGCAGAGTTATGGTTCTTGAGTACAGCTCTCTTTCTGTCATCTCATATCACTGTATCAAGTTTCATCAACTTACAATGCAATGCTCAGGAGATATGCTCCAGAACAAAATTGATTTTTTTAAATAGAAAAGGGGAGATAATAAAATATTGGGAGATGATAGAGTCATGGTTCTTGTGTACTGCACCTCCTTATGTCATCACCTATCACTGTATCAAGTTCCATTAACTTACGGTGTAGCAGTCAAGAGATATACTCCGGACAATTTTTTTTTTGTATTTTTAGAAAAAGGGAGATAATTCAATATTGGGAGATGACAGAGTTACCGTTCTTGTGTACTGCACTTTCTTTAGTCATCCTCTACCACTGTTACAAGTTTTATCAACTTTCAGTGTAACGGTCCAGAGATATGCTCCGGACAAAATTGATTTTTTTTATGAGAAAAAGGGAGATCATTCAAAATTAGGATATGAGAGAGTTACGGTTCTTGTGTACTGCACCTCCTCCTGTCATTCTCTATCACTGTATCAAGTTTCATCAACCTACGGTGTACCGTTCAAGAGATATGCCCCGGACAAAAAAGCGTGACGGACGGACAAAGCGGCGACTATATGCTCCCCCCTAAAGGGGAGCATAAAAATCCGAATACTTAGGAAACTTCCGGAGAAATGGCAGCCCTGATGATTGTCCACACACATTACACTGGTATGGTCCATTCTCTGGCTCCGAGGTTATAAAACGTTTTAGTTTTTTTGAGTCGGAGTGTGTTCCCAAGCATTTGATTGATCAGGTTTGAGTCTAAGACCAACCTGACCAATCAATTGCTTGAGAACGAGTTAAGACTCAAGTAAAAAGCTTTATAACCTCGGACCCGGAGCCTTGTCTTATGTGTTTGTCTATTTGACATACAGTGCAGGTGTAGGTTCTCTTCCCTGTATATATCCTTATGTGTTGTTGCCCTTAGGTATTTTACAAACACATCTGACTGTGTCTCTCCCCTGGATGAAGTTTCACGTTTGGTTTAATGATTCTGTAAATCAAGTTTGGACACAAATCACAATTATATGATCTCCGTCATTTACCCTTATGTGGTGGACCAAGGCGCTATTTCGTGAAAATGACTTTTCAAACACACCACATTAAATTTTGTAAAGCATTTCTCCTGTATATATTCTAGTATGCGTGACTTAAATACGTTTCTCAGGAACTAATTTAGTAGTGTTTGTTTTCATTACTTTTGGTGAGCTGTGATTGGTTGTAATTGTTTTCATACCCTCGAGAAAAGAAATGATTAGGGCACGCCTTATCGGGACTACTTTCACTTAGTGAAATATCATTGACTGTCACAAGCGCTGCGTGAAGCAGGAAGCCAAGTGACGTTACTTCAAAACAATACCACGTGTTGGCGATTAATATACTATGCCAAACTTCCAATGCAACACCCCAGATATTCCCATTACTTCCAATGTTAAACATGTCTTAAGTTAGTCTGGTCATTTCTGTAATGTGTGTATATCCTGAATAGATTTATTCTGAAATTCATAAAGTGATCAATGGACAATATTCTTGGTAAACAAAAACAAAATGAATTGGCATTTGGTCCCAAAAATATGGAATTTTGTGATGACAAGTTTTCAGAAATCTCATATCAATGCATTTTCAATGGGGAATGTTAAGGTTATCTCACACACCCCTTGATTTCGGGATACCTCTGTCCGAGAGGTGAGAAATAGTGAATCTATCACCACCGTGAGTGTCAGATATAGTGAATCTAACACCACCGTGAGTGTCAGATAAGAATATCCCACCCGAGTTTTGAAGATATTTTTGGAACACGAGGCTTCAAACGAGGATGGGATATTCATCTGATACTCAACTGTGGTGTTAGATTTATTTTCTCACCTCGTCAACCCTAAAAACGCGTTTAACTTGCTATACAGTGGCGAGTTGTATTTTAGGGCGCTAATGCATGCATGACGACGTCAAAACAACGGCACTAACAACCAATCATAAGACAGCTCCATTAGTTCGGCGTGTCTGTCCGCACAGATAAGGTTATCTCACACACCCTAGATTTCGGGATACCCCTGTCCGAGAGGTGAGAAATAGTGAATCTAACACCACCGTGAGTGTCAGATAAGTATATCCCACCCGAGTTTTGAAGATATTTTTGGAACACGAGGCTTTGCCGAGTGTTCGAAAATATCTTCCAACTCGGGTGGGATATTCATCTGATACTCAACTGTGGTGCAATATTTATTTTCGCACCTCGTCAACCCTAAAATCGCGTTTAACTTGCTATACAGTGGCGATCTGTATTTTAATGCGCTAATGCATGCACGACGACGTCAAAACAACGGCAATAACAACCAATCATAAAATAGTTCGGCTTGTCTGTCCAGACAGATAAGGTTATCTCACACCCCCTAGATTTCGGGATACCTGTGTCCGAGAGGTGAGAAAACCTTATCTGTCCGGACAGACAAGCCGAACTATCTTATGATTGGTTACTCAACTGTGGTGTTCGATTTATTTTCTCACTTCGTCAACCCTAAAAACGCGTTTAACTTGGTATACAGTGGCGAGTTGTATTTAAATGCGCTAATGCATGCATGACGACGGCATGACGGTGTCATAACAACGGCAATAACAACCAATCATAAGATAGTTCGGCAAAGCCTCGTGTTCCAAAATTATCTTCAAAACTCGGGTGGGATATTCTTATCTGACACTCACGGTGGTTTTAGATTAACTATATCTCACACACCCTAGATTTCGGGATACCTCTGTCCGGGAGGTGAGAAAAGTAGATGTCAAATAATATACATGTTGTTGTTGTGTTTAAGTCACGCAAAACCAAAATTGGAAATTATTTTCATGCATACTGAGAAAGCTAAATAAGAAATTTGATTGCAATCGGCCGAAAGAAAATATAATTATTAACAGAAAACATTTTTTAAAAAGTGTAAAGGGGGATAATTCTGAAAATACTGAGACACATAAAAAAGATATCTAAGATTTATCTTTGAATTGCAATTAACTTCTTTACACCATTGCCTGTTGTTGGTACCATTGTGCACAACGGTTAACTCCTTCACTGCCGTGACGTCATAAATTTTAAATAATTGTCGTCTGCTTCTATTTCAAAAAACCAATTTTTAGGTATTTTGACTTAAGAAATATTGAAACGAGTGTCAAACAGTTAGGACCCTGATCAGACGCCGCGTAACGCGGCGTCTGATCAGGATCCAAACTGTTTGCAAATAATAACTCAGGTACTTGACATATACATCTAGATCTATTACCCCCCCCCCCCCCCTTTAAAATTAAAAAAAAAATTTGCTAGATACTTTTAGAAGTAAAGTATAATTATTTTTTAAAGGGGATGGGTGGGGGGTTTAATTGATGTATGTGTCAAGAACTGTGTATCTATAATAGAAGTAAAGTAAGAAAAAATATATTTATTTTTTTAAAGGGGGGGGGGGGGGGGTGTTAGTTAATAGATCTAGTTGTATGTGTCAAGTACCTGTGGGGTTAACGGCATCGTTTGGTACATCAATGACTGACTGTTGGTACGTGAGGTCCCATTGGTGCCATTAGCTGACTGCTGGTACCGCTGGTTCCCCGTGGAATTGATTATGTATTGGTAATAAGCGATACTACCAGGGTCCAAGGTTATAACGCTTTTGAGCTTAGTCTGGAGGTGTTCTCAAGCATTTGGTTGGTCAGATTTGAGCCTAGGCTCAAATCTGACCAATCAAATGCTTGAGAATACACTCAGATTCAACTAAAACTCTGTATAACCCCGGAGCCTGTAGTGATCAATTAAAAACGCTCACAATATGTTTTGCTTAAATATCTTTTTTTTAACAAAAACAAAAAAGTAACTGAAGAGCCTCCGTGGCCTAGTGGTAAAGTCACTGTGACTTACTATCACTAAGCACCTCGCCGCTGTTGTTTCGAATCCCGGATTTTTCATGTAGAAAAACCTTCAGCTGGCTTGCGGAAAGTCGGTGATTCTACCCAGTTACCGATTTGTGGCTGAAACAGTGCAAAGTCATTTTGACTATGCCTGCTCTTTCTGGTACCCTGGGCTAGCCAAATACTATAAACATAGGCTTCAAACATCACAAAATAAGGTCATTAGGTTTGTTCTTGGTTTAGATAGTAGATCGCACATTGGCAAAGATTAGTTTACTTGTCTGAATTGGTTGCATGTGTCCAAAAGGGTTGAACAGATTATGCTATGTCATGTTCACAAAATTAGATACGGTTCTGCCCCGATTACTTAAGTGATAATTTTAAACTTTTGTATTCTCTTCATAACCGTAACACAAGATCAAGTAAAATTGCTAGTCTAAGTGGAGATTTTTCTAATGTGACTTTTTCTGATACTGGGCGGTTTGCGAAACCCAAGGTACGTGGTTTTGGTGAAAAATCATTTGCTTGGCACGGTATTGAGTCTTGGAATAGTCTCCCTCAGTATTTAAGAGACATCACTGACAATTTGAGGTTTAAACTGTCCACCAAGAAACATCTTTTAACTACAATATAAAGTTTTTGTGGTGCAGTATTTTCAGTATTGTAAGATGATTCTTCTTGGTGGTTGAGTTTCAGTGAATTCAATTCATTGAGACAGGATCATCAGGAAAAATCATTTAACTGTATAATTTTATTTACTCAAACTTTCATGACTTTGTGTATGTTTCCTAATATATATTTATAGATTAATACATTAAATTTTTATGAAACCAACTCTATTTTATATCAAATTGTCATATCTTGTATGTGACAGATTGATTGATATTTTATTTATTCAATTCTCTGGGTAAAGTTCTGTTTCTTGTAGGACCTTTTAAATTATCTCAACACGGCATATATTGTGCAATGACTTCCGTTTATGGTCATTTAATTTATTGAGTGTAATACATATAATTATTGGTATGTTAGTAATATCATAATTAGTTTGTGATAAGAAGTCTACATATGTCTTTCAAGTATAATACATAATTTAACTAATGCAATAAGTGATATTTTCATAAACTATGTGATATTGAAAACTTGCTAAATATTTTCTTTTCATTAAATTATTATTTTGTTTATGTAATCAATGCATGGCTTTCATGGATCTGCCACTAGTATCGGGGACCACAATGGAAATAAGGGAAAATACATTTTCCCTTTTTTGTGCAATCCTTGGTATTTGTGAGCATATCATGTGCATTTTCATGTATATGCATTATTTGTTATAGTTTTCATTATATGTGTATGCATTTGTATTGCCATGTTATGCCACTATTGCCAAAATAAAATCAATCAATTAATCAATCAATCTGGAGGTCTTCCTTTACATGTAATTAGCTGGTCTTCGCGATATGACTGAAATACTTTTTAAAGCGACGTAAAATCATAAAAAAATCAAATCAAATCAAAGATATTAATTGAACTAATTGAAAGAAAGCTGATAGTAAAGCAGAAAAAACCTACTTTCAACCTGTTTTCAGTTGTGATCTGTTTTCAAAAGTAGAAACTGGCTATGGGGTAATGGGTTAAGGTGGGGTTAATTGGACTGAATGACAAACCAATAGCACACGCAAAATTCTTATATTCGATCTAAAAATAAAAGTAAAATAGGTAGGCCCTATACAATAGTGCTTTATAAATCTGCCATAGGTATCAAATTTTGTTTGACAACCATACCAAATACACAAATATTTATTAAACCCTTAGCTGCCTTATCCTGAGTACATTAGTTATATGCAAACAGTTTGGATCCTGATCAGACGCCGCGTGACGCGGCGTTTGAACAAGATTCAAACTGTTTGACACTTGTTTCAATACATTTTGTATTTCTTAAGTCAAAATACATAAAAACTGGTTTTTTTAGAAATAGAAGCAGACGACAATTTTTTTAATTTGATGACGTCATAGCAGTGAAGGGTTTAAAGACTTTTCCTCAGGCCATTGATGGACTATCCCCCACTGTTCGCGATAGGCGACAAAGAACATGAATCACAAACTTTCACCGGGTATACCAATCTCAGTTGGTGTGAAATTACAGGTAACTAATCTCAAGTTGTCTAGAGGTGCTCTCACATACTATATAACACTCAAGGATTTTTTCAATGGGTTTAAATAACCAAACTAACAAATTTAAGGTACGGGCCTCACTTGAAAAGCTTGGATGAGTATATCCCTAGACAAGATAGCAGTAAGGACAAAACTTGAACATGGCTGCATGCGTTGATAGCTTGTTAGGTGTTATGACCGAAAGGTCGTCAGGAGATGTCTTTAAAGGGACTCGCATCCGGATGGTGTACTTGTCAAAATAAAATAAAATACTCAAATAAAAGCAAATTTGGCTTCTGACATTAATAAATATGATCAGTCCAAAAAAAGTCTCAAGAATCGTCACCGAATCTTAGTTTTTTTTAGATATTTTTCATCGTTTTTCTATAGCGTCAGCTGACGGTATAGTTGTTGTTGTTGCTTCTCTACACGGACTCAGACGTAAACCCGAGCCGAATAAAGTACTATCAATCGCTACCAGTGAAGTACGTTAATTCGCTACCACATATACACAGAGAGCTGGTAGCCGAGGGGGTAAAGGCGTTTCCTCATTTTTCATGTTTGTCTCTGCATGGAGGGTCACGGATTCGAATCCCACCAGAGCTTCTTCTTTTTTTTTTTCGAAATGCATTTTTAACAGAATTTATTATCCTAGACTAAATCTTACCCATTTATATAAGCATTTGACATATATTTAGTAATTTTATTTACAAATTACTATTGTTAATGCTAAAGTCGGTTGCGAGCCTCTTTAACACATTATCAAATACGTGACTTGCTTACTTTCGTCATACAGTGGGCAAGACGTTATTTTATTCTAGATGTTGTCAATGTAATTTATAAAATTATGGCAATCATGTGGGCCTAAGAGTACTCTGAAGCTGTTTCTATGACCTGCCCTTCTGGCCCACATTGTGACCTCATGTAAGTTATATTTGTATTTTTATGCCCCCGCATGACTTAGGCGGGGACATATTGTTTTGGTCTGTATTTCTGTTCGTCCGTTTGTCTGTCTGTCCACAACTTTAACCTTGTCAATAACTTTATTTTGGCCATAAATTCGGAACTATAATTATGAGATAGAAACTTCATAATTGACATGTGTGCTCAACTCAAGAAGCTCTGCAGCTCAGTAAAACTTGGGTGATGCCCGGCAAAGGTCAAGGTCATTTAGAAAAAACTTGTTTCTTTGTATATTTCATTTCCAACAAAAGCGAATAGACAAATAGATATATTTCAGTGACAAAGTACCTCGGGATCATTTGTACTTTACTGTTACAAAGTTCGTGTTATGTAGTACAGCGCACCCTCTCTGCAACGACACCCAATGGGAGACAAAAAGTGTGTTTGTTGTACGAAGGGAGTCGTTACACTTGAATCCAGATCAGACGCCGCGTCACTCGTCATTAAAAATGTTTCTGTCAAAATGTACAATATCAGTGTGACCATACCACGTGGTATGTGACGTCATTTTTCGGTACCGCTGGCAGCCAAAATGACAACATTAGGCATCGATTCAACATTTGAAACAACTGTAAGTATTTTTCAACCGATTTTAACGAAACATAGTCTATGCTATGGAAAAAAATTAGTTCTTTATAATGGTGTTACTGGATTTGTCACCAGATTAATACATTTTGCCTGAAACCTGGACAACTGTTCAGAAAATGTAAAAATCACAGTGAGACCATGGCAAACCACTCCTAAATATTGCCGAAAAATGAATGCAGTCTTTTATCACAGTTTTGTAATGCTAACCAGAGGTTCAGGCAACCATGTAATATAACATAGGTAACATTTATACACGGATGACGTCCTCTGAACAAAGATATAAAGTAGTTGGTCAAAATGCGACCACGGCAATCCATATTGATATATGATTCACGGCAAGCCATATTATCAGAAACAATGTATCGATGTTCAAAGAAAGCCTGGCTTTTGACGAGGTGGTAATACTATGGGATAAAAACTATGTCAAAGCAAGGTACATTAATTGTAAAATTTCGGAGTGACAAAGTAAAGACTAGATTCTGCACAGTGCGATTCTTACCGTACTTATTTATTTCATTTACATTTGTATATGTAATGCGTGAATTGTTTTAAAATAGAAACTATAAGATATTCTAAACGTTGTTTATGGTTAAGCTCAGACTTGTCATCATACCCAGACCTCTGTCGTCTGTGAACATTTTCAAAAGTATTCTTCCTGAAACCAATAAATTTGATATACAGATCTCTTCCTGTAATCAACTTTAAAAAAGTGATATTTTCAAATCGATTCAACAACAGACCAAGCTTCCATGGCAATCCTTTTTTGTGTCATCTGCTGTAAGCAGACGTGACACTTCGGAATCAAATTTTCTGTCGTCTGTCTGTCATGTATTTTACGGTGTCGGTCTATCTGTCTGTCACGCTTTTTCCGTCTTATTTTCACTCTAGTTTCACCAAGTAGCCCCTCATACGCACACACCCGATTAATTTTGTAGTTTAGTCACTGTTTTGCACTTTTTGGGCTAGAGGTAAAATCATCAAACACGCTATATGGCGTCATCAAGCACATGTATGTTATATTTCGCTACGTTCACATCTAGCAACATTCAATGCATGTTCAAACTAAACAAAGTTTCGTTTCTTTTATAATTGATTTTAAGTGGGATTAAACAGACGAATTTTAGGATTTGTAAAATATTGTATCATTTTTACACAACAATCAGGGAATTTTGTCATGCAGATCCGATATCGGAGGATCAGTTAAATGCGAGAATGATTTGTGACATGTTTTGAAATCGAAAAAGGATAAGATCTCATTGGAAATTTAAGCAATAGAATCTAGAGATCTATGACATTTTGACGATTGGTCAACGGTCGAACAGTGTGTTAGTCCATGCCTATTTGAAAAAGGCGTTGATTGCGAGTACAGTCGATAGGTTTCCTGATATCTGACTTACTGATAGCTCCAACCCATGTGCTACTTAAGATTTGAAGATGATATTTCAATTATGGAAATAACTTGACAAGTACAAGTCTGTGGCATATGGTTCATTACACTTAAATCAATATTTTTAGAGTAATTCACCCTTTTCACATTGTTTTTCCTGCAGAGTACTTGTTATGCTAAAGCTATTGAAATGAAAGTTCGGTAATGGAAAGGTATTAAATTATTAATGAATGAGCGTGTATTGCACAAGTTTCATAACTCTTGCATCTATACCATGAGAGGTCTTTCTCCTTTTTTACACTTTTTCTGCTATACTGAAGCTTTACAATTCGGCTATAGCTCTTGCTCGACCGATGCTTGCTGACAGGTGACACATGTGTTTCGAGGGACACCTTTCTAGTTACTGGCAGCAATGCAATCCAATACTAATGTTCAAAAAATCTTTTTAACGCGTACTAGAGCATTTAGACGTTTCTGGACTTAAGCATCTTCACCTTACACGAAGATCTAGGTTTCAGTAATGAAACCCATTTTTCATAGATGATGTACGGAAGAAATGATATTTGCTCCTAGTTGTTTGTAAAATGACTTAACCCTTCCAGAAAATCCCGAAGAATAAATGGACGACGACAGTAAATATGAAATAAGTGGTAATGTCTATTGCAATTCCGGTATCTGTGATATTTTGTTATAGTTATGTTACTGTTTTTCATTTTCAGAACAAATAAAATGGATCCGAATATTTGCGGGTAATGTGGAAAGACTTTTAAGCAAAGGAAGAATATGCTGGCGCGTGAAAGAACCCACTCTGAAGTGTTTCATTTTCTTACTGTGGGATTGGGTTTCCAAATCGAAGAAGGCTTGACAGGCACAGGCTTAACAGGCTTGACCTTCGAACCTTTTTAGGAAGCGGGGATTTTGATGGAGTTGGTACTTTTTGGCTCGATTTGACAATATGTCGCCATATGACTTCCAACCACAGAACACTGCAAACGGTGTAGACCCACACCGGCTACCGTATTGATAATGCTACTTATCTTTTCGGAGTCTAACAGTTTGCAATTTATCATTGTTTACTGTTTTTGTTTACTTTAATATAAACAGGACAGACATTGTTTAGATGCTACATATTCAATGCAACAGCTGATCCGAGCCTATACCGGTTGTCGTGTCTTGGGGCTTGGTTTAGTTACTGTTATTGTTACATCCCACACACTGACCTTACTGTGTACTATAAATAGCATAGCATACATGTAGCGACGCGGCGAATGACATATGCGATACCTAGCTTCTGCGCTAGGGAGTATACTATTTGGCTCAGAGGTTATGGTATTGGACTGTCACGCCAGCGCCCCGGGTTCAATCCCCGCTCGGGGATTCCCAATATCCAATGTGGATTTTTCTGCTATGCTTCGTTACGGGGGTTTCTCGTAAGATGGGGGCTCGTCCGGGATGAACTATACGATGCCGAAATAGCTTCTAATATGCCGAATTGCCTTAAATGGCGAAGTGACTTCGTTCGTTAAGAGGGTTGTGTTACATCCCACACACTGACCTTACTGTGTACTACAGTGAAGATTGCTTATAACGTTTCGCCGGGGACCGTCATTTGTTGAACGTATAAATAGCATAGCATACATGTAGCGACGCGGCGAATGACATATGCGATACCTAGCCTCTGCGCTAGGAAGTAGACTCTTTGGCTCAGAGGTTATGGTATTGGACTGTCACGCCAGCGCCCCGGGTTCAATCCCCGCCCGGGGATTCTCAATATCCAATGTGGATTTTCTGCTATGCTTCGTTACGGGAGTTTCTCGTAAGATTATTCATAGTAAGTACAATGCACACATTTATTGTTTATTGTAAATATGGATTGAGAGCCTCATAGAAAATTGGTTATTACCAAATGTATCCACTCATTAAGGCCTTTCGCTACCGGAAGTCGGTCTTGCGGGCGAGCGGATATGCGTCAAGACGACACAGACTTTTTTCGTACGTGTTTATACTAGAACATTAAAGGAAATGTTGATACGAATTAGTATAATCCTTCATAGCGCAGTTAGTATAGTGGTTGACTAGCAATCCAAAGGTCATAGGTTCGAGACCCATCCGATCCAAATAATTTTTTTAAGTGTCCGATTTATTGACTTGTCAATACATAACGCAGTAATCAAGAGACATGTTATGTTTAGTCTTCGTTGATTAGTACTAGTGATGTTTACGGTCCAAGTATATGTCAACTTACCTGTACGTTTTAGTTTAATGACTTACAAGTCAATTAAATCGGTATACATGTAAACGATTTGATCGAACTATAAAGCCACACAGTGAAGCTTGTCAATACGCTAACCTTTTCAAGATCGATATTGCCCATTATAATTATGTTCAAACAATATAATAACACCTTTATTCAAAATGTTTTTAGCTTTTCTTGTAATGAATGTTGTGGGCTACTTATTGGGCGAGAATTATAGTCATTAGCTTTATTCATTTTTAAGAAAAATAAAATCATCAAAATTCTAGGTCAGAAAAAAGACCTTAAAGACAAACCACACGATAAATTTTGCCTATATTTACCCACATTGTTTCTTAGGCTATTATCATTCTTCATGAAAAGTTTCATAACAATCGTATGGAAACTACGCGCATATGCGAAGTACCTTAAATAAAGTCTTTATTATCATTATTATTACAACGCTCCCTCTCTACAACGACAGCCAATGGGCGACAAAAATGATGTGCGTTGTTCGGAGGAAGTCGTTATAGGGAGGGAAATTAGTTTAAATTTGCAAACGCTGTTTGCTACTCGTCAGTAAGTTTCTTTATTGTCAAAATGCTCAATATATAACTTTGAGAAAAACAGTAGACGACAACTTAAAGCAGACGATATTGCAGTAGTAAAAGCGTTAGACTAAATTCTTCTGTTTAGGAAACTGCGGAAAAGGTCGTTGAAAGGAGGGATTCGTTGTTGGGAGGGCCGTTGCAGGGGTAGAGTACTGTAGTATTTGTCGTACGGCATTTCATAATACGGGGCCTGGTTAACAACGACGTCCCACACTGTTCCCACTGGTTATACGGTTACAATTGGGAAATATAACGTTTTCTCAACTGTACCTATGCACCTTCAGAAACGTAAATATGAAAGATTCAGTAAAAATATTCGATTCAGTAAAACCATTTTAGCACCAAATACTCCAAAGTTTACGTTGCTATCGTCAGCTTCCGGAATATGACTCAGATCTCTGTTGCATTTCACTTCGCAAAATGCTAAACACGCTCATCGTTGACAGTGCTTCTTTTTCAGCTTTTGATCGTTTCTTTGACTTTAATATTCCAGCTAGTGGTTTCTTAACTTGTGCACTATGTTTTAGGTCGTTGTCCGCCTTTGTTATAGTTTGAGTATCACTAACGATTGAACCAGCGTCTACCCGAGTCGATGATGTATGCTCTTCAATATGAATAGTGTCATCATTGCATTTGGCACCTTCAACTATTTGGATATCAATATCGTTACCACTAGTTCCTTGGTCAAGTTCAACACTTTCTGTTCCTAGAATTGTGTCTGTTTCAGCCATACTGGATTCCGCCTGTAAAATAAACAATGAAGAAGTCATAAATACCCACAATGCACTCGTCAAAGTTTAGTTACAGCGGTCTTGTAACACATTCAACCCTAGCGACGTCTATACTCGTAACTTACAAACAATTTACATATGAAGAAAACACTTGTAATATGCAATAATAGGGTTCTGATCAGGGGCTGCACTATATATTGTTTAATTAAAGCCTAAATATTTACAGATAGATTACACTTAATTGGAAACTGGATAGGTTTATTTGAAGTCTGCTAGGATTTAGAAACTATTTCTTATAGTACATATACATATACGCTGGAATTGTAAGATGCTTAACCCTTCGGCGCTAAATTATTCGGGAGATGTTTACCCATTCACCGCCATATTTATCATCGTCTGCTTCAATATTGTTGTATGCAATATTATTTCAAAGTTAGATTTAGAAGAATATGGCTAAATATTGTAAATAGACATCGAAACGAGTGTCAAACTGTTTTTATCCTGATCAGATGCCATGTTACGCGGCGTCTGATCAGGGTCAAAACTGTTTGAAAAGTCGACGGCACCGAGGGGCTTAAGGAGCAATTCGTATTTTGGGTAATTTTTTAAACGACGGAATTGTAAGATGTGCAAGGCTGACACGTCTTCAACACAATAAATGAGTGTTCATGAATAGTGGAAAAGACGTTATTCTTCCCCAATAAATGCTAAGACAATTATTTCAAATGCAAATAGTTTGGAGCCGGAGTTTAACTGCTGGTAATCCGGCGTAGGAACAGGCTCCAAACTGTTTGCCGTTCAGATAATAAATCGTCAGAATTTTCAATAAACTGTCAGTTTCTCAATTTCATTGCATTTTGTTTGCATTTAAGTTCGTTTAAACAGGATGGAATTGTTATAGGGAGTGAAATTGGCTTACATTTGCAAACAGCTTGAATCCAGATCAGACGCCTAACGTGGCGTCATTGTGGGTTTTTTTCTGTCAACTTATCCAATGTGTGAATTTGAGAAAACAGCAAATGACAACTTTAAGCAGACGAGATTGCAGACGTGAAAAGGGTGGACATAATGGTCTTGTTTGGGGAACAGCGACAGGCGTCGTACTGGGGAGGGAATCGTTGTTCGATGGGCAGTTGTTGAGAGGGAATCCTGAAACGTTTTCCCTATTGTACCAGCTAATCGTGGTGTTGGAAGCGATTATTCCAGGCTCCGAGGTTATAAAGCTTTTGACTTGAGTCTAAACTCGTTTCCAAGCATTTGATTGGTCAGATTTGAGCTTGGAAACACACTCAGACACAATTAAATCGCTTTATAACCTCGGAGCATTGACTGTTCTGACTCAAACCAGAGATAAATGCTGTACCGCATCAGATACCGCGTTCAAATCTTGACGACTTGATAGGGTCTTCACAGTGTCAAATGACCAAATGTTTAGTTTCAAACATGCAACAAACTTCTTCAGAATAGTGAAACAAAGAAATCATTAAGTGAGAAGAAATTGTACCTTAGATCTATATATTTATTTGTCGCATGGTAATAGTCTTATAGTTATAATACAAAATCAATATGATGTGATATTTAATAATACGACAGTGCTCCCTCCCCACACCGGCCCTCTGAACACTGTGAACAGCGATTCCCTCAATTCAACAACGCTTGCCGCTCATCGCCAAGCAAGACAGAGATGTCTAACGCTTCCACTGCTGCTTTATCGTCTGCTTAAAATGGTCGTCTGCTGTTGGGTTCTTTGAAAGTCACATATTGAATAGTTTCCAAAGAACAAAAACAACATAATGACGAGTGACAAACAACTTGAATCCAGATCAGACGCCGCATTATGCAGCGTCTGATCTGGATTCAAGTTGTTTGCAAATGTTAATTTTTTCATTCCCTAGAACAACTTCATACGAACAACACACGCAATCTGTGTCTCTCATTGGGTGTTGTTGTAGAGAGGGGGCACTGTAGGCGTGTTTTCTCCGAGACTGTTGTTTATGATGCAGGGCTGCCATAATTTGACATAAAAAATCCTAAGATTTTTCAAGTGCGATTTTACGAATCGTACCTTTTCCCCATCGCCTGTTTCTAGTTTTGTTGATACGTGGCTGTTTAATGCAGGCTGAAAGTAAAGCAGAATGCGCCTTAAGGCTCATTCTGCTTTACTCTCAGTCTGGAAAAAATCCGGAGAAATGGCAGCCCTGATGATGTGTATGTTGCAATGCTTCTTTTCTTGTCAGTGCTATACTATCACTTGATTTTTTTTAACCCTTTACCCCGTAGCCTATTTCTAGTTTTGAAGTCGTGAGAGAGATCACCCAAAGCTTTACTACTTAACCCATTGTATGCTGGGTAATATTTGGCGGCCATTTTAAAATGTCATCTGCAGCAGGTATAACTCAAATATTTGCAAAAGATTTTAGCAGTTTCTGATAGAATATTGACTTTGCTGCAAACAGTTTTGATCTCAGATTAGGCCCCACAATGTGGGGCCTGATCCGAGATCAAAACCGTTTGCCTAGAGGTACACCTAAAAGTGCATCCCGCATAAAATGGGTTAACTGTTTTAAGCTATTTAAATGTACTGGAAGTGCCACAGGGCTTGATCTGCTGATGACAACTTTCCTTAGTGTAGAAATAATTAAAGGCCTATATTACGCACAGCCATAGGACATAATTATGTTCTTACCCACGAAAGTTTAGCATTTTCCACACATTGTCTTCAATACTGGTGATGCCAAAAACCTTGTCGAATGGTAAATTACACAATAGTGTAGGCCAGCTTAAAAAGTTAGGGTGTTAACTTTTCAAATATAGATCTATTTTTAATTTCTCTGCTGTAAGAACCAGAACCTCTGTTGCTATGCGACTTTAGAGTATAAATGGCAAAAAGTTTACTCGTTCTACTAAACTGGTTGCCATAGTAACAATAGATGAAAGTTATGTTATAAAACAACAAATTAACAACCACTTTACATATGCAATTAGAAGTAAAATATGAAAATGTCATTCTAAAGCTCATTCACTTCGTGTTAAGTCACACAGCTCTAAATTCAATCTGTAAACTTGATTTCTCATAGACTTCCATGTTAATATTAGCATTTATCTCATGGCACTACACTTAAACATTAACAATTTCTGTAATTTTCTTTGGTTTCCTGTTGAAAGCGCACTCTTGTGTGGGAAATATGGTTTTTAATTAACACGTTTTTCAACTCTAGTTATTTGTCCAATTTGTTACCATAGCAACTGCAGTTTTCAATGGATTTTGATTACATTTGCACACACTTTATATATACGTATAACAAACGTGGCTGAGCCACGTTTTAACTGTGAAATACGGGGATGTTCGACAAAACCGACTTCAAGATATCGAAGTTCGACCGTACTTGTGGCAAGATTAATCTACCTTTGGTACATACTTAGAAATGCTAGAATGTGCTTTATTTTAGTATTGTTTACACGCTTGTTTAAACAAATGTCAACGGATTTTGATACTTTATTAAACTATTTATTGATATCAGTTTTCAAATGAGTTCAATTATTGTAAAAAAAAAACCGGGCAAATAGTCAAGAGTTTTATACCTTTGATGTGATGAAAAAAACACCATATTTGACACTTTAACAACTACATTTTTCAATGGATTTTGATTATCTCGTACAGTTGAACTTCGATATATCGAACATACCCGTATTTCAACGTGGCTGGGTAGGTTCGACTTAACCGAGCAGGAAATAATTCAACTCAAGTGTTGACAAATCGGATAGTTTGACTAAAGCGAGTTCGATACATCGAAGTTCGACTGTACTTCCACACAATGCCGATAAGTATAAGTTCTTGAAGGAGTGCAATTTTTTTCGAATAAGGAAAACTGTGGCCAGAGTTATTTGTCCTTGTTGAACTTAGAAATGCTAGAAAAGGCTTTATTTTAATATTGTTTGCACTCTAATGTCCACAACATGAGTTATACAATGTTTCCTATGTGAGAATTTACTCCCGGCTGAGGAAAAGCATGTTGCCCGGGCCTTTGGTATATTGGTATTAGTTTTCAAACCAGTTCAAATTTGTCGAAAACGGGCAAATTGGTCAAGAGTTATCTGCCTTGGTGCCATATTGAACAGTTTCTATACTCTTAGCAACTACAGTTTGATAATACTCACACATAATGTATGATTAAATATAGGTTCTTGAAGATGTATAATGACTGTTGAAGATGGATCATGGCGTCAAGAGTAATGTGCCCTATGGTGTACTCAGATATGTTAGAAAAAGCTAAATATTATAGCATTGTTTACGATTTATTATGTAGAAATTCCAATGGATTTTGATAAATCTTTGTAAAAGTTTTGAATGTTGATCTTTAAAGACAGGTGACGGAGAATATTCACGATGAATACATGCCTAGATGGCTCCTATCTTTATTTAGGTTATTAGATTTGTTTGTTTGTTTGTTTGAGTTGGTTAAAATACGGCACCTCGACTGTGATAATGCATTGTGTCACTTTTTGGTGAAGTCTTATCACTCTGCCATTTCGGGCACTGGGTGTATTCTATCCTACCCAACATCCACTGGTGGAGGTGGTCATTAGGTCAAATGTCAAGGTCAGTCAATAACGTAATATAACGTTTATGGTATCCGATCAACAAGGCCACCGCAAGCGGCAACATAAATACGCCCGTCGCATCCTAAGTATGAAGTTTGGTTTCAATAAAGGCAAACAGAAAGTAGATTTATCATCCCGAAACCAATTTGAGCTGTAAAATTCTAAGTAAGTAAAGGGGAATAACTGCAGTGAAAATCATCAGACCATAACCAAAATCATAATGTGTTTTACCTGTATGATGAGAAAGCTTGCTATGGAATTTGGTAATACCGACAATGCCTCATATAAAATTAAAGTTCTTGTCCGGAAACAAGTTTTTTGTTTAAATTCTATGTATATAAAGGGGCTTAAATCCAATAAAAATCACCAGACCAGAACCAAAATTAATAGTCTTTCTTGTTTGATAAAAAAAAGTTTGAGACGTAAATTACTAAGCATGTAAAGAGACATAACTCTAGGAAAATTCATTTAACCGAATGCAAAATCACTAGGAATCTTCCTTTCATAATAAGTAAGCCACATATGAAAATTGCCTAAAAAGGGAAATAATAACTTTAAAAAAGTATCAAAGGTGCATATCTCTAGATAAAATCATCCGACCGAAACAAAAAATGGAAATCATTTTCCATATATACCACAATAGGCCAAATGAAACTTAAATTATTTACAGGTTGTTTTTTTGTAATGTGTTAAGGGGCATCACTCTGAAAATACTGAAACACACAATTTTAACAAGCATGTCTTGTAAGTTCCTGTCTTTCATTGTCATTGCCTAATAGTTAAGACTACTGATATTTGTTAGTTTGAAGTTTAGCAGTTGGACCTCTTGTCTTACATGGTATGCGATACTCTGCTACCCCAATATATTAACACTTTTAACAGACATCAAAATTGGTATCCCTATGACTAATGTGGCATGGAAATGGTATGCCCCAGTCAAGATGTGCGCACAGATGAGCGCACGCATGCAGGCACACATATTGTAATATAGATAGAAAGAGGGAGAAAGAGAGCCAGAGAGAAAATAACGTTTCGATTACTATATGCCTTCAAAGATATGCGCTGTAGGGCATTAAAATTACTAACATTCTTTCTTAAATATGGATGCACATTCAGTAAACACATTGGTCTTTGAAACAAAACAATGAGTCCTAATGTTTTTATAGAACGTGCATCTCTAGACGTATTCCTCTGGACATATTGCACTTAGTTAAGTCACAGTTAGCAATCTATAGTGGAGACACTTGTTATTCTTTCTCAATAAGCGCGTTTATGCAAAACTATTATTTCTATTGCAAACGTGTTTGGAACCAGATCCGGCGCCGGGTAACCCGGCGTCGGATCAGGCTCCAACCTGTTTGCCATTCAGATGAAAATAAAACATCATCATTTTCAAAATCTATTCATTTTCAAAATTTCATTTCGTTTGCGTTAAGTTTCATTTACATGGGAAATAATGACTTCTCCACTGTATAAAGAGTATGAGAGGTGCAGTTAGGAGAAACAAAACAACAGATGACAGATTACAAGGGTAATGACTTTATTGCACAAGGTATAATACCACTGCAAGAACAAACACCACTACATGTACAGTAGAGCCTCTCTATTACGATCGCTAAAACGAAGGTTAATTGATTGTATATAAAACAGGCGACAGCTTAAAGCATGGTGAAGGAGCTCTCTGTTTCACGGTTACCTTGCTTTAAGCAGTCACCTAAAGGAGCTTTGTTTTGTTGCTACCTTGCTTTAAGCAGTCACCTGCCTTAAAACATGATATTTAGCACAATCTAGTGGCCGTAATAGAGTGATTCTACTGTATACACAAGTCATAACAGTACAGAAGACGTTACTCTTCCCCGTTTAAACGCAAATCAATAAAATGTAGAAAATTACAAAAAAAATTATTTTCAAAAAGCTAGCGATTTTTTTTTATTCTGAGTGGCAAACAGTTTTGAGCCTGATCAGACGCCGGGTTACCCGGCGTCTGATCAGGCTCAAAACTGTTTGCAATCGAAATAAGGTTTTCAGCTTGAATGTGTCTATCTGGAAGAAATTTAACGTCTCCTCTAAAGGTTGTATCAAGAACCATAGGCATGTTTAATAGTACACTCTAGCAAGCATTTCATAGTTAACAGCTAAGTTTTAGAAGATTTGATTATTTCCCAATAAACGCGTTTCTACTAAAATGATGTTTCAGTTGCAGACAGTTTGTGTATGATAAGACATTGATCAGCGTCTCATCAAGTCCAAACTGTTTCCCCATCAAGCACACAACGTTGTGTGCTTGATGGGAATTGCCACTCTGATCATATTTCTACCTAACGAAAACGAAATCGTCAGATTTATTTTTATCAAAAGGCTGTTTTTGACCTTTTAATTAATATGATATAGTCTCCACCGTTTTCATTATGTCATTTAAAAGTGTTTTTTATGTTTAAACCGGTAGCAGATTAAGGCATGATGGAAGTTAAAATACGAAAGTTCCTTCAGGAGCTTTCGGCTATACCTTTATTCTACGTTAACCTGCTGCCTGTCTTGGTTGACATTAAGCCAAAAGCTCGATATTACACAGATTATACTGTTGATGGAAGTTATAAACAATGTAAAGACTTTGATCAGACTTTGATCATACCTTTCTGGGGTGAATCTTTACAATATTTGCATTTTTCCGAGTATCCCAATTCGTGATCTTAATATTTTAAACAGGACTACCACAAGTTGCTGATTAAAATCCTAAGATTTCCAAAATTTCAAGCGCGATCTTAGGGATCGTACCTTGAACTCTTTCGCTGCCAGGCTCTAAAACACTAAGACTGAACGTCAAAAGTTGGGGGTCACGTAATATTTAACGACGCGTCATCAATATTTCGCATGTATTTCTGTTAATATTGGAGTAAAAATAAAGTATTAACTATTATCATTAGGTCATTGAATTGACCTTTTTTTCGATATATTTTTTTCCTATATAAAATGAAAAAAAGTAATTACGATTAAACAGTAAAATAGAACGACAACGTCAAAATGACGTTGTAAGATGTAACACAAAATTTCAACACAAGATCGAAAAATATACATAAAATGTTCAATTTACGTGAAAAGTTTGGGAAATTTCGCACACCGACGTTAATGATGTAATTGTAAACGTTACGTAAATCTCACGTTAAAAAAACGGGTAAACAAAAAAATACATGCGGCCATGATAAAAAGTAAATAGTGTAAGATTCTAAAAAATGACCGTTTTTACGGCACCATTTTTTTTAAAAATGCAATAAAAATATTTTCCTTAAATATAATTATTAAATATTTAAAATTTGACATACGTTTAGATTGTTATTTATAAATATAAAATTTTAAAACATTCCGTCATATATAAAGTGGTTTAATTATGAACAGTGCAGGGTCTTAAAAAATGTCCCGCTTTTCAAAAAAAGTCTAGATCATGACCACTATAAATTTTTAAAAGTGAAATTATTTTATATGCTTTAAAATATTTCAATTTTGAGTGTATTTTTGACATACGTCTAGAATGTATTTTGTAAATTATAGCGGATTTTACGATTGAACTTATAATACTTAAATTATTCTACTGGGTTTAGAGTCTTAAATTTTGTCCCCCGTGCGCATTTACGGCGCGACGCCATAAATGTAACGTTCATATTAGCTTTATTTAGTGATATTGTAGAACTGCCACCGAAAGGTGCGTTTGAATATTAACAATGTCTCATCTGCCGTCTTCTTTTATTTGGGACTCGGACGTGTTTAGATCGATATTCCAGTAATACCTCAGACACCCGGACACTTGCATAAGTTGAAAGAGGGATCGAACGATAAATGTTGGTGCTGTGTATTGCGGTGGTATTGCAGAGAGCTCTTATATGAGCTTTCTGTGATACCACCGTGCTGCACTGGGCGACCGTCTGTCGGGGGACCAGTTGTATTTGTGTCCGGTTTTCGGAGGTGTTGCTGTATTTCTACAAAGGACCGTGGGAAAAATTCTACATTCCAATTACTGTCATCATAATGACGTCATACAATGTGATCATTGTGATGTCATGGTTGTGAACTTATACCGCATGACTTGCTCAGTGTCTCAGTCCGGTTCCCGTCGCGCTGTAGTGAAAATAGAAAATAGGGAACCGGCAGTTTTACTTCTATAAGCGGGGTATTATGCAACCAGTTTTGATCCAGTTCAGATACCGAGTAACGCGGCGTCAAATCTGGATCTAAACTGTTTGACACCCATATAAGTGTTTTTTAAGTAAACAACGCATAAAATTCCAAACTTTAAACGTAAGAGCAACAATCCGAAAATTTCGGAAAAAAATCAGTAGTCTGGAGAAATTAAGAAAAATCCGAAGATTTCGGAAAAATACGGAGAAATGGTAGCTCTGTTTTAAACTAACAACGAAAAACATGCCAGCTTACAACGCATTCATCAATATACAGTAAAACCTCTCTATTACGACCCCTAAATAATGTTAATCATTAGGGTGTTTACGATAGGTGACCGCTTAAAGCAATGTGACAGTGAAACAGAAAGCTCCTTTAGGAGCTTTCTGTTTCACTGTCATCTTGCTTTAAGTTGCCACTTCTCTATTATGCAATCAATAAGCATTCGTTTTAGTGGTCGTAATAGCGATGTTTTACTGTACATACACTAGATCATACACTGCTTAACTCATTCATCCCTGAAGTTTTTAATCGACAACTCCAATTTCCAATTAATTCTATTCGATTTATACCTAATTAGGGTAAATATAAAGAATATATTGCAAAATGACAAACTGTGCAGAGCCTGGTCAGAGGGCTCCTACAGGAGCCCGTTGACCAGGGTATATACGGTTTGCATACCAATACAAGTGTACTATTCAAAGGTACACTGTTTGTTTATGAAGAGTATAGTCGCTAGGGTTGAATGTGATAATTATTTCAATATAACTGGGTAAATAATGTTATATGATTAAGTAGCTTTGGTTACATAACCACCCACACACACATATTGAATATATTGAATATACTGCACACTGTATATTTACATATAGATCTACATGTACATTGTATATGATTATATATCTTGGCATTTTCATTTGTTTTAAACGATTTATTTAATCAAATCTTTGTGAAACATCATAAGATACATAAAAATGGAAAATCTACCTAAGAGCAGTAGTTACTGGTGTAAAGACATGTTAAAGGTTTTACTCACTCTAAAAGAGAAAGTCAGAGATACAGAGACAGTGATACAGAAAGACATACATACAGAAAGAGACAGAGAGACAGAGCGACTGTCAGATACAGATAGAGAGAAATGGGTGATGGGAGAAAGTGAGTCAGATAGAAAAAGGAAACAAGAAATCAGGAAGTTGAAGAAGTATGCGATGGTTTATATATGCTCTCGTAACGTAGATGTGAAGTAAAGAAACCTTTGAATACAAGGAAATGCTCAACTAATTTAGCCGCCAGTGCAATTCGTTCAAAGAGGGTCTGGTGCCATCTGACAATACATATAACATACAGTAGAAACGGTTTAGTAATTCTTTACCTGATTTTCTATAATTCTATTACGCTTTATACTTCATATGCTCTATATATTGTTGCTTTTGTACAGTGGAGAATGTGTTATTCTTTCCCAATAAACGCGTTTACTCTAAAACTATTATTCGCAGTGCAATCAGTTTGGAGCCAGATCAGACGCCGGGTAACCCGGCGTCTGATCAGGCTCCAAACTGTTTGCCGCCAAGATGAACATGAAATATCAGAATTGTCCAAAAGTTGTTCTTTTCTACGTTTTAGTGATTTGCGTTTGCGTACGTTTGCGTTTAAACGGGAAAGAATAACAGATTCTCCACTGTATGTAACGTGTGACGATAATAACGGTTCTGTTCTTGTTCTGACCAATAAACGCGTTTATGCTAAAACGAGTATGTCCAAAGCAAACAGTTTGGAGCCAGATAAGATGCCGAGTTACCCGGCATCTGATCTGGCTCCAAACTGTTTGCCACTCTTGCAGATTAAAGATAAATCATCATTTTCTACATTTTATTGTAAATTGCGTTCACACTTCGAGTAACGTCTTCTCCACTGACAACAATACAGACACCGCGTCTGATCAGTATCCAAACTGTTTGCCGATCTCTTAAAAGTCAATCTACGATCTCCTTAAAGTCAATCTACATATTAAAATTCTAAAATCCAGAAAAGCAGACGAGATGTTTGTAAGCAGATGATAACAAGGCATTTCTGCACCAAATTAACGGTGAGGTTTTTACACCATCACCGTTATTTTGTAGTCTGATTGAATATTGCTGTCTGCTAGATCGCTTCAATATTAAATTCATGCTGCAATGACTCAAGAAATAGCGAAACGAGTATCAAACAGTTTGGATCCTGATCAGACGCCGCGTTACGCGGCGTCTGATCTGGATCCAAACTGTTTGCAAAGTCGACATCATGCGAATCCGGCGTGAAAGGGTTAAATTATGACGTCACACTGGCAGTGAAATGGTTCGCTGAAAAATGTCAAGATGTAAAGAACGTGTATCGATTCGCGTATAAAATTCATAGCCATTTAATATGATTTATACATGCTTTCATGGTATAATAAAAACGTATTTCGCAAAATTAGATAATAATTAACTAAATAATTAAAATTGATAGAACTCATC
The DNA here is from genome assembly GCA_922989275.2 of Gari tellinella. Classification (NCBI taxonomy): domain Eukaryota; kingdom Metazoa; phylum Mollusca; class Bivalvia; order Cardiida; family Psammobiidae; genus Gari; species Gari tellinella. The sequence goes on from OV277857.1 coordinate 1,241,670, forward strand.
TTGAAGTGAGAAATTGGCCTATTAAGATAAAGTACAGTCATTACAGGTAATTAAAATAATAAAAAGTGTCGGTGTTTTTTTCCATAAATAGATCTACTCCATTTCACCCTCAGTTTAATTTATTTCTCCGCTAAAAAATTAACCCATTTTATGCAGTCATGAATATGCACCATAAGGAATGTTTTCGTTATCCGAGCAGATGGTACCTTAAAGCAACGACTGAAAGCTACTTTAAGTGATCATATCTTGTCAAATCTAGAAACAGACCATCGGGAAAAGGATAAACGCGACAACGAAACAACTTATTTTAAAGCAAGATCAAGTTAAAGCAGAAAGATCTTTTTGGGAGTTTTCTGCTTTACACTCTTCTGTTTTAAAATGCTCATTTTAAAATGTATTGCAAATGACAAACTGCAGACCCTGATAAGAGGTATACTATATTAGTCATCTGATTTGGGTCTACTCTGTCTACATAAGACTAGTGCACTCTTCATTGGAACACTGTTTGTAAAGGACGTGCATACGCTTCACTACGATTCAATGGGTTAACCCATTTGCTCCCAGTGGTTTCTTCCTTTCTTATAGTATTTGATTTTTCCATTTTTTATATAAGGGATGTCTGGTTAAAATTTTCGTTTTGTTTTATATTAAAATTCCTATCAGCAAACAGTGTAGACTCTGATCAGACGCCACATAATGCGGCGTCTGATCAGAGTCTACACTGTTTGCCTATGTCCCATAATATTATATTGGATCGTGGGCACAAATGGATTAAGCTATATTTAAAAGCGCCAAAGAGTCGTCAGTTTAGAGGCCTAATTGTGCATCTTAACCTATTACTCCATAAATACGCCTTTAGTTTATCCCTCCTGTGAAGAAAATAATTCCACTTTATTTAAGAAATGAATTGGGGTTTTTTCGGCGTTCAAGCGAAATGAACGACAGATAATTATCGGCAAATACCATGAATCGCGCTATTGGAAGTGGCGTCATTTTTAAAGTAGGATAAATATATCGGATTTTTTGGCATAAAGGAATGCAGACAGTTGTTGTTTATAAGGTATGTCAATTTTCTTGCAATTTATATCATTAATAAAGTAGAATATTAGTCAGGAATCATGGTTTCCACCTAATAGGAAATCATAGATCGGTTAAGAACAAATTTTGAAAAAATCCGCCAAATGTTTGCTGTCCCAAGTTCCAAAAATTAATTCGCGAATGAAAACTGAAAATGCCCCGCCTTCTCTTCGAAACTTTTCCACAAGTCGGACTGTCCCACCCTCCCGAGAATAGGTGTTTATACGAAATGGACACCCTTTTTGTCAAAGGAATTGAATTAGCCGAATGTAAGTATACAGTAATGAATATACACCAAAATAAATATTTCTTATACCCTAGAAGAAGGTAGCTTAAAGCAGACTGGAAGTAAAGTAGAATGCTCATTAGGAGCATTCTGCTTCACTTTAAGTAGTCTGCTTTGAGCAACCATCGGTCTGCAATACTATAAACATGATATGGGGAAATAGTTAATTAAGACCATAATTACTAACAGGGTAGTTGGGACATTTATCTCGTAATTGCTTATGGCACTCCTTATTATAGAAAACAACAGGCGGCACAAATTTAAAAGGCCATTAAACGGATAGAGTTGTGTTCGCTGTTGGTGTGATTTAGAAATGAAAATGATAAATGTATAGTAGTTTGGAAAGGTCATATGCGACATTTAGATAAAGAAACTATTTTGTATAGAGGAAAAAACACTAAAAACAAGGCTAATTGGTTGTATGAAAGACAGCTGACAGCTTAAAGCAAAGTGAAAGTAAAACATAAAACTTCTGACATTTGCTTTTACCTTTGCTTTAAGTAGCAACCTGCCATAAGCACCTAATACTTATTTACATACAGTGGAGAATCTGTTATTCTTTCCCGTTTAAACGCAAACGTACGCAAACGCAAAGCACTAAAACGTAGAAAAGAACAACTTTTGGACAATTCTGATAATTCTTGTTTATCTTGGTGGCAAACAGTTTGGAGCCTGATCAGACGCCGGGTTACCCGGCGTCTGATCTGGCTCTTAACTGTTTGCACTGCAAATAATAGTTTTAGCGTAAACGCGTTTATTGGGAAAGAATAACAGATTCTCCACTGTACTTTTAGTGGTCGTAATTGAGGGGTTTGTTGTACAGTGCTCCCTCTCTACAACGACGCCCAATGGGAGACACACATTGTGTGCGCTGTTCGGAGGGAGTCGTTATAGGGAGGGAAATTGGCTTACGTTTGTAAACAGCTTGAATCCAGATCAGACGCCGCTTAACGCGGCGTCTGATCTGGATTCAACCTACATCCAAAGAGGTTTCTTTGCTCAAGGTAAAGGAAAAACTTTTGTGCTCTGAGTTAAAGAACCTCTCTACTCGTGGATTCAACCTTGTTTGCCACTTGTCATTATGTTGTTGTTTTTTTCTGTTAAATGTCAATTTTGTGACTTTGAGAAAAACAGCAAACGAAAATTTTAAGTAGACAATATTGCATCCGCGTAATGGTTGGACATAATTGTGCTGTGAGGGGGACAGCCACAAAGGTCGTTGTAAGGAAGGAACCATTGTTCGGAGGGCCGTTGTAGGGAGGGAGCACTGTAACAATATTGCAATACTCAGATCAAGCTAGGCACGATATTGCTGATTTTTACAAACAGTTTGGGTCCTGACCAGACCACGAATAACTTGACATTTAATTCATCGTATGATCAGGATTACGAAAACTCAAATAATAAAATACTTTAACAGTGGTAGGTTAACCCTTTGCCTGCTGGTCGCGACTTTACTGATTTTTGCAAACAGTTTGGATCCAGATCAGACGCCGCGTAACGCGGCGTCTGATCTGGATCCAAACTGTTTGACATTCGTCTTTATGATTCTTCACTTAAAAATTGTATAAATCTAGATTTTACCAATTTTGCAGACGACAATTTCGAAGCAGACGATATTACCGTAGGATAAGGGTTAAAGCAGCAATAAAGTAATGCGGCATTATACTGAAAGCTCCTGATGGGAGTTTCCAGTTTTACTTCAATGCTGCATTATCGCTATAACGAAAACTCAAATTAAAAAAATCACCTTTGTAAACATTGACATTATTAGTTTAAAGCATAAATAGAGTAAAACAGAACGCTCCTATAGGAGCTTTCTGTTTTCCTTTAATCCTGCTCTATAAATAAGCTCGTGTTTTACGTTCATCTTGCCTTTATGCAGTCACGTGACTTGAAACAGGGAACAACAATCGCTTTGAAGGGTCTTAGCAGGGCTGCCATAAGTTGACATGAAAAATCCTAAGATTTCCAGAGTTGCATTTTTCAAGTGCGATTTTACGAATCGTACCTTTATCCCATAGTCTGTTTCTTGTTGTATTGACAAGCGACGTCTTAAAGCAGGCTGTAAGTAAAGCAGAATGCGCCTTAAGGAGCATACTGCTTTACTTTCAGCCTGCTTTAAGCAACCATGTACTGGAAAAAAAATCCGGAGATTTAGGAAAAATCCGGAGAAATGGTAGCCCTGGCTTAGTAGCGGTTTTAATTTACTATTTGGCGTATTAATCTGTACTGGCATTATAAGACCGCCATTTCTTCATTTTCATTAATGTGGTGCTCGTCTTTTTCCGTAAAAGGTCGGGTAATAACGACAATATCTTTCTGCCCAACTACCTTCACGTGAAACATTCCTTCCCGCCGCTTGCACAGTTCCTCCTTAGCAACCTTCGCCATGCGACAGCTTAGCAACGTGGACAGCAAACAGACGAGAATCTCACTTCCGGCCACCGAGAGCGCCACAATGATGAGAATGTCTTTATTTTGTTTCTGGAAAGTGTGTCCGTCCGTAGTGTGGTTAACGAGCCCCAGTCTCAAGAGCTGAATGCTCACTACAGCCGTTACCATGGAAACCACAGAAAAAGCAGTAAAACACATTATCTGAAACGAGACAGGCACAGTAATGAGGTTAGCATCACGACAATTTAATTCGCGAAACGCTAGGATTGAGGTAATTGGCATTTTTTTTTCAAACAATGTGGATCCAGATAAGACACAATATTTAACTCAGTGTTTGATCAGGATCAAAACTGTTTGGCAATGACCTTGGTATTTCTTGAAAACAGCTGGAAATTGAAATTATTCGTTCAACTGATTCGCAGAAAATACAAATTATGCAAAGATAATACCATCGTAATTGGACTACAGTGCTCCTTCCCTACAACAACACAAAATGTGGCTTTTAGGGAGTTGTTATAGGGAGGGAAATTCATACACTTGACTTACATTTGCAAACAGTTTAATCGTTGTTGGGAGGCTGTTGTAGGGAGGGAGTACTGTATATAAGGAATGGGTCAAATTTAATGTATTGTCTATTTATCCTATACGTATAGATTACATTAAAGTCCCATTGTGTTTTCATACCTTTTCATAATGTCTGAAATACAATAACGGTTAATAATAATGTTTGAACATTCTAATGGGCCAAACTGATCTATGAAATGATGAAGAAGGACCTAAATCACCAAAAAGGGCGATTTAAAATCATAACAAACCGAAAATAGAGCGTCTGCCATAAACCTTACCACACGGCTTAGTATCACGTGATACAGCCGGAGTCAACATCACCGTGTGCAACCGCAATTACCTTCGACGGTCGATCCATCAGTCACTTTTTTGTCCGCTCTCTAACTCGAATATCTTTTATCCGATCTTCCACAAACTTGCTGAAAATGTTCATTGATATAAAATCAAGGTTTAGTTTGATTACTACTGAAATCGCATAAGGTGTTTTTAAGTTATTGCCTGTTAATTTATAAAAAATGACTGTTTCAGTCATTTTTGCACTCTAAAACAAACAGTTTTTATCGGATATTCACCAAACATGCTGAAAATATTTATTCATATAAAATTCAGGTCTAGTTTGATTATTACTAAAATCGCATGTGGCATACCTAAGTTTTTGCCCTTTATGTATTAAAAAATGACTGTTTTCAGCAAGGTTTGCTCTCTAACACAAATACGTTTTATTAGATCTTCACCAAATTTGCTGAAAATATTTATTGATATAATATCAAGGTTTAGTATGATTACTACTAAAAGCGCATAAGGTGTATCTAAGTAATGGCCTGTTTATTAATGAAAAATGACGGTTTCAGTCACTTTTTGCACTCTAACACATACAGTTTTTATCGGATATTCATTTAACTTGCTGAAAATGTTTAAGTATATAAAATTTAGGTTTAGTTTGATTATTACAAAAATCGCATGTGGCATATCTGAGTTTTTGCCCTTTATGTATTAAAAAATGACTGTTTCAGCATTTTTCAGCAATAACTCAGACATGCCTTATGCGATTTTGCTAGTTATTGAACCTGACCTAGATTCTATACTATCTATACTAATAAACATTTGTAGTAAGTTTGGTGAAGATCCAAAAAGAAATGTTTGAGTTAGAGAGCGGACAAGGCTGAAACAGTCATTTTCAGCAAGCTCAAGGTATACATTCTCTATAGTTTATTTGACCGTTTACCCACAGTGAAAGATATGTACACTTTGTTATTGAATCTCATAGTGTTTAACCCTGTGCCTACTTTACGGAGTTTACAAACTATTTGAATCTAAAAAGACGCCGCGTGACGTGGCGTCTCATCTGGATCCAAACTATTTGACACTCGTCTTAAGGTTTGTTTAATTAAAACAATGCATAAATCTAAACTGAACACATTTTGCAGACGACAATGTCGAAGCAGACGTCTGTGCAGCAGAATAAGAGTTATCTAGATGTTCCAGCTAAACATGTAAGCGAGAGTAATCTGAACCAATCTAACATTTTCTCACTCATTTCAGCACCGAATGCTATGGTGTTACTACTGATTAAACCGTCTATTCGAGACACTTTTAATGAGTATGACACCATTGGGTTTAAAAGCAGAAATAAAGATTTAAGTTTTCGAAATACTTCCGTTATCTGGAGCCCTGTATTTACAGAGTTGTCCTTCTTTCCATTCACAAGGGAGGCTTTTTAATTGGTGCTAGCACCAAAATATTATAAATAAAATTTAAAAAGCGAATTGCTTAGATAAAACCGGTTTTTGTGAAAGAATCACGTCCCACGTAGTTCAAATGGGACCCCAAACAACCGTTTTATGCAGGTTTCTCAAAAGCACAATGCGGCTTTAAGGTACATGTATTTTACTGAACACATGTTCGGTTAAATGCGTGATTGCTGTTGACGGGTTTTATTTCCCCCTCAATTCAACTAGAATCATAAATCTTGAAAAGTTCTTATGCTCTAAAATCGTTTCACCAGTCTTTATTATAAGTCTCTTTGTTTTAGGTTGACATGTAAGTATTTTTACCGAGCACTTGGTCATTCAAACGTGTGAAGTGTTTTATCTTCCTCAATTCAGCTATAAATCCTGAAATATTCTAAATATTCTGTAAAACTTTCCTGGTCTTTTATTTTTTATACAAGTCTCATTGTTTTAACCCATTACCCCATAGCCTGTTTCTAGTTTTGAGGACATGTGACTACTTAACGCAGGTTGAAAGTCAAGCAGAATGCGCCTTCAGGCGCATTCTGCTCGACTTTCATACTGCTTTAAGGTACCATCTGCTAGAATATAGAAACTATTTCTATTGATATATATTCATTACGGTAAAAATTGGAACGTTTTCTTCAATGGAGTAGTCAATTAAAGGCGTAAAAAGATGTATGTTGGGGATAGTGGGTTAACCCATTTATTTCTAGATATTGCAATGAACGTTCTTGGTGTGTTTTGTAATGTATATATTTTACAGTGTTTGTCAATACAGCTGAACATTTCATATGAAAGAGCTAACCTGTTGCCCTGATGAGACGCCGCGTAACGTGGTGTCTCATCTGGGTCTACACAGTTTGCTAATATCTATATCAGGCTTAAATAGGTAAAGATGACATTTCGTATTTTATCGAACACGTGACTGTCAGACAATGTGTTAATTTTTATTTCTCTCAATTCAGATGTAACATTCTGACATGCTCCTTGTTTTGATATGACAGTGTTGGTTTTTCAAGCTAGCTTGAGCCCTGGTAGCGCATATATTCGTATTTTACCAAAAGTGTACCTGTGAAGTGTACACGTGTCCTATGCAAACAGTGAAGTCGACGATCAGAGGGCTCCTGCAGTTTGTCATTTTGTAAAATATCATTAAAAACAACCCTAAATAGTTGAAAATGGACCAGCCTTTATTGCAAACTCGACTTGTCGCATTCTGCTTTTCTTTTAGCCTTCTGCATTGAGTCTTGGAAACTACTCGATGTGCCATTCATACTTTATTGTCAGAGCTTCCCATATACGCTAAGGACTCTTTTTCTTAGTGTAAGAATACTTTAAGGCGTAAAATGCGTATACAGTAAAACCTCTCTATTACGACCACTAAATTATGTTAATTATTAGGGTGTTTACGGTAGGTGACCGCTTAAAGCAAGGTGACAGTGAAACAGAAAGCTCCTTTAGGAGCTTTCTGTTTCACTGTCACCTTGCTTTAAGCTGTCACCTCTCTATTAAATAATCAATTAGCATTCGTTTTAGTGGTCGTAATAGCGAGGTTTTACTGTACATATATTTGGAGAAATGGGTTAAGTCTTAAATTGCCAATTATATACCAGACAAAAAGAAACGTCTACCTTAATCAATAATCCTTTACTTCATAGCACCAGATCTAAATAAAAACTTCATATTTTTCACTAAAGTATTCTTTTACTGATGCAGACATTCTTTTTCTGCATCAAAACAACATTTTGTATTATCTAATTGATACAGTAGAGAATCTGTTATTCTTTCCCGTTTAAACGCAAACGCAAAGCACTAAAACGTAGAAAAGATCAACTTTAGGACAATTCTGATAGTTCATGTTTATCATGGTGACAAACAGTTTGGAGCCTGATCAGACGCCGGGTTACCCGGCGTCTGATCTGGCTCCAAACTGTTTGCACTGCAAATAATAGTTTTAGCGTAAACGCGTTTATTGGGAAAGAATAACAGATTCTCCACTGTATATGTGGCTCCCAATTCTCACAAAGATGTTGAATAAAAGTAAAATAAAGGCACACGCTTTTTAAATGTACATGTAGACGTTTCTTTTTTGTCTAGTATATGAAAAAAACAGTGCAATTCACGGTAAATTGTGTCTGATATATATCCACGATTTACTGGGACAACCCTCGTATATCGTTTGTGTGGATGAACGAACGAAAGGACAAACATACACGGATAAAACAGTACCCGACTAACTGTCGTGGTGGTATAAAAAATCAAAGCGCTGAA